>CM053784.1:295174290-296631790 GCA_028749045.1 Cupressus sempervirens
GATTTGAAACGTTGATGGTAAAAATTTCAACACAATCTAATCTAGAAGCAATTAGAAATAATTTGAATGGATTGTGGAAATTTGATCTCTCTAATCCAAGGCCTCCTCGAGCTAGATCCAATGAGATCGATCTCACGATAGTCCCATGCCCATAGCTCCTATAGCAAACAGAAATGCAATCCTATAGAGAGGACTTGGAAATTGTCCTCAATTTTCTTATTTTAGAAAGTGAGAAGCGAGGAGTAAAATTCCTTTTTGGATACCTATTTTTTTTTGAGTAAATAATGGATTAGGGTAATTAACCAGGTCGCCTAGTTAAACCTTAAATCAACCCAAATGAAAATAGGCTATTCCAAGTAATTGGAATTCATCTACAAAAAAGTTGCTAGGAATTAAATTAAATAAAATAAAGCCTGAAATTCCCTTAAACCAAAATCATAGAATTCCTTAATAACTTTCACAAAAAATGTGAATGTCTAAATGTACAGACACACTCAAGGGTCTAATCACATAATGAAAATCAGTCCAAATATATTATTTTACCAAAGGGTTTAATTTAAATAATTAAATAGGATATGTTGACCATATAGGGACAACATTGGTCAAATTTGAACAGTTGAATCACTAACTCCATGTGTCACTACCAAGGATATAAATCCTACACACTAAAACAAATGATCAAGTGTAATTTCATATAATAACATAGTTGAAGCAATAAATACATTAAATGACCTAATTTAAGCATTTATTTAATTGCACTAAATTAATCCATTTACATCACTCACTTTTGGATAAAGCATCACAAAGCAAGAATGAAGTAAATAACTATAGCATCAAATCCAACATATAAACTTAATCAGAGGATATGTCCAAATATTGGATAACCAAATATCATCATAAAACATACTGTCATCTCAAAAAGGCATTATCATGCAGATATGATAAACTCAATAACATAGTAATCTAACATCTATGATACTAGAAATCAAAGTATAACATCTAACTATCAGGTCATCTCAAATGTAAAAATAACATGAGTAACAAGTATCTCTCAGATCAATATATAACAAGGTATAGACTACAAATATGAGAGGCACTACATCCTCCCCCACTAGGCATAGGCTTACTCCTCCAAAAACCTACAAAAATATAGGGGTATGAATCTCTCAATCATGTAGCATCCTCCCAAGTAGCAAAAGTCTCAACATTTGGATCCCGCTAGACCCTTAGCTAGTCTATGTCCCAACCTCTCAGGATTAGCCTTTGATGTTGAAGGATGTGGATGGGCTCCAAAGAAATTTTCCCATCCTCTACATGCAAAGAATCCCAATCAAGTACATAGGTCATGTCGAGAATATATTACCTCAAAACATAATCATGGCAAAAATCATGGATGCACAATAGTCTAGGTGGCAATGCTAGTCGATAAGAAATAGGACTAATCCTCTCGAGGATCTCGAACATTCTGACAAAATGTGGTGTCAACTTAGAGCCTTTCCCATAATGGATGGGGCTCTTCCTTAGATGCACTCTCAAAAACACCCTACCACCAACAAAAAAGTGACAATCCAACCTATGGAAATTTTCATACTTCTTTTACATGTCTTCAAAAGTATCCAAATTCTCTCTAATATAAACAACCTATTACTACATATCCTAAAGCATCTCTAGAACTAAAAGTACTCAATCCTCCAAACGGTCCCATCTCAAAGGGGTACAACATAGTTTACCATACAAGATTTGAAAAAGTGACATGCAAAGAGAACTATGATACCCATTTTTATAAGAAAACTCAACAACGTATAAATAATCCTCCTACTTCACCTTCCTATCCATCATATATATTTGAAGAATGTCTTCCAAAACCTGGTTTGTTCTCTCTATTTGACCATTGGTCTATGGGTGGTAAGTGGAACTAAAATTGAGTTGCACACCCAAAGCATGCTAGAGGGACATCCATAGTGTTGAAGTAAACACTGGATCTCTATCTGATATAATCCGATGAAGGATCCCATGCAATCAAACAATGTCTTCCAAGAAAATATGTGTCATAGAAGAAGCTATGTAGGATGTCCTCATGGGTGAAAAATGTGCTACCTTGGAAAATTTGTCCACTGTCACCATGATACAATTATGTCATTGTGATGACATAGGAAATCCTATGATAAAATAAATAGATATAGTATCCTATTTCCACTCTAGAATGGTATGTGATTTAAAAAGACACATCGGATACTAATGTTTTTCCTTCACTCTCTAGCACTTGAGACATCGAGCAACAAAATCAGCAATATCATGCTTTGTCCCTGTCCAAAAGTATAATTGTATAAGATTAGCATGCATCTTCTTGATGTCGAGATGTGTAGAATATGGTGCATGATGTGCTTCCAACAAAATTAAGGTATGAGGATCACTAGACACTAGTACATAGATATGCCCCAAGTATCATAGTAGTCCATTGAGCTCAAGAAAATAACCTGAAAACCTCCCCTTAAGGGTATGTCAAGACCCAATCTTACCTCTCACCTCCTAATACCATTTGACACTAGGTAAACCCTCCAAAATACAATCTCATATCTCATGTTGCCTCCTATTCAAGGCATCTGTGATAACATTTTCCTTCCTTTTAATATAGTGAACATCAATGTCATACTCACATAGGAACTCCATCCAATGATGTTGTCGTGCATTCAAGTTTGGCTAAGTAAAGATATACTACAAGATACACTAATTGCTATATAGCTTAAACCTATGTCCCAAAAGGAAATGCCTCCAACATATAAGAGCATGCACTATGGCCATAAGTTCCAAATCATGAGTGGGGTAGTTAATCTCATGGTCCTTCAACTTTCTAGACTTGTATGCAATCACTCAACCATCCTGCATCAATACTACACCCACACCTTCCAAAAAATAATCTATGCAAACCATAAAATCTCCTATAGGATTAGGCACTACAAGGATTGGTGCACTAGTCAAATGCTCCTTAACAACATTAAATATTTCTTCACATTGGTCTAACCAAACATGCTTCTTCCCTTTCTTCTAAAGAAAAGTGATGGGATGAGCCACACATAAAAAATCCTTCGCAAGTCAATGGTAGTAACCTTCCAATCCCATGAAACTATTAATCTCAAAAACATTAGTGGGTACTAGCCAATCCATTATAGCTCAGATTTTCTCTAGATCCATCGCAATGCCATCACCTACAATGATATGCCACAAATACTTCACCTCTAACTGGAAGAATCTATATTTACCCAAGTTGTCATACAACTGATGATCTTGTAAGCACTGCAACACTTGGCATAAATGGACCTCATGTTCCTCTATAGTCTTGGAATAGATCAATATGTCATCCAAGAATAAAATGGCACACTGATTGAGGTATGTGTGAAATATTTCATTCATCAGATTTGTGAACACTAATGGCACATTGGTTAACCCAAAGGATACAACCATGAACTCCTAATGCCCATAACATGTATAAAAAGTTGTTTGATAAATTTTGGCCTCATGAATAAGAAGCTGATGGTACCCCACCTTAAGATCATTCTTCAAGGACACTCACACTCCCTTCATTTGATCAAATAAGTCATCTATTCTCGATAAAGGATATTAGTTCTACACTATCACCTTATTCAATTATTGGTAATCAATTCATAAACACAAAGATCCATCTTTCTTCTTCATATAGATGATTGCTACACCCCATAAGGATACACTAAGATGAATATGGCCCTTGACCAACAATTCCTCCAACTGCAATCTGAGCTCACTCAACTCTTGAGTAATCATATAGTAAGGAGCTCATGATATTGGCTCTACTTTTGGAATGAGATCGATCCATAAATCAATGTCACATTATAGTGGCATACCTAGTATCTCATCAAGAAACATGTCTACATAATCATGAAGGAGTGGGTGATCATCAAGTGTCATTGTATGGCTCTTAGCCTCCTCAAGATCACTGACAGAGACTACAAATATCTAACATCCCTTCCGCACACTCTACTTTAGCTGAGTAGTTGAGATCATCCAAAGTGAGGCTGGTCTTTGGACCCCTAAAAGCTCTACTAGCCCACCTATGGCATTAACACACTGTACTGACTTACATCGACAATCTATATTTTCCTAATGGGTGGCTAACCAATCCATGCCCAACACAATATCATAGAATCCTAGAGGTAGGATGGAAAGGTCCATTGTGGTGGTGAAGGTACCCATGTCCAATTCACATCCACTAACCAAGGAGTCTACAACCACTTTGGATCCTATGGATAACTCAAATTGCCACCTATTGACCTAATGTAATGCCACTAGCCCACATCGTTGAACATGAGATGGTAAAATAAAAGAATCTAAAGCATCTAAGTCAAATATTATTGAAGATGAAATACCATGCAACATACTTGTAGCCTCCAAGGTCAGTTTGGGTATTGTTAGAGAACCTACTAAAATCTAGGTGCTGGAGGACCTTGATAGAAGCATCCGCTATGATGAGCTCCTTGACCCGGCTCTTCTAGTTATCTCTAACAATGTGCGAGAAACTAGTTTCAACTTCCTGAATAATGCAAAGAACAATCTAATTGACAACTTTCATTCCATCAAGTGGCTTTTTCAGGAAATTGAGGCTCTAAAGGATAGGAGCAACCAACCCAACAACCAGGATACTGACAAGGACCAGGTGGGTGTATATGAGAAATATGTTAGCAAGAAACACTAATCTATCAAGAGAACAAAGCATTAACTAACAAAGATTAACATAACATATGAGATAGACAAAGTGAAACCCTCAAATGAGAATATGAGCCATGGAATGGCTCTCCCAATGAGGATGGTCACTTGATTTAGGGATGAGTCTATTTGATAGGATTTGGGATGTATGCTCAAGCTTCAAATTTGCTTCAATGGTGGGGATGGGTAATGGAAATTTGGTAGCTTTGTGAGCTCTCAAATTAGCATTATAAGGGTATGGTTAAGGGTTTTTGTTTCTCAAACTAGCATTATAACTTTAGCTCAAAAGTTGTGATGAAATGGCTTGGGAGAGGATTCAGTTTATAGGCTAAAGGCTTGAGGGATGGAGGGTTAAGATGAAAGAAGAGATGAAAGCTTAAGGAAGGCTACGATGTACTCAAAGGGGAGCACATGGATTGTGCTTGTTTAGCACCAACCAAGGAGTGACACATGTCACTGGGTGAGTGGATGGAGGAAAGGGGATGGATGAGTCAACAAAGGAGGCTCAAGACCCTCATAAATGGCTTGTAAGAGCAATGAATGGGCTTGTAAGAGTCTTTATGGCCTTGTAAGAGCATTCATTGTTGGGTGGTTGGGATATTTTGGAGGGAGTTGAGATTGTTGACTTTTCTTGGCTTAGGAAAGTCTTAAGCTTACTTAGGGAATGTGACAAGGTTGGGGGGGGATTAGAGGTGATTTAGGATTAGATTAGGCTTGTTAGAGATATGCAAGTGGATGGCATTCATGAGGGTGGGTGAGTTAGTAGCTAAACTTGGTTAGTATGGGTGGATGGGGTGGATTAGGCTAAATGAAGGGTTAGGGATAGGTTAGGGGTTATTAGATTTGGGGGTTTTATTTATCAAATAGATTTATTTAATAAATGGGGATTTTGGAATTAGATAGAAGAATAGGATTTAATTGATAAATGATAAGTTATTTGATTTATCAATCAGGACTATAGATGATTTAATAGGATTAATCAACTAGGGGATGGCAAAGGATTAATTAAATAGGAATTTAATTAATGATGCCTTTAGAGATAACTAAATAGGATTACCAAAGCAATGCAATCAAATTTAGGTGTCTACATTTTGCCCCTCTTTGACATAGTGTTGAGACAACACTATTTCAAAGAAGTTCGAATAAAGATGACACAAAGAAGATGTTTTAGTAGCAAGGTTGCCCCAGTCTTGGATAAGAAGAGGAGAGACTAGACTTAGATGATGCCCCCTCAAGAAGGCAGCAGAGAGAGAAATGAGGCTCGACAGCTTCTTGAAAAGCACCAGAAATAGAGACAAGAAGAGACACAGATTGGCAAAGAGAAGGGGCAGAATTAGCTCAAACTCTCACTATGGGAGAATGATAAAGGGAGGTCAGAGGCATAAGAGGAAGCAAGCTTAAGATTTTCCAAGATTGGGGGGGGAGGAAAGAGTGGACCACTATAAAAAGGAATCCAGGATAGGGGGAGGGATGATGGGATGACAAAGCTGATGCAACAGGATTTCAAAGAGTCAAATTGGCGGAAGATGGATTTCGGAGAGGGTTGTCTCATCATGACAATAACTTGAGTATTGCCTCAACCCAAGAAGTTGCTTCTCATATTGATCCACTGACATATTCCCTTGCTTGAGCTCATGAAATTCATCGATACAGGCCTTATGTACAGTGAAGAATGAAATTTCTCTTTGAATCTCTCCTCAAAGATCTCCCAAGTAAGATCTACCACATCAATACAAAGCTTCTCACTCTCCATATCCCACATATAGATCAGTAGTCTTTCAGTCATGTGATAGAACAATGAGCCTTCACATTGTTCCATAGGCTAGTAAAGAGAAGCAATGCCCCACATCTAGTAACTAGGTCTTTGCCTTGAGTTTTGTTCCTTGGCCATCAAACAGTGGTGGTTTATACCTTTGAATTTCTTGCATCATCTCCAACTAGGTGAGGTTATCATCATCTCGACCATGACCTCTCCATTGGTGCCCTCTTCTGCTAGGTGGTGTATGAGAATATTCATGCTAATGGCCACATTCCTCCTCTTCACTATGATATGACATATGAGAATCTCCATGATGAGATCCCTCTTCTTGGCCATGATCCCATTAGTTTTCCTCAACATGAGGTTCCAACCAAGCTATAATCTCTTGTAGCAAAGGCAGGCAAATGTACCAAATTTTGGTGCCAAAAAGATGACACCCAAATTAGAATTTTACAATTCCAAAAGAATGCATGTGCTATGTTGTGTGCGCACTATAAAAACTTAGAACTTTTTATATGTGGGCTACAAACCCATGACCCCTTTCATTTCATGTTAGTTGGTTTTTTTTTTCCCTCTTTCCCCTCAATAGCATACACACAGTTTGTAAAATTTGAATAATTTTCTCAATAACCTCCTCAAAATGCCTCCTCATTGCTGGAGATCAAGATCGGGATCACTTAGTATGTTTTCTACTCTTATTTTTGTGTTGTTTTGTATCTTTTTGCATTTTTTTGTATGTTTTTGCATTGTTTTGTATTTTTTTAGTTTTTCTTCAAATTTGTTTATTTATTTAAAATTCAATTGGTTTCTTATCAGGAAATGTGAATAATCAACCACCAAATCACCAACCTAATCAACAAAATCAAAGTAAAAAACCTCCATAAGATCAAAATCAAAACCCTCCACAAGATCAAAATGAACTTCCACAACCTCCACTAATTCAAAGACGTCCTCCTGGCACTCAAGACAATATAATGAATGAAATAGAAAGAGGGAAAATTAATTAGAAGTAATCATTGGTAGGTTGAAAGCTTGTAGGAATACTAATCCTATGAGAGTACAATCGACATCCTCTCTTGAGTCCATTATGAGCCATGTAGCTTTTGTTAGTGGTTAGTTGGATATTTTTCATGTTAAGAGAGAAGAAAAAAGAAGATATTATGCAAACAAATTATCCTATAAAGATGTAAGAAAAAAGGAAACAAAAAAAGCTAGCATATGTTCATTGTTTAAAAAACCTAGAAAAAATACAACTAAAAGGTTTCCCATCTATTGGTGCATACATGATGATATTAGAAATAACTTTTGGGATAGATGGTGGATGGTCTTTGATGCCCCTTCCTACACTAATCACGAGGTTCTAATGCATTTCTTAAACAAATTATATTGTGAATTTCTCCTTAGGGAGATCCCCAATTATTTTGATATGTTAGATTCTCTAAGTAGAGGTGGGGGTCATCATTTGAGAGGTTGGGGGCACATAATAACCCTAATATAAATAGGGTGTCTATTCTTAAGCCACGAGGTGAGCATGCAATTATTTATTCAGTAGTAAAGGAACATGTAGAGACTAGTACTCTAGGGACTATCAATGCTTTGACACAGACCATCATTCATTGTGTTAGTCCATTAGTTGAGGAGGAGCCTATTTTCATTGTGGTCACATGTGCACATCATGTGGATCCTTATGCACATTTGGTATTCATGTTGGAGACACTATGAAAGATGGGCTAGTCATTGATGAGTTCCACAGTGACACATTTGGCATTGACACATAGGTAAATTACAAATATAATAAACTAATTTTCTCACATTTCATATGTATAGTGAATGACTAATTAATTAGTAGCCTTGACATTGTTCAAAATTCAATGTAAGAGTGTTGATGGCCCTAGTACAAATTCCCCAACCCCATTTAATGTCTCATCGACGAGCTGAGAGGTATGTAGTGATTCAATCATTTAAATTAATACACATATTTATTAAGTAATCAAATGAAGGATCGAAAAAAAAAACAATTATCCATGTGCATCAGTTATCTAATAAACCATTGAAATTCACAAGGGACTCTAAGCCTAGGCATGATACGAGCTTCATAGAGCTACATTTGTTTCATGTTAATTTAATTCATTTGATTATATTTGTTTCACATTTCATGTTACATGTAAATTGTATTATATGATCTATAGTTGTTGACATTTGAGACTCCTCATGTTCGCCAGTCCATCGATCATGGAGTTACTACCACAATGGCTAGTTTAGAGCCATTGACCAAAGTATGAAAGAGTTTTCATGGTTTTAGTTGTTACTTATAATAGTTAGTATTGAAATTTCAAATGGTATTTATAAGTATGATTGAGTGATTATATTGACTAAATTGTAGAGCCTTGATACTCCTAATCATCCATGAGCCTTTGAGGTGGATGTATAGAGTGACTTTTTGATGGAAATAAGAAAATAATTAATTTCATCTATACATATATTTGATTTCAATGTATAATAATTATTGATTCATATCTACTTTGTTTATATCAACTCGAGTTAGAGAGGAGCCTAAACAAGAGGATGAGCAAGTGTGTGAGGAAGATCCCATCATCCCCATCATCTCCCTCCATGCAATGACCAAAGAACTCTAAGGATTTTTTTCCTTCCCCTCATGGGAAGGAGAAGATATAGGGATAGACACACATGTATAGGCATTAGTAGATATATATCTTGGACTTTATGTTAGTAGACATATTCAACATACATTTAATGTATGACATATATTTGATGCATGACATTATTAGACTTACGACATTATTGGTTATCATAATATATGATATGTTTGTTCATGTATGGCATTATTGGTTTTCATAATATATTATATGTTTTTTCATGTATGACATTATTTGTTATCATAATATATATTATATGTTTGTTCATGTATGAGATTATTGGTCATCATAATATATTATATGTGTTTTCATTTATCACATTACTGGCTATCATAACATATATCTTTTTTTTTTTCTTTTTTTATGTTTTAAGTACATTTTATGTATTTCATTTTAATGTAATCTGCATCCAAAATGATGCAAAGTGCTCACACCAAAAGCTAGTGGATTCCCAAAAAGAACACTTATAGGGAAAACTACCTTTCCCACCTTCCTAAGTGTCTTCAAAGACTCTTTCCAACTTGGTTACATCACTGAAAAATCTTCTACCCAACTTCACAAAACCACTTGATCACTTTCCCTATTCAAGAATTAGGAAGCAATAAGGAGAAAATGAGAAAATTTGAGAAATGGATCATAATCAACTTCTTTCTTCAAACTAACACCTTAGACACTTCAAGGAACACCTAATAACTATCTCAAAAACTTTATTCTATCATATATTCCATTATTTGAAGAGATTCTTCAACATCCTATGAGTGAAAACAATCTTCCAACTTCCTATGATTGTATTTTCTTTGCAACAGCATGTAATTTGCTGATTTTTTGCCAACTTTTCACAAAGGGAAGTGATTATGTTTCAAACCAATATAATGGCTATTAAGACAACCAAGAAGATCCTTAACATCCTCCACAAACTCCATTCAATGATAACATGCAGCTAAATTAGTGTTTCATTCTAAAATAAGGAGTATTAATATTTCACAATAACTCAATGATCCTATATACAAGTTTAAAATCAAAAGTGATTCCTTACCATATAAAAAGAACTTAATAATCACCAACATATTATACTTCATCTAACTCCATAGAGTATATTTTCATAATTTGACATCTATTCAAACTGATTACTAGTTGGTTTGATTGGTTACAAGGTTAATTTCAATGTTTTCCATAAAATTGCTAAAATTGCCAAAAACTTGTCAGCAACTTTTATTGCACAAAATGTATTTTTTGTACTAACTCATCCTAGAACTTAACCAAGTGGTTTTTGGTAACACATAGGACCTATATAAGTTTTAATGACTCTCAAAACACTTCTTAAGTCAACTTATTAACAAAAACAACAAAAAAGAAAAAATCTTTAGGACTAAGGCAACTTGGGTTTATAGGTGACCTCAAGTTCCTTGACTTTACAAACAAGGATTTCCTTATAACCATAAAAAGTAGCATGTTTAAAATGAGGTGTATGATAAACTCTTTACCTTATATCATGAGTCTAAATCATTTAATGAGATGACATATCTAGTTGTCACCTAGGTGCCCTGTACCACAAGTTTCAACATCACCTGAGATGGGGTTGCAAAATCAAAATGGAATCCAATCTCCAAAAAGAGAGAGAGGTTATTGTAGCTATCAAAAAAATGATCTTGTAGCACCTATAATTGCATCCATACCTCACACAAGATCTAAAATATGCCATGTCAAAGATTGTTTCCCTATGGCATTTAATGACTCTTAGGGTGAATTTAGTTTGTCATACCTGATAATGTTCAAGCACTCAATGGAATGGGATGATCTTGGAAATAGGGTTTACCCAGCCACTTGGAGCTAATAGAATAGATAGTTTGATCCCACAATGAATAGTTGGAGACATTTACCAGTTGGTGACTTTGTACTAGCCAATGCTACAAGTGTCAGCATCACTCGAGATAGGGCCATAAAATCAAAGTAGAATCCAATCTCCAAAAAGTGAGAAAGGTTATTGTAGATAATAGAAATATAGTCTTGTAGCACCTAGAATTCCATCCATACTTCACACGAGCACCAAGATATGCCATGTTAATGATTTCTTCCCTATGGCATTTAGAGACTCTTAGGGTCAATTTGGTTTGGCTTGCCTAAGAATGTTTGAGCACTCAATGAGATGGGATGATCTTGGAAATAGGGTTTACCTAGCCATCCAGAGTGAATAGAATAGAAAATTTTATCCCAAGACAAATGGTTGGAGAGATTCACCAATTGGTGACTTTGTACTAGTTGACACTACAAGTTTCAAGAGATTCACTAGTTGGTGACTTTGTACTAGCTATTATAAAAAAGTGAGAGATATTATTGTAGGTGTTGAAAACATAGTCTTGTAGCACCTAAAATTACATCTATACCTCACACGAGCTCTGAGATATGCCCTATCAAAGATCACTACCCTATGGCATTTAGTGACTCGCATGATCAATTTGGTTTTTCATGCTAGAGAATGTTCAAGCTCTCAATAGGATGGGACAAGCTTGGGACTAGGGTTTATTTGGCCACTTGGAGCTAATAGAATAGATAGTTTGATCCCATGACAAATAGTTGGAGAGATTCACTAGTTGGTGACTTTATACTAGCCAACATTACAAGTTTTAGCATCACCCGAGATGCGGCCGCAAAATGAAAATGGAATCTGATCTCCAAAAAGAGAGAGAGGTTATTGTAGGTGTTTGCAAGATGGTACTATAACACCTTCAATTGCATCCATACATAGCACAAGCTCTAATATATGCCATGTCAAATATCATTGCCCTATGGCATTTAGTGACTCTTAGGGTCAATTCAATTATTCAATTTGACACGCCCGAGAATGTTTGAGTGCTCAATGGGATGGGATGAGCTTGGTACTAGGGTTTACCTAGCTACCTAGATCTACTAGAATAAACATTTTGATCCCACAAAAAATAGTTGGAGACATTCATCCATTGGTGACTTTGTACTAGCCAACACTACAAGTTTTAGCATCATCCAAGATGGGGACGTAAAATCAATATAGAATCCAATCTCCAAAAAGAAATGGATTTTATTTTAGGTGTCAAAAACATGGTCTTGTAACACCCAATATTGCATCCATATCTTGCATAAGCTCTGAGATATGTCTCATCAAAGATCACTTCCCTATGGCATTTAGTGACTCTTAGGGTCAATTCAGTTTGGCATGCCTGAGAATCTTTGAGTGCTTAATAGGATGGGATGAACTTGGGACTAGGGTTTACCTAGTCACCCAGAGCTAATAGAATAGACAATTCTATCCCACAATGAATGGTTGAAGAGATTCACTAGTAGGCCACTTTGTACTACCTAACACTACAAGTTTCAACATTACCCGAGATGGGGCCGCAAGATCAAAATAGAATCCAATCTTGAAAAAGTGAGATAGGTTAGTGTAGGTGTCTGAAATATGATCCTAAATCACCTAGAGTTGTATCCATATCTCACAAGAGCTTTGAGATATACCCCACCAAAGATCACTACCCTATGGCATATAGTGACTCTTAGGGTCAATTCAGTTTGGCATGCCTGAGAATGTTTGAGGACTCAACAAGATAGGATGAGCTTGGGACTAGGGTTTACCTAGCCACTTGGAGCTAATAGAATAGATAGTTCAATCTCATAAAAAATGGCATGATTTTCTCCATAACACCCAACTTCATGGTGACCATCTATGGCATGGTCATAGACTTTCATTTCCACACAAGAATAGTGACAATGTGATGCAATGTATCCATACAACTTATGACCACTTGAGGAAGCAAAAAATAAGTGAATAAGAAATTGGCTACTAACCATAGATATTTCAAAGAAATTGAAAACACTATATTATTCTTTCAAGATAAATGAGGTACCAAGTTTGAAAATAAAGTTGAAATGATTCTCATCAGTGGCATGGCCAAGAACTACTTTAATTTCAATACAATGACTAATAGTTGGCCTAACTCCCCATGCCTTCTCATTCCTATGAAGGAAATCTTAATAAGTTAATTGACTAATCAAAGATGCTAAAATCGAAGATCCTATGTGGCATCAGCAATGGAGCAATTACAAAGATTTTGTAGATGATGCAAAAAAAATGTTCTTGACATCTTTACATTGAAGGATGTTGAATTATTAGTAACTTACCTAGGCATATCTTTTCAAGAAATATTTTCCCAAATACTTTAGGAAATCATGCTAAATTGAAATAAATAAAGGTGGACTTTATAGTTGTGGAAACAAATGACTTCCATTTGCAAAAATAATGCAATTAATGCAACAAAAATTCTGACACCACCTTCCAAGTAGTTTCATGTTATCTGTTTAAAGTTTGAACACTTCGTTCATTCCCTTAACAAGTGGTTGTGTATTAATTTGAACTCACTTGATGTGGTTGTACATGATATGTAGGTTTTAATTTCAAACTTTTTTCATGGTTATCTAATTTCAAATTATTATATGGTGTAGTCGAGTGCTGACATAGTTATTATATATGGTATGTTGTACTATTTAATTTTTTGAGAACTAATGCCTATAGTGCACCCAATTTAGTTGTTATAAAGATGTGATGTTAGTGAATGAATTCTTGCTAATACTATTCTTCTATTATATGTAGATTTCAACCCTTTTTTGGATCCACAGGCTCAATCACCAGCCCATAGAATTGGCCAAGAGAAAACTATGATTGTAAAAAATATTACAGCGATCAAGAAGAAAATTGGCCATGGAGAATCTGGTTATGAATTCTAATAAGAATGAAACTATTAAGGAATTGCATGATATATTAATTCATGGTGAAAGGAATATTCTTAATGAGCATGGAATTGCAACTACATATATTAAATATATAAAGGAAGATATAGAAAACCTAATTAATAGAGAGAATAATCTGAGAGAAAAGGACATTTCAGAAGAAAATGTTTATCTTGGTGTCATCTAGGGTATTCCAATTACTCAGGATGAAGAGACAAAACCTATAGCTAATGGGAAAGAGTGGGAAGAACTCCTTGGACCCATGAAAGATGTTATAGATAATTAGAAAGAGCTAGGAAAGGGAAAGTGACAAAAGAAAGAAGTAACATATGCATGTGAGCCTATGTCAGATGATGATGATGAATACTCACCATCAGCTAGTAGCTCAAGTAGTGATAGAAGCTTGTCAATGCACATGTACACAAACACAAACAATTTAGATAGAGAAGTAACAAGTTCTATAGAATTATTGATGGAGCAATGTGAAATGAAACCTCAAATTGACTTATTAGTAGGAAAAGAATCTGGTCACAAACTTTATTCTAGCACCACAAATGTTTCAATTAGAAATGCCTACTCATCAATGGGCTTGCATTTACAAGATTTGGGAAGACAGGATACTCAAGCTGGGCATGATCCCTTAAATTTCTCATCAAAATATATTAATGATCTTAATAGGACAACAAGACACACATTGCCATCTTTGGTGAGGTAGTCTCACTCTTTTAATAATGAAGGCCAACTATCTATAATCCAAGGTTTTAATTTAGCTAAAAAATGGAGAGCTTCTCAAGGTACTTATTTCTTTCATGGAGTTCCTAATAAATCTCAAGGTTCTCATTTGGGTGACCAACTACCAAGAGGCCCATGAATAGACCTATTGATTTCCCAAATTGGCAAAAGGGTAGATCTCAATCAAAGAGATGTGGAAATCCTAACTAATATAAAGTTATTGTAGATCAAATGGGTGCATCTCCTTTAGTGAAAAATATAATTGCTTCCAAATAATTTAGTTTAAATGGATATTGTCAGTTCCCAAACATGTCCCAGTCAAGTAGATGACCAAGATGTTGCTTGAGTAAAGGGGATACTAGTTTATTAAGGTATCAGTGCATCTCCTTCACTGAAAAATATAATTGCTTCCAAATGCTTTAGTTTAAATGGAGATTATTAGTTCCCAAACATGTCACAGTTAAGCAGATGACCAAGATGTTGCTTGAGTAAAGGGGATACTAGTTTATTAAGGTATCTTTATGATCCCACTTGCATTTAGTTACTATTTTTTGAGTAGGTAGCTAGTTGCTTCGATGTGGGATTTCTATAATATATGATGTCCTCATACAAGTACATGCCATTTTTTGTAAAAAAATTCTATTGTAAAGGATGAGTGAACAATATCTGTAATGTCCCTTTTTGGGACTAAAGAATATAACTATTAAAATCACAAAGCTTCCATGCTATTGTAATGGAGATTATGTACAATATAATTTTGCTAATTTTGATTTGGTCAATAATACTATATACATATGTAAGAATAATACAGTTCTTAATTGTCTGACTATTATGAATGACTTATTGCCTCTGTTTTGGAAAAATCTTTGTTGTATACAATACTCAATATTAGTATACCTTTATATATTTTATTGGTTAATGTTCATATATGCATATATCCTTCAATGATGTGCCTTTTCTTTATTGGATGCACTTGCTTCAAATTCTTAGAATGACTATTTATTACCTACTGGAGGGTTGTGCCTCTTCGGTGTCTCCTCAAGAGTAGTGTCTCTTCCATGCTCCCCTTCTCTCCCTATCCCACCTTCTCCCATCCCCTTCTCTCTCTCTCTCTCTCTCTCTCTCTCTCTCTCTCTCTCTCTCTCTCTCTCTCTCTCTCCATCCCTCTCTTCCTATTCAATCTAATGAACCAATTAGATCTACTCTACATTTTAATATCTCAAGTGTTGCCTCATGGTCTAACTTGTAAACCTTCCAAAGAGTCTTATTATGTGGTTTTCCACCATATTTTATCAAGTGGACATTTGATGCAACAACAAGGTTTGAATAATGAAGAATCCTCCTCTCTATTTTCCAATCCTCGAATAACCACTAGTTAGGGTTCTTTATAGAATATCATCTAAGCCATGTGTTGGTTACAACCACCACACCAATATGGTACTCTAAACCTTCAAAATCTATAACTGAGTGATCCAAAAATAATTTGGCCTAGGCACAATGACACAAGTAATAATATGTCTCTTCTTTTGTCTTTAGGTGCAATAACAAAAAAAAATAGCCTATAGTGATAAATGTACAAGATGTGGTCATTAATTCAGTAAATACTTAGCTAAAAGTTATAAAGTTACATATTGAATTTACAAAGATATATATATTACCAGGTTGCACTAGATTAGACAATTGGTCAAAATCAATAGATGAATCCTCTCTACCATTTCTAGTGCTTTTGGGGGATGATAGGTGTCATTTGGGTCCAAAACCTATATATCACAATTTTCCACCCATTCAATTGACTCACACTCATCCCAATTTTCCTCTGCACATGATGGACAATAGCATGCCATTCTACATGTGTGGATACTCCATGAACCTACATCAGAGCTTCTAGAAGAGTGCAACTCACTTGATCTTGTTAGTGTGCAACAATCCTCATATGGTGCAATGTTAGTATTATCTATCAACTAAAAAAATCTACAAACCATATACTTACCTTCCTTACCTGGACCCATTGTAGTGTTACAACAGTGGATGATGGATTTTGCATCTATCAATGTTGATCCATCTTTTTATTTTAGTCTTCATGAGCTAAGGCTCTTTTGATGCATGCACTTGCAAATGCATGAATGTTATGTGAACAAATACGAAAACTTGTTGAGAAGTATAATACTTTGCTTGCACCTCATTTTTTGGTTGTAGTGTGTAGTTCTCTATGAATTCTATAGCTAAAATAATGGTATCTAGTGGAATGTATCCTTGCACAACTTGAATTGAAAATCCATCAATTGAGCTCTATGTGTATGCCTTGCATACTCATAAATAATATTTTCATGAAAGATCTCCATGAACTCATACACTGACATCTTTTCAATGACTAAATCACATCTTTTACCCTATTTTCCATCTTTTAGAATATATGTCACTATCTTATTTTTTTTAATCTACTATTTCATTTTCAATTGCATGTGTGCTATCCATATGTTCACAAGTTGATAAAAATTGCAAAGAACCACAAAATAAGCATGTACAATCCAAGCATGACATCTTGTAAAATTGTTGACCATCCCCTATTTCACATAAAATGTTGGATATGAATTTCCTTGAAGATCTAGCTGGCTCATTCATGTCAAAATCTTGCAAAACAAACTTAGAATGCAAAAACAGACATATATTCCTTAAAACATCAAAATAGTTAGAAAGTTCAATATGTATCCTACAATAAGAAGTTGTGTGTGTGTGATTTATCTTCACATAAAAAGGTTTACCCATCTCAAAAACTATTTGACTTATTCAAATTTGAGGATACATACTAATAAATTTTGCAAAAAATTGTGTCTGGGTTGAGTCTAAAAAATGTTTTGCATGTGGATCATGATTTCGGCTACCAATCCTCCTTCTTACAACATCCGTTTGATTAGGGAAAACACGCATGTTATTAGTCTACTGCTACATGTCCATAACTCTTTCTTTTTTGGATCTTCCAATCTCTCATGCCTTACTATGGCTCTCCTTAGAGTGCCTCTACTAATTTTCAATGTTTTACTTGTCTTTCTCATGAGTTGAGCTTTCTTTATTTGGGTACTTAAAAATTTTGATGTAAGTATGCATCTTGTGATATTGCTATCTTTGATGTGTGATTTAGAACCCACTTTTTCATATGCACTCATTATATTCTTTACAATTCCTTTTTCATTTGAACCATCCATCATTCTTAGCCCAATAATCTTCATAATGGGCCTAAATTTCAAATTCTTCATCATTTCAACAAATAATTGTCATTGATCTATAATATTTAATTCTTCAAAGAATAATCTCCACATATGATTAATTTTCCTTTGATAAGCATGCTTCCTAATCTTTGTCTAGAATTGATTTCAATATGTTAGTATCAATATCAATCGAATATTTTGGTCTTCTAAAATGAATTCTAGAAGGTATTATAATCTCTTCCATTCCCTCAACATTTTGAACATCAACATAAGGTTGAGTGTTTTGTGTACCTTGAACCAAAGATTATGTGTCTTAGCAATAAGATGCAAAAGATGGAATATCATCTACTTGATATGTTGATGTTGTGCCTTCAACATGACATGATGGAGTGTGTACATTGTCGGATATAGAAATTAGAGTTTCTTCAACATGAGATGATGATATGACTCCAACATTAGAAGTTGGTGTAGCTTCACAATTCAATTGTCTTCTTGAGCATAAGAGTCTCATTCATTCTGTTTGTCATTTCAATTCTTCCTCTTTGTTTTTTTTTATTGGAAGTTCGTGTTCCTCTTCGAAAGAGAATTCTTCATTATTGCATTGCAATTTTATTTGTTCATGTAGTAGTTTCATTTTTTCTCTTTTCATTTCCAAGTATCTCTTCCTCTCCTATTGTTTGAGTTTTTGGTTTCTTCCTTGGCATGATGATGATTTGTATATGTCAAATTATTCAAACATCTGAATTACTTAAAATTTGTAAATTAAAAATTATTCATATACACATATAAATTAAAATTATATCAATGAATGCATAATATGTATTAAAAACTTGTCAAATTTCTAATCATTTCAAAATAACAATTCATTCAAACATACAAATTTCAATGAATTCACTATAAATTAAACAACTTGTCAATTATAATGAAATTTGTCTCTATAATAACAAAGAATATTTAAAAAGGATTGCACTAACCTTTTCTATAGAAAGAATGTTAAAATAGCCTTCAAATAGTGTATCCAATGATTGAATTTGGTTGTTACTAACTTCCAACAACATGAAATCCGTGTTTTCTATTGAAACACCAAAACAAACAATAGAAAAAAAATGGATCAGTAGGGACCCAAACTTTTATTATATCAATTTTTTGGTGTTTTCATATAGTGCATACGCACTATCTAAAAAATGTCTCTCTCCCTCTCCCATCCCCTACTCTCTCTCTCTCTCTCTCTCTCTCTCTCTCTCTCTCTCTCTCTCTCTCTCTCTCTCTCTCTCAATCTCTCTCTTCCCACCCTCTCCATCCCTACTCTCTCCCTCTTCCATCCCCTACTCTCTATCCATTTATATATCCCTCTGTCCCTATCTCACCTTCTCCCATCTCCTACACTCTCTCTATCCCACCCTCTCCCATACCCCTCTCTCTCTCTCTCTCTCTCTCTCTCTCTCTCTCTCTCTCTCTCTCTCTCTCTCCCTCCCTCCCTCTCCCACCCCCTACTCTCTCCCTCCCTCTCTCCCTCCCTTCCTCCCTCCCTCTCTCCCTCCCTTCCTCCCTCTCCCATTGCCTACTCTCTCTCTCCCTCTCCTACCCCTACTCTCTCTCTCTCTCTCTCTCTCTCTCTCTCTCTCTCTCTCTCTCTCTCCCTCCCTCCCTCCCTCCCTCCCTCCCTCTCTCTCTCCCTCTCCGTCCCTCCCTCCCCCTATCCATCCTCTCCCATGCCCTAGTCTCTCCCCCCTCTCTCTCACTCTCTCCCTCTCCCATCCCCTACTCTCTCTCTCCATTTATCTATCCATCTCTCCCTATCCCACCTTCTCCCATCCCCTTTTTCTCTCTCTATCCCACCCTCTCCCATCCCCTACTCTCTCTCTCACCCTGATCCCACCCCCTACTCTCTCTCTCCCTCTCCCACCCCCTAATCTCTCTCTCTCTCTCTCTCTCTCTCTCTCTCTCTCTCTCTCTCTCTCTCTCCATACCTATCCCACCCTCTCTCATTCCCTACTCTCTCTCTCTCTCTCTCTCTCTCTCTCTCTCTCTCTCTCTCTCTCTCTCTCCCTCCCCTATCTCGTTCTCTCTCAATCTCTCCCTCTCCCATCCCATACACTCTCTCTCTCTCTCTCTCTCTCTCTCTCTCTCTCTCTCCCTCCCTCCCCATTTCTCCATCCCTATCTCCCTATCCCACCTTCTCCCATCCCCTATGCTCTCTCTATCCCACCCTCTCCCATCCCCTAATCTCTCTTCCTCTCCCACCCCTACTCTCTCTCCCCCTATCTCACCCTCTTCATCCCCTCTCTCTCTCTCCCCCCCCCCTCTCTCTCTGTCCCTCCCTCCCTCCCTCGCTCTCCCATCCCCCCTCTTTCTTTCTCCCTATATCCCACCCTCTCCCATGCCCTAGTCCCTCTCTCCCTCTCCCATCCCCTTCTCTCTCTCTCTCTCTCTCTCTCCCACCTTCTCCCTTCCCCTACTTTTTATCTCCCTCTCTCACTATCCCACCCTCTCCCATCTCCTACTCTCTCCCCATCCTCTATGCTATCCCACTCTCTACCCTCTCTCCCTCACTCCTTCCATATCTATTGAAATTTAGGCTTACAAAGTGTGTGTGAACAGTAGCACATGCGTGCTATGTAAGCTTGCATTTAAAAATGCTTTACATAGCATGCATGCCCTATAGCACACACACATCATTTAAAGATTTGGATTCTACCAAGCCTAAGGCTTGGATTTTCTTTGGGGACCCAACCCAAAGGTTTGGAGTCTCTAAATTGGTATGAGACATGTTTTGCAGCAAACATACAAAAAATGATTGATTTTTCTTGTGTGCTCTCCTTCAAATTTCCTCGTGGTTGACCATTGATAAAATCAAGTTATGTAACATTGTAGATCTATGTGTTATCTATTTAACC
Organism: Cupressus sempervirens; assembly: GCA_028749045.1. Lineage (NCBI taxonomy): Eukaryota > Viridiplantae > Streptophyta > Pinopsida > Cupressales > Cupressaceae > Cupressus > Cupressus sempervirens. The sequence continues at coordinate 295,195,037 of CM053784.1, forward strand.
ATATACTTTATTTCAAATTTGAACTATTTTAAGCCTTTCATCTATAATTTCTTTTGAATGTATCAAAAGCCAACATGTACTAATTGGGGTGTAGATTTTATCTCGTTTATCAAATTTTGCAACAACTTATTTTTTAGAAAATAGACTCCATTCTACACACTTTGAAAAAAAAAGTTTTGATTATAGATTAGTTTTCAATCATTTCTAGGGGGAGCATATAGATATTTCAAAATTTTTGGATGTGTTCAATTGCAAAATTCATAAATAAAAAATACATATTATAAAATTACCCAAAATTTTTGGAATAAACGACATGGTGTTAGGTAACTTTTGACAAGAGTGATTAAACAATTTCAAAAAAAAAGTTAAAATTTTAGGGGGCCCACAATTTGCACTATGTTATTTTTTTATTTTAAAAAAATGATACCACTTTCTATGGCCCTCTTTTTTGAGGACCTAAAACTAAACCATTTTGAAAAAAAAGTAGTGGTTTAGAAACTAAATTAAAAGTACTACTACTTTTTTTTGTCATATCTTAAAATTTTGAGCATAACTATCTTTAAATTCTTGTTGAAGTTTAGAAATTGTTGATTTCAAAAAAAATTTAAAATTGGCTACTTATACCCCCCTTTGGACCACAACTTGGTGCACTTACCCAAGCATCAATGCCCCAATGCCACCATGACGTTACCCTACTCTTCACTACCATCTTGACATTCCTCCTTGTGGTGTTTTTCTTCATTAATAATTTTTCAGTTATTACCCTGACCATTGGGTCTACGTGCAAGAGGAATCACTAAGGAAGTAACAAGATAAGGGTCAAAATCATATGTGACAATAATAAGAGTCACAAGAATAAGCTAAAATAAGAGAATTATATATGCAATGGAAACAATATCATAATGAGAGCATAACATAGAGATCCCAATGTTGCAACATGGGCTCTAATAATAGATGGAATAAGGATAAATAAAAGCCAATATATTTATTTTTAAGCATGGAATTAAACTACATCAACATGCAACCGATCATAAGATCACAATGGAAGACTTAACCAACCAATCTAGGATTCCAACAAATCTCCAAGAAACACTAAAACTAAAAACAACAAAGCTACCAAGGTCGCAAAATACATTTGAATTTGAGAGACCTCAAATTTGAAAAGTCAAACAATAGAGTTCTAGAACTCCATAAAGAGTAGCCAAGACACCTCTCAAAAAGTTTTGGTCAAGAAAAAAAGTGCTTGTTGGTCATCCAAGTAGGTTTTCTCACAAACCCATGCAATATTTCTCACTATAGACAAGCAATATTTCTCACTATAGTTAGGTGATACTTTAATATATCCATGTGAGTGTCCAATGTCGTATGATATTTCTCACACTATTATGCGATAGTTTTAGGGATTGTGTGATAGAGCTTGCTATATTCATGTGATTCTCTTCTAGTATCGTATGATAGAACTCAACATTATCGTGCAATACTTTCCAATATTGAATGACATAACTCCTTAAGGCATGCAATACTTTTTTCAATATCGCCAAATGTTGATGCATTGTTGCCCATGAATGTAAGGAAACATTCCAATGATCAATTAGAGGAAAAGAAGAGAGTTATAAACTCCATATTGGGGAGTACCAAATCTACAAATTGAAGCTTGGACACTTGAATAGAAGAATAACATGACACTAAACAATATGAAGCAAAAACCCTCTACTATCTGATACATAATAGCATACAAAGAAACATTCACAAAAAAACATCACAATGTAAATTCATGGTTTATAAACCAACATCATACAAAGAAAATATAAACAACTAAAATCATGCTCAGTTCCTCCCAATCGTAATAGCATCATGAGACCACAAGGGCCCTAGCCATCCCTAGAGCGTAACATCCCAAATTAACAACAAGATAATTGGAGTTTTCTTATGAGGTCATCACTACTTCAATGTAATAACTAACATGCTAATCCAACAAAGCATAGATAATCCAACAAAGTGAATCACATCATCTAATAATATGCTAAAACATCATAATAAAGGAATGCATCAATGAAACTAACATCATCTAAACATGATATTTAAGCATTCCAATTAAAGCATAAATCACAATGAAACATACTATAGAAACCCAAATATACCAAGTGAACATCGAGCATCGGCCTCAACTAAAAACAAATTGTCTCTGTACACTGGTCCCTAGCAGTGGTATAAGAAGCTATGTCTCCCAACCATGTGGCACCTGTAGGCCCACTCCTATCATATTGATGGACATAGTGACCCAACCAAAAACACCTATTAAAAAAACATCCATGGCTAATACTCATGCCAAATAGTAAAGAGGATTGAAACCAAGATCATGAGACAATGCAATTACAATAGGTCCTAGTCAGATGCTCTATGGGTCAACTATGTAGGGAATATAGTGGAAAGCAATATGATTGGTACTCCAAAGATAAACGTAGTGTGGAAACTCTCTCAAGGTACTCCATTGAAGGCCATCACACTAGTGTGGAAACACTCTCAAGGTGCTCCCTTGGAGGCCATTTCTGAGTGTTCTTGGAGTCAAACCATAAGACACTTATCCTCAAAATAAACCGCACAACCACCCCATTTTAATTATCTTAGTTTTATTACCTAGTTTATTTTTTTAGTTATCACTTAGAAAAATCCTTTACACCAACCAAGGAAATAGTCACCAAGGTTGCAAGAGAAGCCCCTCCACTCCCTACCCTACATATACATGCTCATCACATAATGAGTACCCATAGGCAATGCATATTCCCAACCCAACCCTAATGAACATAATTTTGTTAGAATGACCTAGTAGTTAAGATCTTAAGAACTAACAAATACTTGCACACATGTTCATGTGTGGGCACACCAACTCCATGAAGATCATAACAAACAAGGGTTGGATGAGAACACAAGCATAATAAGACTTGATCAAATGCAAGATTGAGAGTACAGATATGGCATGCATCCCAATGCAACATAAAAATTCCATAGTGGTCAAATGGACATCCTACAAATAATTTACATCCACAACTAGGACCATGCCAAGAAAACTTGAGAAAATTGGATGACTACCGATGGGTGAATGAACCATAGAACTCCAATAAAAATAGGGTTTGAATACCGTATGCAAAAATAGCTAGCATAATGGTGCAAAACCCCAAACCCCCATACCAAAAATTAGGGAAATATTCATACTTGACCAACCTGGTAGAGCTAGCAATCAATTATGGATGGGAATGCTAGTTTCAACCTCCAAACTTATAGCTACCAAAAATAGAAGCAGAAACAAAGCTTAAACAACAAAATAGGAGAGCCATACCTAATAGCAAAATGGGAAAAATAGGAATTTGAACAATAAAATAAAAATCTCATAAAAGTTGCCAAAAATCATGACAATCCAAGGTCTCTGTGAGCTAGATCCAATGAGACCAATCTCTCAATGATCTCATGCCCATAGGTCCTATAGTGAATAGAAACACAATCCTATAAAAGAGGATTTTGAAATTGCTTTCAATTTTCTTATTTTAGAAAGTGAGAAGTGGGGAATAAAATTCCTTTTTGGATATTATTCACTTTTTGAGTGAATAATAGATTAGGGTAAATAACTAGGTCACCTAGTTAAACCCCAAATCAACCCAACTAAAAATAGGTTATTCCAAGCAATTAGAATTCATCTATGGAAAAGCTATTAGGAATTAAATTAAATTAAATAAAGCCTAAAATTTTGCTAAACCAAAATTGTAAAATTCCTTAATAACTTTCTCGATAAATGTGAACCTCTAAATACATAGACATGCTCACAAGTCTAATCACATAATAAACATAAGATAGGATTTATTAAATCACTGGATGGTTTAATTGTTATAATTATTTAGAATAACTGAGAGGGGGGGTGAACCAGTTATCCAAGGTCCAAATTCCCTATTAAAGGCTTACAACACACTGTTAAATGTGACCTTGTTAGAGGATTTCACCATACTGTTAGGAATGGGCCTGATCAAAGGACTTAGAACATTCACTTGGAATGTCACCCTGTTAAAGGATTTATAACATGGCTATTAAACCAACCTAAGTCTATAGGATTTAAAATATCTGTTACAATTGCAAGAGAGTAACAATAATGGCTTTTTGATCTGATACAAATTACAACATATCTTGCAGATTTTAGATCACACTTCAGGCTTTTAATCACTTTAGCTCTGACATCTTGTCATCTCAAGCTTCATCTCCTTGAGTCTTCTTACTCATCATACCAATGCAATCATATATGTGGTCATCTGTTGAAGCAGAGTAACTATGCTTTCTTACTCCTTAGCACCTCCTTCAACAATTATGCTTTCATGCTTGACCTCCTCTCTCTCTTGCTTCGTGACCTTATGACTCCTTAAATAGAAATTTGGTTTTCCTTTGCCGCTCAATTCTCCCTCTCCAATTTTAGGGTTTTAAATGGATTAGGTAAGATACAATGTATCTACCCCATATCTTGCTCTTATTTAGAAACTTTATCTAGAGTCTAGTTGTATTCTCCAAAAACATTCTACATGGTGTTTTGTGCCACCAGCTCATCATTCTTATCATCCATTTAATTCACAAAATTCAAGATAACAACCTTGTTGGATTAGATCTAGTGAATCTTCAATTTTTGAAATAATGCAACAACTTGGCACTATTGGTTTACTGATGCTCAACACCTCTGTATTACTCGGCACTTGATTCTTGCTCGGCACTTGATTCTACTCGGCACTTGATTCTACTCGACACTTGATTCTACTCAGCACTTGATTTTACTCGGCACTTGATTTTACTCGACACTTGATTTTACTCGGCACTTGTATCTGCTCAGCATCTGAAGTTCACTTGGCACTTAAAGTTGAACTTGCTCAGCTCCAACTAGGAATATGTTCAGCACTCAATAGCTTGCTCAACTTCCTCTCTACTTAGTTAGGCTGTACAAATAACTTGGCTAAAACCTTACACCTTTGATATGTTTCAGTGTGCCCATTCTTTGTGTCTTAGAGTATGTCATCAATACACTATTTCATCAATGGCTTAGCTAATCCTTGTTCTTCATTACAATATCATAACTTCAACCTTTCTCTAGGTGTTCTAGTTACATCTTTATTGATTGTATCCTCCTTGTCAATCAACCAATTGATAGTATTTGGATCATTAAAGCAATTGTCATTCCTTCAAGTAGCAAGTTTGACATCAAAGACAAAACAATGATTGAGAACATTCTTTACTAGTTCCATATAATCATTTCCAATGATCTCCCTCATGATCTTTTCAATAATATGGAAAAGCTATTAGGAATTAAATTAAATTAAATAAAGCCTAAAATTTTTCTAAACCAAAATTATAAAATTCCTTAATAACTTTCTCGATAAATGTGAACCTCTAAATACATAGACATGCTCACAAGTCTAATCACATAATGAACATAAGATGGGATTTATTAAATCACTGGATGGTTTAATTTAAATAATTAAATAGGATACGTTGACCATACAAGGATGATATTGGTCAAATATGAATAGTTGAATCACTAACTCCATGTGCCACTGCTAGTGATATAAATCCCACACACTAAAACACACAATCAAGTGCAATTACATATAATAATATAGCTAAATAAATAATTGCATTAAATGACCTAATTTAACTATTTATTTAATTGTACTAAATTAATCCATTTACATCACTCACTTTCACATAAAGCTTCAAAAAGCAAGAATGAAGTAGATAACCATAGCATCAAATCCAACATATAAACTTAATTAGAGGATGTGCCCAAATACTGGATAACCAGATATCATCATAAAACATATTGTCATCTCAAAATGGCATCATCATGCAAATATGATTAACTAAACAACATAGTAATCTAACATCTATGATACTAGAAATCAAAGTATAACATTTGACCATCAGGTCATCTCAAATGTAGAAATAGCATGAGTAACAAGTACCTGTTAGATCAACTCATTTGACATTCACCATGTACTAAAAAAATTTCATAATGTAAGTGCACACACATTCTCATAATGCTTACCATATGAAAATCCACCATGCAAATTATAATCTATCATGATCTGCACAGACATCGTAAGATATTCATCATAACAAAAAATTAAGTTATTATAAGATTGTCACCTTTCTAATACTTATGCAAATACAAGTGATAATCATTTGGAAGTTGTCACTTCCTCATGATTTACATAGGGTGTCGGCCCAAAATAGTCAATGAATTATATTCATAAATCATAGTCCCCTTGACTGCTATAATCAATTGATCACTAGAGAATCTATATCAACATGGTCTACTCCCTCTAAATTAATATAACTGAGATCATGGAAGGTCGACTGAACCATATCCTTTATCTACTCCCTCTCTTTCAAGGGTGCCTCTAATGAAATGTAAAGCTTCCTCTGAATCTGAATCTCCTTCTTTTCTTGCATGAAAATACTTGGGAGGAAACAATAAAGGAAAATAATTTTTAATGTTTAGACTCCCATATTGACATATACAAAATCCTTCAACCAATATATTTAGGATTCCATAATGTAGTCGTTAAAATCATTTATATATTTAATCCATCATTTGTCAAATAAATTATTACTTAGATCTATGTTAAATAAAATCACATGATGTACCTTAGAGGTGGGTCCCTCCTATACCCGTGACCTATACTCACCTCTTCCTTGTGTTGCACAATCAAGAGTCACAGGTATTACCCTACCACGTAGGACCCCTTTTGTTATTTATCCAATGTAGTAGCTCTGCCACTTTGCAAACAAGTCTGTGGGCCCTTGGTATGTGTGTACCTTTCATACGTGGGGCCTTAAGGGGACTAATACCCCAAATCCTTAGTACTAATCCCTTATGCATTTGTAGCACTTAATGACTAGCACCAATTTTGTGATATCTCTTCATTGGACACATTTATCATAAAAGTATCACCTCTCAGTCAATGATGTGTCCAAGGTTGAAGCTCTCTCCAATGCTCTAGTAAATTGGATGTATAAACATATTGGTGGGTTAGCTTTCCATTTAATATGATTCATATTATTCTTCACAATCATATTCCCATGGACCGGGTTCAACATATTTTGGTACCCATGTTTTGTATGATATGTGCCTCTTATCGATATCCACTTATCCCTCTATTCAGTGGAGTCCATGTAAGATGGGCTTGTTCTTAAGTGTTGGTCATAACTAAGATTTCTTCTACATTACTTTGTATATTGATTAAGGTGAGGGGGTGGTTAGTATGTAGTTACCTTCCAATATAATCACAACAAATAGGAAGATGTATTATTTAAAACTACTTTTTCGTAGGATTTGATTTGTTGCTTTAACAATGTCTTTATATATATATTTATCAGTTTTCCTCCATATTTATCTTGCATTATGCCCAATGCTATCCTTTCTTTGTGATTTCTTGTTAAAAAAATTATCTTCTTCAAGGGTACCTCTAACAAAACGTCAAGCTTCCTCTAAATCTCAATCTCCTTTTCTTGCAAGAAAATACTTGGGAGGAAACAATAAAGGAAAATAATTTTTAATGTTTATACTCCCATATTGACATATACAAAATCCTTCAACCAATATATTTAGGATTCCATAATGCAGTCTTTAAAATCAGATATATATATTTACTCCATCATTTATCAAATAAATTATTACTTAGATCTATGTTAAATAAAATGACATGATGTACCTTAGAGGTGGGTCCCTCCTATACTCGTGACCTATACTTACCTCTTCCTTATGTTGCACAATCAAGAGTCACAAGTATTACCCTACCGCGTAGGACCCCTTTTGTTATTTATCCAATGTGGTAGCTCTGCCACTTTGCACACAAGTCTGTGGGCCCTTGGTATGTGTGTACCTTTCGTACATGGGGCCTTAAGGGGACTAATACCCCAAATCCTTAGTACTAATCCCTTATGCATTTGTACCACTTAATGACTACCACCAATTTTGTGATATCTCTTCATTGGACATATTTATCATAAAAGTATCACCTCTCAGTCAATGATGTGTCCAAGGTTAACGCTCTCTCCAATGCTCTAGTAAATTGGATGTATAAACATATTGGTGGGTTAGCTTTCCATTTAATATGATTCATAGTATTCTTCACAATCATATTCCCATGGACCAGGTTCAACATATTTTGGTACCCATGTTTTTGTATGACATGTGCCTCTTACTAACATCCACTTATCCCTCTATTCAATAGAGTCCATGTAAGATGGGCTTGTTCTTAAGTGTTGGTCGTAACTGAGATTTCTTCTACATTACTTTGTACATTGATTAAGGTGAGGGGGTGGTTAGTATGTAGTTACCTTCCAATATAATCGCAACAAATATGAAGATGTATTATTTAAAACTACTTTTTCATAGGAGTTGATTTTTTTCTTTAACAATGTCTTCATATATATATATATATATATATATATTTAATTGGTTTTAGTCTATATTTATCTTGCATTATGCCTGATGCTATCCTTTCTTTGTGATTTCTTGTTAAAAAAATTATCTTCTTCTTGTGTTACATATGTAGTTGGCTTTGATACCATGTTATTTTTGGTTAATTGATGTATATGTAATTGCATTGCCTTTTGGTTTATATGTTTCCCAATGCCAGTGATTTAATTCTTATTTATATTAAGGAAGAGTCATGGAGAGACATGTCTCCTCATGAGACATTTCCATCTATTATTATCTTTTAATATAATAAAAAATGATTATTTAATCGCATAATATCTCATATATATATATATATATATATATATATATATATATACATACATACATACATACATACATACATACATACATACATACATACATACATACATACATACATACATACATTGAAAAGAATTTTGATAATAAAATACTCAATACCAAAAATATTTTAAATATAATATAAATTATATAGTTCATATAACATATTACGAATTTCTTTTACACTATAATATAGTTCAGATATATTAGTTAGAATTTTAAATTTATATTTTAAATTATTTTAGTATTATAATCTTATGAATAATATATAATTTAATTCATTAATTAAATTTTATATATGTATGTATGTACACATATATGTATGTATGTAAATGTGTGTGTGTGTGTGTGTGTGTGTGTGTGTGTGTGTGTGTGTGTGTGCATATTTTTTATTTTATTTTTTGGTGAAAGTGGCAAGCCACTATATATAGTATTAATAATTGAACATTGGTTCAAGGTTCATGGGGAAACCTTGAACCACTTGATCATTATCTACTAATCATCTTCCAAGCTTCAAATCTTCAAACCTCTTTGGCCAACTTCAAAACCTCAAACCACTTCATCATGATATATATATATATATATATATATATATATATATATATATATATATATATATATATATATATATATATATATATATATATATATATATATATATATATATATATATATATATATATATATATATATATATATATATATATATATATATATGATTTTATGTATATACAAATCATAAGTAAAAATAAGTTACAATAACTAAATTAAATAATAATAAAGTTGTGTTAATTAAAGTTACACTAAAGTAATATGTATTTTAAAGATACATATAATATATTAAGTAGCATAATATAATACATCTATCGATATTAAATGCATTGAAAAGAAATTTGATAAAAACATACTCAATACTAAGAAAACATATTAGATTTAGTATATAAATTATATAGTTCATATAACACATTAAGATTTTTTTTACACTATAATATAGTTCACACACACACACACACACACACACACACACACACACAAAGTTTTTGTTCTCAATTATCTTCCAAGCTTCAAATTATCACTTCATCATGATAATTATGTGTATTATCTTATGTATATACTAATCATAAGAAAAAATGAGTTACAATAACTAAATTAAATAATAATAAAGTTGTGTGAATCAAAGTTACACTAAATTAATATGGATTTTAAAGATACATATAAAATATTAAGTAACATATAATACTTATATCAATATTAAATACATGGAAAAGAAATTTGATAAAAATATACGCAATACCAAAAAACATATTAAATATAATATATAAATTAAATAGTTCATATAACATATTAGGATCTCTTTTACACTATGATATAGTTCATATCTATTATTTAGATTTTTAAATTAATATTGTAAATTATTTTAGTGTTATAATCTTATGTATAATATATAATTTTAATTCATTAATTAAGTTGTGTGTGTGTGTGTGTGTGTGTGTGATGTATGCACGTATGTATTTATGTATGTATGTATGTATTCAGTTTTTGTTGTCATTAAATAAACTGTTAAATTACAATCTAATTTTGTGAAAGCTTAACATTAACTATGTTATTGTGAAAATGATTGATTATTTATTACTACTTTATCATTTAAATTATATTGATAAATACAATTCTAAATATATTATTATAATTTTGTTGTGTCTATGTTTGTATGTATGTGTGTGTGTGTGTGTGTGTGTGTGTGTGTGTGTGACCTTATTCTTCACTTTACTTATCATCTTCACCCAAGTTCTAATCTTCTATTTTCCTCTTCTCTATGTACATGTTTACAAATTCCTCCACCAAAGTGAACCATGACGCTTTAGTGTGGTGACTATTATCTTCACTTTTCTATTTTCAAGGTTTCCTTCATACTCAAAGAACTTCTCCATCTTAGAGATCTAATGTATCAATTCATTGGTATCCAACTTCCTATCATAAGGAGAAATTTTAATATTAGGTTTAGAATTTTCTTTGGACAAGACCCTTAAAAGCCTCTCCTCATCTTCTTCTACTTTAGGTTCAAGATTAGGTGCCACCACTACTTCATCATCACTGACATCAACAAGATGTACTCCTCTCCTTTGGTTTGTCTCAACAACATCTAGTCTAGATGTAATTTTTCTCAACATGACCATAATTACAATGTCTAAATTTCCTCTTCCTCAAACCATCTTGACAATAGGTTCCTAGAGGATCCTAACCCTCTATAAGTTACAGGTTAGAAATTAGATCTTCCACCCTATAATCAATCCAACTAGGGTTCTCCATGTTCAAAACTCCACAAGAATAAAACCTTCACTCTAATACCACCTAAAATAGGGGAGAATGAGAGTTAGGGCCAAAGTATCATTGAGTTACCATGAAACCTTGTTGAATTAACACAATAGAAGCAAAATAACCAAGGGACAATGTCAGAAGGACAGGAACAACTAGATCTTTATTGATTCAATAATTTAATTCATACACGTTGGACTATAAGGCCATCCCAATTGTGTCTAAATACCAAATTCAATTATGCAATAGAATTTCCTCATACATCATGCACAATTTTTAATTTTCCATACTTCTAATCCTTGACTCTACCAAGTGGCTACCTTCCTCTTAAGCCTAAGACTTGACTCCCTATTTAAAATTGAAAAAATATCTTACAGAAGATTCTAGATCTACATTGGATATAGCAATAACCCAAAATAAGTCTACATAATTCCCAATGATTTATCCCATACATTAAATTAAATTACAAATCAAATACACAACTCATCTCTCATAGAATAAATATATAGACAACTTGTTGAACAAAAGAAATAATTTTTTTCCAAAAAGACTCAGATAAACCATCAAGTACACTTTGTGAATGAAGTAAAGAAAAACTTGGTGAACAAAGAAAAGAATCACTCAATGAACATGTGCATCGAGCCAAGATAGGCAAGCTTAGTGAAGAAGACAAAGTGAATCCACTGAGCCAATAGTAACAACTCCTGAGCAAGTCAAAAGAAGAAATATGAGCACATCCATTCCAAAGAGCAAGACAATGGAACAACCCAAGATGCTCTTGCATCAATAATAATACCAAAGACCCAATCATATTATTATTTTGTTTATAAATAGATATAATAAGTGTTATACAAGTTACCTAAACACCAGTTATGGACTCCCTCAAAGTTTATAGGTACAAGTCCACAACATGAAGGCGTGTAGATTATTGATGCCTACCCTCTATTAGGATATGATCCATTAGCATAGATTTATACAAGTTCCACCTTGGTAAAATCATACTCCTAAAGTTATTTTTAACTCTAATGTTCAACCTTATTACTATTCCATCTCATGAAAAAAGTAACTTGGTGTTAACCAAGTTCCATGGATACTGCTATCAATGGATTCCCTCAAAATTTACAAGACCAAGTCTATATTATAAAGGCCTATAGAGTTTTGACCCTTACCTTATCTTGGGAAATTTATATATTCCTTATCATTTACACAAGCCCTTGTTTCGAAACACATGAATCTCTCCTTCATAACCAAGTAGTAGTGGGACTAAAATATAGACAAATATTTCTTATGTTACTAATAATATATTTGATAGTACAATCTCATTATTATAAATGATATTAATACTACAATATAGTTATACTTATCAATATATGATCAATATTCACGTATATAAATATGTATATCATATCATTATAATAGATCTTAGAGTCCTATAAGATTATTTATTTCCTCCCCTTCCTTTTGAAGAAAGCCCATTATATTTATATTCTCCTTCATAATAATCATTCATTCAAAAAGTCACGACCCTTAATAACTACAACCCATGTGAAAAGTCATAACACTTTCAAATAGTTATGTCCTTTCATCATTGTCATCTTTTGAAAAAAAATACTTCTTTATCTTTTTCACATATCCTTCTTAAACTCCTCCCTTGCCCTCTTATCCTCTTCTTTCTAAAATTAACTCTCTTGTCTTTTATATCTTATTTTAAAGGAGTCAATTCTCTTTATTACCCATCTCTCAAATTTTGATTATATTTAGTTAACTTATACTATTTTATATTACATTATTTATTTAATTATTTATTATCATTTATTATTCAATCCTATTTAGAAAGGTAACACACTTCCTTCAATATTCTCTCTTGTATTGAATTTTATTTATTTATTCATCTATCATAATTCTATTGTTATTTAATTATTTTAAATATTATTTACCGATAATAGATCATAATGTTATTATTTATACTATAATAATGTGCACTACCTAGTAGTATTGACTATAATAATATCCCTCATCTACTTGTTGCCTTATTCCAGATCAATGAGTAATTTTAAGTAGATCTCCTCATCTACACAATTGGGTTGGATTTTTATTCTAGAGGAGCTTTTAGGTCATTCTATTCACAATTTGTGATAGTGAGCTTTAATTGGTAAGATATGGAATCTCTCCCATTATGATGAAAATTTATCTACTTGGAGCTTTAAAAATTAGATAGGGGTGAGCCAAGTCCTTTCGATTGCAAATGGTAAAGGTTTTTTCATAGCAATTTTTAAAGATAAAGTGTGTAGGGATAAGCTTCTTGGATATAAATCCTGGTTCATAGAGGGAAAAGGAGTTCTTACTTAGATGTGGTGCCCAAATTTTATTCCTTCTTCAGGAGAAATCCAATTCTTTCCTTTTTGGATTTCCTTTCCCACTTTGCCACTTGAGTACAAGGATCCTAGAATTCTTGAAATGATGGGAAACCATTGTGGGATTTTATTCAGATAGGACTAGGTTTTCTTAGATAATTTCAATTTTTCCCCTCAGATATGTATCCTCTTTGATATCAACAAAAGATGGACTGGTTTTATTTGGTTGGAATCTAAATTTTGATGTCTTCAACAAAGGATTTTAATGGATTTTCCTACTCAAATCATGGTGTGTCAAGATCTTTTGGGCTACTTGAATTCCCAATGCAATTGCAATCCCCTGGGGGCCTCCTTGGTTAAGGGTTTCTCTGATCTTTCTTCCAACCTGACATTGTGTCAGCTTTCCCCATGCTTGGTTCCTCCAAATATCCATAATGCCAAGCATAAGGAGGGGATCCTAGTTTCTTACTCACATTAGGATTTGACTAAATAGAATTAGAGTCTAGACAAATATTCATGCCTTCCTGGTATGCTGGTAAATAGTGTAATTTTCCAATCTCTGACCTATTTGGATACCAATCTTACTTTGCAAGATATTTTTCATAATGATTGCATTGTCATTGAACATTCTATTCATTTGACCCATAACTTGGATCAAAAGCTTTCTGATTCATTACCTCAACTGGTTTTAAAGGACACCTCTATGTCATCTCCTACTCATGTAGTCACTGAAGTGGTTGTAAGTTAGGACTATATTCCAATGGAGCTGCAACCTTTTTTGGAGTTAGTTCAATAAGTTTCTAAGGAAAATATACAAGTTTTGTCATTACATGAGAATAATGACCAAGGTCATTTAGGACACAAATAAAATAAGGTTATTGGGCAACTACAATATGAACCTAGAAAGGATTTTCCCGTTAAGAGTCATCTTACACCAGTTTGGCACACTTTACTGGTGCCACTTAGGATGAACCACAAAATCTAGATTATGAACCAGATGACATTGATCTTGAAGCTTCTAATCAAGAGTGGATCTAGGCATCAAGACATGACATGCCACAAAATACACAAAGTGTAGGGGAACAACCTATTCTATAGGCTTGCAACTTTTTTAGGTTTGATAAGGATAATGTATCTCCACCTAGTAATGGGGCTCCAATAGTGGTTGAGATAGAGCATTTTGTGGAATCGTTAGTTTTGGGGGTGGAAAATCAATTATTCAATGAGGTTTCTAGACAAGAGGAGCCAAATTATGACTTAAATTATGGACATAGATGATAAAAAGGTTGATAAAGTATTTTCTCCTTCTTCAAAATCAAAAAAGGTTGGGGCTTCTATTCTTATTCCACTTTCCATTACTCAAACTAATGTGGACTAGTCTCTTCTTCATAAAGATTTGATCCCTAAAAGGCCAAGAGGTAGACCACCAAAGTGAGCTAAGATAGAGCATGAAATTGTAGCAAGAGTGTAAAAGACTCTTAATTTTGAAAGGACACCAAGGAAGTGTAAGATGAAGGTTGTAATTTATATTTCCAATCTATCAAAAATAGGATGGAGAGCAATGGGCTCTTCAAGGCACCCATGAGGATAATAACCTAGAGTGTTAAGAGGCATTAATGCTTCTAACAAATTTTTCCTCATCAAGAACTAGCTTCTAGTGAGCAGAGTAGATATAGCACTTCTATAAGAAACAAAGTTGTCATTAGAAAATGGTACTAAGATTTTTTGTTCTTGGAAGAATCGGGCCTTTTTCCAAATTCCATATGCTAGAGCATCAAGGGGTTTGGCTTTCCTATGAAAAAACCACAAATGCCAACTTACATTACATATTTCAAAGGCCAATTGGATGGTGGCTGAGTTATTTATGGTTATGTCTTAATTTGTTGAAAACAAAGGGTGTGGGGTCAACTTTCATAGTTATTGAGTAATTTTCCTTCTCACAAGGTCATTATGGGTGGGGATTTTAGTGCCAACCTAGGGAGTGGGGGGTAGAACCCTCTTGGAGAGTTACTCACAATTTTAAGCATTTTCTAAAAGGAAATATCAGTCATGATTGTATTCAAACTAATGAGAAGATTTCTTGGTCTAATAGAAGAAAGATGAAGCATTTTGTAGTTGTCAAGTTAGATAAATTTCTTTTAAACTTTCAATAGATTTTGGATCATGGGGTGTGTCCCTCCTCAATCCTTCCCTTAATTGGATTTGATCATTTGGTTGTGGCCCTTGAAATAAACTTTCATATTAATAGGTTCAGGTCAAAGTCCTATTTTTAAGGGGAAAAGATGTGGTTTAGAGATCCTTGATTCATTGTATCTTTGAAAAACTAGTGGTTGGAAAGCCTTTTTGTTTAAGGATCAAGGATGTTCCAATTATCTATGAAGTTGTCTATACTAAAGGACAATATTAAGGAGTGGTATTCAAAGTTCTTTGGGAATATTTTCTAAGAGAAACTCAAGTTCCAAGGTCATATTGAATTTTGAAACAATTATGTTATTCAGAATGGTCTCACCCCAGCTATTTATGAAACTTAGAAGGAGTTAAGACAATAGTTTGAAGAGATCCTTTTGAGGGAGTAAACATGTTGGAGACAAAAATCTAGAGAACTATGGCTTTGAGAGGGAGATAGGAATATAGATTTCTTTCATGCATCAGCCAAGTTGAGACGCCAAAAGAATGCAATTTTATAGATTAACAATTCTCGGGAATTCTGACAAATGGGAGAGATATTGAAATGGAAGTGGTTGGTTTTTCTAGAATCTCTTGAATGAGATTGTGCCTCCTCTAAATTTCAAGGCCCCTGATTATATTCCTAAGTTGGTATCAAATGATGATAACAAGTTGCTTATGCAACCTTTTAATGATTAGTTCTTAGTTCTCATTAATGGTTCACCCTATGGATTTTTCTCTTCATCTTGGGGAGTTAGATAGGGAGATTATCTATCCCCTTTTCTCATTATCACTATGGCTAAAGGTCTTAGTAGACTAATTTCCTTCAAAAATTCTCAGCAATTTTGCATGGGTATTTCTATTAGATCTCAATTATCCATCACTCACACCTTGTTTGTAGATGATTCCCTCTTATTTGGGAAGGCATTTCTTTTAGAGGCTTTGGTCATTAAAGAGACATTGGAGGAATATTGCAATGCTTTTTGGTAGAAACTCAATGCTTTGAAATCCAAAAAAAATCTTTAACATGCTTATGAATTTATAGCAAGCCATACATATATTTCTTACTTTTATGATTAACAAAGTCCCTTGTAAATACTTGGGAATACCATTCTTTCATAGGATGGGAAAAGTAGCCTTTTGGGATAATATTCTTCAATCCATGAGGAATCAGATTTCTTCCTAGGAGTCTCAATGGTTATCTTTGGTAGGTAGGATTCTTCTAGCTAAATCAGTCCTTAGCTCAATTCCAAATTATGTGATTTATGTACTTATAGCCCCTAAAGGTGTTATGTAGGCTATCAGAAAATACATTAAAGACTTCATTTGGAAAGGAAACCTTAATGATAAATATAAGATTCCCCTCATTTTATGGAAGACTATTTTTACTCCAAAAGATCATGGGGGTGTGGGTCTTCATATTTTATATGAGAGGAATATTAGTTTGGGAGCTAAATTTCCTTGGAAGTATAATGAGAACCCTCAAGCTTTATGGGCCAAAATTTTGAACTATAAGTATCTTGATTCTAGTGATCCCTCCAAAATTTTCACAACTAGAAATCCTCCATTAGGTTCTATGATATGGATCTTTTTGATTAAATGTAGGGAAATAGTTTTACCTCACCTCTCTTGGGTTATCAACTCGAGTAATAAGGCTCTATTCTAGTCTAATTCTTGGAATGACCACTCTCCATTATCTTCTTATCCAAACCTCATTCAAGCTAGGACTTTTCTGGAAAAAAATTGAGGTATTCTTGTAAAGAACTATTTGTTCATTAACAAGTTTGAAGGTGTTGTAAGGGTAGCATGGTGGAACTTTAATCATTTCCCCATTCCATAGGCGGAAAAGGATTTCCTTATTGAAATTCTTGATCAAAGGCCATTGATTTATAATGGAGAGAATGACTTGTTGATCAGGACTAAGGTAGCAAGTGGATGATTCTTGGTTAAGGAGGGTTATATGACACTTACAAGTATAGATAATCTAGTCAGTAGTAGTTTGTTTTGATATTGTTGGCATAATGTAGTTCTCCCCAAGGTGGGCTCTTTCCTTTGGCTAGCTTTACATGATAGGAATTTCTCAAGTGCAAGATAAAAGAGGTTGGGCATCTCAAATAGATTCCCATGTGTTCTATATGGAGTAGTCCTTGAAGATAAAAACCAACTGATTATTAATTGTGATTTCTCTAGGGAGGTGTGGTACTAGGCTCTTGAAAATTTGGGTTGGCAAGGTCCATTACATGATAAACTCCACCAATTTCTTTTCCAATGGCCTTTTCTCCACAACAAATCATTTTTCTCTTGTATTTGGAGAGTTATTCTAGCTGCAATTTTTTGGTGCATATGGTGGGAGAGAAACAATAGGATATTTAGGAAGGAGATTAGCTCAACTTCACAACTTATTGAGATTGCAAAATTGTCTATTTCAGAGATGGTCAATGTTAATGTCAGTCACTGCAAATCCCTTTCATCAACCATTTCATCCCAAGACTCCAAAATTTTAAATACCTAGTCTATGATTCATATTCCATTTGTAGGAGTTTTGGTGGGAAAGAGGACAAAGCAGGATGCTAGAAAGGATGTTAAATGGGAATTGACAGATCTAAACTTCATTAAGCTAAACTTTGATGGATCCTCCAAAGGGAATCCAAGAATCTTAGGGGTTGGTTGTGTTATTAAGATTTCCATGGAAATATTGTTAAAGCGGTAGGTAGTAGATTGCCATCAAGATCAAATAATATGGCTAAGGTAAGGGCTCTTCTACTCAGTGTTTATAGGTCTATTTGTCTTGGTATTAAGAAAATTCATATCAAAGGGGACTCTCAGCTGATCACTCAAGCTCTTTCCATGGGAAATGCTTGCAACTGGGAGATCAAATACATTCTTGGTAAAATATACAAGTTAATCTCCAATTTTGATGATTATAAAATTTCTCGTTGTTTTAGGGAGGCAAATCATCTTTTTGATTGGCTAGAAAATAGAAGAGTGCTTATGGATCAGGGGTTAGCTGAGTGGGATCATAGGGACATTATGTCTTTTCTCTTTTCTCATGAAATGGTGGGTTTTTTTTGCATAGAATTGCCTTCATGGTAGAATGAAGAGTCATATATCTTTTTGAGTAAGGGAGATGTCTTCACTAAAGGTGGCTTTATATTCTATCTACCTTTGGATATCAATGGTTGTATTTTGTTTAGGCAAGGATGAGGGGTTTCCTTCCTACTTCTTTCCCCATATAGAATTTTATAAGTAGCTTTGTTATTAATAAATTATAATGGCACAACCATTTTTATTTATATTTATATGCTATTATTATTTCTAATATTTTATTATAATTTTAATTTTAACATGTAATTTTATTATTATTATTATTTTAGTAATATTATATTATCTAATTAGTATTAAAATTCTATCTTAGAATGGGGGCATGACAATAGAAAATCTAAATCCATCCACAAGAATTTGGCAAGTAAGGTGAATGTTTATATTTGTAATACTTTTGCATGATTTATCATTTTAAGGTTAATTCCTAAATAGGGGCTTGACTAATGCAAGCCCCTTCCTCGAGTAATTTTTTTTTTGTTGTATGTAAGTGTGAGAATGCAAAGTTAGGGTTTACTATCACTACTAGAGCTTCAAATCCTAAATTTTTTAATAGTCAAGGTAAAAGTCAACCTTGAACTCTACATCTAAACCTTGATCATCCATCTTTGTACCTATACCTCAATTTTAACCTTTTCCTAAAGCTCTCAAAGTTTTGGGGTCTGTATATTCAGTCTTTCTAACCCTAGATCTATCTCTATTATGGAATCATCTTATATTTGACAATCAATTTCTAGATTTGAATTAGTTTCCTCTATAAATCCTCAAGGTGAGTTTAATATATTTCTTTCTCATTTCATTGCATTTAATTTAATGTATTAGATAAGATATTTGTATGTTCTTGACTGTCATATTTTCCCCTACATTACTTGCATTTTGATTAGCTAATCAACTCAAATTAGATAAACACATTAAGAATTGTTAAATAATCTACATTACAAGAAAGGGATAGAAAATCATATAGAAATAGATCCTTTAGTATACACATTTTTCAGGGTTTGGATTTAATATTGGCACCCCTACATCTATTTGGATTGTGTCAATCTAATTTGGGTGTTTTTTGGGGTTATTCTTGAAGGACCCTCTTTCTCTTTCCCTAATGTACATAAAAAGTTAATTGATCAACATATCTCTCATTTACTTGATAGTTTATGATACATTTTGGAATTAATGTTTATCTATTTTTCTGTCACCTTCAAAAATTAAAATTAACATATTTTAAGAGTGACACTTAGTTTTTCAAGAATAACTTTTTTTCTCTAAAAATGATCAAAATATAATAATTTTTTTATAATTAATGGGCTGAAGCCTAGACTAATTATTATTATCTATTGATATTAATTATTATTATGAGTTAATTCGAGTGGATTTGAACCCAAGACCTCCTCAATGAGAGGCTCACAAGTTACCATTTTTTTATAGGCTCTTACCTATCAAAATATAATTATTTCAAAGTTAGGTTAACATGTATTTTTTCAAGATAATGTATTTTTCCTAAAAATGATAAAAAAATATATGTATTTTTAAGATAGGTTTGCAATACCAATATCTAAAGCATCCAATTAGCTTCATTTAATTTTCTTGAATATTTTATAGTTTATTGAGTTGTGAAGAGACATTAATTATAATTTGGACATATGCTCATTTTGTGCACTCTAACTTATATATCAATATTCATTTTTTTTTAGAAACTTAAATACATAATTCTTTGATAATTTTTTCCAATTTACTATTTTTCCAAAAGATTCCAAAATAGAAGTTGCTAAATGGTTAGACAACCATTGTTTAGTAAAACTTAAAAGAAAAGTTTTAATAAACTCAATATATATAAATCATAATCACTAGAAAAATTTCTCTAAGTGCCACTATCTTGCATTTGGGTATTCAAATATATTCATTTTATTGCCTACAAATAAATAATGTTAAATTATTTTTTGTCAACATTTTCATGGGTGCAAAAAACATTTTATTATAGGTATGACTAAGGAATGTAGATATTATGCCAAAGAGAGTTTGATCTAAGAAAATTTTATCCTACTTTTTTTAATTTACTCTTTTAAATAAGACCTCTTAAGGCTTCAATCATAGTTTCAAAAATGTTCAAGATGTTCAGCAAAGTGGGACACACTATTATGGGACCACCCCATGGTCGTGTTAGGGTCTTCACTCAAGCATTTTATCTTAGTTATGCTAATGCCATAAAAGAAAAAAAATTGTAATATGAAAAGGACTTTCACTCAAGGATTTTTGTATTGGATAGAAAAGATAGAAATATAAAATAAAGTTATGGTATAGAGCATCTTGATTTCATTAATTATAAGTTGTGGTCAGATAAGAATGATTGAGAATCTCACCTTGTATTGTCTCCTGCTATTTTCGCTCTAAATTGTATAAGTTTTCTTTTAGAATAGATAAATCCTTGTTCATAAATTCTCATGAGTGTGTTATCAATTTTTTTTTCAAGGAAAAAGCTAAACACATATTTTGGATTGAAAACTTTATTTGAGAAATGTAATTATTTTTTAAAGCTACGACATTAGATATATAAAAAAAATGATTGAGTAAGGCTTGAGATATTAGAAGGATAAATACAATATTGTTGTCATTCATTAGGTGTTGATCTATATCATGACAATGGTGTTGGAATTATGATATATTTTTCATTAGTGCAAACACTTATTCGATTCTAAATGCTTACTGAGCTCATCACTTAGTCTATAGTGTATACCAAGCATTCAATGGTTACCTTGTAAGTTCAACAGGTAAAAAGTTCACACCGGGCATTCCAGAGGATACCGAGTGAATGGGCAGTTCAGCAATGTTCACCAAGCAAAGCAAGGTAAATGAAGAACTCAGCGTTCACCGAGCAAAGCAAGGTAAATGAAGAACTCAGTGTTCATCGAGCAAAGCAAGGTAAACAAAGAACTCAATGTTTACCAAGCAAAGAAAGATAAATGAAAAACTCAGTATTCATTGAGCACAGCAAGGTAAATGAAGGACTCAGTGTTCACCGAGCACAGCAAGGTAAATGAAGAACTCAATTTTCATCAAGCATAGCAAGGTAAACAAAGAAGTTAGTTTCTACCGAGTGACACTATATCTACCGAGTCACTAATGGTTACCAATTTTCAAGTAGTATTGTGTGGCTAGTATGAATTGAGCCTCTACTTCTACCGAGTGCATGATGATGCCGAGTAATATAGTCGATGCCGAGTATCAGAAGGTCACCAAGTCAGCTTGAGGAACCTAAGTTTTCTACTATATGGTTGACTCGGTAATGTTTTGTTCACTCATGTTTTAGCCAACCTTGTAGTTGTAGATATTGGAATGGTATATATGTAATGTATGATATCATTTGTAGTATGGAATCATAAAAAAATGGAAAAATGTATCAAGAGTGACATGTAATATTTTGCGAATCAATAGAAGAGCAGATTATCTAGCAAGGTCTACAAGAAGCAGAAAAGATTCATCAGTCACAAGAGGTGATCTATACTTCAAGGATCTAATCAGAAAATCAATTTTGTAAGAAAATCCACTATTTCATCCTAATAGGTGAATCAGTTTTTTCAATCCTTTAACAAGGTAGACTTAATAGTGTTTGTATAAATTTCCTAATAGAGTGCATATTTTAGTGTATGTTTGTAAATCTTCTAAACAAGGTAGACCTAGTAGTCCTTTGTGCTCCTAACAGGGCAAATCATTAGAAGTGATCAATGTAAGCCTTAATCGGCCAACTTCATGCTGCAGTAATGAAGTTTTATGGGTATCATCCCCACCCCAGTTTTACTTTCTATTTGGAAGGTTTCTGGGTCACCAAATCTTTGTGTACATGTGTAATGAATGTT
Organism: Cupressus sempervirens; assembly: GCA_028749045.1. NCBI lineage: Eukaryota > Viridiplantae > Streptophyta > Pinopsida > Cupressales > Cupressaceae > Cupressus > Cupressus sempervirens. Next base: position 295,217,629 of record CM053784.1, read on the forward strand.
TGTTTCTTTTGTTATGCAGTAGTTCAAATAAATGAATGGTGTATGATTAAAATATTGAAAAGGATAAAAGTTTTATAAGTTACTGATTCACCCCTCCCCTCTTAGTAACCTACCTTATCTTGAATATTTCCAACAATTGGTATCAGAGATTTGTGGTTCTCAAGATAAAGTTTGACAGCTTGAGCAAAGATCAAGGACAATGGAGATATTCAGACTTGACAAATCTATTGAAAATGAAAAGCTAGATCTGGAAATGGCCATGGCTCAACTCAAAGAAGCAAAAGAGCATCTTTCTCAATCTCTGAAAAGAAGGAAGGAACTTACAAGACAAATGAATGATCATCAAAATGTTAAAGAAAAGATTGAAGACCTTTTACCATCAAGCAGTTCAAATGAAGCTAATGAAGAAATTAAATAACTCCTAGCAAAGAATGGTTCTCTGCAAGAAGAAGTAAGGAAGCTTAAAAGAGAACAAGAAATCCAATCCATCAGGCTATGTGAAGCTTTGGAACAAAGAAACAAGGCAAATGAAGACTTAGAGGTAAGAAATAATCAATTCCTTCAGCATGATAATCTTGTAGGTCAACTATCTAATGCAAATGAAGAAATTATGAATCTAAGATTTGAGAATGAAAGTTTGAGAAATGATTTAATCACTGAAAGACAAATCAATGAAAGTCTAGAAAATGACTTGATCACCAAAAGGCAAGTCAATGAGAGAATGATGAAATCTCAAGCAGACATGACTCAATTAAATCAGCAAAGTGAGCAAAACTTTCATAGACAAAAAGGTAAAGCTAGTCTTGGATATAAGAAAGAAGGTGAATCCTCCAGACAAGGTGCCCAAAGGAAGCAAAGACCTACTTGAAATCACTGTGGCAAGATAGGTCATACATCAAACAAATGTTGGAGTAATGGAAAGGAAAAATTCAATGGTAAATGCTTCAACTGCAATCAGCATGGTCACAAAGCTAATGAATGCAAAGAAAAACCAAAATTTGAAGGAAAATGCCACAAATGCAAGAAACAAGGTCACAAGTCATCTGAATGCAGATCCAAATAACTCAATCCAGCTGAACAACTTGTCAAAGCAATCTTTGGATGAGACTAAAATACTTGGTGCAGATGTCATTATTGTGGAGAATATGGACATGTTGGCAAAGACTGTTTAAGGCGTCACTTGAGGAAAAGAGACACAACAGTAAGATGTTATACATGTACAGAACTTGGTCATATAGCCAAGAATTGCATGAATACTAAAAGAATTGAAGATGAAAAGAAAGCTAAAGCTAATAACATTTGAAAGCAGATGAGACAACAATGGATTCCTAAATCAACCAAGCAAGACAGTTCAAATGATGGTCATGTCACTCAAGAAATGGGTGACTCCACCATTTCCAATTAGATTTAAGAAGAATCAAGAACTGCATCATCAAGCCATATCTCAAGCAGTTCCAGAGTGAAAAAGTGCAAATGATCAAATCGGTATTTCAGGTTCTAGGACCAAAGGAAAGTTATCATTCATATGTTGCATTTACCAAGCAAGGTTGGTTAAAGACCTTACCGAGCTAGGTCAGGAGTATCAAAGATTTTGTTTGATCACCGAGTTGCAAATCTTTTATCGAGTAAGAATGATGACAGACTGGCAAGCACTATTTCATCTCATCTACCTTTGTACTGAGCATTAATGATAGTATTTCCATCAAAAAGGAAGAATTTGATTTCATTTCTTATTGTGACTTAAGAATACTCAGAGCTAAAAGATTTCCAGTGAATCCGAGAAAATCCCAAGCGATTCCAAGTGAATTTCTTGCAAAGAATTTGTTCAAGATTTTCTTATATTTATTGAGAAAAAACGGCATCCACAAGCACCAGCAGTAGCAACGAAAAAAGGGGTTCAAAGATGTTAGTAAAGGGTACAGATTGGAAAGTTCCCAATTTCAAGATTATTATGACCATTGCTGAATCACTCGACCCAACTGGAGCTCAATTACAAATACCCCCCAAGGTACTTCTTATCAATGATATTTGTACTCATTTCAAATGTTCTATTCAAGAAATTAGAAACCTAGAAATGGATAGTGCCCTAGGTGAAATGAGTGTAGATGGCTCTTTGAAACCTAAGTTCAAGCATCTTGAAACCAAAGGCTTGACACATATCTCGCATATGCCTAGAAACTTCCAAAACAAATGGATTAGGTATATCTTGAGTAGAATGCATAATGGACAATTATGGTTAGAGCAGCCAGTGCCAATCTCTAAGAAAATGATTCACAAAATCATGGGTCTCCCTATGCTCAGTAAAGCCAAAACCACCAAAACCCTAAGTCAGGAGGAGTTACAAAGGCAAACCCTAGCCAAATGGGATGGTAGAGGTTTAAAGGTAAACATTGTATCTGATGTCGAACTAAGATTTGGCATTCATGTAATTGCATATAAATTATACAGTTCTAGTAGATTGAATAGTGTAGCTTGTGAAGCTATGGATTTGGCCCTCAAGGTTGTGAAGAAAAACCTTGAACTTGATCTGTCTGAAGTATTGCTGAAACAATTGAATAAAAATATGGATAGTATAAGGACTTCCAAGAATAACCCTTGTAAATTCGGTTCTCTGTTGATTTGTTTATTTTTCTATATTCAAAAATTCTTTCCATCAAAAGGAACTATCATATGGAGAAAAGACATTCCAAGTTTCTATCAAATAAATGAGTTTATAGCAGAGATGGGTGAAAATTTTGATAGAATCATGGACAACTATTTTGAAGATTTCAAGGAGAGAACGAATAAAAGATTCCATATTCCACCAAAATTAGTTGAAGATTATAGAGATGATGTATGCTTCATGGTTGACTATGACAAGGTGTACATCTAGGCAGTCAGACCCCAAGTTGCATGGGTAAAACCTCTTCCCTATGAGGTAAATATTGATGAAGCCAGAGACATCATAGAACCTATGATGAAGCAAAGGCCAAAATTGAGCTTGAAATCAAGCTACCACAGGCCATAAGAAAAGGTAAGAGGAAGATAGAAAAATTGAAAATGCATCTGGCCCTCTTATGGTAACAGAAGGAAAGGTGAGGATGAAGGAGATGATGAAGAAGAAGGAGAAGAAGAAAAAGAAGAAGAAACTGAAGAAGAACCTTCGAAGAAGAAGGATAAGGTAATAATTACCAAACCTAAAAAGAAGCCTACTACAGTATTTACTAGAAGGACTAGAAAAGGTAAGCAGGAACCAAAATTGGTCAAGCCTGCACCTAGATTTGAGGAAAGGCTCAAACAATTGGAAGAAGGAGCTAGCATCACAAATTTCAAAGCATTGAAATTTGAAACTAGAAGAGATACTGAGAAGATGCAGATAGAGGAACTGGTACTAAGCAAGATGGGTAAATGGAAATACTCCCTAGACCAGCTTGCCTCCCAAATCTCAAAGGAACTATTGGAGAGATTGCAACCAAGATGGAAATTAGCAACCCAAATGGTAAAAGATATCTATGAGCAATCCCTGAAGAATCTTCAACCAAGTATCACTAGAGCCAAAGTAAAAACTGTAATGAAAAACCATGAAGGTAAAATGATGATCAGATTCCACACATGTTTAATTTTGATCAAAGACATTAAGCATGTTGTAAATGATGCTACAAACATGTGGAAAAACATCTATCATCTGCATAAGCCCAGTGAAGACCCAGTGGAAATCAAAGATGATGACAGCAGTGACAATGGCGATATTGATGGCACTCCATCCATCACAGTTTCACCAGGTGAGCTACATGCATTAATAGAAGAAGACAAGGAGGAAGAAGCTAAAGAGGAAGATAAGGAGGAAGATGATCCAGTGAAAATTGCAGTAGCAGTGATTGCATCCCTTCCTCACACTCCACCTAAAACTGTCACATCATCAAGGTTGGAGTCAGATTTAGCAGGTTTGATAGCATCCACATCAGATTTATCATCTGCACCTGCCTCATCATAGCTTCAGGTATCATCAATGGAAGTGTCTACCACTTCATCTACTAAGCTTTAGCCCTCTCCTTTAGCTAAAGAGCCAGCCTCCTTAGCTCCATCATCTTCAGTCGGTATAGCAGTAAGTTCCACAATTTTGTCAGCTACATTAGCACCAATTTTTGCACCAGTTAGTCCTTCCATTATAAATATTCTAGATTTTTTTACAATTTTTTCTGCATTATCTACATCTACTTCAAATCCAGTTAGATCAGATATTGCATTATCGAGTGTACCATCATTTTTGGGAAGTATTCCAATTTTTGATCCGGTAAATACTCCTATTGGCACTCAACCCTCAAATATCCCAGTCTTCACTGCTAGTCCTTCCATCTCCACTATTGTTTCCACTCCCAAGGTCAAACCAATCATCACAGAAGCCAAACAAAAGCAAACATTAAGACTTTTGCTCACTAGAAAAGAAACTCCTAAGGATATTGACCTAGACACAGAAATAGTGATTCCAAAAATTGACTACAAAAATCCTACCATTGAAGAAATGAGGTATGCTAGTCAACTAATAGAGATGAAGGCTATGCCAAAAAAGTTAAGGTCTAAAAGGGATAAGGAGTACAGAATAATTGAGAATGCCAAGAATATAATTATAGAAGCTATAGGTGTTGAAGTAGATTCTACTCAACACATTTTGATTCAATTAGAAGAGGTTGTAAATAAATTCAATGAGGACACCTCCAGTGAGGAAAAACTAATTGAAAAGGTGGAAAGAAAATTTGATAATAAGGTTCTTGAGTACATTGGTTAGTGTATTGCAATAAAACAAATAGAATTGTCCACAATTCTGGTTAATCTTGAAAATTCTTTTAATAATGTAACTTCACTTTTTTCCAAACTTTGTGATGTTACCGAGTATACCAAGGAGATCAAAGAAAAATTAAATAAAATTGATGAGGATATGAAGGTCAGTGCCCAAAAGCTGCAACTTGACCCCAATTCAAGCTCATCCCATCATCTTAGAATCATTTTTTTGTCAGAAAAGTAGGTAGAACTATTGAGAGAGGAAGCTAGGATCAAATCTACACTGATTGACATCCAGAATATGATTCTTGATGTCATGGACACAATGCAGAAACACATTACCTACTCCAAAACATTGATCCATGACAACAATTTCTCAGTTGCAGATCATGTGATTGAACTTTTAGCTGAAGTTCAGATAGCACTCTCCACCTGCAAAATTTTACAAGAAAATTGGGAGAAGACTTTGGCTCTTATTCTCAAGGTACATTCTAAGTTTATCTCTCATTTTGGTGTTTCTGTGTAAATATATATTGTTTAATTTGGCATTATTGTCAAAAAGGGGGAGATAGAGTACCAAAGAAGAGATAGAGACATATGTAAATATTTGTAAATACTATGTGCATATTTTATGTGGGAGATATATGTAAATCAGGATGTCAAATTTTGCACATAAGTTTTGGCTCATAAGTATTTTTTTCACTAATGCAAAAGGGGGAGATTGTTGGAATTATGATATATTTTTCATTAGTGCAAACACTTATTTGATTCTGAATGCTTACCAAGCTCATCACTTAGTCTACAGTTTTTACCAAGCATTCAGTGGTTACCTTGTAAGTTCAACGGGTAAAAAGTTCACATCGGGCATTCCAGAGGATACCGAGTGAATGGGCAGTTCAGCAGTGTTCACCGAGCAAAGCAAGGTAAATGAAGAACTCAGTGTTCATCGAGCAAAGCAAGGTAAATGAAGAACTCAGCATTCATCGAGCAAAGCAAGGTAAACGAAGAACTCAGTGTTCACCAAGCAAAGCAAGGTAAATGAAGAACTCAATATTCACCGAGCATAGCAAGGTAAATGAAGAACTCAGTGTTCAATGAGCATAGCAAGGTAAATGAAGAACTCAGTGTTCACCGAGCACAACAAGGTAAACAAAGAAGTTAGTTTCTACCGAGTGACACTATATCTACCGAGTCACCAATGGTTGCCGAGTTCTAAGTAGTATTGTGTGGCTAGTATGAACTGAGCCTCTACTTCTACCAAGTGCATGAATATGCCGAGTAATATAGTAGATGCCGAGTATCAGAAGGTCACCAAGTCAGCTTGAGGAACCCAAGTTTTCTACTATCTAGCTGATTCAGTAATGTTTTGTTCACTTATGTTTTGGCCGACCTTGTAGTTGTAAATATTGGAATGGTATATATGTAATGTATGATATCATTTGTAGTATGGAATCATAAAAAAATGGAAAAATGTATCAAGAGTGACATGTAATATTTTGCAAATTAGCAGAAGAGCAGATTATCCAGCAAGGTCTACAAGAAGCAGAAAAGATTCATCAGTCACAAGAGATGATCTATACTTCAAGGATCTAATTAGAAAATCAAGTTTGTAAGTAGATCCACTGTTTCATCCTAACAGGTGAATTAGTTTTTTAAATCCTTTAACAGGGTAGACTTAACAGTGTTTGTATAAATCTCCTAACAGAGTGCATACTTCAGTGTATGTTTGTAAATCCTCTAAACAAGGTGGACCTAACAGTCCTTTGTGCTCCTAATAGGGCATATCATTAGAAGTGATCAATGTAAGCCTTAATCGGCCAACTTCATACTATAGTAACAAAGTTTTGTGGGTATCATCCCCACCCCGGTTTTACTTTCTATTTGGAAGGTTTCTAGGTCACCAAATCTCTATGTACATGTGTAATGAATGTTTGTTCCTTCTATTATGCAGTAGTTCAAATAAATGAATGGTGTATGATTAAAATATTGAAAAGGATAAAAAATTTATAAGTTACTGATTCACCCCTCCCCTCTCATTAACCTACCTTATCCTGAATATTTCCAACAAATGGTCCTAAGCATTAGTCATAGTTTTTTTTTTCAACAATCATCAAATCATCAAAATCAAATTTTATTTCTATTGATATCATGAGTAGGGGTATTATAGATTTTTTTTCTCATACATCCACTAACAATGTACATCAGGGTGGAGTCAATAGTACAATAGATTCATATACATTATGCTCTATTAAACTAAGATTTATCTACTTAATATGTAATAATTAAATAAATCTTATCAATATCTACATGTATTATAATGGAAACCTACCTAGGTTTTATAGAGCCAAAATAGGAAGAGGTATTCCTTGATTCTAATAAATTTTTGGGTATTATTTTTTGGATGAAGCCTAGGAAGATAAATAAACACTTGTTTCAAAAATGTGGACTCATTTCTAGTTTTTGACTCAGGCCACTAAACCTAGTCATATGCCCATTTTTAATAAATGTTTAGACCTTTCTATAAATATTCCCAATGTTAGGAAAACTTTCCCCAAATTGGGACTCAACTTCTTGTACATACCCATTTATGAGTTCAAATCACTTTCTAGTGCAACTCAAACTTATCCTAGAGAAACCCTTAGAAAGATTCTTCTTTGAATTTTCAAAAATATGTGGCTAAGAGATGCAAGTTTAAAGGGCCTAATAACTGGTTTGTGTAGAAACGTTATTCTATTAAACAACTATTGGTTATAGAAATTGAACAAATAAATAAGCTATGTCAAAAATAGTTTTAAAACTAGAATTAATTTCATTTCAAAAAAATTTTGAGGTGAAAGAAGAGTTGAAAACGAGCCACCAAATATAATTGAGGTGATAATTTAGAAGTGATGAGTATAGATGAATTTGAAACAAATAAGAGGCTGAAATCAAAATAATATGAAAGTATATCTAACAAAGAGCACGTCATCTTGGATTTCAAAGGAATAGAGATTAAATGAGTGAACAATGAGAAGTCTAGATGATTGGTCATCAATTTACTTTGTCTCGTTTTCTCGGCATCAATAAAAAATTGGATGTTATCAATGCTATGATTTTAAAAAATTTATTGATGTCAAAGTGATTTGTAATATAATTTCAAACCAAATATAGTAGATTATTTGAAGTTACCCAATGTAAAGAGCATGCAAAGGTTGATCTAAAAAGAATAATATCTAAAGTCTAATATAAAGGGAAAAAGTATTTAAAGCGTATGTTATTATGATGTCTTCTTTTGTTACCAAGTTTGTATATAGTTTATCTAAAAGATTGAAGTATGGGAAGTTGGGCTATGAAGTAAAGCATTATTTTAATTCCTTATGGAAAAATGATTTGTACACCTTCACATAGTATTTTTGTGGATTTTTATTTTGGAATTTCAATGTATGGTGTATGAATGTTTCATCATCCTATTTTTAGGTCTAAAAATATTAGAGACAAAAAAAAAGTCTATTTTTTTGCTAACAATAAGGATCATTATTAGGAACAATCAAGAAAGTTTTAGATAATGATGCAAATTGGAACTTTATGCTATAGGGTTTGTTGAACATGATTGTGTAGTGTTATAATCTATATAGATTTTGTTAATTTTCTTTGGAAGTCAAGATGTTTTGTTTCTAATGATAAAGTAGTGTTATAATCTGAGGACCTTTAGTATACTAATATAGTTAAGAGATTTAAATACCTATATTATCAAGGTGTGTTGTGCTTTGTGGAGTTTCATGTGCATTAAAGATTGGTTGTGGTCATATTTGTTAACTTGTTTTAATTTTTTCCCACATGTTTATTTGAGTCCAATATTAGAAGTGGTTGTGATTCTTTTTCATAGATGAAAACTATAATTAGAGGTGTCTTATTATGTATTTTGATCCCCTTTATCTAGTAGGGTATACTACATTGGATTTATATGCTTAAGGTGAATTACAATGTATAAGTGACACCTAGATATCTGGCATGGTTGACCTAGAGTTTTTATTTGATATAAGAAATTGATATAGATAGATTTATTATTATGTGAGATGAATGAGCATAATAAATTAATATAGTGGATGTGTGTGGATGTATTTAGGATCTATTTGTTGGAAATATAAGAGGATTAACTAAGAGGGGAGGGGTAAATCAATTACCACAAAAAATAAATCCCAAATCCCTTAGATGTTAGAGTAAACTTTACTAAAAATATTGATGATTAGTAAACAAACAGCCACTCAGTTTACACTAGCAAATGTTGTAACTCAATAAACACTGAAATAACTTGACAATTGCTTAACATGAAAATATTAAGATATTATCGATGATTAAACTTACATAACTTAGTTTCATACACATAAAATAAATAGCATGAACACAAGTGACATCGATATTTAATGTGGAAACCCAATTTGGGAAAAAAACCACCAATTGTAACTAGTTATTGATTTTCACTCTTTTGAAGTGAGCCCTATTAGGAACTAACCCTATTAAAGGTTAAACAAAACACACTATTAGGTGTGACCCTGTTAGAGGATTTAATCACCCTATTAGGAGTAGCCTTGTTAGAGGTCTTTAGACACTTCAATCCTAGAAATGCCACCTTGTTAGAGGATTTACAAATAGCTATTAAGCCAACTCTGTTAATAGATTTAGATCATTGCTACAATGGTTAGAGAGTGACAATGAGATGAATTGATTTCTAATGCAACTGAATTATTGATTATAGATCTCAATTCTAGCTTGTATACTTGATCATTTCTAATAAAATGTACCTTTGTATCTCAACAAGGATAGTTTTCTTACCCTTCTAATTCTCTTCCTCTAAGTATCTTCAAATCTTCTATTATGTTTCCACATTCAATTCTCAACTTGACATTATATTTATATCTTACACATTGTCAAGTTGGCTTGAATACAACTTAGAATACTTAATATTCATCTCCTTAGTCAACTAGAACCAACAAAAAAAAAAAATTGAACTCAATACACCAAAATAAGAAAATTCTTCATTAGCTGACCTTGCTCAATAGACGCTAACTCATAAATAATTTTCCTATGTTAACCAAGTGAACTTGGTCAACACTACATATTCACAAATTTCCTTTGGTAACTAAGTGAGCTTGGTTAACATTGGTTCCATCCAGCATTTCTTTTTTTAATTAAGTGAGCTTAGTTAACACTAATTGGTAATGATATGACATTTTGTGTAACATCAAAGACTATACAAAATTGACTAATTATTTTCAAAATCTCCCTCTTTGGCATTGATGGCAACACAACATGTCATAATACAATGAAATTTTAGAGGGAGAATAAAGCAAGGAACATATCCTTAGTTTGATTCTAATTTTCATCCATGAGAACTCCCTCTATCAATGTGAACTCTCTTTGCCTTTAGTTTCTTCCTCTGTCAACAAAACTATGTCTTCAACATCTTCTTTTGATAACAAACTCTTCTTCTTTGATATCGGACCAAGTTCTCCCTCTTTGACATCTTTGCAAATAATTATTCCTTCATAAAATTTCTATGAAATGTTTACTCTCCCTCTTTTATAAAATTTCTATGAGATATGACAACAAACTCTCCCTCTTTGACATCTCATACAAAAGACAATATTTAGTAAATATCAATGTACCCCATGTACTAATTCATTTGCAATGTACCCTTATCAATACTGCATCAACTAATTGATCTTCAACATGCTCTAGTTGATGCATCATTAAACTTCATTGAGTGAGCTTTGGATAGGGGAAAGACCCCTAACTTACCTCTTAGATACAAAAATACATCCTTGGGTAATGGCTTAGTGAATATGTCTACAATTTGTTCTTTAGTATTCACATATTCCAATCTTACCTCTTTATCTTGTACCAATGCTCTCAAAAAATGATATTTTACTGCAATGTGCTTGGTCTTGGTATGCATCACTAGATTCTTTGATATGTTAATTGCATTCTTAGGTGGAACAGGTCTCCATCATATTTCTCATTTTCCCCTTCTCCACATTTCATAGTTAGTTGTTTCCCCATTTTGTCAAAGTGATCATTTAGGTAGATTAGTGCCTAGTCCAATGGAGATTCATGTTGCTCATAAAATATTCATTTACAAGTTATATCCACTTCTGGCTTATCACTTTCTCAACAAAAGCTTTTGGAAATTTGCAATTTTTCTTCTCCTTGGTGGATTTCTAACCCATGAAGATGATTTCCCATGAAGGGTACCAAATGATACATATGGATCAAGAACAAGAAAATAGAAAATTACCCTATGGTCAATCCATGTTTCTTTTATGATTATTTACCTTAGAAAATCTTTAGGATTCATCACAGCTCTCATAATAATTCTAGGTAGAAAACTCAAAATGAACTTCTCCTAGGCAGGTTTTCAACCCATGAAGTTGGTTTTCCGCAAAAAGAAACTTTGCAGAAAAAGAAACAAAAGGTGGGTCCCTACAAAAATTTTGCACGTTACTTAGATATTTCTGAACCCAAAAAGGAAAATTGTTTAATGGTCAATTAAAAATGAAGCATTGGTAGAAAATTACAAATTCTCTTCTCCTCGATGGGTTGTCAACCCATGAAGATAATTTCCTAGATTTTAAAGAAAATCAAGCTAGTAAGAAGATTGGACCCACAATTTGTGCACAAGACATCTCAATATGATAATAGAAAAAATGTAACCATTACAAGAAAGAGTTAATGTGCCAAAAATTAACTTAGCAGATTTTTCCCATGGAGTAATCTATTGTTAACTTCCCAAAACTTAAAGGAAAAAGGGGAAGTAAGTGTGGGGAGATAGAAAGTTACCATTGGGCCAACAGAATAGTGAAAAGACCCTAAGATATCCATTAAAACCATGCATTTACTATTTCAATGGATCTCTCCTTCAATTCATTAATGTGGCATGAATTCTAGATGGATTTAAGCTCCCATATATATGGAAACATGAACAGTTGAACAAACTACCATTCTTTTTCTTGAATTGTTATTTTGTTAATGTGCTTAACATTCAAAAAGCTAGTATCTATTATATTAGCTATTTTCCTTAGTTCTTAATTCAAAATTTATTTTCAAAAGAATGGCCACTAGATTTGCGAGTTTTGATGGGTTGAATGGGATCAAGTCTCAAATGCAGAACTTCACAAATACATCCCTTCATTTTTATGAAATGAAGGATTTCCAAAGCAGAATGAAGTCAAAGCCTATCCATCACATTACTGAGAAGCTCTGAGGATGTGAGTTGGTTGAGGTAGCTAGTTTTATAGTTGATGTCTAGGCCCAAAAGTTAACCTATGAATGTATAAATCAATACAACCTAGACACAAGGAAAATTGTGCTACCAGATGACACAGTGTTGATTTCCATCAACAAGAAAACTATGGTGAATTTCCTGTGAGTTCTAGAACGAGAGGAATTCTTAGATTTGACATTCAAAGGAGCCATTTCTAAGTTCTACATAAAGAAGATGATTTGGGAAAAAGAAATCATGTAGACTTGGTTCCAAAAACCACAAAGTGCCAAGAGCAAGGTTCCAAAGACTCTATTTGGGACTAATCTCAAACCTGAGATTATCGATATCTTAATCCTCTTGCACAAATTGAAAGGTAAGGTAGAAGCTTTAAATTTTGTTGAGAAATATTTCTTTTTGGTGCAAGTCATTTTCTTTGACACCCAATATATTGATTGGGCTTGTGACATAAGTGAGATTATGTCTAATGGTCTTCGTGTTGCAAAGTTCTACAACACATTCTATATGTCCTATTTCCACATTTATATGTTAGCTTCTTTACAACTATGGCTATGCCTTCAAAGAGTGGAAAATTTTCCTAATGATGTGAAGTCTTATGAGTTTTACCCATGCTTACAATTGGAAAATAGTTATGCAGAGTATGTGAGGGTTAATGATGCATTCACCATGAGAATTTATAAGGAACTTCAATGATGTCCAAAAAGGAGATTCATTCTTGAAGCCATGGTACTCATCAGCTAATTTGGGAGTTATTCCATCCAATTCTCATCCCTTTCATATTTGTGACTTGTAGCTTTTGATGGTTTCTCCTTGAAGCTACCAAGATATCCCAATGATGTGATTGTCTTAATCAAGATCATGCAAAACTATACTCTAGTGAATGTGTTGAGTGGGAATCTAAAGAAGAAAGGGTATGAATTCCCTATGAAGGTGGGAGCTTTCAATTGTGAAACTTTTTCTGATGTTAAGAACATCCTAAAGGTGTTTGAAATGAAGTATAAGTTGGAGAGGTATGAAGTCTTGAGGCCTGTGTTTGAACTGAATGGGTATTCAAGGGAGGTGTAACAGATCAAAAGTGTAATCAAACACATCACCATTGAAGACTACTGGGGCTAATTACAAGGATGAGTTTAAAAGCTCTGATTGTGCTTTCACCAAGCTAACAGTTGATCAAGTAAAAATGTATAAAGTTAATATTGATGTAGAAGGAATAGAAGATGATGGTCAGAACATGTATAGTAACACTTATCTAACCAAGCAAAGAGGCACTCTGATAAGTTCAAAACCTTATAAAGATGTAGGAAAGGAGCAAGATGTAATGATGGCCCATATTATCAAAAGGACTAGGAAATGGGTCGAATGGTCCATAGCTAGAAGGAGTCACAAAAAAAGTACAACCGCTCAAGCTTCTCCAATAGTTGCAGCAGCTTCCTCCTCCTTGGGTGGCACATTAGGAACAACCTTAGCCATTACTCAAGGGCTTATTCAACCATGAGACAGAGGTGATCAACCTCCTAAAAAAAGTATTCCCTTGGCTAAGACTTGTTAGGATGGCTCCCTCCTAATGATTGGAACACCTGCGAAAGTTGAGAAGAAGAAGGCAGGGGAATAAAAATATTGTTCAATCACTCTTTCCATCTCACCTCATTGTAGCTCAATCCCATCTATAAGTGTTGCACTTCTCCTACTCAGTAGTCCCCAAGTGCAAGTAGTGGATTTAGGAGATGCAAGAAGTAATGATAGTGAGTCTACTAAATCTGATGAGGCAACGAAGAAGATTTTAGAGGTAGATAAGGGTCAAGATTCTTTAAAGCTCATTTCATAGGCCACAAAGAATCTTTTCTCTTCGACTACAAAATCAATCACCCTGGTCAAGAGAAACATGTTTAGCATAGACTCTCTTAGGACTACCTCCAAGGTGATAGGCACAAATTCATGGCTAGAGGACACTCTAGACAGAAAGAAAAAGAGGAAAGAAGAAGGAGCCCCCAACAAAGATACCTTATCTCTTGCTATTCACTCTAGATCAGCACTTATCAAGGTCAAGAAGTAGAAGACCTTGTCCATCCTTAGACAAGATCCCAAAATAGGGAATCTAAAAATGGAAATCACAATGCCTACCAAATAAGGAAGAATCAAATATTTGTCTACAAATGACTTTGCCTTACACTTTGTAGATCTCAAAGAATCTAGGCATGACACGAAGGTTGGCTTGTGGAAGACAACAAATGAGGTAATAGAGGGATAGCTTGAAAGCCTCAAATTATCAAATTTAAAAATGAAGGTAGAAATCCAAAAATTCAATGGCTTCATCAGGCACTTGGTTACCCCATTGGTGAGCATCTCCAGAATGCTTATCACTAGTGATCCTATTTCTACCAATATCCAAGCACTCATCTACCAACTCCAAGAAGATAAACACTTTAGATAAATTAGTAAAGAGTGGAGTGGGAAAATCAATTCAGAGGGACTCACAATTATACAATAGATTGGTAATGCCAGACTAAGGTTGGAGATAGAAAAGGACAACATTTTAGCCAATAGAGCTACCTTGGCAGCAGAAAGGGTTAAGAGTCAAGATTGTGTCTCTTTATTGAAGATGATCATCCAAATGAAGGCTAAGGAGGCTATTGAAGTGAATATCTTTCCTAATGAAGATGAGCCTTTATTTTAGTGTCTTTAGAGAATTCAATTCAAGTCCAAGATGTTCATGGAAGCAGAGGAAGGGCTTAAGGAAATAGAAGCTAAAGTGAAGAAGGATTAGGATAAAGACTATGAACTCCTACGAGACCTACATATAGATTTGAAAAATAGTGCACAAGGGAAAGGAATCATTGGAATAACTATTATGTAAAAAAATTCTCCAACTTCATAGATAGTTTGACAGGAATATCCTCCAATCACCAGAACAGTGTTTCTAAGCTCCAAAAACTTGGTGAGTGTGTACATGAATCCATGGAGGAAATACAAGACTGGTTGAGCAATGTCAAAGATTTTGGGAGAGATAATTCTAAATGACTCTTAATAGACACTAATGTACATGTAAATAGGCATGAGGAGTTGATTCCAATCATTTTCACAGCTAAAGCCTATAGAACAAAATTTAAAAAGGGAAAAAAGGAAAAGTGATTCATATATTGCCTCTTTCATATTTTGATGTAATGATTGTAATGGAAAAACTAGCTCCTTGCCATTTGTAATTTTTGAAGAGATGAATTGATTTAAATTCCTTTGTAATGGTCATCTCAGAATCTTATATGTACTAGAATGAAAGATTAATAAAAGGTTGGCTAATTTGATCTAAAATACTTGATGTTGCAAAGACAATTGAATAGTAGTTTGTGTCAATTATTTTTTGTTTCATTCTATTTTATGTTAATTGTATGATTTCTCTTTCATGTGAATTAAAATAAGGAACAAATAGAGCTTCATTTCCCTATTTTGAGGTAGCGAACTGAATATGATAGTATTGTCATCATAGGTTCAAGAGAAATCCCTTTTGTGCTTTCCTTCAAATTAGTCTTTCTTTCTCAGTAATTAGTTTCATGTTGAATAGGTTTAGTATTAGTTAGGATGCATTATTGAATCATTAAGCCTTATGGGTTCATAAGATGTGTGAATTAATAAACTTAATCAATCTAAAATATCATTTCTTCCCTGAGTTAGTTCTTGTTTAAGCCTAGCTTAGTTTTCCTCTCCTATTCTCAAGTTAAGAACACACCCCATTTTAAGTTTAAAAAAAAACATAACTCATTGCAAATCATATTGCATAGAGAGTTGTACCTAATAATTCAAAGGAAGGTTAGTCTTTTTAGAAGCAACTTTCCAACTTTTGTAACTAGATATTGTTCACAAATTCGGGCATCTAAGAGTTAAATTAAAAAGAGCAATTTGTTTACCAACATATTTTTGGTGACTCCACTAGGGATATGAATAGTCGCTTAACTAATAAACCTATAACATGAGGGAAAATGGTACTACCTCTTGAGAACATAGTCCTAGTACTCCAACCTGATCTTGGTTTCCAAGACAACCAAAAAGATATAATTTCATCTCTTAACACATTTGTTTGGAGAAATTGGAGGAATGTAAAACACTATAGAAACACTAGCTAGCTATTGGAAGAAGAAGAATTTAGGGCTAAAGTGTTAGAAAGAGTTGTTTAGAGGAGAGAAATCCAAAGAGTAGAAAGATAGTTAGAATGCAAACCTTAGAGGAAAAATTAATCTAACATCCTAGAACAAGCAAAGGTTCCTCAAAGTACCAAACAACAAGGTGGGCAAGACCCTATTTTCAAAAAGCTTACAAAACTCAGTTTCCCCATCTTAGACACTCCTAGGTGAAAAGGTAACAAGAAAATTTGAAGCAAACCACCCTTGCATGTTAGAAATCAAAATTCTTCAAATACTACTTGCCAGGTATTAGCCTTAGATGGAGTAACTGCTCCTTCATTTATCAATTTTCCACCATACCTTGCTAGAACAATAATGGTTGCTCCCTAGGCCACAATAATAAGTCCATTACCACTAATAGCTTGTCATCCACTCTTGTCTAGTTTGAGGAAGAATTTTCCTAAATTTTCCAGTGATGGAAATGTTACTATAAATGAACATATTAAGGCCTTTTTTGCAGCTACTCATATCCTAGGAATATCTTATGAAGATGTAGCTATAAGGCTACTTGTAGAAATTCTGACAAAGAATGTAGTAGCTTAGTTTTATCATTTAGATGATGGCTTAGTCACAAATTGGGACACAATCAAGATGGCCTTCCAAACAAGATTCAAAATGGTATAAGATGAGCACATCCTATTAACACAATTGACATCTATTAGAAAGCAACCTGCCATGAGTATGGGGGATTTCATTGCAACTTTCAATAAGATCACTTGTAGGATCCCCACTACTAACAGACCTACTATTGGCAATCTAAAAACATTATTCACAAGTGTGATGCCACCAGATATTAATTATGATTTGAGGAGGGCCCATCCCAAAGATTTGGCAGATGCACAACAGAAGGTTGTAAAATTTGAAGATGACTTGATCTTTGCTAGCAAATGGAAACAAGAACTTCAAACTAAGGGAAGTTCTAGGAAGACTACTTCATTTGATGAAATGACTCAAAAGTTATCAAATGAGTTGATAGCAATGAAGAGGCAATTACCTAGGTTTAATCACTCTTACCACAAGAACTATCAAAATCTGCCAGGAAGGAATAACGATGGAAATTTTCATTAGCTTACAAGTTCATAACCAAGGTTAGAAATTGAGGTAGCACCAAAGAAAGAAAATATGTGTGTAGTGCCTACCCCTAGTTCTCATTTTTGCTATCATCGCTGAACTCTTTTAGGGCTAGTTTTATGTTGATGGTTAGTAGCATTATTTTGAGATTATCAGATATTGTTTTAGATTTAGTTTATTATATGTGATGAGATTACTTAGACTCTACATTTCATGTATGCATGATGATTATTTAGTAATTTCAGCTAGTGATGATGATTAGATAGATGGTTTATTATTACATGTATTTTCTTATGGATACTTACCCCATACGTGCATGTGTATGGTGTGTGTGTTTGTTCTTGGATGGCATTTCTGATGTGGTTAAGGAAGGGAGTTGTGGTCACCTGCTAGTTGAGATCTACACAATGCACCACTTCCTGCCATTGCCAACTTAGCTTAGTATATATTGTATGTACATGCATGGCTTTTATGTAGGATGCAGGTACCAGGTACCAACTTCCTTGAATTGCAGGATGAGTGTACCCTATTGGATTATCTCAATGGTAAGAGAGGGGAGATAAATTCTCAAGTCCAAATCCCAACCCTTTAAGCCATTTGTCCTAATTGAAAATTAGGACAAGTCTCTAAGTTGAGTACCCTTCGAATGCGTTAGATGATGTAATTCATGATATTAACACTTTTGGTTTGATTTTGTATGTGTTTTGCTATAGTGGGTTTTTTGTATTTTACCTTGTGAGTCTTTGGAGTATTTTCTATTAATTAAGCCTAATTAAAAGATTTAATTAAAAGTTTAATTAAATAGAAAATTAATATGATTTTTTAATATTTATTTTATTTAATTAAATAAGAAATTAATTAAATAAAATAATTAAATTTGAAGATTGATGCAGGAGCATCTAGAGGTATAAGGGCAATCCTATGTCACCCAACAAAATGTACTTAGACTTAGTTTCTGTTTCATGTCTTTACATTTTTGGATACCCATTTGGCTCAAATAAAGGTGCCAACTCTCATAGTTCAACTATCAGTGTGTTTGAAAATCCTAAAAAAATAGGAGCATGTATTTGGGCCATCATTTCGGTAAACTAGAAGGTGTGAATTGGCCAGATGAATGTAATAATGATTTAGAGCATTCCAGAAAAAGAATCAGGTCAATAGGCCCCATAGTTTGAAAGTTATTGTAGTTTTTTGGGTTTTGGAGACCTCCTAAGAATGCTTCAAAGTCAGGTTTGGGACATTAAATGATCTTGAAAAGGGTCAAAAAATGGGGGATGAGCGAAGCTTTTCCATAGGGCTATAGAGCACTTCAAGAGCTTTCCGAAAATGTAAACGGTTTGTCAATCGGAGCTACGGTTCAAAAGTTATGCCTCCCGAAAGTTCAGTTACTGTTTCTGGATTCCTCTAGATTTGCACCGACTTCTAACGCAGATTCTGAAACCTTCTATTTCGTTGGTGGATGCCTACTAGCACTTTCTAGAATGTACTCCTAGTCCTTAACCCTCCGGTGTCTATTTAAGGAGATTTCTGGCATTGTAAAAGGCAGTTCGGAGTGGAGTTTGAGAGGAGGTGCTAAAAGGAGAAATATTCTCCAAATTTATGCTATTGTAAGCCCTTAGGGCATGTTCTGAAGTTTATTTTCTCTATACTATCTGTACTAGTTTATTTTCTCAGTTAATATAATTTTCCTTTTCTGTTGTGTCCATTTTGTTCTTGGGTTGTGTCCCCATCAAGTGGTATCAGAGCAGGTTTTCCTGAGTGTGTAGACAGAGCGCCGACTGTGAGGCAATTTGCACCAGGACTGTGTGGTTGTGGGTTCAAGTTAGAAGATAACTCCATGAAGAGAGCATGGCGGAAGGGCCAGAGCTATTGATCCTGAGGAGGTTAGAGCCCTCCAGAGGTAGGTACAAGAATTGCAAGAGGAGCTTCGTAGAGAAGCAAATGTTGCCGCAGGTGATAATAGTGAGGATGACAATGAAGAGGAAGTAATGGGACTAGAAGAGGAAGTTGACGAGGAAGTTCTAAATCCTATAGAGGAAAGGCTTTTTAGGGCCATTACTAAGTTTGGGAAAAGACCTACAATTGAAGTGGGTATATTTTCAGAAAATCTGAAACCAGATGAGTTGATCGATTGGATCAATGAACTGGAAGATTGCTTTGAGTATGAGGATATAAGGGACCCAAATAGGGTTAAGTTTGCAAAGGCAAAACTGAAAGGCCATGCCAAAATCTAGTGGCAAGAGGTTCAACTAGAAAGACTTAGAAGAGGAAAGGAGAAGATCACAAGATGGGATCGCATGGTGGACAAATTGAAGAAGCAGTTCATTCCAGTGGACTATGAGCTTGATTTATTTAAGAAGATGCATGGGTTAAAGCAAGCGGGAAGATCAGTCCAAGAATATATAGAGGAATTTTATCGACTCTTAATTAGAGCGAGACATGATGAAGCAAATAAGGAGAAGGTTGCTCGTTATATCAGTGGGTTGCAACCTAGCATCCAGGAGGAATTAAGTCTAGTAAGAATGACTAGCATTGAAGAGGCATATCAGTTTTCCCTACGAGTTGAAGAGAAGCTGAATAAAAGGTTAGAAGAAAGACAAAGAGGGCACGGTCAAGGAGGAAGGGGAAGTGGTAGATCATCTAGAGGCCGTAATGAAACCCAAAAGAAAAATGAAGATGTGGGTACTAGTAGAAACCAGAGGAATGAGGGTTTCAACCGCTCCCATGATCAAGACTTTGGAAATCAAAGAGGAAGAGGTAGAGGACGTGGAAAAGGAAGAGGAGGCTTCTATGGTACCTGTTTCCATTGCAATGAAGAAGGTCATCATGCCTTTGAATGCCCTCAACAACAAGGAAGGACAAATAGGAGAGCTGAGGGCCAAGCTAGGGTTGCTCATGTGGATGAGGATGCACAATCATCACGTTCAGAGGATGCAGAAAGAGGAGAGACCTTGGTAAATGAAAGAGTCCTACTAAGTGGTGAGAATGAACTAGGACAACAGAGGAGTTTGTTCCATACCAGATGCAAGTGTGAGGATAAATGTTGTGATGTGATCATTGATGGTGGTAGCACTGATAACTTGGTATCAGAAGAGATGGTCTCTAAGCTAAAGCTCAAGAGAGAGAAACATCCCCAGCCCTATCGAATTTCTTGGGTAAAAGATGATCATAAGGTCCTGGTAAGTGAACAATGTTTAGTGAAATTCAAAATTGGGAGTTACCATGATGAAGTTCTCTGTGATGTTATTTCGATGGATGTTTGCCATCTATTGTTGGGTAGACCATGGCAGTTTGATAGACATGCAATGCATGATGGACATGCAAACACATACTCTTTGACAAAGGATGGAGTTTGCCACAAATTGAAGCCCATGAAAAAGGAAGGTGAAAAGGTATGTAGCAGTGCTAGGATTTGTCTTGTTGATGGAAGGAAGTTTTTAGATGGCATGAAACATCAACATATGTGCTATGCTTTGATTCCTAGGAAAGATAAAGAAGGTAGTAGTGAAATACCACTTGAAGTTTCAGATTTACTAGGGGAGTTTGGAGATATTATCTCTGATAATGTTCCAGATGGATTGCCACCAGTAAGGCAAATTAGTCATCAGATAGATCTGATTCCAGGAGCTAATTTGCCGAACAAGGCTACTCATAGGATGACTCCTACTGAAATAGAGGAGCTAAATAGACAGGTTCAGGAGCTGTTGAGGAAGGGCTTGATTCAAGAGAGCCTGAGTCCATGTGCAGTACCTGCAGTACTCACACCAAAGAAGGATAGAGAATGGAGGATGTGTACAAATTCTCGAGCTATAAATAGGATCACCATCAAGTACCGGTTTCCTTTGCCAAGGATGGATGATATTATGGACTACTTGAGTGGAGCTCAGTACTTCACAAAGATAGATCTGAAGAGTGGTTATCATTAGATATGGATTTGAGAAGGAGATGAGTGGAAAATAGCCTTCAAGACCAAGGAGGGTCTTTATGAGTGGTTAGTCATGCCCTTTGTATTGACGAACGCCCCAAGCACCTTCATGTGGCTCATGAATGAGGTACTTAAGAAGTTCTTGGGAAAATTTGTTATTGTCTATTTGGATGATATTTTAATTTTCAGCAAGACTTTGGAAGAACATTTACTGCATATTCATAGTGTCCTTGAAAGGCTAAGGGAAGAGAAACTATTAATTAATCTAAAGAAGTGTATCTTTGCAAAAAGGGAGTTAGTCTATTTGGGATTTGTTATATCACCTGAAGGTCTCAAAATGGATCCAGAGAAGGTAAAAGCCATCTTGGAATGGCCTACTCCAAGGTCTGCTGCTGAGGTAAGATCATTTCATGGTCTAGTTAGTTTTTATAGGAATTTTATTAAGAATTTCAGTGGCATATGTGCACCCCTAACTGATACAATAAGAGGGGATAGAAAAGAGTTCAAATGGACTGCAGCAGCTACGAGAAGTTTTGAATAGCTGAAGAAGAAGGTGATTGAACAGCCTGTGTTGGCACTTCCAAATTTTAGAAAAGTATTCCAGGTGGATTGTGATGCTAGTGGAAGCGCTATTGGGGCTGTATTAAGCCAAGAAGGTAAGCCTATTGCATATTTTAGTGAAAAATTGAATGATGCAAAGAAGAAGTATTATGTTTATGATCAAGAGCTCTATGCAATAGTTCAGGCCTTAAAGAAATGGAGACACTATTTATTACCAAAGGAATTTTTTTTGTATACTGATCATCAGGCATTGCAGTACCTAATTAGCCAAGGTAAATTGAATCAGAGGCATATGAAGTGGGTAGAATTCTTGTAGAGTTATACATTTGTGTTGAAGCATAGAAGTGGAAAATCTAACAGGGTTGCAGATGCACTAAGTAGGAGACAGTCATTGCTTAAAGCAATGCAAGTTGAAGTAGTTGGGTTTGATGAACTCAAGAATTTGTACCCCGAGGATCTTGATTTTGCTGAAGCATGGAAAGCTTGTAAAGAGCCTGTTGCTGTAGATAGAACCAAGTGGTTAGATTATTTGATTCAGGATGGCATGTTGTTCAAAGGTAGTCAATTGTGCATTCCAAGGAGTTCCATGAGCAAAAATCTGATTAAGGAGAAACACAGTGGAGGGATGGCAGGACATTTTGGTCGAGATAAGACCATTGCCATTCTTAGAGAACATTATTTTTGGCCTCAAATTTCACAGGATGTGAAGAAGTTCGTACAAAGTTGCCAGGTTTGTCAAGTTGCCAAGGGGTTTAGTCACAATACTGGTCTATATTAGCCATTGCCTGTTCCATCAAGGCCATGGGAGGACATAAGTATGGATTTTTTTCTTGGATTGCCAAGGACACAAAGGGGTAATGACTCAATATTCGTGGTAGTTGATAGGTTCTCCAAAATGGCACATTTCACTCCATGCCACAAAACTCATGATGCTGTCCATATTGTAGACTTGTTTTTCAAAGAGGTGGTAAGATTGCATGGTCTTCCAAGGAGTATAGTTTCTGACAAAGACACTAAATTTGTGGTGTATTTCTAGAGGACATTGTGGAAAAAGTTGAGAACAGACTTGAAATTCAGTTCCATGCATCACCCGCAGACTGATGGCCAAACAGAAGTGGTAAACAGAAGTCTAGGAAATTTACTTAGATTTTTAGTTGAGGATAAGCCCAAGGGATGGGATTTGATTCTACCACATGCTGAATTTGCTTATAATAACTCTATAAATAGGAGTACTGGAAAATCACCATTCCAAATTGTATATGGGAATAGCCCAAGGACTGCACCAGAGCTGAGGAAGATAGAACAAGGGGAGAGGACAAGTGTTGAAGCTGAAGAATTTTCTGAACATATCAAGCATCTACATGAGGAGGTTCAGGCACACATAACCAAGATGAATCAAGAGTGTAAAGCTAGGGCTGATCAAAGGAGAAGACATAAGGAATTCCAAGTAGGAGATTTAGTCATGGTACACTTACGAAAAGAAAAATTTCAAGCCGGTACTTACAACAAGCTGAAAATGAAGAAATTTGGCCCCTGCAAAATTTTGAAGAAACATGACTCAGGAAATACATATGAAGTGGAGCTGCCAGATGGTATTCAGATTTCTCCCATTTTCAACATTGCAGATTTAACAAAGTATCATGACGATGGTGCAAATGAGGAGCTGGTGTTAGAGCCATGTCCAATTCCTGCTTCTAAGAAGGAGGAGATAGAAGACATTCTAGATCATCGTGTGGGTAGGAGTACCAGAAACAGGCAGTATGAAGAGTATTTGGTCAAATGGAAAGGACGACCAATCGAGGACTCAACTTGGATTTTAGCAGCTGAGGTTTCCCATTTGGGATTTCCTCTACCATCCATAAAGTGACAGGGTCACTTTTCAATCTACCCTGGGTGTCTGATGCAGGAGCATCCAGAGGTATAAGGGTAATCTTGTGTCACCCAAAAAAATGTACTTAGACTTAGTTTCTGTTTCATGTCTTTACATTTTTGGATACCCATTTGGCTCAAATAAAGGTGCCAACTCTCATAGTTCAACTATCAGTGCGTTTGAAAATCTCAAAAAAATAGGAGCATGTATTTGGGCCATCATTTCGGTAAACTAGAAGGTGTGAATTGGCCAGATGAATGTAATTATGATTTAGAACATTCCAGAAAAAGAATAAGGTCAATAGGCCCCACGGTTTGAAAGTTATTGCAGTTTTTCAAGTTTTGGAGACCTCCTAAGAATGCTTCAAAGTCAGGTTTGGGGCATTAAATGACCTCGAAAAGGGTCAAAAAATGAGAAATGAGCAAAGCTTGTCCATAGGGCTATAGAGCGCTTTGAGAGCTTTCTGAAAATGTAAACGGTTCGTCAATCGGAGCTACGGTTCAAAAGTTATGCCTCCCGGAAGTTCAGTTACCATTTCTGGATTCTTCTAGATTTGCACCGACTTCTAACGCAGCTTTCGGAACCTTCTATTTTGTCGATGGATGCCTACTAGCACTTTCTAGAATGTACTCCTAGTCCTTAACCCTCCAGGGTCTATTTAAGGAGATTTCTGGCATTGTAAAAGGCAATTCGAAGTGGAGTTTGAGAGGAGGTGCTAAAAGGAGAAATATTCTCCAGATTTATGCTATTGTAAGCCCTTAGGGCATGTTCTGAAGTTTATTTTCTTTGTACTATTTGTACTAGTTTATTTTCTCAGTTAATATAATTTCCCTTTTCTGTTGTGTCCATTCTGTTCTTAGGTTGTGTCCCCATCAAAGATAAAATTTATAATTTTAAAGTTGGAATGTGATAATATTTATTTAAGTTAATAAATATTTATCAATTAAGTTTTGAAAAATGAAATTTAAAAGTGGAAAAGATATTAAAATTATTAAAAGATTATAAGTTGCATGATGTGTGCATGTGATTTAAAATATAAATATAAATATATTAAGATAAAACAAGTGAAATTATTAAAGTTAGTGCATGAGATTTAAAAATTAATAAATTAAATTGAAAAGAGTAAAGTGAATATTAAATTAATTAATGTGCATTATTTTAATATTTAGGAGTTTGCAAATTCTCAGGAGTTGTCATGTAGACAACACAGGAGTTTGCACTCTAAGAATGCACAAGTTGTCTACACTTAGGAGTTAGCATATTATTTGAGCACATGGTGTCTACAACCTTATGACTCATCTAGAAGGTTGGAGTAGACTCATGCTTAGTTGTCATGCTTATCTTCTAGTTCTTTCTAGACATATTCTAGATGCATCTTAGAGGCCTTTAAATAGAGGCTCTCCTAGTGTGTTTGAACAAGCTTCAAAGCTTACATGCATTTGAGAAGCTCATATGCTTCTACATGATCATATGTTTCTACATGTTCATATGTTTCTACATGCTCATATGTTTCTACATGCACTTCTACAAACACTTCTAGTCACTTGTGGGTTTCGGTTGGCTTGGATCTTGGAGAAATTGCGAATGTTGGAGAAGGAAGGGATTTTCTATGGACTTCTGAGGCATGGAAAATTAGCATCAGTGTCCAAGTGCACTCGTGATTTTCACATATTCCATTTCCATGCTTTCTCTTCCTGTCTTCATCGTGTCTGATATATATATTCTATGATTGAATCTGCAATTTTGAAATTGGAATCTAGATATATATGTTAATTTTTATTTGGTTGTGAAGAAAACATTAGAAAACCCTAGTTTCAATTTACGAAAGAAATTAGATCTAAATCAGGTTTGGGTTTGAATTAGAATCGAATTGAGAAATAGATTTGAAAATGGTTTCAAAATTTATAGTCAAACCTATTAGGTGGAATTTTGGGTAAAGTTAGAGATCAATTTTTTTAAAGGAAAAATTCTTAATTTAAAGGGTTTCTTATTTAAAAGTTATGATCTCTTTTTAAACATATTAAATCTGCATACTTATATATATATATATATATATATATATATATATATATATATATATTTTTTTTTTTTTATTTATTTATTTATATATTTACAACACTGTAATATTGATTGACAATCTGTATATATACACACACACACACATATATATATATATATATATATATATATATTTATACATATGCACATATATATATATATATATACATATATGCATATATATATATATATATATATATACATATGTTATTAAAACATAGTGGAGAAATTTTATATAAAACGGGTTGCAATAGTGTTATTTGAAAACGCAATTAAAAAATATATATGAAAACTTTGGGAGGGTGGGGGTTTTTACCCCACCTAGCCCCCTTACTCCTCACCCGTCCCCACCATCATATCCACAGCAGACACTGTTGCTATGGTAGCAGGTACTACTGCTGACATAGCAGTACTCTACTGTTGTGGCAGCAGTGCTACTATGATGTCGCACGTGGCAAACAGGCCGGCGGGCCTTTAAAAACACTTTTGTATGAAGCGTTTGGAAATTTTTAATGGTTTTTTTAAATTTTATTAAAGTTATATATATATATATATATATATATATATATATATATATATATATATATATACATATCGTTTGTAAATTATGATTTGTATAATTCGATTTTGGAATTATTATATATTGATTATTATATATATGTATATATGTATATATATATGTATATATGTATATGTATATATATATATATGTATATGTATATATATATGTATATGTATATATATATGTATATGTATATATGTATATGTATATATATATATATGTATATGTATATATGTATATGTATATATATATATGTATATATGTATATGTATATATATATATGTATATATGTATATATATGTATATATATATATATATGTATATATATATGTGTGTATATATATATATATATGTATATATATATATAATATTGTAATTCAATTTTAGGTATGATGAAGTAATGAATATTAATTATTATATATATATATATATATATATAATATTAATAAAAATTTATTTAAGTTATCAATTATTTTGGAGTTCTCAGAATTGTAAAGCGAATTATTGAAAATGAGAAATAATTAATAATAATTGTCAATTATTATTAAAAGAGGAGAGATATTAATATAGTTTTATATAGTTGATTTTTTAATATTAATTTTATTTAATGTATATTAAATATTATTAAATATATATTGAATAATTAAGAGATGGTAATTTTATATTACATTAATAATAGTTGTTTAATGAGGATGAATGACAAGGAGTCATTGTTATAACATTCCTATGATTTGAATTATTATGTTATTGTTAATACATTATGTATTATTAAATAAACTATTGACATACATTAATGGTGTTAAGAGTTAGTTAAATATTAACTAATGAATTTTTTGTAAGGTTTTCTCTAAGATTGATTATCTATAGTTTTGATGAGTTTGTTATTTATTAATGTTTGTTGGATCTAGCAAATTATTAATAAATAATAGTGTAATGGTCTAAATGATTATCAATAATACAGGTTTGTTAAGGAAATGTTAGTATTCATTGAAAGAATGATGAAGTGGTCATTATAGATTTATTAATAAGATTCCCAATATAGCTTGTTATTAAATATTAACAAGTTATTATTATTGAAGTATGAATATGAATATTTGTGTACTAGATTATGGTTGACTTTTAACATACAAATTATAGTTAGTTATTAGTCAACTGATATTTATTGGGTTGTTGGTATGGTTATGTAATTATTAATTTAATTAATTAATTAGAGTTAATTAAATTTAATTAATAATTAAGATATGTAATAAAGTTTTAATTGATATGTTAATATTGATTCCTCTAGCAAAGTTGTTAAGTATTTACATCGAAGTTGACAAGTCGTACTCTCATGACTTGAATAATGACCTTAGATATTTTAATGGTGAGACTTAGTAATATTTAATTGAAAACTATTAGAATGTTAAAAGGTCATGGATTGTGTACCTATGTTAATTGATTGATTTAATTGATCATTTTAATAAAGTTATAATCTTCTTATTCAAAGATTGATAATTGGCTTTCTTATATTTAAATGAATAATGATCCTTTGTTTATGTTGAAAAGTTGAAGTAACATTAAGGAAGAGTTATTCAATTAACAACATAGATCTTAGAAAATGAAGAGAATAATTTAATTAAGGGTCAAAGAAGATTAGTTTAATGAGTAAATATTTACCCTTAAGTTATTCTTAGAATGTAATTTTAAATAATGGAAGAATAATGCTATCGGGGGAACAAACGGGTTGACTTGTAGGTCAAATGATTAATCTTATACACTTGAAGTATATTGGTAAACAAAAAGTGAAGCTCCACACATTATTCAGCTATGTAATTTTAACAAACCAAAACATGTGTTTGCATTATGTTTTCTCTATGCTTCTTGTTTTGGGTTTTTGGGTTGACTAGTGTTGACCAGTTATAGGACGTCTACCAGAGGCTTGGGGGTTATGATTGTGATGAAATGTTGATGTTGTTTGGTCTCAATCTTTCTAAACCCAACCATGGTAATGTGATGGAATTCTCTATGAGATGTTGGTATTTACTGATTGTTATTGCTTATCAGTCTTCTTGAGTGAAGCTAAGTTATATGTATCTGAGACACTTGACTTAACCATTTTTGAGTCATTGATCAGTTATCCTTGGATTACTTTCCAGTCACCATGATGGGACTAAAATGTTGATTTAATTCTTTATGATGTCATGCTGTGACATGTTTTGACTCGACCATTTTGGAGTCTTCGATCAATATGATTTTGAGATATATTTTGGTTATTGAGAACCACTAGATTCTTTTGATTATCAGCGATACCTTCAGTTGCCAATAGGGAACTATTGTGGTCATGATTTTCTATGGATTCTTTTCAGATGCTCATGGAGATTTGATGCTTTTATTGTGGATATTTGATGATTCTTATTGTGGACTATCTTTTGGTATTACTTTCCAGTCACTTGTATAGGACTGGGGTGATTTATGATTCCATGAGCTTAGGGTAGGTTATCTACTTGTAGTGTCGAGAAGTGGCTTGCAATGGGGGTTGGGGCAAAAAGTGGCTACTAGGGTAACTCGTTGTTAGTTGTTTTAATAAGTGATAACATTTACACTAAATGGGGATTAAATGAACCTAAAAAGATAATTGTTTTGTTCTTGCTCAGACTAGGATGGGAGTAGAGAGAATGTTTGGTTGCAACCTTGCATTCCATAATATGCCTTGTCAGTATGAGAGGATACTAATGGCCGCATAAGGATTAGTAGGAACCCATAGAGTTGTAAGCTAACTACCAAGCTAACTTCTACATGAAATATGCAATGACACTTGCCCGCTTATAGAGTAGGTTTTCTACATGTCATTGTGTGCCTCTAGGATTAGATGTCAATTTTTTGATTGGAACCTTTGAGTTAGTATACTTTTAGGATTCTTGGACTTATAGAGATTTATGCTATGTGATTTGGATAGCCTATTTGGGACTTGAGATTATCTCCTCAACACGGTGGGAGTGGACCACTTAGATTTCACGCGGTCGGGTGGTAGTGCTTTATCACTCTTATCATTTGAGATCCATCCATACTCACCGTGGCTGGAGCATTCTTAGTTGGTATTTATCTTCATTCTATTTTTGGATCATTATGATAGATGATATACCCTATGATGGATGTATTTATCTGGTATGTTTCTTATATTGATGATTTGCATATGTTAGATGATGTTATCTTATGCTTTACTTTGCATGTTAGATTACTTTCTGCATATGATGTAGTATGTTTAGGTGTGAAATTCCTACTATGTTAATACTGATGATCTCTTTGGTGCTTTCAGATGTTACACACGGAGGGATGGTTAGAATCCACGATGGTCTAATGATGCTATTTATGGTTGAGAGGAACTGTGCACTTAGTTATTTGTGTTTGTGATATATGGATATCTTTTATGATGGATGTTTATATCTTTATGATGATGATGTATCATGTATTGTTTATGGTTTCATTTATGTTATTGCATCATGGATTAGAGTTAGTATGATGATGTAGTTTATTTTCACACATGTATATTCTTTTAAGCCTTTCATATCCTGTGACATGTGCAGCTAATGATTGAACAATCAAAAATGTAAGTTA
Source organism: Cupressus sempervirens (assembly GCA_028749045.1). Classification (NCBI taxonomy): domain Eukaryota; kingdom Viridiplantae; phylum Streptophyta; class Pinopsida; order Cupressales; family Cupressaceae; genus Cupressus; species Cupressus sempervirens. The sequence continues at coordinate 295,247,458 of CM053784.1, forward strand.
TGAACGTTGAACTTTTCATTATTATTTCATGTGGATGTAGTATTAGATGGAATCATTAATATTAGTTAATTTAGATCTGATACAATGTTAAGGGATTCATGAAGAATGTAACTTGTTATGTATGTTATGCTAATGCTTCCATTACTATGTATAAGTTGTGAATGGTTTATCTTTAATGATTCTTTTTTTAAAAATGCTACCAAACTTAGTGAAACTTTAGGTTAATTCTTTAGATCCCTTGGCAGGGATTACAATGTGTGTGCTTCATTTGACAATAGATCATGATAGTGAAATTTGTGCAAAAATTGCTCATGTGATGCTATTGTTATCCCTAATGAGTTGAATACTACAACTCCTTGCTTTGAGTCAGATTTGTACTCAAATGGTGACTCTAGAAATTTATTTTTGGAGTATGAGTCAGACTATAAGCTAAAGGGTGAATACTATGCAACTATTGATGGAACTTCATAACCTAGAGTCAAAAGCACAAAAATCAACCCTCCAATCATGTTCTAGGAAGTGAAGTCACCTCTTCATCAAATAACATTCACATTGATCAAGGAGCATGGACATCTCAAACAAGTAAGGATAAGATCCCTTTTGATTTTATCCAATTTCGTAAAGAGTCAAAGATCCAAATCTCTCCCATAGACTATCTAAAATCTCATCCCTCTTGGATGAAGAGATTAATAGATCATTGTAAAGGATGTTCTTTGGATTTGAATCATAATGTTACCATTGCAAAAGAAGATGAACCTTTGACATCTAACCTTTTTTATCAAGAGGATTCCAATGTCTTAGTAACATTTCCTAGGCAAAAACACAACCCATTCTACATCTCACTATACATCAACAGATGTAAATTAAGTAATTGCATAATAGATTTAGGTGCGTCAAATAATGTGATGCCTTTTTCTATAGCTAAAGCTCTAGGCATCACCCTCACTAAAGTTCATGGAAGATTTTATTCAATGGATGCTAAAAAAGTCCCATTGCTTGGACAAATCAAAGATGCTCAAGTAGAAATTATTGTTGACCATCCTAGTTGTAGATATTCTTGCAAGCTATGGCCCACTCTTAGGAAAAAAATTTGTAGAGACCTAGGGAAGAAATAAAATTAGACTGGTCTCAAGCACTCATACCTATAGGAAGTAAAAAGGTTAAACTGGAACCCGAAGAAAAAGAAAAATTTACTATCTTAAAGTTAGACAATCCTAAAGCCCAAATTCTCTATCAAGAACTAGAGTTTGACAACTACATGTTGTTTATTGAAGATACTCTAAATGAGAAAGAAATAGAAGACCCAAGAATAAAAATCCTAAGTGAAGAAGAAGAGCCATCCTCTATGTGGACATTGGAGTTTGACATAAGTTTCTCTTCATCAGTGTCTAGAGTAGGCATAGTGTTGACACTCTTTTAAGGAGAACATGAACCCATGTCTTTCAAACTAAAATTTGGAAATACAAATAAAATTACAAAATACAAAGCTCTATTACTTGGAATAACATTTGTGACGGAAACAGGAATAAAGATCATAAGCACTCGAGGTGATGCAAAACTCATTATGAGACAAATTAAGGGGTAGTACTCTTTAAAGAACCATAAGTTAAAAAATTATAGAAATAGGGTTTGGGATGAAATAGAAGGCCTTGATGCATTTTCTATTGAATCAATACCAAGAGAGATGAATACTAAAGAAAATTCACTAGTTGTGTCCACTCCTTATTGCTTCCTAACACAAAGTTCAAAGATAAAAAATGTCAAGTGAAAATTGTGTATTGAACCTATGTTCCTGACAACACAAAAATTTGTTAAGTTTTCAAAGATGACAAGATTCTACAGTTTTTCTCAGAAAATGACAAAACTTCATGCAAATCCAATGACGACCATCAAGATGACCCTAAGCATAAGCAAAAAAAAGATCAAACTGATGAAGTCCAATTGCAAGGTAATATCATTCCCCCATAATTTGTATATTTGGAAAAATTGTTCAATAGGCATGATTCCTACATAAAGCAAAAGAGGACAAAAAGGGTTCCTACCAATAGTGAATATGAAGGGGTGAATATTAGAGATGAGAAAAGTCCTAAAATGATCAATATTGGAAAGTGGTGCATGTCTGAAGAGAAGGAAGCTGCTAGACAACTTTTCATAGGATATCAAGATGTATTTTCCTAGAGTTATGAAGATTTGAAAAGCTACAGAGGTAGGAATACAAAACATCGTATCCCATTGAAGCCTAATGTAGTTCTTTTCTGATAGAAGTGGAGGAATCATAATCTAAATGTAGCGGATGCTATATTTTGGGAAGTAGAAAAAATGTTGAAAGTAAGAATCAATCCAATTCATCACTCCACATAGGTAGCTAATATGGTACCAATTAGGAAGAAGAACAAAGAATAAAGGATCTGTGTAGATTTCAAGAATTTGAACCAAGCATCTTTGAAAGACAATTTCTCTCTTCCTAACATGGATTACCTACTACAAATAGTGGCTAGAGCTAAAATGATATCCATGCTCGATAGGTTCTCATAATACAATCAAGTAGAAGTAGAAGAGAAAGATCAACAAAAAATAGCTTTCACCACTCCTTGTGGTACATTCACATATCATAGAATTTCCTTTGATCTCATCAATGCTAGTGGCGAATTTCAAAGGTGCAAGAGTGAATATTTTTCTGATCTAAATGACCAGATTATTGTTATATACCTATATGATCTCACTATGTTTTTGAAGAAGAGGAATTGAAGAAATTATTGCAAAGGTTTCAAGGACATAGAATCTCACTAAATCCTAAAAAGTCCATTTTCTATGTAATAGAAGGAAAGCTAATTGGTCATATAGTTTCTCAAGAAGGTATCAGAATCGAACTTGAGTGAGTCAACGCCATTCATAGATTAAGCCTGCCAATAAAAACAAGGATTCAAATCATTCTTCGAACAAGTGAATTTCCTTAGGAGGTTTGTTAAAGACTTTGCAAAAACCACTAAGTGTATTGTGGATATGATGAAGGGAAATTCAAGTTTTAAATGGAATGAAGATGGGAAACAAGCCTTCCAAAATATAAAGATTTCTATTGCTAATGCTCTAGTACTATTTCATCTAAACTATAAATTGGATTTCATTTTTTACTATTACACCTCTAAACACACCTTATTAGATATCCTGATGCAAGATTTTTTTTAAAAAGGATACAAGCCCCTATTGCCTTCATGATCATACCTCTGAAAAGTCATGAGTTGAAATATTCTCAAATTGAAAAACATGCCTTTGTGTTAGTCAAGGCACTAAAAAATTTTAGGTTTTATACATTGCACTCACATTCTATGTTTTATGTCCCTGATGTAGCAATTAAAAGTGTGTTAACTCAACAAGATGTGGGGTGCAATGCCAGAGGAATGTGGATAGAAAAAATACAAGAGTATGATATTGAAATCAAACCTACTAAGCTAGTGAGAGGTAATGCCTTATGTAAGGCAATTGTAGAAAATAGGATCACTGAAGAACCAAAGGAGTTAGGAGAGAAGCAGTTAGTTTTGGTAGTAGGATTGTAGGACTCTTGGTTTGAGAATATTACTTATCTACTGACATATGGAGAATTCCCTAAAGGCATGATAGAAAAACAAAGAAGAGATCTCAAGCTAAAAGCTACCAAATAAATAATTTTGGCAGTGATTTTTTTAGTGGCGAATCTTCACCAATTGGCTATTCCCTCTCTTTGGGAAATTGAAATTTTTCTAATAAAACCTACATATGGGGTCAACCATGTTGCTGAGATATTAAATAATTTGGGTCAAAATCCAAGGCTAATCGTTCATTAGTTTACACATAACTGGTCCAAATCCTAGTCTAATCACCAATGTAATTTACATTTAGAACACAATTATTTTAAAAAATTTGATAGCATTTCCCTAATGTTTTCTTATTGGACAATGTTATTTTTCCCATAAAATAAAATAATATTTTCCCTCAGGTTGAGCATCACCTACCATTTTACTGACATGTGTCTCCAACTATCCCCATTTAGACAACTACTTTTTGTTTTGGTCTTTGGGACACTTGTCCTAATTCTAAGAAGATTTAGGCTTTATGGTATGCCATTTAAAATTAGACCCGAAATAGAGCTGAAGCCATTGATCTATATTACATCAATAGTCCAAATTAATTCCTTTCACCATAAAAATGACAATATTAAACATGATGACAACCAAGTTAACAATAAAAAAGGGCACATTATTAATTGAATCTTAATGGATTGGCATACTACAAGTACATTGTACAGTGTACACTTGGCATGTGGACCATGGACCACTTGTGATTCTATAAATTCACCAAAAAAATTAAATGATCTTTTTGGAAAATGATACATTATCCAACTGTATTAATATTTTGTGTTATATGAAATAATTAATTTGCCTCTTACATTACAAAAATGTTTATGACAGTCAAAAAAATTGCCTACATTTATTTGCATACCAAACAAAAATTAATTTGCCATAGTTATTATTAAATTTTTATACAAAAAGGAAAATTTTGCCAATAGAATATAATTCTCTCCCTTTCCTCGAATGGAAAAGTCACCCTTGATTAGAAATTTTTCCTGCATATATAATGTTGAATTCGCTAGCATTTTACATATTTTTCTCGAGAGGGGTTTCTTAAAGTTATCCCTAAATTTGGGATGACAAATTGTTTAAGAAAGTTATAAATGGTACCTTTCTCAGATGTGTGGATAAACAACAATGAGAAAATTTGTTGAGAACATTCATGTGGTGGACATTTCTCGTCCTTGGTCACATCTTTCAAAATACTAAGACATTGTTACTACTAGGCTGGTATGTTTAGGGATGCCTACTCTTGGGTGTTGAAATGTGAAAAAATGTAAGATGTTCACAAGTAGACCATAGCTAACCACTCTACCTCTCAGGCTAGTCATCATTGAAGGTCCTTTCCAACAATGGGACCTTGATTTCATTGGTCCTATCAATCCAACATCCAGTGCTAGTCATCAGTACATTATAACTACAACTAACTATTTCACTAAGTGGGTGGAGGCCAAAGCAACTAAGAAAACTATTTCTAAAGTAGTTTTTGAATTCATCAAACAAAATTACTGGTTAGATTAGGTGTACCCATCAAATTGGTAATGGATAATGTAGCATATTTTTCTTCAACTGAAATCATTGAATTTTGTTTCAAGTATGGCATCATGATCACTCATTCATCTAACTATTTTTAGCAAATGTAGGGCATTTGTTCAACCCTTCCTGGCGAGAAATGGCCAAGTTGAATCTAGTAATAAGAATTTAATGAATATTGTTAAGAAATTGGTGTCAAACAACCAGAAAACTTGGCACAAGAAGATTCATGAAACACTTTGGGAAGATTGTGTGACCCCTAAGAGGGAAATCAACATCTCTCCCTTTGAATTGGTCTATGGGACTAAAGCTAATCTTCCATTACCCCTAGAATTGGTTACAAGCAAACTGAGAATAGTAATTGAAGATGACATCTATAGAGATGGACTAGAGAAGAGGATTTTATACTTGAGAAAACTCAAAGAGGAAAGAGAAGAAATCATGGATCACATTACATGACACTAGATGTGTGTGGAGATCATGTTTGATAAAAGGGCAAGACCATGGAAGTTCATGGTGGGAGATAGTGCACTACTATGGGATAAGTGAAAGGCACCAAAAGGTATGCACAAGAAGTTTGATACTTTGTGGAAAGGCCCATTCACTGTTCATCGTGCTTTTGAGAATAACTCAATTAAATTTTCATATCTAGATGGTGAGGTACTACCCCTGACATACAATGGTCAGGATTTGAAGCTCTATCAAATTGAAAATTGAGAATAGGTAACCCCTGTATTGTACTATAGTTACGTTGAGTTCCCTTTCTTGTTTTCCTAGTTAGGTTTCCCTTGTTTCCCTCATTTCCTTTTTTTTCCTTGCTTTTGTTTTGTTTGTTTAACTCCCTTTTACTTTTGCAAATCTAGAGATTTTGGATTCCTCACTTGGACATGCATTGTCCAAGTCCCTAGATAGAGCCAACTGTTGCCCCACTTTTTATCCTCTAGCTTATTAGTAAAAATGAAAACTTGTGCTATAGTGAGTCCATAGTTGTGTTTGACTCTAGTTCTAAGCTTTCTTAGGTGGAATGGGTCTCCATCAGATTTCTCATTTTCCCCTTCTCCACATTTCATAACTAGGTGGTTCCCCATTTTGTCAAAGTGATCATTTGGGTAGGTTAGTGCCTAGTCTAATAAAGATTCATGTTGCTCATAAAATGATCATGTACAAATTATATTGGCTTTTAGCTTATCACTTTCTCAACAAAATCTTGTGGAAATTCAAAACTCGTCTTCTCCTTGGTGGGTTTCTAACCCATGAAGATGATTTCCCGTGAAGGGCACCAAATGATACATATGGATCAAGAATGAGAAGATAGAAAAGTATTGTATGGTGAATCCATGTTTCTTTTACAATTATTTTCTTTCGAAAATGTTTAGGATTTTTCATAGCTCTCATAATCATTACAAGTGGAAAACTCAAAATGAACTTCTCCTCGGCAGGTTTTCAACCCATGAAATTGATTTTTTGCAAAAGGCAATTTTGAAGGAAAAGAAACAAAAGGTGGGTCCCTACAGAATTTTCACACCTTACTTAGTCATTTTTGAACCCAAAAAGGACAATAGTTTAAAGGTCAATTAAAAAGGAAGCATTGGAAAAAAATTACAAATTGTCTTCTCCTCGGTAGGTTTTCAACCCATGAAGACAATTTCCCAGATTTTAAAGAAAATCAAGCTAGTAAGTAGATTAGGCCCACAATTAATGCATAAGACATCTCAAGATGATAATAAAAAGAATCTAACCATTACAAGAAAAATTTAATGTGCTAGAATTAAACTTAGTGGATATTTTCCCATGGATTACTCTATTGGTGACTTCCCAAAACTTAAAGGAAAATGCGAAAGTAAGTATGGGGAGATAGAAAGTTACCATTGGGCCAACAAAACTGTCAAAAGACCCCAAGATATCCATTAAAACCATACATTTACTATTTCAATGGATCTCTCCTTCAATTCTTTTGTGTGGCATGAATTCTAAAGATCAATGGATGGATCAAAGCTCCCATATATGTGGAAACATGAATAGTTGAACAAACTACCGCTCTTTTTCTTGAACCCTTATTCTGTTAATGTGCTTAACTTTCAAAAAGCCAGTATCTTTTATGTTAGCTATTCTCCTCAGTTTCTTAATTAAAAATTAATTTTCAAAAGAATGGCAACCAGAATTGTGGGTTTTGATGGGTTGAACAAGATCAAGTCCCAATTGTAAAACTTCATAGATACATCCCTTTATATTTATGACATGAAGGATTTCCAAAGGAGAGTGAAGTCAAAGCCAATCCATCCCATTACTAAGAAGCTCCAAGGATGTGGGTGGTCAAGGTAGCTAGTTTTTTGGTTGTAGTCTAGGCCCTAGATTTAATCTATGAATGTAAAAATCATTACAACCCAAACACAAAGAAAATTGTGTTACCAGATAACACAATGTTGATTTCCATCGACAAGCAAACTATCATGAATTTCCTAAGAGTTCTAGAATAAGAGGAATTTTTAGATTTTACATTTGAAGTAGCCATTTCCAAGTTCTCTGCAAAGAAGATTATCTAGAGAAAGGAAATCATATAGACTTGGTTCCAAAAACTATGAAGTGCCAAGAGTAAGGTTCCTAAGACTCTGTTTGGGACTAATCTCAAACCTTAAATTATTGATATCTTGGTCCTCTTCCATAGATTGAAAGGTGAGGTAGAAGCTTTAAATTTTGTTAACCAATATTTCTTTTTGGTGCAAGTCATTTACTCTGACACCCAATTTATTGATAGGGCTCATGAGGTAAGTGAGATTCTATACAATGCTCTTTCTATCACAAAGTTCTATAGCATATTCTATATGTCCTCTTTCCTCATTTATGTGTTAGCTTCTTTACAACTATGGCTATACCTTCCAAGAGTGGAAAATTTTCCTATTGATATGAAGTCTTATGAGTTTTACCCATACTTACAATTGCAAAATGGTTATGAAAATTATGTAAAGGTTAATGATGCATTCACCATGAGAATTTATAGGAAACTTCAAGGATGTACAGAAAGGAGATTCAGTCTTGAAGCCATGGTAGCCATCAGCCAATTTGGGAGTTATTTCATCCAATTCTTATCCATTTCGTATTTGCACCTTGTAGCTTTTGATGGTTTCCCCTTCAAGCTGCCAAGATATCCTAGTGATATGATCATATTGATCAAGATCATTGAAAAGCTACTCAAGTGAACATGCTGAGTGGGAGTCTAAAGAAGAAAGGGTACAAATTCCCTATGAAGGTCAGAGCTTTCAATTGTGAAACCCATTCTAATGCCAATAACATGCTAAAGGTATTTGAAATGAACTATAAATTAGAGATGGATGAAGTCTTGAGGCTCATGTTTGATCTGAATGGGTATGTAAAGGAGGTGTTGTAGATCAAAAGTGTAATCAAACACATCATCACATTTGAAGACTGTTGGACTGATTGCAAGGATGAGTTTGAGAGCCATGATCGTGTTTTCACCAAGATGATAGTTGATCAAGTAAAATTGTATAAAGTTCATATTGATGTAGAAGGTGTAGAAGATGATGGTTAGAACATGTATAGTAACACTTATCTAACCAAGCTAAGAGGCACTCTGATAAGCTTGAAACCTTATGAATATGTAGGAGAGGAGAAAGATATAATGATGGCCTAGATTATCAAAAGGACTCAAAAATGGGTTGAATGGACCATAGCCAAAAGGAGTCAAAGAAAAAGTACAACCTCCAATAGTTGTAGCAACTTCCTTCTCTGAGGGTGGCACATTAGGAGCAACATTGTCCATTACTCAAGGGCCTACTCAACCATTAGATGAAGGGGATCAACCTCACAAAAAAAGTATTCCCTTGGCTAAGACTTGTCAGGATGGCTCCCTCCCAGTGATTGGAACTCCCTTGGAAGCTAATAAAAAGAAGGTGGAGGAATCAAAATATGGTGCAGTCACTCTTGCCCTCTCACATTATAGCAGCCCAGTCCCATTTGTAATTGCTACACTTCTCCTATCGAGTAGTTCCCAAGTGCAAGTAGTGGATTTAGGAGATGGAGGAAGTAGTGATAGGGAGTCTACTAAATTTGATGAGGTAATGAAGAAGACTTCAAAGGTAGATAAGGGTTAAGATTCTTTAAAGCTCATTTCATAGGCCCCAAAGAATCATTTCTCTTTGGTTGCAAAAGAAATCACCCCATTCAAAAGAAATATGTTCAGCATAGACTCTCACTAAGTTTGGCTTGTGGAAGTCAACAAATGAGGTAATAGAGGGATAGCTTTAAAGCCTCAAATTATCAAAGGTCAGAATGAAGGAAAAAATCCAATAACTAAATGGCTTCATCAGGCAATTGGTCACCCCATTGGAAAGCATCTCCAGAATTCCTATCACTAGTGATCCTACTGCTATTGATATCCAAGCACTCATCTCCTAGCTCTAAGAAGATAAAAAATTCAGACAAATTTGTAAAGAGTAGAGTGGGAAACTCAAGTCAAAGGGACTCACAATTACAAAATAGATTGGAAATGCCATACTAAGGTTGGAGATAGAAAAGGAAAACATTTTTGCTAATAGAGCTACCTTGGTAGCAGAAAGGGTTAAAAGTGAAGATTGTATCTCTTTACTAAATATGATCATCAAAATGAAGGCTAAGGATGATATTGAATCAAATATCTTTCCTAAAGGAGATGAGCCTTGATTTGAGTGGCTTCAAAATGTGTAGTTCAAGTCCAAGATGATCATGGTGGTAGAGGAAGAGCTTAAGGAAATAAAAGCTAAAGTGAGGAAGGATTAGGATAGAGACTATGAACTCCTAAGAGACCTACATATAGATTCACAAAATAGTGTGCATGGGAAAGGAATCATTTGAATAATTGTAATGTAGACAAACTTCTCCAACTTCATTGAAATAGTTTGACAAGAATATCCTCTTATCACTAGAACGGAGTTTTTGAGCTCTAGAAACTTGGCAAGTGTGTACATGTGGCCATGGAGGAAATACAAGATTGGTTGAGTGCTAGCAAAGATTTTTCTAGACAGCATTCTAAATGGTTGTTAAGATACACCAACGCACATGTACATAGGCATGAGGAGTTGATTCCAATCATTGTCATTGTTAAAGCCTATAGAACAAAATAAGAAAAGGGAAAGAAGGCAAAGTGATTCATATTCCACCCCTTTCATATTTTGATGTAATGATTGTAATGGACAAACTAGCTCCTTGTCGTTTGTCATTTTTGAAGAGATGAACGGATTTAAATTCCTTTGCAATGGTCATCTTGGAATCCTATATGTACTAGAATGAAAGATTAATAAAAGGTTAGCTAATTTTTGGTGTGAAATATTTGATGTTATGGAGACAATTGAATGGTATTTTGTGTCAATTATTTTCTACTTCATTCTATTTTATGTTAATTGTCTAATTTCTTTTTCATGTGAATTAAGAAAAGGAACAAATAGAGCTTCATTCCCTATTTTGAGGCAGTGAATTAAATATGATAGTATCATCATCATAGGTTCAAGAGAAATCCCTTTTGTGATTTCCTTTAAGTTAGTCTTTCTTTCTTTGTAGTTAGTTTCCTACTAAATCAATTTAGTATTACTTAGTATGCATTATTGAATTGTTAAGCCTTATGGGTTCATAAGATGTGTGAATTCATAAACTTAATCAATCTTAAATATCATTTGTTGCCTAAGTTAGTTCCTATTAGGGCCTAGCTTGGCTTGCCTCTCCTATTCTCGGGTTAAGAACACACCTATTTTTAATTTAAAAATAAACATAATTCATTGCAAATAATACTACAATAGGGAGTTGTACCTAATAATTTAGAGGAAGGTTAGTCTTTTTAGAAGCGACTTTCCAACTATTGTAACCAGATATTATTCACAAAATTTGGGCATCTAAGAGTTAAATCAAAAAGAAAAATATGTTTACCAACAAGGTTGTTCTACATAAACTTCTTCTTCAAGAATGTAGATCTTACATCCATTTGATAAATTTTAAATCTTTTATGTGCAGCATAAGCAAGTAAAGTTCTAACACCTTCTATTCTAGCAATGGGAGAAAAGGTTTCACCATAATCAATACCTTCTTCTTGAGAATATCCTTTGCATAGTAATCTTGCTTTGTTTCTGGAAACTTCTCCATCTTCATTCAACTTATTTCTAAAAACCCACTTTGTGCCAATTACATTTTTATCCTTGGGTCTAGGAACAAGAGTCAAATTCTTATTCCTCTCTATCTAGTATATTTCTTCATTCATAGCTTAAATCTAGCATTTATTATCCAAAGAATCTTTCACTAATCTAGGTTCAAATTTAGTAAGAAAACATGTACCTTTCAATTTGTTTATTGTCATTATTCCATCTGACTTGTCTCCAATGATCTGATAAGGTGCATGGTGCCTTTTGACATATCTTGCTAATATAGTTACTTTGGATTTAGAACATGTTCCACTAACCTCTTCAAGATCTTCTATATCAAGCTCAGGTGCCACTGTCTGTGACTCAGGTCCATCAAACTCAGTTTTCTCTAGCAATAGCTTAGTAGCTTCTAACTATGACTTAGTTTGCATTGATTGCAATTTGGTAGCTTTTGGAGATTTTGGGGACTCTAGAGGTGAGGCCTCCTAACTTCCAATTAGATGTGGTAATGTATTAGGTTCATAGTAATCAAACCTTCTGTAATCCTCAAGTTCTTTGCTTCTCTCTTCTTCACTCTTTTATGCAAACTCATCAATTTTCACATGTGCACTTTCTATGATCTTATGAGTGCATAAATTCAAACATTTATATGCTTTATTTCTATAGGAGAATCCTATAAATATGCCTTCATCACCTTTGACATCAAATTTACCATTCCTAGATTCTTTCAAGATATAAAATTTGGTACCAAATACTTTTAAGTAACTTACATTAGTGACACAAGGAAGGCAAGAATAACTAGGGCCAAAGGCACACCCAGCAATCCAAACCAACCTTTTAGAGTTAACACAAAAAAAGCAAACAAACAAAGAGAACAACACCATAGAGAGAGATAACAATACTTTTCATTGATTCATCAAATGATCAACATATATGCCCAGCTTTAAGGCCTTCTGGGTTATGGCCAGATACAATATACATTCAAGATCTAAGCTCCAACTTCAAATTCACACATTCTAGACATATATGCAACAAAGTTTACAAAACTTCCCATTCTCTTCTAGACTCTCCAAAATCTCTCCACTCAAATCGTTGCTTAACGCTAAGCCTAAACACCCTATTTATACTTGCCAAAAAAACTTACAAAACATTCTAGAACATTAAAAAATAGAAAGGCCGACCCCACAATGGTTTGGACACATCCCAAGACAAGATCTTATCATAAATGTCATGATCAAAATAAATCCCACAAGTCAGCTCACACTAAAAATGCAGAAAATGCATCCAAAATGCTAACACTTGGCATCAATGAGAAAACTCCTCACATGAAAGATCACTCAGCACTTGAAGAATCACTCAACACATGAAGAATAGCTTGACACACACTATGGAACTTGGCACATAATCCAGAGTGAGATGGGATAACATGTTAACTCGAGTGTTAACATGATCTGGGATAACATCAACTCAACTCAAACTACAAAATTACTAGCACTCGGCAATTGTTACAACTCAGCAATGACTGTAACTTGGCAAAAATTGGTAAAATAAACACAACTGAGGAGGATAATACGTCAACCCAAGATGTTCCTGCATCAGACAACCAAGGTAGAAAGAAATTATTCTCCTAAATCATTGAGATGTCACAACTTGATCTAAATCCAACTGAGATTGAGAAATCCATGTAGCATCTTCAACTGGTCTATTTTTCCACTTCACCAAATATTCATAATACTCATTTCCTCTTGTGCTTTTACCAACTCTCTAATCCAATATTTGTTCAACCTCTTTAATCTACTTCTTAGGATAATCATTAGGTACAACAACTTTATCATTTGATTCATGATACTTATATAGATTAGCAACATTAAATATAGGAGATATATCCATGTCACTAGGTAACTCAACTTCATAAGCATTTCCACTATCAAACTTCTTCAAGATCTTACAAGGTCCAAACTTCTTCATCTTCAGCTTATTGTATGTTCTAACTAAAAATCTTCCTTTCTTTGAATGAACCATCATCTCATCACCAACTTCAAAAACATGATGTCTTCTAGACTTATCAGCATTCTCCTTGTACTTTTGATTACTTTGTTCCAACTGTAGCTTCACTTCCTTATGCAAAGACTCCATAAAATTAGAAAATTCTTCTCCTACAACACTTCTCTTCTCTTCGCCAGCAACATCCCTTAAATATGATACTTCTCTAGGCTTCATTCCAGTAACAATCTCAAAAGGTATCTTCCCTATACTCCTATTTATAGAATTATTATATGAAAACTCATCTTGTGCCAATACAATCTCCCAATTATGTGATTCATCTCCAACTAAGCATCTCAATAAATTACCCAAGCTTTTATTCATAACCTGTATCTGTCCATCAGCCTGTGGATGGAATGTAAAACTAAATTTGAACTCAGTACCCATCTTCTTCCACAAAGTCCTCCAAAAATAACCAACAAACTTATTATCTCTATTATAAATAATACTAATGTCACTCCAAGGTTTCTCAGCAATAAAAATAGGTGTATACAATCTAGCATTCTAACTTACTCCTTTTGCAACTTGACAAACTCCACAACTCTTCACAAGCTTCTAAACATCCTTATACATCTATGGCCAATAATACTTCTCATTTAGAAAACTCAATGTCTTATCAATTCATAAATGTCCAGCTAATCCACCACTATGTTTTTCCTTAATTAGATTCAACCTCATAGGACTTCAAGGAATACACAACTGAGTACCTTTGAACAACATACCTTCTTGAATAAAATATGCATCATACGTACTCATGTGATCTATTAGATTTGGTGCTCTGCACTCTCTCCATGCCTCAAACAAATCAAAATCAGTATCATACAACTTTTTCATTTCATCAAAACCAAGAACATCAACCTTCATTTCACTCAACAAAAAATGTCTTCTACTCAATGCATCAGCAATTCTATTAGTAACTCCACTCTTATGCTTAATCACAAATTTAAAGCTCTACAAATACTAAACCCACTTCATATGTCTTTGATTCAATTTATGTTGACTTCCCAAGTACTGTAAAGCTTTATGATCAGTATACAACACAAACTCCTTAGGAATCAAATAGTGTCTCCACTTCTTCAAAGCTTGAACAATAGCATAAAACACTTGATCATACACATAATACTTCCTTTTAGCATCATTCAACTTCTCATTAAAGAAAGCAATAGGTTTATCATCTTGACTTAATACAGCTCCTATTGCACTACCACTTGTATCACATTCAACTTGAAATACCTTATTAAAATCAGGAAAAGCCAATACAGGTAACTCAACAACCTTTTTGTTTTGAAGTCTCAAAACTCTTATTAGCTCCATTGGTCCACTTTAATTCTATTTTATCTCCTCTCATTGTCTCATTCATAGCATTACAAATCGTACTAAAATTCTTTATAAACTTTTTTTAAAAAATAGCTAAACCATGAAATGATCTTACCTCACCCACATTCTCAAGTGTAGCCATTGCAAAATTTATTTAGCCTTCTCTAGATCCATTCTTAAACCATTAGCTAAAATCACAAATCCAAAATACACAATCTCCTCTTGTATGAAAGAACACTTTTTCAGATTAATCATCAACTTCTCCTCTTTCAATCTTTCCAATACTTGTCTAACATGCTCAAGATGTTCTTCCTTGGTCTTACTAAATATCATAATATCATCCAAATAAACAATCACAAACTTACCCAAAAATTCTTTTAAAACTTCAATCATCAACCTCATGAAAGTACTAGGTGCATTAGTCAAACCAAAAGGCATAACCAACCATTCGTAAAAATGTCTTGAAAGTAGCCTTCCATTCATCATCTTCTCTAACTCTGATCTAATGATAGGCTCTCTTCAAATCAATCTTGGTAAAATAATTTGGTTCACTCAAACAATCCATTATGTCATCCATCCTCAGCATGGGAAACCTATATTTCACTGTGATATTTTTAATAGCACTGGAATCAATACACATTCTCCATTCTTCTTAGGTGCTAATATAGAAGGTACACAACATGGACTCAAAGTTTCTCTTATTAATCTCTTCTGCAACAATTCATGCACTTTTTTTTAAGTTCTTCATTCTCTCTAGGTGCCAATGTATATGGTGATTTATTTGGCAAACTAACTCTAGAAATTAGATCCATACAATGACTTATGCCTCTCACTAGTGGTAAACCATTAGGAATATCCTCAGCAATAATCTCTTTATGCTCATTCAGCAATTTTTTAATTTCTTCTAGTACTCAGCTACCACTATCTATTGTTATTCAGCCATTACTACCCAAACTCGATCCTCTAGGAACTATAGCAAAACAAACTTGATTTTTCTTCATTTCTTTTTAAATTGCTTTCAAGTAACCATGCAAACTTTTATTGTGGTACAATTGATCTCATCTAGACTTTCAATCAAAGGTAGTAATATTTGCTTCTTCCCATTCAACCAAAGAGTATATTGATTCAATCTTCCATCATGTACAACATATCTATCATATTGCCAAGGTCTACCTAACAAAATATGACAACATTCCATAGGCATAATATCACAAAATACTTCATCAAATTAATGTCCAATCTTGAAATTCACAACACATTGCTCACTTATCAATATCTTATGCTCATCTTTGATCCATGAAACATGATAGGGTTTGGGATGCTTTAGCCTTTGCAACTACAACTTTGTAACCAGCTCTTCTGATACCAAATTTGTAGAACTTCCATTGTCAATGATTACCTTGCAACATTTTCCAACCATCTTACATGTAGTTTTGAAAAGATTTCTTCTAAGGACAAGTTTCTCATCACTTCCCTTATTACTTAAGGTTCTCCTCACCATCAAATTTTCTCCAACTTTAGTTCGACTTGGTTCTATTATTTTTCCCACTTTCAGAAAATCTACATTTAAAAGATCTATGCCCTTCTTTACCACATCTAAAACAATTACCATGGAAGCCACCTCTAGAATAAGAATTACCTCTTCCTTAGTAAGAACCAGTTTCTCCTCAATATAAACTAGCACCTTTTTACTTGGTCTTGTCTTTGTCATCATTCTTCCATTTAGATTCACCTTTATCTTGCACAAAACTATCAGATTGTCCACCTTCACCATAAGATCTACCTCTACCTCTATAGAATCTACCACCTCTACCTCTTTTTCTTTGTTCATGCTTCTTTTTCAAGATTTCCTCAGCTTTCGAGGCATATTGATATGCTTCTTCACACTTTCCAATTTCAAAAAACTTATCTCATCTTGAATTCTAGATCTCAATCCATTTAGATATCTTGCAATTTTCTCAACATCATTATCCACATGTCTACATTTGATGTCCAATATATAGAATTCCTCAATATACTCTTTCATAGTCATGTCCTTTTTTCTTAAATTTTGCATCTTTCTCAAAAAGAGAACCTTGTCATTAGCGGGAAGGAATTTTTTCTTTACCCTATTCACCATCTTTGACCAAGTCTTAATCTTTTCCATTCTTCTCCTTTGTCTATCAGTTTGCAAATGTTCCCACCATAGTAAAGCATGACCTTTTAGCCTAGTAGTTGCAAGTTTCACCTTCATATTATCAAGAGTGTTTTCATACTCAAAGAATTTCTCCATATCAGAGATCCAATCTAACACAACATTGGTGTCCAATTTCCCATCATAAGGAACAACTTCTATAGTAGGCTTTGAATGTACCCTAGACAATAATCTCAGCAATCTTTCCTCATCTTAATCTTCTTTAAGTTCCAAAATAGGTTTTGGTGCTACCGTTTCATCATCACTCACATCCCCAAGATATGCTCCTCTCCTCTAGGTTGTCTCCATGGCATATAATCTAGTTGTAATCTGTCTTAATGTATCAACTATGGCATAATCAACATTTCCTCTACCATGAACAATCTTTGAAAATTAGGTTCCTGCAAGAACATAATCCTCTGCAAGTTATAGGTCATGCAGGAGCATCCAGAGGTGTAAGGGAATTCCTGTGTCAACCAAAAAAAATGTACTTAGACTTAGTTTCTGTTTCATGTGTTTTCATTTCTGGATACCCATTTGAGTCAAATAAATGTTCCAACTCTCACAGTTCCACTATCAGTGTTCTAGGATAGAGTATTTGAACACCTTGGGATACGTGTAAATGCCAAAAAAAAATACCAGTATGTAATTGAGCCATCATTTTGGTGAACTAGAAGATGTAAATTGGTCGGATGAATGTAATTGAAATTTAGAGCATTCCAGAAAAAGAATCAGGTCAAAAGGCCCCACGGTTTGAAAGTTATTACAGTTTTTTAATTTTTGGGGACTTCTTAAGACTGCTTCAAAGTTAGATTAGGTGCATTAAATGACCTTGAATAGGTCCAAAAAAGGGGGGCGAGAAAAGCTGGTCCATAGGGCTATACAATGCTTCGAGAGCTTTCCGAAAATGTAAATGATTCAACAATCAGAGCTACGGTTCAAAAGTTATGCCTCTCGAAAGTTTGGTTACCATTTTTGGATTTTTTTAGATTTGCACCAACTTCTAACGCAGCTTCTAGAGCCTTCTACTTGGTTGGTGGATGCCCACTAGCACTTTCTAGAATGTATTCCTAATCCTTAACCCTTCGGAGTCTATTTAAGGACATTTATGGCATTGTAAAAGGAAGTTTTGGAGTGGAGTTTGAGAGGAGGTACTAAAAGGAAAAATTATCTCTAGATTTATGCTATTGTAAGCCCATAGGGCATGTTTTGAAGTCTATTTTTTCTATACTAAATGTATTAGCTTATTTACAAAGTTAATAAAATTTTCCCTTTTCTATTGTTTTCATTCTGTGCTTGGGTGGTGTCCCCATCAAGTGGTATCTGAGCAAGTTTTCCTGAGTGCGTAGACAGAGCACTGACTGTGAGGCAGTTTACACCAAGATTGTGTGGTTGTGGGTTTGAGTTAAGAAGATGCCTCCACAAAAGAGAGCATGGCGAAAGGGCCAAAGCTATTAATCCTGAGGAGGTTAGAGCCCTCCAAAGGCAAGTCCAAGCATTGCAAGAGGAGCTCCGTAGGGGAACAAATGTTGCTGCAGGTAACGAAAGTGAGGATGACAATGAAGAAGAATAAATTAGACTAGAAGGGGAATTTGACAAGGAAGTTTTGAATCAGGCAGAGGAAAGGCTTTTTAGGGCCATTACTAAGTTTGGGAAAAGACCTACAATTGAAGTGGGTGTATTTTTAGGAGATTTAAAACCAGATGAGTTGATCGATTGGATCAATGAACTAGAAGAGTACTTTGAGTATGAGGATATCAGGGATCTAGATAGGGTTAAGTTTTTAAAGGCCAAACTAAAATACCATGCCAAAATTTGGTGGCAAGAGGTTCAATTGGAATGAAATAGAAGAGGAAAGGATAAGATCACAAGGTGGGATCATACAGTGGACAAACTGTAGAAGCAGTTCATTCCTATTGATTATGAGCTTGATTTGTTTAAGAAGATGCATGGGTTAAAGCAAGTAGGAAGATCAGTCCAAGAATATACAGAGGAGTTTTACTAACTCTTGATTAGAGCAGGGCATGCAGAAGCAAATAAGGAGAAGGTTGCTCATTATATCAATGGGTTGCGACCTAACATCCAAGAGGAATTAAGTCTGGTAAAAATGACCAGCATTGAAGAGGCATACCAGTTTTCCGTACAAGTTGAAGAGAAGCTGAATAAAAGGTTTGAAGGAAGAAAAAGAGGGTGCAATCAAGGAGGAAGGGGTAGTGGTAGGTCATCTAGAGGCTGAAGTGAAACCCAAAAGAAAAATGAAGATGTGGGTACTAGCAAGAACCAGAGGAATGAAGGTTTCAACCGCTCCTGTGATCAAGAGTTTGGAAATCAGAGAGGAAGAGGTAGAGGACGTGGACAAGGAAGAGGAGGCTTTCATGGTACCTATTTCCATTGCAATGAAGAAGGTCATCCTGCCTTTGAATGCCCTCAATGACAAGGAAGGACAGATAGGAGAGCTAAGGGTCAAGCTAAGGTTGCTCATGTGGATGAGGATGCACAATCATCACATTCAAAAGATGCAGAAAGAGGAGAGACTTTAGTAAATGAAAGGGTCTTACTAAGTGGTGATATTGAACTAGGACAAAGGAGGAGTTTATTCCGTACCAGGTGCAAGTGTGAGAATAAATGTTGTGATGTGATCATTGATGGTGGTAGTACTGATAACTTAGTATCAGAGGAGATGGTCTCTAAGCTGAAGCTCAAAAGGGAGAAACACCCCCAGCCCTATCGGATTGCTTGGCTGAAAGATGATCATAAGGTCCTGGTAAGTGAACAATGTTTAGTGAAATTCAAAATTGGGAGTTACCATGATGAAGTTCTTTGTGATGTTATTCCAATGGATGTTTGCCATCTATTTTTGGGAAGATCGTGGCAGTTTGATAGACATGCAGTACATGATGGTCATGCAAACACATACTCTCTAACAAAGGATGGAGTTTGCCACAAACTAAAGCCCATGAAAAAGGAAGGCGAAAAGGTATGTAGCAGTGCTAGGATTTTTCTTGTTGATGGAAGGATGTTTTTAGATGGCATGAAACATCAGTGTATGTGCTATGCTTTGATTCCTAGGAAAGATAAAGAAGGTAGTAGTGAAATACCACTTGAAGTTTTAGATTTACTAGGTGAATTTGGAGATATAATCTCTGATAATGTTCTAGAAGGATTGCCACCAGTAAGGAAAATTAGTGATTAGATAGATTTAATCCTAGGAGCTAGTTTGCCTAACAAGGCTGCTCATAGGATGACTCCTACTGAAACTGAGGAGCTAAACAGATAGGTGCAGGAGCTATTAAGGAAGGGCTTGATTCAGGAGAGCCTAAGTCCATGTGTAGTACCTACAATATTGGCACCAAAGAAGAATGGAGAGTGGAGAATGTGTATAGACTCTCGAGCTATAAATAGGATAACCATCAAGTATCAGTTTCCTTTGCCAAGAATGGATGATCTTATGGACTGCTTGAGTGGATCTCAGTACTTCATAAAGATAGATCTCAAGAGTGGCTATCATTAGATATGGATACGAGAAGGAGATGAGTGGAAAATAGCCTTCAAGACCAAGGAGGGTCTTTATGAGTGGTTATTCATGCCCTTTGGATTGACAAATGCCCCAAGCACCTTCATGCGGCTCATGAATGAGGTACTTAAGAAGTTCTTGGGAAAATTTGTTATTGTTTATTTGGATGATATTTTAATTTTCAGCAAGACTTTGGAAGAACATTTATTGCATATTCGAAGTGTTCTTGAGAGGTTGAGGGAATAGAAACTATTAATTAATTTGAAGAAGTGTATCTTTGCAAAAAGGGAGTTAGTCTACTTGGGGTTTGTTATATCACCTAAAGGTCTTAAAATGAATCCAGAGAAGGTAAAAGCCATCTTGGAATGGCCTACTCCAAGGTCTACTACTAAGGTAAGATCATTTCATGGTCTAGTTAGTTTTTACGGGAAGTTCATTAAGAATTTCAGTGGCATATGTGCACCCCTGACTGACACAATAAGAGGGGATAGAAAAGAGTTCAAATTGACTGCAATAGCTGCGAGAAGTTTTGAATTACTGAAGAATAAGGTGACAGAACAGCTTGTGTTGGCACTTCCAAATTTTAGAAAGGTGTTCCAGGTGGATTGTGATGCAAGTGGTAGTGCTATTGGAGCTATATTAAGCCAAGAAGGTAAGCCTATTGCATATTTTAGTGAAAAATTGAATGATGCAAAAAAGAAGTATTCTGTTTATGATCAAGAGTTCTATGCAATAGTTCAATCCTTAAAGAAATAGAGGCATTATTTATTGCCGAAGTAATTTGTTTTATATATTGATCATTAGGCATTATAGTACCTAAATAGCCAAGGTAAATTGAATCATAATCATATGAAGTGGGTAGAGTTATTGTAGAGCTATACATTTGTGTTGAAGCATAGAAGTGGAAAGTCTAACAGTGTTGTCGATGTACTAAGTAGGAGACAGTTGTTTCTTGCAGTAATGCAGGTTGAAGTAGTTGGGTTTGATGAACTCAAGAATCTATACCCTGAGGATCCTAATTTTTTTGAAGTGTGGAAAACTTGTAAAGAGCCTGTTGTTGTAGATAGAACTAAGTGGTTAGACTATCTGATTCAGGATAGTATGTTATTCAAGGGCAGTCAATTATGCATTCCAAGGAGTTCCATGAGGGAAAATTTGATTAAGGAGAAACATAGTGGAGGGATGGTAGGACATTTTGGTTGAGATAAGACCATTTCCATTCTTAAAGAACATTATTTTTGGCCTCAAATGTCACAGGATGTAAATAATTTTGTACAGAGTTGTCAGATTTGTCAAGTTGCTAAGGGATTTAGTCACAATACTAGACTATATCAGCCATTGCCTATTCCATCAAAGCCATGGGAGGACATAAGTATGGATTTTGTTTTTGGATTGTCGAGGACACAAAGGGGTAATGACTCAGTATTTGTGGTAGTTGATTGGTTCTCCAAAATGGCACATTTCATTCCATGCCACAAAACTCATGATGATGTCCATATTGCAGACTTTTTTTTCAGAGAGGTGGTGAGATTACAGGGTCTCCCAAGGAGTATATTTTCTAACAGAGATACTAAATTTTTGGGGTATTTCTAGAGAACATTGTGGAAGAAGTTGAGAACAGACTTGAAATTCAATTCCACACATCACTCGCAGACTGACGGCCAAACAAAAGTGGTAAAGTGAAGTCTGGGCAATTTGCTGAGATGTTTAGTTGGGGATAAGCCCAAGGGGTGGGATTTGATTCTACCACATGTAGAGTTTGCCTACAATAACTCTATAAATAGGAGTACTAGTAAATCACCATTCCAAATTGTATATGGAAGTAGCCCAAGGATTGCACCAGAATTGAGGAAGATAGAGCAAGGGGAGAGGACAAGTGCTGAAGCTGAAGAATTTGCTAAACATATCAAGCATCTACATGAGGAGGTTCAAGCACACATTACCAAGATGAATCAAGAGTATAAAGCTAGGGCTGATCAAAGGAGAAGACATAAGGAATTCCAAGTAGGGGATCTAGTCATGGTGCACTTATGAAAAGAAAGATTTCTAACTGGTACTTACAACAAGTTGAAAATGAAGAAATTTGGCCCCTACAAAATTCTAAAGAAACATGACTCAGGAAATGCATATGAGGTGGAGTTACCAGATGGAATTCACATTTCTCCTATTTTCAACATTACAGACTTGACAGAGTATCATGATGATGGTGCAGAAGAGGAGCTAATGTTAGAGCCATGTCCAATTCCTACTTCTAAGAAGGAGGAGATAGAAGACATTTTGGATCATCATGTGGGTAGGAGTACTAGGCATAGGTAGTATGAAGAGTATTTGGTCAAGTGGAAAGGAAGACCGATAGAGGACTCAACTTGGATTTCAGCAACTGAGGTTTTCCATTTGGGATTTCCTCTACCATTCATAAAGTGACAGGGTCACTTTTCAATCTACCCTGGGTGTCTAATGCAGTAGCATCTAGAGGTGTAAGGGTAATCTTGTGTCAACCAAAAAAAATGTACTTAGACTTAGTTTCTATTTCATGTATTTTTATTTCTGGATACCCATTTGAGTCAAATAAAGGTTCCAACTCTCACAGTTCCACTATTAGTGTTCTAGGATAGAGTATTTGAACACCTTGGGATACATGTAAATGCCAAAAAAATAGGAGTATGTAATTGAGCCATCATTTTGGTGAACTAGGTGTAAATTGGTTGGATGAATGTAATTGAAATTTAGAGCATTCCAAAAAAAGAATTAGGTCAAAAGGCCCCATAGTTTGAAAGTTATTACAGTTTTTCAATTTTTGGAGACTTCTTAAGACTGCTTCAAAGTTAGGTTAGGGGCATTAAATGACCTCAAACAAGGCCAAAAATGGGGGACAAGCAAAGCTGGTCCATTGGGCTATAGAGCGCTTTGAGAGCTTTTTGAAAATGTAAACAGTTCGTCAATCGAAGCTACAGTTCAAAAGTTATGCCTCTTGGAAGTTTGGTTACCATTTTTGGGTTCTTCTAGATTTGCACCAACTTCTAACGCGGCTTCTGGAGCCTTCTACTTGGTTGGTGGATGCCTACTAGCACTTTCTAGAATGTATTCCTAATCCTTAACCCTCCAGGGTCTATTTAAGGACATTTCTAGCATTGTAAAAGGCAGTTTTGGAGTGGAGTTTGAGAGGAGGTACTAAAAGGAGAAATTATATCCAGATTTATGCTATTGTAAGCCCATAGGGCATGTTTTAAAGTCTATTTTCTCTGTACTGAATGTATTAGCTTATTTACAAAGTTAATAAAATTTTCCCTTTCCTATTGTGTCCATTTTGTGCTTGGGTGGTGTCCCCATCAATAGGTCAAATCCACAAATCTACAACCCTACAACCAAATCCAAATTAGGGTTCTATACAATCCAAGGTTTGGGTACAAAATATCTCACCCAAAAATCTAGACCAACCTTGTAGAGTTGACACAATAGAAGAAAACACACAAATAAAACAACACCATAGACAGAAAGAACAACACTTTCTATTGATTCATCAAATGATCAGCATACATGCCTAGCTATAAGGCCTTCTAGGTTACGACCAAATATAATATACATTCAAGATCTAAGATCTAGCTTCAAATTCACACCTTCTAGATACATATACAATAAAGTTTCCAACACTTCCCATTCTTTTCTAAACTCTCTAAAATATCTCCTCTCAAATTACTTCTTAATGCTAAGCCTAAACACCCTTTTTATACTCACCAAAATGGCTTCTAGAACATTAAAAAATAGAAAGGCTAACCCAACAATGATCTAGACACATCCCAAGACAATACCTTATCAGAAACTTTGCAATCAAAATAAATCCTACAAGTCGGCTCACACCAAAAGTGCAAAAAATGCATCCAAAATGTTGACACTCGGCATCAATAGGAAAACTCCTCACATGAAGGATCACTTGACACCTAAAGAATCACTTGACACATGAAGAATAGCTTAGAACACATTGTAGAGTGAGATGGGATAACATGTTAACTCGAGTGTTAACATGATGTGGGATGACTTCAACTCAGCTTAAACTACAAAATTACTGGCACTCAGCAATTGTTGCAACTTGGCAATGACTATAACACAACAACAATTGGCAAAATGAATACAAATGAGTAGGATAACATGTCAACTTGGGATGCTCTTGCATCAATTAGTTTTGTAGCATACCATAGTTCATAAGGAGTTTCATTTGAGTCTTTCTTCAATTGTACTCTATTTAAGGTATGCACTGCAGTACTAATTGCTTCCTTCCAGTATTTGATTGCAACACTCTTTTCTATCATCAAAGTTCTTGCACAATCCATGATGGATTTGTTCCTTCTTTCAGCTATACCATTCTTCTAAGGTTTACCAAGGTTGATAATTTTCTCTTAATTCCTCTTTCAATACAAAATTCATTGAACACATTGGCAATAAATTTTCCACCTCTGTCTAATCTCAAACGCTTCAGCTTCTTTCCATTTTCTTTCTCTACTCTTGCCAAATACCACCTAAATTTTTGAAATGCTTTAGAATTTTCTTTTAGATACATTAAATTCATCATTCTATAATAATCATCAACAAAAAGAATAAAATACTTATGTCCATTGTAGCTCTCTATTCGAATAGGTCCACATAAGTCTATATAAACTAGCTTTAAGACTTATTCAAAATGATAGTCCTTTCTTTTGAAACTTGTCTTTCCCATCTTACCAATTTGACAATTTTTGCATAGGCCCATACCAAGTTTTCTCAAACTAAGAATACCTCTTACTCTTTTCTTGTTGCTTATCTTGATTAGATTATCAAATTTCACATGACATAACCTTTTATGTCAAAACCATATCTCTTCTACTTGAGCAATAAAACATGAACTTTCACTAAGATCTAGGTATAATAGATTATATCTTGTTTTTTTGCTAGACCCAACTAGATTTCCTTTTCCATCTAGTAGCTTAGCCTTCCCATTCATGAATTCTACCTTGAATCTAATGTTAGTCAACTATGCCACACTTAGTAGATTATGCTTTATACCTTCAACCCAATAAGCATTATCACATATAAGTTAATTAGTTAGTGAGATACAACATTTTCCCTTTATGCAACATGGTTCATTGTTTCCAAATCTCACACTTCCATTATCATAATGTTTCATATGTTCAAACTTTGTTTTATGACCAGTCATATGATGTAAGAAGCCACTATCAATAATCCACATATCATTCTTACTAACATGAGAAATAAGTGTCATTTTATCTTCTTCATCATTAGACTCATCTTTTATAGCAATACATACCATTTCATCATCTTCACTATTATCTGAAGAGCCATAAAACAAGATTTCTTATATTTGTCCTTATAGTCCTTGGAGTTCCTTAAATCTTTCTTTCCTTTATACATGTGCTTCTTTTCATCTTTGTCTTCTCTATTTGGGCACCTTGCAGCAATGTGTCCAACTTCTTCACAAGAGAAACAAATTAAAGGGATTTTGCCTTTATTCTTTCCTTTTCCTTTGGGATACCTTCTTACAAGAAATGCTTCAATGGCTTCAAGATCACTTTCCAAACTATCTTCCTCTTCATGTTTAGATTGTTTTCTTTTAGATCTTTTAGCTTTCTTTTTGAGTGATACATTAACTTCAAATGCAGACTCGAGATTTCTAGAACTAGGAGTATAATTATCATATTTATCTAGTTCAAATATAGTCAATCTTCTAACTAGAGAATCCAATGTTATTTCATTATTTGGATCCCATCTCATCTCTTGAATAGTAGACACTCTGATTGCATAGATAGGAAGAAGGGTTTTAAGTAGCTTGCTTACCACTATTACATCTTCAATTTTTCCTCCAGAGACTTTTGTTGATCTCAAATTGGTTTTGACGATTGAGTGTCAACACACTTGAGATATTTACTTAGTTTATGCCAAACTAATAATGCATGATGAGTACATGTAAATATCAGACCATGTCAACTTGCAATGAGTGTCAAGTCACTCATGTGCCAAGTCACTCATGTGCCTAGTCACTCAAGCACCAAGTAGGTAGACCATGTCAAGTAATTCAAGTGCTAAGTAAATAGTAGATGCCAAGTAGTTCAAGTGTTGAGTCAAAATAGAATTATAGTGTATGCCAAGCATCAGAGACTTCATATGTTGAGTGACACAGATTGGACATATTTGTTTGTCATGGCACAAACAACTATATAAACCATTTTCAAGTCAGCCTAAAGATAGATTTTGATCTTTTAGAAATAAGGACAAATCTATATGTGGATTCCCTATGCAATTACATGCAACCAATCAAAAAATAGGAAGGTTTAAGTGGCAAAATAGATGAATCTCAACTGCAGATTCATACCTAACTCTAAGCCACCTAAGTTTTCTTAAGGAGGATGAAGCCATAAATGTTTAATGGTGTTGAGAGCATTGCAAAAGGGGTCAATGATCAAATTGGAGGAGTGAACAAGATAGTTTGTAGAGCATTCAAGGTGACTTAATAGTAAGAGTAAATTGCAAAATTAGTTAAGTGGAGAATAGAGGATAGAGAAGGATACAATATTGATACATTAGATCATGAAGGATCAATCAGAGGTTGGATAGAGGTGATTTATTATTAGGCAAGCAAGTGCCAACCATAGGATCTATGCTAAGACATTTTGACAGGTGATTTCAATTAAATCTCTTAATAGAGTAGTCTTAACAGGCTGTATGAAATCCTTTAACAAGGTGCTTAATTATAAGTTGAATTCCTTTAACAAGGCATACTTCTAATAGGTTGTTAAAATCCTCTAACAAGGTGGGACTTAATAGTCATTGTAAGCCTTTAACAAGGCAAGCCTTTCATAGGGCAGATCATGATTCATAGTCAAACCATTGTAACCTTAATTTGATACACTTTATTGCTGCAATAGTGAAGATTTGTGAGTGTCATCCCCACCCCAGTTTTACCTTCTCATTTGGAGATTTTCTAGGTAATCATATCTAGTGTTAAGTGTGTGTATTTAATTACATGTTTACTTGATTGATGCATATGCATTGTATGTTATTTCATTATATTAATGCATGTGATGTATGAATAGTGAAAGTTTTATGGGTTCAAGTTTAAACTCCTAATTCACACCCCCCCCTCAAGAAGTTTACCCCTTCCCACTTGTAATTCCAATAATTAGTATTAGAGCCTTGTTCTCTTAAAGAAAAGCTTTGCAACTTAGAGAAAATATCTTAAAATGGAAGTCTACAAATTGGTAAAAAAACTATTGAGAACCAGGAGATTGAAATACATCCTATACTACATCAACTGAATGAAGCTAGAGATGCTTTGAAGTGAAGTAAAGAGATTGCTATTGCAGAGAATGACATACTATACAAGGAGATAGACACCACCAAGCTATTTACAAATGGTAACTTTAGTGAATTTGATGTAGTAGTTGTAGATCTAATGGAGAAGAATAGAATCCAAGCTAAAGAAATCAGAAATCTCAAGTTGGAGTGAGAATCACAAGCAATATTGCTATGTGAGGTGACTAAACAAAAGAAGAAAGCCATGGAAGACAAAGCCATGATTGAAGAAGAAAAAAGAGTTATGGAAAATAGATTGGAGGAAAAGTCAACAGAGCTAACCAAGATCTCCAACATGCAATCAGATACTCTAAGTCAAATGATGAATGCCAATTATGAACTAAATGTCAAGGACATTGAGATAACCACATTGAATTTGCAGAATGAACAATTGAAGAATAATCTAAAAAGAGAAAAAAAATTGTTGAAAGTCTTAACAAGCCAAATTAAGCCATCAAATACTTTGAGAAATTACTAAGATCCCCTAGATCTAACAAAGATACATCAAGATTGGGCTACACAAGAACTGAAGAAGCAGAATCATCCATAGTTGTTGAAGAAAGGAACAACAAAGGTAAGAATTCTAAACTTACTTGGCATAGTTGTGGAAAGAAAGGACATATTGCTAATATGTGTAGGAGCAACAATGCAAATTAGAATTTCAAGCATAAGAACATGGTTCATTGTCATAAGCGCAAAAAACAAGGTCATCAGGCACATGAATGCAGAACCAGAACCATGAACACACAAAGCTTTGAAGGTTATTACTACAACTGTTAGAAGTATGGAGATAGAGCCTTTGAATGAAGATCCAAATCCATGTGGTCATCAAACAAGCCAACAAAGGTAAGAAGCTATGGAAACTCTTAGAATTGGGATTAAAATACAAGATATAGTTCTACTATTGTCAAGAATATGGACATGTTCCTAAAAATTGTATCAGGACACACTTCAGTAGTAACTACAAAAGGTGGTTGAGTCAAACCACATGCTTTAGTTATCTGAAGATTGGTCACATTAGTAAGCATTTCCAACTAGGTCAAAGGCACCAAGTTGTGAATTTGATAAAGGAAAAGGCAAGGTAAATGTTGAACACATCAGAGATGAGATGAATAAGACATGGAAAAAGAAAGAAGCTTGTAGTACATTAAATGGAGAAGGGATCACTTCACCCGATGGGTCAAGTGATCACACCTCATCAAACTAGACAAACAAGAGGTATGTGGGACTGATATTTAAAGTGTTATATCATACATTAGTTCATAAAGAATTTAGTACTAAAAGTACTACATTAACATGAATGAAGATACAAGATGTTGTTGAAAATTCAAGATTAAATCATTAAGTTTTCATGTTGTTGCTAAGCATGGAAATTTTTTAATAGATGCCAAGTGGAATGCTAGTTGATGTTGAGCTACCAGACTAGCTAGTTGATACCAAATCTATAGAACCTACTGAGTGATGGTAATATTAATCGATGTCAAATGACTCTAAAATCAAGTTGATGTTGAGTTTACAGTTGTACAAGCACTAAGAATTAAATGCAAGGGTTTTGAAGGGTATATGGTCATTTTTCACTCATTCTTTGTCATTTCAAATTTGAGCAAGAGCAAATAGAGAAGAAGGAAACTCAAAAACTTGTTGAAGCATTTGCAAAGGTTTTAGCGACAATCTCACACTAGCATACATATTTTATAAGGTATTTATCAGAAGTTGAGCTATGCAATTTTAATTTGCACAAACCTTAGTTTGACAAACGGCATCTAGTTCAAGGAATGTAGAAGGGAAAGAGGTTTTAAATGTTCAACTTGTAAGTAACAAAGTCAAACAACCCATATTCAAGGCCATCCCTAACATAGCATACAAAAAAGATTCTTCTAGTGCACTTTCAATTATCTCATTGAATGTTATTATGGTTTAGGATGTAAGGAAATTTTATAATTGTAAAATTGGTAGCATTAGAAACCTAGAAATTAGAGAAGCATATGATAGATTATGTGAAAATGGTGTTCTGAAGGAAGAGTATAAAATATTTGAGAGAAAGGGTTTGACTTGTGCCCTAGATTTTCCTACTTTTTTCAAGACTGAATGGATTAAAATTATGTTAAGCTAAATACATGATGGATCCTTATGGCTAGAAGGTGGACCAATTAATATATCAAAGAGGATAATTCATAGAGTTACTAGCTACCCACCCCTAGATCAGCCCAAGACTCTGAGGAGTAACTCCAAGGAGGTGATAAAGAAAAATACAAGGGCAAAATGGAATAAGAGAGGGATGACAATTGATACTATCACCAATCCACTACAATTGATCACTTTTGATGATCTTCCTTGTTATGAGTAATAAGGAATGTTAGGTCCACCTTGTGAAGGGATTTACAAGATCCAATGAAGTATGCACTCTATTAGGAGATTTGGAATAAGATTTTTAAGTCCACTTTGGTAAAGGATTTGACAAATGCACTTGTTAGGATGAATTAGTGGTTGATCTTTGATTTACAACTTGGTTTATTGAATGAAATTCCTCTGAATAACAATGATCACTTGGCTGCAATAGATAAGCCTCTACTTTTCCTTATGCTACTTTTAGCTTTCTTAATTTGCACTCATCTACTTCTTGCTTGATATACTTCAATTATATTCTCATTAGATATGAAAAGATATATTACATATATATACCAATCTAATAAATTACCTTCTTGAGTCGGCTACAATACCAAATCCAAACAACCTTCACAAAGTTGACTCATTGTTGTAACTTAGGCTTTTAAGACCACTTGGATGATGTTCTAACACTGGGAAACACTTTTCAACACTGGGAAAACTCTAATACTCGGTTGATATAGATGCTTGGTCCATACTGATCACTTGGGGTAACAAAAACTCAATCAGCACTGGATGACTCAGGGAATACTAAAGAACTTAGCAGACTTAGCTGAAACTAAATGGCTTAGTCAACACTACCTTTATTCACTTCATTAACACATAATAGTTTGGTAACAACTAAATTCTTGGTAGAAACTATAGAGCTTGGTTAACACTAAATCTTCATTGCTTACACCGAAGAGCTCGATAAACACTGTGAAGCTTGAGAGACTCTTCTTTCTACATGTGGAGCTTGGTAACAATGTAAACAACTAACTAAGTGTTAAGTCACTAATAGACAAAAGATTTGACCTTAATGTCAATAATCTCCCCCTTTGGCATTAGTCACAAAAACACTTATCATACCAAAATATTGAATGCTCAAAATATATGTCAAAACTCCCCCTATCAAAATGTCTGGGTATGTAACTCAGTTTTGACTATTTTTTATTGTTGTTGTTTCTCGGTAACCTCTAAATTTGTTTTTTTATTTTTCAATTTTTTTTTTAAACACATTTTTTTCTTTGTATATACATCTTTCTAACTATACATATATTTCCTTCTTATATATATATATATATATGTGTGTGTGTGTGTGTGTGTGTGTGTGTGTGTGTGTGTGTGTGTGTGTGTGTGTGTGTGTGTGTGTGTGTGTGTGTGTGTGTGTGTGTGTGTGTGTGTGTGTGTGTGTGTGTGTGTGTGTGTATATGTGTGTGTGTGTGTGTGTGTGTGTGTGTGTATTCCCCATACATTCCCCTTGTGTATGATAATATTGTTCTCCCCCTTTTTGACACAAATGCCAAAAAAATGCATAACTACAAGGTAACAACAAAATGTGAAAGGAAATCATTGTGTACCTTAAAAATTTTGGACATTTTTCTTGTACTAATTCTCTTGCAAAACTTTCGATGCATGCAAAGCTATCTACACCTCTGTTGATAATTCCATCATGTAATCTACTATAGAGAATTTGTTGTCATGGATCAATTTTTTTGCATGTGCAATATGTTTGTGAATTGTATCCATGTTGGTAGGATCATGTCCTATATTTTTTCCAATGTAGTCGTTATCCTAGTTTCTTCCCTCAACAATTTTTCCTGGACATCTGTCAGATTTTGGTTTTCATAAAGTGTGTAGAATTGCAGCTAGGATCAAGTGAAAATTGATGTGCACTTGCTTTATGTCAACATCTACCTTATATAGTTTCTCCTTTATCTCCTTAGTGAAGTTATATGTATCACTTAACTTTACAAATAAAGCAACAGCATTATTTACAAAAATTTCAAATGTAGCAAGAATAGTAGATAATTCTACTTGATCAATAGCTATCCTATATACTACCTTCTCTAAAACTTTGTTTTCAAACCTCCTTTCTACCCTCTATAGAATTTTGTCTTGTCCATCCACATCCTCATTATACTTGTGAACAATTTCAACAAGTTGATCCACAATTGGTTATTTCTCATCAACCTTAATGTTCAATGCATTAATAAATCTATTCTTGATGTCTACAAACAATTGATTTTTCTTTTTCTTCTCCTCTCTAAGCTTTTATTTTTTTTCCATCTTCTTCCATATCTCACCAAGGGTATCCATTTGATTAGAGTCATATTGGTAAGATCCCAATCTAGAATTACAATGTCATCCTCTAGATGAATTTCTTTAGTAGAGGCTTTTACCTCTTTACCCTTTTCCTTTTAAATAATTGAAGGAATAATTTCCTTATCTTTCTTCAAAACTTTAGTGCTTGGTTGAGGCTGAACCTTAATTTCCATTGCACTTTCCATAGTAAAAATAGTATCAACAATAGATATGATAGGAAAACTTATTGATACTACCTATGACACTAATGCTAAGATGATTTGAGCACTGTGCTCAGTAGATGAAGTGATGGAAACTTCACTCATCATTGCACTTAGTAGTATTGCTCCAATAGTTAGTTGGGTGCTAGGTGAATTAGCTTTTACCTCAACTAACATGGTAGTAGCCTTCTCTAAGCTAGGTGGCACTAAGGCTTTTCTTAGAGAGAGAGGGAGGGAGACCATTACCACTGTTGCTATCTATTATGGGTTTGAGTCTTCAATACTCTGAATTTCAAGAAGTTCACCTCCTCTTTCTTCTTGATCCTCTTCATCCTCTACATAATCCTTCTACATTGTCAATATCATCAATTTCATCATCATTTATTTCTTCATCATCTTTCTCAACACCTTCTTCATCATCAATTTACACAATTTGTCCACTAGGTTTGTGCAATTCATAGATATTCTTCCATGCAATTGTGTTAGACTTCACAACTACTTCAATATCTTTTGATAGGAATAGGAATGCATTGAATATGGGATTTATCTTTGTTTCATTCTCCTTCAATGAATTAGATAGACTTGGCATAAGCTTCCTAAGAGTTTGTTCTCTGATGTCCTTGGCAACATTTAATGCATTCTCCCAATGATGTGTTACTATCTTCAATAGAATATTGAGAACTTTCTATGTTAGTTCCTCTAGGGAGTACTTCCATTTTAGCCACTAGGGCTTCCTCAATAAGTTTATGTTCCTCCTTGTTCCTTGTTTCATACTTAAGGAATTTGAAATCTCTTATGCCTACTCCACTTTGTAGACTAGATAGCCTTTCTTCAAAGGTAGGGGTAGACCTCTTAAAGACTACTTCCTCCTCTTCTTCTTCACCTAATTTTAGTTTCATCATGGACTTAGTAGGTCTCCAAGTGAATACAGCAGGGGAAGACTATGAAGGTTTGGTTATGATAACCTTTCCTTTCTTCTTGGGTGGCTCCTCCTCTTTAGGTTCTTCTTCCTCTACTAGTTCTTCTCCCTCTTCATCTTCCTCAATGTCATCTCCTTTTCCCTCTATTAGTAGAAGAGGAGAGTTGGATTTCTTAGTTTCTTTGAGAATCTTCTCAACTTGTTTCCTTCCTCTCTTCATGGCTTGATGAAGTTTGATCTCCAATGAGATCCTAGCCTTGGCTTTCTCATAGGTACCAAAATATGGTTCCTTGGGGTCTACTAGCTCATTAACAAGAGCTTCAATAATGTCCCTGGTATCATCTATGTTAACCTCATAACCTAGCAGCTTAACCCATGCCACTCTAAGCCTTACTACCTGGATATGAACTCTATCATAGTCCACTAGAAAAAAAATGTCCTACTTATAATCTTGCATTAATTTCTTAGGGAGTCCATATTTTCCTTGCATTTTCTCCATAAAAGTTTCAAAGTATGCATCCATTATACTTTCAAAATTATCACCCATTTCTGCTATGAATTCATTTATTTGATACAAAGTTGTTGTATAATTCTTGCATACCACAATTCCTTTCCAAGGAAAGAACTTTTGCACATAAAAGAATAAACAAATCAATAGAGAGCTGAACTTACATGGATTTTTATTTAATGATCAAATGCTTTCCATGTTTTTGTTGAGTTGATTGAGCTATAACTCAGCAACGTCCAAAGATAAGTTGTTCTTCACAACTTCACATAGAACAATGTTCAATCTACTCAAGCTGTAAATCTTGTGGAATATAACATATATGCCAAACTTTATCTTTGTGTCAATCACACCATTCAACTTCAAGCCTCTACCATCCCATTTAGCAAGTCCTCTTTTTTAGTTTAACCTAACCTAGGGTTTTTGTGTTCTTTGCCTTGTTCAACATTAGCAACCTTGCAATTCTATGTATGATCTTCTTAGTGATCTAAATAGGTTGATCCAACTAGAAATGCATTTCATGAACTTGGTTGAGGATTAACCTAATCCATTTTCCTTAGATAGCTCTTGGCATGTATAGGATATGTGTTAAACCTTTTGTCTCCAAATACTTATGCTCAGGTTTTCAAGCTCCCATCCACATATAACTCATTGAATGCCTAGTTCATTGCTAGGTTTCCCAATTCTTGAATTGAATAGTGGTAATCTAACTAAATATCATGAATAAGGAGTACCTTGGGAGGAATTTGTGATTTTTCTCTAGCTAGGTCAAATTTTTTAGCAATCACCGAACTCTGTTTGAATGTTAGGGCTTTACAATCAACTCCTCAAACTAACATCTGTGTACCTTTCTTTACCTTGTTGCTAGAGGATGCCATACTACTTGGTAAAACTTCAAATGCTAGAAACTTTAACAAAATTTCTCTACATCACGTGAGGACTCTAGAATACTCTTCACTCTATTTCCTATGAAAATCACAGTGAAACAATAAACTTTTATTTCCCTTTTCAATGAAACTCAATCTTAAAAATTACCATTAATGCATCACATAGTAGTTCACTTGGTGATAGGTTGTCCTCCACACAACTAAGTCTTCATTTCTTGGAAGACACCTTTGACTCAATAAGATCTCTTAACTTGATAGGGTCATCAACTCAGCAGAGTCTTTGACTCAGCAAAGTCTTCAAATTGGCTTGAACTCTGATCTTGCCATCTGTATCCAAGCTTAGTTAGGTCTTTAAGCTATCATCCAACTCAATGATCCTTGTGCATCTAAAATACTAATATGGATTTTTTGCATGATAATTCGAACTGATGTGAGATATCTCCTTTTGAATCATAATTCTAGTAATCTACATGGGTAACTAGTTTGAGATGTTTGAGTAACCCAACTCATTGACTTGGGTGTCAACACTTCCATTACTTTGATTTTCATCCTCAAGAGATTTCAATACCCATTCCTTCCTCATTAGACTTTTTATATTGTCAGCTTTAACTTTCTTTTCATCTTCAATTCTTCCTTTGTTCATACAATTTTTAGCAAGATGTCCAAGTTCTATACATACAAAACATCTCTTTGTAGTGTCTTTCTTCCCTATGTGATGTTTTATGAAATTGGCTCCAATGTGCCCAAACTCTCCATATTAGTGACATTTGAACCATGTATTGTAATCCCAATCAAATATAGCTTTGACAATTTGTTCTGTTGGGTTCCATTTCTTGGTCTTGCATTATAAAGATTTGTGCCCTTATGTGTATCAATTGAAACACTTTCCTCCAAACTTAGGTTTATTTATGCATTCACTTGCTCTATGTCTTGGTTTTTTGTAATTGTAACACTTTCTACTAAACTTTGGTTTAACATTTCTCTAACACTTGTTTGATGTATGTCTTATCTTTCCATAATGATTACATGTAGGCCTTTTGTTCTTTTGAGCCGCTTGTTGAGATGATTCGCCTTCTTATGTGTATCCTATACCTTCCTTACTTTTGTGTCTAAATTGATTTTTCTCATTCGACTAATTCATGCTTTCTTGATATTTCATCATCCTCTCATTGGTTTGCTTCTATATGTTGAGATCATTCTATAATCTTTCATTCTTTGTCCTCAAGTTGATAAGTTCTTGATTTACA
Organism: Cupressus sempervirens; assembly: GCA_028749045.1. Lineage (NCBI taxonomy): Eukaryota > Viridiplantae > Streptophyta > Pinopsida > Cupressales > Cupressaceae > Cupressus > Cupressus sempervirens. Next base: position 295,283,334 of record CM053784.1, read on the forward strand.
TCATTGAGTTGATCAATCAGATATGTTTGCTAAAGAGATAGCTGATGAATTTCATTGTCCTTTTCTTCTATTTATTTTTTGGCTTTGTCCTTTTGTTCCATGACTTCACACAATCTAACTGATTGAATTACTTGTTCTCTTTTCAACTTTCTAAATTATTCATGAAGAGTAAGATTCTTTTCAAGTATATATTTGATTATTGCATCAACTTCATTTGAACTTCTTTCTTGATAGATTTCTTCAATGTAGACATTGCATGTTGCAAGATATTTTCTTCTTCTCATGGATTGAGAGATCTACTCATTCATTTTCTTAAATTGATCCATGGCCAACTGTAGATCCAAATTTTCATTTTCAGTGGCTTTATGTCTATATACTTCTAATGTATCTGGTCTTTTCTCAAGTTGCTAAACTTCTAATTTGAAAACCAATGCTCTGATGCCAATTGTTAGAAGTGTAGTATAGACTGGGTGACTGAGAGGGGGTGTGAATCACGAACTAACAAAACTTATACTTTAATTCACAAATTAAACATTCATCATATAATTTGATTTAATTGCATGCATGAAATATTGAAAGCAATAAAACATTCATAATATTTGACACAATATTTGGTAACCCAAAAACCTTCCAAAATAGAAAGTAAAACTGGGGTGGGGATGGTACCCACAAGCTTCATTACTACAGTATAAAGTTAGCCTATTAAAGATTACAATTAATACTTCTGATGATCTTCCCTATTAGGAACAATAAGGACTATTAGGTCCACCTTGTGAAAGAATTTACAACATACAATGAAGTGTCCACTCTAATAGGAGATTTGGAATGAGACTATTAAGTCCACCTTGTTAAAGGATTTGACTGAAGCACCTGTTAGGATGAATTAGTGGTTGATCTTTGATCTGTAACTTGGTTTGTTGAATAAGATTCCTTTGAATAACAATGATCACTTGGTTGTGATAGATAAGTCTCTATTTTTCCTTGTACTACTTAGAGCCTCCTTAATTTGCACTCATCTACTTCTTGCTTGATATACTTCAATTATATTCTCATTAGATATGAAAATATATATTGCATATATATACCAATCCAATAAATTACCTTCTAGAGTTAGCTACAATACCAAATTCAGACAATCTTCACAAAGTTGGCTCACTATTGTAACTTGGGTACTAAAGACTACTCAGGTGATTTTTTGACACTTGGTAACACTTTTCAACACTTTGAGAACTCTGGTACTTGGTTGATGTATATGTTCGATCCATACCAATCACTTGGAGTAACAAAAACTTGGTTAGCATTGGATGACTCAGCAAATACTGAAGAACTCAGTAGACTCAATTGACACTAAATGGCTCAGTCAACACTACCTTCATTCACTTCATTAACACACTATAGCTCAGTAGCAACTGAATACTCAATAGACACTATAGAACTCTAGTAACACTAAATATTCATCACTTACACTAAAGAGCTTGGTAGACATTGTAAAGCTTGGGAGAATCTTCTTTCTGCATGGTGAGTTTGATAGCAATGTAAACAATTAACTAAGTGTTAAGTCACTAATAGACAAAAGATTTGACCTTAATGTCAACAAGTAATCCCAAAACATCTTCCCAATTGACTAGATCAAATATTGGCTCAAATAGGGAAACAAGTGTCAATGACTCCCTTAAGATTCCATGGAGGTATACTATAAAAAAAGATAAGGAAGAAGGATGGAAGATAGTTCAAAGAAATAAATTACACAAGGTAAAAAAGAGTATTAACCCTAATTATCTCATATCCATTGGCTCCTATAAATTCAAAAAAATGCATTCTGGAAAATAGGGTTAAAACCCATAATCTAGCCAAATCCCTAAAATCCCTCTCATATAGGAAGATGCCCTCATTCAAAAATAGTAAGGGGGAAAATTTACATAGAATAAGCCATAAAATTTATAATCACACCTTCAATGTAGGTGATAGCCACTAATAAGATTGTAATGTCCATAGATGATGATATGGGTGAAGTTGCAACAAAACTTTTACCTACAAAAATGAAAAGTATAATCACACTTTCAATGTAGGTGATAGCCACATGTAATATTTTAATGTCCACACATGATGATATGGGTGAAGTTGCAACAAAAAATTTACCAATAACAATGAAGCATCAAGCAAACAATCTAATGAAAATAATCATTATCAGTAACATCTATTCAAAAGAATGTTGGGAAAATTAAGCATTGGCCTCTTTGCTTTGTGGAATGATCCAAAAGTCAAGTTCCCAAACATTATTGAATGGCTTCAAGAAAAGCTATCTAAATAGGCAAATATCACATCTCTTTGTGATAAATGATGTATTTTCATTGCATTAACATGAGCATTACAAATAACTACATCATGACCCAGTAGGTTTTTTTGAAGGATATACTATTAATTTCTTTAAATGGAATCCTGCCTTTAAATTAATTGATATAAATCATGAAACCACTCTGACATGGGTTTCTATTAAAATTATTCATGTAGATCTATTTCATAGAAAAATTGTAAAGTGCATTGGGAATTTGATAGGAGAAATGATAAGCTTTGAAACCTACTCTCTAGAGTCTAATGAAGTCAAAATTTTAGTAAACACACATGACATCAAGCCTATTAAAGTAATTACAAATAGATCCCTCTAGAATTTGACAACTACACTCTTTCAAGGATATATCCATAATATTTCCCTATACGATCATGAGTTAAGGTGTAGTATTGATTTTGATTCTATCACTATTCATCTTAGAACGTCTAACTAAGTAGTGGATTCCCTTCAATAGAAATGCTAAACCCACAACAAGAATCATATACTTATAGGAAAGATGGAGAAACTATAGTTACAAATGATGAGAAAACTATGAATATATTTGAAAAGAATAGGCCAACTACAATCTTCTTAACCGTTCTAATAGTCATTCTTGATAGAGATATAGAGGAAGGAGAAATTATAGAGGAAGATCAAGACCTTATCAAGGATGTAAATGAAACACAATTAAATCATGTTGGTTTAGAGAAATATCATCCTCAATCAACAACTCCTAAAGATTCTAGCAACAATAATAGAGCTGCAAAAGATCTAAATGAGGATAACATAGAAAATATAGAAAATCAAAGAAGAAAGAAAGATAACATCAATAACCATAAAAAGAAGTATAGACTAAATATTGCACATTTTGTTAACAACAGAAAAAGTACAAGGAGGGGGTTGTATAAAATATGAAGATACTCAAAAAAATGATGAACAATATTTCCTTAGTTCATAAGGATGTTTGTGACCAGCTTCAATTATGGTGAGAGATAAAAGAAATATATCAGTATTTAACTAACCTTAAATATGGAGTAGAACCTAGTAAAGAATACATGCTAACAAATTAGGTGTAAGAGATCAACAAGGTGGCGTAGTTCTCATCAGGAAAGGATTCAAAAGAAGTTATAGAAGACTACAAGCATGAACTTTTTAATCAAATTCAAAGTAGTCCCAAAATAGATAATCATAGCTTAAGAAACTAAGAATACACATAAAATGGAAATAATCATCTAAGGAAACTAGAAAGAATGAATACTAATATAAAAATATGTAATGATACTGAAATCAATGGACAAGAACTAAAGATGCAAGAAACTACAAAGATAGGAATACCAATGAAACAAAATAATATGGAAGCCAAATCCAGTCTCGATGTATAGGAAACTACAACTTGTGAACAAGAAGTAGAGGTCTCTTTATAAGTTTCAAGAAATTATACAAGTAGATAAATAGATCTAGAATCAATGAATTGACAAGACAATACAAACATACATTGATTAACACATAAATTGAGAATAATAGCTACAATTAAAGGTTTAGAAATATAAAAAGTTACAATGAAAAAAAAAGAAAACGAAGGGGAGAAAATCATTATCAAAACTCAAGATAATAGATGGTATGACTAAAAATCAATTTAAGTGACTTGATCCACGTAGGGAAAGGGAAGCTACTTTCCATGAGACAATGAGAGTTTCAACTTAGAATGTTAGGGGTATAAATGTCCCTACCAAACAAAGACTTTTAAAAAGAAGTCTAAAGGCATTCACATATGAACTAACCACATTTAGCAACATATGAACTAACCACATTTAACAACATAGAGATAGACAAATTTACAAAAAAAATTAGGCATATGGCAATTTATTTGGGTAGAATTATTAGAGCATCTAGGGGACTAGCCATCTTATGGGACTCTTAAAAAAATAGCTTTGAAAGTATTGCATTGAACCCAGATTGGATAAGTGGGAAAGTAAAATTCTAAACACTAATCTTACATTTTTAATTATTAATAGTTATACCCCACTAAACATTTCTAATAAATTATAAGTATGGAACCATACTTGCAATGTTATGTCCTCCAATAACTTAGAAGCTTTAATGCTTGGAGCAGACTTTAATGCAATATTAGATAACAAAAAAACATATGGTGGTCATAAGTATATCTCACAAGATCAACATGAATTTTTTTAGTGGGTTTACAAATAAAAATTTATTAGACATTAAGACTAATAATGGAACTTAAACCTAGACCAATAGGAGGAAGGACTAAATCAAATAACAAAGAGACTTGACAAATTCATGTTCAAAAGTGTCTTTCTTATCTTTGACTTTTCAATGAAGCTCAAATCCTAAAAGTCTCAGGGTTAGAACATTTCTCTATGAGGTTAGATATTTTTTAACACGTTATACCTTCTATCAAACTATTCTGATTCAAAACATGTGGTTCCATAATAGAGGATTTTTGGATTTAATAGAGTTATGGTGGAATGAACCAATAGTTGAAGGGTCCAAGATTTTCTTCTTTGTATCCAAGAAAAAATTTATTAAAAGAAAATTAATAGTTTGGAATAGAGATCATTTTCTTCACATATTTGAAGAGAAGTTTAAAATAGAAAAAGAACTAGAAGATCTCAATAAGAAATTTATTAAGGTTGGAATAAACAATGATAATTATCACAAAGGAAAATAATTGTTAGCTAAACATGAAGATATCCCTAGTGAAAGAAGAAATTTAATAGAAACGAAAATCTTGTGAAACTAGGTTTATCAGAGGGAGATAGGAATAAAAGTTTCTTCCATAAAAATAATAAAAATAGAAGAGTTATTAATAGAATGGCTAAGATTAAAAATAGACATGGTCGGTTTCTAGAAAGCCCTATAGAAATTGAAAAATAAACAGTGAGCTTATATATTGACATATATAATGAGAATTTCATTCAAATTTAGTAGCACCAAATTAAATGTTATTATCAATTCCAACCCTAATAAAAATAGAAGACAAAAATGGACAAACAATAAATTAACATTAGAATAATTTAGAGCACAAGTTTTTCAAATGAACCCAAATAAGGCTCCCAAGCCTAATAGCTTTAATACCATGTTTTCCCAAAAATGTTTGAACCTCATAGGGAAGGATTTATTTAAAGTAACTTAGAAGAAACAAGGAGCTTAGGAATGCTACTATTAGAAACTAATAGCACCTTTTTTCATTAATACCTAAGAAGTCTAATTATCCCAAAATAGGGGAGTTTATATCTATAGCCTTGTGAAATACAATCTAAAAAATTGTATCTAAGACTTTAGCAAAAAAAATTAAAGTATTACTATCCAAAATTATTTCTATGGAACAAACAAGGGTTGTTCCAAATAGATCCATCCTAGAAGGAATGATCATATCCCAATAAATTATACACATGACACAAACAAGAAAGGAATAATGAGTGATAATTAAACTTGAATTCAAAAGGTGTATTATAAGGTAAGTTGGAGATTTCTATGCATGTATCTAGAAGCTTATGGATCCTCAAAGAAATGGATAAATCTTATTTATAGTTTTATTTCAACCCTAAAGATGTCAATATTAGTTTATGGGAACCCTAGAGGCATTTTGAGCTTTAAAAATGGTGTTAGGAAAGGTAACCCAATTTTATCCTTCCTAATCATAATTATGGATAATGTTAGAAATACTTTAGAATAACTAAGAAGGGGGGGTGAATTAGTTATTCAAGGTCCAAATGTCCAATTAAAACTTTTCACCAAGTAAAATGAGCCTTTAAAATTGTTCTTTGATCCAAGCTTAAACTTTCCTACTTAGCAAGTTACTGTAAATCAACATGCAAGCATCATACATGAAAATAAACACATAACACAGTGATTTATGTGGAAACCCAATTTGGGAAAAACCACTGGTAACATGCTACTCAATTCTCACTCTTTTGAAGTGATGCCCTATGAAAGGCTTGCCCTGTTAAAGGCTACAAAATAGTGTTAAATGCGACCTAGTTAAAGGATTTAACCACCCTATTAGAAGTGGGCCTAGTTAGAGGACTTTGAACATTCACTTGGAATGCCACCCTATTAAAGGATTTACAAATGGATATTAAACCAACTTAATTCCATAGGATTTTACCCTAACTGATACAATTGCTACAGAATAACAATAAGGTGTTTTGACCTGATTACAATTCACAACTTATCTTGTAGATTCCATATCTCTGTTCAGCTCTTCACATTGTCTGGCTTTTAGTCTCTGCAGCTCTTGACAGCTTGCCCTCCTTTCAAGCTTTGTCTCCTTGACTCTTCATGCTTGATATACCAGTGTAATATTTTCTATGACCAATAGTCAAAGCAGAGTCTCTGTACTTTATTCTTCCTTCTCCTTGATGTCTTCTATTTGACACCCTTCTACCACTTTGCAATTTTGGCACCCCAGCAGCTCTTGCTTCTTGGTCTGTGACTCCTTAAATAGAAGTCTGGAATTTCTTTTCCTACTTGATTCTTCCCTCCTTTATTTTTAGTTCGAATGGATTAGGTAGGATTCATTGAATCTAACCTGTATTTTTTTCCATCATGAAGAATCCTCTTGAATCTACTCAAAAATGGTTTACATATAATTTTGTGCCACTAGTTCATCATCCTTATCCTCCAACTAGTTCACAAAATTCAAGGTACCAAACTCGTCAGCTCAGATTTGGTGAATCTTTGACTTTTCTAATAATGCAGTAGCTTGGCACTATTGAAATTTTGGTGCTCAACACATACTATGTTACACACCATTAACTACATTTTGCTAATGCTTGGCACCTACTGTGGATTCACTCGGCATCCACTAAGTTTTTTCGATGCTCAGCACCTGTTACTTTGCTCAGCACTTGAACATGCTCAGCTCCTTCTATATCACTCGGCACACACTAGATTTTTCATTTTCTCAGCACTAACTGAAAATTTGCTCGACTTAAACTAGCTTGCTTGACACTCACTAATGATCTTAGTTAAGTTTTGTAGTCAACCTAGTTACAACTTATTCCTCCAATGTTTCTAAGTGTGGCCAATCTCTATATATTCAAGTATGTTATCAATACATTATTTAACCATTGTCTTAACTGATCCTTGCACTTCATTACAAAACCATAACTTAACCTTTCCCCTAGGTGCTCTTATTACATCTTATTGATTAAATCCTCTTCATCAATCAACTAAGTGATAGTACTTGGATCTTATAAGCAATTGTCATTCCTACAAATAGCAGGTTTGGAATCAATGACAAAATAATGATTGAAAATATTCTTTTAATGACAATCTTCCTTCTTTACAACAATCTTCCTCTTTGATAGTAATCCTTTCCAATAAAATTTCCAACAATCTCCCTCTTTGGCATTGATGGAAAACCAAACTAATCAACCAAGTTAACAGAATGCTAACTAGGTTAAAATAGTAAATCAAATGTCAAAAAGAAAACTATATTCAAAACCATTCATTTTATCAATAGCATAAGTTAACTTATGACTCCCTCTGAATTCTTTTGCTAATAAACTGTCTTCTCTAATTGATTCTTGATTTATCCCTCTGAGCTACTATTTCCTTTTGCATATTTGAATTTCCCCCTCTATATGTATTGATCGTGTTTTGGTAACAGCTACTTCAACTACTTCTCCCTCTGTCTGTTGTTGATCAGTTTCTTCATTCTTCTCCCTCAATTGTTGATTAGTTTCTTGTTACTTCTCCCTCTTTGACAACAATGCCAAAGACACACTAGTTCAACATCTTAACATGCAAGTATAGCATTACTTTCAATTTCTCTTTCTGTCACCTTGCTTATGACTGATTTGAAACTTTAGCACTTTGATTACTTTAGGCATGATCCTAAAGTAAATATCCTCTGGATTAATTTGTAATATGCCAACAATTAACTCATTTGATGTAGGGTAGTCTTGTTTTATCTTAAGTTGCCTTGGCTAAGGGTATCACCCCTAACTTACCTCTAAGATACTCAAAAGCATCTTTAGGCAGTGCTTTTGTAAAGATGTCAACAATTTGTTCCTTTGAGCTAACATATTCCATTCTTACTTGCTTGTCTTCTACCAATTCTCTTACATAGTGATACTTGATTGCAATATGCTTTGTTTTGGCATGAATTATAGGATTCTTTGATATGTTGATGGCACTTGTATTATCACAATAAAGTATCACAAGCTCATTTACCTCTTCCTTCATGCCTTGCAACAAATGTTTAATCCATACAATATTAGTGCAGTTGATAGCAGCTGCAACATATTTAGCTTCTATTGTGGACTATGAGGTACAACTTTGCTTTTTGTTGGTCCAAGTAATCAGTCTTTTACCTAAGAAAAGTGCTCCTCCACTGGTGTTTTTTCTTTCATTAATATTAACTCCCCAATCTACATTAGTGTAGGCTCTCAACTTAAACTTTTCACTTCTCTTGTAATATAAACCAAAGTCATCAATTCCTTTTAGATACCTCAGTATTCTCTTTACTACCATCAGATAATTTTCTCTTGGATTAGTAGAAAATATTTCCACTATTGCAATAGCTAATGTAATGTCTAGTCTACTATATACAACATACTACAACTTTCCAATCATTGATCTATACATTGTCTAATTCACTTCAATTGATTCATCATTCTTTGATAACTTATGTCCTGTCACCATTGGTGTACTGACTGGTTTTGAATCTCTTAATCCAAATGTCTTGAGTATCTCCTTGATGTATTTTTATTGGGTCACAAATATGCCATGCTTCAATTGATGTACTTGCAATCCAACAAAGAATTTGATTTCTCCAAACATTGACATCTCAAACTCATGTTTCATTTGATTAGCAAAATCTTTGCATAGAACATCTTTTCCTCCAAATATTATATCATCAACAAAGATTTCAAATATTAGAATATCTTTACCTTTTCCTGCCTTGATATACAATTTTTTGTTGTCATCTATTCTCTCAAATCCTATCTTCACAAGATATGTGTGCAACCTCTCATAACATGCTCTAGGTGCTTGCTTCAAACCATAGAGTGCTTTATGTAGTTTGCAAACCATATCCTTGTTGTTTTCATCAAAAAATCTCTCTAGTTGTTCTATGTAGACTTCCTCTTCCAGTATACCATTCAGAAAAGTAGATTTTACATCCATTTGGTAGACTTTGAAACCTTTGTAAGTAGCATATGCAAGTAGTGTTCTTACTCCTTCCATTCTTGCAACAAGGTCAAATGTTTCCCCATAGTCTAGTCCTTCTTCTTGTGCATAGCCTTTGCAAACTAGTCTAGCCTTATTTCTCATTATCTCACCATTCTCATCAAGTTTTTTTCTTGAAGATCTATTTTTTACCAAATATATTTTTATCAGCTAGTCTAGGAACTAAGCTCCAAGTGTTGTTCTTCTCAATCTGATCTATCTCTCCTTCCATAGCTTTATGTCAATTATCTTCTTGTAATGCATCTTTCACTGTTTTGGGCTCAACCTTGCTCAGCAGATGTCATTCATTCTTTAGTCTATTCCTTGTCATTGGTCTTGCATCCTTATCACCAATGATTTGTTCTGCAATGTGATCTCTTCTCACATACTTGGCTAGTCTTGGTTCTATCTTTCTTTCCATGTTTGATCATTTAGCTTCAAAGTCACTTTTCATTTCTCCTTCTAGTATTTCATCATCACTTTCTTGTGTGCTAATTTTAGAATTAGAATGTGCATTCTCTTCATTCTGCAACTCGGCTTCTAAATGTAGTGCAACTTTCACTAGCTCTAACTTGGTTGATACTAAAATTTGTTGCTAATTCTCAGCTTGATTGGCAGCATCCTCTTTATTTGGTATTCCTTCATAGAAGTATACAAAAGATCTATAATCTTCTGGTTGCTTGGATTCATCAACTTGGACTTTTGCATGCTCATTAAAATTTATATTTTCACTCTCCGCAATCTTATTAGTGTTAGTATTCAAACACTTATATGCTTTGCTTCTAGTGGAGTATCCAAGGAATATGCCTTCATCACTTTTTGCATCAAACTTAATATTTTCAATATCTTTAAGAATATAGCATTTACAACCAAATACTTTGAAATCTTTTACATTAGGTGAGTGACCATACTAAATTTCAAAAGGTGTTGCATTTGTGCCTTTCTTAACTTGAACTCGATTCAAGGTGTAAATAGTAGTACTTACTATTGGATACAATTGTTCAATTGTGTGTTGTCTTTGATGTTACAAAAATGTTATAATTTCATATAGGTTATCAAATAGACTCTATCAAGCTCAATTGGTCAACAAAGAAAAATACAGAGTCTACCAAGCTCAGTTGGTCAGTAGAGCAAATTAAAGAGTCTACCGAGCATTACATTGTAGAGACAGTTTCCACCGAGATCACTCAGGCACTGAAGGATTCTGTGGCAGAAGTTAGTTTCCACCGAGCTCACAAGGTTAGTGAAGGAAAGTTAGTGTCTACTAAATTCACTCAGTCTCCAAAAGATTGTATAGAATTCGAAGTGTTTACCAAGCTTCAGTTGGCTAACATTGAAAATCATTTCTAGAGCAGTATTTATCGAGCAGGGTCGACCAATGAAGGATTTTATTAGTTTGGTAAATTAAGTTTAATTATTTTATGTAATTATTGTAGCTGACTAATGATTATTGGTAATTGTAACTTGTAAATGAACCAACTTGATAATTTGCAAGGTATATATAAAAGGGCAAGTTGTGAATTCAAAGAAGGAATGAATGAGCAAGCATGCAAATGAGTTAATTGTGTGAAGAGAAAGTGTGAGTGAATTTTGAAGAAGGATCAGATATCCTTGAGGAGCAAAAAAGTTGTATTCGATCAGAGAGGATCCATTGAAGCAGAACAAAGATCTATAACAACAAAGTTTAGTTGCATCTCATTCAGGTCACTCATTGTTACTTTCTCACAATTGTAGCAGTGATTTCTAAATCTCTTAACGGAGTTGGTTTAATAGCCATTTTGTAAATCCTCTAACAAGGTGGACATTTCTACTAAGTTGTTCTAAAGTCCTCTACAAAGGCCACTCCTAGCAGGGTGATTAAATCCTCTAACAAGGTCACACCTAACAGTTTGTTTTGTAACCTTTAATAGGGTTGGCTCCTAATAGGGCTCACTTCAAAAGAGTGAAAATCAATAGCTAGTTACTTGGTGGTTTTTCCCATATTGGATTTCCATGTTAAATTTGGTGTCTCTTATGTTGATATTATTTATTTTATGCATGCATGTTAAATCTTTGTGAATTCTTAATAAGTTAACATACGTCTACCGAGTTATAGCATTTTTTTCTATGTGGCTACCAAGTGATAGCAGTAACTAGTTTTATAAGACATTTAAAGGTTCTGTGGATTTGTTTTTGTGGTAACTGATTCACACCCGCCCACTCTCAGTTACTCCATCTATATTTCAAGGATCTAAGCTAAAGATTAGGATGTCTAACAAGAGGAAAATTTCAAGGCTTAATAGGGATAACTTTTTAGAATGGCAAGGTCTCATGAGACTCCATCTAACTTCCATTGGAGATACATGATTGAAATATCTTGAATAAGAATATGTGACTCCTTCTGTACACTATCTATCAATGACATTGTTGAGAAGAAGACTCATAACACCATGATGATAGACATTGCATCTGTCCTAAGCTATGAAGAATTTGATGATGTCAAGGACTACAAAATTGCCTTTGAAATGTGCATTAAGCTGAAAGATATCTATGGAGGTGATGACAATGTGAGAAGAGTCAAATTAGAAAGTCTAAGAGGACAATTTGATCAAATGAAGATGAGAGAGGATGAAAACATTGCCAAATATGTTGAAAGAGTCAAAGTAGTTTTCAGTGCAATCAAGGCTTTTAGAGGAGACATTGAGGAGGAAATAGTTGTAAGTAAAGTTCTTAGAACATTACTTCCCATTTATGCAATTAGAGTTTCTACAATTCAAGAAAGAAGATGTGAAGCAAATTATAAGATAAATTTAGAGGCCATAATAGAAAGATTGACTACATTTGAGCTAGATAACTATGACAACTATGTTCCAGCTTCCAAGAACATTGAATCAGCATTTGAAGCCAAGCTTTCACTCAAAGATAAAGGCAAAAAGATAAAGGATTCTCAATCAGAAAGTGAAGAAGAATTGGAACAAATTTATGATAGTGATCTTGAGGTGGTTGAAGCTCTACTAGCAAGGAAATATTCTAGAGGTAAAGGAAAATAAAAAGGTAAAGTTCTTCCAATCTATTTTTCATGTGAGAAAATTGATCACATTGTTGCTAGGTGCCCAAACAAGAAAAATAAGGATGAGAAGAAAGGTCACAAGTGCAATGGCAAGAAAGATTTCAAATCATGTAAGAACAAAGGTAAGAAAACATGTTTCATGGCTAAAGATTCTAATGATTCTGATGATGGTGAAGATGAAATTGTTTATATTGTTGTGAAAGATGAATCTAATAATGATGAGGAAGATAAGATGGCACTTATCTCTCATGTGAGAAAAAATGATACATGGATCATAGATAGTGGTTGATCTCATCATATGACTGGTGATAAAATAAAGTTTGAACATTTTGAAGACTATGATGGTGGTAGTGTGAGGTTTGGTAATAATGAACCTTGTTGCATAAAAGGAAAAGGAAGAATCTCACTAACCAAAGAGCTTGTATGTAATAATTCCTATTGGGTTGAAGGACTAAAACACAATCTATTGAGTGTGGCATAGCTAATCAATAATGGATTCAAAGTGGAATTTATGCATGAAAAAGCAAGACTACCGGATAACAAAGGAAAGCTAATTGGATCAAGCATATAGACAAAAGGTAAGTTGTTCTATCTTGAACTTGGTGAATATTCATGTTTTATTGCTCAAGTTGAAGAAAGTTGGTTATGGCATAAAAATTCATGTCATGTGAATTTTGATAACCTGGTGAAAATAAGAAAATTCAAGAAAGTAAGAGGCATTCCTAGTGTAAAGAAACCTAATGTTGGTATATGCAAGAATTGTCAAATTGGTAAGATGGAAAAGACTAGCTTTAAAAGTAAGAACTATCAGTCTAAAGAAGTTTTAGAAATTGTACATACTGACTTGTGTGGACCTATTGGAATCAAAAGGTATACTGGAGAAAAGTTCTTCATTATTTTTGTTGATGATTACTCAAGAATGATGTCTATCATGTATCTGAGAGAAAAATCATAAGTATTTGAGAAGTTCAAATAGTACTTGGAGAGAGTAGAGAAGGAAATAGGGGAAAGACTAAAATGCTTGAGGTCAGACAGAGGTGGTGAATTCATCTGCCATGAGTTCAATAATTTTTGCATTGAAAGGGGAATCAAAAGACAGGTATTAGTCCTTGGAACACTTGAGAAAAATGGAATAGGTGAAAGAAGAAATAGATCTATTATGGACTGTGCAAGAACCTTAATGATTGAAACGAACATTGCTATCAAATACTAGAAGGAAGCTATTAGCACTATAGTTCATACCTTAAATCAAGTATAGCTAAAGAAGGACTCATTCAAAACACTCTATGAGTTATGGTATGGCTATAAACCCAATGTAAGTTACCTAAAAGTATTTGGAAGCAAATGTTATATTTTGAAAGAATCTAAGAAAGGTAAATTTGATGTGAAGGGTGATGAAGGAATATTTTTGAAATATTCTTGCAAGAGTAAAGCATATAGATGTTTGAATTTATCTACTCACAAAGTCATAGAAACTACACATGTGAAAGTTAATTAGTTTGTAGAAAGGACTGAAGAAGAAAGCAAAAAGGAACTAGAAAATTATATAAGATTTGTTTTCATTGAACCTGATACAGTGCCAAATACATCTATCAATCAAGAATCTTCTACTCTCGAGTCTTTAGTAACTGAGTTGTAGGAAGTTCAAACCAAGCTACAAGAACCCAAGTTACATTTAGATGCTATTGAGCCAATGCCTACCGAGTTTGAAGAACCTGAGCAATAGATAGAATAGCTAGAACCTAAAGTTGAAGTGCAAGAGGATGACAGTGCAATTCATTGAAAAGGTAAGGAACATGTGCAAGCCAATTATGTCAGGAGACATTATGCATCAGATCAAATTATTGGAGACAAATTTGAAGGTACTATGACAAGAAGTAAGATAAAAGGTACTTGTTTACTTGCTGATTTTGAGCCTAGAAATGTCAAAGATGTATTAGAAAATGAAATTTGGATAGAGGCTATGAATGAAGAGATAGAGAAAATAGAGAAGAACAAAACATGGACTCTTGTACCCAGGCCTAAAGATAAGAATGTAATTGAAACTAAGTGGGTATTCAGAAATAAGTTGAATGAAGATGGTAAGGTGTCAAGAAACAAAGCTAGACTAGTATGTAAAGGATATTCTCAAGAAGAAGGAATAGATTATGGAGAGACTTTTGCTCCTGTTGCAAGATTGGAAGGTTTTAGAACCTTACTTGCATATGTTGCATACAAAGGATTTAAAGTATATCAAATGGATGTCAAGTTAGCATTTCTCAATGGTATATTGGATGAAGAAGTCTACATTGAGCAGCCTAAAAGTTTTATTGATCCAAACAAGAAGGACATGGTCTATAAATTACACAAAGCATTGTATGGTCTGAAACAAGCCCCTAGAGCTTGGTATGAAGGATTGCATAACTATCTTATTCAGATTGATTTTCAAAGAACTAATGATAATAGTAGCTTCTGTGTCAAGGAAGGACTAGATAACAAGATTGTTTTGGTAGAAATATTTGTGGATAATACTTTGTTTATAGAAAATGACAATATATGCAAATAATTTTTAGAGAAAATAAACAAAGAATTTGAGATGTCAATGTTTAGAGAAATTAAATTATTTTTTGGTCTTCAAATTCAGCAAAGTAGGAATGGTATCTACATCACTCAGTCTAAATACATCAAGGAGATACTCAAAAATTTTGGGATGGAAGATTGTAAATCAGTTAGAACTCCTATGTGGACAAGACTAAAGCTTACCAAGGATGATGAATTAAAAGAGGTAGATTAGACATTATATAGATCTATGATTGGAAAGTTACAATATGTAGTTCATACAAGGCTAGATATTGCTCTTGTAGTTGGTATTGTAGCAAGATTTTCAGCAAAATCAAAAGAAAATCACATGATGGCAATCAAAAGGATCATGAGATACTTGAAAGACATTGAAGATTATGGATTATGGTACAAATTTGGAGGTAATTTGGATTTGAAAGTGTTTAATGATGTAGATTGGGCAGCAAATATTGATGACAAAAAGAGTACAAGTAGAGGAGCATTCTTTATTGCAAAGAGGTTGGTGTCTTGGACAAGTAAAAAGTAGAATTGCACATCCCAATCTATAGCAAAAGCAGAGTATGTTGCAATAGCAATAAACTACTCTAATATTGTTTGGTTCAAACAATTATTGGAAGGCATGAAAGTGGAGATCAAAGAACCTATGGTTATGTTTTGTGACAATACAAGTGCAATTAACATATCTAAAAATCCAATGATGCATTCAAAAACCAAGCACATTGCAATAAAGTACCACTTTGTCAGAGAATTGGTGTAGGATAAGGAGATCAGATTGGAATATGTCCATACAAAAGAACAAATTGTTGACATATTCACCAAGCCATTACCTAAGAATGCATTTTTGTATCTAATAGGTAAGTTAGGGGTCATTCTCCTATCTGAAGCTCACTAAAATGAAGTTTTAGTGATGCATCAACAGGTATCATGTTGAAGATCTTTCAGTTGATGCTAAATAATCAAAGAAATATTGCATATGAATCAATACATAAGGTACATTACTACTCATTTGGCATGTCTTGTCAAAGAGGGAGAGTATATTGTCATATCTTTCTAAAATTTGTGGAGTGTTTGATGATATGTAATTCCTTCATAGAGGGAGATTGTTGTATTAGAGAAGTTTGTAGAATAAAATTTAAGAGGGAGAAATACTCTGACAGAAAAAGACTTGTTCTCAAATTTCATTCTGCTATGACATTTTGTGTTGTCATCAATGCCAAAGAGGGAGATTGTTGGATACAATTATTCAATTATGTGTTGTCTTTGATGTTACACAAATGTCATAATGTCATATTAGTTATCAGACTAAGTCTACCAAGCTCAATTGGTCAGCAAAATAAATTACAGAGTCTTCCAAGCATTATACTGTGGAGACAATTTCTACCAAGCTTACTTGAGCACTAAAGGATTATGTGGTAGAAGTCAGTTTCTACCGAGCTCACAAGGTCAATGAAGGAAAGTTAGTGTCTACCGAGTTCACTCAGTCTCCAAAGGATTTTACAGAATTCATAGTGTTTACCAAGATTTAGTTGGTTAACATTGGAAATCATTTCTGGAGTAGTGTTTACCAAGCAAGGTTAGCCAATAAAAGATTTTATTGTTTTGAAAAATTAAGTTTAATTATTTTATGTAATTATTGTAGCCAACTGATGTAATGATTATTGATAATTGTAACTTGTAAATGAGCCAACTTGATAATTTGCAAGGTATATATAAAAGGTCAAGTTGTGAATTCAAAGAATGAATGAATGAGCGAGCATGCAAATGAGTTGATTGCGTGAAGAGAAAGTGTGCATGAATTTTGAAGAAGAATTAGATATCCTTGAGGATTAGCAAAGTTGTATTCAATCAAAGAGGATCCAATGAAGTATAATAGAGATATGTAATAGCAAAGTTTATTTGCATCTCATTCAAGTCACTCATTCTGACTTTCTCACAATTGTAGCAATGATTTCTAAATCTCTTAACAGATTTGGTTTAATAGCAATTTTGTAAATCCTTTAACAAGGTGGATAGTTCTACTGAGTTGTTCTAAAATCCTCTAGCAAGGCCACTCCTAGCAGGGTGATTAAATCCTCTAACAAGGTCACACCTAATAATGTATTTTGTAACCTTTAATAGGGTTGGCCCCTAACAAGGCTCACTTCAAAAGAGTGAAAATCAGTAGCTAGCTACTTAGTGGTTTTTCCCATATTGGGTTTCCACATTAAATCTGGTGTCTCTTTTGTTGATGTTATTTCTTTTATGCATGCATGTTAAATCTTTGTGAATGCTTAATAAGTTAATATACATCTACTGAGTTACAGCATTTTTTTCTTGTGTGGCTACCAAGTGATAGTAGTAACTAGTTCTATAAGACATCTAAGGGATCTGTGGATTTGTTTTTGTGGTAACTGATTCCCCCCCCCCCCCACCCCCCCGCTCTCAGTTACTCCATCTATATTTCCAACACTTAAAGCTTCTCTCCAATACATCAAAGCAACATTTTTCTCCATCATCAATGTTCTGGCACAGTCTATTACTAATCTATTCCTTCTTTCTACAATCCCATTCTGAGGTGGAGTTCTTGCTGTTGATGTTTGTCTTTTGATACCTTTATCATTACAAAATATCTCAAACTCATTTGATGTAAACTCTCCTCCTCTATTTGATCTTAGGCACTTCAAACTTTACCTATTTCCTTATCGACCCTGGCCAAGTACCACTTAAACATTTGAAATGCGTCAGATTTTTGCTTTAAGAACATGGCAGTCATCATCCTAGAATAGTCATCCACAAATAGCATTATGTATCTATATCCTAGGTAGCTTTGCACTTCTATTGGACCACATAAGTCTGTATGGACTAACTCTAGTACTTCTTTGGAAGTGTAGGTTTGGCTTTTGAAGCTTGATTTGGTCATCTTTCCTAGTTGAAATTGTTTGCACATTGTGTTTTTAGGCTTCTTGATCTTAGGCAAACCTTTGATTTTCTTTTTTTTGCTGATGTTAATCAGATTGTCAAAGTTAACATGACACAGTCTTTTATGTTAGAATTCTTTAGAATAACTGGGGGGGGGGGGGGGGGGGGGGGGGTGAATCAGTTATCCAAGGTCTAAATGCCCTAATAATATTTTTGTCTCAAATCATGGTGAATCCATAAACTTTTCATCCATCCAAGCTTAAATCAATCATCCTAGCAAATTATAGTAAATTAATATGCAGGAATAAAACATGCAAGATCAACACATGACATAGTGATTTACATAGAAACCCAATTTGGAAAAAACCACTAGTAACATGCTAATTGATTTTAACTCTTCTAAAGTGATGCCCTGTTAAAGGCTTACAACACACTGTTAAATGTGACCTTGTTAGAGGATTTCACCATACTATTGGGAATGCGCCTGATCAAAGGACTTTAGAACATTCACTTGGAATGTCACCCTACTAAACAATTTATTACATGGCTATTAAACCAACCTAATTCCATAGGATTTAAACTATCTGTTACAATTCCTAGAAAGTAACAGTAATGGCTTGTTGATCTGATACAACTTACAACATATCTTGCAGATTTTAGATCACACTTCAGCTCAATCTTTTGCTTGGCTTTAATCACTTCAGCTTTGACAGCTTGTCATCTCAAGCTTCATCTCCTTCAGTCTTCTTACTCATCATACCAATGCAATCATATATGTGGTCAACTCTTGAAACAGAGTAACTGTGCTTCTTTTTTTTTCCTTAGCACCTCCTTCAGCACTTTATGCTTTCATGCTTAACCTCTTCTCACTTTTCTTTATAACCTTGTTACTCCTTAAATAGAAATCTGGATTGCCTTTGCCGCTCGATTCTCCCTCTCCAACTTTAGGGTTTCAAATGGATTAGGTAAGATACAATGTATCTACCCCATATCTTGCTCTTATCTAGAAACTTCGTCTAAAGTCCAGTTGTATTCTCCAAAAATGTTCTACATCGTGTTCTGTGCCACCAGCTCATCATTCGTATCTTCTATTTAATTCACAGAATTCAAGACAACAACCTTCTCAGCTTAGTTTTGGCGAATCTTTGATTTTTGAAATAATGCAGCAACTTGGCACTATTGGTTTACTGATGCTCGGTAACTCTATGTTACTCAACACTTGTATTTGCTCAGCACTTGTATTTTCTCAGCACTTTTTTTTGCTTGGCACTTGTATCTACTTGGCACCTATATCTGCTCGGCACTTATTTCTGCTCGGCACTTGTATCTGCTCAGCACTTGTTTCTGCTTCACACTTGTTTTTGCTCGACATCTGAAGTTCACTTGGCACTTACTGAAGTTGAACTTGCTTGGCTTCAACTAGGAATCTGTTTGACACTTACTAGCTTTCTCGGCTCCCTCTCTCTAATGAACTTAGTTAGGCTTTACAAATGACTTAGCTAAAACCTTACATCTTTGATATGTTTTAGTGTGCCCATTCTCTGTGTCTTAGAGTATGTCATCAATACGCTTTTTCATAAATGGCTTATTTGATCCTTGTACTTCATTGCAACATCATAACTTCAAGCTTTCTCTAGGTGTTCTAGTTACATCTTATTGATTGCCTCCTCCTTGTCAATCAACCAATTGATAATATTTGGATCACTAAAGCAATTGTCATTCTTGCAAGTAGCAAGTTTGACATCAATGACAAAACAATGATTGAGAACATTCTTTACTAGTTCCATTACTTTTTATATATGATCTCTTCAGTCATTTCCAACAATCTCCCTCATGATTTTTTCAATCATTTCCAACAATCTCCCTCTTTGGCATTGATGGCAAACCAAACTGATCAATTGATCAACTTAGTTACCACCAAGATTGTATATGTTAACTTGACTGTTGCATCCATACTACTGATCTCATATATCTCCCTATTTCATATATATCTCCCTCTTTCTTTGTATTGATCATTTTTTTGCATATTTCTCCCTCTTTGACATAAATTCCAAAGATGTAGCATCTTTATCATGCAAAATATAAGCTTTGACTCTGATGTCTTCTCCCTCTGTCACCATGCTTGTGACTAATTTGGAGTTTCTGCTCCTACTGTCATCCTCTGCATCATTCTTTAGATATTTCAATGATTTATTCCTATTGATGCAGAGTTGCTACCTTGTTGCTTTAAACTGCTTAAGTTAGGGGTATTACCCCCAACTTGCCTCTAAGATATCCATAAGCATCCTTGGGCAATTTTTTGGTGAAGATATATGTAGTTTGTTCCTTTGTGTGAATGCACTCCAACTTCACTTGTTTGTCTTCTACCAATTCTTTGACATAGTGATACTTGATTGCAATATGCTTGGTTTTTGCATGCATTGCTGGATTTTTGGATATGTTTATAGCACTTGTGTTATCACAATACAATACCATAGGTTTGGTTACCTCTTCTTTCATCCCTTTTAGTAAATGTGTGAGCCACACAGTGTTTGTACAATTAATTGCTACTGCCACATATTCTGATTCTACAGTGGACTGGGATGTGCATGTTTGTTTCTTGCTAGTCCAAGTAACTAGCCTTTTACCTAAAAATAATGCACCTCCACTTGTGCTTTTTCTGTCATCAATGTTGCCTCCCCAATTTGCATCTATATATGCATTGAGTTCAAACTTCTCATTCTTTTTGTAATATAGATCAAAGTTATTAGTTCTTTTGAGATACCTCATTATTCTTTTTACTACTATGAGTTGATTTTCTTTGAGATTAGCAGAGAATCCAGCCACTATTCTAACTACTAATGTTATGTTTGATCTGCTATGTACAACATATTTTAGTTTTCCAATCATGGATCTGTACATTGTTTGATTGACTTCAGGTGATACATCATTTTTGGATAGCTTATTTCCTATTGTCATTGGTGTGCTAACTAATTTGGACTTCTCCAATCCAAAAATTTTAAGTATCGCTTTGATGTACTTTGATTGTGTCACAAATATACCATGTTTTAGTTGATGTACTTGCAATCCAACAAAAAATTTGATCTCTCCAAACATAGACATCTCAAACTCATGTTTCATTTTGTCAGCAAAGCCTTTGCAAAGCACTTCCTTTCCTCCAAAAACTATATCATCCACAAAGATTTCAGATACAATAATATCCTTACCTTCTACTGATTTGATGTACATATTTCTATTATCATCAGTTCTTTCAAATCCTATTTGCACTAGATATTTGTGAAGTCTCTCATACCATGCTCCGGGTGCTTGTTTTATACCATATAGTGCTTTATGTAATTTACAAACCATATCCCTATTGTTCTCATCAAAAAATCCCTCTGGTTGTTCAATGTAGACTTCTTCTTCTAATATACCATTTTAAAAAGCAGACTTTACATCCATCTGATAGACTATAAAAAATTTATATGCAGCATATGCAAGTAAAGTTCTTACTTCTTCCATTCTAACAACAGGAGAAAATGTTTCCCCATAGTCTAATCCTTCTTCTTGAGCATAACCCTTGCATACCAATCTAGCTTTGTTTCTAGTAATCTCACCATTCTCATCTAGCTTGTTTCTAAATACCCACTTGGTGCCAATCACATTTTTGTCTACTGGTCTGGGAACCAAACTCTAGGTTTTGTTCTTCTTTATTTGATCAATCTCTTCTTCCATAGCTTTATACCATTCATCATCTTGTAATGCACGATATACTATCTTAGGTTCAAGTTTGTTGATCAGACATGATTCATGTCTTAGTCTATTCCTTATCATTGGTCTTGCATCTTTGTCACCAATTATCTGTTCAGCAGGGTGATGTCTTTTTACATATTTGGATAATCTTGGTTCTATCCTTGTTTGCATGTTTGATCTTTCAGATTCAAGGTCACTATGCACTTCATTGTTAGGTTGTTCTTCATCTCTTTCATGTATACTGACTTCAGGATTAGATTGTGCATTTTCTTCATTCTGTAACTCAGCTTCTGAATGTAACTCGGCATTCACTATTTGTGACTCGACTGAAACTGAAATTTTTTGTTGAGTTTCAATTTGATTGACAGCATCCTTGTATTCGTCCATTTTCTTTGGTTTTTCAGTTTGGACTTCTATATACTCATCAAAGTTTACATTTGCACTTTCCACAATTTTGTTAGTGTTAGTATTCAAACACTTATATGCCTTACTTCTAGTGGAGTAACCAACAAATATGCCTTCATCACTTTTTGCATCAAATTTTCCATGTCTAGCATCTTTAAGAATAAAGCATTTGCAACCAAATACTTTGAAATGTTTTACATTGGGTGAGTGACCATATCATAATTCAAAAGGTGTTGTGTTTGTACCTTTCTTGACTTGTACTCAGTTCACTGTATGAATAGCTACACTTACAGCTTCTCTCCAATATTTTAGAGCAACAGCCTTTTCCATCATTAATATTCTGGCATAGTGAATCACAGATCTATTTCTTCTCTCAATAATTCCATTTTGTGGGGGAGTTCTAGGAGTTGACGTTTGTCTTTTGATTCCTTTGTCATTACAAAATATCTCAAATTCATTTGATGTGAATTCACCACCTCTGTCTGATCTCAAGCATTTCAAACTCTTTCATGTTTCCTTTTCAACTCTAGCCACATACCACTTAAACATTTGAAAAGCATCAAATTTTTGCTTTAAGAAAATAACAATCATCATCCTATAATAGTCATCAACAAACAACATTATATATCTATCTCCTTTGTAGCTTTGTACTTTCATTGGACCACATAAGTTAGTATGGACTAACTGAAGTACTTCTTTAGATGTATAGTTCTTACTTCTGAAACTTGACTTTGTCATCTTTCCTAGCTAACATTGTTTGCACATGATATTGTTAGGTTTTCTTAATTTAGGTAAACCTCTGACTTTCTTCATTTTACTAATATTGACCAGATTGCCAAAGTTGACTTGACATAGCCTTCTATGCCATAACCATTCATCATCAAATTTTGCAACAAAACAAGAAACATCATCCATATCAAGGTAAAATAGATTACTTCTTGTTTGATCTCCTTTTCCTATCAATTTACCATCAGTACCATAGATTTTTGCAGTTTTATTTCCAAATTCTACTTTGCATCCTACATTGCCTAACTGTGAGACACTCAGCAAATTGTAGTTTAATCCTTCAACATAGTATGCATTATCACATGAAATTTGTGTTGTGAGCTTAATGGAGCCTTTTCTTTTTATTTTACATGGAGCATCATTACCAAATCTAACACTATTTCCATCATACTGAGTTAAGTTAACAAATTTACTTTTGTCTCTTGTCATGTGATGTGAGCATCCACTTCTATGATCCATCTGTCATTTTTGTTCATACATGTTACCAGTGTTGTAGGTTCTTCTTCATCAGATTGGTCCTTCATGGCTACATAAACAACTTCATCATCATTATCATCAAAATTCTCTTCAGCAATATAACACTTCTTGCCTTTGTCTTTGTAATCTCTCTTATCATCTTCTCTTCTATATTTGTATTTGTTACCTTCCTGGAAATCCTTTTTCTGTGTACACCTTGCAGCAATATGTCCTACTTCATTGCAATTGAAACAAATGATAGGCATCTTACCTTTGAATTTTCCTTTGCCTCTATAAAATCTTCAAGCTAGCAATGCTTCCAATTGTTCCACATCTTCCTCATCAGTGCTACTGTCACTGGATACATATTTCATTTTTCTTCCTTTCTTTGATTTCACCTGTTCAGCATCTTTTAGTGATAGCTTGGCCTTGAAAGAAAATTCAACATTCTCAGGTCTATAGTTGTCAAAGTTAGATAACTCAAATGCAGTGAGTCTACCTACTATTCCTTCAAAGCTTAGATTGTTTCCTAGTACACATCTTAGTTCTTGTATTGTTGATACTCTAATAGCATAGATAAGGAGCAAGATTCTTAAGAACTTACTATTAATAGTATCTTCATCCAATTGACCACTTAAACATCTTATTACACTTACCACTTCCTTTATTCTTGCACCATACTGAGTAGCATTTTCACTTTCCTCTATTTTCATATCATCAAACTTTCCTCTAAGGCTTTCTCTTTTTGCTCTTTGGACATTCTGATCTCCTCCATAGATGTCTGATAAGGCTTTCCACATTTTGAATGCAGTGTCACATCCTTTGATATCATCAAATTCAGCATAGTTGAGTGCAAAAGCAATCTCCAGCATTTTTTGATTGTGTTCCTATTTGTTTTTCAAATCTTCTGCAGTAAGAGTACCAGTTGGATCAACATGTTCAATAACAATTGATTTTTGGGCATAATCTCTTATGGATCCAAGATATAGCTTCATCAAACTTTTCCATGCAACAGAGTTGTCTTTGTTGAGCTTGGGGACTTCTCTCTTAGACATTTTGATCTTTTCTACTTATAGTCCCTTTGAACTGAATCAGTAGTTTATCTCTGATACCAATTGTTAGAATTCTTTAGAATAATTGAGAGGGGGGGGGGGGAGGGGTGGTGAATCAGTTATCCAAGGTCTAAATGCCCTAATAATATATTTTTCTCAAATTATAGTGAATCCATAAATTTTTCATCCATCCAGGCTTAAATCAATCATCCTAGAAAATTACAGTAAATCAATATGTAGGAATAAAACATGCAAGATCAACGCATGACACAGTGATTTATGTATAAACCCAATTTGGGAAAAACCACTGGTAACATGCTACTTGATTTTCACTCTTCTAAAGTGATGCCCTATTAAAAGCCTACCCTGTTAAAGGCTTACAACACACTATTAAATGTGACCTTGTTAGAGGATTTCGCCATACTATTAGGAATGGGCTTGATCAAAGGACTTTAGTGTTGAGATAATGGGTGTTGCACACATTGCATACTATTGTTATTTTATTATTTTATTTTTATTATGTAATGTTGTGCCTAGATGGATGTGCAACATGTAAAGATTCCCATGGAATATTCTTGATGAGTTGTATTGTAACATTGTGATAATATTTCATGTAATTATTTAATATTGGGGGAAAAGAATTAAATGCCCAATATTAAATGTGGGGTCAGTGGGTTAGGTAGCACATGGTTTTAGCACATGGTTTATGTAATACCACTTAGTGGTTTTGTGGGACTTGCTACTATATAAGCAGCCACAAGGGTAGTTGTTGTATAGGGAGTGACAAGGAGAAGAGAAAGGCAAGAGTCGAGCGGGACAAGGCTTGACAGGTTAGCCAAGGGAGCATTTGTGAAGGTTGAAAGCATGGCATGGGATGTGTGGATTCATGCTTGTTCACATAGTTTGCTCGGTTATGGCTATGGCCATGAAGGCTTCCATGGTTGTATGGAAATGGTATTTTTTGCTGAATAATACATGGTGATGGATGCTTTTGGAGGCTAGGTTTTTCCCTCAATGAGGGTTTCCCAGGGTATATCTTGTGTCACAATTTTGTGGGTATGTTGTCTATTCTCTTGCATGTGGATTTTAATTCCGTGTTTATTTCAGATTTATTATGGGTTATGTGGAAACAGTTATATTTTTTATTGCCAAGTTTCCTTACAAGTGGTATCAGAGCTATGGTTTTATTATTGTAACCCTAGATTGAATCCATGGGAATGCATGAGAGGATAAAAGAAAAGGGCAAGATATATGAATGATTTATTGTAGATCTAAGGGTTTTTGGATTTTTTGTTATGATGGGATGTTAAAATATTTGGGCATGTGAAATTGTTGGTGTGAGGATGGTTTCATTATTCTGTCATGATATACTCTTGATACGCGTTTAGAGTTGTGACATGTTATAGTATGTTCATGTGGAGCATGTTATCTCTTTGGTTGAGATGGTAAGATCATGTTGTCATGTTTATGTTCCTGAGGCCATGGTTGGAACTTTGACATTGATCTTGGTTTAGTTTCTTAGTATTGAGTACACTGATCATAAGTTGGATACTTCATGATATTGCTATGTTGCATTTGGAGTTGGCATGGATTGATTGGTTACAGGTGCTCATGGATACTTAGAGATGGTGGTCATGCTGATTTCTCTTGGATTAGAGAAGTATTTATTGGGATGGTTGATGGTTTCAGCAGGAAGTCCGAGGGGTAGTCACCTGATATGGACTTGAGAGGATATTTTTCTTAGATGAGTCTTGGTTGGAGAATTGGGTATCTTGATGAGCATTCTCATTCCCCACTCTTGGTCTACTCAACAGTTTGCTACTTGAGAGGTATAGCCCATTGTTTCTCTCAGTTGCATTATATTTATGCTTGTCTTTCATGGATATGGATCTTGAGCTATGGTACATGAGTTAGTTCTGGTGGGTTCATTTGAGAGATGGTTTAGCATTGGTTATCTCCATGTGCATATGTTGTTATGCTGGTTGAGTTTGGGAGATGGTTTTATATTGGGCATTTTCCTTGGTTTAGGAATGGTTTTATTGAGTTTGATCTTCTTGTGAGAGGCTTACATCCATGATGAGTTTTATGGTATGGTTTGAGTGTTGTTGAGGCTTCTTGTTGGGGTTTTATGGAGGAGATCATACTTGCACAGTTTACATCTAGAGGTGTATGTAGAAGGACATGATACAAGTTATAATTTCCATGGTTTCTCCAGTCTTGGTTATCTTCTTGGATGTTTGGTTTTGCCTACATTGAATTTGAGATTGGCTAGAGATTGTGATCACTGGTTTGTGCTCATGTATGTCATGTGAGAGATGACATGGTTATTCCTTTATCTCTTTCCTCTGTTGGTTGTGGTGAACTTGGGAGAGCATTGGAGACTTGTTATGAGAGTTGTTCTTGTAGGATATCAATTTATGTATTGTGGATGTCCTTGATACTACATGGATTCACTTCTTTGAGATGTGTTGAGTGGATTGGTTATAGATTTGACATTATCTTTTGCAGTGGGAGCTTCTTGGTATATATGTGGCAGGTATTGCTCTTGAGGCTTGTGATTGCAGGTTGTAGATTGGATATGTCAGTGATATGAGATTCACTTGTTATACCTTTGAGGTATGGATAGTTGAATGGGTTTGGCACTTTGTTGTGGGTGCTATTTCAGCTATGGATATTTTGACAACTACGGATACATGTGATTACCTTTGGATCAAGTTTTTGTGCTTGGAATTTTAGTTGGTACAAGATTTTATGATCTTCTAATGCGACAGGTTGGGTGGTTTTCTCTTTGGATGGCTTCTATGTATGTCCAGTGGCAGTGGCATAATAGGAGGTGAGATCATTCATGTTCGAGATGCTGGATAATTTGATTTTGTTGCAAGTATCAGGATGGAGCACTTGGTGTATTTTGATCCATGATGGTGGATGTGCTGGGAGGGATTATTCCCTTGTTCATTTATGTGGCTACAGATTGACCCTATGCAATGTATACAACAAGTGGGAGATTGTTGAGATAATGGGTGTTGCGCACATTGCATACTATTGTTATTTTATTATTTTATTTTTATTATGTAATGTTGTGCCTAGATAGACGTGCAACATGTAAAGATTCCCATAGAATATTCTTGATGAGTTGTCTTGTAACATTGTG
Organism: Cupressus sempervirens; assembly: GCA_028749045.1. NCBI lineage: Eukaryota > Viridiplantae > Streptophyta > Pinopsida > Cupressales > Cupressaceae > Cupressus > Cupressus sempervirens. Next base: position 295,310,951 of record CM053784.1, read on the forward strand.
ATAATATTTCATGTAATTATTTAATATTGGGGGAAAAGAATTAAATGCCCAATATTAAATGTGGGGTCAGTGGGTTAGGTAGCACATGGTTTTAGCACATGGTTTATGTAATACCACTTAGTGGTTTTGTGGGACTTGCTACTATATAAGCAGCCACAAGTGTAGTTGTTGTATAGGGAGTGACAAGGAGAAGAGAAAGGCAAGAGTCGAGCGGGACAAGGCTTGACAGGTTAGCCAAGGGAGCATTTGTGAAGGTTGAAAGCATGGCATGGGATGTGTGGATTCATGCTTGTTCACATAGTTTGCTCGATTATGGCTATGGCCATGAAGGCTTCCATGGTTGTATGGAAATGGTATTTTTTGCTGAATAATGCATGGTGATGGATGCTTTTGGAGGCTAGGTTTTTCCCTCAATGAGGGTTTCCCAGGGTATATCTTGTGTCACAATTTTGTGGGTATGTTGTCTATTCTCTTGCATGTGGATTTTAATTCCGTGTTTATTTCAGATTTATTATGGGTTATGTGGAAACGGTTATATTTTTTATTGCCAAGTTTCCTTACATTTAGAACATTCACTTGGAATGTCACCCTGTTAAAGGATTTATTACATGGCTATTAAACCAACCTAAGTCCATAGGATTTAAACTAGCTGTTACAATTGCTAGAAAGTAACAATAATGGCTTGTTGATCTGATACAAATTACAACATATCTTGCAGATTTCATATCACACTTCACCTCAATCCTTTGCTTGGCTTTAATCACTTCAGCTCTGACAACTTGTTATCTCAAGCTTCATCTCCTGGAATCTTCTTACTGATCATACCAATGCAATCATATCTGTGGTCATCTGTTGAGGTAGAGTAACTGTGCCTTTTTTTTTTTCCTTAGCACCTCCTTCAGCACTTTATGTTTTCATGTTTGACCTCTTCTCACTTTGCTTCATAACCTTATTACTCCTTAAATAGAAATTTGGATTGCCTTTGTCGCTCGATTCTCCCTCTCCAACTTTAGGGTTTCAAATGGATTAGGTAAGATACAATGTATCTACCCCATATCTTGCTCTTATCTAGAAACTTCATCTAGAGTCCAGTTGTATTCTTCAAAAACATTCTACATGGTGTTCTGTACCACTAGCTCATCATTCTTATCTTCTATTTAATTCACAAAATTCAAGATAACAACCTTATCAGCTTAGTCCTGGCGAATCTTCAATTTTTGAAATAATACAGCAACTTGGCACTATTGGTTTATTGATGCTCGGCAACTTTGTGTTACTCACCACTTGTATTTGCTCGGCACTTGTATTTTCTCAGCACTTGTTTTTGCTCAGCACCTGTATCTGCTTGGCACTTGTTTCTACTCAATACTTGTATTTGCTTGGCACTTGTTTGTACTCGACACTTGTTTTTGGTCGACATTTGAAGTTCGCTCGACACTTACTAAAGTTGAACTTGCTCGACTTCAACTAGGAATCTGTTTGACACTTACTAGCTTGCTCGGCTCTTTCTCTCTAATGAACTTAGTTAGGCTTTACAAATGACTTAGCTAAAACTTTACATCTTTGATATGTTTTAGTGTGCCCATTCTCTGTGTCTTAGAGTATGTCATCAATACACTTTTTCATCAATGGCTTAGCTGATCCTTGTACTTCATCGCATCATAACTTCAACCTTTCTCTAGGTGTTCTAGTTACATCTTATTGATTGCATCCTCCTTTTCAATCAACCAATTGATAGTATTTGGATCACTAAAGCAATTTTCATTCTTGCAAGTAGCAAGTTTGACATCAATGACAAAACAATGATTGAGAACATTCTTTACCAGTTCCATTACTTTTTATATATGATCTCTTCAGTCATTTCCAACAATCTCCCTCATGATCTTTTCAATCATTTCCAACAATTTATGCCATAACCACACATCATCAAGTCTAACAATAAGACAAGTTGCATCTTCAATTTCTAGGTAAAACAAATTACTCCTAGTTTGTTCACCTTTTCCTATCAAATTTCCATTAGTATCATAGATTTTGGTAGTTTTGTTTCCAAATTCTACTCTGCAACCTACATTACCTAACTATGATACACTCAAAAAAATTTAGTTCAATCCTTCAACATAGTATGCATTATCACATGAAATTTTCTATGTAAGCTTGATAGAACCTTTTCTTTTGATTTGACATGGAGCATCATTTTCAAATTTAACACTATTTCCATCATACTAGGTAAAGGTAATAAACTTACTCTTGTCTCTTGTCATGTGATGTGAGCATCCATTGTCTATGATCCACTTGTCATTTTTGTTCACACAAGTCACTAGTATTGTTGCTACATCTTCATCTGATTCATCCTTCATGGCTACATAGACTACTTCATCATCATTCTCGTCAGAATCTTCTTCAACAATGTAGCATCTTTTTCCTTTGTCCTTGTAATCTCTGCTATCATCTTCTCTTTTGTTCTTGTACTTGTTTCCTTCTTTGTAATTCTTCTTTTGTGTACACCTTGCAGCAATATGTCTTACTTCATTGCAATTGAAACAAATGATAGGTAGCTTACCTTTGAATTTACCTTTGCCTCTATGGAATCTTCTAGCTAGTAGTGCTTCCAATTGTTCCACATCTTCTTCATCTGTGATGCTATCATTGGATGCATGTTTTCCTTTTCTATTATTCTTCTTTAGTTTAACCTCCTTAGTATCTTTCAATGTTAGCATGGCCTTGAAAGAAAATTTAAGATTCTCAGGTCTGTAGTTATCAAAGTTGGACAACTCAAATGTAGTAAGTCTTCCCACTATACCTTCAAAGGTTAGTGTGTTTCCTGGTACACACCTTAGCTCTTGGATGATTGAAACTCTAATAGCATAAAAGGGGAGAAAAGTTCTTAAATATTTTCTATTAATAGTATCATCATCAAAATGACCACCTGGACTCCTTATTTCACTTATGAATTCTTTCATTCTAGAGTCATTTTGAGCAGCATTTTCACCTTCTTCCATTTTCATGTCACCAACCTTTCCTCTGAGGCTTTCTCTCTTTACTCTTTGAACATTTTAATCTCCTCCATAGATATCTGAAAGGGCTTTCCACATCTTGAATGCAATATCACATCCTTTGATGTCATCAAATTTAGCATAACTAAGTGTAGAGGCAATCTCCGACACTGCCTAGTTATGCTCCTTCCTTTTTTTCAGGTCATCTGCAGAAAGGGGTGTAGCAGGATCTACATGTTCCACTCCAATTGAGTTTTTTGCATAATCATCTATTGATCCAAAGTGTAGTTTCATCAGACTTTTCCATGAAATGAAGTTATCTTTGTTGAGCTTGGGAACTTCTCTCTTGGACATCTTGATCTTCTTACTTCTAGTACCTTCAAACTAAATCAATAGATGGCTCTTATACCAATTGTTAGAAATGCGTTAAAATAATTGAGAGGGGGGGTGAATTAGTTATTCAAAGTCCAAATGTCCAATTAAAAATTTTCACCAAGTAAAGTGAGCCTTTAAAATTGTTCTTTCATCCAAGCTTAAACTTTCCTACTTAGCAAGTTACTGTAAGACAACATCCAAGCATCATACATGAAAATCAACACATAACATAGTGATTTACGTGGAAACCCAATTTGGGAAAAACCACTAGTAACATGCTACTCAATTCTCACTCTTCTAAAGTGATGCTCTATGAAAGGCCTACCTTGTTAAAGGCTACAACACACTATTAAATGTGACCTAGTTAAAGGATTTAACCACCCTATTAGAAGTGGGCCTCGTTAGAGGACTTTGAACATTCACTTGGAATGCCACCCTATTAAAGGATTTACAAATGGTTGTTAAACCAACCTAAGTCCATAGATTTTATCCTAACTGATACAATTCCTAGAGAGTAACAATAAGGGGTTTTGACCTGATTAAAATTCACAACTTGTCTTGTAGATTTCATATCTCAGTTCAACTCTTCATATTGCTTGGCTTTCAATCTTTGCAGCTCTTGACAGCTTGCCCTCCTTTCAAGTTTTGTCTCCTTGAGTCTTCATGCTTGATATACCAATACAATATTTTCTATGACCACTAATCAAAGTAGAGTCTTTGTGCTCTGCTCTTCCTTCTCCTTGATGTGTTCTCCTTAACACCCTTCAACCACTTTGCAATTTTGGCACTCGAGGAGCTCTTGCTTCTTGGTCTCTGACTCCTTAAATAGAAGTCTAGAATTGCTTTTCCTTCTCGATTCTTCCCTCCTTTATTTTTAGTTCGAATGGATTAGGTAGGATTCATTGAATCTAACCCATCTTTTGTTCCATCATGAAGAATCATCTTGAATTCACTCAAAAATGGTTTACATAGAATTTTGTGCCACCAGCTCATCATCCTTATCCTCCAACTGGTTCATAGAATTCAAGGTAGCAAACTTGTCGGCTTAGATTTGGCAAATATTTGACTTTTTTAATAATGCAGTAGCTCGACACTATTGAAATTTTGGTGCTCAACACATATTATGTTACTCGGCATTAACTACATTTTACTTATGTTTGGCACCTATTGTGAATTCACTCGGCATCCACTAAGTTTTTATGATAGTTAGCACATGTTACTTTGCTCGACACCTGAACATGCTTGGCTCCTTCTATATCACTCGACACACACTAGATTTTTCATTTGCTTGACACTAACTCAAAATTTTCTCAACTTAAACTAGCTTGCTCGGCACTCACTAATGAACTTAGTTAAGCTTTGTAGTCAACCTTGTTACAACTTATTCCTCCAATGTTTTTAAGTGTGGCCAAACTCTATATCTTCAAGTATGTTATCAATACATCATTTAACCATTGTCTTAATTGATCCATGCACTTCATTACAAAACCATAACTTAACCTTTCCCTTAGGTGCTCTTGTTACATCTTGTTGATTAAATCCTCTTCATCAATCAACTATGTGATAATACTTGGATCTTATAAGAAATTGACATTCCTAAAATTACCAGGTTTGGCATCAATGAAAAAACAATGGTTGAAAACATTATTTTAACAATAATCTTCCTTCTTTAAAACAAACTCCCTCTTTGATAGTAGTCATTTACAATCAGATTTCCAACAAATAAAGCACTCGGTATGTCTATACAAAAAGCACATTTAGAAAATAAAATGGAAGAGGTTAAGATTGTTGATAATTTCCCTAACATTACCCATACAAAATTTGTAGACAATACTAATCCCCAGTAAAATCTCTAGGGAAGAAGAAACACAATTTAAGAATATGCTCAACAAGTATATGGAAGCCTCTAGTCAACAAGTAAATGTAGAGAAGTTAGAAATAATATTTCTCAATAAAGAGTTTGCAATGGAGTAGAAATATGTCAAATTTTATGCTTTGAAATAAGAAACTTCCCATGGAAATATTTAGGTATTCCCCTAGAAAAAGGTAAGAGCAGTACATTATGGGACCATATATTAACCAAATTTCATCACAAGGTAGATATTTGGAAAGTCAAATGTTTATTAGATGCAAGTAGAATAACCTTGATTAAATCTACATTAGCAACAATCCTGATCTATCAAATGTTTATTCTTCACCTTTCAAACTCAACCAAAATCAAATTAGATTCAAAGCTGAGGAATTTCTTTTGGAAAGGCTCTTCATAAAATAAAGAAATAAAATTGTTATTAACTTAAATATCCAAGGATTACCTTTATAAGGATCCTCATAGAACACCTTTCTTAATCGTATAACACTCATACATATAAATAGATATGATTAGTAAATAAATATCTTTAAAATATAGAAATGTTTAAGCTTTATTAAAGGGACATAGTACACCCTATCAACCTGTGTTTGCTAACATATTTTAACACTCACTCTACCTATCATTTTTTCATTATCTCCTATCAAGGTATAATCATGCTCTCACATGAATAATCTAGATATCCCAGACTCTGCTATCTTTTTAAGCATGCAATAAAATTTCTAACATCAATGAAGAAAAATATTCTTAAAACGATATTCAAGAGCTGTGTAAGCTTTGGATCAATGTAGTGACATAGATTGTGATATTGACATAGAAAAATAGAACTCATAAATTTTAGGTTTATTGGTAGGAACTCTTTTCCCCAATACTCTAGATTTTTTTTTAATGGTGATAAATGTATACAAATAAAGCCCATATATTTACCTTGTTTAGATTATCTTTAAACTTGGATAGAATCATTCATGATTGTTTCCTTTTATAACATTGTATCTTTATTATCTTAATTTTACCTAATAAATATGGTTTTACGGGTCATGATTATAATTAGCATTTGACATTATGGTTTTCAAACTAACAACCTTTACAGATTTTATCAGTTTTGTGGGCACTAACCCTGGGTGTAGGACATTATGTAGAATAGTGGCAACCTAAGCTCTCATTTAGCATTAGAGGCTTTCAAAAGACTATAAGGGTTTGTTTTAAGAGCTAACTCTATTCTTGAATGGTTAGAGTTTATAAGTATTAATTGGTTCATTTACTATTTCACTAATGATCCTTTTATTTTAATAGATATGATTATTCATATTAAAGGGTGTATACTGACAAGTATGCATCAATCTAAATCAGCTAACAAAGTAGTGTTATCTAGTATTATTGTTTTAAAATACTAATAACATTTGAATATTCATCATAGCTTCTCCTATTATAGGATACACATCAGAGAACTCATATACACTATTAGACCCCCAAGAAATCTAGGTTGGGGAGATTGCAATTGTAAACAATTACAAATTAATTCAAATATTTGTGTAAAGGTGGAGTGAAAATAGTATTTTCTAAGTCTTATCCTCAACAATCTAATAAAAAAAGTTATGCCCTTGTAATCTTATGTAACAAATCTATATTTTCTAGCATGGATTTCCCAATGATCCTCAAATCTATAAACAAGGGGTATGTCTCAAGTGTTTTTTGCATCCATAACATGACCTTGGTCTTGGGTGATACTGAAGTTTTTTCTTCCTTCCATTCTTTTCCTTTGGTCCCCACACTTGAATGGAGGAAATTGTAAAATATTCCAAGTAAATTAATAAAAATCAAGTTTTAGATGATTTATGGATAAATAAAAGAAAAAAAGAAAAAAGAAAAGAAAGAGAGTGTTTAGGATTCAAATATAAAATTTTGTAAAAAATGGATTTTTATTTTTTTCGATTTTTTTTTATCAATTTTCTTTACGTTATCAAAAACCAATGAACAATAATAAAAAGTTTTCTATGGCATGGTTATTTTAAATGACTTACAATAATTCATCATGAACTGGGAGTGCCCATTTAACCACCCTCTAATTACATTACCATGGAAAATGATCTCTCCCCACGTCTTTTGAGAGATATGGAAGGAACATAATAATCATATTTTTAGAGAGGTTTGTCCTCTTAAAATGGTGGCCACTATCATCTTCAAAATTTTAAGGGAAATTATCAATTTTAGTGAGTGGACGACTCCCTCTAAGAACTCATCTATTGGTGATAAAAATGTGGCTTTAAATTGGGTTCTTTTAGATACTTTCAAGGTTTATGATATCTCCAAATCCATTATAAGACAAAATAATAAATGGGAACCTCCCATCCAACCCATGTTGAAATTGGATTTTGATGGCATTGTGAGATGTGGATGTTTTGCAAGTGGAGGAGTGGTTAGAAACTAAGGTGGTTGACAAATGATGATTTATTCAAGAAAATTTGGCAACATATCCAACAATATGGTGGAGGTTTTTTCACTATACTAGGGCTTGAGACTTGTTGTCAATATAGGATGGAAACACCTTTGTATTGAAGGAGACTCAAATATTTTTGTGGAAATTGCCAAAGGAAATATGGAGCCATGCTAATCTATCTCTATTATTAGTAGAGACATATGGAACCTCCTTAGTGGCATGGAAAAGTATAACATATAACACATTTATAGGGAAGGGAAATGTTGTTGCAGATTTGTTGGCTTGCCTGGGGATATAATTGCAAGGAATGAGATCCTAGAGAAAAATAAAGTATTTACCTTAAAAAAATCAATCCCTTATAGAAAGGGAACATACTCATATACATTGGCAATGTATATGGAATATTGGCTACCTTTTGGATGTGGGTACCTTACTGGATCCTAAAAGTAGTGTTGCTTTTTAGTTGTGTGATATTGCTTTGAATTTAAATTTAAAATTAGCTATGAAATGAAGAAATTATTTTAAAGTGGCTTGTTGTTTGACTTATGAAGTCAATATGATTATTTCTATAAGGTTTATGAAAATAATTCAAGAGACTTTTTTAGAAGGAGAGTGAATCAAAACATTTATTACCCTCACACAAAGCTTTTGGCTTGGAATAGTGAGCACATTTTTTAAATGAGAGCAGATTTTATAATTGATAGCAAGAAATGATGTACACTCATTTATTTTCACCAAAAATGGGATGAATAATTCTCCACCATTATGAGTAATATTTATAGTAACTTGAAACGCTTCTATATCAACAATGTTTGGCTTTGTGAGCTATCTATGAGTGATATTTCTCTAATGTTTGGTTTCTAGAGTATGATTTTAATCAATATTTTCAATCTGGAGATTTCAAAAGATTCTAAACATGTGATGGAGATGGATGGTGACTCGGTGAGGATTGGACTATCCAAAATTGAGGACTATGTGATAATATCTTCTACCTAGATGGTGTTGAAGGAAGGGGGTCTAGTTCTATTCATGGAGGCTATGATATGATATGATGATAATTGCTCCTCATAGCTTGTTAATACTTGGACTTATATGAGAGTCACCATTAATGGTATTAATTTCTAAGTAAACAATAAAATCATTGTAATGGCCACTGGTTTGTCCATGGAAGGTAGAAAATGGCATAGATTCACCAAATTCTTTGAGGAGATAAGCCTCAAAAGGTTTTTCAAGATGAATGAAGAGCTAGTTAAGCATGAGGACCTTCTAGAACCTTGGGATGAGGCAAGTCTTGTGATTATTAAATATCTAAAACAAAAGGGTAGAGTTGGTGTGTTCTATTTTTATCACTTTCCTTTACTAAACCATTTCAGACATCATGATTTCTATCCCTTTTTTTATTCTTCATTAGCTAGAAGCTATGGTGATGGAGGTGAGGGATAGAAAGAATACGGGTAAGAAGTTCACTATTATCCACCAAGGGCTCATTATTTTTCTTTATAACTTTCATCTTGCCTTTGATCCACCCTATTGTATTTCTTTGCAGGATGCCCTAGGTCTGCAAAATCCACCAAGGATTATGGACGATGGATGTTCTATGCCCCCCATTCCTCAACCATCCACATCCTCCACTCCTTTTAGAAACTTTGAAAAATAAAAAAATAATTCACACAAAGCCCAAATTAATATTAAATATCCCAAAATTAAATGTCATATTGAGGTTGAGTTTGTTGATTCTGAAGAAGATAATGATGGAGGCCACTAGACATTAGGTTGACTTGCCAAGATTCAAGTGAGGAAGAAGCATGTGGCTAATAGAGAGATGGAGACTAGTGAGGAGGAGTCAGGGTTGGGGTAAGTGATAAAAAAAATCCAAGGAAGGAGAAGGTCGTTAGGGATAAATTTTTCAAGGAGGAGGAAGAAGATGATGGTATAGAAGAGGAGACCTTAGTCTTGGTGGAGCGAGAAGATAAAAAGACGATGGAGGTCATTCTCAATTGTACCCATGTGTCTTCTAGTTTTACCATGAACACCTTTGATTTCACCTCCTTTACCCACCTAGTAGCTCAAACCACCAATGATGCCTTAGTGATGACTTCTACCTCCCCAGTGAGGACTAGCAAATGTGAAAAATATAAGGTTTTACCTAGCCCCAACATGTTACAAACTCATGATGTAGTGAGGCCCAAGGGAAAAAAATGAAAGCTGCCAAGAACTAGAAGGCACCTTGGAGAACACTAGTAGTGATATTGAAGCACTTGAGGTCTAATTTACTACTCTAGATGAGTGCTTCAAGATCTTTCAAGGTTTTTTATGAAGGTGACACATATGACAACTACAATGTTGTAATTTCTCTAGCATGAAAAGGTGGACAAAGCTCTTGGCACATAGGACTCTAAGAAGCTTTATGATTTCCTAGATGATGATTGAGAAAAGGTCTCACTGGCGAGGAAGGGAAATGAAAATGAAAAAATAAGGCCTTTTTTGTTGATAATCTCATATTGGTTTTGACAAAGTAGTGACAAAACACTTAGTCTTTATTTAACAAAGTAAAGTGCATGCCAAGCATTATTATTTAGATAGTACATGCCAAGTAATATGATAGTTAGTGTCGAGCACTAGTACGTGTCGAGCAGTCAGTGTGTGTCAAGTCATTCAAGTGTTGAGCCAACAGAGGTAGCCAAGTAAATAGTATGTGCTAAGTGATTTTGGTGCCTAGTAAATAGAGTGTGTCGAGCTATTTAGAAGCCAAGTTATAGTATTAAGAGCACAATGAAGGCTGAGCATCAGAGCCTTTGAATGTCAAGTGAATAGTTTATGTCATAGATGTTTGTAATGGCACAAACTTCTATGTAAACCATTTTTGGGCTAACATAATCATAATTTCAATTATAAGAGATAAGTATGGAGTCATATTATGAATCCCTATGCAATACATGCAACCAATCAGATTGAGGGAAGCATTAGGCAGCATTAAGGATCAACCATAGTTATTGATTCTTATCTAATCCATCACCACAAATGTTTATTTAAGAAGAAAAATCCTCAAAAAAATTATGAATGTGCGAGGAGATGAATGCTAAGAATTCAGAAGGCATTCATGGTGGTTTAGAAGGCTATGATAGAGTTATACATTACATAATTAGTTTGAGAAGAATAGAGTAAAAAAGTGAAAGGATAGAGGAGACATATCTAATCAATAGGATCAAGGTTTAAATAGTAAGGAGGAGATTTGACATCAAGCAACAAGGTGCTAACCAAAGGATCAAGTTGTTGAATAACTCTAATGGGTGATATAGATAAAATCTTTTAACTAAGTAGTCCTAACAGGCTATTGTAAATCTCTTAACCAAGTTCTTACTTTATTGTAAGTTTAAATCCTCTAACAAGGTGAGACCTAATAGTCTTTGTAAGCCTTTAAAAAGGTAGATCTCTCATAGGGTAGATCATAGATTATGATTAAACACATTGTAGCCATAATTGGCCTATAACACCCCACTCAAGAACCCAGAAGAAATAAACTTAATATGCTACAAAGTTTACTGAACTCTTTTTTTTTTAAGTTTAAACAACATTAAAGTAACAATAACGTGGAAGAAATATATACATACACATCAAGAACAATTAATTAATTACAAATATAGTTTTAATTCCTCAAGAGTTATTTCATGTTGAGTCACATTTAAGAAAGTTTTATTAATAAGTTTAAGTCTCAATTACAATGTCCATAATCATAAAATGAATAAATACATGTATAGTCATATAAGCAAATGCATAAGTACAACTAAGAATATGAAAGCACATCTAATGAATAATATCCACTGCACATGTCATAGGCTATGTAAAAATAGATACAAGTACATCATATATAATACAATACCCTGTAGGATCTCAAAACATGAATAGAAGTCTTCAAGGAGCATCCAACTTCTATCAATCTAAAGGAGACCCAAATGGTAAGAATACACTACCTCCCAATTGTGTGGTCACCTAATCAGGCTTCCACTCCCACCATGCAAGAGAGATAATGTATGATCCACACACAGATAATCAAATCATAAAATAATCCTAGGTAAGGAATCCTGATAGCCAAATCTACTTCAAGGGTAACACAAACAACTCAGAAAGAAGAGATAATCAAAATCAAAAGGAAAGTCATTCCAATACTAAAATCTCATACCAAGTCAACATACAAATACAAGACCAAAAATATACAACCACCTCAAAATCAACGTCAAGTGTTACAAGCATAATGACCGACAAATAACAACTGTCATCAAAAAAAGTAAACTACCAATCACTAACTCCAATAATAAAAACACCACCAATGAATAACTGACCATTCATTAATAAAAGTCAACTATCAACAATAAATGACATCCAATCAATGAGTATTAACTCACTATAAATGAACCATCAAAAGTAATATCCAACAAGTACACCACTAGAGGAAAATATTTCTAAAAAAATGAAGGAGACTCAGGCTACATAATATGGAGTGTCATCACATGAGCCAACTCTAGGGTCACCCTGGCAGTCTATCAAGACCCTAGTCCCCTAGTAACTCTATGTGGAACCAAAATACCCTCTCATGATGATGAGGAAACTAGTCATACCTCTCAAGGTATCATCTCCATCTCATCCTTAGTCTATACAAGCACTCAAGGCATGGATGAGGAAAAATATCTAACTTATCTTTTTAATGTATCTCAAGGAAAAGGCTAGGTAAGATATTTTAATTACTATTTTATCACTTGTTACACAACTTACAATCAGTTATCCTGGTAGCCACTTTGGACCCCAACCCCCATTTCAAGCCACTCCCATAGACATGCACCTAGACTACCTTCCCAAAAATCACAAACCACAATAGTGTCTCGTAGCACAAGAGTAATATTGATCAAATTTGGTTCCTTAATAGACAACCCAAAAAGTAACATTGGTTCTTGAAACCCAAGTTCTGATAAATGCTCAATAGTATAAAGCTCATAAAATGTAAATCTTAATTCAAATCATAAAGTTTATCATGACATCTAGTCAAATAATCATAAAAGAAATCTCAAAAAATGCCTCTATTGCACATCCTAACTTGACCAACTAAACAACCCACAAAGAAAATCTATTCAAAAAATAAACATCACAAGACTATAAATAAAATATTAGAAAACACATAGTTTTTAGCCACATGATTTAATTCCACCAATTTCTCTTGTTTAGTTTGGGCCATAAGGATGTGTTTAGAAATAAAGTAAGAATACATATGTTTTTGAAATAAAAAGTGACCAAAAACAAGGGGGTCAGCCCTTACAACCAAAAAGCTGGTAACTAGCACATCACTAGCAGAGACCAATAGTGAACACTATTGAAGTAAAAACATACTAAAGTTCAACTTAACCACAATAATACAATGCAAGAGACTAACTAGCATACTAATATGAACAAAAGAAACTAAACTATAGTAGAATTCTATAATGTTTTCTATACTACTTAAGCTCATCATAAAAACTATTGGCACAACCAAGCCAACCCAAGTCTAAGCAATAGCTAGATACCAGCAAATCATATTACAACAAATTAACATAAAAAAACTTTGATCCAAGAATCCCTTAAACTAAAAAACTTAATTCTCATTTTTTTCCTTTCCCTTCCCAGTTAGAAGAACCCAAGCCCAGTCATCAGCAAGGAATTTAAAAAGGAGCTTATGATCCTCCATGTCCATTCCTATTTCTTCTTTCTCATGTGCCAATAGTTGGAGGGTGGCGGCAGCAGTGTGTGTGACCTTTAGAGAAAATTTGGAGAAGGTGACAAACCCTTCTAAAATTTTAACCCTTTTGTCCAATTTGGCATACACCTCCAATTGCACCTTAGTCTCCTCCTTATTTTTCGTTCCTACCTTTTTAACTTCCTTTTTAGCTTTTTCCACCTAGTTATCATCTTGCAAAACCCTTGGGTTAGTAAAAACCTTAGATTTTTCCTTGATCGGGGAGGAAATGGTAATGGGGGAGGTGTCCAATTTACTACTATCTTCATAGAAAGTAATGAGTTGTAGGGTGAAGCTGGCTAAAACATCGGTAGTCTCTGTAGTAACAACATTTTCAGCCAACACCTGAGTATTATCAGCAGACATTTGGGCATTATCAACAAAATTGTCTGTAGAGTTAACACTTTTTTTACCTCCTCCTTCCCTTTTTCTCTCTTAGAATCAAATTTATCCTCCTCCTCCCTCTCCTCTTCATTATTTTTTGAGCTCTCGTGTTCCACCTTGTCAACTTTGAATCTGTTAGATTTTTCCTTGCACCTTGCCTGGGATTGGGCAAGTCTTCATGATCTTCTCCTACCCTTTCCTCCTACCTCCTCCTTTGATTCCTCCTCTTCCACCTCCACTGGTTTTTCCACTTAAATCATTTTACTACCCTTTTGTTTGACAAACCCATCAGGTTTCTTCTTTTTCTTATTTTCATGGCTAGGGAAGGGTCACGATGTATGAACTCTAGTACTAGTACTGGTACTCGAGGGTGAATTCTATTGGTGGTGTAGGTTATCAACCACCCCCACCCTAGGGGGGCAAAGGGAAAGATGGAATTGGTACAGGTGAAAGATTAGGACTTGGTGGATAATGGTGAAGTTATGCCCCTTATTCCTCTTCTCCTTAACATTACTGACCATATCCTCTAGAGAATGAAGTAGAAAAAATGGGATAGAAATAAAATCCCTATTTCTAAAATGATTCAATAAGGGAAAATGGTAGTAGTAGTAAACACCAAACCTTCCCTCTAGCATAAGGTATTTCATGAGTACCAGGTAAACATTGTCCCATGGGGCTGGTAGCCTATCCCTCTTAAATCCTCCTCTATAGCACATTGGTTCCTCTCCCTCCACAAAAAAACTGCTCATACTAGCCTTGTCGGTAGTTTTAGTGACCTTTCTCCATTTTTCCCCTTCCTTGAAAGACCAGTAGCCATGAAAATTACTTCTTCATTCACTTGAAATGTGATTCCATTAATGGTTACCTTGTGGTCATTCCACCCATTGATGAACTAGAGGGCACAATTCTCATCATACCCCACCATCAACTACATGTAAGGTAGAAAACCCCCCTCTTTTAATAGGAACCAGGTAGCCATCTTGTCTTTGAAGTTCTCAATTTTCATGGGCTCTAGCCTATTCAAATCTCCATCCATATCTTCCCCACCAATTTCCAGTGCCCCCAACTCAATAATGTGCATTTGAACCTCCTTGTCTATGAAAACACTATGAATACTATCAACCTTGAGTCTCTTAGCAATGAACAAAAAGGTTTTACAAGCCTGTGCTCGATAAACTTCAAAATCCCATGTTAATTCATTATGGAAATCGTGCTTGTTTAAAATCATAATTTTAACACCCCAAAAATCTCTGACAATCTTAACAATGATATCATTCATACTTTCAAAGAGGAAGTAATTTGAATTCCACAATGTGTTACCATAATGGTAAAATGACACTCTTCTTAAATTGCATTCATTCATTTTTCTACTTGTACGATCACATTTTCTCCTCATTTCCCTAAAACCTTTATTAAATTTAGCACACTTCGACTCTGTAGAGAAAAAATTGCCAAATTTGGCCTCAACCTTAGATTTAATAGCCATAATTAAATGATACTCCCTCCTCTTTCCTTGCATATCAAGGACTTAACATCCTCATTTAGATTTTCCATATTTCTCCACCACGTGACTACCATTAATTTAAACCCCATGGCATCTGCTGCATCGGCCACCTTATTTCCTTCCCTATATATGTTCTACAAGTGGACACTTTCCATCCCTTCTAAAATATGCCTAATGTCCATAATGATCGTTTGAATATTCCATCTTCGTTGGGACACTCCATTAACCAAATCAATAATTAATTTGGAGTCCCCCTCTATGGTTATTTCTTTAAGTTGCATTTCACTGATCAGCTGAAGACCCCAAAACAAAGCCATTGACTTAACTAGATTATTACTTCCACTCCCCACCTTCCCAGCATAAACTAACAGTGCATCACTATTCCCATCCCATAGCACTCTGCTTGTCACTCCTATACCTCCTCTAGTAGCACCATCAAAATTTAGTTTGAATTGTGTAAGGGTAGGTGGTTTCCATCTCATTTCTTGTCTTCTTAACTTTTTTGAGTTATCAAAAAGGTAAAAATCCTCATTAATACCCCATTTTTCATCAATTTGACCTTCTTTCCTACCTAGTTATTCCTTTGGTATCTTATATTTTGCAACCCTAATATTTATTTTTAGTAATTTCTCCATTATTCCAAAAACCACCTCCACCAGTTTTTTCTCCTTCCAAAATATTTTTTTATTTCTATCTTTCCATAAATGCCAGCAAATATATGGTGGAACAATTTTCCACAAAAAGACCAATTTTGGGTGGTAGAAGGGACAGCATCAATTCTCCATGAATTGACATAAGTTGTCTTTCGTAACCCAATTCAAACCAAATCTCTCACACACCATAGCCCATATCTTTAAGGCATACTGGGATTCAAGGAACAGGTGAGAAATACTCTCCTTTTTTTCCTTGTAGAGATAGTGTTGGGCGATCATTTTACACGAGGTCAACGGCAGGAATCCATTGCACAATTCCTCTCTTGAAAAGCTAATCTTTTGGGGATCAACTCCAAGGTTCATTATTTGTCTTGCAATGTACCAAAATTTGCTCAGTTGAAGATAAATGTGATTGTTCACGAGGAGGCCTTTGCTAGTTCTATTATGATCTTGGAATGAACTAAATCTATTTGTTGTCTCAAAACTACACACAAAAGAACAATATTTTTATATTTTTTGGTTTTTCAATGAATGCAATTCTAATAGTGCAACTAAAATGAGTTCCTATTCTAACAAAGGGTTAGCAAAGAAAATAACAAAACTGAAAGTAAATAACATGAAATTGAAATAACTTGAAATTGAAATCCTAAATGGACATAAGCTATAGAAAACAACACGCTACGAGTTAAGCTTTCAAAGAAATTGGTAGGAAACCAATGAAAATAGGAGCAGCACTTCCTAGAATCCACTAATGCAATCATCGGTGAGAAACTTTAACAATCATATGATATTTCACTTTTCATCATATTGCAAGGCCACAAAAAGTGTGCTCATGCGAGACAAAAGGCTATGCATACACAATTTGATGATCTCTTATCAAGCTAAGATTACACTCTAACAATTTGGTATCTAACTCTAACAAGGCTTCTTCTATCCTAAAGGCTTGTCGGATGTCCTCATCATTTGCAACCTCCACAAAAATCTTCCTAAAATTTCCCACTACTATCTCTATAGGTAACAACCTTTCTCATTCTTCATCTTCAAAAATATCCAAGCATGCATCACTATAGTGTCTTTCTACTTCCAAAATTTTCTCTCGGGCTTGGTCCTTGAGCCAATGGATCTCCTCGTGTAATGTCTCTATTACTTTATTGCTATCTGCTATTTTCTCTATCCAATCATCAATTAAATCCAATCCTTCTCTGGTATATAAATCAATCAAAACCTGATATCTTTGGCCCTTTATCGCTTGTAGAGTTTGAAAATCCTTACTCCAGGAACCTACCTCATCCATGATACTGAAGTCCTACTTCAAAATTGCTACGATCGTATTCACATTCTCCTGTGTAGCATGTAGTAACTTCAAATTCCTCATGATGATTGTAACACCTTTCTCCTCAAAACTTTCTCACCATTTTTGAAAAGCTCTCAAAAATGGGTCTAATTGTATACCTCCCCCTTCTCTAAGTATAATGTTCAAAGTATGTTCAGGGTGTTCAAGATCAAGAGGACCAACGAATTCAGCTAAATATCCCTTTAGGATCTCAACTTGCCTTCGAAGTGCATGAAGTTCAATCTCCTCTTGTTCCATGTACTTGAGGACTTCTTTGACTCCCATAGTCATCATTTGTCAAGCTAAATCCCATGTAGGCCTTCCCAACATAACATCCTTCAATTCATAATCTTCAAGACTAAGGCCTTATGTGTCTATGCCTTCAAGAAGGAGAGCCACTTGTGCAAATAAATCTTGGTTCCATATGGTGGTGACAAATGCCAATGGTGTTGCCTCATGTGATGGAGACTTAGGTTTGTTCAAGATCTCTACAATGTCACAAATGTCTTCCTCTAAAGCATGGAATTGAGGCTTAGTACTCCTCATTATCTCCTTTCAGATCCATCTAGGGATGCATCCTGTTGAGGACCTAGCTCTTGATGACAAAGGAGTATTTTTTGCAACTTCCTTCCCTTTACCACTCCTACTGGGAGTTGTATCCTATTGTGAGGGCTCTTCTTCCATAGCCTCAGTCTTAGTAGACCCTGTAGCCTGCACCTTAGTATCTTGGGAAAGTGGTTGAGAATATTCTACCATTTGTCCTTCTGACACTTCACCAGTTGCCATTTGTTCTGGTCTCTCCTCTGATAATGGTTCCTTCTGAACATGCTCTTCCTCTAAAATTTGAGGTGGGGGAGTGCCCGAGCCCTGTTCTACCACTATAACTCATGGTGGAGATGGAGGAGTAAGATCAAGACCCTGTGTATCTGACGATGTCTATGTCTAGTCTTCCTCTTGAGGTTCACCTGTAGGGGTGTCCCTAATCTTATCCCCAATCAATTTTGTACCTACATGCATGAAATCAAAAACTGACATTGAAAAAATATCATTTCTCTCTTTACTCTACTCATCTACCCATTGATATACTTCATCTTCTAAAGAAGAGAGCTCTAATGATTCTACTCAAGTGGATGGTGGGGTACCCATGGCACTCTTTCTCCTTTGCAATGCTGTGGCTCTAGCTAGCTGAGTTCTTCCCTGTAGGGGCACTTGTTCCTCTTTCTTTTATGATTCTTCTTCCTCCTCCTCTTTGTATGAGGAATAGAGACTTGTGGAATCTCTCCCTCCTCTAGTTGGCTAAGTATAACAAGCAGCAACTAGGATTCATCTTGGACTTAGGTAGCTCTAGTATCTTGAGACCCTTATGGACTCTATTCATGCTATTGGGAAGGCACCTATTCTATCTGAATCCTCTAAGGAGAGGTCCTCTTTCTTTTTTTCTTTCCCTTCCTTTCAGGAGGCTGATAATATCCCACTGGGAAATCAAGTTGGTAGACTATCTTTGGCCTAATAGGAGACTAGAGCACAAAGGTAGGAATTGTTACTTTCCTTCCTCTACCTCTTTCTAGGTGAGCATGTGCATGGAAGATCACAGTATCAAGAATTGGATCAAGTGGAAAAGGTTTCTTGATCCAATTCTTTGTCATTAAGATGACATGTCTTACTTGATGATTAATGTCATCTCCTTCCTCCCTTTCAACCTCAGCATTCAGAATAGGTCTTTCACCAATTTTATCTACATTGAATAGGGGGTCCAATAATTCCTTAGAATCCTATTGCCTTATCTCATTAGGGATGTTCAACTGGAGAGCCTTTTCTGCTAGATACAAAGTCATCCTACAATAGTTCCTTATGGGGACATCATAGTTGTTTGTGGCATTCATCCAATGATCTTCAACAACATCCTCATGATGGAAGTCTCTTCCTGCCAAACCTAACATTGTCAAAATATGGTCAGGGAGAGTTGTATTCTTCAAGAGGATTGTTCTCCCACTCCCATTTGAAGGACAAAATATCTTCCTTCTACTTCACCTGATACAGCCCAATGACCAATGGCCATTCCCAACAAGGTCTCTGTTGCCCCTTTATCTTATCATAGGCTGACTCAATTTGTTGGGAGATCTCCAACAGTACTAGTTTGTCACTTGGGTATCTCGGGAGCTTCTTAGGATTGAAGGATGCACCAGCTACCCATAGATAGGTGAACGTTTTGAATTGGATGAAGTAGGCTCCGAGAGCTATAACTTGCGCTTTGGCTTCATCAGATAACCTCTTCCTATAGTCTCCCTCAATGAATCAAATGATTTCAAAGATGAACGCATCATTCACAATTTTGTATTCTTTTCTCTACCCTGAGAGCTTCTTCTTCACCAACTAAGGGTAGGCTATGTATGCCCAGGCATTAGGATCTTGCATACTGCCTCTCCTGTACAAACTGGGATAGTTTGTTTCCCTTGTTGCAAGCAAGTACATCATGTAAGAAGTCATGTAAAACTTCTTCTTATCTTTCAATTTTCACACAAGTTCTCACTTAGTGTGGTGGTCTAGTCTAGTGGTATCTTCACTTGTCTAATGGCCTCAATGAAGTTGACCATGAAGGTGCTGAGGTGACCTGCTGTAGGTAAGCCCATGACTCTGCTCGGGAGAATAATAGAGTACCTGATGTCTTCATTCATGTATCCTCAAGTCATATCCACTTTTCTAGTTATCCTTCTCTGAGGAGGCTTCTCAATGAGGTACGAGGATTGTATGATGTCAATGGCCTCTTGCTAGTGCTCCCTGTACCATCTCTCAGCTACTTCATATGACAGTCTGATGAACTGATCAGCTCTAGGAAGATGGAAGACCCTCTCAATATTGTCAAGTTGTAGGTCCAAAACCACCTCTCCGGTTACACTCTTGACTATTCTTTCATCGGGAACAAAATGATGTGACAGGGTCATGATTAGTTCAGCTAACTATACTGACATGGGATGTGACACTGCATTCACCAATCTAAAATGATTCAATGCGAACATCATAGCTGATCTCTCTATTGGCTTGTTGCAAATTCTCAAGAATTTGCCTAGATCTGTGTGTCCAAGGTCAGTATCTCTAATCTATGTGTAATCATCATAGAATCTAGACTTCATAGGTACACCTTGGAATTTGAACACGACATGTTTGGGTGCTACTCTGGACGTGGATGCCATTAAATCACCTACACATTGTGAGAACATTTATTAGTCAAAGATAAAATGTAAAAACTATGAATTGAAATGGGCATAAAGAAAAGGAAAAAAATGCCCTATTTGGGCATTTTATTTATTCTTTTACTTTATCCCCTTTTATTGTATTTTATTTTCAAAATTTTATTTTCTTTTTCTTTTTTTTTCTTTTTTTCTCTTTTTTTCAATTATTATTATTATTTATTTACTTTATAAAAAAAATTAAAAGGGGAAAATATGGAGGTGCATGTGTGGCTAGGGCTTGCAAGGCCACGGTGTCTGATGACCAATGGCCATGACAGGGAGATTAGGTTATGAAAGTGGGTGTGCACGTGCGTGCGCAGCACGAAAGTGTGCCAACATATGCAGAAGTTGCACGTGGACAGCAAGCAAAATGCGACGTGAGGTGCGCCACATAGGCACTGCGCAAGGTTTTAGTATGTGGTGTGGCATGATGTTATGGGCACAAAGTGCCATGGCACACCAAAATGCCGCTACGAGAAAAACAGATCGCACCCCCGCAGGCCAAGCGCAAAGCATTGTTGTGAGTCAAGCGCAAAGCGCCACTACAAGCTAAGTACAAAGCACCACCATATGGAAAATAATCATGTGGGCCAAGCACAAAGTGTTGTCGTGGGCCGAGTGCAAAGTGCTACCATATGGAAAATAAAAATCATGCGGGCGCACAGCACTGTTGCAGACCAAATTCAAAGTGCCACGCGATGTTTTTGAAGAAAAGAAACTCGGGCACAAAGTGCCACCACATGTTTACCTTAGCATGTTGCAAATAACCCTCCAAAGGCAAGAACAAAAAAAATGACAAATGTTTGAGCAGGTGGGAGTTTTATAACCTCCCCCCCCAACCCCCACGCTGGGTTGGGTGTGCGGCATGCACTCCACCCGTGCGCACATGATGATTTGAATTTTTTTTTTTTTTCAAATTTTTTAATGTTTTTGTGTTTTCTAATTTTCTAATGCTTTTGTGTTTTCTAATTTTCTACTCTAATAATCTAACTTTAACAATTTTCTCCCGAATCTCAAACTGTGAGTCGTGGAGTTAGAAAAAAGGTAGGGGGTCCCCATTCCTAGTGAAGAATGGGTCATGTGTTGTGGACACCACAACAAATAGCATTAGTTTGTTATATAGAAACCCCTTCTTTTTAGAATGTCTATAGTTAAAATTTTGTCATGTTGTACCATCCACCAGAAGAAATTAATTTTAGGGAGAAGGTTACTACCAAATATTACTCCATGATGGTGGACAGAGGTCCTTGCTAAAGAGGTGCTTGTAAGTTGATTTGATTGTAAAGTTACCACTCAAAGTTAAGTCCCAAACTCTTGTAACCTCCTGGATCAAAATTGAGAATCTTTGTGCTCCTATCAGCTCTTCCAACTCCTTGAGAAGTTAAATATCCTCCTAGGAGTAAGTATATTTATATAATTTCTTCCACTTCCTCCCCTGGTCGATATAGTCCTCCACCTTCCTTCCCATGTGTTCCTTTAGTAACTCCATTAGTCTTTTAAATTTGTTGAAAACCAGCAGTTTCCTCCTCATCCAATTGTCTTCCTAGAATATGATGCTATGACCATTCCCCACTATACATCTTGTCCCTTCCCTCAATAAGCCTCTACTCTTAAAAATATTCATCTAGATTTTGGAGCCTCCTGGAAGATCATTAATTAAGAGATTCCAACTAAAAAGGGAATTTGACAGATATTTAGCTTTCATAATCTTACCCCAATCAGTATTATCTTCTCCCAATCTCTAGCCAATCTTTGTAAGGAGGGCCTTATTAAGGTCATGAAGTCTTCTTACTCCCAACCCCCCCTTCTCCTTTGGCTTGCACACCTCTTCCTAGTTGACTAGGCTCAATTTATTTTTCTCCTCTGTTCCTGACCAAAGAAATTCCTTTGTATTCTCTCAATCCTATCAGCCATATTCTAGTTGATTTTGAAAAGGGATAGGAAGTAAATAGGAATGCCTTGGAGAGCTGCTAAGAGCAATTGTAATTTGCCAACATTGCTTAAAATTTTCCCTTTCCATCCTGTAAGTTTCTTCTAAATTCTTTCCACTATAGTATTCTAGAAGTCATTAGTCACCTCTTTAGTGGTTAGCATAAGTATCCAGGAGGTTGGCAGACTGACAACCCAAAATGTTCCTTATCCTCCTTTTTAATGAGGCATTGGTATTGAAGAAATAGATCTTACTCTTGTGGTAATTAACTTGCTGACCTAAACTTTCTTCATAATTGTGAAGAATAGTCTTCCAAGCTTTAGCCTCCATAATTGAAGATTCTCCAAAAAGGAATGTGTCATCTACAAATTGTTGAAGAACTTCAGTATGAGCAGTAGTAGTATGCTTAACCCCTTTGACACAACCTTTATTAACTAGTTTAGAGAAAGACCTCCCTAAGACCTCAGCAACCATAATAAAAAGGTAGGGAGAAAGTGGGTCACCCTATCTTAGACCTTTCTCTACTCCAAAATTTCCTCAAGGGGAACCATTAAGAAGAACAAAGTACTGAACCGAACCAACCATCATCTTAATTAGATTTATAACCTTGTCATTAAACCCCACTCTTTCAAGCACATCATAGAGAAAATCCCACTTAACCTTATCATAAACCTTGGAGATATCCAATTTGAAGGCCATTCCAAGACTTTTTTTTTTCCATTGAATGAATGATCTCATGTGTGGTTATCACCGCATCCTGGATTTGTCTCCCTAGAACAAATCCTTTCTATGGAGTGCTAATTATTTTTTCCAAAAAAGGCTTTATTCTATTAACCAAGACTTTAACAAATATCTTATAAATAGTATTACATAGGCTTATAGGTCTAAAATATAGAAGGCTCAAAGGTGTCAAAGTTTTAGGGACTGAAGTAATAAAAGTCTTATTGATCCTTTTTAGCATCTTCCCAGTTCTTAAAAAATCTTTGGTAGCTCAAACCAGTTCAAATTTAACAACCTCCCATAAGTGTTGGAAAAAAGCTGGAGGGAAACCATCTAGACCTGGAGCCTTATAAGCTTTCATAGAAAACATTGTACATTTCACCTCCTCCTTCGTGATGTTTCCTAGAATATGATTTTTTTCACCACACCCAACACCTGTGGGATTGTATTAATCAAGCTTCTTTTGATCAACAGATTTCCTACTTTATTTTCCTTAATGTAAGCCTTGCTAAAGTATTCCATCACATGTCTTCCCATCTCCTCCTGATCCTTATAACTCCTTCCCCCTTCACCTTCCAGCCTATTAATTGTGTTTCTTCTTTTATGGTTAGAGGCTGACCTATGGAAAAAAAGTAGTGTTTTTATCATCCTCAGTTAACCATTGGACTCTTGATCTTTGTTTCCAAAAAAATTTCTCCCTCAAAATAATATCCTTCCACTTTTTTCTATATTCCTCTTCTTCCTGGGTAGCACTTTCTAGATTAATTCCTTCAGCAATCTCCCCTTGAAGTTTTTTAAGTTTTTCCTCCACCTCACCTTGACTTTAAACAAGTCTCCAAAAGAGCTCTTACCCTAGCCCTTAACATTTATCCTTATATTATCAAGTTTTTGGGTTAGTTTGTACATTGTAGTACCATCTATCCTTATATTCCATCATTCTTGAACTATATCTTTGAATTTTGGGTGAGACTGCCACATTATTCATATCTGAAAGGTTTTGGCCCACTTTTTAAACCATCCTCCCACTGAAAGATTAAGGGGGAATGATCAGAAGTGGTTCTAGTGTGGTTCTCCAGAAGAGAATTTCCTAGTCGATTACAGTTTCCTGTCACCATTAGCCTATCTAGTCTAACCTAGATAAGGTCTCTACCCTTTCTATTATTGGTCCAAGTAAATGGATTCCCTCTCAGTTCCACATCAATAAAGTTAATTTTTCTCATAAAATCATTAAGATCTTGCAAACTTTCAGGGTAGTCCTTATTACCTCCTAATTTATTCGAATGGTAAAGGGGGGTTATTAAAGTCTCCCATACACATTATTTTCTTATCCTTCACTATTTCTAAAATCCTAACCAGCTTGTCATACATTTCCTTTCTCCCTAATTTGCTATTGGAAGCATAGATATTGATGAGCCCCCAATGTTAAATATTAGTTTGGAAATCAGTTATTATGAAATTTATATCCTTCCAAACCTCAACTCCCATCATAGAGTATAGGTTCCACAGAGTAGCAATACCCCCCGAGGCTCCTTCAGCCTCCATATGCATGCAAGAAGCACCCGGCCAAACATGGCTAACAATTTTATCAAAATTAGCACTAGACATTTTAGTTTCTTGTATTAACACAAAGTCAACCTTTTTCTGAAATATGCACTGTTTTAGAGCATATTGCTTCTTGGGATTATTTAACCCCCTTAAATTCTAAGAGAGGAATTTTATTTCTTACCTCTAGTTATAGTCTCTGGTGTAAGTTGTTTACCACTGGCCACATCCCTTGTTGCTTGTTTTGTCCTAGTTGCTCTGCTAGATGGTCTTCTAGTTGTCCCACTTGCCCCCACATCTGGTTCCCCCCTCCCTTCCCCCCTTCTCTTCTTTTTCTAAACCTCCCATTCCCCATTATCCACCTCCTATGGTGAGGTGGGGCTAAGCTCCTTTTTAGCCTTGCCAATGCTTGCCATGACTTTAGCTACAATCTCTATTGGGGAGGCTTTAACCATCCTTAAGGGGGTACAAATCCTCTCCTGGGTATCACATTTTCTGGCTTGGGGAGCAAGGAAGAGGGTGGAAAACCACTATTTCGCCTTCTTCCAATAAATCTCCTTCCTTAAGTCCCTCCATGGGTGAACTCAATAGTTCCTCCAACTCTCATCTAAAGGGGTATTCTTCCAATTTCTTCTTATCCTCTCAAGCTTCCCCCTCCCCAATATCTATATGTTCCATTGGTCCTTTTCTTGAGGTGGATAGCACTGGGTTATCCTGTAAAATTTGTGTATCATCAGTTTCCTCCTCCAGTCTTGGGACTTCCAACGGTTCCCCCATAACTTCCATAACAATACCTAAGGAACCCTCCTTTTGTTTATCCTTCTACATTCAGGCATTATAATCAACTATAAGATGTCCAAATTGACCACATTTCTAACAGAATAGGACCACATTCTCATATTCAATAGGCTAGGCTTTCTCTCCCCATTTGGTCTTAAGAGTAACCACAGTCAGGAGTGGTCAATTCAAGGCTACATTCACACAAAATCTGGTGTAAACCAATCATGATTTTTGCATAGTCACTTTGTCCGTAGTGACAAAGTGACCAAAAGAATTCCCCCTCCACCTTAGGATCTTCTCATCCCAAAATTCAAGGGGCAATCCAGGTAATCTAACCCAAACAGGAGCTAGCTTATTTAACTCTGCACTAGCATCAAAGCCTACATGTCACTTTGTTAAGGAAAGAAAATGTTTCCCATAATACCAAGTCCCTAAAAATATGAGGTTGATATCCTCCTCCATCATGAATTTGAAATAGAAGAGGCCACTAGGCATTGCTAAAATGCCCACACTACTCCTAACTTTCCATTTCTGACTCACCCATTTATGACCCATCTCAATTGTGGTTCTAAAGGCAATGAATCTACCTACAACACAAAGTTTGAGGCAAGAGTTCACGCTTTCCACCAAACTATTAGGGAGGGAGATCACTGGACCATCTATATCACGAGCAATCATGGGGTCCTCCACCATCCAGAGGACAACCAAAAGGACCACCACTCCCTAAGGCAACAAAGTTAGAAAAATTCTTCCCTACATCTCCCATGGACCCACATCTATCCATCGTGTCCTCCAAATCTTTGCACAACACAAGAACCATTTGCAGATCTAGGCAAGGTGGAGGATCTGGAGGCTTATGACCTGCCATGGAACAATTCAAAATTCAAATTCAAAATTGGGCGGTAACGGGTCAACAAGTTGCAGAGCAGTTAGTAGGTTAAAATAGAATACATATGTTAATATAAATTGTTGTGCTAATATTTTAAATTGTTATGTTTTAAATAAGTATATTAGCATAACAATTTATATTGTTTTAAATATAAATTGTTATACTAATATACTTATTTAAAACAATAAGTATTTAAATATCTCATCTCTTTGCATATAAAATATCATGCAATATTATCATATTATTAATTTAAATCATCTTAAATCATAAATGATTTAATTAATCACATAAATATATATTATTAGATTACATACTAATATCAATTTCATTTCTAAAATATTAATTTGACTTCTATTTAAGTCCAATATTAATATTTACTTTTCCTTTAATTCATAATGCAACTAGAGATAAAATATAAATTTAGTTTAATTATTTATAATTTCTCTCATAAAGTCAAATAGTTATTAACTAAATGATAACAAAGTGAATTCTACCAGTTCTCTTAAAATATAATGAAATTCTAAATATTTATTTATTAAAACTTCCCTCTTGCATTAATAATTATAAAATCATTTATATGCAACTAAGAGTTTAATTAAACTTAAATAATCACTAATACTAACATTCACTTTATAACTAAATGGATAATATTTATTTCATTTAGAAATTAATAAATTATTATTATTATTAGTTTTAAATAAATAAATCTGAAAATTATATTATATTTTTATAAAATAAAAATAAACATGCAATTAGTATTTTCTCATGTCTTTGATCTCTCAAATCATGCAAGCATACTATACTTAGTTTTCTATTTTTAGCATATTTGTTTTCGAATACATGTAACCTTACTATACTTAGCTTTCTATTTTTAGCATATTTGTTTTTACATGTATGTAACCACACTATACTTAGTTTTCTATTTTTAGCATATTTGTTTTCACATGCATGTAACTATACTATACTTAGTTTTCTATTTTCAGCATATTTGTTTTCACATGCATGTAACCATACTATACTTAGCTTCCTTTTTTTAAAATCTACAACATAAGTCTTTATTCAACAATCAATACAATAATTTAATAAACAATATGCAAACACCCAAGAACACACAAAGTAGATAGATCTTTTAATAAAATTCTACAATGGGTTTTCAAACCCTACCTCAAAACCATAGCTAAAACCTGAAACAATCTGTAAATGCATGCAAATCCAAATACTCTATAATTTTTAACAATTCTTTTGATCTAATTCTGAATTTTGTTCCCCAAAACCTGTGTAATTGCAAAATGAGCTATCGATCTCTAATAAAGAGTTCTCCCCTAAATTGAGGCTCTGATTGTGTAATCATGAGAGGAAACTCACTAATCAATTATTGTTTATTACTTTAAATTACCTTTTACCTTTTCATGCATAGCTCTTTTAGATATTTAATTAAAAATATCTTAATTTAAATAATTAGCTTTCTCTCTTTAATTAATTTTTGAAGTGTTGTTTAATAATATATTTATTAATTTAATTAATAATATTATTTAGAGTTTATTATTAAAATAAAACTCCTAAATAATTATTATTAAATTAAATAAATATAACTATGCCACAATTAGAACTATAACTTTATCTTTAAACTTCATTCTTTTATATTGTATTTCCCTCCAATTTATTAATTACTACAAACACTAATTAAAGTATAGTTTATTATTTAAATTAATAATAATAATCAAAGCTCATTGTTTAAATGTAACTCTAATTTAATTATTATTAAATAAATAATTATAATAAAGCAATATTAAATCTTTAATATTTTAATATTTTAATACTCTTTTTGTCCAACTTCTTAAATTAGAATTTTAAATTAAATCTTTTAAACTGAAGTACATATTTAATTAATTAATAATTAATTAAATATCATCATATTCTAATTTCTCTTTAACCAATTTTCTAAATTTAGACTTCTAAATTAAGACTTTTAAATTAAAGCACATATTTAATTAGTTTTTAATTAATTAAATATTACCATACTTTAATATTTTCTTTCAATCAAATAATATTTACTAATTATCAATATTATATGATTAATTGAAATATTATAATTAAATCATTTACCAAATAAATCACATAGCAAAATACACATAAAAGCAACATTACCAAAACAGACTGAAACTCAAAATCAAACAACACAAACAAAGATAAACTTATAGGTTTAAAAAAGGGTGGAAAGTCAATTACAAGTCCTCCTTGCAAGACAAGTATTTAGGCTATGGTTGGGATTGAACCTGAACATTGTCTCCCCATTCTTACCATTAAGTTATTGTGATAGGGCACACTCATCCTAGCAATTCAGGGAAGTTGATGCCTGGTACCTACATTCTGCATAAAAAGATGAGCATGTACATGTATATAAATATATCTAAACTAAACAAGCAATGGAAGGGAGTGGTACATCATGTAGGACTAGCAGGTGACTACGACTCCCTCCTTTAACCACATCAAACATGACAAACAGAAAGATAAAATAGACACACGCACTATACACATGCAAGTATGGGGTAAGTACCATAATAATTATAAGTCAAACATCAAATGCTTAGATAAAATAATGCATCATTACGAATATAAAGTAATCATCATTAAAGCATCATCTGACATTGGTATGAAAGGAATCATATTTATTAACTATGAATCATTAAAGTATCATTAATGCACTAGTAACCATAACCATTAAACAACACATGAAATATAGTCAACTAAGTAATCATCATTGATATATCTCTAGTCCAAGTTATGAAATAATATATTTGAAACTAACACATCCATGAAATAGGCATAAAAGAATTTAGTAAATATAATGGAAAAGAAAACTATAGGTGGACACTACATGGCCACACTTTACGAATGTAGTATTGAAGATTTTTTAGTGTCATCCCCACTCAAATTTTACCTTCTCATTGGAGGGTTTCTAGGTAACCAAATTTATTGTGTTATGTGTTATTTACTTTATGCTATGGATGTGATGCATGTTAAGTTATTTCAGTTTATATGTTAAGTTATGAGATGGATGTTGGTGATATGTTTTAAGAGGCAAAAGTTTTAAGTGTTGATTCACCTACGCACCTGCCCCCCCCCCCCCCCCCCCTACACCCCTCTCATAACTTACTTTCCCATTATGATTTCCAATAGTTGTTTTATATTTTCAATTAGAATATATAGTTTGCTAATATAACTGAGGGGGGTGAATCAATTATCCAACTATTATCACAATTATCAACCTTAATCAAACTTAACCATGTGAACAATATAATCAAAAACAATAACAAGATACTCATGCACAATAAAAATAGATATATGTTAACTAGGAAAACCCTTGCTTAGAGGTAAAACCTCAATGGAGATGGTACCCACAAGATGATGTATTAATATAAATATTCCTTGTTAGAGGATGGACCCTGTTAGGAGTCTATAGCAACATTTAGTACATATTGTCCCTGTTATGAGACTTTGAATCCTTGTTAGGAGATTTCAACCCTATTAGGAGTTGTGCCAACCCTATTAGGAGTTGTGCCAACCCTATTAGGAGTTGTAGAAGGCAGATGGATCCATTGTCCAAATAGCTTCAAGGGCAAGACCAATAAACCCATTTTCCAAATGATCTTTATATTATTCCTTGCAGAATAATAGATTTGAATTGTACTTCCTTCCTCTCTTTTTTTCATGTCAACCAAACCTCTACTCCTTCTGACCTTAATACTAAATCATGAATTCTACATCCAAAAATCTCTTGGATCACTTAATCACATTCACCAAGGGTGAATGCACAAAGTTGGGTCGCAATTCCGCAGAAGTCAAATCTGCGAAATGAGACCTGTTAGAAACGGGCACCCGATTTTAAAAAATGGGCACCCGTTTTTGGCTCGGGTGCCCGACCCTAAATTTAAAAAATAGGCACCCGTTATTTTTAAAAATTGGGTACCCGTTTTTTATTTTCAAAAAACGGGTACTCATTTCTCAAAAAATTAAAAATTTAAATTTTTAAGAAACGGGCACCCATTTTTTAAAAGTAAAAAACAGGTACCCGTTTCTTAAAAATTCAAATTTTTAAGTTTTCGACGGATTTTACATGCCGCTTTTAGCTTTTCAAAACAGGTACCCATTTTTTGAAATTCAAATAATGGGTGCCCGTTTCTTACAACATGAGGCGGAATTTTTTTTTCCTGCCTAGGATTTTGGTTTGGGACAGGCTTGGTGAGACCAAGCCTATGCCTTAGCCTCTCAAGATTTGGCTAAGGCATTGAACTGACAAATTCATGCCTTGTCATAATTTTTAGAGAGTCTTCCCGATCAAATTTTTTTACAAAAAAAAACCCATTATAGCTCTCACTGTCCTGATTTTAGAAATATAAATTTTATAGAGTTATGATTTTATTTACTATTTTTTTTTAATTTTTTAATCAAAGGTGGTACCTAAATGTAAAATAGCAATGTTCACTAAAACTTTAATAACGTTTTTATTATATTTTTTTCTTAAATTAATTTATATGTCATCAATCTACATTCAATTTTTTTGAAGTTTTAAAAAAAAAAAAGTGAAAAAAGTGAAATTTTGATCAAATTATGGTGTCCGTACACGAGAGGTTTTAAAATTTTCTTTTATAGCCAATTAAAAATTAATAAATAAATAAATATTCATTAAAAAATTCAAGAAAAATATTCTCATCAATCTTTGGTGTGTCAGGTAACTCTATTTAAAAGGATTCACAAAAATTCATTCATTTGTGTAAAATTATGGTGTTCGTACACGAACGTGGTATGGTCCTGAAACAAGCATTTTGAAAAAGTGATTTTTAAAGATCCATACCAAAACAAAAATCTATCATATGGGTATACAAATAAATTACATATTCAAAAAGAAGATTCCAGGCACTACAATTTTTATTTCTAAATCTTTTTTATATTTAATCTCTAAATGGCTCAAATTTTGGCATCAATTGACAAAATATTTCAAAAACAGGAAAAACACTTCCACTTTTTGGCCAAAAGTGAGACCCAACTTCTTTCACTAAACCCCCAAACACTTTGCTCCTTTTTGCACTTCATATTCAATACTTGATACACACACACTTACAAACAAGGAAAACATCTTTCCTTTATACCCTATCTTCAAAATAATTCTTTGAGTTGGCCTTGAGGCTTTCCCAATTAATTATAATAAGATAATTAATTAATTTATAATTAAAATAGCATTGTCAGCTCACAGTATATATAAAACTTCACAAATGTGATACTAGAGCTTGCACACTTGCTAACATCACCATCAGACTATCCTCAAACACTATCTAACTATGCATCACTAGATTGTATCTCTGCTAGAATATATAATAGGATTATCAAAAACTACTTTCCCTGTACTTTGTCTCTACATTGCTATCTATAAATCACTTATACCTTCTACACATATTCAACTTAGACTCTACGCATTTAACCTCCTTTTCCATACAACTATGGTCTTTGTCTTCTACTTTACCAATCTTCACATACTTATGGCTATGTTGACATCAATGAAAAACATAGTCATGAATGCAACATGCCAATACTCTCCAATGCTTGAGATACTCCCCCAAAGGAATACCATCAACATTCATGATAACAACCTCCCCCTTTGGCATTGATGGCAACATAGATGAAAACCATCTAAGTTCTAAGAATACCAAACAATACTTTGTTGGTGTTGTTGTTTTTGTTCTCATCTTTTCAAATCATCTTCATCAATCAAATCTGAAAATCCACCTTAACACTACTTTGTTCTATATCTCCATGTTATCTCCCCAGTAGAGATATGCATGAATCTTTCTAAATCTCCCTTATAAAGTAGATAATTTTATGCACTCTTCTCCCCAATACACACTTAGGATATGCTTTTCATGCACTCTTCTCCCCCAAGGTAAAAGCACAAACCTGTGTCACCTTGTTGTAAAGGAAAAGGCTAACAAAAGTATAATTATTCACCTTCAATGACATAAATTTGGTATTATTATTTTGAATTTCAAAATGAAGTAAACTAATGAAATGTGTAGAAATGGATGAAGTTTAAGATTATAATTTTTAATAAGTATTTGGAATAAGAATTGATATATTTTTCTAATTTTTATAGATAATTTTTCAACTACTGAAAAATGCTAAAAATTAGGGGTCTAGTACCCACAACAAAACTATATGGAAATAAACTTATTTGTCTTTGATCTCAGACTATGTTATAGGTAACATATATAGCTAGAACAATCAAAACAAAAAATTGGCTTTCGACCTATATTTGTCTTTTATAATGATTCAAATTTCAACTTTCCTAAAATCGATAGTTTTCATCTCCCACCACATTTTTCAAAATAAATCTATTCTAACTAGGAGAAAAATTATACATTCTAGAAGAGGACTTTCTCATCTAGAACGTTGTATAATTTTTAATTTTTTTAATATGATTTAGTATTTTTTTGTTTCTCAAAATCAACATTTTTTTTAGAGTTAAAATATGTGCTTGTAGAATTTTTTAATAACAATATACTATATGTAATTAAAACACCATAAAATCTATATGAGAATATTCTTGAATCTAAGCTCTATAAAATGGTGTTTGTATGTTATTATAAAAATATCATAAAAAATAGTAAGAGTTATTGAAACGCCACTTTTCTGAAATAATGTAATTTCTTTAGTAATTGGATACAAACTAGTATAAAACATGCATGTAATAGACATTTCTAATTGGAAAAGTGTGAGACAATATATAACTTAGCTAGAATTAATTTATCTAGATCATATGTTTGAACAAAATTGAATTTTAGATAGAAATACTCAAATTCAGTCATTCTAATAAGTCATCCTAAAAGGTGACACAACTTTGTACTTTTACCCCCATTGACATCAATGACAAAGACCTCATTATATCAATTGTTTCTCAAAGACATTAACTAGCCCAAGTGTCCAAAGACACTACTCAATACCATATACCAAGAGTCCTTAATGACTCTACTCATCATAGATACTCCCCCATATAGGAAGCATAAGCATTCAGTCCAGTCAAAAAATAGTGCTTTGTACCATTGGACCGATGCAATCTTTGCATCATCTACTCTAAAGTAGGTAGGGGCATAACCCCAAGCATACCTCTCAAGTGCTCATGTATCTTTAGGTAAGGGCTTCATAAAGATATCTGCAATACAATCTCTAGTACTCACATACTCCAATATAATCTCCTTTTCTACTACTTTGTTTCTCAAAACATGATACTTAATAGATATATGCTTAGTCTTAGAATGCAATACAAGATTCTTAGACATACTCATTGTACTTGTGTTATCATAGTATATGATAACAGGTTCTAAAAATTCTATCCTAATGCCTTCAACATTTACTTCATCCAAATCACTTGACTACAATTATTTGATGTTGCTAGATACTTTGCCTTAGCTATACTCTATGAGATACAATATTGTTCCTTGCTTAGCCAAGAAACCAATTTTCCTCCAAGAAAGAATGCTCCACTACTAGTTCTCTTTTTATCATCCATATTGCCTACCCAATCCACATCAGTATATGCACATTGAGTGAAATCACTTGATTTGTCATACTATATTCCATAATTAGATGTTCCCTTCAGATATCCAAATATCCTTTTTACTATTTCACAGTGATACTCCTAGGATCATCTTGAAATCTGGCTACAACCCCAACTACATTTTCTATATTTGGTCTAGTGTGATTCAAATATTGCAAACCTCCAATCATGGATCTGTACTTCTTCTACTCAACTATAGGTGTCTTATATTTTTTAGATAAATTTTGAGAAGTTATCATTGGTGTACCCATAGGCTTATAACTTTCCAAGCCAACTCTCTTCAACAAGTCTTTCAAATACTTAACTTGTGAAATAAAAATGTCATCATTATTTTGCATAATCTGCAAACCTAGGAAAAAGTTCATTTCTCCTATCATACTCATTCTTCATTTCTTCAACAAACTTATCACTTGCTTCATCATTACCTCCAAATAATATGTCATCAACAAATATTACTATTATCAAAAATTCATTCTCTATTTCTTTCAAGTACAAGTTACTATCTGTCATACCTTTAGAAAATCCAAGTTTTGCCAAATAGTTGTCTTACCATGTATACAAGGTTCTAGGTACTTGCTTCAAACAATATAGAGCTTTCTTTAGTTGGCATATCATATCTTTTACTTCTGTTAGAGGGAATCCTTCAGGCTGCTCAATGTATATCTCTTCTTCAAGTTCTTCATTCAGAAAGGTTGATTTTACATCCATCTAATACACTTTGAATTTCTTGTTCATTGCATAAAGCCAAGAACATTCTTACTACTTCCATTCTAGCTACAGGGTCATATGTCTCTTCATAGTCTATTCCTTCTTTCTATGAATATCCTTTACACATAAGTCTATCCTTGTTCCTTACAACTTTGCCTTGCTCATTCATTTTGTTTATTAATACCCATTTGGTTCCAACGACATTCTTGTCTTTAGGCATTGGAACTAATTCATATGTTTTTTTCTTCACAATGTGATCTAGTTCTTCTTTTATTGCTTGAATCCAATGATCATCCTTATTGGCTTCATCTACACTCTTAGGTTCAACTTGAGAAATAAAACATATCTCTCCATTAACTCTATTTCTTGTCATTACTCCTTTGTCTATGCTTCCAATTATCTGCTCTGGAGGCTGATTCTTTGTCAAGTTCCTATTAGAGATAGGATTTTCTAACTCAACTCTTACTTGTTCTCTTGGTCCGAGTATTTCTCCTCTTTTCTCAATAATTTGCACATCATTTTGCAAATCATTGTTAGTCTCAAAGAAAATGTCTACATTCTATCTAACAATTCTAGTAATATCCTTTTGTTCATCAGAATTGTAATCCATCATCTTTTCCTTAATTCCAAACTTTTCATCAACTTTTACATTTTTACATTCAACTATAGTCTTAGTTCTATGATTAAAATGTTTGTAAGCTTTACTCTTCAATGAATAACCTAGAAATATACCTTCATCACTTCTTGGATCAAACTTACCAATATCATCATCTCTCTTTATATAGAATTTGCTTCCAAATATTTTGAAATACTTCACTAAGGGTGAATGACCAAACCATAATTCATAAGGAGACTTATTCATACCTTTTCTAATATGTACTTTTTTCATAGTGTACACTATTGTATTGATCGCTTCTCTCCAAAATGTCTTGGATACATCATTTTCAAACACCATTGCTCTTGTTTCCTCTGCTACTAATCTATTTCTTCTTTCAACAATTCCATTTTTCTTAGGTTTCTTGGGTGAAGAAAATTGTCTCTTGATTCATTTTCTTCACAAAACATGTTAAATTCTCTACAAGTAAACTCTCCTCTTCTATTAGATCTCAAAAATTTTATCTTAACACCAGATTTGTTCTCAACTATGTTCTTAAATATCTTAAACTTCCCACATCATTCTAGTGAAATCATCAACAAAAATCATGAAATACATTTCTCCATAGAATCTTCTTGTCTTGGAGGGGCCACTCAAACCTATGTGATTAATCGTCATCTTCTCTATAGTAGTGAACTTCTTGCTAAGAAATGATACCTTCTTCTACTTAGCCAAGATACATTCTTTGCAAATAATATTAGTAAGCTTTATTATCTTAGGTAGATCTCTAATTGTGAATGTGTTACTAACCTTCACAATTTTATCAAAATTTATATAACAAAACCTCCAATGCCATAGCCAACTGTTATCTGCTTTAGCAATCAAACATGTTATTTCTGTAGGATTGAACTAAAATACATTATCTCTAGACCTTGTTCCTCTTCCAATCAACTTATCATCTTTTTCTTTGATAATGAAAGTATTCTCTATGAATCACAACAAATAACCTTTATCTACCAACTATCCAACACTTAACAAGTTATGCTTTAACTCATCAACAAAGTAAACATCATCAGTGTTATTCTTTCCATCAAGAGTAATAGAACATATCCCTATAATGTGACAGGCTACATTGTTACCAACTCTAACAATACCTCCATCACGATTCCTAAATTTAACAAAATTATTTATATCCCTAGTCAAGTGATGTGAATATCCACTATTTATTATCCATTCAAACTTCTTTTCAAATTGAGAAACTAGAGCTTTTTCCTCTCTAATTTCTTTGTCAAAATCATCTTCCTTAATGACTATAAATCCTAACTCATCGTCACTTTCACTCTAAAAATTTTCATCATATTCGTCATCTTCATTTGCATACAAACAATTTCTAGGTCTTCTAGGCTTGAACTTTCCCTTATACTATTTATCTCTTTTAGGACATTTAGATGCATAATGACCAAATTCATTACAAGTCCAACATTTAAAGATATTCTTACCATCTGGTTCTCTTCTTAAAAGAAGGGCTACACTTTCTTTAATCTTCTTATCTTCATCAAATCTGATTCTACTTCTACTAGCAAAATCTCCATGTGTGCTCACATTTCTAGTCAAATTAGGTTAAACACTTAAAGCACTAAAAGTTATTTCAACTAGATTGTCAATTCTCCAAATTGTCTCAGACTAGCTTCAGTTGATTCCAATCGTCTAAGCAAGGCTTCTCTTGTAAACTTCTCAGCACAGGGTATCAATAGTTATGTACTCAAAGAATTT
This sequence comes from Cupressus sempervirens, assembly GCA_028749045.1. NCBI lineage: Eukaryota > Viridiplantae > Streptophyta > Pinopsida > Cupressales > Cupressaceae > Cupressus > Cupressus sempervirens. The sequence goes on from CM053784.1 coordinate 295,348,034, forward strand.
GTACATCTTTGACTTAGAATTTGTGCATTTAACCTCGTAATTAGGACACAAGTTACAACATATCCTTGACTGAACATCCCTTGATAATTAAAACCTTGTCTGTATAACTATGATCTATGTCTACTACTTTGCCAATCTTCACAGACTTACTGCTATGTTGACATCAATGAAAAACATAGTCATGAATGCAACATGTCAATACTTTCCAATGCTTAGGATACTCCCCCAAAGGAATACCATCAACATTCATGCTAACATTTTCTTTATTATGTTTTGTTTCTGTTGGGATGTCCCAACTGGTGATATTATGGATTTGTTGTCTATGGCTTTATTGGAGTTTTAAAAAATTGTAAATAGTTTTAGAATGTATGTTTATATTACTATTATTAGGATGGAAAATGCTTTAGTAACTACTAATATGGTTATTATTATTTAGCTAAGAGCTTGATTAGACTCCGAGTACTACATTTCATATCATTGATTTTTTTCAAGATTCAATAATTAAGTGCTTTGGAATTATTGATTGAACTATGAAAAATTATAAACATAAAGAAAAACACTTCCACTTTTTGGTCCAAAACTAGACTTAACCTCTTGCACACACCCAAAGAAGAAGTGAACATGTATCACATATGATTATAGACTCACCAACATAACTAAATTATGCCATGAAAGAAATATTCAACTTGAAATTGGACCACCTACGAAGAGATATCCATAACTTCCTTGAGGGGAATAATTATGAATATAGTTAGCATAACTAATTAGACTTAGTCTAAAAGGACAGAGCCATAAAATTAGTGATGAATACCTTACTTTGTGCAATAGTTCTTACACATTTGGTTCACATATTCACCTAAATTTTTTTTAAAGGATATATATGCTTCTCCATAAAAACTTTGAACATCTTAACATTGGTGAATGCATCACTCTTGCATTTGATAAATTATGACAACGTATGAGGCAAGTAATCATCAATAATATTGAACCATATACTTGGCTCTTGGAAAAAGACTAGGAAAGGAAATAACACCATTATTTATAACTTTAACAGAGTAGAATCGCAATGTATCTCACCCTTTGGAAAAATTCCATATTGGTGTTTAGGAGGAATACAACCTTGATATATTCTCATTATCTTTGAATCTTCAAAAGGCTAGAAGTACATTTTCTTGTGTACTAATCTTCTATTGATAATTGTAGTTGACATGACTAAAATATTCATGGCAAAGTTTACTAAAGGAATTCACATTAGCAATGTATGATAAACCATTAAATGACTCAAAAACATGAATCATATACAATTCAAACTCATGATCAAGTCTACCTATAGGAAAAAACTTATATTTATATGACATCTTGAATGAAAAAATCACTAAGAAAACTATCACACTCCATAATGTGAAAAAATCAATAAAATAGAAAGAATATATAAAACAACCTTAGGAGCATAGAGAACACAATTATTATTGTTGTTGTTCATGTGCAATTTATTTGACCCCCAAAATAAAATCTATGAAGATTTATCCACTATAATCTAAGAAGTGCTACTACAAAAAAGTGACAAGTAGATTAGATGAAGTCCTCGTGTGATGTGAGGTACTTATAATAAAATTTATAATGTTGAAGTCCATGGCCTTTTCCTATGTTACTAAAAAAGAGACTTAAAGAGTGAAACAACAAGTGTACATCCCATTTTATAAGTTTATAAGTGCAAAATGGTAAGTAAACTCAAGTGCAATATCATTTAATGTAGAGCTTAGTCTCTTGGACATGAGAAATTTAATTATCTGAGGTTTCCCAATGTGATAGTCATTTGGTGTAACGTGCTCAATAAATGAGTACTCAATAGATGAGTTTTACAAAGTGACTATATGCTATTTTGAGTACTTTCCTTACTTTTAAAGGCATTATACTAAACAAAATTTACCCCTCCAAGAAACCAAGCCTATTTTTAACATTGATAACAAAAAGAGTTCATTTAATATTTGAATTTTATGTGCTCTATAAAAATTATAAGACATCATGTTTAGAACTATATAGTTAACTAACTTTCTGAAATTTTAAGAATCACAAAAAATAGAGATTTGAAATAAATTCTATAAGCCAAGAAGTAAGAAAAAAATACTATTACCACTAGAAAGTCCTTTGAACCAACTTTATGATGGCCTCTCATATGTGGAAAGTTATGTTCATAAATTTAACTTATAAAAAATGAAAAGAATAGCTATTTTTAAGAAAATAGATTAGAGGTAATGACCCTATGGTATCCGAAGAGCTATATATTGGTTGCAACTTACAATACCACTAAGATAAGTGGTTAAGTTGGTACCTTGTAATGAATCAACCACAAAAGTTTGCAACTACATATGTTCAAGTCCCTAGTAGCTTGAATTTGACTAGGGAATAAGACTATTTGATTAAAGGTTTTAAAAACCCCACCCTCCAAAATTATCTATCGTAAAACAAAAATCCTTCACATAAATAATATGCTATAATTCACATTTTTGCCATAATTTTTTTCAACCAAATACTATTTAAAATATTCACTAATTTTTTTACTATTTTTTCATAGACTTGCATGGTAATGACAACTGTCTAGTAGAGAACACCATATACCAACAATACAAACTATATGATACAAGTAGTTGCACATATATTTTTCATCTTAAATTTGGTGCCTCCTAGAAATACCTCAAAGTTCTTTCAACTATTTCATAATTGATCTTGATGCTTTTGGATATTTTGAGCATAATGATACACTCATTTTCTCTATAGTGCATCATTTGAATTCTTAGGGTTGAATCTCTTAAAGAATAGACAAAAAATTGAAAAAGTGGCACTTTGTCACTGGATGTTGGAGTTGACACTTGAACCTTGTAATTTCCATAAATTAATTATGATATAAAAACTATTTTTTATTTTTTATTGCAAGATCAGGTAGCCCCTTACAAATTGCGATGCGTTGGGTAATTTTTTAATGGGATTGCTTGTGCTAGCTTGACACACACATTGGTACCATGTAGGTTAGAAGTTGATCCGACTCAATGCTTACCACATATTTTTTTCATCTATGAGTCAAGCCTCTAGCCCTACCATAAAAACTGACATAATGCAAGGTAGGAGAATCCCTAAAAGGAGATGTCCTAGCCCCCAACAAATAACTACATAACGGAATCACAACAACAATGAAAGATTTGATACCAAATCACAACTCTTATTCATAAAATAATTATTTACATTCCATGTGCATGGTTGTGAGGTCTTTTAGGTTACAACCAAACACATAAACAATTTCAATAACAGTCTAGCAAGATCTTGCAAGATCCAAACCTATCCCAGATCCACAACCTGGTAGAGAACTCCAAGAAGAATCTAAACTCATGCTCACAACCCACCAAGAAACCTTCTTATTTCCCAAGCCCACACTTAGCCACTAGCTCTGCTCCGACTTCACTCTTCTCAACTACTCGTCTTATCCATGATGAATGATAATGATTTTAGACTCCACAAGAACCTCTACTTATACTAGACCAAGCCACAAGTAAGCCTAGCCAATTAAATTAATTAAATACACCCATCAAACCAAAAGTTGACTTGGCTACAAACATTAAATACATAACATTAATTAAATACTTAGGAAATGCCCCAAGTTTACAATGCATAACTAACTCATAAGACCACATAATAATATGTGCACTTAGACATAGGTCTACGTGCCAACTAAAAATCTAGATCCAAGAGTACACATGCCAACTCCCACAGATCGAAGCTTACTATAAATACAATATTCAAAGTCCACTAGTAAATTGAGAACAAGTAACCAAAAGTCACAAAAATGGCTTTAACTCCAAGATGATAACTCCAAAATTCATGCACACTTAAGAAAAGGTTCCCCAATATGCCTCGAATAGATCCCTAATTGCATGAATCATAACTCCAAAAACTCAGGCATGAAGCCCCTATATACAAGATTGCTACTTCCCTAGGATGCTCCTACATCACGCACCTCAGGTGAGAAGAAAATATGTTCTTAACAGCTGGAAGAACATCTTTCAATGTTCAACACATAAACCCCAAATTGGTTCTTGACATACATGTCCTCAACCACACCAACTTGTACAATCTTTCCTTTGTTCCACTTCTGCATCTTCTTTTCTAAAACTATCATCTCCATATCTTTGATGTACAATATATTCACTTTCCATGCTAATCTCTAACCCTATTAGGATCCTTTAACTTAACTTGGCTACCAATACTCAGGTTCCTTCTACCAATTTCTTCATTCTGCAAAGGAATCAAGGAATGCTTCCTGCCACTTTTCTTGACAGTAAACACATTCTTGACACAATCATGTACAACCTTGCAATCATATTGTCAAGATCTAGCAAGTAATATGTGACAACTACTCATGTCCACAATATCACACAACACTTGATCCTTATACTACCCAATCTAGAAATCAACAAGACATTAAACATGTTTATCTTGTAACCAACCAATCTTAGAAGGAAAATTATGTATCATCCTCTTCAAATCAAGTTTTTGAACCATCTCCTTATCAACTAAGTTATGAGTACTACCATCATCCACAAAATTTGTATCTCAAGACTTACAATGAGTCTGAAATAAATTCCTTCTCAAACAAGGTTCCAATGTCCCCTTTCCAAGCAACACTCTCTGAATCAACAAGATATCCCCATTCTTCTTGAGTTCATTGACCAAGTCTTCAAACTGTTGCACCACGATAATTCTTGTGTCACTAGCCTTAGGACATTCATAGGCTCTATGTCTTTCTTCACCTTGCCTATAGAAAGTACCCTTAAATGCACCTTTGTCTGTCCTCTTCCTCTGTTCAATAGGTTTCGGTTAATCTTCAACACTTTGTTTGTTCTTCACCAAGTGATCTTGCTTCTCCTTCCTTAGAGGATTACCTTGATGTCTCCTCGTCAGCTTCTCTTCTTCTCTCAAAGCATATTAATAAGCATCCTCAACTGAAGAAATATCAAACATACCAATTTCATCCTGAATATTGAATCTTAAGACATTAATATATCTAGCCACCTTTTCTTTAGACAATTCTCTATGTCCAAACCGAACAGTCAACTTGTAGAAATCCTTTGTATAATCCTTCATGGTCATATCTTTCTTCTTCAGACTCTACAAATTCATAAATAACTCAAGTTCATAATCAACAAGAATAAACTTCACCTTCAGTTTAGTCACCATCAATCTCTATCTAGTGATCTTCGTTTCACATTCCTCTTCTCTATTTCTTTGCAATTCCTCAAAACATAAAGTAGCATGTAATTTCAACTTAGTTTGTTCCAACCTTAGTTTAAGTGGGTCTTCAATATCCTCTAACTCAATGTAGTCTTCCAATTCACCAATCCAATCAATCAAGTCTTTAGGATTCAAAGTACCTGAGAAATTAGAAACCTCCATCTTATGCTTCAACTTTAATTGAGATCTAGATCTATCAAACTGATCAACCCTATTTCTCATAGGTCTCTCAACATGATAAATTTCATCTTCACCACTTAACCCAGCAACCTCAAAGTCTTTATCAGCTTCCTCATAACCATCTTTGGCACCCATATGTTGAGGTACACCACCTATAGCACTTATGATCTCAAAAATCATATCACTCTACATCAATGCCATCTCAAATTTGAACTCTACTTTAATCTTCTTTGAGATCCTTGCTTCCACAACATCACATAGATCTTCAATCACCCTAGGGTCTAATTGTCTTGAGGCATCTTCCATGATCTTTGCAAACCCTCTACAACAAATCAACCAAATCCAACTAGGCTCTGACACCACCTGCGTAGTGCAAGGTAACAGAATCCCTAAAAAGAGACATCCTAGCCCCCAAAAAAAACCACACAATGGAAACACAACAAAAATGCAAGATTTGATACCAAATCACAACTCTTTATTTATAAAATAAATGTTTACATGCAATGTGCTTGGTTTTAAGGCCTTCTGGGTTATGACCAAATTCATAAGCAATTAAAATGACATTCTAACAAGATCTCACAAGATCCAAACCCTAGCTAGCCTTGATCTACAACCTAGTAGAGAGATCCAAGAATAATCTAAACTCATGCTCACAAGCCACTGAACAACCTTCTTGTTTCTCAAGTCCACACTTAGCCACTAACTCTGCTCCAACTTCACTCTTCTCAGCTACTCATCTTCTCCATGATGAATGATAATGACTTTAGACTCCACAAGACCCTCTACTTATACTAAACCAAGCCACAAGTCAGCCTAGCCAATTACATTGATTAATTACACCCACATTAAATATACTCATCAAGCAACAAGTCCGCTTGGCTACAAATAATAAATACATAACATAAATTAAATAACCAAGACATGCCCCAAGTTTACAATGCATAACTAACTCATAAGACCACATAAGAATACACACACTTAGACATAGGTCCATGTGCTAACCAGTGATCCAAATCCAAGAGTGCACACACTAACACCTATGGATTGAAGCTCACGAATATAATCTCCAAAGTCTGCCAATAAATTAGGAACACATGACCAAAAATCATCAAAGTGGCTCTAACTCCAAGACGATAACTCCAAACATCATGCACACTTATGGAAAGGTTCCTAAGATGCCTTGAACATATCCCCAACCACGCTAATCATAAGTCCACAAATTTGAGCATGAAGCCCCTACATATAGGATTGTTGACTTCCCTAGGATTCTCTTGCATCAAAAACACCTATAAAAAAGAATAAAAATAATTTTCAAAATGATTTGTTGTACATATCTTGATAATTTTCTTGATCTAATAATGTAAGTAAAAAAAATTATATAATAATACAAAATAAAACATACATAAATGAATTACCCTCAATTATGATAAAGATAAACAAATCTTAAATGAAATCATCAATGAAAATTATACTAGATTATGAGTACACATGTATTTGGTTCTTATGACTTGACACAAAAAAATAGCGAGAAAATCATTGAAAACAAAATTCCATTATTTTTTCACAAATTGACATCCCCAAAAAATGTGCCTCACGCTTTATGATTTATGATAGAATGGGCAATTGATCAGCTGGACCATCATACATTTTAGCATGTCCACAATGGGCAATTTGCAATGTAAAATCTTTCAAACGAGCAATTAAGCATCCACAACACTTTTGGACTTCCAGATTTGAGCTGACAATTTTAGCCAAAAAACTTCATTGAATCTACATTTCCATTTAGAATTTAGTCTCTATTTCACATGCAACTAAAGAAGCAAATGTAAGTATTTTTTCTTTTAAAGGGAAACATAAAAAAGATTTGCAAATATGCATCACCAATCCTTGGAAAATTTACATTGTATTAGGGTACATAATTTCATAGACAAATCCAAAGGAACTAGCGATCAAACAAAAATAAGGAACACCTTATAACTATTACTCAAACTGAATTTAGCTTTGATAGTATGCCATGCTAACCAATCCATAGTATGAAAATCCCAAATGTCTCCCACTGAACAAATGCTTTTCTTAAATAAATAATAAGGATGCTTTAAAAACATTAATGAAAGAGGCTGATTTTGGTATTGGATGTGCCTATTCCACCATATAGAGGAAGTGGAAAAACTAAAGCCATGGTGAAGAGAGTTTCCTTTCCAACTTAGAATTATGGAAAACTCGTTGCCAAGCCTTCCATATAAATTGAAGGGAAAAAGAGGCCTTGATAGAGAAAAAAGGGGCATGAAGAACTTTAGCAAATTGTCCTATATGCCACCGCCATTTACCTTTGACAATAGCTAGGTCAATATGGTTTCATATTAGAATCTTCCAAGGTTCATTCCCATGAATAGCTCTGATAGTCCATTTGGAAGCCAACTATAAGCATTGTATTCTTGGATCTATTAATCCCAATCCACCTTTGCATTTAGGCTGAATGCAATGAGACAAAGAAATAGTAATAAAACCTCTGGTACAATCCCTTTAGCCCATAGGAATTGACGAATAATTTTGGTTAAGTCCTCATATCCTTTCTTAGAAGGCATCCAACATGAGGAACGATAAACATGAGTTTCTAAAAAGATTTTAATGGCAACTTGTATTTTACCAACCAAGGAAAGAAACTTATTTTCCTAATTACAAATTTTATTCCTTACCCTATCAAGATACCATCTCCACATATTAGAAAGAGATACCCCAATACCAAATGGTACACCAAGACACCTCATGATTTCCCCATGTCTAATTTGTCTCCATTCCCTAGGGATCCAATGAGAGATTGGACTAGACTGCACCATCAAGAATTCAATTTTTTCATGACCCAACTTGGATCCTGAAACAACACAATATAACTCTAAAATATCCAATGTATTAATGACATTTTTTTAGAATTTTGAAGAAACAACATACTAACATCAAAATATTGTGAGTTAATGACAGCACTATCACATGGGATGGAGACTTGTGAAATCCATTTCATGTTATTAGGATTGTTGAGCATATATCCCAAAGCATCAACTAAAAGAGCGTAAAGGTATGGAGATAGAAGCCAACCTTTCCGTATAGACCATTGTAGTGGAAATGGATCCATTATCACATTATTAATGATGATTTGAGCATTATCATCCTTGAACAACATTCACACATGGGCTCAAAACTTAGGTCCGAATCCTAACCACTGAAGCATTTTAAGGATGAAGCTCCAACATATTCTGTCATAGGATTTGTCAAAATCAAATTTGATCAAAATAGCATTCTGGCCTATTTGTTGAGCCCATTTGCATGTTTCCCATGCCAACATGAGATTATCTAGAATGAATTTGCTAGCAATGAACCCTGTCTGCTCAGGTTTAACAATTTCTTGCACAATAGGTTTAATCCTAATAGCCAAGGCTTTTGATATGATTTTGTAGGAATTATTGAGAAAAATGATAGAATATCAACCTAAAATTGTATCTTCCTTTTTTTCTTTTAGGAATAAATCTGATTATATCACAATTGATAGTAGGACCCAACTATCCTTTCTCAATAGCTTCCAAGTAAAAATTATAGAAATCCTCCTTAATGTATTTCCATAACTTGGTAGAATATAAAGTGCCAATATACATCCAAAAAAAACATCAAGCCTTAACCCAACTTCAACTCTTCCTTTCGGACACCGTTGTCACCTACTGATGTTCATTTCTGAAAATAGGAGATTTCGATCTTTATAGTGATGGCTCACTATTAGAGTATAGAAATATATGCAAATAATGATAATTATAAGCCTCTCTTCAAAATTGGAATAAAAATAAAATAATGACACCAATCCAAATGTTCTAGTACTTTTTCATTTATGTGTCATATTACCATTTACTACAATTTACCTCGAATTTAATCCCACGGTTTAACCAATACCATTTCTTTTTCTCGACCTTGTTTTTGTGAGAAATAGAAAAAACAAATTTAACACTCACAACCCTAAACCTAAAAAATTTCTCAACAAACTGCTCGGCACATGAAGGTGTCAAGTGCCAGTTTTGCTCGGCACTTGAAAGTGCCAAGTCACAGATTGCCCAGCACTTGATGGTGCCAAGTGACAGGCAATAGGTGTCGAGTGATAGGATGCTCAGCACTTGAAGAGGAACGCAGTAGGTGCCGAGTTAGCTCAGCACACAAAGTAAATGCTCTGCAACAATAGATGTCGAGTGAGCTTGGCTCCAACTGAGAAAGAGGATGTCGAGTGTTCTGTTCAACTAAAAAATTATAACTTAGAAAATTCCAACGTGAATGCTTTCACCATTAAAACCAAAGAGCTAATACTTGAAGCTTCCAAACAAACTTGTCAAATGCAATAAACAAGGGAAGAGCAATAGATTCAAGTATGCCTACTTACTTTGCTATTCAACTGAGATTAAACTATTAAAAAATTTGGGAGCATTCGACTTCAACCAGAAAACCCTAAAATAACCCTAAACTTTTAAATGTTCAAACTTCAATAAACTTTAAACTTGCAACACTAATGGTTGCATACGATAGTGCCTGGAGCAATCATTGCTTCAACAGGTCGAAACCAACAATGACAAACTTATAGAGTGAACACGGAAAACACGTGCAACTGCAAGCACAAACTTCTTTCCTTCTTCCTTCTCTACTCTACTCTGCAACAACTAATCTGTTGAATAATCTGACTGAATTCAAATGAATGTAGAAACATTCCCTTTTGTCACATTCCATTTTCCCCCTCATTTCTGATTTCAAAAAATCTCACCCACCATATTTATGTTTCTATCTGTTCTGGACATCAAGGGGTAGGTGAGCGTTTGGCTCAAGGAAGAAACAACCATTTCAATTTAATATTCCAATAGTTTTTTTGTATGGCAACTGTGATCTTTCTTCATACCTACCATATCTTGTTCCTTTCTCAAGTCTAGAAGTTCTTTATCCTCAAATCTCTAGAATTGTGAAACCCTCAGCTGGCTTAATTTTACTGTGAATTAGTACTAGGTTTAAATATTGTGAAAAAATGGCTTCAGAGCCTGTAAATGTGAGTGAATTCAGTGAATTGGAAAGAAAAATGCTTCCTAAAAGCATATATGGCTATTTTGCGGGAGGTGCAGAGGATGAATGGACACTCAAACAGAACATCGCTGCTTTCCAGAGAATCAGGTTGGTTTTTATTTTACAGAAATGAAAGGAGCCAAGTATTTGAGATCTCGATTATTGCAAAATGCAATGAATTCTTAGTATTTGAAATTTTATCGTATTTAAAGAAAATGTATGCAAATATTTTGATTTATGCTTTTTTTTCTTATGAATTTGTGTTTATGCTAAAAGGTTGTTCAAATGGCTTTGCCTATTGTTTTCCCCTCTTTAGCTTTGGTTCTGGTCTGAACTATTACCTAGAATTCCCAACACTTGTATATCAAATTTAGAGTTACAGTGACCTACTTTTAATCAAGCAAAACTACTTCATTATTGTTCAATTCTTGCTTGCGGTAAATAAAAGAAAATGCTTGCAAGCCAAAGATGTTTCTTTGATTATTTAGGAGATGTTCAGAGGGAAGTGATTCCGGTCATAAATTAATAAATTACCTACTAGATTATTTTTTGGAATATGTACCAATGGTCACGAGTGATAAAAATATCCCTAAAATGAATTATTTTGGTATAAATTAAAATTATAGTTAGATGTCATTAAACCAAATCATTTACAAATCTCTAATAGGTGGACCAATCTATTCTACTAAGTAGCTGCTGTCTAAAAAATGCCCTTTGTTACAGTTTCTCAATTCAACTCCTGAAAGATACACCGAACAAGAAATTCTCGTTGCAACCATCATGGAACTTAGGTGTAGGGATAGCCAATGGAATTTAAGTTATAATTCATAAAAAGGACAAGTATTTGGCACATTTTAAATCAAGTAGGGCTGGAGTCATGTAATGGACATTTTTAAAAAGTTTAGTGGTTATTGTAGTTATTTTTAAGATTTTATTTTTTTCCATTAGCAATATGATTTTGATCTCATGAGACCCACTGTTCTTTTGGAAGATTCTAGTGAGAAAAAGATACAATTGATGAATATAGAAGCTACAACACTTTTTATAGACATTATAGTGATTTTTGATAATTTAGACATATTTTTATTAATATAATTTTAAAAGTTAGAAAAGTCTTGTCTTACAATGAATTTCTTTTCTTGAAGTTCCAAGTATCTCTTCTATATTTGTCTGATGATGTCTATTGTGGGTAAGATAGATTCACCTTCTCCTTCTGCACACATCTTATAAAACCACCTCAGGTCACCAAGAATTATATCATCTATGACCCCAAGCTCAGATAGCATTTCTTTGATCTCATCTACACCCTATGCAATTGTTTCATTTCACCATCCAATACATTATTGGATCATGTGAAAAGTTTTATCATCAAGACCAACTACAAGGCATTCAAAGAGAAGCTTTTGCAAGCCATACCCCTATATTTCATCAACCCACAATATCACTTTCATCCAATTACTTGTCTCTTTCTCATATCCCTCAATGTTTGATTCAACTTTCTTAGTAACAATTGAAGTTTCTTTCCAAGTACCACTCAGGAGATTCACTTGTGTTACTGCTTCATTTTGCATAGCCTGAACCCATTCTTTAAATGTCTTAGTTGTGGCTTTACACTTTTGTAAATTATCTAGGAATCATTGATTGGTTGGAGACTTGACATCAACAATGGATGACATTCCATTGATTGGCTTTTGCTCAGGTATAGAATTGCATTGATATATTGGGGTCATGCTTTCCATAGCTTCCTTCATGTTTTTCTTATCTTTAGTGTCTTTCCACACCCGGTCTACAATCTTCTTATTAGACACCTCAAATATTTTCATATCCACGGCTCTACTACCTTTACCAAGGTCTATTTTTGATACTTGATAATGTTAAGGTGTGAACTCTTCCTAAAGCTTATCTTGTGGAGGTTTAGCAATTTCTTCCAACCACCATCCTGTGTCCTTGTCAAAATTGATCTGAGACTCTGTTCTTGCTTTCTTAACCTTAGAAGACCTTCCTAGGCATTTACTCACCAAGTCATCCATTAGCATGGAGAGTGGTACCATGCTTCATTTCTTTTCTATAGAAGTCTCTGACCACTTAGGTGTCGTAGGCTCCTTTCCAGGTGTGGTAGTGTTGTTGATCAGAGCCAAAGTATTCATTGATGCACTATCTCCTTCTGCCATTTTCTATTTGACTTCTATTGAGTCAGACATATCAAGAGTAATGATTTGTTCTGTTATCGCATTGGTTTCTGGGGAATCCAAATTTATTGTGATCCTACTCTTTGCTCTGTTTTGCATAGCCTTCTTTCTTTGAGTGTACAAACAAGTAGCTCTTTTAGTAAAATGTGCATTCTTTACTTAACTAAATCCCTGCAAGAAGAAAACAAGTGAAAACATTAGAATAAAAAGAGATGAAATCAAAGTTGAAGTTACACTTTCTTGCTTCAACTTCAACTCCTTCCTTGCATAGGGCATATTGGAATGGCGAGGAAATGGAAAGAAGGATTATGCATTTGGGCGAAAGATATTGACTTGAAGTGGAAATTGAAATAAATGGGAACTAGATTCAAGTTCAACTTCGATTGAGTAAAACTTTGGGTATCAGTATTGACAATTGGCCAAACAAATATGGGGGCTAAAAATCACATACAAAGGTAACTTTCCATTTCTAAAGCATAACAAAATAACAATAGTGTTATTTCATCCATGTCATTACAATCAGATTCAGAAAACAAAAGATATCAACTCTCTACATTCCCTATTACATTCAGAAAATATTCTTCTCCCTCCTACAGCTACAAAACTCCAGAACCAAAAAACAAGAACCTTTTACATTTGATTTTCCCTCATTAAATAATTTTTCAAAGAAGTTTGACAACCACCACAACTTCTTATTGAACTCATTTTGTCTTCCACAACAAATTATTATAATAATTAACTCTTTTTAAAGAATTAATTATTTTTACATCCTTTTTCAAATTTAATCCATTTCCCAAGAGCTTTTACCTATACAAACTTTCCCACAAACACCATGTCACAAAAAGAATTAACTATTTTTAAAAAATTATTTATTTCAAATTCTTTTTCACATTTACCTTACCCTCGCCAACTTACCATTTATCATTTTTACTTTCATGATCACATCATAATAGTACTGATTAATTCTTTTAGAATTAATTATGTGAAAGATCATATTAATTGAAAGTTTGATATTTAATTATTTTGCAAGTATTAATATTTAAGTCTGGCTTACAAGCTAAAATAGGCTTGGTGCCTAATCAATGCTTTTGAAAATTGCATCCTCAATCATAATTATCGTGAAGGTAACCAATTGGCTGACTACCTCTCAAATTTAGGATGTGATGATAAAGAACTAGACTGTTGGGATCCAAGTACACTGGCGGAGCTATACCCAAATTTATTGGATATCATGTACAAGGAATCAAGTTTATCATGATTTTTCATTTGGCACTCTCCAGGGTAATAGGGGCAATCGTCATTTTTAATAGGAAGTAGATTATGGCATAGAGTTCTTGACACAATCATTTGGTATGCCAATAGATGAAGATGCTAGTAGTGTTTTTGAACCAGCTGGAGATGCTCCAGAATATGAGGCTATTGTCGAGGATGGGGTTGACAATCATATTGCAGCAGACTGATTCTTTTTAGTATAAATGATACTTTTGGCATGATTTGTGCTTCAGCAATCTCTGATGGTAAACTAGAGTTTTTTGCCAAAAGGACTAGTGGTCCTCCGCATGTACGCATAACAGGGGTAGATGATCCTGAGACTATTAAACACCCTATTGGGGGATTGAATAATATAGGTAAGCAACTTGAACAACTTGCATTATCATATCGAGTTCCTTTTCAATTTGTTGCCATTACAGAGAAAATTGGAGAGTTTGAACTTTAGAGGCTTGACATCAGACCAAAAGAGGCTCTGGCAGTCAATTTTGCATTCCAGTTGCATCACATGCCTAATGAGAGTGTATCGACAAGGAATCCCCATGATCAACTTTTAAGGATGGTAAAGTCTCTCAATCCTAAAGTGGTCACTGTAGTGGAACAAGAGAGACCGGATGAATGTTGAAAAGCATTGCCTCGCTTGAGATATTGTCAACATAGTTGCTTGTGAAGGTGCAGATAGAATTGAGAGGTATGAGTTAGTTGGAAAATGGAGGGCCAGACTGATGATGGCAGGTTTCAATGGGTATCCACTCAATGCCTCTGTGAACAACACAATCAAGTCACAGCTACAATCATATTGCAGTAGCTACAAGCTTAAGGAAGAAGGGGGAGCTCTATCTTTTGGATGGCTAGGTAGAATTCTCATTGCAGCATCTACTTGGAATTGAGAAACTAGTAACTTATTATTGTTCTTGTACAAAATATTCTTATTATGATTTATAGACAACATTGTGGAGGTTTCATATGTCTTTGGCATTGACGTTGGCAATTAATTTATATCAGAGAAATGTGCACAACAGTACCAATCTTTGCGGAGTGAATTGTTTTTGTTCTTAATGGGACCATAGCTCATTATGTATGGATTCACATGCTACCATGCCTATGGAGCATAACATCTTGTCTTTTGGGGTTGAATTCAAATTAAGTTCCCGTGCCAAGTGTACTGAATTGTTAGAAAGATTGAAGAAGGATGTTCAATAAATTAGTAGGCAAGGAGAAGCAGAGGGAGAAAGGTTCAATGCCCAAGCTCATACTAATCACCGGGGTAAGCAAAGGGTTAGGGAGAGTTCTTGCAGTGGAATTGGCGTCGAGAGGGCACACACTCATTGGCTGTGCTAGAAGTGAACAAAAATTGAGCACTCTTCGCTCACAAATATCTGCTAAACACCCTTCTTCCACCCACCTTTTCCACGTAGTAGATGTGTCTTCAGACAACAGTGTGAGAGAATTCGCAAAGCTCATGTTAGAACTAAAGGGTGTTCCTGATATCATCATGAATAATGCAGGCATCATTAACATGAATGGTAAGCTTTGGGAGATCCCTGTAGAAGAATTTGAATCGATCATAGACATAAATTTGAAGGGAAAAGCGAACATACTTCACTATTTTCTACCTCATATGATAGCAAAGAAAAGAGGGATTATGGTGAATCTGTCATTAGGATGGGGTCGATCTGCTGCTGGAGAGGTTTCTCCTTACTATGCATCAAAATGGGTAATTGAGGGTTTGACAAAGTCAGTTGCAAAAGAAATACCTCTAGGAATGGCCATTATTGCATTGAGTCCAGGGGTGATTAACACTAACTTGCTGGCATCTTGTTTTGGTGCATCTGCTACCTTATACTAGAGTCTTGAAGCTTGGGCACCCCATGCTGCCACAACAATTCTTGGCTTGATAGCAGCAGACAATGACGCATCATTGAATGTTTGATTATAAACAAGTTTTTTCTAGTGTGATTTGGAGGTTAAAATACCATATGTGAATCCCAAATTGGAGGTTGCCTACAGAAAATTTTGAGGTTCCTTTTCAAATTTTTCCTCCTTACAAATTTGTTTTTCATCGATTGCTGCTCATAGGCTTGGATGGGAATGAAAACATGCCGAACTTGAATCATATGAGGGCCTCATCCTCCTCTTGCTCCACATCCATCATTTGCTTCATTAAGTCAACAAATGTTTCAGAAAATGCAACATTTCTTTCATCACTATAGCAACAACAGCATCAAATGATTCCTCAGCTTATTGGTAAATCAAAAAAATTCAATTGGAAAGGTGAAGAAAATGCTTAAAATGACGAGGTGATTAGTATGGTATGCAATTTTTTGAGAAAGATCTTATTTGTTGTGGAGATTTTAATACATTTTTGTGTAGTCTTCTGAGATCATGACCACCTTGACATTTTGTATGGAATCTCTAAGTATTTTTGTATTAGGTGACAAGTTCAGGTTTTCTTTCAGGTTCTTTCCCGAATGAACCCTTGAACCTGTTTTTATTTTAATATTATATATAGTGGCTCTGTCCATTTTTTTTTAAAGTATTAATATTTAATTATTTAAATAATTAAATATAATGCAAAAAATATATAATCATTTTACTTTGAAAGTATTTTAATTTTTTTACTTTTTGGGAGGGGTAATACTTAGGGTTTTAGAAAACCTAGGTAACAATGGCTCTCTAGGGGATGCATTATGTGCTCGGATGCAGAGAACTTCCAGAATATCTTGTTGTTGCTATCTAGTGTCTATCCATTGGCCATAAAGTCACTATCAATAAGTTCTCCTTTGTAGTCTAGCTTGACCTTTTTGTCAAAGAAGGATAATAAATGGGAATATTATGGAGCTCATGATGTGCTAGCCAATATCCATTAAGCATTAATAGAATCCCTTGATGCTAGAACTAATGCAAATGCAGAATGAGCATCCTTCCACACCATGATATAACAATGTGTATGAAATAAGAGGCTATTTCTTTCAACTTGAAGTTGTTCACCATTTTTTGACTCAAAATTGCAAGCATCAAGGAAGAACTATGGGGGTCATTTAATGCACAAAGGTGATGATCTTCCTCATACGAGTAACCATCAACAAAAAATATATGCATCCCAACAATTTTAATCATGAACATTGTTGCACCAAGGACATCTCTCACTACATAACTCTAGAATTGGATATTGTTCACCTCTGAAGCCTCTTCATATCACTTCCAATTTTCAATTTCATGTGATTTTTTAAATCTACCAAGTGTCCACTAATATTTACAATAAAGATCACAATTCTCATCCTTGTCTCACACTTGTAAACCAAATTAGGGTTCACATTTTATTGTGACATTCCACAAAAATTGTAGATAGGTCTTGTCACAAAACTACTCAAAAAGAGGCTTCTAAATTAAGCTCATCACCCAGGATCTATTGAAGTATAAACATCAATTAATGAAGAGAGCAAATCATCTCTCATTCAATTTCACCTTTCAATTCCAATTTTTTGAATATGCTCTCTTTAGCTTCCAGAAGTTTAGAAAAGTTATTGAATGATAGAAAGCTCCCGATTTATAGGAATCCTTGATCAAATAGTGGTTGAGAATCAGAAGTCCTCCTTGCAATTGCCTTTCTAACTCACCAATTCTTGTCACTCCATCATCTTCATGACATTTCCCCTTTTCATTTTCTCAAAAATGAGAATTCAATCTCCTTAATATATCGGCCAATCTCGAATTGCAATTCATGTAGAACACCTAAAGTATGCAATCTACTCAAAATGCATAAATCTCCTTCCAACTCAGAGTTTCTATATTGTCATGTAACAAAATCACAGCATTTTGCAAAGCAATATGGACCCCACTGGCTATTATAATATATCATGATAGTAAGACACTTCCATGTCGAGCCTCTATATCAAACTTCTTTCATGTACAATGTTGCTCTTTTTGTCAAGTGGATTGGTGGATACTACCAAAGGTGATAAACCATACTTTCATGTTCATACTTTCCAAAACCATCTTGAATCATAGCCAAAAAAATCAATAATCATTGCTTCGTATTCTTTTTGCATCAAGAACAATGAGCTTGTGTGTATCTATCATCCCATAAGCCAGACGAGAGCACCTTCTATTATCCTCAATTCATTTGGCCTTGGATTATTGAGCCTTGGTATGAGTCATCTTTTCTTAGGAATTAAGATATATAGAGCACCATGAATCATTAGGACTATGTTGGTGGCATCCTTGATATATTTTATAACCCGATATCAAGGAAGAAAGCTATCATCATCTTGTCACGCAGTTGGAGAGGACTTCACATTGAAGACATCTTCCGAGAATATCACAAAGTTTCCTTTGAAGACATCATCTCTTCAACCATCATGCAACCTTTATTAAGGGTTCATTTTCCTTATGCTTCCACCATTATCCTATAGTTCCATCAAATACATGACAACATCAACTTTGATAATATTATCTCCAAAATTGGCCTCTAAATGTCTATTATCAAGAAACTTCCATGACATATTAAAAGTCACACAGAACTATAATTATCAAAACATTGTGACATGTTGATAATATTGGACTTCAAGGAAATTTTGCATCAACTCATAATACACCCTCTGGATTTGCATAGCTATCTAAGCATCAACATTTATGTGAGAGCCATAAATCATTTGTGATGTCATATGGCTCTATTGCAAAATTTCTCATAGTGGTCTTTATGACTTTTTAAAATCTATATCGAATATAACGACATCACATACCTTTCGAGCCTGCAAAGGATGATCAACATCTCTCCCTAAAAATGGAATGGTAATGCATCAAGTTTGAAGTGTCCCATCTCAACAACTTAATCACAAACATAATTAGGGTCTTTAGTTATTATGTGAGTGCCTTTTCCAGTCTGAAATTATTTTTTATCAATATGGATTGATAATAATAAAATCCCATTTTTCTTCTTCTGCTCACCTAACCACAGAACAAGGCATGGAACTTGGTCCATGCTTTTATTTCACATATGATTTAGGTCTCCTTCCAGGCTAATTATAGGCCAAGCACAACTTTAATTGGAAAGATTAATCCATCTCCCAAGTCACGGGAATATATAGGGAGATCATCTTTATTTGTCTTAATGTCTTCAAGGAATCTCCCTTTGATACAACCATTACACAAAGACTATGAAAATCTGATCAAGTGATTTCAAAGTCGCATCCTTACAATCACATAGGCCTTCAAAAACTAAGCTTTGAAACTGCATGCTGAAATTTAAAATTAGACCTTCAATCTAACTTGGACAGTGCAACTAGATGAGTAAAGAGTGTTGCCAATCATCTCAGCAAGGTCTTACTTTCTTGGAAATCTTCAAAATATGGATTGAATTAAGGAAAAGGGGAAGATTCAAAGATGATGCAACTTTACTGAAGGCAAACAACAACAAAACAAAAAAGGAAACAAGCAAGCCAAAACTATAGAAAGGAGACAGTTATTTACAATGGAGAAGACAAAACCTAAAAACTAAATATCACCATTTATAGGCTAGAAAAAGTATGAAACTTTCTAAACCAACTTTGAATAGAATGGAAGCAGTTTTTTCAAAAGGTAAACTAAAAACAACCAAAGTGTAAGGTTTTTCCCATTAACAAGGCAAGGTAGGGGTGGAAAAATAAATAAAGATTCAAGAGTATTCTCATGAAGAACTTAAATCTCTTCATGGTGAGATATGAAACTGATGTCTTGCTAGAATTTTTCACAACTATATTTGAAATTCCAACAAACTCTTCCATACCTTGATCTTTTGACAGTTGCATTGATTCCTCCAAAGATGACATTGAGGAGAGAACTGCAAGGTGTCGGAAAACAAATGGATCCTTTTCTACTTCTTGGCTATCATTTGGTTCTCTTTCAATATTTTTTTCTTGCATCAATCCCAGTCCACCAATATCTTTTTCTTCAAACATTTTCTCTTCCTTTTTTGGATCTCTAACAAGAGATTTTCTTTGGCTAAGGATGACACCATAGAAAGACTTTAGAAATGTTATTTTTTTGTCAAATCACCTACGACTTCAGCTTCCTCAAGACCCTCTAGTGCTTTAGGCTTTAGTAATGCTTCATTATTTTCCAAGAGATCAAATAAAAATAATTCATAATCAACTTCATGCTCATAGGAAGAGCTATCCAAGCATGTTGATAGATATTGTATTGTGTGATTAGCTATACTTTTAGAAGAGTATTCATGCTCTTCCAATCTTTTAGGTTGTAAGTGTTCTTCATGATATTGTGTGCCATTCAAAATAAGAAGGTCATGCATTTCATTTGTTTACCAAATTGACAAGTAATCGTTGTCTCTTCTTCATCAGTATTTTCTTGTGCATGTTGATCCTTCATACCTTCCTAAACAACATCGTTTTATGAAATAAAATTAATAGTCCCAAATATAAAAGAATCAAATTCTAAAGTTTGAAAATCTCCTAATAAGTTTTCATTTGATCTTTCACTCTCCAGGCCTTGTTCAATGGTAGATATATCAAGTCCAATCATTGATTTAGTTGACTGTGTGGCATATTTGTCATCATAATCAACATGTAGATAGTAGGCTCCAGCTACACTACAGGGAGTGCTTTCAATCTCATGAGGGGTTACGAAATCTTAATCATCAAAATTTGTTATATTTTGATAAAAAGCAATAGGCGATTTTGACTTTATTGCTTTGAGAATGAGCCTTTTATGTTTAGGCTTTACCTTCGGATAATTCTGTTGTGCATACAGACAAATTCCCACCTGTGTAATTTATTTACACTTCATTCACTTAGAATCATGTCATCATCTAAACCAATAGCCTCCCTTTGTGCATCTTGCAATGTTTGCACTCTCTGGCACTTTAACAAAAATGTGATTTTAGTTTGTAAAGCACCAATGAAAACACATAGTTGATTACTTTCATTTGGTTGGTTTTTTTGGGGAATTTTACTAGTAACCTATTGAACCTATCTACAAAATCCCTCATAGTTTCAATCTCCTTCTTTTGAATTTGAAAGAAATTTAATAATAACTTAGCAACATTAACTACAAGCTTAAATATTTGGAAAAATTTTACCTCAAGATCACTCTAGCAAGTGATACAACCATTATGAACATTCTAGAACCAATCAGTAGCACTTCCAATGAGACTCCATGTAAATAGTCTAACAAATATATTCTCTTCCTACATACCACAAATCCCACAGGCGACTATAGTTGCTTTAATGTGATCATCAGGATCTTGATTTACATCACTAGAAAACTTCAGGAGATATTCCATTGATCTTTTATGTAAGGCTGAGTATTGAGATAAAGCAAATGGCCCAATTTGAGCCCCCCATTGTTGGGCCGCAACCAAAGCCATAATACAAAAATTCTTTTACCAAATAAATTAGATTTTCCAAACTTCATCCTTGGGGAAGTAGCTTTAGATATCCAAGGAAAGGAAAACACTAGAACTTCACTTTCGATCCCTAGTAGAGGAACTGTTTCAAAACCCTAGGTAACAGTTCCTCTAGGAGTACTTCCATTTTTCCATTTTAGCCACTACGGCTTCCTTAATAAGTTTATGCTCCTCCTTGTTCATTGTCTCATACTTAAGTAATTTGAAGTCTCCCATTCCTACTCCACTTTGTAGTCTAGATAGCCTTTCTTCAAAGGTAGGGGAAGGCCTCTTAAAGACTACTTCCTCTTCTTCTTCTTCACCCAATTTCAATTTCTTCTTGGACTTAGTAGGTCTCCAAGTGAATACAGTAGGGGAAGACTTTGAAGGTCTAGTTATGATAACCTTTCCTTTCTTCTTGGTAGCTCCTCCACTTCAAGTTCTTCTTCCTCTATTGGTTCTTCTCCCTCTTCCTCTTCCTCAATATCATCTCCTTTGCCCTCTATCAGTAGAAGAGGAGAGCTAAATTTCTTAGTTTCTTTGAGAATCTTCTCAACTTGTTTCCTTCCTCTCTTCATGGCTCAAGGAATTTTGATCTCCAATGAGATCCTAGCCTTGGCTTCCTCATAGGTACCATAATATGTTTCCTTGGGGTCTATTGGCTCATTCACAAGAGCTTTATAAATGTCCCTTGTATCATCTATGTTAACCTCATAACCTAGAGGCTTACCCACGCCACTCTAAGCCTTACTGCCTAGATATGAATTTTATCACAATCGACCAAAAAAAAAATTTCCTGCTCATAAACTTCCACTAATTTTTGAGGGATTCTATATCTTCTTTACATTTTCTCTTTGAAAGTTTCTCAGTATGCATCTATTATACTTTCAAAATTCTCACCCATTTCTGCTATGAATTCATTTATATGATATAAAGTTGGTGTATCCTTCTTCTATACCATAGTCCCTTTGGAAGAAAAGAAATTTTGCACATAAAAGAATAAATAAGTCAATAGAGATCTAAACTTACATGGATTTTTCCTTGATGACTAAATGTTTTCCATGTTTTTGCTGATTTTATTGCGCTATAGCTCGACAAGGTTGAAAGATAAGTTGTTCTTCACAACTTTGAAAGCTAAGTCAACAACTTCACACAGAATGATGTTTAATATGCTCGAGCTATAAATCTTGTGGGCTATAACATGGATGCCAAAATTTATCTCCATGTCAACCACACCATGCAACATCATGCCTCTACCATCCCATTTAGAATGAGTCCTCTTTGTTAGTTCAACCTGACCTAGAGTTTTTGTGTTCTTTGCCTTGTTCAACATTGACAACCCTATAATTTTGTGTATCATCTTCTTGGTGATCTAAATAAGTTGATCCAACTAGAAATGCATGTCCTAAACTTGGCTAAGGATTAACATAATCCATTTCCCTTAGAAATCTCTTGGCATGTATAGGATATCTATTAAACCTTTCATCTCCAAATTCTTGCACTCAAGTTTCAAGCTCCCATCCACACATAACTCATTGAATGTCTGGTTCATTTCTAGGGTTCCCAACTCTTGAATTAAATAATGATAATCTAACTGAATATCATGAATAAGGAGCACCTTGGGAGGAATTCATGATTGTTCTCCAGCTAGGTCAAGTTCTTCAACAATCATCAAACTTAGTTTGAATGTTGGGGCTTTACAATCGACTCCTCAAACTAACATCTTTGTACCTTTCTTTACCTTGCTACTAGAGGATGTTGTAGTGCTCGTTAAAACTTCAAATGCTAGAAATAAATTTGATGAAATTTCTCTAAATCACTTGAGGGCTCTAGAATACTCTTCACTCTATTTCTTCTAAAAATAACAGTGAAACAATAAACTTTGATTTCCCTTTTTAATGAAATTGAGTCTAAAAATTTGTCATTAATGCATCACACAACAGTTCACTTAGTAGCAAGTTTTCCTCCACTTGGATAAGTCTTCATTTCTTAGAAGACACCTTTAACTTAGGAAGGTCTCTTAACTCAATAAGGTCATCAACTCGGTAGAGTCTTTAACTCAACAAAGTCTTCAACTTGGCTTGAACTTTGATCTTGCCATATATATCCAAGCTCAGTTAGGTCTTTAAGTTTTCATCCAACTTAGTTATTCTTGTGCATCTAAGATGTTGATATGGATCTTTTTGCATGCTAACTAGAACTGATGTGAGACATCTCCTTCTAAATCATAGCTCTAGCAATCTCCATGGGTAACTATTTTGAGATGGTGAGTCACACAACTCATTGACTTGGGTGTGAACACTCTCATTACTCTAATTGAAATCCTTAGGAGATTTCCTTACCCATTGCTTC
Organism: Cupressus sempervirens; assembly: GCA_028749045.1. Classification (NCBI taxonomy): domain Eukaryota; kingdom Viridiplantae; phylum Streptophyta; class Pinopsida; order Cupressales; family Cupressaceae; genus Cupressus; species Cupressus sempervirens. The sequence continues at coordinate 295,371,767 of CM053784.1, forward strand.
CTCATTTGACTTCTGATGTTGTCAGCTTTTGCTTTCTTTTCATCTTCAATTATTCCTCTATTCATACAATTTTTAGCAAGATGTCCAAGTTCTGTACAGGGTAAAAGCACAGATCTGTGTCACCATTTGTGATACCAAAACCTGTTTTGGTCAAATCTCATTTCTCTATCAAAACTCAATTTTTTTCAAAAACTAAAAATACCCTTTTATAGATCTTAGATTCAATATCATCATTATATAAATTTTTGAGCATTTTGAATAGTTATAATATGTTATAATCCCAAAGTATTATAAGTCAATATTTCAACATTTCAGCAGATGCTCCCTCAAAAAAGGAAAAAAAATAGTAAATCATATTAAAAAAATTTAAAAATTATATTTATCTCTAGAGGAGAGAATCCTCTTCACGAATATGTAATTTTTTTTCAAGAAGGTATAGACTTGATAGAAAAGTTTTGACGGGAGGAAAAAATTGTTGGATTCTGATAAGGTCGAACTTGAGTACTTATAACAAAGAAAATATAAATCAAAACTTATTATTTCTTTTTTTGTGCACTAGCTATACATGTCATCTATAAGATATTTTCAAATCAGAACAAAAAAAGATGATTTTCATATACTTGTTTGCCGGGAACTACACCCTATATTTTTTACAGTAAAAAAAGGGACTTCAAAATAAAATAAAATGAATAAATTCTTACTCAAAAAAATTATAAAAATTATAGGCATAAAATTCATCCAATTCTACACATTTCATCAGTTTACATCATCTTCATATTTTAAACACAAATACCATTTTTTTTGTCAGTAATGTTGAACTGTCACATTCTAATATCACGTTTCTTTATAAAAGGTGACACAGGTTTGTGCTTTTATCCTACATACAAAACATATCTTTGTAGTGTCTCTCTTCCTTGTGTGATGTTGTATGCAATTTTCTCCAATGTGCCAAAACTCACCAAAGTAGTGACATCTACACCATGTATTGTAATCCCAACCAAATATAGTTTTGAAAATTTGTTCTGTTGAGTTCCATTTCTTGGTCTTGCATTTTGAAGATTTGCACCCTAGTGTGTTGCAATTGAAACACTTTCCTTCAAACTTAGGTTTCTCTGTGCATTCACTTACTCTATCTTGGTTTGTTGCAATTTTAATACTTTCCACTAAACTTGTTTGATATATGTCCTATCTTTCCATAATTTCCTAATCCTTCTTTACCTTTGTGTCTAAATTAATTTTTCTCATTCAACTGATTCATGGCTTATTGAGATTTCATCATCCTCTCATTGGTTTGCTTCTCTATGTTGAGGTCATTCTATAATCTTGCATTCTTTGTCCTCAAGTTGATAAGTTCTTTATTTGCACCATTGAGTTGATCAATCAGATCTATTTGCTGAAGAGATAGTTGATGAATTTCATTATCCTTTTCTTCTATTTATTTTTTGGCTTTTTCCTTTTGTTCCATGACTTCACACAATCTAATTGATTACACAATCTAATTGATTGAATTTCTTGTTCTCTTTTCAACTTTCTGACTTCTTCATGAAGAGTATGATTCTTTTCAAGTAGATCTTTGATTGTTGCATTAGCTTCATCTGGACTTCTTTCTTCACAAATATCTTTAATTCTTTCTTCAATGTAGAGATTGTCATTCATCTATGTTGCAAGATCTTTTCTTCTTCTTAAGGATTGAGAGAGCTACTCCTTGATTTTCTTGAACTGATCATGGCCAATTGTAGATCCAAATTTTCATTTTTAATGGCCTTCTCCAATCTATATACTTCCAATGTCTCTGATCTTTTCTCAAGCTGCTAAACTTTTGATGTGAGAACCAATGCTCTAATACCAATTGTTGGAAATGTAGTATAGATTGGGTGACTAAGAGGGGGTGAATCAGGAACTACTAAAATTTATACTTTAATTCACCAATTAAATATTCACCATATAATCTGATCTAATTGCATGCATGAAATATTGAAAGCAATAAAACATTCATAATACTTGACACAATATTTAGTAACCTAGAAACCTTCCAAAATAGAAAGTAAAACTTGGGTGGGGATGATACCCACAAGCTTTATTACTATAGTATAAAGTTATCCTATTAAAACTTATAATTGATCACTTTTGATGATCTTCCCTGTTACGAGCAATAAGGACTATTAGGTCCACCTTGTGAAAGGATTTACAACATACACTGAAGTGTGCACTCTAATAGGAGATTTGGAATGAGACTATTAAGTCCACCTTGTTAAAGGATTTGACTGATGAACTTATTAGGATGAATCAGTGGTTAATCTTTGATATGCAACTCAATTTTCTAAATAAAATTCTTTTGAATAACAATGATCACCTGGTTGCGATGGATAAGTCTTTATTTTTCCTTATACTACTTGTAACCTTATTAATTTGCACTCATCTACTTCTTGCTTGATATATTTCAATTATATTCTCATTGGATATGAAAAGATATATTACATATATTTACCAATCCAATAAATTACCTTCTAGAGTTGACAGTAATACCAAATTCAAACAATCTTCACAAAGTTGGCTCACTATTGTAACTCGAGTTCTGAAGACTACTCAGGTGATGTTCTGACACTTGGGAAACACTTTTCAACACTTGGAAAACTCTAGCACTTGGTTGATGTAAATTTTTACTCCATACTAATCACTTAGAGTAATGAAAACTTAGTCAACATTGGATGACTTAGTGAATATTGAAGAACTCAATAGACACGATTGACACTAAATGGCTCAGTCAACACTATCTTCATTCACTTCATTAACACACCATAGCTTGGTAGTAACTAAATACTCAGTAGACACCATAGAGCTCGGTTAACACTAAATATTCATCACTTACACTGAAGAGCTCGGTAGACGCTGTGAAGCTCAAGAGAATCTTCTTTCTACATGTGGTGCTCGGTAGCAATGTAAACAACTAAATAAGTGTTCAATCACTAATAGACAAAATATTTGACCTTAATGTGAACAAGTAATCCCAAAACATCTTCCCAATTGACTAGATCAAATAATGGCTCAAATAGGGAAACAAGTGTCAATGACCCCCTTTAGATTCCATAGAGGCATACTATAGAAAAAGATAAGGAAGAAGGATTGAAGATAGTCCAATGAATTAAATTACCCAAGGTGAAAAAGAATATTAACCCTAAATATCTCCTAGCCATTGGTTCCTATAAATTCAAAAAAATACATTCTACAAAATAGGGTTAAAACCCATAATCTGACCAAATCCCTAAAACCCTCCCATATAGGAAGATTCTTGTTGCCCCACTTTTCATTCTCTAACCAATTGGTAAAATTTATTTCTTGTATTTTAATGAAAAGAGAGTAGTTTATGTCTATTTTGAGTCTAGGTCTAAGTCCCTTTTGGTTACATGAATCTCTATCAGACTTTTCCTTTTCTCCCTCTCCTCATTCCTAGCCACGTGGTTTTTCATTTTGTTGAGTGATCTTATGGGTAGGTTAGTGCCTAGTCTAATGGAGATTCATGTTACTCATTCAAAGATCAACTATAAGCTATATCCATTTACAACTTATCATTTTTTCAAAAATTGATGCTGACAAAAATTTGGGGATCGTCTTCTCCTTAGTGGGTTTCCTACCCATGAGGATGATTTCTCATGAAAGGCACTAGATGATGCACATAGATCAAAAATATGCAAGTAACAAGGAATCCTATAGAAAATCATGTTTTCATTTATGATTATGACTCCCAAATGTGGTTCAAATTCCTTGTGGCCCTCATAATCATCCTCAATGGAAAACTCAAAACTGACTTCTCCTTGACGGGTTTTCAACCCATAAAGTTGGTTTTCTAAAAATGTAATTTGGAATAAAAAGGAATGTTAAGTGGTCCTCAAGAAGTTTTTTGCATCTCATTTAGACACTTTCAACTTCAAGAGGAATGATTGTCCAAAGTCTAACTAAGAAAGGAAACATTAACAGAGAAGCAAAAATTGTCTTCTCCTCGGTGGATTTTCAACCCATGAGGATAGTTTCCCAAATTCCAAAGAGAACCAAGTTAATGATTAGATTGGATTTGAAAGTCATGTTTAGAATATCTTAGAATAATAATAAAGTGAACCTAACCATTACAAGAAAGAAATGATAATCAAGATCTAACTTGGTAGACATTCTTCCATAGATTACCCTAATGGTAACTTCCTAAAACTTAAAGGAAAATGGGAAAGTAAGTTATGGAGATATAGAAAATTATTGTTGAGCTCAAAAAAATAGTGAAAAGACCTCTAGATGTCTATTAAGCTCTCGCATTTACTATTCAATAGGTATCTCCTTAAATTCATTCATGTGGCATGAATTATGAAGATCAACGGATGAATTGAGGCTCCTAGATATGGAAACATAAATAGTTGAATGATCTACCACTCTTTCTTTGAACTATTATTCTATTAATGTGCATAGCCTTTTTGAAAAGACCAATGATTGATGCATTATCCATTCCTTTCATTTTCTCAATTCAAATCTTGTTCTCAAAGTCATGGAAACCAGATTTGTGAGTTTCAATGGATTAACTGGGATCAAATCCCAATTGAAAATTTTCAAGACACCTCTCTTCACTTCTACAACATGGAGGAATTTTTAAATAGAGTAAAGTCTGAGAAAATTCACCCCATCACTAAGAAATTTTGAGGATGTGGGTTGGTCGAAGATGTTGGTTTTTCGGTTGTAGTTTAGGCCCCAGAGCTAACCTATGAATGCATACATCATTACAATCCAAACATAAGGTAGATTGTGCTACCTAATGACATAGTGTTGATTTCAATTGATAGGAAGAACAAGAAGAATTCTCAGACTTGACCTTTGGGGGAGCCATTTTTGAGTTTTCCATAAAGAAGATGACTTGGAGAAAAGAAATCGTGCAAAAATGGTTCCAGAAACCAAGGAGTGCTAAGAGTAAAGTTCCTAAAACTTTGTTTGGAACCAATCTCAAACCAAAAATTATTGATATTTTGGTTCTCCTATATAGGTTGAAAGGTGAGGTAGAAGCTTTGAATTTTGTTGAGCAATTTTTTTGTTTAGTATAAGTCATTTGCTTTGACACTCAATACATTGATTGGGCTCAAGAGGTAAGTGAAATTTTGTCCAATGCTCTCCGTGTGGCCAAATTTTATAATACATTCTATATTTCCTCTTTCCTCATTTATATGTTGGCCTCATTGCAACTATTTCCAAGCCTCCCAAGAATAGAGAATTTTACTAATGATGTGAAATCTTATTAGTTTTATCTGTGCTTACAGTTATAGAATAGTTATGTTGAGTATGTAAAAGTAAATGACCAATTTACTATGAGGATTTGCAAGGAGCTACAGGGATTTCTAGAAAGGAGATTCATTCTTGAATACATGGCCGCCATTAGCCAATTTGGGAGTTATTTCATTCAATTCTCATCTTTCTCTTATTTACATCTTGCAGCTTTTGATGGATTCCCCTTGAAGCTACCAAGGTATCCCATTGACATGCTCGTGCTGATCAAGATTGTGTAGAAAGCCATTCAAGTGAACATATTGAGTGAGAGTTTGAAGAACAAAGGATGTGAATTCCCCATGAAGGTGGGGGCTTCAAATTATGACACCCGCTCCAATGCCAAGAATATGTTGAAGGTATTTGAGATTAAGTATAAGCTAGACATGTAAGAAGTCTTGAGGCCCATGTTTGACCCAAATGGGTATGGCAAAGATGTTTTGTAGATAGGAAGTGTAATAAAGCATATCACCACCATTGAGGATCATTGGGCTCACTGCAAGGATGTGTTCGAGAGTCATGATCGAGCCTTCACCAGATTAATAGCCAATTAGGTGAAGATGTACAAAGTTAACATTAATGTAGAAGGGGTGGTGGACGATGGCCAGAATATGTATAGTAATACTTACTTGACCAAGCTCAAAAGCATCCCAATAAGCTCAAAACCTTATGAAGACACTGAGGAGAGTTGCATATAATGATGGCTTGAATCTACAAGAGGACTACAAAATTGGTCAGATGGACCACAACTTAGAAGTCTTAGCAAAGGCACATCTACTTAGGCTTCCCCAAAAGTTGTAGCAGCTTCCTCTTCCTAGGGTAGTGCATCAGGTGAAACCTTTTCTATTACTCAAGGGCTAGCACCACCATCAAGTGGAGGTGACCAACCTCCCGATAAGAACATTCCCCTTGCCAAAACTTGCGAAGATGGTTCTCTACTAGTAATTGGAACTAATATAGAAGCTGAGAAGGAGGTGGAGGAACTGAAAGATAGTGCATTCATAGTAGCTCTTTCACCCCATACCAATTCGATTCCATCTATGATTGTTGCACTACTCCTACCAAGTAGTCTCCAAGTACAAGTGATAGATCTTGGAGATGGTGAAAGTAGTGAAAGTGAGTTTACTAAGTCTGATGAAGTAGCAAAGAAGACCACAGAAGTAATAAAGGTCCTAAATCTTCAAAGCTCATTTCACAGGTCTCGAAGAATCCTTTCTCTTCAGCTATGAAGGCATTGACCTTGGTAAAAAGGAAGATGTTCAATATAGACACAATTGAGACTGCATCTAAGGTGATTGGCACAGAATCATAGCTAGAGGACACGTTGGACAACAAAAGGAAGAGGAAAGAATAGGGAGTTCCTAATAAAGAGACTTTATCTCTAGCTATCTACTCTAGATCAGCATTGAGTAAAGTCAAGAAGCAGAAGACCCTATCAATTATTGGACAAGATCTTAACAAAAGGCATCTAACTATGGAGATTTCCAGACCTACTGAAGAAGGGAGAATTGAAGACATGTCTACAAATGATTTTTCCTTGCATTATGTAGATCTTGGAGAAGTAAGACATGATACTTAGGTGGGCCTATAGAAGTCAACAAATGATGTGATAGAGGGACAACTCAAAAGCCTTAAGCTAGCTAAAGTTAGAATGAAGGTGGAGATCCGTGAACTTAACTGCTCCATCAAGCAATTAGTCACCCCATTAGGAAGCATCTTAGGAATGTCAATCACTAGTGATCCTACTATTACTGACATTCAAGCTCTCATCTCCTAGTTACAGGAAGACAAGCACTTCAGATAGATTGGTAGAGAGTGGAGCGGAAAACTCAAGTCTAAGGGACTTGCAATTATAGATCAAATTGACAATGTAGTATTGAGGCTCAAAACAAAGAAGGATAATATCTTAGCTAAATGAGCTACCTTGGCAGCAGAGAAAGTCAAGAGTGAAGATTGCATTTCCTTACTGAAGATGATTATTCACATAAAAGCTAAGGAAGCTGTGGAAGTAAAGATTCTGCCCAGGGGAGATGAACCTTTATTCGAATGGCTATAGAGCATGCAATTCAAAGTTGAAATGATCCTAGTGGCAAAGGAAGGACTGAAGGAAATGGAAGCTAAAGTGAAAAAGGATCATGACAGAGACTATGAACTATTAAGAGGTATGCATACAAAATCCTAGGCTAGTGGACAAGGAAAAGGGATAATTGGAGTGGCTTTAATGCAAAATAATTTCTCTTTTTATCTAGATGTCTTGATGGAGATATCTTGCAATCACCAGAACAAAGTGTCCAAGCTCCAAAAACTTGGTGGGTGTATCCATGTGGCTATGGAGCAAATATAGGAGAGGTTGAATATTTTCAAGGATCTAGCCAGAGAGCATTCCAAGTGGCACTTAAGATACACTAACATTCATGTTCATAGACATGAGGAGTTGATTCCAATCATTGTCGCCACCAAAGCCTATAACAAAAAGTCAGAGAAAGGAATGAAGGCGAAGTGGTTCTTATCCCACCCTTTCACATTTTGATATAATGATTGTAACTAACAAATTGGTTCCTTGCCATTTGTCAATTTTGAGGAGATGAACTGATTTGAGTCCCATTTTATAATGATCATCTCAAAATCCTATATGTACTAAATTGAAAGATTAATAAAATGTCAGCTAATTTTAGGTGTGAAATACTTGATGTTGTAGAGACAATTTGAGGGTATTTTACGTCAATCACTTTTTGTCCCATTCATTTCTATATTAGTTTTATATTTTCTCTTTTGGTCTAAATTGAATCAAGGAATAAATAGAGTTTTGTTCCCCTATTTTGGAACAACAAGTTGAAGATAATAATATTATTATTGGAAGTTCAAGAGAAATCATTTTCATGCTTTTCTTCCAAGTTAGTCTTTTCCATTCTTAGAGCTAGGATCTTGTTGATATCAGTTTAGTTGTAGATAGTCTTCGTTATGAAATTTTTAATCTTTGTGGGTTCATAAGATGTGTGAATCCATAAACATGACTAATCCTAAAATTCAAACCCTTGCCTAAGTTAGTTCCTGTTTAGGCCTAACTTGGTTCACCTTTCCTGTTCTTGGGTTAAGAACATACCCCATTTTAGAGTTAGGAATAAAACATAATTTATTGCAAATTACAAATACAAAATGGAGTTGTACCTAAGAATTCAAAGGGAATTTAGTCTCTTAGTAACAACTTTCCAACTGTTGTAATCAGTTACTATTCACAAACATTGGGCATCCAAAGAGTAAAAGGAAAGAACAATCTATCTACCTACAATTCCCTCATTCAAAAATAGTAAAGGGAAAAAATTTACACACAAGAAGCCATAAAAAGTATAATCACACCTTTAGTGTAGGTGATAGCCACTAATAAGATGTAATGTCCACACATGATGATATGGGTAAAATTGCAACAAAATCTTTACCAATAAAAATAAAAAGTATAATCACACCTTCAGTGTAAGTGATAGCCACTTATAAGATTGTAATGTCCACACATAATGATATGGGTGAAATTGCAACAAAACCTTTACCAAGCATCAAGAAAACAATGTGATAAAAATAATAATTATCAGTAATATCTATTCTAAAGAATGTTGGGAAAATTATGCATTGACCTCTTTTCTCTATGGAATGGTCCAGAAGTCAAGTTCCCAAACATTATTGAATGGCTTCAAGAAAAGCTTTCTGAATAGGTAAATATCACATCTCTCTATGACAAAATGATTTATTTGCATTGCATTAATATGAGCGTTAGGATAACTACTTCATGAATCAATATGTTTTTTTGAAGTATATAATATTAATTTCTTTAAATGGAAACCCACCTTTAAATTAATTCTTATAAATCATGAAACCACTATGACATGAGTTTCTATTAAAATTCTTCCTGTAGATCTACTTCATAAAAAAATTGTAAAGTGCATTGGGAATTCAATAGGAGAAATGATAAGCTTTGAAACCTACTCTCTAGAGTCTAATGAAGTCAAAATTCTAGTAAACATTAGGGTAAACACACATGAAATCAAGCCTATTTAAGTAATTACAAATAGATCCCTCTACAATTTAACAACTACGCTCTTTCAAGAATATATCCATAATATTTCCCTATATGATCATGAGTTAAGGTGTAGTGTTGATTTTGATTCTATCACTATTCATCTTAGAACATCCAATCTGAAGAGTAGATTTCCTTCAATGGAAATGCAAAACCCACAATGAGAATCATATACTTATAGGAAAGATGGAGAAATTATAGTTACAAATGATGAAAAAACTATGAATATATTGGAAAAGAATAGGCCAATTACAATCTTCTTAGCTAGTCTAACAGTCATTCTCGATAAAGATATAGAGGAAGGAGAAATTATAGACGAAGATCAAGACCTTATCAAGGATGTAAATAAAACACAACTAAATCATGTTGGTTTAGAGCAAGATTGTCCTCAATTAACAACTCGAAAATATTCTAGCAACAATAATAGAGATACAAAAGATCTAAATGAGGATAACATAGAAAATATAGAAAATCAAAGAAGAAAGAAAGCTAGCATCAATAACCATAAAAATAAGTGCAGACTGAATATTGCATATTTTGTTAAAAATAGACAAAGTACAATAAGGTTGCATAAAATATGAAGATACTCAACAAAATGATGAACAATATTTCCTTAGTTCATAAGGATGTTTGTGACCATCTTCAATTATGGTAAGAGATACAAGATATACATCAGTATCTAGCTAACCCTAATTGTGGAGTAGATCCTAGCAAAGAATACATGCTAACAAATTAGTTGTAAGAAATCAACAAGGTAACATAGTTCTCATTAGGAAAGGATTTAGAAGAAGTTATAGAAGAACTTTTCAATCAAACTCAAAGTAGTCTCAAAATAGACAATCGTAGCTTAAGAAACTAAGAAGAAACATAAAATGGAAATAATCATCTAAGAAAACTGGAAGGAATGAATACTAATATATAAATATGTATGGATAATGAAATTAATGACAAGAAGTAAAGATACAAGAACCTACAAAGATAGGAATATCAGTGAAACAAAATAATATGGAAGCCAAATCCAGTCTCGACGGATAGGAAACTACAACTTGTGAACAAGAAGTTTAGGGCTCTTTAGAACTTTTAAGAAATTATTTGAGTAGATAAATAGATCTAGATTCAATGGATTAACAAGACAATACAGACATACATTTATCAACATGTAAATTGGGAATAATTGATACAATTAAAGGTTTAGAAATATTGAAGTTACCAAGCAAAAAAAGAAAAGGAAGGGGAGAAAATCATTATCAAAACTCAAGACAATAGATGGTATGACTAAAAATGAATTTGAGTTAAGTGACTTGATCCATGTAGGGAAAGGGAAGCTACTTTCCATGAGACAATGAGAGTTTCAAGTTGGAATGTTAGGGGTATAAATGCCCCTACCAAACAAAGACTTTTAAAAAGAAGTCTAAAGGCATTTACATCTGAACTAGTTTTGATACAAGAAACCACATTTAGCAACATAGAGAGACAAATTTACAAAAAAAAGTTAGGAATATGGAAATTTTTTTGGGTAGAATAATTAGAGCATCTAGGGGACTAGCCATCTTATGGGACCCTAAAAAATTAGCTTTGAAAGTATTGTGTTGAACCTAGATTAGATAAGTGGGAAAGTAAAATTCTAAATACTAATCTTACATTTTTAATTATTAATAGTTATACCCCACTAAACATTTCTAATAAACTAGAAGTATGGAATCATACTTGCAATGTTATTTCCCTCAATATCTTAGAAGCTTTAATGCTTGGAGGAGAATTTATTGCAATATTAGATAACAACAAAACATATGGTGGTCATAAGTATATCTCACAAGATCAAAATGATTTTTTTTAGTGGGTTACAAAAAAAAATTATTAGACATTAAAACTAATAATGGAACTTACACCTGGACCAATAGGAGGAAGAATTAAATCAAATGGGTGAACCCACAATAGTGGGTTACACTTTTTCGGAGGAAGAAATTCCTCCAAAAAAGCGCGGACCCGAAAGATTAACCGTATAGTTTCGATAGAAACTTATTTTAAAAGTTTTGAACGAAAATAATTACTTTCGATAGAAAGTAACTGTCAATCGAAACTAACCACTCCGAAAAGTTTTGATCGAAACTTAAGTCAAGTTTTGATCGAAACTTGGAACGTGGGTTTCTCCGTGGTTTTAAAGTTTTGATCGAAATTGGACTTAAGTTTCGATCGAAACTATGAAACCCGCTAGCATAAATAGCGGTGTGGTCAGATTCTCTCCTCATTATTTCGATCGAAAGTTGGAGAGAGACTGGCATCTACCTTATTGACCATTTGAAAAAGGTATGAAACATTTGTTTTTTCCTTTTTTCTATTGTTTTAGTTAAAATTTATATGTTTTTTTGTATATTTTATTATTTTTTATATATGTTTCTTTGTATATTTTATTTTACTATTCATGCTTAAGCCTCTAATGTTATTGTGAATCTCTAAATGCACAAATAAAAAAATTTTAAAGATAATTTTTCATCTATATTAGATCTAAATATATAATATTGTCTTTTAATTTAAAGTTTATTTAAAAATTTATTATTTTAGATGTTTTGAAATGTATTTAATTTATGTTTTTATTACAATGTTGACTTATTAGATTAGATGTAAATTCATTGTTTAAGTTACATGTAATTTTACAAATAAATATAATTTTGACTTAGAACCATATAACCTTGACCTAAATTTATTATTTAAACTATAATCTCGACCTAACCATATAGTTATGTACAATAAAACCCTAAACATATATAACTAAGTACTTAATCACATAACAACTCACCAAGGGATCCAAACAAAAAACTTCTAGTACTATTTAAAATGATTTTACTTAAATTGTATTGTACTTTGTTTCATGGATCGAAAATGGATGATGTAAACTATTTTATAAATGTATATTCTTTCAGCCTTTCATACCCTGTGACATGTACAATGGATGATTGTGCATTCTGAATTAATTTGCCAAGTGGCATTCGGAACAAATGTATATAAATTATTTAAATGGATTGAACTGAAGTCTAGTTAATATTATTTCATGTGGATCTGTTATTTATTTTACTTTTAGTACTTATAATTATTTAAAAATGAAATGTAAATGTGCTCATTAAGGAATTTGCAATCTCTTATGTTTTTCATAATTGTAAATTATTGTATGTATGTTATTGTTTGCTTAGTAAAACTTTTGATTAGTTCTTTGGATCCCTTGGCTAGGCCTCATTTAGAATTAACTATAATGTCAGTTTGTAAATTGAATTTAAAAATAATCTAAGTATATAATTAACTATATTATAATTCAATCACATGTCTTAACTTGGGTCCAGATCCTAAATTAAATACATATATAAGAATGTCTAGATTAATTTGCATCTAGGTAAGAATATAACATACATATACATACATAAGAACATATAACTTAGAATGTGTATGACCTAAAGAATACATGTTACAACCTTTAATTAATAAAAGTTAATTATAAGAACATAACTTGATTAAATAATATACAAGTTACATAAAAAAATGTACATCATATAATCTAATGTTCATGTAAAGATTAAATATATTTAACTTAAATTTTAACTCTTAAGTTCCTTTATGCTAAACAGTAGCCCTAAATTATACTAAACCTGTTCATAATCCTAACTGCAAAACCCTTTAATCATAAATTGTAACCCCTAATCTTAGATGCACACTTGAAACCATAAAACTTTCCTAAATCTCAATTTGAACCGTAGAGGTCTAAATGATAAACCCCAACATTAAATAGTAAATCATATTAATACTTGATCCTAACTTTAATTATATAAATTTATTAAAAACTATGTGTTAAAACCATAATCAAAAATTTTATTGCTAATACAAATCCTAACCCTCAGAATCATACTTCTAGTTCAACATGATGTAAACCCATACCCTAACCGTCTAACCATACTTCTAGAAATGATCATGTACAAACCTATAACCTATAATCATAAATGTTAAACCATGACCCTAAATTATACTAAACCCTAGAATCAAGATGTATGTACACTAAGATCCTAAAATTTGTTAAATTTAAATGCTAAACTCTAATTTTAAAAGCTAGCTAGATATAAACTAATTTTAAGTACTAAACCATTATTCTAACCCTAATCATAAATTATGGTAAGTTCCCTTATACTAGATGATAAGCCCCAACCCTTATCCTAAATTATAAGCCCTAATCATAATCCTAGATCCATAAATTTAAACCCTGATGTACAAACCATAACCCTAAAAATAATACTAATACCAATGTCAACCCATATCCTAACCCTATAAATAATACTAATAGAAATGTAAACCCAATGTACCCTAACCCTAGAATCATAACTATAACCCTAAATCCTAAATGCTAACTTGCCTACTTTACTAACCCTAATTGATAGACTATAATTTCTACTTAGGTACTTGGTCTCCAACCACATGATCCTAACCCTTTAATCGTGGTCTCAATCCTAAATCATATCCCTAACCATAATCCTAACTCTAACCCTAAACCTAAAACTAAAATTTAATTATCCAAACCCTAACCCTAACCTCAAGATCTTAAAATTTAATTTCTAAACCCTTATATTATAAATGATAATTTATGGGCTAAATCATAAGATTATATATATATAATCCATGCATATCATATCAAAAGAATCATATAGAAATGTCATTTACAACATGTCCATCATATCAAAATATCAAAAAATGAGTGACATCATTTAGCATTATATCTTAATATTTAAAACTAAAATAAACTAACCCCTGGGTCAACCCTAAACCAAATTGAATATATCAAACTAGATTGAAAGGTAACCCTGGCCCTTAACTAATTAATATTATACTTATAAACCAAATTGAATTAAACCATGATCATAAACAAGTAATTATATATCCCAAGTTAATAGTAGAAACCTTGAATTTAACCTTAAATCCTTTCCCCGACCATTAACAAAATTGAACCGTTACCCTAAGATTGAATTGAAACGTTAATTCAATTTATTAACTGTTGTCCTAATTGAAACCTAAGCATGTAAACCTAATCAAACAGTACAAACCAAATTGAACCCTAATCCTAAAACTAATTAAACATTGATATCAAGGTCTCAAAATGATACATCAATGTTATATATATGTACACAAATAGATCTATATATGCATATGTGTCATGATATGTATATTTGCACATATCATGTGCACGTGTATATATATGCACACGTATGCATGTATATATACACATGTTCATGATAGATCTATATGTGCAAATATACATATCATGTACATGTATATACGCATATATCTATATATACATATATATGCACATATTTAAACTTCGTGAACCTAAATTACACCTAACAAGTTTATGTGCACACATATGTCTAAAACCTTTGAACATTCAATCTAACTTAGATAGAAATATAACTTGCACACATGTAGTTCTTAAAAGGTCCTTGAGTTACAAACATTATATATATAACAACATGTGTGTTTTAAAATTTAGTTTTCTTTTAAGATATATGTTCATTTAAGTTTTAGGACTTTTATATATATGTAGACATGTACGTGCATGTTTAATTTTATTAAAACAATTTAGATACAAGTTTTTTAATTTTGTCAAATTGTACATACATATATGTTAATATAAATTTCAAGTTTATTAAATGTCATACATTTTAATTTTAATTTTCAAGTTTACACATTATACACGCACCTACATACATTGACATGGCTGATCAATAGCCTTCTATCCCCCCTGAGCAGCCTGTCCCCCTCGAGCAGCCTATACCTGGGCCCTAAGCAGTAGCCTATACCTGGGCTCGAGTAGCCTATCCCAGGCCCTGAGGAGCAGCCTATCCCCCCTGAGCAACATCATGTCCCCCGTGATCAGCTACCTATCCCACCCTAGGAGCTCTATGATCGCACTAACCAGGAGATTCATAGACTTCAGGAATCCCTTACTAGTGGCACATGCTCCAGTGTTTATAGTGGTACATGCTAGACTATCTTACGCAGCTTGACATTTATTCGAGATGAGATTCATGGCGCTGCCCCATATTCTGCACATACTATACAGGCTGTCCTTGATAGTAAGAGACGAGAGGTCTCCTCTAGTCTTTCACTCCAGGAGGTGCAGGGCTTGGTGCCCAAAGATGTCCTGAAGAGGGAATTTTTCCCTCATTATCTTTCACAAAAGTATGTGAAGGGGTATTCTCCCCTTACGGTGAACCCACAATAGTGGGTTACACCTTTTTGCCTAAACTGACACTAAACTCTGAATTTTTAAGAAAACGTTCACTTTCAAATGCAAATTCCCGTTTAACGGTTAGGGATTTGAAGATGAAGTAAACTAGAGTCTTTTAGTATTTTGTGTCTATATTCTAAATCTATTTTTTAAATTTTTTTTAAAATTGATTTTATTGAATTATTTTTTCTCCTACAAAAATTGGTATGATATCAAAAACCTGATTTTTAAAGAGTGACACTGTTTTTGACACACATAACTTTTTTTCTACAATAGATATCAATGTCATTCTTTCAAATTTAGTTTGTTAACATCGATACCTAAATCGTAGACTTGGTCTTATATCTTTATCGTTAGTATTTCATATTTTATTGTAGTTTAAAGTTGGCATAACACTAATTTAGACATACGTGGCTTTTGACACATGTAACTTATTATATATTTACCCAATTTTTAAAAAGTAAAATTTGATTGAAAGGTAACTCAAATATGGAGACCGTAATTATTTTTCAAAAAAATTATTTTTTATATTTACTATTTTTCCATGAGTGTTGAATATCTTAGTTTATTTTTTACAATAAACCTATATTTAATTCATGTTAAAAAATATATACCTAAATTTTTTGAAAAGAACCAAATTCATAGTCATTAGAAAGCTAGTTTAGAGTACTTCAATCATGTACAATTTTAGGTCTTTAGTGCTCCATTTGAACCTAGTAATTCAGCTCCGAAGAAAGGAAATCATTGAAAAAACTTCAAACTATTCATGGGGGCTTCTAACTAGCTAGTTTCAATAGAAACTTAGTTTCTATCGAAACTATTCTACAAACTTTTGATAGAAACGAAATTTCTTAGTTTCTATCGAAACTATTGGCAGTTTAACCACGCAGTTAGCAAACCGCTTACATAGTTCCAATCAAAACTATCCACCTAGTTTCGATCAAAACTAGGAAAGTGGGATAACCCCTTAGAAGCCAACCATAGGGGTGTTTTTCTAGTCGGCTCCTTAGGGTTTTTCCCTAGTTGGCTAATAAGGAGGTTTTTTTTTAAAAAAAAATTTGTATATAAATATGAGATTCATTTTTTACAATTTGCATTTATGTGAAATCAAGTTATTGGCTTTTGAATTGGGTAGAAAGAATATTTGACAAACTTCAACCTATTTTCAAATTTTGGAGGAAGAATTTACGACATGGGCAATAAAGATAAAAGAGCAAGTAAATATGCACGAAGAAGAACTAAGGAACAAGAAGATGAAAATCGTCAAAAAATGCTAGCAAGATACTATCTTAGATCAGGTACACATGCACAATCTTTTTTCCAATGTATTTAATTAGTTTATTTAGTTAGGATTAGGGTTTAAATCTAATTAGGAATATACTATTTATCTTAAATTAGCATTACTAGATTAACTTAATATTAAGAGTTTATTTGAAATTATGTTCATATTTAGGCCATTAGGGTTTATTCAATTATGCCCGTATTAGTCCTTAGGGTAAATATTACATTATGAATAAATTTAAATTATGAATTTATTTAGCATGGGAATTACCTTGTTTATTCAATTATGTTAATAATTTATAGTCCATTAAGGTTTATTAGATTATGATTAAAATTAAATAAATGAATTTATTTAGGACGTAGTCAACCAGGATAACCTACCGACATTGGAGAAGGTTCATCCCAAGTTCAAACAGGTACATGTGCATCTCTTGCAAGTATATAATATAGATCTTTCTAGAATTATAGGTCTCTATCAAACTTTATATCTTTAATTTTTAAATTTAGTGAGCAATATTTCCACTTATAAACTTAATTGATTTTATTTGTTATATCGTGCACGTGCAATTCTAGTAGATGATGAAAATGTTGGACATGAGGAAATTGAAGATGAAGCAATGGATATTGAAGAAGGACCATCTGAAGGTTAGATAATTTAATCAAGTACATAATATTTCACTCAAGTTAAACATGTATATATGTATACATATATGTCCCCTAAAGAGATTGTATCTTAAGACTTTGTTTCATTTTTCTTGTGTAGCCTGAGATCAAACAACAAATGAGAATGTTAATTTAGCTCAAAGATTGAAGAGAAAAATTAATCATAGAAACATAGATCATTTAATTGAAATGGATGTGGAAAAATTGAGAGAATATGCTAATCAACCTACACATACTACGAAGAGGAAATTGAATAAAAAGTCTAAAGACATAATTGCACAATTTGAGAATCTATCAACAGTGGAGAAAACTCAACTATTATCAATTTCACTTCTCAAAGATGAATTAAAAGAGCCACTGAGACTATTGGGTATAGATACAAGTATAAAAAAGATGAGGACTTCTAAACTAGAAAAAGATATTGTTGAAAGTGTTAAGGAAGGGTTACATTCCATTGGGAAAAAAACTAGATTTGCAGATAAATCCATTGCATGAAGAGTGATACTGACATCTACTTTAAATAAGAAAACATCCCAAAATAGACAGATCTCTTCATTATCATCTCATTTTGGGTATAGTCGAAAGACAGTACTACATTATCTAAAAAGGAGAAACAATTTGAATGATAGTACATTAGAAGGCAATTGGGCACTAATGTGTAGAGCTCCTCGATCTAACATGATTGGGGAAACAGTTAAGAACTTAGTTATTCAATTTTGGATTGATAATACTCGTCCTTCACCAAATAGAAGAGATATCATCAAGCAGAGGATTGGGCCTAAGGAATATATTCAACACGCAAAACATTGGTTGGATGTCACTCAACATGAATTGTATCTCTCATTTTGTAATTGAAATCCTAACATAAAGATTGGACAAACAATGTTTGAAAGATTGAAGCCTTATTTTGTGAAGATAAATAAATCTTTTGAAACATGTTGTTGTCGATATCATGTTGAATTTGATCTGTACTATGAAGGGTTTCGAAAGATGATAGAAGAAAGTGGTGAAACTTCTCAAAATACTTTTCCTAAACGACCGAGTCAATTCATAACATCAATCTTATGTGACAAACCAAATGATTGTGTCCGTAAAATAGATTGCATAAGAGGAACTTGTGAAACATGTGGTAACTTGACTAAATTTCCTTTGAGAGAAGAAGATACTAATACGACAAGGATGGTAAAATGTAAGAGATATAAGTACATAAAGTCAGAAACAAAAGATGGAAAAGAATCAACAAGGTTAGAATATGTAGAGGATGCGATATTGGCTAGAGAATTTATGTCAAATTTTTGTAAATTGATTCAACCATATATACGCCATGCATTTTTTGCTAAGTGGCAAGCAGAACAATTTCAAACACTAAGATAAACTTTCCCACTCGGAACAATTCTATCTGTTGTTGACTTTGCAGAGAATTACTCTTTCGTATCTCAAAAACAACTTCAAGCAGAATACTGCTATACAGAGCAGGTTACTATTATGGTTCAAGTGTCTTATCGATATGCACAAATTGATCTAGATGGTGTTGGGAAGTACAAATCAAACACGAGTCATTAAAAGAGAGTATCACTTTTATATTAGTGATGACAAAGAACATGACACACATTTTGTGGAACATTGTTTTAAGACATTTTTTGAATATTTGAAAAAAAAAAACATTAAAATAGAAAAACATTTTGCATGGTCAGATGGATGTGCAGCATAATTTAAATCAGCTAGACCATTTTATGCATTATGTAGATATCATTGATACCTTAATATACCACACATTTGGAGTTTTTTTGAGAGTGGACATGGAAAGGGTGAGCATGATGGTGTAGGAGCTTGTATCAAACGTGCTTTAAGAAAGTATCAAATGGACTATAAAGGATATCACATTAATAATGCTCATGGTGTGGTTGAGTGGTGCAAAACACATTTTTTGGTGCCAACAAATATAGATAACACATCATCAGAAGCGGATTGAGTCATACCATTTAGAGTGTTTTGGGAGGTATCAAGTATATATAAATTAATTTGTTCATATTTTTAAATTGAATCTTAAATTTATATTTAATATGTTACCTTAGATGATCTCTAACTAAATTATGGACCTTGTGTACACATTCAAGTGTTGATAGAAGATCAATGCATGCATGCAAGAGGGTAGAGAAGACACGATCTTTGCATTCAGTTATGAGTACAAATAGTACTGTGTCGTCATTGTATACAAGAGAATACTCATGTTTTTGTCCTAATTGTATTGATGAAGACTATGGTGGTTGCATTAATCAAGAATGTGGATATGTGGGTGAATGGACTTTGGTGCCACTAGATGTTATTAATACGAATGAGTTTGAGGACGAAAACTATGATGATATTCCATTGATTTCTAGTGATTATTGTATATGAGCAATGTTAGTATGCTAATAGAAACCAAATTTAAATAAAGCTTCTACAAACTAAACAAAATTCATAAACTTCAAGATAGACTAAGATGAGCTCTCAATTGAGAATATGAGCTATTAATGGACTCTCTCAATAAGAAGCTCTCTTGTTGAGTAGCTTTATCTAAATGTATAGGATGTATGCTCAATATGCTTCCAAAGGCTTCAATAGATTATTGTGGATTTTTGGTGTGGATAGATGGCTTTAGTATGGATTTGGCTCTCAAAATAGCATTATAACTTTACTTCATGGATTGTGTTATTTTGCAAAGGGGAAGAATCCAATTTATAGGCAAGAGGCTTGAGGGATTGAGGGCTAAGATGCAAGGATGGGAAAAAGCTCATGGAGGGCTTAGATTGCATGAGAGGAGAGCACATGGATTGTGCTTCCTTACAACCAATCAAGGAGTGACACATGTCACATGGTGAGAGGATGGAGGAAAGGGGAAGGATGAGTCAACAAAGGAGGCTCAAGAGATAAAATCTTCATAAAGACCCTTCATAAGTGCTTTGTAAGAACATTTATGACTTTGTGGGCTTTATAAAGTTTTGTGGTTGAAGATATTTGTGAGAGATACCATGAAATTCGAATTTGAGGGTTTAGGGGGGTTTTAAGCTTGCTTAGGGTTGTAAAAATGATTAGAGGAAGGGTTAGAGATGGCTTAGGACTAGGCAAGTGGATGGCAAGTGGATGGCATTTAATGAGGGTGGGTAAAGGAGGAGATATTTGTTAACTTTGGCTTGAGTTAGCAAGTCTTAACCCATGTTTAGGGAATGTGACAAGGTTAGAAGGGGATTAGGATTAGGGTTAAAGACATCTTCTAGAAGAGTCTAGGCTTTGGATGAGGATGAAGACTTTCTAGAAGAGTCTAGAACTTCCTAGGATAAGATTTTATGAAATAAATAAAGTTTTATTTATTTCAAGGGTTTGGGTTGAGGAGATATTTATTAAAATATTTTTAATAAACATGAGGATTAATATTTAATCTTGATTAAATATTTTGAGTTGGGATTAGGGGTAGGAAATGATGGGATTAGCCTTTAATCGAAATTAAAGAAGGATTAGAAGATTTTGGAAGAGGTTATTGGTCTTAGGAAAATTGGCCAACTTTTGGGAAAAAAATAAATTATTTATTTATTTTGGGATTTTTGGTCAATTTATTAATTAAATAATTAATAAATAAAGAAATAATGTTTAAATAAGATTTAAACATTTTTGGGAGGGATTTCTTAATTAAATATTTTTAATTAAGATAAAGGGATTTAATGGCATAAAAATAAATTAATTAATTAATAAATGATGATGTCATCAGGAATTTTTTAGAAAATAAAAATACTTTATTTTCTAAAGGTTTTTTAGGTGTCTACAATTATAACCATATTTCAGGATTGATCAGAGTTGGTATGTATGAACTATATATATACCTGGATCATGTACATGTATACATTTTTCATAATTTTGGTTAATTTTTATTATATATATGTACTTATGTAAATGATGTGTATCCAGAATTTTGACATATATAAGTTTGTGTAGGAAATGTTTTTGCAGTCATAGCAGAATCGAAAATGTAGAAGGTGCTAGCTATTATTTATTACGTTGCACCATGGAAAGAGAGAAGCTAACAAAGACTGAAATAAGTGATGAAATTGTTTTTCCCACAGGTTAGTATATAGTTGAATTATGTATATATGTATGTCAAGTATCTATATTTTTAATGAATTCAAATTCTTTGACTTAAATTCAAGATTGAAGTATTTTTTAAATGTGTACATGTGTAGGTTCTGTTGTTGTACAAGGAACATATTTGAAGCAAATAAAAGTACTTAAAAATGGGATTCATTTCACCGATTATCAACCTAACAATAAGGTATATCAATATAGTAACCATGTTATTGCCACTGGTCTAACTCTTCATCCAATCAAAGGACCTAGAATACGTAAGTGGAGGCTCCATATTGATGATCATGAGAAAATATTAAATGTTATCCAAGAATGAGCTGATCCACTTGATATGAGATAGAAACAACTCCTAATTTGAAATGTAACTCAAGAACAATTTGAAATTTGGTTCAAACTATTTGAAATTTGGTTGAACAATCATTCGATCAATTTGAAATTTCGTGGAATAACTAATTTTCTAAATTGAACTTTTACTCTTTCATTTTGAATTTTCTAAAGTAACTAATTATAGAAATTATGAACTTATATGTACATGTGTGTACACTAATTACCTGACATGTGCACCTTGAGGGAAAGAAATTCGAACACCACTTGTCTTAAGGGGATGAAATTAAAAGTTTGTAAAATTAATTATATTGAACTTTCTATTTCACTTAACTTGTCAATTTTTGGACACATGTACACTTTCAATTTAACTAATTAGGACATGTGAGCTTTCAATTTAACTAATTACCTGACATGTGAGCTTTCAATTTAACTAATTACCTGACATGTGAGCTTTCAATTTTAGGACATGTGAGCTTTCAAGTTCAAATTGTGATTTGTTTAACTAAATTTTGAACATTTACATGTTTTAAGTTGGACTTGAATTAGAACATTGGGCTTAAGGGGATAAAATTATAAGATACATGTGTGCACTTGAATTAAAATTTCACTATGATTAAAATTTGAAATGTAACTCAAGAACAATTTGAAATTTGGTTCAAACTATTTCAAATTTGGTTGAACAATTATTTGAGATTTTATAACAAATAGACTTGACAAATTCATGTTCAAAAGTGTCTTTCTTAACTTTGACTTTTCCTCAAGGCTCAAATCCTAAAAGTCTAAGGTCAGAACATTTCTCTATAAGGTTAGATATTTTTTAACATGTTATCCCTTCTATCAAATCTTTTAGATTCAAAACATGTGGTTCCATCATAGAGGATTTTTGGATTTAATATAGTTATGGTGGAATGAACCAATAGTCGAAGGGTCCAAGATGTTCTTCTTTGTATCGAAGCTCAAATTCATTAAAAGAAAATTAATAATTTGGAATAGAGATCATTTTCACAACATCTTTGAAGAGAAATTTAAAATAGAACAAGAACTAGAAGATCTCAATAAGTCATTTATTAAGGTTGGAATAAACAATGATAATTATCACAAAGGGAAATAATTGTTAGCTAAACAAGAAGATATCCTATTGAAAGAACAAATTTAATAGAAGGAAAAATCTTGTGAAACTAGGTTTATCAAAGGGAGATAAGAATACAATTTTCTTCCATAAAAACACTCAAAATAGAAGAGCTATTAATAGAATAATTAAGATTAAAAATAGACATAATCAGTTTCTAGAAAGCCCTACGAAAATTGAAAAAGAAATAGTGAGCTCGTGTATTGACATATATAATGAGAATTTCATTCAAATTTAGTAGCACAAAATGAAATTTTATTATCAATTCCAACCCTAATAAAAATAGAAGACAAAATGGAAAAACAATAAATTAACATTAGAATAAGTTAGAGCACAAATTTTCTAATGAACCCAGATAAGGCTCCCAAGCCTAATAGCTTTAATACCACGTTTTCCCAAAAATGTTGGAACCTCATAGGAAAGGATTTATTTATAGTAGTAGAAGAAACAAGGAGCTTAGGAATGCTACTATTAGAAACTAATAATACCTTTTTAACATTAATACTTAAGAAGTCTAATTATCCCAAAATGGGGGAGTTTATATCTATAGCCTTGTAAAATATAGTCTTAAAAATTCTATCTAAGACTTTAACAAAAAAAATTAAAGTATTACTATCCAAAATTATTTCTAAGGAACAAACAAGGTTTGTTCCAAATAGATCCATCCTAGAAGGAATGATCATAGCCCAATAAATTATACTCATGACACAAACAAGAAAGGAATAATGTGTGATGATTAAACTTGACTTTCAAAAGGTGTATTATAAGGTAAGTTGAAGATTTCTATGCACGTATCTAGAAGCTTATGGATCCTCCAAGAAATGGATAAATCTTATTTACAATTTCATTTCAACCCTAAAGATGTCAATCTTAGTTTTTGAGAACCCTAGAGGCATTTTGAGCATAAAAAAAGGTGTTAGGAAAGGTGACCCAATTTTATTCTTCCTAATCATAATTATGGATAAGGCACTAGGTGTATCTATATAGAAAGCACATTTAGAAAATAAAATAGAAGAGGTTAAGATCGCTAATAATTTCTCTAACATTACCCATACAAAATTTGCAGACAATACTATCATCCCTAGTTAAATCTCTAGGGAATAAGTAACACAATTTCAGCATATGCTCAACAAGTATATGGAAGCTACTAGTCAATGAGTTAATGTAGAGAAGTTAGAAATAATATTTCTCAATAAAGAATCTACAATGGAGTAGAAATATGTCAAATTTTAGGCTTTGAAATAAGAAACTTCCCATGGAAATATTTAGATATTCCCCTAAACTAAGGTAAGAGTAATACGTTATGGGACCATATATAAACCAAATTTCATTGCAAGATAGATATTTGGAAATTCAAATGGTTATCAAATGCAGATAGAATAACCTTGATTAAATCTGCATTAGCAACAATCCTGATCTATCAAATTTCTATTTTTCCCCTTTCAAACTCAACCAAAATCAAATTAGATTCAAAGATGAGGAATTTCTTTTGGAAAGGCTCTTCAAAAAATAAATAAATGACACTTATTTTATGCAAAAACATATATAAACCCTTAGAAGTAGGAGGTATTGGGATTAAAAATATGATATGACAAAATTTAGCTTTAGATGTTAAACTAGTTTGGAAAATCTTTGAGGAACTTGAAAGGAACTAGAGTTGTATTTTACTTAACAAAAATATATCTTAAATATTTTTACTCCCATTAATTTATTTAGGTCTAAAATCCACCCTAATGGATCAAGGATATGGAACTTCATCAAATAATGCATACCTATTAAATAAATTAGAAACTAACTTGGGATATAGGAAATGGTGAAACAACCCTCTTTTGGGAAGAATCTTGGGTAGGATACAAAACCCTAGACTCCTAAGGTCTAGATCCCTGAACCAAATCCATCTTAGTATAGTATAGAGGTGAAAAAATTTGTGATTGTATTATTACGTATGGGAAAAATCTATAATTGGATGGAGTTGGAAAGACATGCATAGCATTTCACTTCAAGAATATAAAAAAGAAGAGCTATTAAAGATAATTTTGAAGAGTCAATTGTTTGTTTAAAAAATGAGGGATATCTTAGTATAGGGAGAATCGAAGGAAGGAATTTATAAAGTTAAAGAAGGTTACAAACATATTTCAAACTCACAGAACTTGAAAATATCATAATTTCCCCTCAATCTATGCTAGGATAAATTTTGTTCTCCTATGGTAGCATGGACCTTCTTGTAAGATTCTATGCAAAAGAGAATCATTACAATTGATTGGTTTAAAACTTAGGCAATGAAGGCCCATCGAGTTGCATCTTATATAATAGTGAAACATAATTAATGGATCATATTTTACTTAATTGTCCCTTTGCTAGACAATTTTGGTTAGACATTTGTCAATACTCCTTCGGCCCACAATTCATCATTTATATTTTCTAGACTTCCTTAAACAATGGCCAACTCAAATGTATAAGGGTTTATATATGGATTTTAACCCCTTCTATAGTTTTGAATGGAGGGAACATAATCATAGATTCTTCCAAGATAAGGAAATGTTAGCTCAAATGGTTGGTAAAAAAATAAGAGAAAGTATTATGGAAATAGTTAATATGGATGGGATTATGCATAAGAATTGGTTTGGTCTAATTATCCCACCTTAGTTTGAGAAAGGGGGACTCAAGAGTAAAGAATATCAGGCCCACTATAGATATAAACCTCTATAATAAGGAAGGTACAAATTGAACTTTGGCAAAGACTCTAAGGGAAACCCGAGAGTCTCTATTATTATTTGTGTTATTCACAATCATGAAGAGGATGTTTTATCTTGCCTTGCAAAACCTATGCCTGAATTAACAAATAATAAGGCTAAATTTATGGCACTCCTCAAAGGTTTATTATTAAGAACCCATGCTTGAGATCTTTATAAATAGAAGGTGACTTTCAAATAGTCATTAGTGCATTAAGATTTGGGAAAAATCCCAACTAGAAGCTTCAATCAATCCTCAAAAAATCTCTAAAATCATATCCTCCTTTCTAGATACTAAATTTAAACATGTCTATAGGGAAGGTAATAGAGTAGCTTATGAATTTGCAAAAAGGGGGGTGAATGGCCTTGATTTTATGGATATTCATATTAAAGTAATAGATCTAGAAATATTTGGCAGAACTAGTTACAATTAAATTATTAACCATAGTTTCTTAACAACAAAGTAATAGACACAATTTCAAATCTTTAGCTTGATTTCTACACTAATTGTTATTAACTTAAATATCCAAGGACTACCTTTATAAGGAGTCCTTGTAGAAAACCTTTCTTAATCATATAATACTCATACATATAAATATATATAATTAGTAAATAAATATATTTAAAACATAAAAATGTTTAAGCTTTATTATAGGGACATATTACACCCTACCAACCCTTGTTTGCTAACATAATTTAACACTCATGCCACATATCATTTTTTCCATTATCTCATATCAAGGTATAATCATGCTTTCACATGAATAATCTAGATATTACAACCAGGTATTACAACAGTGAGAAATTTTCTCCAAAATTGGAACCTATCCAATGGATGAGAAAGAGAAAGATCTAGAAGAAAGATGGAATCCTAGATCTGATCTCAAAGGGACATGTGTCCACTTGAATCTCCATTCTTTGTTGTTGTAAAACCTCTCTCATCTTTCTACCCATGAAATCTGATTTGGTTTTCATCATTGTTTTGTAACAAACCCGAAATATCTCTCCCTTAATGATGAAAACCCTTGTGTTACTAAAATATCTGAAATGCATCATAAAATATTGATGATAACTTGATTCAACTGACATGGAGGTGAAAAAACTCACCCATAACTACATTTTTATACCTTTTACATTCACTTAGCTCACCATTTCACTAGAAATCAAATCTCGATTGCCCCAACTAAATGAAAATGAAAATTGGGAACCTGAGACAAATCCTCACATAACTAGAACCAATGACCTCTTGTGCAAAAACAAACTCCAAAAATGGAAAGTTTGTTCTCTCCCAATTTCGGCAATATATAATACTACTATATGGTCTTACCAAAAAACTACCAAAATCTTAATTTGAAAATTCGGCTCTTGCTATGGCTTCATACTACACTTCATTTTAAATTTTAAATACAAAAATTTAAAATTTCCCAAAGTTTGGACTATAGGCTTAAATTCAAATATATTTGAACCTCTGCTACACGTGATTTTCTAGAGGAGATAATAAAATAATGATTTTTTGAATTTTGAAAATTTTCACTAGAATTTCCATCTAGGTCAAACATGTTTGATCGACCTTCACATGTATCATGCCCTAATTTGTCAGATTCTTGTATAGTCACCTAACACATGCCAGTTGGGCACCACATGTCACTTTTTTATTAGACCTGTTTTGCCACATCATTAGCCACTATGTTGCATGATGAGTTAGCATTGTGCCATGTCATCGCAACATAGTGACCATGTGACATGTGTCATTTTTGCCACCTTAGCTCCTTAGGAAGCATGCCAGTCTGGAAACCTCCACCACTTCTCAATTTCTAATTGGTCCATCTTAGTCAATCTAGTACCAAATCACTCCCATGTGTCATCCTCTAGTTAGTGTTTGTTCTACCACGTGGCCGCCACATTAGTTGGTCACCATGTCACTATACTTATCCTCCTTGCATCTTTCCTTGGTGACATGGTGACAACTATCCAATCTGCCACGTGTTGCCATCCTATACCTCAGATCTTGGACTCCTACATCACTACCTGAAACATCATTCTATGGCCACATGTTGGCTACTAGTTGGTCCACAGATTTCATGTTCCTACCACTTGTCAATTTGTAATTCATTGAAAATCCATGTCATTTTCTTGATTTGCATGTTCATTCAAAATTTATCTAAGATAGCCCTCCAGCCTAGTCGCGGGCCCCATTTACAACCTGCCACCTTGTCAAAAACTTGTGTCTTTAAGACACTACATGATATGGCATTTGGATATAAAAACACATAAAAAACCCTCCATAGAGTGCATGTGGTATTAACATCAAAAAGCTTTTCTTTGACCAGACTCATGGATGAATCCTGTGATTTTACTTTTCCTTCCACGACATTTATGACTATGATATCATCCCATTCTACACATGTAGCTCTTTATGTGGTGATTATTGTTCTTTTTAAACAGAGCTTTTAGTTTAATGTTGTGTGGAGCTCCTCCATTCTGCAAACATCTCCTCACAATGTTGGTTGTCTCCCCTGGCTCCATGCAGACAGTGCTTCCTCTATTATGATCTTACAACAAATGCGTCTCAACACAAGCATTTTCCAAATGATTACTTGTGCTAAGATTTTTCCAACATGTGGTAGGGAAGAAGTATGTTTTGACAACATGGGTGGAATTGCATGGAAAGGTATAACATACAACACATTTATAGGGAAGGGAAATGTTGTTCTAGATTTGTGCCTGGGGATATAAGTGCAAGGAATGAGATCCTAAAGACAAATAAAGTATTTACCTACAAAAATTCAATCCTTTATAGAAAGGGAACATACTCATATACATTGGGAATATATATGGAATGTTGGCTACCTTTTGGATGTGGGTACCTTACTAGATCCTAAAAGTAACTTGTTGCTTTTTAGCTGTGTGATATTACTTTGAATTTAAATTTAAAAATAGTTATGAAATGAAGGAATTATTTGAAAGTGGCTTGTTTTTTGACTTATGAAGTCCATATGATTATGTCTATAAGGTTTACAAAAATAATTACGAGATATTTTTTTTAGAAGCAGAGTGAATCAAAACATTTATTACCCTCACACAAAGCTCTTGGCTTGGAATAGTGAGCACATTTTTCAAACAAGAGTAAATTTTATGATTGATAGCAATAAATGTTATACACTCATTTGTTTTCACCAATGATGGGATGAATAATTCTCCACCATTATGAATAATAGTTATAGTAACTTGAAATGCTTCTATATCAACAATATTTGGCTTTGTGAGCGATCTATGAATGATATTTCTCTAATATTTGGTTTCTAGAGTACTAGTTTAATCAATATTTTCAATCTGAAGATTTCAAAAGATTTTAAACATGGGATGGAGATGGGTGGTGACTCAGTGAGGATTGGATTATCCAAAATTGAGGACTATGTGATAAAATCTTCTACCTAGATGGTGTTGAAGGAAGGGGGTATGGTTCTATTCATGGAGGCTATGACATGATATGATGATAACTGCTCCTTATAGTTTGTTAACCATTGGACTTATATGAGAGTCACCATTAATGGAATTAATTTCTAGGTAAATAATAAAATCATTTCCATGGCCACTGGTTTGT
Organism: Cupressus sempervirens; assembly: GCA_028749045.1. Classification (NCBI taxonomy): domain Eukaryota; kingdom Viridiplantae; phylum Streptophyta; class Pinopsida; order Cupressales; family Cupressaceae; genus Cupressus; species Cupressus sempervirens. The sequence continues at coordinate 295,401,242 of CM053784.1, forward strand.
CCATGGAAGGTAGAAAATGGCATAAAGTCACCAAAGTCTTTGAGGAGATAAGCCTCAAAAGGTTTTTCAAGATGGATGAAGAGCTAATTAAGAATGAGGACCTTATAGAACCTTGGAATGATGCATGTCTTGTGCTTATGAAATATCTAACACGGAAAGGTAGAATTGGTGTGTTCTATTTTTATCACAAGTTCCTTTACTAAACCATTTTAGGCATCACGATGAGATTTCTATCCCTTTTTCTTCTTCTTCATGACCTAGAAGCTATGGTGATGGAGGTGAGGGATAGAAAGAAAAAGGGTAAGAAGTTCACTACTATCCACCAAGGGCTTATTATTTGTCTTTATAACTTTCATCTTGCCTTTGATCCACCCTATTGTATTGCTTTGTAGGATACCCTAGGTCTAAAAAATCCACCAAGGATTATGGGCGGTGGATGTTCTATGCCCCCCACTCCTTAACCATCCACATCATCCTCTCCCTTTCAAAACTCTAAAAAAAAAAAAATCAATTCATAGAAAGCCCAAATTAATATAAAAAAATTCTTAAATTAAACATCTTATTGAGGTTGAGTTGGTTGGTTCTGAAGAAGATAATGATGGAGGCCACCAAAGGTTAGGTAGACTTGCCAAGATTCGAGTGCGGAGGAAGCATGTGGCTAGTAGAGAGATGGAGACTGGTGAAGAGGAGTCAGGATTATTAGGGGAGTGATAAAAAAAGTCAAGAAGGAAGGAGAAAGTGGTTAGGGATAAATTTTTCAATGAGGATAAAGATGATGGTATAGAAGAGGAGACCTCAGTCTTGGTGGAGGGAGAAGATAAAAAGAAGATAAAAGTCATTCTCAACTCGACCTATTTTTCTTCTAGTTTTACCATGAACACCTTTGATTTCACCTACTTTACCCACCTAGTAGCTCAAACCACCAATGACACCTCAGTGATGACTTCTACCTCCCTAGTGAGGACTAGGAAATGTGAAAAATATAAGGTTTTACCTATCCCCAATGTGTTACAAACTCATGATGTAGTGAGGCCCAAGGGAAAAAAATGAAATTTGCCAAGAACTAGAAGGTACCTTGAAGAATACCAGTAATGTTATTGAAGCACTTAAGGTCTAATTTACTACTTTGGATGAGTGCTTCATGATCTTGTCAATTTTTTTGATGAAGGTGACACATATGACAACTAAAATGTTGTAATTTCTCTAGCATGAAAAGGTGGACGGAGCTCTTGGCACATAGGACTCCAAGAAGCTTTATGATTTCCTAGATGATGATTGGGAAAAGGTCTCATTGATGAGGAAGGAAAATGAAAATGAAAAAAATAGGCCTTTTTTGTTGATAATCTCATATTGGTTTTGACAAAGTAGTGACAAAATACTTAGTCATTATTCAACAAAGTAAAGTGCATGTTGAGCATAATTGTTCAGATAGTACATGTTGAGTAATATGACAATTAGTATTGAGCACTAGTAGGTGTCAAGCAGTCAGTGTGTGTCGAGTCATTCAAGTGTCCAGCCAACAAAGGGAGTTGAGTAAATAGTATGTGCCAAGTGATTTTGGCACCGAGTAAACAGAGTGTGCCGAGCTATTTAGAAGCCAGGCTACAATATTAAGAGCACATTGAAGGCTGAGCATCAGAGCCTTTGGATGTCAAGTGAACAATTTATGTCATAGATGCTTGTAATGGCACAAACTTCTATGTAAACCATTTTTGGGCTGACATAATCATAATTTTGATTGTAAGAGATAAGTATGGAGTCATATTATGAGTCCCTATGCAATACATGCAACCAATCAGATTGAGGAAAGCATTAGGCGACATTAAGGATCAACCATAGCTATTGATTCTTACCTAATCCATCACCACCAATGTTTATTTACGAAACAAAATCCTAAAAGGTGTATGAATGTGCAAGGAGATGAATGCTAAGAGTTCAGAAGACATTAACAGTGGTTTAGATAGCTATGACAGAGTTATACATTGTAGAATTAGTTTGAGAAGAACAAAGTAAAGAAGTGAAAGGACAGAGGAGACATACCTAATTAGGAGGATCAAGGTCTACATAGTAAGGAGGAGATCTGACATCAAGCAATAAGGTGCTAACTAAAGGATCGCGGTGTTGAATCACTCTAATGGGTGATACAGATAAAATATCTTAATTGAGCAATCCTAACATGCTATTGTAAATCTCTTAACCAAGTGATTACATTATTGTGAGTTTAAATCCTCTAACAAGGTGAGACCTAACAGTCTTTTTGAGCCTTTAACAGGGTAGACCTCTCACAAGGTAGATCATAGATTATGATCAAAGACATTCCACACTTTACAACTGCAGTAGTGACTATTCATGTCATCCCCGCTCCAATTTTACCCTCTCATTGGAGGGTTTCTAGGTAACCAAATTTATTGTGTTATGTATTATTTACTTTATGTTATGGATGTGATGCATGTTAAGTTATTTCAGTGTATGTGTTAACTTATGAGAAGGATGTTGGTGATATATTTTAAGAGGCAAAAGTATTATTGATTCACACCACCAGCGCCCCCCCCCCCCCCTCTCATAACTTACTTTTCCCATTGTTATTTCCAATAGTTGTTTTGTATTTTGTGTTAGATTATATAGTCCACCAATATAACTAAGAGGGTGGGGGGTGAATCAGTTATCCAACTATTATCACAATTATCAACCTTAATCAAACTTAACCATGTGAACAATATAACCAGAAACAACAACAAGATACTCATGCACAATAACAACAGATATGTTAACTAGGAAAATCCTTGGTTAGAGGTAAAACCTTGGTGGGGATGGTACCTACAAGATGATGTACTAATATAAATATTCTTTATTAGAGGATGGACCTTGTTAGGAGTCTATAACAACACTTAGTACATATTGTCCCTATTAGGAGATTCCAACCCTATTAGGAGTTGTAGAAGGTAGATGGATCCACTGTCCAAATAGCTTCAAGGGAAAGACCAATAAACCCATTGTCCAAATGATCTCTATAGTATTCCTTGCAGAATAATATATTTGAATTGTACTTCATTCCTCTTTCTTTGTCATGTCAACTAGACCTCTGCTCCTTCTGAGCTTGATAACAAATCATGAACTATGCATCCAAAAATCCCTTGGATTGCTTACTCACATACACCAAACACTTAGATTCTTTTTGCTCTTCATATTCAATACTTGATATACACACACTTACAAACAAGGAAAACATCTTTCCTTTATACCCTATCTTCAAAATAATTATTTGAGTTGACCTTGAGTCTTTCCTAATTAATTATAATAAGGCAATTAATTAATTTGTAATTAAAATAACATTTTCGGCTCACAGTATATATAAAATTTCACACATGCAATACTAGTGCTTGCACACTTGTTGACATCACCATCAGACTGTCCTCAATCACTATCTATTTGTGCATCACTAGATTATATATCTGCTAGAAGATATAATAGGATTATCATAAACTACCTTCCATGCACTCTATCTATGTACTACTATCTATAAATCACTTATAGATTCTATACATCTTTAACTTAGACTCTACACATTTAACCTCGTCATTAGGACACAAGTTATGACATATCCTTGACCATGCATCACTTGACAATCAAAACCTTGTCTGTACAACTATGATCATTGTCTACTACTATACCAGTCTTCATAGATTTACTACTATGTTGACATCAATGAAAAACATAGTCATGAATGCAACATGTCAGTACTCTCCAATTCTTGGGATACTCCCCCAAAGCAATGCCATTAGCACGAATGATAACAACCTCCCCCTTTGGAATTGATGACAACATAGATGAAAAACATCTAAATTCCAAGAATACCAAAAATTACTTTGTTGGTGTTGTTGTCATTGTTCTCATCTTTTCAAATCCTCTTCATCAATCAAATCTAAAATTCCTCTAGAATATTGCTTTATTCTGTATCTCCATGTTGCATATCTCCCCCATAGAGATATTCATAATCTTTCTAAATCTCCCTAATAAAGTAGATATTTTTATGCACTCTTCACCCCCATGCACACTTAGGCAATTTTTTTCATGCACTCTTCTCCCCCATTGACATCAATGACAAAGACCTCATTATATCAATTATTGCTCAAATACATTAACTAGCTCAAGTGTCCCTAATGACTCTACTCATCACAGATACTCCCCCATATAGGAAGCACCAGCATTCAATCTAATCAAACAATAGTTCTTCATACGATTAGACTAATGCAATATTTGCATCATCTACTTTGAAGTAGGTAGGGGCATAACCCCAAGCATACCTCTCAATTAATCATGTATCTTTAGGTAAGGGTTTTGCAAAGATATCTGCAATATGATCTCTAGTACTTACATACTCCAATCTAATCTCCTTTTTTGCTACTTTCTCTCTCAAAACATGATACTTAATAGATATATACTTAGTCTTATAATGCAATACAAGATTCTTAGACATACTCATTGTACTTGTGGTATCACAGTATATGATAACAAGTTCTGAAAATTCTATCCTAATGTCTTTCAACATCTACTTCATCCACATCACTTGCTTACAATTATTTGATTCTGCTACATACTTTGCCTTAGCTATACTCTACGAGATACAATCTTGTTTCTTTCTTAGCCAAGAAACTAATTTCCTCCAAGAAAGAATGTTCCACCACTGGTGCTCTTTTTGTCATCCATACTGCCTTCCTAATCTGCATTAGTATATGCACATAGAGTGAAATCACTTGATTTATCATACTATATTCCATAATCAGATGCCCCCTTCAAATATTTGAATATCCTTTTTACTATTTCATAGCTATACTCCTAAGGATCATCATGAAATCTAGCTATAATCCCAACTACATTTTCTATATCTGGTCTAGTGTGATTCAGATATTGCAAACCTCCAATCATGGATCTATACTTCTTCTGCTCAATTATAGGTGTCTTATATTTTCTAGATAATGACCAGATATCATTGGTGTACCAAAAAGCTTACAACTTTCCAAGTCAAATATCTTCAACAAGTCTTTCAAATACTTAGCTTGTAAAATAAAAATGTCATCATTATTTTGCATAATCGACAAACCTAGAAAAAAGTCCATTTCTCCTATCATACTCATTTCAAACTCATTCTTCATTTCTTCAACAAACTTATCACTTGCTTCATCATTACCTCTATATACTTTGTCATCAAAAAAATTACTATTATCAACAATCCATTCTCTATTTCTTTCAAGTACAAGTTAATATTTATCATACCTTTAGCAAATCCAAGCTTTGCCAAATAGTTGTCTAACCATATATACCAAGTTCTAGGGGCTTTCTTTAGACCATATAGAGATTTCTTCAGTTTGCATATCATTTCTTTTTCTTTTGTCAGAGGGAATCCTTTAGGCTACTCAATGTATACCTCTTCTTCAAGTTCTCCATTTAGGAAGGTTGATTTTACATCTATCTGATGCACTTTGAATTTCTTTTTCACTGCATAAAACCAAGAACATTCTTATTGCTTCCATTCTAGCTATAGGGGCATATGTCTCTTCATAGTATATTCCTTCTTTCTGTGAACATCCTTTATGCATAAGTCTATCCTTGTTCCTTACAACTTTGCCTTGCTCATTCATCTTGTTTATGAATACCCATTTGGTTCCAATGGCATTCTTGTCTTTAGGCCTTGGAACTAATTACCATGTGTTTTTCTTCACAATTTGATCTAATTCTTCTTTTATTGATTGAATCCAATGATAATCCTTACTAGCTTCATTTGCACTCTTAGGTTCAACTTGAGAAATCAAACATATCTCTTCATTAACTATGTTTCTTGTCATCACTCCTTTGTCTATGCTTCCAATTATCTGCTCTGGAGGCTGATTCCTTGTCAAGTTCCTATTAGAGGTAGGATTTTCTAACTCAACTCTTACCTCTTCTTTTGGTTTGGGTCTTTCTCCTCTTTTCTCAATAATTTGCATATCATTCTGCAAATCATTGTTAGTCTCGAAGAAAACTTCTAAATTATATCTAATAATTCCAGTAATATCCTCTTCTTCATCATAATTGTAATCCATCATCTTATCCTTAATTCCAAACTTTTCATCAACTTTTACATTTGCACATTCAACTATAGTCTTAGTTCTATGATTAAAATGTCTGTAAGCTTTACTCTTCAATGAATAACCAAGAAACATACCTTCATCACTTCTTGGCTCAAACTTACCAATATCATCATCTCTCTTTGTATAACATTTTCTCCCAAAGATTCTAAAATACTTCACTAAGGGTGAATGACTAAACCCTAATTCATAAGAAGATTTATTCATACCTTTTTTGATATGTACTTTGTTCATAGTGTACACTATTGTATTGATCACTTCTCTCCAAAATGTCTTGGTTACATCATTTTTAAACATCATTGCTCTTGTTGCCTTTGCTACTAATCTATTTCTTCTTTCAGCAATTCCATTTTGCTCAGGTGTCTAGGGTGAAGACAACTATCTTTTGATTCCATTTTCTTCACAAAACATGTTAAACTCTCTAGAGGTAAACTCTCCTCCTCTATCAAATCTCAAACATTTTATCTTAACACAAGATTTTTCTCAACTATGTTCTTAAATATCTTTAAATTCCCACACCATTCTAGCGAAATCATCAACAAAAATCATGAAATACATTTCTCCATAGAATCCTCTTGTTTTGGAGGGACCACTCAAATCTATGTGAACAATCTCCATCTTCTCTGTAGTAGTGAACTTCTTGCTAGGAAATGATAACTTCTTCTGCTTAGCCAAGATACATTCTTTGCAAATAATATTAGTATGCTTTATTATCTTAGGTAGATCTCTAACTATGAATGTGCTACTAACCTTCACAGTGTTATCAAAATTTATATGAAAAAACCTCATATACCATAGCTAACTATTATCCACTTTAGCAACCAAACATGTTATTTCATTAGGATTCAACTGAAATACATTACCTTCGAACCTTGTTCCTATTCGAAATCAGCTTACCATCTTTGTCTTTGATAATGAAAGTCTTCTATGTGAATTGCAATAGATAACCTTTATCTACCAACTGTCCAACACTCAACAAGTTATGCTTTAACCCATCAACAAAGTAAACATCATCAGTGTTATTCTTTCCATCAAGAATAATAGAATCTATCCTTATGATGTGATAGGCTACATTGTTACCAACTCTAACAATACCTCCATCACAATTCCTAAATTTAACAAACTTATTCATATCCCCAATCAAGTGATGTAAACATCCATTGTCTATTATCCAATCAGACTTCTTTTCAACTTGAGAAACTAGAGCTTTTTCCTCTCTAATTTCTATGTCAAAATCATCTTCCTTAATGGTTGTAAATCCTAGCTCATCATCACTTTTAATCTAAAAAATTTCATCAGATTCCTCATCTTCATTTGCATATAGACAATTTCTAGGTCTTCTAGGCTTAAACTTTCCCTTATACTATTTCTCTCTTTTGGGACATTTAGATGCATAATGACCAAATTCATTACAAGTCCAACATTTAAAGATGTTCTTACCTTTTGGTTCTCTTCTTAAAAGAATGGCTATACCTTCTTTAATCTTCTTATCTTCATCAGATCTAGTTCTACTGTTGCTATCAAAATCTCCATGTGTTCTCGCACTTCTTGTCAAATTAGGTTGAACACTTAAAGCACTAAAAGTTGTTTCAACTCTTGTCATGTCTAAGATCAGCTTCAATTCATTCCAATCTTCTAAGCAAGGTTTCTCTTGTAAACTTCTCAGTACAGGGTATCAATAGTTCAATCATCTGGGTTACTTGCTTGAATGGGGGTGTCAAAGTTTTCAAGATCTTCCACACAACCTCATCTTCTTCATTGGATCCATCATATGATTTAATTCCTACAAAAATCTCAGATATTCAATGAACATAGCTTCTTAAAGATTCATCTTCCATCATTTTAGCATCTTGCAATGCACATATCAAATTTTGCAATCCTATTCTCTTCGTATGCTTATCACCCTGAAAAGTAGATTCTAATGTTTTCTAAATCTCATAATATGTTAATAGAGACTTTACCTAGATTGTATTCATTCTCTAGAAGGGCTAATAGTGTGGCTTCTCTAGCTCGCATATTACACTTGAATAGATCTCTCTCTGCTTCACTGCATTGGTCAAGCTTTTCTCCCTCCACAATTATCTTGCTTCTCTTTGTCAAAAGCCAATAATCTGGACCCATACATAATAGATGATTCTTCATCTTATCCTCCCAATTTTTATAATTGACCCCATCAAAATTAGGACTGTCCTTTCTGAAAAGATTCACCATTGATCTCCCAAAGTTATAACCTTTTTCTTCAAGGACCTAAAATTATAATACCAATTGTTAGAATATATAGTCAACCAATCTAACTAAGAGGGGTGGTGAGTCAGTTATCTAACTATTATCACAATTATCAACCTTAATCAAACTTAACCATGCGAAAAATATAATTAGAAACCACAACAACATACTCATGCACAATAACACCAGCTATGTTAACGAAGGAAACCCTTGATCAGAGGGAAAACCTTAATGGGGATGGTACCCACAAGATGATGCACTAGTATAAATATTCCTTCTTAGAAGATGTACCCTGTTAGGAGTCTATAACAATATTCAGTACATATCACTCCCTGTTAGGAGACTTTGAATCCTTGTTAGGTGTTTCCAACCTTATTAGGAGTTGTGCCAACCCTCTTAGGAGTTGTAGAAGGTAGATGGACCCACTGTCCAAATAGCTTCAAGGGAAAGACCAATGAACCCACTGTCTAAATGATCTTTGTATTATTCCTTGTAGAATAATAGGTTTGAATTGTACTTCCTTCCTCTTTCTCTTTCCTGTCAACCAGACTTCTACTCCATCTGGTCTTGATACTAGATCACAAACTTTGCATCCAAAAATCCCTTGGATCACTTACTCACATTCACCAAACACTCTGCTTCTTTTTGCACTTTGCATTCAATACTTGATACACACACACACACTTATAAACAAGGAAATAATCTTTCCTATACCCTATCTTCAAAATAATTCATTGAGTTAGGCTTGAGGCTTTCCCAATTAATTATAAAAAGATAATTAATTAATTCGCAATTACAATAGCATTGTTGGCTCACAATATATAAAAAACTTCACACTTGTGATACTAGGGCTTGTGCACTTGTTGACATCACCATCATACTGTCCTCGATCACTATCTAAGTACACATCACCAGATTATATCTTTCCTAGAAGATATAATAGGATCATCAGAAACTACTTTCCATGCATTATGTTTCTGCATTGCTTCTAGTAAATCACTTATAGCTTATGTACATCTTTGAATTAGACTATGTGCATTTCACCTCATAATTAGGAAACAAGTTACAACATATCCTTGACCACTCATCCCTTGACAATCTAAACCTTGTTCGTAAAACTATAATCTATGTTTGTTACTTTGCTAATCTTCACAGATTTACTACTATGTTGACATCAATAACAGACACAGTCATGAATGCAACATGTCAATACTCTCCAATGCTTAGGATACTCCCCCAAAGGATTACCATCAACATTCATGCTAACATTTTCTTTACTATGCTTTATTTCTGTTGGGATGTTCCATCTGGTGATATTCTAGACTAGTTGTCTATGGCTTTATTAGAGTTTAAAACCTTTTAAAATAGTTTTAGAATGTATGTTTATATTACAATTATTAGGATGGACAATGCTTTAGTAAATAGTAATATGGTTATTATTATGTTAGCTAAGAGCTTGATTTAACTATGTATGTTATATGGGGACCAATTTTTGATATTAAGGGATGTGGCTATGAATGTGTTGGTTAAATTAAGTAGCTAGTAATCTTCTTGAATGGGTTCACCATTTTTCTCTTAAGGGCCAACCCGCCTCCCCCATCCCACTTTTTTGGTTTCTTGAATATCAAAAACAAAAACTTTAAAATATATCCTCATAAATACTTATTATCTTATAGTTCCTTTCTTAATAGAAATATAAGTTATTAGTTATATAGTTCAAAATGTGGTTTCATGCACATGGATGGTATTAACTTGAAAAAAGTGACTTTTAAATAGTGGTTATTATTCATGCATATCAAAAATCAATTTGTATCATCTAGATATTAAAATGAATTACACAGTTGGGAACTAGACTCCAAGTACTACATTTCATATAATGGATTTTTTTTCAAGATTCAATAATTAAGTGCTTCAGAAGTATTGATTGAATTGTGAAAAATTATAAACATAAAGAAAAAGACTTCCACTTTTTGTCCAAAACTAGACTTAACCTCTTGCACACACCCAAAGAAGAAGTGAACATGTATCACATATGATTATAGACTCACCAATATAACTAAATTATGCCATGAAGGAAACATTCAACTTGAAATTGGACCACTTATGAAGAGATATCCATAACTTCCTTGAGGGGAATTATTATGAATATAGTTAGCATAACTGATTAGACTTAGTCTAAAAGGATAGAGCCATAAAATTAGCGATGAAGATCTTACTTTGTGCAATAGTTCTAACACATTTGGTTCACATATTCACCTAGATTTCTTTTAAAGGATATATATACCTCTCCATTAAAACTTTGAATATCTTAACATTGTTGAATGCATCACTCTTGCATTTGATAAATTTTATGACAATGTATGAGGCAAGAAATCATCAATAATATTTAACCATATACTTGGCTCTTGGAAAAAGACTAGGAAAGGAAATAACACCATTATGTATAATTTTAATAGGGTAGAATCACAATGCATCTCACCCTTTGAAAAAATGTCATATTGATGTTTAGGAAGAATACAACCTTTATATATTCCCATTATGTGTGAATGTTCAAAAGGCTAGAAGTACATTTTCTTGTGTACTAATCTTCTATTGATAATTGTGGTTAACATGACTAAAATATTCATGGCAAAGTTTACTAAAGGAATTCACATTAGCAATGTATGATAAACCATTTAATGACTCAAAAACATGAATCATATACAATTCAAACTCATGATCAACTCTACCTATAGGAAAAAACTTATATTTATATGAGATCCTAAATGAAAACCTCACTAAGAAAACTATCACACTCCATAATGTGAAAATTTTAGTAAAATAGAAAGAATAAATAAAAAAACCTTAGGAGCATAGAGAACATCCTTAATATTATAGTTGTCCATATGCAATGTATTTGACCCCCAAAACAAGATCTATGAAGATTTATCCACTATAATCTAAGAAGTGCTACTACAAAAAAGTGAGAAGTAGATTAGATGAAGTCATCATGTGATGTTAGGTACTTGTAATAAAATTTATAATGTTGAAGTGCATGGCCTTTCCCTATGTTATTGAAAAAGAGACTTAAAGAGGGAAACAGCAAGTGTACATCCCATTTTATAAGTTTTTAATTGCAAAATGGTAAGTAAACTCAAGTGCAATATCATTTAATGTAGAGCTTAGTCTCTTGGAGATGAGAAATTTAATCATCTGAGGTTTCCCAATGTGATAGTCATTTGGTGTAAGGTACTCAATGGATGAGTTTTACAAAGTGACTATTTGCTATTTTGAGTATGTTCCTTACTTTTAAAGGAATTATACTAAACAAAATTTACCCCTCCAAGAAACCAAACCCGTTTCTAAAATTGATAACAAAAAATATAAAGGTGAAAGAGTTCATTTTAAACTTTACTTTTATGTGCTCTATAAAAATGATAAGCAATCATGTTCATAACTGTATAGTTAACTAACTTTCTAAAATTTTAAGAATCACAAAAAAATAGAGATTTGAAATAAATTCTATAAGCCAAGAAGCAGGAAAAAAATACTATTAGGTCACTAGAAAGTCCTTTGAACCAACTTTATGATGACCTCTCATATGTGGAAAATTATGTTCATAAATTGAACTTATAAAAAAATGAAAAGAATAGCTCATTTTAAGCAAATATATTAGAGGTAGTGACCTTGTGGTATCCAAAAGCTATATATTGGTTGCAAGTTGTGATACCACTAAGATAAGTGGTTAAGTTGGTACCTTGTAATGAATCAATCACAAAAATTCACAACTACATATGTTCAAGTCCCTAGTAGCTTGAGTGTGACTAGGGAATAGGACCCCATCGATTAAAGGTTTTAAAAATCCCGCCCTCCAAAATTATCTATTGTAAAACCAAAATCCTTCACATAAATAATATGCTAGAAGTCACTTTTTTGCCATAATTTTTTTCAACCAAATATTATTAAAAATATTTACTAACTTTTTTGACTATTTTTTCATAGGCTGGCATGGTAATGACAACTATTTAGTAGAGAACACCATACACCAACAATACAAACTATATGATACAAGTAGTTGCACATATATTTTTCATCTTAAATTTAGTGCCTCCCAAAAATACCTCAAATTTCAACTATTTCATAATTGATCTTGATGCTTTTGGATATTTTGAGCATAATGATACACTCATTTTCTCTATAGTGCATCATTTGAATGCTTAGGGTTAAATCTCTTAAAGAATAGACAAAAAGTTGAAAAAGTGGCACTTTGTCACTAGATGTTGGAGTTGACACTTGAACCTTGTAGCTTCCATAAATTATTTATGATAAAAATAACTCTTTTTGTTTTATATGACAAGATCAGATAGCCCCTTACAAATTACAATGCGTTGGGTAACTTTTTAATGTGATTTCTTGTGCTAGCCTGACACACACATTGGTACCATGCAGGTTAGGGGTTGATCGGACCCGATGCCTACCACATATTGCTCTCATCAATGAGTCAAGCCTCTAACCCTACCGTAAAAATTGACATTGTGCAAGGTAAGAGAATCCCCAAAAGGAGATGTCCTAGCCCGCAACAAATAACCACACAACATAATCACAAAAACAATGAAAGATCTAATACCAAATCTCAACTCTTATTCATAAAATGATTGTTTACATGCCATGTGCCTGGCTATAAGGTCTTCTAGGTTATGACCAAATACATAAACAATTACAATAATAGTCTAACAAGATCTTGCAAGATTCAACCCCTAGCTATCCCAGATCCACAACTTGGTAGAGAACTCCAAGAAGAATCTAAACTCATGCTCGCAAGTCCCCAAACAACCTTCTTATTTCCCAAGCCCACACTTAGCCACGAGCTCTATCCAAATTCATTCTTCTTAGCTACTCATCTTCTCCATGATGAATGATAATGATTTTAGACTCCACAAGAATTTCTACTTATACTAAACCAAGCCACAAGTAAGCCCAACCAATTACATTAATTACACACACCCACATTAAATACACCCATCAAACCAAAAGTCAACTTTGCTACAAAAATTAAATACATAACATTAATTAAATACTTAGGAAATACCTCAAGTTTACAATGCATAACTAACTCATAAGACCACATAAGAATACATGCACTTAGACATAGGTCTATGTGCCAACCAATAATCCAAATCCAAGAGAACACATGCCAACTCCCACGGATCGAAGCTCATGAATACAATCTTCAAAGTCCACCAGTAAATTGGGAACACGCAACCAACAGTCACAAAAATGGGTCTAACTCCAAGATGATAACTCCAAACTTCATGCACACTTAAGAAAAGGTTCTCCAATATTCCTTGAACAGATCCCCAATTGTGTGAATCATAACTCCACAAACTTGAGCACAAAGCCCCCACATACAAGATTGCTACTTCCCTAGGATGCTCCTACATCACACACCCTAGGTAAGAAGAAAAGATGTTCTTAACAATTGGAAGAACATCTTTTAGGGTTCAACACATAAACCCTGGATTGGTTCTTCACATACATGTCCTCAACCACACCAACTTGTACACTCTTTCCTTTGTTCCATTTCTGCAACTTCTTTTTTGAAATTTTCATGTCCACCTCTATCTTCAGTGCACAGTAGATTTTATTTCCACACTAATATCTAACCCCCTCAGGATCCATTAACTCAACTTAGCTACCAATACTCAGGTTCCTTCTACCAATTTCTTCATTCTGCAAAGGAATCAAGTAATGTGTAGAATGAAGAAATGCTTCCTGCCACCTTTCTCAACAGTAAACACATTCTTGACACAATCATGTATAACCCTGCAATCATACTGCCAAGGTCTACCAAGTAATATGTGACAACTACTCATGTCCACAATATCACACAACACTTGATCCTTATACTGCCTAATCTAGAAATCAACAAGCCATTGAACATGTTCATCTTGTAACCAACCAATCCTATAAGGACAAGGATGTCTCATCCTCTTCAAACCAAGTTTTTAAACCATCTCCTTAGCAACTAGGTTATTAGTGCTACCATCATCCATAATCACATTACAAATTTTACGTCAAGACTTACAATGAGTCTAAAACAAAATCCTTCTCTGACAAGCTTCTAGCATCCCCTTTCCAAGAAACACTCTCTAAATCAACAAGTTATCCCCTTTTTGCTTGGGTTCATTGACCAAGTCTTCAACCTCTTGCAACACAACAATTCTTCTTTCACTATCCTTAGGACATTCATAAGCTCTATGTCCTTCTTCACCTCACCTATAGAAAGTACCCTCCAATGCACCTTTGTTTGTCCTCTTCCTCTATTCAATAGGTCTTAGTTCATCTTCAACACTTTGTTTGTTCTTCACCAAGTGATCTTGCTTCTCCTTCCCTCGAGGATTACCTTGATGTCTTCTCTTCAACTTCTCTTCTGCTCTTAAAGAATACTGATAAGCATCCTCAACCGAAGCAATATTCAACATACCAATCTCATCTTAAATATTGAATCTTAAGACATTAATATATCTAGCCACCTTTTCTTTAGACAATTATCTATGTCTAGACTGAATAGTTAGCTTGTAGAACTCCTTTGTATAACCCTTCATGGTCATATCTTTCTTCTTCAGATTCTACAACTTTTTAAATAACTCAAGTTCATAATCAATAGGAATGAACTTAGCCTTCAGTTTAGTCATTATGAATCTCCATCTAGTGATCTTCATTTCACATTCCTCTTCTCTATCTCTTTGCAATTCCTTCCAACATAAAGTAGCATGTCCTTTCAACTTAGTCTGTGCCAACCTTACTATAAGTGGATCTTCAATATCCTCTAACTCAAAATAGTCTTCCAATTCACCAATCCAATCAATCATGTCTTTAGGATTTAAAGTACCTGAGAAATTAGAAACCTACATCTTATGCTTCAACTTCAACTGAGATCCAAATCTATCAAACTAACCAACCCTATTTCCCATAGGTCTCTCAACTTGATCATTTCTATCTTCACTACTCAATCTAGCAACCTCAAAGTCTTCATCAGCTTTCTCATAACCATCTTTGGTACCCATATGCTAAGGTGCACCACCTATAACACTTATGATCTCAACGATCATATCACTCTATATCAATGCCATCTCAATTTGAGCTCTACTTTAATCTTCTCTAAGATCTTTACTACCATAACATCACATAGACCTTCAATCACCCTAGGGTCCAATTGTCTTAGAGGCATCTTCCAAGATCTTTGCAAACCCTCTGCAACAAATCAACCAAATCAAACCAGACTCTTACATCACCTGACACAGTGCAAGGTAAGAGAATTCCCAAAAGGAGACATCCTAGCCCCCCAAAAATAACCACACAGTGGAAACAAAAGAAAAATGCAAGATCTGATACCAAATCACAACTCTTTATTCATAAAATAACTGTTTACATGCAATGTTCTTGGTTGTAAGGCCTTCCGGGTTATGACCAAATGCATAAGTAATTACAATGACATTCCAACAAGATCTTGCAAGATCCAAACCCTACCTAGCCTAGATCTACAACTTGGTAGAGAAATCCAAGAAGAATCTAAACTCATGCTCGCAAGCTGCCAAGCAACCTTCTTGTTTCCCAAGTCCACACTTAGCCACTAGCTCTGCTCCAACTTTTCTCTTCTTAGCTAGTCATCTTCTCCATGATGAATGATAATGGGTCTAGAATCCACAAGACCCTCTACTTATACTAAACCAAGCCACAAGTCAGCCTAGCCAATTACATTAATTAAATACACCTACATTAAGTATACCCATCAAGCCATAAGTCGGCTTGGCTACAAACAATAAATACATAACATAAATTAAATACCCAAGACATGCCCCAAGTTTACAATGCATAACTAACTCATAAGACCACATAAGAATACACACATTGAGACATAGGTTGATGTGCTAACCAATGATCCAAATCCAAAAGTGCACACACTAACTCCTATGGATCAAAGCTCACAAATACAATCTCCAAAGTCCGCTAGTAAATCGGGAACACACGACCAACAATCACCAAAATGGCTCTAACTCCGAGACGATAACTCAAAACATTACGTGCACTTATGGAAAGGTTCTCTAATATGCCTCAAAAAAATCCCCAACCACGCTAATCATAAATCCACAAACTCAAGCACGAAGCCCTTGCATATAGGATTGTTGACTTCCCTAAGATTCTCTTGCATCAAAAACACTTATTAAAAAAGAGAAAAAATGATTTGCAAAATTTTTTGTTGTACATATCTTGATAATTTTCTTGATCTAATAATGTAAGTAAAAAATCTTATATAATAATACAAAATTAAACATACATAAATGAATTACCCTCAATAATGATAAAGATAAACAAATCTTTAATGAAATCATTAATGAAAATTATACTAGATTATGAGTACATCTATTTGGATCTTATGACTTGACACAAAAATTATATTAATAAGTCTAGATATATTAATATAAGACACCTAATAATTAATAAGATAATTCTTTAAAAAAAATAAATCTATTACTAGATAATTATATTTTTATTCTAAGATTTGCTTCCATTTGTATTTTATATTAATTTTATATTCTTTAAATTATACTCTTTAAAAATATAATACTCAATTTTTAATATAATCAATAAGGAGGCTTAAGTCTTGAGTAAATCCAAACTAAAGTGATAACACATCTCTAAAAGGACCAACCTTGCTCTAGCTTACATGGCACAGTCTACAATGCTACTAGAATGCACCCCTTTGTAATGAAAGTATACATTTTTAGACCATTAACACTTAATACAAATGCATATAATTGCCCCTTAGCGAGTGGCAACTTACATCAAGTATTCAAGATAGAGGAGAAAAATAAAATAAATTTTTTTATTGACTACATGTAGATTACAAAGAGTTGCAGTTAAGAACTACAAAAAGAATCAAGTTGAAGCACACGTCAAATGCCAATACACGTAGTTCTTGTATGAACATAGATAACATCAATACATACATAGTCAAAGGTTTGCAAAAAGACCAACATGTAACAACGTGAGCATTACAAATTACAAATAAATGACAAAAAGGCAAGATCAACCATGTAAAAGTAATCTCAAGAGACGTCCAATGTTGACCTTCTATATGTTGAGCAGTTGACTAATTTGAGCTTTAATTCATTGCATTTTGAAATCCAACTTTAAATCTTTTTCAACATCAACTTGTAGTTGAGAAAAAATAGATATCAACCAATAAAAAATGTAAGAGTAAAGCCTTAGAATTAAAAATTCCTTATGAAAATATTTTCCATTATCAAAGATAGCCAAGCATCTTGTCCTCCATATATGCAACAATATAACTTGTCTTACACTGTTAGTAATAATATTTGTATGTAAACCAACCCCATGAAGAGCCTCTTTCCAACTTAATTTATGACAAAAAAAAAGCAAGAAAATCATTGAAAACAAAATTCCATTGTTTCTTCGCAAACTAACATCCCCAAAAAATGTGCCTCACGCTATATGGTTTATGATAGAATGGGCAATTGATCAATTGGACCATCATACATTTCAGCTTGTCTGCAATGGGCAACTTGCAGTGTAAAATCTTCCAAACAAACAATTGAGCATCCTCAACAATTTTGGACATCCAGATTTGAGCTGACAATTTTAGCCAAAAAATTCATTGAATCTACATTTCCATTTAGAATTCAGTCTCTATTTCACATGCAACTAAGGAAGCAAATGTGAGTAATTTTTCTTTAAAGGGAAACATAAAAAAAGATATGCAGATATGCTTCGCCAATACTTGGAAAATTTACATTGTATTGGGGTACACAATTTCATAGACAAATCCAAAGGAACTAGAGATCGAACAAAAATAAGGAACACTGTATAACTGTGAAACTAAATTTGACTTTGATAGTATGCCATGGTAACCAATCCATAGTATGAAAGTCCCAAAGGTCACCCATTGAACAAATGCCTTTCTTAAATAGATAATAAGGATGCTTTAGAAACATTAAGGAAAGAGGTTGATTTTGGTATTGGATGTCCCTGTTCCACCATATAGAGGAAGTGGAAAAACTAAAACCACAATGAAGAGAGTTTCCTTTCCAACTTAGAAGATGGAAAACTTGTTGCCAAGCATTCTATATAGATTGAAGGGAAAAAGAGGCCTTGATAGAGAAAAAAGGGGCGTGAAGAACTTTATCAAGTTGTCCTATATTGTTCTATATGCCGCCATTTACCTTTGACAATAGCTAGGTCAATACAGTTTCATATTAGAATCTTCCAAGGTTCATTCCCATGAGTAGCTCTGATAATCCATTTGGAACTATAAGCCTCGTATTCTTGGATCTATTAATCCCAATCCACCTTTGCATTTAGGCTGAATGCAATGAGACCAAGAAGTAGTAATAAAACCTTTGGTAGCATCCCTTTAGCCCATAGGAATTGATGAATAATTTTGGTTAAGTCCTCATATCCTTTCTTAGAAGGCATCCAACACGAGGAACGATAAACATGAGTTGCTAGAAAGATTTTAATGGAAACTTATATTTTACCAACCAAGGAAAGAAACTTATTTTCCTAATTACAAATTTTATTCCTTACCCTATCAAGATACCATCTCCATATATCAGAAAGAGATACCCCAATACCAAATGGTACACCAAGACACCTCATGATTTCCCCATGTCTAATTTGTCTCCATTCCCTAGGGATCCAATGAGAGATTGGACTAGACTGCACCATCAAGAATTTAGTTTTTTCATGACCCAACTTGGATCCCGAAACAACACAATATAACTCTAAAATATCCAATGTATAAACTATATATTTTTTTCAGAATTTTGAAGAAACAACATACTATTATCAACATAGTGTGAGTTAATGATTGTAGCATCACATGGGATGGAGACTCATGAAATCCATTTCATGTTATTAGGATTGTTGAGCATATATCCCAAAGCATCAGTTGAAAGAGCATAAAGGTATGGAGACAGAGGACAACCCTGCTGTATAGACCGCTATAGTGGAAATGAATCTATTACCACATTATTAATGATGATTTGAGCATTAGCATCCTCAAACAACATTCACACGTGGGCTCGAAACTTAGGTCCGAATCCCAACCATTGAAGCATTTTAAGGATGAAGCTCCAACGTATTCTGTCATAAGCTTTGTCAAAATCAAGTTTGATCAAAATAGCATTTTGGCCTGTTTGTTGAGCCCATTCACATGTTTCCCATGCCAACATGAGATTATCTAGAATGAATTTGCCACCAATGGACCTTGTCTACTCGAGGTTAACAATTTCTTGCACAACATGTTTATTCCTAATAGCCAATGCTTTTACTATGATTTTGTAGGAAGTATTGAGCAAAGTGATAGAACGCCAACCTGAAATGGTACTTCCTTTTTTTCTTTAGGAATAAATCAGATTATACCACAATTGATAGTAGGACCCAACGATCCTTTCTCAATAACTTCCAAATACAAGTTATAGAAATCCTCCTTAATGTATTGCCACATAGCTAGGTAGAATATACAATTGCCAATATACATCCAAACAAAACATCAAGCCTTAACCCAACTTTGGCTCTTCCTCTCGGACACCGTTGTCGCCTACTGATGTTCATTTCTGAGAATAGGAGATTCCGATCTTTATGATGATGGCTAACTATTAGACTATTGAAATATTTGCAAATAATGATAACTATAAGCCTCTCGTCAAAATTGGAACAAAAATAAGATAACGACACAAATCCAAACGTTCCCGTGCTTTGTCATTTATGTGTCATATTACCATTTCCTACAATTTACCTCGAATTTAATCCCACAGTCTGAAAAAAACACCATTTCTTCTTACCATTTGACTAGCTGTGGAAATCACATCACAATTTGACTAGCTGTGGAAATCATCTCCTACTTACCATTTCTTCTTCTCGACCTTATTTTGCTGCACGGAAACTGTGCTCTTTTTCTTCATATCTACCGTATCTTGTTCCTTTCTCAAGTCCAGAAGTTATTTATCCTCAGATCTCTACGATTGCGAAACCCTCGGCTGGCTTAGTTTTATTGTGAATCAGTACTAGGTTTAAATATTGTGAAAAAATGGCTTCAGAGCCCGTAAATGTGAGTGAATTCAGTGAATTGGCAAGACAAATGCTTCCAAAAAGCGTATATGGCTATTTTGCGGGAGGTGCAGAGGACGAATGGACACTAAAACAGAACATCGCTGCTTTCCAGAGAATCAGGTTGGTTTTATTTTACAGAAACGAAAGGAGCCAAGTATTTGAGATCTCGATTATTAGGAAACGCAGTGAATCGTTAGTAATTGAAATTTATCGTATTTAAAGCAACTGTATGCAAATATTTTGATTTATGCCTTTTTTTCCTGATGAATTTGCGTTTATACTAAAAGGCTGTTCAAATGGCTTTGCCTGTTGTTTTCCCCTCTTAAGCTTTGGTTCTGGTCCGAACTATCCTAACACTCGCATATCACTTCGATGCATTAGAGAGTACCATTGATTAAAAATTTAGAGTTACAGTGACCTACTTTTAAATTTTTAATCAGGCAAAACTACATCATTATTGTTCAATTCTTGCTTACGTTAAATAAAGGAAAACGCTTGCAGGCCAAGATGTTGCTTTGATAATTTAGGAGATGTTCAGAGGGAAGTGATTCCGGTCGTAAATTAATAAATTACCTACTAGATTATTTTTTGGAACATGTACCAATGGTCATGAGTGATAAAAATATCCGTAATTTTTTTTTTGTCGTATAAATTAAAATTATAGTTAGACCTGATTAAACCAAATCATATAGAAATCTCTAATAGGTGGAGCAATCTATTCTACTAAGCAGCTGCTGTCTAAAAATGCTCTTTGTTACAGTTTTTCAATTCAACTCCGGAAAGATACACCGAACAAAAAATTCTCGTTGCAGCCATCATGGCACTTGGGTGTAGGGATAGCCAATGGCACTTGTTATAATTCATAAAAAGGACAAGTATTTGGCACATTTTAAATCAAGTAAGGCTGGAGTCATGTAATGGACATTTTAAAAAAGTTGAGTG
The DNA here is from genome assembly GCA_028749045.1 of Cupressus sempervirens. NCBI lineage: Eukaryota > Viridiplantae > Streptophyta > Pinopsida > Cupressales > Cupressaceae > Cupressus > Cupressus sempervirens. The sequence continues at coordinate 295,422,649 of CM053784.1, forward strand.
GTTATTGTAGAGATCTGTGCAGCTCTGAAATGTATCGAAGGTTATTTTTAGGATTTTTTTTTCCATTAGCAATATGATTTTGATCTCATGAGACCCACTCCTCTTTTGGAAGATTCTAGTGAGGAAAAGGTACAATTGATGAATATAGAAGCTACAACACTTTTTATAGACATTATAGTGATTTTTGATAATTTAGACATATTTTTATTAATATAATTTTGAAAATATTATTATTAATACAATTTTGGTCTTTTTTGTGATAATGTTATATTATAATTTCATTATATTTCTTTGCTGTATTTTGTGGGCTGATTGTGTAACAATTTTTGCATCAACATTTTGCATCACACCATCATCATGATGATGAGAGAGTTGAAGGTGAACAGTAATATCACCCAAAAAATTGTTACACAATCGGCCCAAAAAATACAACAAAGAATTCTAATGGATTGTGGAAAACTAATATCTACCATTCATTATATTTCCTTCTAATATAAATTGTCTTTTTATGAAAGAACTTTTCAAGAAATTTTATCATATATTTCTTATTCTTGTTTGTTTGTGTTAAGTTTGTTGAACATTTTTAATAGAAACATGTTACACAAAATCAGATTTAAATTTATATTATTTTAACTTTTCTTCAAATACACTAAATTTATACCACTACTGTCCAATCTCCATTGAAGTTGATGGGAGTTGGTCCGTTACAGAAAATATTCTCAAGTCACAAAAAGCGAACCGAATTAACAAAGTAAGTGTCGTGGGTATAGCCTCCCATAGGATATATATTTGACATTACATTATACTTACTAATACTAATAGATAAAAGGTAAAAAATAATTACATAATGTAATAAAAATATTCTCAATATATAAAAAAAAAAAAAAAATCATAAATCTAATATTTCTATTAATCTTTTTCCATTTCTAATAATTTTAATAGATTCTAAATAATTAAAAATTTATTTGTAATATTTTCATTTATAATATAAGTAGGAAATAAATTGTAATTGTTGGACATTTAGTTTGTTGTGGAGATCACCTGACTAATGCACAATTTCTAGGATAAATCCAAATAAATCTAAATAAATCTACAACTCTGCATTCAAGTGGAGGCGGCTATCCTCCCAAAAAAATAGAAAGTTAACCAATTTTCAAAAGATGAAAACAACAAAAAAATTTGAAAAAAATCACTACTTAAAAAAAAGAGTTTGACTTTATTTTGTCTTTAATATATATATATTTAAAATGATATATATATATATATATTTTTTAAATTGGTCTGTACCCATTCGACTTGGGATCTTTTTAACCATTGGTATTCATCTCAGACACGGCTTTTGCGAAAATACGTGTTTTGGATCCTCACAGCAACGACTCATGATTATATAGAAATCTACACATGCTAAAACTAAACAGCGGACCAATCCCGTCGTTCCGTTTGCTCTGTCAATCGAGTGTCACGTTCCCATTCGGTGCAATTTAATTCAAATTTCGTCCTAATTTTTCGAAGTATTACATCCTTCTGTTAACAAATACTCCATTTTTTCGAGCTGATTTTGCTCGACGGCATTGTGTTCGTTTTTTTAATATATAGCATAATTTCTTCATCTCCCAACCCCAGTTATTTTTCCTCAGATTTTCACAATCGTGGGTTCATTAGCTGTCTCAGTTTTTTGTGAATTTGTACTCGGTCTACAAATAGTATAACAATGGCTTCAGAACCTGTCAATGTGAGTGAATTCAGTGAATTGGCAAGTAAAGTGCTTCCTAAAACGGTATATGGCTTTTACGCGGGAGGTGCAGAGGACGAATGGACACTCAAGCAAAACATCGCTGCCTTCCAGAGAATCAGGTTGGTTTATCTTTATAGAAACGGAAGAGGCAGGATACTTGAGATCTTAGAAGGTGTGAAACGCAGGGAATCTTTTAAATCGGGATAATTTGCATCAATATTGATAAATTTTTGTAAATTCTATCCATATTTAAGGCGAATAAATGGACATATTAAACAAAACGTTTTTTTTTTAAAATATAAAATTCATGGATTTGCGTTTAGAAGTAAAAAGACCTGTGTCGAAATGGCTTTGGCAGTTTTGCCTTCCACCTCAGCATGGCTTTGGCAGTTTTGTCTTCCACTTCAGCTTTGGTTATGGTCCTAAATCCCAGTTTTGTTCATAACACTTGTCATTTGTTGGAAGCATTAGGTAATACCAGTTACCTATCTAGCGAGGCTCAAGAGTAAATGGAAGAAAATAGTCTGATATTTTTTTTTTTTTAAAAGTTGGATTCGCTTATAAGTAAAATGACCTGTGTTCGAATGGCTTTGGGAGTTGTGTGTTGCTCTACAGCAGTGGTTCTGTTCCAGAGTCATACTTTTGTTCGTCACGCTCGTTTATTTTTTGTTAACTTTACAGATTAATGATGACTTATCTTCATCACTTTGAACATTAATATATCAAATAATTTAATATGATTTAAATATTAATGTCTACAATAACATAGTGGCCCAAAGCAGGGAGCATGCGTAATTTAGAGAATTTAGGAGACATTTAGAGTGAAGTGATTCCATGGAAAACCTTAAACAATTATATGCTAAATTATTTCTGAAACATGTATCACTAAGTTTTGAGAAACCTTTGTGAATTAAAGTTTAAAGTTAAATTGTACTCGGATGCCATTTTGACGAAATAATTTTAAAAACTCTCTAGAAGGTGCAGCGATCGTTCAGAGCCCTTTCACCACGTTCCTTCGAGGATCTTCTCTGTAGCTGCCGCTCCACGAATTCTAGAAAAGACGCTCTTCTTTGCAGTTTTTCAATTTGGCAGACCGCATGAAATTACATCGAACAAAAAATACTGGCAGTTGCTGCTACCATGTCACTTAGGTGGAGGAATAGACAATGGCACTGATGAAAAGCATATAGCTGTAAATCTTAAAATAGAAAGCGCCGAATGCGTCTTAAGGAAATGAGATAGAACTGAAGCCTAAAAATGTCACCTCACATTTTGTACACCAGAACCTCATTACATGTTCACGGGTTGGTGGATTGCCTTATCGTCAAGAGGGGTTTTGGTCACCTTCCTTATAATAGGTCACCTCAAATTCATTGTATCTTAACCTGAGGACATTTGCTTATGGTTATTGTCTGCCTTTTTGCCGAAAAGAAGTTTTAAAAGGATTTTCCGGGGTATTTCTAGCTTGCATTGACTTTGTTGAACATTTCTGAAAAGAGCATGCTACACTAAATTTAGCCTAACGATGTGCTTTTACCTTCTCTTCAAGTACCTGATCCTCCTTTCAGTATTCAACAGCTTCTCTGAAAAAATTCTTTCAACACAATTCAGATTATTTGGCTTATCGTACCATTTTTCCAGTAATGGTTGCTGCAATAAAGTAGTAAACTGCAAATCTGATCCTACTTCATGCTGTCAATAGTCACGGAAACTATCAGACAAAATAAAAATGCTTCAAGTACTTTGTTTTGTGTGACCCTGTAGGAAAGTAACTAAGGTATTTTACATGCAAATTGATTAACAGGCTTCGTCCAAGAGTTTTGGTAGATGTGACCCACATAGATTTGTCAATCAGTATACTAGGGTTCAAGATCTCTGCACCAATCATGATTGCTCCAACAGCTTTGCATAAATTAGCTCATCCTCAAGGTATTTTTTCCTAGACTCAATTTCTTAATGATTTTTTTCACTTTTGATTTATTAGACTCAGCCCCAAAAACTTGTTCATAACTGGTTTCTAACAGGGGAGCTAGCAACAGCAAGGGCTGCAGCAGATGCTGGTACAATTATGGTAAAATCAACATTCCAGTTTATAAGTCCTTGCTATTGTTGATTGTATGTTTGATGGTCCAGTAACTTGCAGAGAAGTTTGTCATCTGGGTTCAGTTTTTGAACAACACAGCACACATACTATATAGATTAGAGTGCAAGTATTTCCTTAATCATCTAGGGTGGTTGTTATACCCTGTCTTCCTTGTTTTCAACACACTGACATTATTACTCTGCAGTTTGTCTCATTTTCCTCCAGTTGCACTGTTGAGGAGATTGCAGCCACTGGTGATGCTGTTCGTTTTCTTCAACTCTATGTATGCTAACTTCAAAAAATCTTAGGGTTTCACTAGATCTTGATATTAAAAGATTTACACTTCACATTTAATTTTAGTAAAGGAGCATTAACACCTGAATTTGAAGCCATAATATGTCTCTTATGTTTTCCTGTTGAACAGATATATAAGGACAGAAATATCTCAGCTGAAATAGTACAGCGAGCAGAGCGTGTAGGCTACAAAGCGGTTGTTTTAACAGTTGACACCCCAAAGCTTGGACACAGGGAGGCTGACATGAGGAACAAGTAAGGATGCCATGATGACCTTCTTCTCATAGGCACATAATGATAACATGATTTTTTAGGTCTGTACAGGGAGATTCCAATAGATTTATATATTAGCATGTCACATGATGTTCATACTTTCTCTGTGAGACAAACATAAGGTTTTTCGTTTACCAAATCTCAGTTTCAAGATTAAAAGGAAGGTGTCACATATCATGCATTCTTATTGAATTGCCAAGCTGACCTTGTGAACTAATATTAATTGAATTCCCTTGAGAACTGATTCATTATTATAGATGATTAATATCACATTAACTATTCTTACAGTTCTTCTCTGTTGTGTGGCCTAGTCATTCCTGTTGGCTACAATTTAGCAATGTCTAACATTTGTTACAGATGCTAGAGAGAAGAATTACACCCAAGGTAGCTGAAAATCTGTGTTTAAGATATCACAAGGGAAGGATGGAAATTCTTTGAAGCCGCCTGCCAATGCTTTTAGTTTGCGTCTTTCAGAAGCAATTGATCTGTCTGCCAGTAGCATGAAAACTTTACTTTGGTGGGATCTTATAATTTATACCAGGCATAGCCCATCTAAGTGCATGTGTAGAGTTTGGATTTTAGTGTAATGGAGAGCCTCATGGCATGAGAATTGCTGGCATCATAAACATAACAAATGGCTTCATTTGCTTTCTTTTGCTAATTTCCAATGTGACAAAACTGTTTTATGCTGCGGTGTTTTGTTGAAATTTGAGAATATGCCCTTTGAAGTTTTGACTTTTCATGTTGGACTTTAGTTATTTTAGCTTCTGATTATACATAACTGTTTAAATGTCTAAGTATGGATTAAGTTTCCATATATTGATATCCTTTGTTAGGCTGTCATAGGCTAGTTAGTTAAATCACAAATTTTACTTTTCTTGAACTCAAAAGGGTCTATGTTAAGGTTGATTTAACAATGGTTTTTTAAACAAACTATTGGCATTGAATAGGGTGGTCGTTATTTTGCTAGACGTGCTCTTTTACGTCAACTTGTCAAACACTTGCTTTAGATGTTAAGCTCCAAACCGCATGATCAAGGGATAATCATCATGGGTTGTCCGAAATCTATGCTCTCTCCAAATGCTTCCTCACAGTTGTCTTGAAAGGAGGAATAATGGAACAACATGGATTGAAAAATGCCAGCACAAGTTTTTTCTAAGAACCCTATATCTCATTTAATTGCCTTCTCAACTAGACCAAGCTCTTAATTAATCAGTTAATTGACACTAAAGGTCTCATCTATCTCAGTTAAGCACGTGGATGAGCCCAACTCACAATCCAATATAACTTTGTTGTCATTTTATACATTGGAGAATCAAAGTCTTGACTAGTAGAATGTCTCCATGCAATCTCACAACAAGGTGCACTTGCAGCCTAACATTCTTAAGGTTATAGGTCAAGGATGCTTCTGAACATGAGGATTGAAGACATAAGGGACATATGGCTTAATTGGTGATTTTTGGATCAGATTTTTCGCTCATAATCAAATTGCAGCGCTAGAGCTTGAAGATGAGGATACAACCTTAGATTGATATATTAATATGAAAGAGGATATGGCCTCCAAATTTGTGAGCAATGTCTCACTCAAAGACTTATGTATCTTGACTTGCCCAATATGTGCTATAAGTGTCAATCCTCTGAGCCCAAAATTAGGAACTTTCCCTAGTTCTCTTGTCATGTCTCCTTTTTCCATAGTCTATGCTGTCATAAGTCAGGTTCACCAAAATGTCATGTATGAAATGGTAAGTAATATAAAAGCTTGCCCCAAGACACACATTGGAATAGGAAACCACCACAAAGCGAATGTGATTAGCAAAACCATAGGAGTAAGGGTGCCAATACAAGATCTATGCTTGTAGGGTTTATATTCTTTGTTGCTATGATTTGGAAATGAAATGCTAATGACAGATCTGATCTAATAAAGCAAGTACAAGGGAGAAGACATTAGAACAAGTGCACTTGGAACTAAGATGGAGATAATTGTACTTCGAATTTGAGTTTCCCAACTGTTAGAGTGTCATAACTAGTTGTAATTGATGATCTGGCAATTACGGACCTACAAGTATCTGCTCCTGAAATTTCATTGAAAGTTGGGACGGACAAGTTCACAATGGCGACTTGTCCCCAGGGATATTTCGAGTATCGGCTTGTACTTGGACTTTTCTGCCCAAAGTTTTAGTGTGGCTATGTCTCTATGTTTGTAAGACTTTTTTGAATTTACAGCTAGATCCATGATTGTCCGCATTTGCTAATATGAGGTTTTGTGTATGTGACTATATAGGGTTTGCCTTGGTCAATCCCCTGTTTTGGTGATCCCCACCTCTATGGATAGACAATATGATAAAGATAATGTGTAGTGCTTGTGAATCGAGAGTATGTCTAAATTGATATGAGTTGAAATGCATAAGTAACTGTGTAGATCTATCCTATGTGTGATATAGTGAAACCCCCATCATGAAATTGCAATCAATGTATGATTGAATGCATGCAAATAATCTGAGTTGAAAAACTTGGTTTCATCGGGCCAACCTAAAATTTTTAAAAATCTCCAAATCGCCAGAAACTTCAGCCAAAATTGTGGTAATAAATTGACACTTATTGAATATTTGAAAATATACAATTTATTAAAATATTCTTAAAAACACACATATACACACCAAATTTGTAGAACATATAATGATTTGAGATCTCCACCATATATTATTCAAATTTTTGAGTTACATAGTAACTAATAGCAATTAAAACTTAGTAGATTAACATAGGGATAGAATCATATATAAGAAAAAAGTACATCTGAATAAAAATAAGTTCAATACACATACAAAGACAAACTCCATGAAACTACAACTTTTGAATATATATTAAGTTCAACTTTCAGTATCAATGAAGACTAGAAGTAGAAATTTTAAATTGTATTTAGAAGTAAAGCTCAAAAGAGATCGTTGCTGTTGCGCAGGTTGTGCTGAAGTAATTGCAGTCACAACATCCTCAACAGGTGCCTCAGGCTCAACATAAGCCTTTGATGGATGACCAAGTTCATGTTGTTGACATTATGTATTTTGCACACATTGCATAATATTGTTTATATTGTATTATGTAATATTGCACCTAGGAGCACCTAGATGGACGTGCAACATTTAGAGATTCCCATCAATTATTCTTGATGAGTTGTATTGACCCATTGTGATAATATTTGATGTAATTATTTAATATTGGAGAAAATTAATAAATGTCCAATATTAAATGCGGGTCAATAGGGGTTTGGTATCACATGGTTTATGAAATACCACTTAGTGGTTTTGTGGGGGATTGCTACTATAAAAGAAACCACAACGGCCAAGGGAGCATTTGTGGAGGCTAGAAGCATGGCATGGGATGTGTGGATTCATGCTTGTTCACATGGATTGCTTGGTTGTGGCTATGAATTTGAAAATTTCCATGGTTGTATTGTAGTGGTGTTTTTACTAAATAATACATGGTTATGTATGCTTTTGGAGGATGGTTTTTTCTCTCAATGAGGGTTTTCCAGGATATATCTCGTGTCACATTTTTTTGGCTATGTTCTCTATCTTCTTGCATGTGGATTTTAATTGCTTATTTGTTTCAGATCTATTCTGGGTTATGTGGAAAAGATAAATTTTTTTGCTTGCAAGTTTCTTTACAAGTTGTATCAGAGCTATGGTTTTGTTGTTGTAACCCTAGATTGAATCCATGGGAATGCATGAAAAAAAAAGGAAGGGCAAGATATATCAGTTTTTTAGGTTGTTTATTGCAGATCTAAGGGTTTCTTGGTTTTGCTGTTATGATGGGATGTTGGCAGATTTTGGGCATGTGAAATTATTGGTCAAAAGTTTTTTTTCTTTTTTGAATATTTCATTTAAATGAGGATTTTAGGGGGAGCTTGCAGAATGACCTCCTTGGCAAAAAACAGACCTCACCACTGGTTTCGGGTTAACCTTTTCATAAATTTTGATATATAATATGCCCTAGTTTGACCATGTTGAGAGAAAATGCAAAACTTTTTTAGCTATGTAACAGGGTAAATTCCAGCAGCCACTTAAACCATTAATTAATGTAAAGCCATTATAATCATAACCGAAGGGAGTGACAATTATATTAGGTACTCTACACATTCACTAGAAGGGGATTTACGAGCTTGACTATAACTTACAATTCATATAACTGAAAAATAAACTAACATTCCTAATTTAGGTTCACATGAAATACAGTTGAAACTACCACATTTATTGCAATTCCATCTCATGTTTGATCAATGTAATTGAATCTCGATATCTAATATATAAAAATAACATAATTTAAATAAATAACTAATATATCAAATCAAATGCAAAAACATGAAATAAGTACTTGAGAAAATGCAAATAATGTCCCTGTGTTGTGCGAGCCTTGACATCTAGAAGAGAGGAGAACCATTTCCATGGGCTTAATCTCCCAACCGTAAACCCTTAAGTATACCCACACAATCTCTACCAAGAAAGGCCCTCCCTACCTTGGGATTAAGTTTGGCACACCACTATCCTAACCTTCTATCAACCTATCTTCTAACTGCTAGCACTCTGATCTCCAGTGATCTCAACAACAATCATGCCACTAACCTACCTTGGCCAATGATTTAAATGGGCAATAAATAAGCCCGATCACCCACCACTTGACTTGACAACAAGAATTTTACAATGGACTACCATAAGCTAACTTGGTTATTTAGATATGATTTATTGTTACTGATTTATATTTACTTTTTCATGCAGCGGTATTTCCATTCTCAACCTTCATCTCCACCATGCTGGTCCTCATGGATGAATTCCTAGGTGGTTCCATAAGTGAGAATTGGTTATTGAATATAAATACCACCATCTCATTATGCCCAAATCTGGCCCATGGCATTACAAATGAGAAATATAATTCTTTCCAAATTGTTTCCAATATCATACAGGTGTTGCATTCATTGTAGAGGTATATTGAGTCTTGATAATACCCCTGTATGAGTTGGCACTCTTTGGTAGAGATCAATTAAAAATGCACCATCATACTTGAAAGTGTCTTCTTGGAAATATTGTTCCCATCAGCATGATGCCACTTTCTTATATCGACACAGAGTAAAAGTAAAAGAAGATATACATAGGCTGTGAATCATTTCAAATTCTAGATTAAAAAAAACATTGATGTCTTCTTTTGATAGACCAATCAGATAAATCTATTGTTTGAATTTTGAATAAGCACAAAGATAAACAAAATATAAATCATGACCTGAAAATTGTCAAGCTCGACTCAAGCACTGTCTGAAATCAGTCAAGGCTGAATATGGTTGGCCCTCCCATGCAAGAATAATAGCAATGGCTCTGTCTTGTAGATGGATGCTAGTAGTCTAGCCAATAAATCGAGCCTACTTAGTGCAATTGATGGAAATGAATATGCACTAGCTTTGGATTAAAACAATAGTTATGGAAGAATAGAGGATTCGTGACAAGAAGTAGAGTGTAAAACGATGAAACTGTAGACCCAAAATGTGAGAAAAATAAGAATGAATTCCCATTGTGAGGGGTGAGCGTAGAATTTGAAGGCTCACTGTTACATCCCAAATTTTTACCTAATTTTAAACTTGCTCATAACTATTGGATTTAACGGATTTTTCTTTCATGATCATGTGAAGTAGGTAGTTATTTATATCCGTTGTATTAACTATTAATGAAGATGGTCGTTAACCATTAACTATTATATGATGTTTAGCAATTGCTTGATTTTGGAATTATGGTTAATAATTTAAAGTCTTTTAAAAATTTATATGAAAATTATTATGGAATTGTTATTATGGTGGAAGTGTTTTCATGGGTGATTGCAGGAGAAGATGAAGGGAGGGAAGCATTGCTAAACGGGATCATCAGAATGGGATACTTGCTTTGTCCAGTCAACAGATTTGATAGGTATGACCTTAAACTTCTTTGATAAGGACTTAACAACTTGAACACAGGATACATCTGTGAGACCCACATGAGCTATTAAAATAAATAATTTGAGTAACATAAAATAATTGAGTTAAAATATAAAACGTACCTCAAAGGATTTAAAATGATCTTTCACCATATTATTATAATATATATATATATTTGTGCATACATATAAATATAAAAATGAAGTGGCACCATTAAATTATTTTCTTATAATATAACGATGCCACCTCACTAATATATTTACATGTACATATATAAATATAAATTATAATAATATTCAAATTATAATAATATTTGAATTATAATAATATTCGAATTATAACTTTCCAACTCTTTTTCCATCTTTATTCTTTCCTTGTTTATAACGGATTAAACACTTGGCATATTAAATTGACAAATAATCTTTAAGTTACGGAAGCCAAAGAGTCTCCTTAGACCTTTTTATATCTTGAATTGGGTGAGACAAGACACGAGAACTCTCATTCTCGATTTCTTTTAAAAACGCAATTCTTTCTTTGCTTAATATGACTCACTTCTTAATCGATACATGCTACACATATTTCATATATCTGCAAGACCATTGAACCCTTTTCCATTCATAAGCAACGCCATTCTATACTCTGTCGTATGTGTTCTGTACCTACTGAGGATTAAGTATTTATGCACTTGGGATACGTCTACAACAACTGAGGAAGAGCTGGTTACCAAAAACGACTTGCAAAACTTCAGAACAGATCCAAATTTATATCAGGTCATGTGATAACCATTTCAGTTCATGTTATTCCCATGTTTATTTTTACAAAGCAATTTCCATAGCTGTAGCTGTAGTGTATCATCATTTATAACTAAATAACTCTAGGGAGTTGCTTACCAGTAAGCATAGTGAAGTGTCTATAGCATGGATTCATAAACTATTTTTGCCAATAGACTTTAAATTCGGTTGATAAATAGTTATGCAAGTTTTTTTCTTTTAAAAAAGATTGTGAAATGCTGGAAGTTTACAATATTCATGAATCAATAAGAGCCGACTGCATTGAAATTCCGAACACCTAGGACTCACTGGCCGTTTAGCCACAGAAAAGGTGAAGAGGTGAGATGAAATCCTGCAAGGATAAAGAGAGTGAAATCAGACTTGATACTTCAAATCAAAATAACTAAATCTTACTTAATAGCTCATGCTCGTCCCTAATAATGTAATCTGTTGTCAAGTCGAGCGGTGGTGATGGAGTCGTTGAGCCCATCAGAAATCCTTGGCCAAGGTAGTTTAAAGGCGTGTCTGCCATCTATCGATCACTTGATGCCTGTGGTGCCAATTATGCAGATGTGTCCATTTCATAATTGTGCAGACATTCTAAACACCGGGATGCTTAGGTGGCTGGACTAAGAACATTCCAAGCCCGATCCTAAGGTAGGGAGGGCCTTTCTAATTCAATAGATTGTGTGGGGATAAGTATGGTCCGAGGTTGGGAGGTTAAGCCTATGTCAATGCTTCTCCTCTTACCAAAAGCCGAGGCTTGCACAACCAGCTAAAGACCCTCCAGAAGATACTTTTATGTTCTTTTCTTCTTTTTTTAATAAGCATTACTTACTTGTATGTGGAAAGGATAGTTAATTGATAACTTATTTATTTTCAGTTAATAGTTAATCAAGTTATTTCAAATGATCATGAATACAGTTATTTCCAGTTAATCGTTAATCTAGTTATTTCAGATGATCATGAATATAGTTATTTCCAGTTAATTGTTAATCTAGTTATTTCAAATGATCATGAATATAGTTATTTCCAGTTAATCGTTAATCTAGTTATTTCAGATGATCATGAATACAGTAGTTAATCATTAAACTAGTTATTTTCAGATATGGTTATGGTTATTTTTAGTTAATTGATTAAATACTTAATGTCTTATGAAAAAGGATTTTAGATATCTATTCAATGAATGTTGGAAAATCTTTATATAGATTGTTTTTGTTTTTGTTATGAAAAACCGTTTGTTACACTCACTGAATGCATGCTCAGTTACACAAGAAGTCTGAGGTGGCAAGACATTTAGCAAGGCCATCGATTCGAAATAAATTAAAAGGAATCATTCCATAATTATAAGGCCCGATGGAAAAAAAAAAGTATGAAAGGTGGCTGCTTAAGGCAAAATAATAAAGCTATCGCCAAGGTCCAAATAACAAGATTAACAAATAAGAAAGTTCATACTCATTCCTTAATATAATGATATCACCCCTTATGCTTGTATGTGTAGCCTTATATATATGTGTACATATATAAGTATACATTTATTAGAGATTATGCATACATGTATATATATGTATATATACATGTACATATTTTATGCCCACACAATTATGAGTATAGCTACGGTATTATTATATTAAGACATGATAGAAATTGCAAGAACTTTGAGATCAACCACATTATGAAGGTAATCTTTTCTTTATATAGTTTAATTATATAATTTTAACAACTTAGCTTATGGTCATCCTTTGCACATTCTTGCTTCTCTAGCCATTTCATCCCTAGTCAAGGTAGTTAGATTTCATACTCGATGATCCATCAGTTGATTTGGTGCCCCATTCCTACCTCCCATTTTGGCAGTACTTCCCCCCTTCGTCACGCTTCTACAAAAGAAAAGATCCCAGAGTAATAACATTTTTCCATGTTTTTTCAAAATATCAAATAAATTTCAAAATATCACATAATCATTTTAAATTTCCATAGTAATCATTTTCAATTTCCATGATTTTTCAGAATATAAAATAATCACTGTCGATTTCAAGCATAATGATTAACTAACATGTCTCATGAAATAATAACGAACAACAATAATTCCATTCCACATGATCAAGTATTTTAACAACTTTACTAGTCAATTGACTTCACATGAACTCTCAATGGCTATGAGATTATTTTAAATTAGGCAAAAATTTGGAATGTAACAAGTTGTAGGCTGCAATAGCCATCAAATCTAATCTTGTTGGAATTTTCGTCACCAAAAAATAAAAATAAAAATTGCTTGGAAGTGTGATATTGCTAGTAGGATTTAAATGTGTAGTTTTTTGAGTCAAATTCATCGACCCATGTTTCATGACTAGTGATTCACACGAATCCATCTCTCATGAGAATAAATGTAATGCTTAGCACTCATTGGATCTAGGTGATGCTCATAGAGGTGAAGCACTGGGACTTCTCAGGAGGTCACCCATCCCAGTACTACTCCAACTTGAGCATGCTTAACTATGGAGTTTCCTCCATGATCATGTGCACTTTTGGACGATAGCAGCTCCTATCTTTTTGTTTTGGTCAATAACACTTAGCAACAACCATCGTGCCTCTTTCACTAAAAAACCCTAACTTATGCAGGCTCAACTTAAACATTTTTTATTATACATTTAGTCAACGTTTTTTTGGCTTTTTTCTGCACATGATTTGGTGATTTTGTAGAAAAATTTGCTGCAATTTTATTGGAAAATTGTAGCTAGATATATAGGCAATTAAATTGGCTGACTTTGTAGTTTGCAAAATATTGCGATTTTGGCGAAATATGGCAATATTTTGCCATTTTTTGCAACTACGCAAATAATCATAGATTTGAAACGTAAACATGCAAATTTGAACGACAAATGTATAGATATGAAAATAACAAGGAATCATACCCAACCCTATGATGGAAGAGTGTGAGCACTCTCTCCTCATGATCAATTCATGACTTAATGATGATGTTGATAAAGAATGTAGACGTAATGTCCTTGTTTTTCTCAAGTCTATGTAGTTGATGGAGTTAGCTTATCATAGCGACCCTCGTGAGTTGACAAGGTGTTTTGGGGGTCCCAGCTGTGGATTTACTATTTTTAGTAGGTCTATTTTTGGCAGTTGCCATTTTTGGTAGTGTAGTGGGTGGCTTCAACAGTTGGTCGTCACTTGTAGTTAATAAAGTATATAATTGTATGAGCTCTTATTTATTTATTAATTATTAAGTTGCATTATTATAATAATGTTTATATTATTATAATAATGACATTAAGTGTTATTTCTAATAAGTGTGTTGGAAAGTTCCCAGTGTTGAGTTCTTTTGGAAAACTTCCACAATTTTTGAAGTGGAGTTTTTTAGGAAACTTTGGCCAATGAAGGATTATAAATGAGAGCTCATTTCATTGGGAAAAACACGCTTGAATATATATTTTCTTTTTGTGACTTTGTTGCTTTTTCCTGATTTCTAACTTGTGAGCCTTTGCTGAAGTATAAGGGTCTCGTCTGAGAAGTTCGTGGCAATTATGTTGAAGTATACATTTGGCCAACATTCTCCTTCTGTATTCCTGTGGCTAAGGAGAATAATCTTGATTATTACATTGGAAATTATATTTACTCATTGAGAGTCTAGTTGAGGGTTTCTGTGGAGTTTTCTAAGAATTATCAAGGTTGAGTTACAACTTATTGCTGGGGTATAACAGGTTGTAAAAGAATTCTCCTACTATCTTACTATTTTAAGGAGATCTGAATTAGCTGGGGCTAGCTTTGGTTCCCTGCGATTATCATAGCAGTAGCTAACGCACCAACTTGGAGGCCGTATTTCATGGTGGACGGGTTTATTGTTTCATACCTAGGCCTGTGTGAAAGAGTTCGAGCTTGGCATCAGCATTAGAGGCACTTACCATCCATTATTTCAATTGCGTTTGGACTCAAATTTTTCCGCCACTTCATACGTGCCCACAATTGCATTTCAAAGTCCATGAGTTGATTCTAGGCTTGTGATTTTATTACATATTGGGTGACGTCCCTGTTGGCAATCATACTAAGGCAGGTTCCACATCTTAGTGGGCTGGTTGATAATCTGAATTAGAGGAGGCTACGGAAGGATCCAAATAAATCAGCAACTTACAGTTTGGAGTTCTGCGATTTGGTTCAAAGAGGGTGGCATTAGGTTCATTGACTACCATGGTATCATCATGTTCAATGTTCTATTTTAAATAAATTGTGATCTGCACAATGTTTTAATACAGTGAATGATAAGATGATATTGCTCTTGTTTTAATTGGTATGATAGTTCAATCTGTACCAAGACTGAAATTTAATGAATGGATGTTCATAACCCCGACTTTGTTTATTATTTATCAATATTTGGTATTAGTGTTGCTTGCCAAATGTTGACAAAATGTCAAACAATAAATTTGCATAGAAAATTGGTGTATTAAAGAGTAGTAACCAAACGGGGTTTTTACAGTGTTATTAGAGCAGTTTCTTGCCAACCTACAGGAATTGGGCTTAGTTATTATTTTGTTTGGTGCTGACTTTGAAAATTTTCAGATTAATTTTGTGATTTGGTTACCGACATTATGAATGGTGATAGAAGATTCATTCGATGTAGATATTATACTTGCAGAGGGCGTACTTCTTCACCTAGGAATGCAATGGTAATGGGGGTAAGTGTATGCGATGATATATCTACAACTACTTTTGTGATAAATGAACCATCTAGTGAGGCACTTAGCAGTAGTACCTTAGATGTTATTGGTTTTGAGGTTGACGATGATCACTCACCTAAGTGGAGTTGAGCTCAATTTACACCATCTGCAAATACAATTCAGTTTCCTATAGTGGTAGTTGGTGGTGTTTCTATATTTGTCGATTCTGATGAGGACGTAGGTGTTGTGGATACAATGGAGGTGAGTGTATGTGTTGAGAGCAACAGAGAACCACATACTACACCTAGTTCTCCTATGGCTTCATCTTTTACAAGGGTTATTAGAGATGATAAGGATTCTAGTGAGGTATATTTTATTGGGAGTCCATACTGCTTTAGATTTGTGCAGGATTTGTATGTTGTGCAGAGATTGTTTGTACCCAAGTCCGATGATTGGCGAAATGATTGGGTTAGTGCAGAGGACATACTGGGACCTTCAATGAATTTGACTACAGGTGACACTTTGGCACAAGTGTTCAGTGTTATATTGCAAGTGATGTTATTGGTTATGTTGATGGTATTGGCATTCTGTTGCTTCAGTGAGGATAGGGACATCGCTTGTTTCTTATGGGATCTTGGTGGAGGTTTTTGTATGATGTCGGATTGCTTGAGGAGAAGCAATTTCGGGGAGGGAGGACTGTAATGTCCTCGTTTTCAGCCAGTCTGTGCAGTTGATGGAGTTAGCTCATCATAATGATCGTCATGAGCTAACAGGGTGTTTTGGGGGTCCCAGCTGTGGATTTACAATTTTTAGTAGGTTTATTTTTGGCAGTTGCTATTTTTGGCAGCATAGTGGGTGGCTTCAGCAGTTGGTCGTCACCTGCAGTTAATATAGTTAATAATTGCATGAGCTCTTATTTATTCATTAATTATTAAGTTGCATTATTATAATAATGTTTATATTATTATTATAATGACATTAAGTGTTATTTCTAAAAAGTGTGTTGGAAAGTTTCTAGTGTTGAGTTCTTTTGAGAAACTTCCACAATTTTTGAAGTGGAGTTTTTTAGGAAACTTTGGGTAGCGAAGGATTATAAATGAGAGCTCATTTCATTGGGAAAAGCACGCTTGAATATATATTTGCTTTTTGTGCCTTTGTGGCTTTTTCCTGATTTCTGACTTGTGAGCCCTTGCTGAAGTATAAAGGTCTCGTTTGAGAAGTTCTTGGCAATTGTGTTGAAGTATACAATTGGCCAACATTCTCCCACTATATTCTCGTGGGTAAGGAGAATAATCTTGATTATTACATTGGAAATTATATTTACTCATTGAGAGTCTGGTTGAGGGTTTCTATGGAGTTTTCTAAGAATTATCAAGGTTGAGTTACAACTTGTTGCTGGGTATAATAGGTTGTAAAAGGATTCTCCTACTGTCTTACTATTTTAAGGAGATCTGAATTAGTTGCAGCTAGCTTTAGTTCCTTATGATTATCATACCAGCAGCTAACACACCAATCTGGAGGCCGTATTTCATGGTGGACGGGTTTATTGTTTGATACCTAGGCCTGTGTGAAAGAGTTCGAGCTTGGCATCAGCATTAGAGGCACTTACCATCCATTATTTCAACTGCGTTTAGAATCATATTTTGCCGCCACTTCATACTTGCCCAACGATTACATTTTAAAGTCCATAAGCTGATTCCAGGCCTGTGATTTTATTCCATATTGGGTGACGTCCCTGTTGGCAGTCATCCTAAGGCAGGTGGCACATCTTAGTGGGCTGGTTGATAATCTGAATTGGAGGAGACCATGGAAGGATCCAAACCAGCAACTTATAGTCTAGAGTTTTGCAATTTGGTTCAAAGCGGGTGGCATTAGGTTCATTGACTACCACGGTATCATTAGGTTCAATTTTATATTTTAAATAAATTGTGATCTGCACAATGTTTTAATATAGTGAATGATAAAATGATATTGCTCTTGTTTTAATTGGTATTATAGTTCAATCTGTACCAAGACTGAAATTTAATGAATGGATGTTCATAACCCCAACTTTGTTTATTATTATCAATATTTGGTATTAGTGTTGCTTGCCGAATGTTGACAAAATGTCAAACAATAAATTTGCATAAAAAATTGGTGTATTAAAGAGTAGTAACCAAAGGGGTTTTTTAGAGTAGATACTTGAAAGAGGTAGATACGGCCTTCAATAGAAAATCCTCACTTCATGGGATGTCTTCAAATCGGAGCTCCGACTTTGTAATTGCTCTCATACCAAAATGAGGTATGAGGGTTACTTTTATAGTGAAATTGAGAGATAGAATTGAGCGGGCCAATTGTAGATCTTGAAATTCCGCAAATACCTCAAGACAAGACCTTGTCCCAATTCTAGGCTCAAAACCCTAAGGACAAGGGCGACTTGTTGCACCTAAAGCAGGCCAAAATTTGGTTTGTAGGACCCGGTTTGTCCGTGGATGTGAGATAAGAACCAAAATCTGATTACGATCTTAGGATTGTATTTGAGGCCATCAAATGTTCGAGAGGACCTAGGAGATAAAATGAATTTTGTGATTGGAGGGAAAATAGAGGAGGGCACTTAGAAACAAGGTCCTACCTTGGTTTGGAGAGATTAGAGGACCCATATTTGAATTAGGTATGTATTAAGTGTGATTCTAAAGTCCTAATATGCAATCTTTAATGAAAACACACCAAGGCGAGTGCTAAACAAGCACAAAATTGTAGAGCACATAGGTGCTTACATTTAAGGATGATACAAAACAATAGGTATCTGCATTAGAAGGTGCAGAGGAGTATCGATCTTGATATACATATCCAAAATGAGAATTGATTGCAATAATGACTATGATATCGTCCCACTATGATGTGGTGTGATGCTTAATATTGTGTGCCTTCGAGTCTTTGATCAACGACAATGTTGATTCCAATTAATGGAAATTTCGACAACAATGACGGTGTCTACAATCTCTGTGTATCTGTGTGTGGCAAGAAGAATGATACAAATCACAAATATCAAGTATCATTTAGGAGTCACTATCAGGGATGATTAACCAAAGTGAATGGTTTGTTGCTGTATAAAACCCAAGTTGATCAGTGCAGATTTAATGATAGTATTGTTTTGAGTCAATGCTATATGAAGTCGCTGCTTCGTATCGATAAGGCTCAATCAAGTATGGAACATCGTTGTGCACTGGTATGTGATCAGGCTTGAATATTACTTGGATATGATCAGTTTTTTTGTGCACAATTAAGAAAAGATATCGATGATGCTATTTGAAAGGTGTATCACCTCTTTTCGCCACCAATGGTACAAGTATCTTTGGACATAATTATCAACACAACCACTTAATGGTATCACTAGAGTAAAGTTCAAACTGAACTAATGTAATTGCTCTTACATTTTTCATATCTCTTGCACTCTCTTTCATCTCAATGATGGATCATAGAGTGTAACCCAAAATGCTGATGCTAAATACTCACACAATCAAAACTAGAAGTGCATATTTTATAGTATCAATGCTTCTGACTTTTGCACAAAATGTTGATGAGAACCCATAGATGTGAATTTGAAACTTGCTAGATCGGATGACACTAATGATGTTTGAGTCTTGCCAATGCTGTCTATTTGCAAGGTAGTGCTGATATGGATCTATGAAAGTGCTCTTAAATGCTTAATTCCTTAACCTCAATTGTAGACACAAGAAATAATATTTGAATGATAATAATGAACAACCAAATGACTTACTTAAATATGCAATCCTATGAGTCATAAATCTCAAAGGTGGTGGTCCCAAAAGTGGGCACCCAAATTCAAATTACGTAGGTCTTATCTAAGGCAAGGTGGAACACTAGTGCCCCCCCTTGAATGGACCTCTTCGTGGGACAGTTAACTCCCTGGAGACTATAAGAGCCAATAGAAAAATAGAATAGGGCCAGCCTAAATAGGGGACATGGCGTTTCCCTAAAAAATGGATTGTATTGTACGTTTATAAATTTTATCTAATTTGGTTGGAGATCTCAAGACAAACTTGTCTCATGTTATTCCCAGGTTAGAGTTATATCTCTAATCGTATTGTGTTCCTTGATAAGTATGAGATATTTTCCACCACAAGTCAAATAGTGATAATGCTATCAGGATTCAATTGTTTAGTTTCTTGAGTCTGAGTCAAACTCATTAACCCATGTTTCACAAGTAGTCGTTAACACAAACCCATCTCTCATGAGAATGATTGGAACACTTAGCACTCATTGCATCTAGGTGATGATGATGGAAGTGAAGCACCAGGAATTTGCTCCTTGTTTCATTTGAATTTTGTGAAGATAAAGCAGATTACAAGGTAATCTAGAAAACTAAAAAGGACATTATGAGATTTTTGAAATTTGACATCGTATCTTCTAATGATGCTGGAGCGCTTGGGTCCATAAGCAATCCACATTACCCAAAAAATGCGCTGTTTATTGAGAGCCAGATTTTAGAGATTAATATATAATCAGAATGCAAATTACAATGTGATTGGCCTTTGACTGATTGGTATCCACATTGGAAGGTGCAGATACATCAGAGAGGTATCATTCCCAATATAAATATCCAAATCAAGACCTAGTTGTATTAATGACCATGATATCATGCTTGCTATGATGTGGTGTGATGCTTGAGATGGTGTGCCTTTGATCAAAGACGATACTGATTCTAATCAGTGGAAATTTCAAGAACAATGATGCTGTTGCTATCTCTATGTATTTGCAGGTGACAAGATGAATGATACAGATCACAGATATCAAGTATCGTATAGGTGTCACTATGAAGGATGATCGACCGAAGTGAATGGTTGATTACTATATGCACCCAAGTCGAGCAGTACAGATCTGATGATAGTATTGCTGTGAGTCAATGCAATGTGAAGTTGTCGCTTCAAATCAATGAGGCTAAGTCAAGTATGGAATATCGATGTGTACTGGTATGTGATAAGGCTTGAATATAAATTGGATATGCAAGGGAGTCTTTGAATTTTGTGATGTTATCTAAGATAAGGTTTTTACTCACAATTAGTGATAGATGATGATGCTATTCGAAAGGTGTATTGCCTCTTGTTGCCACCAACATTACAAGTATTATTGGATATGATTATTGACGCAGCCACTCAATGATATCATTAGAATCAAGTTCAATTTGAACTAATGTAATCACTATTACATTTTTCATATCTCTTGCACTCTCTTTCATCCCCATAATGGATAACCGAGTGTGATCCGAAATGTTGATGCTAAATATGCACACAAAAGCAAAACCAGAAATGTATATTTTATAATATCCATGCTTCCGATTTCTGCTCTAATGTCAATAAAAACCTTTAGATGTGAAGCTGAAAATTGCTAGATAGAATCAAAATGACGATGTTGAGTCTTGCCAATGTTATCTATTTGCAAGGTAGTGCTGATATGGATCTACAAAAGTGCTCTCAAATGCTTTTAGCCACAATTGTAGACACAAGAAATGATATGTGAATGATAATAATGAACAACCAAATGACTTACTTAAATATGCAATCCTATAAGTCATAAAACTCAAAGGTGGTGGTACCAAAAGTGGGCACCCAAATTCAAATTATATAGGTCTTATCTAAGGTAAGGTGGAACACTAGCGCCTCCCCTTGAATGGACCTCTTCGTGGGACAATTAACTCCCTCAAGACTATAAGAGCCAATAGCAAAATAGATAGGGCCAGCCCAAAGAGGGGACATGGCATTTCCCTAAATGGATTGTGTTATATGTTTATAAATTTTATCTAATTTGGTTGCAGGTCTCAAGACAAACTTATCTCATGTTATTCCCAGGTTAGAGTTATATCTCTAATTGTATTGTGTTCCTTGATAAGTATGAGATATTTTCCACCACAAGTCAAATTGTGATAATGCTATCAGGATTCAATTGTTTAGCTTTTTGAGTCTGAGTCAAACTCATTAACCCATGTTTCATGAGTAGTGGTTAACACAAACCCATCTCTCATGAGAATGATTGGAACACTTAGCACTCAATGCATCTAGGTGATGATGATGAAAATGAAGCACCAGGAATGTGTTCCTTTTTTCATTTGAATTTTGTGAATTTAAAGAAGATTGCAAGGTAATCCAGAAAACTAAAAGGGACATTACGAGATTTTTGAAATTTGACATCGTGTCTTCTAACAATGCTGGAGCACTTGGGTTCATAAGCAATCTGCATTACCCAAAAAATGCACTGTTTATTGAGAGCCAGATTTTAGAGATTAATATATAATCAGAATGCAAATTACAATGTGATTGACCTTTGACTGATTGGTATCTATATTGAAAGGCGCAGATACAGATACATCAGAGAGGTATTGTTCCCAATATAAATAACCAAATCAAGACCTAGTTGTACTAATGACCATGATATCATGCCTGCTATGATGTGGTGTGATGCTCGAGATGGTGCCTTTGATCAAAGATGATGCTGGTTCCAATCAGTGGAAGTTTCAAGAACAATGATGGCGTTGCTATCTCTATGTATTTGCAGGTGACAAGATGAATGATACAGATCACAGATATCAAGTATCATATAGGTGTCACTATCAAGGATGATTGACCAAAGTGAATGATTGATTACTATATGCAGCCAAGTCGAGCAGTACAGATCTGATGATAGTATTGCTGTGAGTCAATGCAATATGAAGTTTTCACTTCAAATCAATGAGGCTCAGTCAAGTATGGAATATCGATGTGTACTGGTATGTGATAAGGCTTGAATATAAAGTGGATATGCAAGGGAGTCTTTGCATTTTGCAATGTTATCTAAGATAAGGTTTTTGTTCACAATTAGTGGTAGATGATGATGTAATTCGAAAGGTGTATTGCCTCTTGTTGCCACCAACATTACAAGTATTGTTGGATATGATTATTGACACAGCCACTCAATTATATCACTAGAGTCAAGTTCAATTTGAACTAATGTAATCACTATTACATTTTTCATATCTCTTGCACTCTCTTTCATCCCCATAATGGATAACCGAGTGTGATCCGAAATGTTGATGCTAAATATGCACACACAAGCAAAACCAGAAATGTATATTTTATAATATCAATGCTTCCGACTTCTGCTCATAATGTCAATAAAAACCTTTAGATGCGACACCGAAAATTGCTAGATAGAATCAAAATGACAATGTTGAGTCTTGCCATTGCTATCTATTTGCAATGTAGTGCTGATATTGCTACTGAACTATTCTTCAATGCTTAATTCCTTAATAGGAATTGTAGACACAAGAAGTAGTATGTTGTGAATGATGATTATGAACAACCAAATGACTTAAAAATGCAATGCTATAAGTCCTAAATCTCAAAGGTGATGGTCCCAAAAGTGGGCACTCTAAATCAAATTATAAAGATTGTTCCTATCTAAGGCAAGGTGGCACACTTAGTCCCCTTGTGGGACAATTAACTCCTAGGACCATAAGAGTTAATTGAAAAAAAGAATAATGCTGGCCTAAAGAGGGGACATGGTATAATCCTAAAAAATGAATGTATTTATTGTATTCTGATTATATTGTTATCTAATTAGGCTGTAGGCCTCCAGACCGGCTTATCTCATCTTATTCCTAGGTTAGGGTTATATCTCTAATTATATTGTGTTCCTTGTTTCATTTGAATTTTGTGAATTTAGCGCAGATTACAAGGCAATTTAGAAAAGGGACATCACAAGATGTTTGGAATTTGACATTGTATCTTCTCATGATGTTGGAGCACTTGGATTCATAAGCAATATGCATTACCCTAAAAACAAAGTGTTATTTTGATTTGAGTTGCTTGATTCTTGTTTGTTTTCCCTTTGAAGTTTAGTTTTATGTTTCAGTTGTTTTGAATAACATGCCTCCTTTGAGCTATCTTCAGCCTCTAATTGTTGCCTTAGCAAAACTAAGTGCCCAAGGTTGAGCATGTAGAGAAAGATGGAGGCGTTTTCTCAATGAATAACTGAAAGGAAAGAAAGGAAAAAAAAACACAGTTTTGGGATGCAACACACAAGTCAGGGGGTGTTCTGGCAGGGGGAGAAGAAACAACCAGAAAAGAGGTGAGAGGCAGGAACCAAGGGAATGCTGTGTAGGGCAATGAGAAAGAAAAAATCAAGATACCGGCTATGTGGAAGAGAGTAAAAGATTTTTCTTCCTGGCACCTGACAGAGCAGAAACAAGACTGCCTAAAACCAAGGAGCGAGACATTCAATGTAAGAGGAAATAAGGCGAAAGGAGGGGATGGAAGCTGAAACAAAAAGGAAATAGAGACTTGCTCTCAAAGAAGACAGGACAAAACTGTGGAGATTTAGGAGCGAGTTGAACAGGAAGTGGGCAGCTTTGATTTCACAGACCTTGGAGGTGGTTGTTTTCCTCTGTGTGAGTGAAAGTGCAAACAAGAAAGATGTGAGGGAAACAGCGAGTTGAGAGAACAAGCAGATAGGCAAGTGATCTGGGAAAAATATGGAACGAGATAGAGCTGTGAAAGAGAAATGAATATGGACAGCTTGACATCAAAAGTAGTTGTGTGAACTCCAAATTTCAAAAACAGAACACATAGAGGAAACATTGGGTGCATAGCTGAAACAGAACTGCAAGGAAAGTTATTGAAAAGAAATTTTGTCTGCTATCACATTTATATTGTTTCATTAGGTAATGATTTATTGAATCAGTTGGAAATCTTCAAAATAGTATTTAGTGCTGTTTGATTATCTGTTGGCCTGATTGTGTGATTTCTTCCTGCAACCTTGCTCTATCTGGAAACTCTGTTGGTTGCTCTGCATCATTTTAGGATCATGATAATTTGTGTTCCATATGCAGAAAAAGCAGAAAATTCTTGAGTTTAGCTATAATCTATGCTTGTACACTAAAACTCAATAAAATTAGTTAAAATTTTTTACAGTTACAGATATCTCAAGTTGTCAATTAGCATGTGTTAATTATGAGAAATGAAATTGGTGCATATATAGCTAATTTATTTGGAAAACATGTACAATCCTTTTGAATTGAGCTTCTAATAGATGGTCTAATCTTATGGCAGACTTGTTGTGCCCATTCCGGGGAATCTCGAAGGCTTGGTTTCAGTAGATATGGATACAGTGAGTGATCAAGACATAAATTCATGGGCTGATCATATTTATGATTGATTTTACTATCTTAATATGGATAACATGATAAAGAGCCTTGCATTTTAGTTTTGAATTTTATTACCTTATTTAATCTGGTACAATTGACATTTTCAGAAAATAGATAATCCTATTTTTTTTTTAATTCTTGAGGCATGTTTAAAATAAAAGTACATTTGGAAGAACTAGATCGTATAATCCCCAAGGGATCAAAGAAATGAGTTTTAAACCAAGTGGCCAAATGGTTGAAAGAAGAGCACAAAGAGTGCTTGAGGAAATGGCAGTATGAATTTAGTGCTTCCTAATTGAGGATACAATGAAGTTATTTTAACCATAAAATCCCATAGCAATAGATCTGCGATAATGGTGTTGAATGTAGGTATCTCATTGAAATGTTTTGTCTTGGATAAGCTTCATGGCAGAATTATTGAGATATTTAAGATAGATATTATATGTACCTGAAATTCTTTATGCTACCACATCTGCATTCCTTGATAAGTTATAGACTTAATATAATATATGCCTTTGTTTTGCAAACCAATATTTGCAACTATTTCCACTGGAAATTTTGTCAAACAGTTTACATGTAGATGAAATGAAATGAATTTTCTGATTTTAATTTGCAAATCAATATACAGATGGTTTAATGACTCATTGAGCATTGAATTCCATGTTTTATTTTCCTGAAAAAATACTCATAAATTGAATCAATCACTGAGCAGCAACTCACAGCCTTCCCAAAGTAATTATAAATAACATGGTTACCAGGAGACCCGTCTCCCCCCTAAAAGTGGCGTCTCGGAGACCGAGACGCGTCTCGGAGACTTTTCGCGTCTCCGGAGACCTCAAAAAAGGTTGGAGACTTCATGACGAAGTCTCCTGAAGTCTCCCCGTCTCCTAATTCAAAAAGTGAAGTCTCCCCGAAGTCTCCTGATAAAATATAAATGTAAAATATAATATTAAATAATTTTATATATTTTAGCCCTCATTTAAATGTTTTTAATGCAAAAATCTAAGGTACTATATGAATTTTGTAACAACTGCTTGGTGATGTACGTCACCTACTGGAACACGATACAAGTCTAAGACAACATATTGGAAGCTGTGCAGGATTGCAGTAAAGATCCCAAATCACATAAATTTATGCGGCTGAGGAATTAGGGTGCAAAAACTGTTGTTAGTGCATTAGAAGATAGTATTACGTATGTTACAGAAATCTGATATGCAAATGCTTGATAATAGTATTATTCCTCATGAAAACCAAGCATCTATTTGCTGATAAAGACTCAGCGATAACAGTGATAGACTAGAGGTTTTATGTATGTTAACATGAATGTATTTGGTCCCATATTTCTGTTTTTTCAAGAGGATATCATGTTTCAATTTGATGTATAAGTCGTATTTGTTATTCGTACCTGTTTATCTGCTGTTGGCAATATCCTAGTACCAATATGGGAATCTTTGTTATTTGAATCTGTGTAACTGGAAAAAAAACACTATTACAAAATGATTTACTCCCTCTTAAACTAAGCAATCCTAACTCTTAGTTAGAAAATAGAAATCCTAAGTGTGTCTTTATGCATGCATCGATTTTGAATAATTCAATAATTTTCACAAATTTTTTGTAGCAATGCCAATTTGTCAGGTTTTAAAATCTATTTCAGTAATGTGCTTCTGTATCTGACCGCTTATTATTATTATAATCTTTGATAGTTTGACTCTATGAATCTATTTTAATTTTTAATGTGACAACACTAGTATTATTAATTTATTATTTACTTTAGTCTTTTAGTCTTACGGTATTACTATTTTGAAAATTTGAAATTTTGTATTTACTTTTAGTATTAGACTCTTTTAAGTTTAAACTATTAAAATTTAAAAAAAAAAAAAAAAAAAAAATATTGCCGTCTCCAAGTACCCCCGTCTCCTATTTGAAAAATTGCCGTACCAGTACCAGTACCAGTACCGGAGACCTCAAAGTCTCCCCGTCTCCCGGTGACCTTGATAAATAATCTATGTTACCCCGAGTTTCCGGTATGGGGACGACGGGGAACGGTGGGACGGGTTTCCGGGATGGCAATTTTTTTGGGCTATTTTGGGAACCGGGGGGGACGGCAAATGGGGACATATATATATATATATATATATATATATATATATATATATATATATATATATATATATATATATATATATATATATATATATATATATATATATATATATATATATATAGGGAAATTTTAAAATATACATTGAAATTTGTGAATATACAAGTCATTCATATGAAACTAAGCACAAAGCATGTCATTTAAACATTATAGAACTATAACATACAACATTTGAATGCCATTTAGGAAATAATATCCGATTTCAATACCCAATTGTCAAAATGCATATCAATATTAGTGAACATTAACAATATCATAATGTCATAATGATAAACATGATAAAAGAGAAAATCAAAATCTAAATATGCCCAAAGCTATAGGCCCAAGGGCTAGAGGGCTGCCATAAAGTAATATGTATCAATGTATCATAATCATATTCACATTCAACATAAAAAACAAAACATAGAAAAATGAAGCAGACTGCTGTTCCTATTCTGCTTCTACTGCCATGGCATCAAAATCAGAGTCCTGACTATCATCCTCCACAGGAAGCGTAGTCTCATCTAATGGAACCCCAACCAATTTTCGTGCCGTGTCATCCTCATCTATTTGGGCCACATCCTCAAGCTCAACATCCCACCACAAAGGTGATGTCTGCGTATACTTTGGAGTCTAACAATCCACAAGTCGAAGAGCACGATGCACTATCACTAGCTTCTCCACTCTTTTAGAGGTAAGTCTGTTCCTCTTGATAGAGTGGATATATGAATATGTGGACCAATTCCTCTTTGCAACTGAGGAACTAGCAACCTGTGCAAGGAGACGACTAGCAAATATTTTTAACTCAGGTGTATCTCTCCCATGCCAGGTCCACCATCTAATAGGATCTCTCTGTGCCAAAACAACTCTATCCAACTTTGCTTGTGGCTTACCCAAGTTTGGGCCATGAAGGTTGGTGAAGTCAAGGAACTATGCACGAAGGGTAGAGGCATCTTGAGCTGAATACATCTTATCAATTGCTCTTGTGAAGCCATCCAATACCTCAGAATCATCACATGGGAGGTCCCTTCCACCCAACTGTGAAAATGATTTGCGATTTAGAGAAAAGGCTGCCATATGAAGCGGGATATTTATCATGTTCCACCTCCGCGTCACAATAGGCCTACTATGCTCGTCATAAAACCCCAATGTAGGATCCTTTGCTGCCACAATTCTCTTTATCTTCCCCAACATTTTGTCAATAGTCTCATAGATCTCTTCCAGACTAGGAGCATCAATATCAACATATTGTTTACCGTACTGGGTAAAGAAATCAATGCATGCAGACAATGGATCAGAATAGCAGAACTTCTTATATTATTTGCATACGCCAAAGATATTACATTATGCTTATGATATGATGATTACAATGATTCCCCAGAGGGGGTATATATACATCCTGAAGAACCTTCCCGAAGGTGTCCGTCGGCTACATACATGTCGGCTACATAATAAGAACCTTCCCGATACCGATGACATACATCCTGATACCGACGACATACATCTTGATACTGACGGCATACATCCTGATACTGATGACATACATCCTGATACATATGGCATACATCCCAATACTGACGGCATACATCTCGATACCATATTTACTGACGACATCATCCCCCCAAAAAGAAAAGTCGTCTTCGGACGACCACACAACAAAACTCAAACAAACAACTAAATACATTTATTCATAAAAACAACATAGACAGACATCATGAACCGGAAGGCTGTGTCTTAGACTGTGAAGACCGGCTGCGTCGAAGCTGATACACTTGTTTTGTCCAAACCTTCAAATCAACTGTGATTTGAGAGTTCTCCTCCACAACTTCTTTCAGCATCAATGCAACCTCTTGACACTCAACTTCTTTTGATCATGAGCCCTCTTCGCCGAGTCCTCCTAAAGAGCTTCTACCAACCACTGCTTTGCTGCTGCTAATTGCTGTTTTGCCTACTGCTTCCCTCGTGCACCTTCCTCGAGTTGTGCTAACAGGGCGGCCTGCTCTGCTTCGCATGCAATCTGCTGGGTGGCAAATCGATCGGCCGTCTCCTCCTGAGCCTTCTCTGCCGTCTCTCGAGCTTCTTGCCTAGCCTCTGCCTGTCTTCTCTATGTGAACACCAACTCTGCCAGGGACTTGCTCTGCTCTGCGATGATAGCAAGGCGAGAATGAACATCCTTATCCTTCTCCTCCGCTACTGGTAGAGGGTCCGACACCTGCACCCCTTCATCTACTTTCTTTGTTGCTGTTGGACTCTGATCCTCCACCCCTGGTGATGTCGGTATCTCAACTACCTCGCTGCTCGACCAAATGGCTTCCAACTACGTATGCTCTCTCATAGGAGACTGAATGGAAGGACCTCTGGCAACAGGGACAAGTAGCCGTTGCCTTGAGTACTCACTCGCCTGACTCGCTGTGCTCATCCATTCCATTGTTGGCACCTTGGGTTGCACTTTCGAAATACTGAAATTAGCATCCTGATCCTCATCCACCAGTGTCCGCTATGGTGACTACTGCATCTGTCCCAATCACCTCTAGACGAACCTACTCCTGTGTGCCCCCCTGACTGACTCCTCCCTCTGCTACAGGCTCTGCTACAGGAGGAGGCTGAGGCAAACTTTATGCTACGGGTACGGGAGTCGGTTCGTGAACTGCTGGCTAAGGCTATGATCCCGTAGGTTGCATACTCGTAGGCGTGCCTATTGGTGATGCTATCCTCTGGCTTGCTGAAGTCTGGACCAACATTGAGTGTGGAACTAATCCTGCTACCGCTGTCCATGATCTGGGATTAAGAGTTACTGGGGTCATCACCACTGGATGCTGAAACTGTCCGAACCCTGGGATGTGAACATCTGCCATGGTGTGCATATGTGGGGCTGGAAATGCCAGAATTGATGTAGTAGTCACTGGTGTAGCCATCAACTGTCACAAGAAGTGAAGTGGGACTGCTGAAATTACTCCGCCTTCCCTATCATCTTCCTCATCCAGCTCCACCTCCATATCCTCAGAGTCATCCTCACAAGATGTGTCCTGGTGGCCACTATCCCTATTGCCCAATTCCTCCATCTCTTGCCGTGCCCTCTTCTGGCCCACGCCCTTCTGTCATGTAGGTGAGTCTAAATGCTTCCATTGCATTATCGGAGGCTCGCCAGGTACCACCGGACTTGGCTTAATTTCTAGCTGCTCATGGGGTATCGTCCTCGCAGTAGCTTCCAGAAAGAGTCTGATGGCGTAGTGCGACATATAAAATGTTTTATGCTGCAAAGTCATGAACTCATCCATGCACGTGGCTAATAGAGAAGCCCAGTCGTACACCTTCCCGTTTATGAGCCCGTTCATCATATTGACCAATAGAAAGGAAATGTCGGACACCCTGCTAGACCCTGTAAGCCTACTTTTTACCACATCCATAAGGCACTTCCACTGGCCTTCTCTAATATCAAACTTCCGAAACCCTCTGCCCTTCGAAGTGCCAATAAGGTTATCCAGCTGCTGCTGTACTCGGTCGTTACACACCAACTGTATCAGCTGTAACTTCGTCTCCTTGCTCATCTTTTTGGACTTACTATCAATCTTCTTTCCTCCTTGCACCGCTCCTGGTATACTGAATACTCTAGTAAAATTGGCTGGCCGAAATGATATCACTATGTCATATCCCAAATACGGAATTGAACACTTCTGGGAATGCCTGTCATAAGCCTCAATCATAGGACGCAAGACGCCCTCAAAATCTCGGATACAGAAAAGTGGCATCCGGATTGCCCACTCCACCTGCGCCTTTCAAATGCTTGCTTTAACGAGGTGAGTATTTGGATTTTCATTCCACCATTTCCTGCAGTCTCATCCATTCAACCCTTCGAAAACTACAGTCTGTGGCGTTGTGTGCACATCCGGCTGATTTTGCATTTTGGCCCTTTGCTTGCCCTTGTCCTTTCCACGTGGACGCACTTCAGAAGGCCCTGCCTACACATCTTGGTTCATGGCTGAATCCTGATCTAGTTGTTTCCTCCAAGCCCTCTTACCGGCTGATTGCATACCTAATATGCCTTTATGAGTTTGCTGAATATGTTGCCGTTAGGTCAGTGATTTTTCATACACCTGCCTTCTATCGGACGGATCCTGGCAAACACCTGTCTTCTGTCAAAATCCCCTTCAACATATAGATCCTAGCAAGCAATATTTGCCTTCTCCTTCCTAGCCCGCCATATGGCTTCTCTTCTTTACTGCTAGGGGACGCCGTATGGATGTGAGCATAAATCCTCCTCTAAGCTTTGGAATGCCGTACCCCTCAATTGCAGGGTACTTGCAGGTCTTATTCTCCTATACGTCTCCTCCTCTAAACGCCTCCAGTTTGGGCACTTCGAGTGACACCAAAGGTTTTACAACTCTTCCGTATGGAATTCTACAGAGCACTCCAAGCGTGATCTTCTATTTTGTCTTTGCATAATACAAATACTGCAATACTTGGCGCATGGTCCTGAAGCTCTCTTCGGAAGACTTTCTCCTATCTGCAACCCATACGGCGATTATGCTAATGCCGTTGTACCTTATGTTCTTAAAAAAAATCTCCAACACCGTACGCTAAATTAGTTTGCGGAGATCATGTTCATTTTATAAAAATGCCATACGCCATTTTCTAGAGAGCCTACGAGGAATATTGCTTAACTTGGAGATGCCATACGGCTGCCAATGATGAGCCTCCAGACTTCCTTAAGTGCCGTACGTAATTGGAAAACCAACGCTTCCTTATGCCTTTTGCTATGTTTGCCCGAAACCTGGAGTGATCCTGCCGTATGTAGCTTCTTTATGCTCCCTCACACCACCTGTGGATGGTCGTACAGTGATATAGCTTCATGTTCGTTCTATAAATTGCCGTACGGTGGATACCATTTAGCTTGGAATGCCGTACAGTTCATATAAAATGCCGTATGGTTCATGCAAAATGCTATACGATTCATATTCTTGATATAAAATGCCGTATAGTAGTCATTGCTCCTGATACCGTATGGTGGTCATTTCTTGTTCCCAATGCCGTATGGTCACTTGACCGTACGGTGCTTTTTCTCTCTCATTTTAAAAAAAAATATTGCTCCTTAATAGGCCCTGATGGCGACTTAGCTGGCGCACGATAAATTTTCAGCTTACATCCATTCACTGTTTCTGGAACTTCCTGTCCATCCAGCGTCCATAGCTTGATCGCTCGATTATCACCCACTTCCCGAATCTGATAAGGTCCAACCCACTTAACTTTGAACTTGCCCGACTTGATCTCATTCTGGCCATCGTACTTCAACACCCACTGTCCAGGTTGAAATCTGTTCAGTTTCAAGTGCTTATCGTGCCATGCCTTATGCTTGTTCTGTGTTACTGCAGTCGCCCACTGCGCCAATAATTGCTTCTCCTCCAGCTTGTTCAATTTATACAGTTGCTCCTTTAAGCTTTCCATGTTGCCTAACTTGTTTTCCAATGCTATCCTTAGGCTCGGAATCATGAATTCCGCTAGTACTACTATCTCCTGGCCGAATATCAATTGAACTGGTGTGTGCCCCATTGTCACCTTATACGCTGTGCAGTAAGCCAAAGAGCGGAGGGTAATTTTTCCTCACAATCCTCGCCTTTAACCACGCAGGATTTGTAGATAATTGATGCCAAGATTTTGTTGGTAGCCTCGGCTTGTCCGTTTGCTCTTGGGTAGTACAGGCTCGATATTGAATGATAAATCTTGAACTTAGTGGTAAGCAGTCGAATAACATGGTTTACAAAATGTCCACCCTTATCACTTGTTAACTGCAATGGAATCCTGTTCCTGGTAATAATTTGCTCATAAATAAATTTTGCTGTGCTTATCACCGAGTTATCTGGTAGTGCGCGTGCCTCCACCCATTTGGTCAGGTACTTTGTTGCTACGACGATGTATCGACATCTTGTGGTTTTGCTTGCCTTTAGGGGTTTGATGAAGTCCAATCCTCATCGTTCAGAGAGTTCCTGGGCATGAGAGGGATTCAGAGGCATGAAGTCTCGCTTCAAAGGTTTCTCGGCTCGCTGATATGTATCGCATGCAACGACTCACTCTATGGCGTCGTTGTGTACAGTCGGCCACCATAGTCCTGCCAGGAGTATCTTCTCTGCGGTTGTGTCTGGTCCCATGTGTCCTCCTACTGGTCCTTCATGTGCTTCCTTCAGTACCCTTGGGATCTCTTCCTCTAGGATGCATCGCCTTAGGATCTGATCGGGTCCCATTTTATATAACAACCCATTGATCAGTTGAAACGTTCGGCTCGGCAACACCAACTTCCGTCTTTCATTTGGTGGCATGCTACTTGGAAATTGTCCCGTCGACGGGTACTCCCCGATGCTCGTGTACCATTTTGGCAGTATAGCAATCTGGAACAGCTGTGCATCAAGAAAGTCGTCATTCACACCGTCTGCTAGTTCACCTGTTTTGAGGCATGACAGATGATCTATGCTTACATGTTTCTTCCTCGGCCATACGATGATCTTGAAGGTAAACTCCTCTAACAAAAGTAACCAGCAGCTGATTCTTCCTTGAATGACAGGTTTATTGACCATATACAAAAGAGCCTGATGTTCGACATAGAAGACAAATGGTGTCGCCAGCAAGTAATGATGGAATTTCTGTACAACATAGACCATCCCCAAAGCTTCCCATTCAGTCGTATTGTAATTCTGTTCAGCCTTTGATAACAGTCGATTGGCAAAGTAGATCGGGTGATCCAACCTGTGGCTACCTGTTTGTGCCAAGGTTGCTCCAATTGCATAGTTGGACGCGTCGACATGAACATGAAACTCTTTGCTCCAATCTGGATACACCAAGATGGGTGCCGTAGCCAATTGTACTTTGAGACCTTCAAATGCTTCATCCTGTTCCTTTTCCCATTTGAATGCTTCTCCTTTGCACGTTAACCTGTCCAACGGGTATGCTACCTTGGCAAATTTTTTGATGAATGTCTATTATAGCCTATATGTCTGAAGAAAGATTTTACCTCCGTTACATTGGTGGACGACTGCATCTCCAATATGACTCTCACCTTATCCGGATCTGTCTTCAATCCTTCCTTACAAACTATGTGTCCGAGAAACCTTCCCTGTGGAACCATAAATCTACACTTCTTCAGATTCAGGGCTAGGCACGCGCGCTAGTATCTCTCCATACATTCACCCAGTGCTGCCAGATGTTTGTCCTCAGCGCTGAATATTGACCAATCATCCAGGAATGCCTTGAAGTTCTCGACAGACATTTTGTCAAAGATGTGCAGTATGATACATTGGAATGTAGCAGGGGCATTACACAGGCCAAACGGCATCCGATTATATGCGTACGCTCCATCTTCTATGACAAATTTCGTCTTCAGCTTATCCTCCTCTACGATTGAAATTTGATTGTATCCGAAAAATCCATCCATGAATGAGTAGATCTCGTGTCCGGCTACCTCCTCCAAGATGCTGTCTCTAAATGGAATTGGAAACGGATCCTTGATCGTGACTGCATTCAGGCATCTGAAATCAACGCATATTCGGATCTAGGTGGTGTCCTTTAGTGAGATTACTATGGGTGACACCCATTCATTGATCTGCACCTTGAAAATGATGCGAATTTCTAACATCCAGTTGATCTCTTCTGCAACCCGTGCTGCATAGTTCTTATTCATCCTGTAGGGTCGCTTCTGTACAGGTACGACTCCTTCAATCAACGGGATGTGGTGCACACACAACTCTGGCGATACTCCTTTCAGGTCCTTGTATGTCCATGCAAATACATCCTTATATTCCCAGAATATCTTGAATGTCTCTGCCTTCAATACTGGATCCCAGTTATCTCCTACCAGTATGTTTCTTGGGTCGGCTTTGTCTCCCAAATTCATAGTGTGCAGTGTGGCTTCATTGTATTTGATGGGCTTCCCTTCAGTGAATGCATGGGCAGGTGTTTCATCGAGCGACACATTTCCCTCTTTTACCTTCGTGAATTCCCTTGGCAATCCATCCTCATTGTGTCCTTCCTCTATCTTCAGCACGTTGCAACCCTGAAACAATTCATAGTCCTCTATCTGCTAGTGGTAAAGACCGTTCACCGAATCCAAATCGTTGTCTCCTTCCAACCATAGGACTCCCTCCTAATCTGATTCCATACACTGCCTCCCTTCATCCTCTGCTTCGGAATTTGATGACAGGGCTTCTTCCCCGACCATTTGAGTGTGTAGATCAATGACGTATTTCCGCCCTTTGCTTTCAAGTGATAGAGTATTTTTCTTCCAGTCGTGTTTAACTTTGGCTTGAATTAGCCACCCTCGGCCTAGAATGGCATCGCACCCTTTCCTCTTCAGCGGGATCACGACGAAATCTAGTAGGAATGGTTGTGTTCCAATCGTCACTGGTTGTGCTATCAGGAATCCCAAGGGTTTGATTCTGTGTTGATCGACCGTTAGCAGCTGGAATGTAGGTGGCCATAATGTCGGTGGTCCCAACCTTTTCCAGGTGTCCTCTGGTAACACATTGACACTAGACCCTTTATCTACAATCGTTTCCGTCAACAAAGTCCCAAGAATTCCCATTTTGACAACTGTCGGATGGCGTCCAGATGAGAGGGCTAACATCATCGGATCTTTTCACTTGCACCACCTTGTTTCTCCCTTCCTTGTTCTGCTGGTAACTTAGCAGTTGGAGCTATGTTCATGAGTACCGTACGGAGTTGAGGCATAGTGAGCAACAGATCATTGATTTTAACGGGTACCTCGATTTGTAAGATTTGTCGTACGATGTTCTGTTCTGCATAGTTCCGTGCGGAGGTACCTATAGTGTCCTTCAGGTGTGCTTTCTTTGCCTGCATTGCTTTTTGCATCTCTGCCTGCACTTCCTCCTGTCGCTTTTTTTCTTCTGTCGGGTCAAGGTACACTTTTGCTTGCTTCCGTGTAATGGCCAGAACCTCCTCTTTGTCTGTCCCGATAGTGATCAAATTTACTCCTAACTTCGGGCACTTGGCATCTTCATGATTGCCAGGTCTACACCATCTGCATAATAATTTCAGTGTGTTTGCTATTGTACAGTCTCAGGCAAAGTGACCCCACAAATTACATGCTCGGCATTGAACTATGGGTCAGCCGTTCGCATCGTACTGAATTCGACTCCTGCTACCATTATTGTTGTTGCTATTGTTGTTGTTTTGACCTTGCCGATTATTTCTGTATCCTCTCGACGTGGCATCCTCCATACTGGTGTTCCTGCTCCTTCCTGACGCGAACGCCTCCTGTGTCAGGAACACTTGCTGCAATGCTCTTGTTTTTAGGTTGAAAGGGCATTCATTTGTCAAATGTCCCATGATCTGGCAAATCTTGCGAAAGATCAGCAAAATTGATCTTTCGGGCAGGATCTCTTCATATGGCCTTCTTTCTTGCACTTGGTGCACCATAGCTCGTTTCCCTTGGTGTCCTTCTACATGTTCTTGAACTCTTTCATCATCCGAATCATGTCCTTTTGGAGGGTGCGAACCTTATTGCTACCCTTTTCATCATCACTGCTTTCCTCTGTTGAAGATGTGTCGTCATCTGAATTCGACGAGCTACTCTTCTTCTTTTTCGTCTTCTACTCACTTTCCAGGTTCATTGCCCGATTGTACGCTTCAGTGTATGACGATGGTGGCACGATCTTCATCTTCTTTTGCAGCTTTAGGTGAAGGCCTTCAATGAACCATCTTTTCGGTAACCCATAAGCTGGCTTATTCTCCATTTTGTTGATCAAGTTCTTCAACTTCCTTATGAAGACTCAGACTATTTCATTCTTCCCTTGTTTGGTGTTGTAAATCTCTGCTACGATTTCATTGTCATCGCGCAACAGTTGAAATTCCGTAATGAACTCCTTTTTGATGTTGTCCCAATTGTTTAACTTCTGGGGATTTGTATCGGTGAACCAATCAATTGCAACACCTCGTAGGGTGGCCAGAAACTGTTGGACCCATTCGTTTGTATCCGTTATGCCATTTGCCCTCCAAATGGTTTCGCATGTTTTACAATGTCGGATGGGATCGGCTGTTCTATCACCATCAAATTTAGGCAACTTCTCCTTTGGTCCTTCAATCCCGATACCGATGCTTGGTATCTCGACACTAACACTTGGTATCCCGATACCAACGCTTTGTATTCTGGTAGCTGTGCTTTTTGGTGAAGAAGGGTCTCTGTTAAGCGAATCTGTCCGTTCTGGAAGTGTATCGTGGACGAAGAGTTCACTCCACGCTCTTGATCCCTTGGCACTTCGAGCCGTGCGAGTCGATTCTCTTCCATCTGGATTCTCTTCCCTCGGCGAATACAAATTCAAAAACTCCTCCCTTGCTTCTTCCACCAACTCCACCCGTTGTCGAGTCTCCTCCAACAAGTCCTCCGCACTTCTATGTCCGTCGGCGATCTTCTGGAACCTCCTTCTGCGTTCGGCTGCTTGTGCCAAAATTAGATTTCCTTGTGTTGTGCGTATTTCGTCCATTTCCTTTACCTTATTTCGATCCTTGTTAAGTTGATTTGGCATTAATCTTCATTCCTCCTTCCTTCCAGGTTCATTGGGCAATGGTGACAAATGTTTATCGTACTGGGTAAAGAAATCAATGCATACAGACAATGAATCAGAATAGCAGAACTTATTATATTATTTGCATATGCCAAAGATATTACATTATGCTTATGATATGATGATTATAATGATTCCCCGGAGGGGGTATATATACATTCCAAAGAACCTTCCCGAAGGTGTCCGTCGGCTACATACAACATGTCAGCTACATAATAAGAACCTTCCTAATACTGACATAGAACCTTCCCGATACTGATGACATACATCATGATAGTGATGACATACATCCTGATACTGATGGCATACATCCTGATACCGACGACATACATCCTAATACTGATGACATACATCCTGATACCGACGACATACATTCTGATACCGACGACATACATCCTGATACCGACGACATACATTCTGATACCGACGACATACATCCTGATACCATATTTACTGGTGACACATTTAATGGCATCTACAATGGGTGCTATGATAGAGCAAATATATCTGCAAGATGCAAAAAAAAATGAAAACCAGAATTAGAATTATAAGAGTTTTAAGACTGTTAGTAGGAAAATTAGCAAGCAAAAGACTAACATTAAATTTAAAAATCAGCAACTTACCTCATTGTAGACCACCAACTCTCATCAAGGATTCTTTGCTTCACTACTTTTCCTTCAAAGGACTTAGAATTAGACCATCGTCCCCACTCTGGATTCACCACCATCAATTGAAGGGCCTCATACACCTCAATCATCCTCTACATCAAGATGAAATATGCGTAATACCTATAGCAACAATTATAAATTAATATATTAATAAAGTTAAACTTAAACATTAATGATTAAAAACATCACGTGTAAGTTTGTAACACTTACAAATAATTTTTTTAAATAACTTGAAGTTAAAACAAACTAAAAGTAAACTATAATTAAAATTGACATACCTTGTCTCGGCTGGTTTGAGGAACTCCTTTCTAGGGAAGGACCTGAATAGAGCAAGTGAAGTGTGGTGGTTGCAAATAAACATTTGCACTTCTCTAGCTTCTAGCACCGCCTGTTTCACCCATTCAATCTTCCTTATGTCCTTCAAAGCATTGTTCAAGAAATGAACACAACAAGGGATCCAAAAGATGTGCCTATAAGCACCCTCTATCATCATACCAGCGGATTTGCACACAGGTGTAGAATTTGTGATGACCTGTACAACACTAGACGACCCAATCTCCTCTACGACATCTTTCAAAATAGTGAACTAGAATTCTGCATCCTCTTTTGTGAGCAATCTATGGCTTTCAAAAAAAAGAGCCAACAGGGGATGTGACGATGATATTGATGAGTGACCGATGTCTAACATTGGTCCACCCATCTATCACAATAGAGCAACCCATCCTACCCCAAGTGCGTTTCATATCCTAAAATAACAAAACAACCTTTGAGTACTCTTCATCTAGGATGGTGGTTCATAGCTTATGCTCACTAGGGGCTACAAATGAGGAATTCATGGTCAATATATCTTTCACCATTTGTTTATAATAAGTGGAACGGGCTGCATGATATGAGATACCATTAGCAACAAAAAATCTGCCAATGGATGCCTCACACTTTTCCTTTGCCCGTGCATTAAACATACTTTCCACTGAGTCCTTCTCACCACTACTCATCTTTCTCTTCCCTCTAGACTTAGTGGGGTTGCCACTAGTACCAATGGCGGATGACATATGCCTAGATGATTGTGAGAGAATAGATGGTGATGTCACTGTCAAATTGTGCCCATCCATTTTAGTCTTTAAGTGGGATCTTTGGTATTCTAATTTTTGTTCATCAGTCAAGTTAGGACAAGCTTTGTCTCCTTGGCATGAAAGACCTAAAAAGTGCAACTTCACCCTTGTATAGTTGCTTCTAAAATCATCAAGACAAACATGACAATCCCACACCCTAGTCCCTCCTGAATTCTTTTTATCTTTTGCCCTAGGTGTGACATATTGGAGAAGAGGGTTTTTCCTATTGAAAGAATCCTTTGCAAAATTCTTCATAATGGTGGAAGGGCTTTAAACAAATCAGATTCAGGATCGACTCTTTTCCTAGTCCCACTACTAGCAACATCAACCCCAATCACATTTTCTTTCTCATCACTACTACTACTAGTACTCTCACTACTGCTCATTGTGCTTTGTTTTGAGGTTTAAATATGCAATAGATATATGAGCTGAAACAATGAAAAGTAAATTAAAAAAATCAGACTTTGCAAGCTGCAAATCTATTTAAAAAATGATAGATGGAAGCATAAAGAGTTCCATACTTGGGGCACAAAATGGAAGATCAAACCCTTGGTCAAGCTATTGGAAGCAAAAATATCACCTCCTCTTGTAAAATAAAAACTCCAGCCCACTGCAACACAAAAATGAAAACCAAACAAATGACAAAACAACTAAAATGTGGTGAGTTTAAAACTTTTAGGGCATTTGGAGGGGTAGGGCCACCTGGGCGACCTAGTTGGGAGGCTTAAAAATGTTTTTTAATGTTCACTTTTTAAACTTTTTAAACTTTTTGCATACAAACAAAGGGGGATGGCCAGT
This sequence comes from Cupressus sempervirens, assembly GCA_028749045.1. Taxonomy (NCBI): domain Eukaryota; kingdom Viridiplantae; phylum Streptophyta; class Pinopsida; order Cupressales; family Cupressaceae; genus Cupressus; species Cupressus sempervirens. Next base: position 295,462,873 of record CM053784.1, read on the forward strand.
TGTACTCGGTATGGTCGGGGGACGTCTAGATGTCCCCTTTCCATACCGGGGATAGCAAGCCATCCCCCTTTTTTTCCCCAGGTGTCCTCGAGTTTCAGAGATGTCCTCTGCTAAATTGCATTTTTTGGGGACGACTGGGTATGTCCCATACCCATCCCCCCGTCCCTGGGATGTCCCCATCTCGGAAACTATGGTATTTTGGTCAGGTACGCGTCCTCGGGGAACATAGCTTTTGATAGAATTCTGTATATAGTATTGAATAGTGATATTATTCTAAAATCCACAAGTGATGAACGTTCCTATTTCTTTGGTATTAATGCAATCATAGTCTTATTAATGCCTTTAACAAATTTCTTTCTTTTTTTGGGACTCTTTGACTATTTGCCAAACATCCCTGCCTAGAAAATGTAACACTTTTAATTAAATGATGTAAGAAAATCATTTGGCCTTGGTGACTTATCTAAACATAGTTGTTGTGTGGCTTCATGATTTCACTCCAAAGTATAGGGCACAAATAACACTTGGTTAGTTGCATCACTTTGCATTTTGGGATACAAGATAGGAATTATGTGTCACTGTTGAGATTGTCATCTGAATGTGATGCACAAATGGAAGAGAAAAATCATATTGTTTTGTCATCTATGCCTATTTTGGTCGACATCACTGCACTGTCCCATCCTTTTTAATCACTCCTATTTGATTTCTTTCTCTTATGGCATTTGTTGTTGTGTAGAAATATTTAGTTTTTTGATCCCAACCCTTTAACTTGTTTCTCTTGTTGTATCGTTCCATTATATCTCTTTTGTTGCTTGTATATTTGAATGCTCTTTTTGAAGTTGCATTTCAATGATTTAGTCCTCCTGGAACATACCATAGGATATACTTTGTTTTTAACTCTTCAATTTTCCTTTCTATCATATCTTTCTCATAAAAAAAATTCTTGAACTGCCTATTCCAATTTTCAACTTCATCTTGATGAATCTTAATCTTTGGACAAATTTCAAGCTGATTGTGCTCTCCTTGCCAAGGCAACTGTTCCACCACTCCTCCAAGGAGTTGATCGGTCTCTCATCCCTCCGCCACATATTCTCAAGTTGGAAATAGCTCTTAGGTGCACTACTACATAGAGAGGGGTTTTACGATAATATTTAAGATGATTTTGAGTAGATTGTCTTAACTCGAGACAATAAAATACCAATGTTATTGTCTCTTGAATGACATTTTTATTTGACTTTATCAAGAAAAATTATAATTAAAAAAAGTTTGCCTTAAATAGAGCCAGATATGTCTTTAAGCCCACTCACTTTGGTTTCTATTGAGATGTTATAGACAATGAATTTTGAAGGATAGCTTACTATTCAAATAAACCAATATCTAGTCAAATTTTAAAAATATAAATTAAAATATTATTTATTAATTTAGGGCACAATGGATTCGAACCACCGTCCGCCTACTTCTAAAGTAGGCGCTCTTCCATTAAGCTAGCACTCTTTAAAGTAAGAAAATCTACAATTCTCTAGTGTTATAGATATGAGCCACGCAGAGGAGACAAACAAATCAAGTCACCAAAAAAGGCTTCTAATGACATTTGCGAGAAAGATGTTGAAAATAGCCAAGAAATGGAGAGCATATACTATCAATGAAGCTCTTAGGATGCAACAAACAAGAACATACTTAAATTACGAGCTAAATGTTGGGTAGATAGATTGCGTTAGGATTTGACAAGTTCAAATCATACACTCAAGCTTGCTACTTACACACGAATGTTGGAACAAATTGCATGAAAACTATTTGAATGTTTTCCAAGTTTTGGCATGAATTTGATATTTTTGACTACTAACTAGCTACCGTATTATAGCACCATGAGGCTGAACTAGACAACTATAGGGGGAGTGCAATTTAATTTAGTGTTTTATGATAGCCCCTATATTGGTAGAGGCAAGCCCCCTGCAACTCAGCTATTGGTATGTTAACATATAGAATAGAATCAATTATAGTTGAGATAATTCCATACAATAGTTGACAGCCTCTATAGTACATAATGGTCCTATACTATATAGTTTTGGTTTGGAAGTATGATTGTATAAATGTTCAGAAAAGGGTTTTTATATTATGACTACTTACAATACCTCACTTCCCTGCACACAATAAAAGTCCCAGTTGATTTAATTGTAGAATTTGCCTTTTTGCACAAATAGAACAGAGTTAGCATACTATCCAAATTTCACCATTCGGCCAAAATAATGAAAGTCACAAACAGGGATTAAATCACTGACGTGCTTAAACAATAAATTCAAGGGTATGACCGGTTAGCATTTCTAGCTAAAAGTAAAGATAGGTAACTGATCATAAACTATTAAAAGTTGACAATTTACTGTTATATCATCCATAAACGAGACATATGTTGATAGTGGATACCATAGGGCATACTGATTATACTATCCTATAATGCATTTCACAAAAGAAGTTCATGTATACAAGAACAAACCAACTTCATTTCCATAAAATACTGAAAAATTATGAAATAATCACAATAGAAGCATTTATATTTTACAGGATATATCATGCACATCAGTTTTGGTGTGAATTCTAATGTTTGCATAATTGATACAAAACTTAATAATCAATAAAAAAACTGACAACGAAAATTCTTCTGGGCTTTTATTGAAATTGGATAATTAGTTCATGTTTGTACGTTCATTATACTTGGGATTGTGTGTATTCATACACACAAGAGGAACAAGGGGAGAAACTAGAAAACTGAAGCTACCTTTTCCCCAGTTTGGAAAAGCTCTATAAGACCATGAAATTGCTCATTTACGTTGCCACATATTGTAGTAAGACCTTCAACAAGCTACAGAAAATGCAATCATCACATAAATTAAATTATATAGTTAGGTTCATTCGCGTAGAAGACAAATTGATACTAAGCATTGTAAACATGATTCATAGTGCATTTCTAGTTTACTTGAAATCATAAAATTGGTATTCTCCAATCTGGAAAACTGAGACTAGTAGCACGACATCTTCGATGTGAGAATGGGTGTTCATTTTAGGGAGGTTTTCTTGAATGCTCCCTTGAGTCCTCTTTGAACATTTCTTTGACAGTGGATCTATAGCTAATGATATGAGCAACTTTTACCTCACTGGTAGCTGACTATTGGATCTCCTTTCGAGAATTTCTTTCACCAAAATTTAGAATAGCCTAAAACTTCTAAATCAATATTGACAGTTTACTGATCCCTAGTCAGCAGGGTGGAGATCATATCCTCTTGAAATTGAGTGCTTACATTGAGTTTGAGTTCGAGAAGCATTACACCTTTCTCTTGTACACTTGATAGTCTAGTACAAGCAAAAATAAGTATTGTTATTCTATACGGTGGCGTGAATAGACAATACGTGGTTTCAATAAAGTGGATAGTAGGCAAACATTGAGGCAGCATGTTCTTGAAACATAAATGATAAATCCATCACGTACATAAAATATAAATTATAGCTTAAGCAAATAGAAATCTATCATATCCCCATTTTAAGATAAAATTTTAATAATAATTAGATAATACAATGTTAATTAAATAAATAATAATAACAAAGTTATATTAAAACTAATACTAAAATATAAAAATAGGAAATAATAATTATTTAATTATTATTATCAATGAAATAATATTTAGTATGATATTTTAAATAACTAAAAATTATTAAAATTAAAATGAATAAATAAAGAAATAAAATTAAATACAGGGGACAATTTTGTAAAAAGTATGTTAACTTTCTAAATAGAATTTAATAATAAATAATAATAAACACAAATAAGTAAGTAAATAAAGAATATAACATAGAATAATATAAATTAACTTAATCTAATGAAAAGTCAAGACATATGTAACAAATAGACTTGACTCCTTTAAATTAAAATATAAAAGGGAGGATAGTTTATTTTAGAGATGGAGAAAAAGAGGATGAGAAGATATGAGTTCAAAAAAGAAAAATGGAAGAGGAAAGTAATATGAAGAAAATAGGGAAGTGGCTTTCTGAAAAGATATTAATGATATTGAAAGGATGTGAACTTTTGAAAGGGTCATAGTTATGAATAGTTGCGACTTTTTAAAATATGTTGTAATTATAAAGTTTTGGGACTTTTTCAAAGGATTTTAGTTATGAAGTGTTGTGACTTTTCGAAAGGATTATAACCATGAAGTGTTGTGACTTTTAAAAGGATTTGTATTATGAAAGGTTGTGGCCCTTGGAAAAAAAGAAACAAAAAAGTATATTTTATTCTTTCCTTATAATTAGAAAAGAACAAATTATAGAAAGTAAATATCATAGTAATGAGAATCGCGGCGATTCACGTGATTTGATTCAAGCCAAACGGTTTTTTGTGAATCGGTGAATTGCATCAGCGATAAAGGGTTTATGAAATAAGTTACTAAATTTCAAGGGTTTTTTGGATTTGCTGATTTGTGACCGATTCGATTGCGATTCATGGCCGATTCACGATTCAATTCGGCCTTGCCGATTCTAATCTGATTTTGATTCTCGTTACTTTAGACTAAATATAGACTTGAGATAATCTAGAAGGACTAATTCATTGAAGGGCCGACTATGATAGAGCCACATGGACCAAGCAAAGAAGGTAAGAAAGGTACGCTTATGGATTATATTTGTTTAATTATGTTTATGAATTCGTTTATATTAATAAATCATACTTGTGGATAATTTATGCATATACATATGTATATTTAAAGATGTAATTTGAAATGGATAACACACATAACTTAATGGTTAGTGGTTTAAGATCAAGAGAGTCCTCTTTTAGGGAAGAGAGTGATCTTAATGTGGTTAATAGCTTAAGATCAAGAGAATCCCTTTGGAAAGAGAGTGATCTTAATATGGTTATAAGGCTGGAATATTCTATAGAGGTTAACATATGCATATGTGTCAAGGGCCCTAGATAGAGAATGTCTCTTATAGAAACAACCTTAAAGGGAGCACTTCATAGAAGACAAAGAAGTAACTGGAGATTTGAGGATCCTCAAGAGGGTTATTGATCCCAATATGGAGACATCTTTAAGGTTGGGTTAGGGTAGAGGGTAGAATAGTGTAATATTTTTTATTATTGCATAAATATTAATATTGGTTTTCCAGGTATTATTGTCCTTGCTAGTGGGGACATTGCAAAATCATGGGATTATAATGAGTCATAACATAGATACATAGAATAATAAATGTTGTCAAATCATAAATGTATGTGAGATGAAGATCCATAAAACATATGTCTATCTGTAAACAAAATGAAATAACAAGGCTCTAGCTCAAGCCTCGTCAACACCCTGAAGCTTGGTTGTAGCCTCAGCCTCAACCTTAGCTTTTGAGTATCCTATTTGCCTCCCACAAAGGTGTTTAAGGTAGGTCCTAGAGGAGTGATGAGCCATAGCCCCTGCATGTGAGATAGACTCGCAAACAACATAAGTAGGGCCTGTGTCTGTGCATGCACCTTTACGTCTGCCAGTGCCTGAACATGCCCTACCCTCCTGTTTTGCCATGGCTACAGCCTGAGCCTCTATATCTACCTAGTCAACCCACTCATGGTCTTCTTCAGTGAAGACTCCTACATCAAGAGCCTCAGTAAGCTAGTCAGACTCTGGATCAATCTCCTCTAGAATGATCAGAGAGGAGTTAGTGGCCAAAATCTATCTGGTCCTAAGGCAGAGGTTGTAATGAACAAAGACAGGATCATTCAATCTCTGGACAAACAACCTATTTCGCCTCTTCGAGTAGATATGCTTAAACAAAGACCAACTACACTCACATCTAGAAGCGCTGCTAGGCTGACTCAAAATACAAATGCCAATCCTCTCAAGATTTGGGGTTGAGGGCCCAAACATTTTCCACCATCTATCTGAAATAAAGGAAAAGAAAAACAATTAATCTCATTTACATGTACAACTTTAAGGCTAAATTACAAAATCAAAAACTAAAATGCATGACTTATAAGCTGTAACAATTAACTTTAAGAATATATTATTTTTACCTAGCTGTAATGATCTGTGAGCTTCTATGACTATCCTACTAGAGAAATTCGCCCCTTATTATTGAATTTGTCTAGCTCAATCGTTGCAGTGAAGGCATTGCCATCACCACTCAACCTCTACATCATTGTATATAGGCCTGTTAGAACATACTTATCTGCCTTGAAGCCAGGACATAAATGATATGTTGGATTCAGGTAATAGTCTACTGCATGGATGGGCCTATGGAGTTGATTCTGCCATCTCCTATCAATGATCTCCCAAATAGGGGCATACTTCTCCTTCACTCTTGCATACTGGGCTCTAATGACTTCCTTGGCCCTATTCATGCCCTCATTTATGTAGCTTGTCTCCCCCATCAACAGTTCATAGGAGAGATACAAGGGGCTTATTGATCTACATATAATGTAAAATTAACATTTGAATCAAAACTTAAATATAAAACTAAAAGTAAAACTAAATCATTAAAGTTAAATTGTAAGAAATTTACCCTGATTACTTCTTGAGTAGGTGCCCAAAAAACCATTCTCATGAAAGAGGCAATTCACCATATCTATCTCTGCAGTGGTCATAGCATAGGACGAAAATGATATGTTGGATTCAGGTAATAATCTGCTGCATGGATGGGCTTGTGGAGTTGATTCTACCATCTCCTATCAATGATCTCCCAAATAGGGGCATACTTCTCTTGCACTTTTTCATACTGGGCTCTAATGACTTCCTTGGCCCTATTCATGCCTCTTTTATGTAGCCCGTAGAGGGCTCCTCCCCATCAACAGTTCATAGGAGAGATACAATGGGCTTATTGATCTGCATATAATGTAAAATTAACATTAGAGTCAAAACTTAAATATAAAACTAAAAGTAAAACTAAATCATTAAAGTTAAATTGTAAGAAATTTACCTTAGTTACTTCTTGAGTAGGTGCCCAAAAAACCATTCTCATCAAAGAGGCAATTCACCATATCTATCTCTGTAGTGGTCATAGCATAGGAAGGTGTAATCCATTCCATCTCAACAAACATGCAGCTCAATTCTTCCCTTGATTTCATTAAGGACTTCAGTGTGATGAAATTTGAGGCAAACCTCGTGATGCCAAGATGAGCTGACTCCCTATTTCTCATGTATTTCCTCATTGTGTTGAGGACAAACGCATGATTGTCGATAAATTTGCATATATTTTTGGCCCCTTCTACGCATGATTTGATCCATTCAAGCATACGCATGTCCTCCAACATGAAGTCAAGGCAATGTGCTGCACAAGGAGACCAAAATATTGTGGAGTGCCTCTCCATCAAAAGCTTACCTGCAACAATTTTAAACTAATTAGAAATTTACACATGTTAGCAAACTTAGAATTAGAAAAGTTCAAAACTTGATAAGTTAAAAATTAAAAGTTTATTTGTAGCAATGTAACTTGTTGCATTACCTAGTCACCATTTGCACCACATTCTCTTCTTCTTGATGACCTCTCCCGTCGCGATTTCTCCTGTTGCAACTTCCTCCACTTGCACCTGCTCTCCACCTTAACTGTAGTTAGCTACGGCATTCGAGCTCTGTGAATCGGGCACTACATTCTCTTCTCTGTGATGACCATTCCCATCACAACTTCCTCCACTTGCACCTACTCTCCACCTTAACCATGGTTTTCTAAGGCGTTCGAGCTCTGTGAATCGGGCGGTTTTCATTCCCATGTTCTTTCTCTCATATCTCTCATTCACGTAGCATGTTATTGGTGGCAGTTTTCTCTTGTTCGAGATTGGGTGTGACGACCTCGGGGCTGTTATTGTTTTGATCACTGCTGGTTGCAGGTTGGATACTGTTTGTGATTGTCACTACCATATTTACACCCTCCTAGTTTTTGTATTTTTGATTTCATAAGATTGTTTGTTGCTCCTCATTTATACCTCATTTTTACATCTGTTGTGGTTGCTTCTACATACAACTATGTGTAACTTATTGTCGGTCAAGGGTGTATAACTTACTGTCAGTCGAGGGTGCTTTTGTGTTTGAGACTAGCTCTAGTTTACTGGTTTACTAGTGTATTGGTGCTTTCTGTGATTCTTGCTGTGATTTTACAGCAGGGGCTTGCGGATTTTTATGTTGGTGATTCTATGCAAAGCGCATGAGATTTGCATCATACTGGTTATTGCCTACTGGTTTCATTTATTGGGTTTCGCCTATGTTTGATAATGGACTCTTGCTCCTCACATGTTCAGAAAACTCTAACCTTTCAATGACTTTGTGATAGGATTTCCAAGCTGGAAATGGATAATATGCAGTTAAAAGAGAAAATTATCTCTTTGACTAATACTATCTCAGAACTCAAGGCCACTACAAGCTCGAACTCGTCTCTGATCCAAGGCTTATCCGATACTCACCTCTGAGACTGCAAGTTTGCAATCCAATATCCATTCCATTATTGCGCAACTTGAGGGGCTTGATACCATCAAAGAGGAACAATCTGTTATAGCAGCAAAGCATTCTTCTCTTATATCTGAAACCAAACTGAAAGTTAAGTCGTGGGCCTCCCTTTGCCAAAACACAGATTCTATGCCTCTAGCTACTTTTGATAAGATGGTTCAAGGGAAAGATCGAAGATGAGCGTGTGAGGAGAGTTCGTGAACTCAACCTACAAGTTTGTGGGCTCCCTCCTATTTCTGATCCTCTTTCAGCTGGACGCTTTTTTCTTTGTGATCAGCTTAGCCTTTTCGACATCACGTTGGACAAATACTGGGTTGGTCATGGTGGCGTCTTATTTATCCGGTTCCTCTCACTTGTAGACAGGTTATGGGATCTCAGAGCTAAGAGGAAGTTATTCTCTCTTCCTTACAAGATTTTCCTAGATGAAGATCTCATGAAGGCTCAGGTAGCAAAGCTGAAACATGCTCATGTAGTGGCCGAGGCAAGGTGTGCTGGTAAATGGGTTGTTATCAGAAATCTCAAAGCAGTTATTCAGGATTCTCCCCCTAGTGGTTGGGAAGAAAGACAAGCCCCCAAGACCAAATGACGGTCTTGCCAGCAGTTCTTACAAGAGGGAGACCCCCACTTGCTCTCTTCTTGTTAACTGTTGGAACGACAATGGCTCCTTATGTTCATTACCTGATTTTTTGTATGAGGCTATGGAGTCCCCGGATATTCTTGTTATTACTGAGACTCATGAGAGCCTTGTGTGTCCCCTTTCGAGTGTTACAAGTTATCAGTGGTTATCTATTTGCAGGGAGGAGGTTCGTGCTTCTAGTGAGGTCTGTGTGTCAGGTGGAGTTGCTTGTTTGATTAAGGATGATATTTTCAGTGGTACTTCTATTATTCACTCTGATGCATTTGCCAGATTCTTGTGGGTTCGCATTGACCGTAAGATTCACCGTCAACGTGATTTCTTCTTGGTTGTTTGTTATTTTCCGCGAGCTACCTCCTATTACTCTATCCATAGTACGGAGGATGGGGACCCTTTTGTTGATCTTAGCGAGACTATCTCTAACTTTGCTGCTTTAGGGGACATCATTATTCTTGGAGATTTCAATGTGAGGACCAGAGAACTCCAGACTTCGCTCTACGATCGTAGTTCTAATTCTATCTGCTCCACTGAGATTGATCCGACCACTTTGGGGCTTCAATGTTCTTCTGACAATGCTCTTGGACTACTCTCCTATTATGGTCGCCATTTGCTGCAACTATGTGAGTCTTCAGGTATTGTGATCTTGAACAGTCTTTCCTGCTTCCTGGGATCGGAGCTCTTTACTTGCTGGCCTCATTGTGGTGGTGCTAGCATTGTTGATTATGCCCTCACCTGTCCCTCCTTCATCCCTAGTATCCACAGTTTCACCATCCTACACCTCCCTCTTGTGAATCATGCTCTCCTTAGTATGTACATCTCTCCTCTCACTCCGCCCCATCTCTCGTCGCCCCATCTCTCTTCTATTACTACTTGTTCACCCATTCGTTTCCACTTTCTTGACAACAATTGTGATCTTTTTTCCTCTCATCTGTCGAGACTCCTCAACCCTACATGTTTCTTTGACTCTTGTGAGGCCACCTCCATGTTTGACTTGCTTGCGATGGCTATCCAGAAGTCTGCCATCCTTTCCATTCCTCATCGTCCTTCGCTGCCCTTCTGCAGTAAATGTTGTAATACTTGTCCCATGAACCGATGGTTTGATGTGGACTGTAAAGCTTTCCATCGCTCAATGTGTTTTGCTTTTGAGACTCACTCCTCCGACTTTGCTCACCTTCATTTATCTTACCTTTGTTTTCTTCGTAAGAAGAAACGTTCCTTTACCACTTCCTAGAGAAAATCCCTTTGTTCCATGCTGATCCTCAATCCTTAGCTCTTTTGGCACACCCTTTTTCCCTGCTATTCCCCTCTGCCCTCCACCCTGACTTTCGCTCCCTTGCCTCCCACACCATGGCTCTTTATGACATCCCTGGGCAGCCTTCTTTGCACCCTCTCCTACCTCCTTTTTGCCACTTGTTCACCCCTTCTTGCATTTATGAGGCCATCAGATCCATGAGATGTAGCAAAGAGGCAAATGAGGAGGGTTTCCAGGAGAAACTCTTCAAGTTTGGAGCCTCGGTTTTGGATCCCTATCTCACTATTCTTTTCAATAGAGTGATTTGCACCGGGTTCCCGATTTCTTGGTCCAAGCATTTGATTTATCCTATCCACAAGACTGGTTCGATTTTTGATCCGGGGAATTATAGAACCATCATGATTGGGCATATGTTTGTCAAACTTTATGCTGCAACACTTAATGCTATGCTGATTGGTGAACTTGACAAGAAAGGTTGTAGGGCTAGAGGGCAGGCTAGTTTTTGGGCCGACTATCAGACTATGGATCGCATCTTCACTTTATGGGTTATTACTGAGGAGGCTAGACACAAATCGGAGAAGGTATACTGTTGCTTTGTTGACTTTCGCAAAACTTTTGATTATGTTCTTAGGATGGCCCTTTTTGAGAGGCTTTGCGAGATTGAGATTTCTGATATGTTACTTAACGCTATTATGAGATTATATGAGACTGTCATTGACAGATTCAGATTCTTTGAGGGCTTCTCGGATCCAATCCATAGCACTATTGGGGTCAAGCAGGGATGTCCTCTCTCTCCTACTTTGTTCGGGTTGTATATTGATGAGTTGGAGGACTTCCTTATGAAGTCTTCACTCCTAGGTGATGGGTGCTATCTACACCAAGTGTTGATCTCCATTCTTCTTTTTGTGGATGATGTGGTTCTTCTTGCTTCCTCTCTAGACAGTTTACAGAGGCTTCTTGATGGCTTGGCTTCCTTTTGTGATCAATGACAGCTTGTGGTTAACCTAGGTAAGACTTGGGTCATGATCTTTAACTATTTGAAGACCTCCCATCTTCACTTTTTTCTTCAGGGACAGGAGATTGAGATCACCTCATCTTATACTTATCTTGGGGTTAAGTTTTCTAGACTGCGGTTCAGTATGAGACCGACAATTCTACCCAGGGTCAACAAGGGTATGGGCTCTCTTGCTATGCTTGAGAAACACTTCTTTAGACATCACTTTTAGGATACCTTGTCCAAATTATCTCTCTTGGACTCCCTTGTGCGGTCGATAGTTCTTTATGGGTCTGTGATCTAGGGCATAGTTATGGGACTTAGACTCGCCTCTCACTCGAAAAGTCAAAATCCAACTCGGATTCTGACTCGGCAAGGAATCAAAAAATAGAAAGACCCATGAAATTTAAAGATTTTTAAGGATTTTACGATTGTTTCATGCATTAACATTAAATACAGAATATTTGAGATAAATAGAAGCTACTTAATACACATACACAATTTTGCATAGAGCACATAAGTATAAAAAAACTGAATAACACAATATAAAGCTATAAACTATAAAGTAATAAACATAGTGTCACTCCAATGTTAAAGACTAACATGTCTACAATATGCATGGATTACGAAATCCATGGTGTCAAAAGTTCAAAACATATATCAAAATAACAACTAGAAGACTAAGGCTCATAGTAGTCTATGTCCTACAAGTGTGCCTAAGATAAGTAATGGAAGACTATAGAGCCATCCTCTCTCTCTGTGTCTGAGGCTGAACCTCATCCTCATTCTCATCCTCATCCTCACCCACATAATCCACCTCATTAGACTCGGATCCATCACTCCTAGCCTCAGGGTCTTGCACTCTGTCTCCTCGTGCTCTAGCCTCCTCGACTGCCATCGCTACTGCCTCAACCTCTCGATCCACCTGATCTACCTACTCCACATCTTCATCACTAAAGACAGGATCAGCAATCTCTGTGTTTCACTTTGCATCTGGATCAACATTCTTTAATACAATCAGTGATGTATCGGTGCCAAGGATCTGTCTATGGCGAAGGCGAAGGTTGTAGTGAACAAAGACAAGATCATTCAATTTTTTCACTGCCAACCTATTGCACTTCGAGTGTATGTGCTCAAATAGACTCCAATTATGTTCGCATCCTGATGCATTAGATGGCTGCCTCAAGATGCGAATCACAATCCTCTGTAAATTTTTCACCTTTGTGCCAAACATCTCCCACCATGCATCTGAAAGAAGAAACTTTTAAATCATTTCAATAACTTTGACTTTATCAAATTAAAATGGTAATATAATTAGAAATTAGGATGTAGAATCAAAGATTTTACCAAATATCAATTCTGTCCTATTTTTCTTGCACAACTCCCGTGCAAATAAGTCCACTTGAGCTTTCTTAAACAACTCAATCTCATGGACTACAACTATTCCAACTCTTGAATCAGGTGACATTCTTTCTACAACATCGTAGAGGCCGCTCCACACTTCATCATCAGTCTTGAAATGTGGGCTGAATTGGTATGTTGGATTAAGGATGTAGGCCACTGCATGTATAAGCCTGTGAAGCAGATTGTGCCAACATCTATCAATGACATCTGATATAGGCCTATACCTATCTCAATTCCCTACAAAAAAAGAGTGAATGACCTCCTTCACCCTATCCATGCCCTCATAAATGTAGCCCAACGAGGGCTTCTCTCCACAAACATTTCGTAAGAGAACAAGCGGCTTTACAAACTACAATCATAAAGTTGGAAGAGAAATAATCAGCTTTAAGTTTTTTCTTTAAAAGATGAACAATAATTTATAACATAATTTCATAAACAAAATAAAGTTGAAATGAGGACAAAGAAGAAAATTATCGTCACAATATCAGCAATCGGTGTCCAAAAGGAAGCCTCATAAAAAACGTGATCAGTTGCACCAATCTTTGTAGTGGTCATTGCATATGATGATGCAATTCACTCCTCACTCACAAACATGCGTCTCAAATGTCCCTTTGAATCAAACAAATATTTCAATGTGAGAAAATTGGTTTCAAATCTAGTGACCCCTGAACAAAACAACTCTTTTTACTCATTGTGTTTCCTCATGAGGTTGAGGACCTATGTATAGTTATATATGAATTTGCTTACACTCCTTCCTTGCTCTATAATTGTTTTTATCCAAGGGAGTTTATCAGGATCCTCTAACATGAGGTTAATGTAGTGAGCAGCATAAGGGGTTCAAAATATGTGAGGGTGTCTCTCCATAAGAAGCTTTCCTGCAGCAACATAATGTGCTGCATTATTTGTAACTATTTGCACCACATTCTCCTCACCCATGTCCTTTATTACTTCATCTATTACATCACGAAGATATTCAACATCCTTTGTTTTTCCTGAGGCATCAATTGATTTCAAAAAAATCGTGGCACCTAAAGAAAAAGAAACAAATTAGTATAATGATTAATGATGAATCATAATTTATAAATTCATAATTTATAAACTTAATCACTTAAGTACAAGTTCTACTTCTAAATTTTTAATCTCTAAGACTCTAAGTACAATTACCTGATGAGGAGACAAGAAAGTTGAGGAGTGTTCTACTCCTATCAATCTAACCATCAGTCATGATGGTGCAACCCTTTGTCTTCCACACCTCATGCTGCTCCTTGATTGCACCTTCTACATCAGCCACCCTTCGAGTCAAAATAGGGCCTCCTAGCTTGTCAACACTAAGGGCTTTGAACCCCGGACCACAAACAGTAACAACATTGATTGCAATTTGCCAATAAGGAGATCTAAAACAAATTAAATAAAATTTAAAGTTAAAGAAATTAGTATATTATAAATAAATTTGAAAACATAATACAAATTAAAATAAACAAACTAAGCGTATTATTGTCTCTTGAAAGTTGAAAGTTGAAAGCAAGAGAAGTAAGACAAAAATTTAAATTTAAATAAATAAGTACCTTGCTGCATTGAATGAAATGTTGTTGTAGATGAAGAAGTCTCCAAGTGCCAATTTTGCATGATCACGCTTCTCCTTATTCCAACCCATGCTCTCAAGTGACGGTTGTGCACCTGGACCCGTGCGTGGAACAAACATGGAATTAAGTGTCGATCTTTGCTTACGAATGCGAGGCCCAATGGTCACACTTGTAGAAGCAGTGGCATCCATAGGTGGAGTAGGGGATAATGAAGAGCGAAAACTAGAAGATCTCTATTGGGCTAGTTGTGCCATTTTTTTTTGTTGCTTCTTTTTCAATTCTTTTTTCTCCATTTTTTCCTTTAGAAGAGTTTGCATGTCTCGTATAACATCTTGGGGTACATATTTGCATTTTTTAGCATCATGCCTAGGTATATGTGCTAGGTGATACTTCAATCTATTTATTCCTCCCCCATTATATACTACATTACAATGCCAACATGTAACAACTCCCTTTTTGTGCCCTGGGATGGCATGTTTCCAAGCCCTATCTCTTGCTATTGCACTTGGGTCTACATCAGGGTTAAATGCAGACCTAGTTCCACTTCTATCACCTTGAGGCATTATGTCAAATTTCAATGTGTTTGCTGCTAGCCTGCTGCAATATGAATATATTATAAATAGAAAAAAGTTAGCATCAAATCAGATTTTTAAACTTCAGGGTCTTCTTACTTTGTTATCAACATAAATTAGAATAAATTTAGATTCTAACTAGTAGATAGTAGAAGTAGAGACTAAACAAATGTAAACAAAATGGGAAGTAAAAAATATGAATGTAAAACATATTACAAAACAATACAAAGAAATGCAATTTGTTGTTTACCTCTTCAAATTTGCACAAAGTCAAACAATGGAAATGCAAGTAAGTTTGTAGAAGCCTCCTCCAAATGCTTCCTTAAGCTCCTGTCAATGCTTAAGTGCAAGCTACAAAGTTGCACAAACCATCAACAATCGATACGGGAGAGCCAACCAATTTGCTGATTTCATTCTCAAAACCCCAATATTCTTCTCTAACTCTTTCCTCTCTATCACAAGCATAAGCAAATGGTAGAATAACCTTTTTAGGTCAATTAGATTTTATAACAACCGGAAAAATACAATTAAATCAATGTTTTTTTATTTTTTTTGCGCTTTATGTGTTTGTTGCCGGCGAGAGTCCTGGGCTCAGGACTCAGTGAGTCTAGCAAGTCCTTGGAATCGGCGAGTCCACATGGACTCTGCCAAGACTCGGTCGAGTCCGGGTCCAGAGGCCAATTGCCTTGGAAACTGGGACTCTACCTCGGACTTGCAGAGTCCTGGTCATACTCGCAGAGTCCTGTTACACTGATCTGGGGCCCGTCTCTCCTTGGTTTTGACTGGGCGTCGATCGAGGGGGTTCAAACATTGCTTTTGCGGTGCATCATTAGATGTCACAGGTTTACTCTCCATAGTATCATTCTTGCTGAGTTAGGGGCTCATCTTTTCAGTCTTGTGGCCATTTTTGATCTGATTTGGTTCCTCCATCGTCTACGTGGTTTGGTGGATTCGTTTGGGGATTGTGATCGGTACTCCTACTTGGCCTAATGCTCTTCGGTTACTATTGCGAGTTCTAATTTTGGTCCTCATGCTCGTTGTTGGTATGCACAGGTCTCTTCTTTGCTAGGATCGATTGGGATAGATATTAACCACCTCTCCCCTTACCAGTTCTTGTTGAATGCCCCTACTCATCTTTCCTACTCATCTTTTCCCCTTACGTCAGGATTTAAATGAGCATGTCAGACTTGACATTTATAGATAGTGCTATTGATGCGAGTTTTGTATCACTTACATAACATATTAGTAATTGAACATTTGATACGGAGTATCAAACATACAATTCCTCTTTTGAAAAGTTATTGCTCATGGGATATAAGAATAACTCCAATGTTCCTTACTCTTGTGGATACTGGCTCAGTTTTATCGATGTGATTCGTTCGTAATCATGTAGGCGGCCTTACGCAAATTGTTGAGGATGATTTGGACTTTGATGGGATGAAGGTGACGGTGGCTCGGTTTGTAAAATGTGCGGGCGGTAGACAATGTTGATGGTAGTGATGATGGAGGGTGTGTTTGCCGATGATGATGTTGATGGAAAGCGGTGGTTGTGGAAGGTGAATGGGTGAGTTCTGATATTCGACTTACTCCTAACTTCCCTCTCTAAACTTCAACTACCCAGCTACTCACTATTCTACTTCTACTCCTATGAATGGAAGGTTAGCAAATGAACGGGGATTCGACCTAATGAGAGCTGACCATTGGCCTCACTTCCATAGGTGCAATGATTCAAAGGAATAATAAACTAATTTACCACACAAGGCTTCCCAACTAGCTGCTAGGATGCTAGTGGTTTAGTATTGATCCCTATCAAACATTTACCAATGCCACCATACAACTATCCATCTACTTTACTCTCACTTAAACAACTTCAAATAAAATTTGCTTCAACAATTTGAAAGGAAATCTAACTAAGTGGAAGTAAAAAACATGCAATAATACCCAGTGTTCTTAATCAACATGCAAATCGCAACAATGAAAAAGAGCAATTCTGGTATTATCTTCGCAACAATTTCTCCAACACTTTACAAATGAGAGCAAATGGCCTTTTATAGGGGCCAAAAATACAATGGACAGTGGAGATCAAAACAAGATCAACGATCCAGATTGGATCCTCAAAACCCTAATTAGGGTTGCCACCCCATCGGCCAATGAGAAGCTGCCACCTCATTAATGGACCAATGAAAAAAGTGCAAAAAGTGGCAACCAATGAGAAGGCACCAAAATGGTGGCCAATAAGAAATAGACACTTGTCCTATTCTAGAAGAGAAATTCGCCACTTGGGCTTACATCAAATGATCTTCTAATAGAACTCTTTCCTTTTCTTTCATTTTCTTAGCTAAGGCAATGAACTTAGCTAGCCTTTCATTAACTTCTTCCATAGGAGGACAAGGTGTGTGTTTCACTTTGAGTTTCGTTGACTTCGCCACGCTGCTCGCTGCTTGTAGTATCCTTTCGTGATCCTTCTCATATTCCTTCGCAAATCCGATAAAAGAACTGAGAGAGGAAAGGGTGCCCAAACGCTTCTTCCTGATGGCAACCTTTCCCAACTCATCCATTCTTGATCCAAAATCTGTCTCGTTGACATCCTCTTCTTTGATACCCTCAAAATCAAGTGCCACCCCAACATCGCTTATCATGGTTGAAATAGAAGTGTCGACATTTGGGCTGTGCCATGCAATCTCATTATGTATTTCTTCAAGTGTTCTAAATCTGGTGGTCAATGCAACAAACCAAGATTCAACTATTCTCAATCCTCTCTCATCAACCAACCTGGCCCTCTGCAAATATGTCTCTGGTAGCCCAATGAACGCTTGTAGCCTAGGAATAGCCAAATCTCTGATGGGAAGGAAACCTTTCCACTCTTCTTCGAATAATCTGAACTTGTTTCTAATGGCCACTAATGACTGGAATGTCGAGATGAAGGAAGGCAAGAAATTTTGCTTATTTTGGATTGTATCATGGATCCAATCCCTGACTTTGTGTAGTTGAGCTGATATCTCTTCTGAATTGCTCCTGCTGTCTTGAGGAAGGGCTACTTGGTGTAGCTGTTGGATGGGTTGGCAATCTCTCCAATACTTGTTCGCGGCCTCCAACTTTACTATCCTTTCATTTGCCTTCCTCAACCTTTCTCTGATTGATGCTATACCTTCCTGGACCTCCTCACACTCCATATCATCTGTGTTCCTTCCCAAGTTATGTTCCACTATCTCATATTCCTAGACCACAATCTCATCTACTGCCTTGTTGACTGTTGGAATAGCAATTTGAACCTTTCAGTGACCATCACTGTCGCTCTTGATTACCTTTGCCACTATTTTTGCCATTTGTTTTTGGTTCTCGCTATCACCTTTTTCCATTAACCCTTGGATGTCCTCAACTCTATGGGCCGTTACCACCTCGCCTCTTGGCATAAGCATTTTCCTTAATCATAATGGTGCAATGCATCTCCCCAAATCTGGATTCGGTTCGACTAACAAAGCATCACCAATGGCCTCGGGTGCCTAACTTATTGCCTCGACGTCGATTGGTCCATCTTCTTCTCTACTAGTTTTTGCCATATCATTTCCTTGTTGGTTCTCTGAGAGAGGGGAGTACTTGGAGCTTTCACTATAGCCACTTGATTCCGAATCAGAGCTCACCTCCACCGCGGCCCCATTATCATTTGAATTGACCTCTTGGCTTCTAGCCTCAATTATACTCTCTCTTGATGGAGCTGCGTGCTGTCTCTTGGCTGGAGGCTCTGGATGTTCTTTGCCCTTCTCTACCTCCAAAACTTTCTTCTTGCTATTTCTAACCATTTCCTATTGCCGGCCACTTCCTTCATTTCTCTGTCCGACTGATTCTTCTTGTCTCTCCTTTGGCCTCATCATTTCATAGGTAAGGGGGATCCTTTGCCTTTGTAGCTTCCTTAGACTTTCATTATACCACGACTTAGTATGTAAATCCACTGCCCTTGTGACTGCCTCCAAGGAAGGATCTTGATGGTCATCCCAATCCACTGGATTCAATTTTGTCCCTTCTACTATATCATAGTCTTTTCTTAGCACACTTCCATCATCCTCCAGTTGATCCGAAATATCAAGGCCTCTCCATCTGATAGCCCTCATCATGTTCACCGATAGCCTTGAGAAAGCTAGCTTTCTCACATGAAAGTCATTTTTGGCGTTGGCCCAAAAATCTTCTATGGTGGGAACATGCTTGAATTCATTTCCATGAGATACCTTGATAAGACCCTTAGGATCAAACCCTTGCCTTGCTCTGTACCATCCTAGATGATACCATTCCAATTCCTTCTCTGCAACTTCAAAGGAGGCCCGATCTGGGCAACTATCATTGTCAATTATGATTGAGAATGTAATGCATGTTTTCCCTTCATTTCTCATCATTCTATCATAGTGCTCAAGTTGCCTAGCCAATTCCATTAAAACTACCTTGTCGGGTGGGTATCTTGGAAGCCTCTTAGGACAAACTGTACTTCCTGCCACTCTAATGTATGTAAATTGAGGAAATTGGATGAACCAACTCCCATACTTCTTAATTCTTGCTTCTGCTTCCAGTAAAAGTCTCTTAGCAGGTGTCCCTTGTAATACCCTTACTATCTTCATAGCGAAGGCATCACAAAATATCTTGTAATCCTTGTTGTTGTGCAAATGGAGCTACGGATAGCATTCATGTACCAAATATTGCCCCAGTCCATTACCAACTTCTCCTAAGGCCTTTAGTCTTGGACTCTTGTACAATCTAGCAATTAGGTAGAACAGATAGGAGCCCATGTAGAATTGCCTTTGGTTTTGCACGGTTCTGAGTTGCAATTCTAAGTTCTCGCTTATGATCTTAGCCCAATCAAACCTTTTTTTCTCTTTTTCAATCTCATCAATGAAGAAGTACATCTAGCTTTCAAATTGCATTCCTTGAGCTAGGCCCATGATCCGGCTGAGAAGAACAACGAGATCACCATATTCTGGTTTGAAATTTGCCATTGTGAACCTTGTTGATCTGCTAACATCTTTCTTTCCCTTGTGAATCCAATTCTGCTTTAGGTGCGTGAAATAGGCCTCTTGGTTATCTTGAAATGATTTGGTTGCTTGATCCATCATCACAACCATCATACCCTTGTACTGGGGAATGTTGAATGTTTTTTCGATTGCTTGTTCACCGATGTTGGCCAACACTCTCTTCCCTTCATAAAAAATGATGGATTTACTGTTTAGATCAAATCTGGATGCACACTTTATGACCAACTCTGGACACAACAGTGTAGGAGGAAAAGCTGCGGCATGTGCAATTCCACTTTTGTATATCCTTTTTGCCAAAGGGGATTGTCCTTCCTTTAGTCTTTCCTTCATCTGTATCATGTCCACTGTACCGATATTGGTGTCGGTTATTCTCTTCATTTTCGAGAAGAAGGGAGTTTTGGGCATCATATCCTCTTTGTCTCTCTTAGTGTTTGTCCGCTTGGGTTTCTTACTTGCACTAACATCCTCCATGCTCGTTGCCCTATTACGGGATGGTAGAGTGGTGGACGAGAAGGCAAGTAGAACCAAGGGAAGCAATCCTAAGACTAGAACGAAAGAAAGATGTCAACTTAAGGACCCCTTGCAACTCTAGATGATGAAAATTCACCTTAACCAATAATCTTACAACGACTTTTCGGAATTAGGACTTGACCTTAAGAACTTCAAACCCTTTGCAAATCAGAAATTTAAACATCTATTGCTATCCTCCACTTGTTCACAAAGTAAAAATCAGACTTTCTCATGTATCTTCTTTCCCAACAAAAATCGCCTAAGTCTAATATGAAAAGTGCGAGTTTTTAAGTGGAGAAAATCAGACCCTTACACAAATCGCTCATGGCACACAAATCAGGTCTGCTCTAGCAAAAATCGCCAAAAAAAGGAAGAAATCTGCCCTTTGCCAAGTCTTCCAACAATGAGAAATCTGTCCCAAGAGGAAAATCACCGAGGAATGGAGAAAATCTGCCTTGAAATTAAATTGCCAATCACCAAAAATCTGCTCACAAGGAAATTCGCCTAAGCATGGAGAGGAAGAAATGAAATGTGAGGAAGAAATGGGAGAGAGGCCTCCTCTTATACCCAACTTCCTTCTCCCTCTAAGCCAGCCGACTTGGTCCTAGAGGAGAGAAAAAGTAAAATTAAAACAAAATTAAGGCCCACAATTAAATACTTAGCTCAAAAAATTAATTTTGTCAAAAGGAAAATTGCACTTTTAAATTGCCATTTAGCTCCAAATTGCAAAAAGAAATTAAATGATGCCTTGGGGATGTGAAATATTTCCATTTTAACGAGGATTTAGTAATTAATACGTCATTAAAATTGGATTTTGGCTAACCAAAAGCCATTTTTCAATATTAAATTACCAATTCCATTAAAGGCAAAACGTTTTCAAGGCAATTTAAATCTATTAAAGCCAATTTTTGCAATTTTTTCCCCAAATCAATTTTGCTATGCCAATTAGAAATTTTTGACAAAAATAAAATAAAATTGTTCCTAGAGTCAAAAATTGATTTTTTGAGATTTAGCCCCATTTCAACAAAATTAAAATTTTCACCAAAGGAAAATTTGAGATTTTCCAAAACTTAAGTCTAACAAAATTTTTTCTTTTGAAAGATTATTCAAATTTACACAGTTATATTAGGATTTTCAAAAGAAAACATCTAAGTACAAATCTACAATTTTATCCTGCCAAATATTGCTCTTTAAAATTTTGTCCAGCTTAAGAATGAAATTGGTGGCTTTGGAAAATCAAGCGAAGTCGGGTGAAGATAAGCTAAGTCTCTCCACATTTGGCCCGAAGGTACCAAGGCGTGAAATTTTTTAAAACTCAAATTTTTTTTTTTGGACAAGCCAAAAATTTGCCAAGGCGATCAAGAAAGGGGGTCCTCAAAGAATTTGGGGCGATGGTGTGAGAACCTCACAACAAGTACATTGCCACTACTTGGATTAACCCGCCTACTGGGTTACGTCCGAGGATGTCCTTTTATGCGGAGCACTTTTTGGAGATCTTTGATGGGATTTTTTCGTCCTAGCTATACCTTTCTTGGCGATGGTCTCATGCCCTGCGTATCTCTTTGGGATCCTTTAGAGTGGGCTCAAACCGACCATCATATTGACAGCGGGAAATGGTTCTGTAAGCTGTGTACTTTGGATGAAACTGAGACTGAGTTTCACTCTCTTTTCCATTGTCCTATCTATTATGAGATCAGAGGGAGATTTTTCTATCTATTTCGGGAGTGCTTCTCTCTTTATGATTTCTTCAGTTACTATGGTCAGCGGTGTCTAACACTTTATCTTTAGGAGGCCACTTTTCTCTGTGATAGCACTCTATAGTCACTACTCCCTTACCGACATACTTCCACTTAGCTCATTTCTGCCCTTTTTACACCATTATCTCCTTTGCGTGGTGTGAAAAGGTCATCTAGCTTTGCCAGCTCCTCTAGCCATTCTAGATCTACCTGATTTGTCAGATTCCATACCAGCTATTTGCAACAATGACACTCCTCTATGAGTTCTCAGAGACAGAGCAGAGCTTCTACTCATTGGCAGGCTTATTGATTTCTTTTTTCCTAGAAAGGACTCTTAGTCGTCTGTCTTGGCCTCTCTCTATTTCTTTTCTCCTTCTTGTTTTGTTGTTTGCTTTTATTTTCGGACACCGTTTGGTGCTTCTGTTGTTGCCAGCCTCATTGTTGTAACTCTACAGTCCCATAGACCTTTTTATGGTCTTTCGTTGGACATTAATATCATTATCTTATCTTCTCTTATATCTTCCACCTTTGCTATGACTTCTAAAATAACCTCACATAGGTATGTGGTGCTTTTGACATGAGAGGAAGCATCAATAGTTTTGATGAACATAGTAAATCCTCCAAAATTTGAATAGAGCAAAACAATTCATTATCATGTGATATGGATCATTAGCAAATTATGTAATGTCCCTTGATTAGGTTACAAGATGATTATAAGTAATAGCCTTTCCACGACTTTTTTTCCAATGTCAAGATATTTTTGTGACACAAGATCATTGTAAACCTTAGATGGATGATAATGGATTACACTTATTTATGATTTATCACCTTTAGATAATTGAAATCATTTGTCAATATCATCTTTGATAATTGCAATTTTCAACTTTACTGTACAACAGTTATTCGGTGAACATTGTATTATTGATATGACTGTAAAATATGTTGTAAGTTTTTCCTCAGTTATCTACTGTTGTTTCTTGATCATTCTAGACATGCTTCAAATATTCACAATCTTTTATATTGTGATGAAGCTAATTATTATTTCTAAATTATACTTAGCGATATAATGGTAGGGTTGAGTGTTGTCATTGATGAACTCGTCTACAATATCCATTAGAGGATTATTTGAGAATGATGCATGTATGCTCCCTTAAATGACGGTTTGTCTCTTATCTCTCTCTATGCGAGCTTATGAATATAGATTATATTGTATCCCTCCTTTCCAATTGGCTGTGATTCAACAAATTGTTGATCTAGATTTAAATTTCATGCTCCTTCCTTACTATATCCTCTCCTATCTATTCTCTGACTAAATTATACAGTTTCAGAATTGATATTCTTTTACATATGTATTCTCTAGTAGCCTTCCTTATCTTTTCTGCCAATTGGGAATGCTGACTGGACTGTTATTCCATATATATTTGTGTGATAAGTGAATGTTGAGTCCAACATGAATATATGAGTTTCGAATGATTGTACTATTGACTATATACGTTCCATGTGTCTCTTGCGAATGGTAGCTAGCTAAGAGCCTTAACTATATTTAACTATATTATTATTTAAATCCATCCCAGAAATGGGGGCATTACAAATTAACAATAAACAAATCAAAATTGAAGTTATTCAATCAAAATTCACAATGGATATAGGAAAGTAGAATGATTAATCACCTCCACAAGAAACAAGAAAGTTAAGGAGTGTTCTATTCATCCTATTTGTCCAACATCAGTCGTGATGGTGCAACCCTTTATGGTCCCTTCCTTTTGGTGGTCCTCTAGCTCAAGCTTCATATCCTCTACCATATCATTTGAGGTAGCCACAAAACTCAGCCTCTGTAGGGGCTTTAAACTCCAGACTACAAATAGTTACGACATCTACCATGCCTTGCCAATAAGGAGACCTGTCACAAATAGATTATGTTTAGGAATTTTGATGACAAATTATTATGTAATATGAATCTATGATTACACAAGTAGAAATAATTAAAATTTAATTTAAAACTTAAAAAAAACAAATAAAAAATAATTAATCACTTGGCTGCAATAAATGGAATGTTGCAAAAGTACAAAAAATTGCAAATTTGTTTTCTGGCAGCGTCATGAATCTCCTTATTCAAACCCATGCTCTCAAATGAGGGTTGTGAGTCAGGAGTAGTGTGCGGCACAAAGTAACTATCCAATCTGGACTTCCACACTGTAGGCTGAAATGTAATTAGGCCCAGTCTCATTATAAGAATGACTAGCACTAGCAAAAGCAGTAGCACTAGCACTAGGAAAAGGGAGACCTAGAAGAACCCTCTCCAACACAACCTGCAGATGCGAATGTGGCCACATGAGCATGGGAGCCAATAGCACTTAAGTGTTCAAGTTGCCTTTTCTTATTTAACTTCTCTTGTTCATATTTTTCTAATGCCACATAACAAAAGTGTTTTGCCTTAGCAGTTTGTTGAGTCTACAGGGTAATATTATGTCTAGCTATGCAACGAATATGGTATTTGAATTTATAGATGCAACCAGAATTTATATCTTTACAAAACATACATGTTTGATGTTTTGCTCTTCCAAGAAATTCTTCGGTATATTTCCAAGCCTCATCTTGTGGAAAATGAAAGTTAAGGCTGCTGCAATAAGAAAATTCAATTAAAAACTTTAAAGTCTTACACTAATAAAAAACAAAAAATCCTACTTTGCAATTTAGTAAAAAAATTGAAGATCCTAATTTACAAATGGAAATTTAAAAAAATAAACAAAAATGAAGAATACACTAACATACAAAAAAAAGAAGCAACACTGCCCTACCTCTTGCAAATGTGTTGAAGAGTGTTGCTATTGATTCCTCAAATGCTCCCGATGCAAACTTATGGCCTCCCCAAATTGATTTGTGATCTCCTTGATGCCCTTCTTTCTTGTTGGTTGCAAACCTATGGTTTTTCTTTTCTCTTCCTCTTTCTCACTTTTCCTCTCTATTTGTCATACTAAAGAAATAGAAGGCTGTTTAGGATTATTCGAAAGGCAAATGTAAAAAATAAAATAAAAAACATTGTCATTTTTTATGTTTTTGAGTCACAAATCAAACACGTCGTGCAACTGATATCCTGT
This sequence comes from Cupressus sempervirens, assembly GCA_028749045.1. Taxonomy (NCBI): domain Eukaryota; kingdom Viridiplantae; phylum Streptophyta; class Pinopsida; order Cupressales; family Cupressaceae; genus Cupressus; species Cupressus sempervirens. The sequence goes on from CM053784.1 coordinate 295,488,130, forward strand.
GGTGTTTCCAACAATTTTTGGCGATTTATGTGTATCACGATTTAAGCGATTCATAGGGAAAAAATTGCTGAGTTGATTCAATGATTGACTTAAACACGCCAATTTTTGTTTATTTGATATCAATAGAAGTAGAATTCAAATTGCTAGTTTTCTTGGGAATACAGTCACTACACTTCAAATTGGAGAATTGAACCTCTCCAGGCAGATAGTGCCAGACTTTTGGGAGTACTAGAATTACAAATATCAATTTTATCATTTATAATAAAATTATAAAACTAATCTTCGTAGACGAAATGGAAACATCTCTTATGTTAATAACATTAGAGGGAAATATGGGAACTAAATATATAGATTGATGTTTATCACCCAAAATTATAGTGCTCGAGAATGTCTCCCCAAATCAAAGTTGAGTCTAATAAACCACTTGTAGTAGGCCGATGAGGGGTAATACTCTTATCCAAAACCCCACTTACGTTAAAAGCATTGGAAGGAAATTAGGGAATTAAAGATGAAGGTTGATGGTTTCACCCAAAATGATAGTGCCAGAGGATGCCCCCCCAATCAAAGTTGAGCTTGGTAGATCATCTACCATAGGCCAATGAGGGATAGGATTCTTATTCAAAGCTCCAGCCAAGTTAAAAGACTTTTCTCCGACTAAGGATCTTATCAAAGGTTTATCAGAAGAAAGGGGAGAGCCAATAATTATATCAACAACAATGTTCAGTTTAGCAAAAATAGATTTATAATGAAATATATTGTGATGCCATATCCCATTAATAGATTTAAGATTAATAGAGCTGAGAGTCAAAGCAATTGTGTCTATTAACAAAAACTAAAAAGGAAGACTTCTCATTTAAAAGTGACCAATCAAAATTAAGAAATTACACAAAGACATCCCCAAATTTATGAGGGATCACCAGATCTGAAAACTATAATGGAAAATTGGGTAATTAAACCAAATCGGAACAAGATTTGAAAGGGCTCAAGAAGCTTGAAGATGTGGTTTCAACAAATAAAAAAGCAATGGAATCTCTCCAATCCAATGATAAATCCCTTTCAAAACATTCTCTCTTACCTCAGTGGAAGTAAAAACGATTACCAACCAATTTGCAGAGATAATTTAACAATATAAAGTGGCATACCATTAAAAACACATTTTCTTGTTAAGATGAGAAAGAGAAGGGTTTTCTCCCCAAACCTACACAAAAATTGTATACTTGTGTAAATATTTTCCCTTAGCGTTAAGAGGGGTAGAAACCACATCTACCATTAGATTAGGCTCCCAAATTTTGCACTAGACAGTCTTTCAACCCATCTCCAACTGTGGAGAGCCATTCCTAGTCATAGCCCTTATCTTTCCTGCAAGATCCATTATACCTATAGAATTTCCCTCAAATTCAACATTATTTCGAAGATGATTCCACTATAATGTTCTCATCATAAAATAAATAATTAATCAAACCTTTATTAATGGGCTGATTGATTTAGTATATCTCAAACCCATTTTTATTTAATTGTTTCCATGGGTAGGTGTGGCCGTTGGCTATTTTTGTAAACCCTCAGGAAGTTTCTCCAATGGGTATTTAAGCAAAACATGTAGGTAGTAGTTGGTATGCATTTTGGATTATTTCTTTGTACTGCGAATTCCTGTTGGAGTTTTGGATTGTTCACCATTTCGGACGTAAAAGATCTTCCCTATTTGGCTCTTGCGGTTTTGGTGGGATTCAATCCTCACCCTATTCCGTCACTATATTTCTTGGCTCGGATCTGGTGAATTGGAGCATCATTATTGTTTACAAGTTACATAATTTCTGGAATATATTTGTGTTTGGACTACATTAATATCTAATATTGTTTGTGTATTGGCAAGAGTGCATTTGGTCTATCTTTGCCATATTGTTTCGGCCTCCAATCCATCACTGTACAAACACTCCACAACCATCGTACGACTTCCAATCCCTCACCACATAGCCATGCCATAGCCATTGTATGACCCAATCCATACCATAAGGGAATCCACACTAACCATACAGCCTTCAAGGAATTTTCCGTATGACCTCCATACAAGCACTGTATGACCCTCCCCCAGTACCATATGACTAGACCTTCATCCATTAGTTGGTCTGTACATCTTCTAGTGCCCATCGTACGACCTATTCCAGTTACTTTATACAACTTATGAGACCTATTGTACACATTATTTGGAGTTGGATTCTGGTGTTTGCTAGACTCACACGCGGGCAACCCAATTTCTGAAGGTGAATTAGACATTGGAACATTACAGTGGTATCGAAGCCAACGATCTTGCCAACCTATGGACAGTGAATGAAAGTTTATAGTCGGAAGAGAGGTAGATCCCATTCGATTGATAGAATGGTGGAAAAAGAACCTACTGTTGCCGAACTCATGGCGCTACTAAGAGATCTTTCGAGGAATTGTGCATAGATCAATGATACTTAGTGACTTATGCAAGAAACTCTCAGGAAATTGGCAGACAATAAAATATCCGGTAAACAAAATGGTCATAGTGCGGATTTAGTGTCGGGTAAGGCAAACCCTCATCCAACACTGTTGACCTTCCATGTCGTCTTTCCCTCCACAGACGGAGGTACCACACGAAGGAAAGAAGACAACCTTTGAGGAAGTTCAAGAACGGTTGAGAGAAGACTGGAATAATGCAAATTTGGAGGAGGATATATCCTACAAAGATTACATAGAACTGAGAGTGAGATATTTTGGAGGCGGAAATCGATGATATTTTAACGATGATCTTAGAAGGAAGTTGAGTAAGGTAAATCTATCACCATTTGACGGATCTGGATCCATATTTGCTCAAGCACGGGTAATGAAGGCCGATATTTACTTCCAACTTAATCGAATGCGTGAAGAAGATGCAATCAAATTTGCAGCACTAGACTTGGAGGGAGTGGCGCATGAATGGTGGCATCATGGCACCATCACACTGGGGCATGACCAAATAAATACTTATGTGGAATTTATTGAAAGATTGATAGATCGATTTGATGGTAAATATCCGAAACTTAATTTCAAAGAATTGGCACAACTGAGGCAAGCTGGATTGGTCAACCAATACATCATAGAATTTTAAAAATTCTTTGTTTTGGTCACGAACATTTTTGCAAGGAGACAGATAGTGCTCTTCATGGACAGAGTGACGGAACCACTGTAGGGTTGGGTAAAAATCCTGCCACCCTTTTGGAGGCTATAGAGAAGGTGCGAAGCATGGCATCATCATCAACATCATCCTCTCGAGGTTACTCACGCTCCAAACTGCCAGTATTTCCAAAGGACAGAGATAACAAACCTCTGCTGAAGAAGCCTTCGTCGGACGAAGCTACTAGACAGGAGCTATGGAGAAAGAAACTATGCTTCAATTGTAAGGGACCTAGGAGCTTGGGCATAGATGCCTCGGTTAAGGAAAAATACACTACATTGAAGTCGTATCCGATGATGAGGACGATTAGGAGGATCTACCCATAGAAGATGACCATCCCCATGAGGACACCAAAATGATTAATTTGAACCATACGGAGAGAATCGCAACAGTGGTATGACGTGGAGGAACCATCGCCCTAGCCGAGAGCTTGAGATGTACAGTCTTTCATGTATGGGGAACTCTTCAAGGACAAAGGGTCATGGTGATGCTCGATAGCGAAGCCACTCTAAACTTCATAAACTCATCTTTGGTGAAACGAAGAGGTCTACCTACTGAGACACACACGGGATTCTAGGTCAAGGTTGCCGAAGGGACACTCTTGCCCTGTACGCACCTTGTTTCACAACTAAGTATCACCATGGCTAACCACACTGTGACGGAGGATTTCTTTATAGTGGACCTAGATGATATGGAGGTTATTCTGGGCATATAGTGGATGGAGACACTTGATGAATACACTCAGAGCTTCAAACAAACAGACTTCACTTTTGTTGTCGATCGGAAGAAGGTTGTTCTCCGTGGAATGGCCAATGAGGGATTGAAGGAAGTTTCAGCACAACAGATGGAGGCAATTTTTTGGCATGATGACATTGCATGGACTGCACATTGTTTCGTTTCGACGAAACCTATAAAAGGACAATAGACACCCCATCGGGATGATGATCTTCAAAATATTTTGAGTATAAGGTTTTTATAGACATTCTTGTTGGCATACCCCCCATTGTAGGTTTGAACATACCATCAAGTTGGAAGCTGACGCCAAACCAATAATCACCACGCCATACTATCATCCCAAAAAATTCAAAGATGAGATCGAGAAGACGATTCATGAGTTGCTCGAGAAAGGATGGATCTGTCCTAGCTCTAGCCCTTTTGCATCATCAGTGGTTTTGGTAAAAAAGGATGGGACGATGTGCATGTGTGTGAACAATCGTGTGTTGAATAAGAAGATAATGAAAAACAGATACCCTATTCCTAGGATCAATGAATTGCTGGATGAGCTGTATGGCGTGGTTTATTTTTCTAATATAGATCTTTGTTCTAGATACCATCAGATCCATATGCGGGAAGAAGACATGGACAACTTTCCGTTGTCACTATGGGCATTATGAGTTCATGGTCAATGTCGTTCAAATTAACGAATGCACCACCTACTTTTCAACCTTGCATGAATCACATCTTCAACAAAAAACTGCGTAAGTACTTTCTGGTATTCTTTGATGATATCCTTATTTACAACAAAACTTGGGAAGAACACCCGAAACACTTAAATGATATCCTAGGGATCATGAAGGCTTTGCCCTTGTTCGCCAAGCAATCCAAGTGTGAATTTGGAATGACAGAAATAGTATACCTAGGGCATGTTGTCAGTAACAAGAGAAGATTCAAGCTATCCTAGATTGGCCCCCACCAAAATTGCTCTTTGAGTTGTGAGGTTCTTAGGTCTGTGCACTTACTATCGCAAGTTTGTAAATAGTTTCTCTCAACTCAGCAAACCATTAATAGATCTAACTAAGAAAGGGTCCTTCCAATGGAATGAAAGGCCACAACACACTTTTGATAAGTTAAAAGAAGCAATGAGCACTGGTCTGGTTCTACCCTTACCCAATTTCACACTACCATTCATTCTAGAGTGTGATGCATCCGGAGAGGGAATTGGTGCAAAATTAATGCAAGATAGACACCCTATAGCCCATGAGAGTCAAAAGCTTACAAAAGTAGAGCGCCTATATTCCATTTATGACAAAGAGATGTTGGCGATTGTGCATGCACTAACCAAATTCCAGCAGTATCTGGTAGGTGCCAAGTTTGTTGTTCGTACCAATTATAACAGTTTGAGATATTTTTTGGAGCAGCGAGATCTAAACGAAAGACAACAAAAATGGGTAAGTAAGATTCAGGCTTTTGATTTTGACATTGAAAATGTGAAGGGGAAGAACAATGTGGTTGCAAATGTCCTGTCAAGAAAACCTGCCATCTGTTTACTATCTTAGATCTCAGCTAACTGGAAAGCACACTTATTGGTGGAATATTCTAAAAACACATTTGCATGTAATCTAATGGACGACGACACTCAGGATGACCGATACAAGGTGGTGGATGACATCATTTACTATAAGGATCAGATATACTTGGTGCTTGAATCCAAAGTGAAGCAGAAAATCCTGAAGGAAATACATGACTCACCCTTGGTCTGGCACCTAGGGTTTCTCAAAGCCTATAAATAGTTTAGAGAGAGGTTTTCATGGAAGGACTTAAAGGATATGTATTGTAGTATGTACGGGAATGTGCAGTCTACCAACAAAACAAATCCGAACACACTTTACTTGTCGGGTTATTGCAGCCCTTGCCTATACCAGAATGGAAGTGGGAAAGCATCTCTATGGACTTCATCACTAGACTTCCTAAAATAAATGAGAATGATTGTATCTTTGTGGTGGTGGATAGGTTGATGAAGTATGCACACTTTTTTGCCATCCCCTCAAACTTTCAGGCCGTGCAGGTAGCAAACTTATTTTGTAGACAAGTTTTTCGTTTGTACGGGTTACCCCGAAACATTGTCAGTGAAAGAGATGGGTGGTTTATCAGTATTTTCTGGACAAAATTGTTTCAGTTGGCAGGAACAGAATTATTGCCAAGTGTGAGCTACCACCCTCAAGCAGACGGACAAACGGAAATCGTGAACAAGTGGCTAGAAGGCTACCTCCAGAACTACGTTTCGACACAACAATGGGCATGGGTCAAATGGATGCATTTGGGGGAATACTATTACAATACCACTTATGACATGTCCCTCAGGATGACACCCTTCAAAGCACTATATGGGTATGAATCCCTATCATTTATCTCTATGGTGTTGGGTGACAGTCGCACACCAAGGGCATGGAATTGGCTTCAGGAAGGGCAAGACATCCTGAAATGCTTGAAAGAGAACTTACAAAGGGTGCAAAATCAACAAAAGATGTACGCTAACAGACACCAGATCAAGAGAAGTTTCGAAGTGGGAGACCTGGTCTATTTCAGACTCCAGCCGTACAGGTAGTCCTCATTGAAGGAAGAAGGGAAATAAAAATTGAAGCTACAGTTTTATGGCTCTAATCGTGTAGCTCGCCGCATTAGTGAAGTTGCCTATGAGCTGGAACTTCTAGAAGGAAGCCGCATTCATAATGTTTTTCATGTCTCCTGCCTAAATAAAGCTGTGGGACAAAACATCACGGTAACTACAAACCTGCTGTCACTCAATGAAGAAGGGAAGCTAATATTGGAACTGACCGAGATCATTGATGTACGTGAGAAGACCCTGCGGAACCATACTTTAAAGGAATACTTGGTATGCTGGAAACACTTGTTGTTGAATGATTGAACTTGGGAAGGTGAACAAATTTTGCAACATCCGACATTGCATTTGCTTGAGGACAAGCACAGTTTGGGCCGGGAGGACTGTAATGTTCCCGTCATAAAATAAATAATAATCAAACCTTTGTTAATGGGCCGATTGATTTAGTATATCTCGGACCCATTTTTATTTAATTGTTTTCGTAGGTAAGTGTAGCCGTCGGCTATCTTTGTAAACCCTCAGAAAGTTTGTCCAACGGGTATTTAAGAACGACATGTAGGTAGTAGTTGGTATGTGTTTTGGATTATTTATTTGTACTACAAATTCCTGTTGGAGTTCTGGATTGTTTGCTATTTCGGAAGTGAAAGATTTTCCCTGTTTGGCTCTTGCGGTTTCTGTGGGATTCAACCCTCACCCTATTCCATCACTGTATTTCTTGGCTTAGATCTGGCGAATTGGAGCATCATTATTGTTTACAAGTTACATAATTTCTGGAATATATTTGCGTTTGGACTACATTAATATCTAATATTGTTTGTATATTGCCAAGAGTGCATTCGGTCCATCTCTACCATATTGTTTTGGCCTCTAATCGATCACTGTACAGACACTCCACAACCACCATATGACCTCCAGTCCCTTGCCACACAGCCATGCCATAGCCACCGTACGGCCCAATCCATACCGTATGGTCATCCACACTAACCGTATGACCTTTACGGCATTTTCCGTATGGCCTCCATACAAGCACTATACGACCCTCCCCCAGTACCGTACGGCTAGACCTTCATCCATCGGCTGGTCTGTACATCTTCCAATGCCCATCGTATGACCTATTCCAGTTACTTTGTACGACTTCCGGGACCTAGTGTACGCATTATTTGGAGTTGGATTCTGGTGTTCACCAGACTCATACACGGGCAACCTAGTCTTTGAAGGTGAATCAGACATTGGAACATTCCATCCACTTCTTATTAGAACCCAATGGGATCAAATTCAAATTTACAGCCATATACTTACCAGTCCGGTTATAATTCCTTTAGTAATTGCTTGGGAAGTGGGGAATTCCAATCACTTATCTAACCTTAGACCTGCCTCCATTATTTGTTTGAAAAAACAGCCAAAATTCTCTATAGTAGGGGCAATGGTTTCATATCTTACCCAAATCAATGTTAATGGAGTTGTCTCTACTAACTTACCCTTTTTGTACACCCACTGAAGTAGGGAGACAGGTTTCATATGTTGCCCAGGACATGTCAACCATAAATTTCCTCTGAAGTGTAATATCCCGAATAGGATATTTGCCGGATTCCCTTAACAATACCCTTAGAAATTAAACCTTGTGGACAATTTACAGCACATTCGGAAACCAGTACAATTTTCCAATTATATAAATGTCCCCAGATATAACATTCAAAAATCGGGTATACGAACATGAGACACAGTGCTATAATAAACCAGAAGATTCTTCAAATTTATAGAACCCGTTATTTGCAATAACATTTAAAATATCAACATGCAACCAAGGTTCATAGACTGGTATGATAAAACCAGAAAACTCTAATAATTTCTCAAACAGTGATGTTGCTTTGTACAACAGCAATATAACATCCAACAACTAAATGTTATTATATTTTACAACAGCAATACAATAACCAGCAACTAAAATTCAATCTTATACACAGAAGTTACAGTCAGATTGGAAAAACACGGAAAGAACCTGTAAGCTCGATGAGACACCTGAATTGATATCTCCCCTGACAATGGGTTTTCGTCCACTGTCTGCCTGCACGAGGGGCTACGTCCTCACACCGGCTGAAAGCTGAAGCTTTCTGAAAACTCTCCAAGAGAGAACTAGAAATCTGAATATGAAATCAAGCATGTCCAACAATGAGCAACTTTCTCCTTTTTAAAACAAAACCTTGACTCTTCAGCTCCTCTCTGGTTACGTCTTATTCCCTAGTGGCCCTTCAACTTCTACAAAGCATTTCATCTTGTTCCTCCTTGTCCCCTTTGTCCTCAATATAACATTAAATCGACCCTTTTAATATTTTGAGCCCAAGTCTCAAAGTCAATTTAATATTGCATGAAATAAGACTTCAATATTTTCTAATGTTCCAAAGGGAACATTACATGAAGCATCTGCAATATGGCACTCCCTAACTGTCTTACACATGCATTTGGCAGTCCCCTACTGCAATGCCGCTAACAGTCCCAAAAAATCACTTGGTATTGATCCCCATCAAAAATAATTTGATGTCATATTTTAGCGAACTCTTTATTTTACCGCTTTAAAATATAATTAATAAGATAAATAAATAATAGAAGAAAACTTAAGATGATAATAAATCTGTCTTAAAATATGTCTTAAAACATCTTATCTTGTATTAGTGGTGGAACCCTATCCATCATTAATTATAGTTTGACTGAAAAATGATCAGATATGGAGACCAATAAAATTTGGGTGTCCATCAGTCTCAAGCTAATATTTCTAGTCTTGCACAATGAAAAATCTGTCCAGTCCCTTACATTTATTGGTAAAGCCAATCCGTCTATTTGTCTAGTTATTTGAGCCATTTTTGGGAATGCTATCAACCAAACTATTTGCATCCAAAAATTCATGAAATTCCTGCATAACTTTATTGACTCTTTTCAAGCCTCCGATTAAGATCTAAGATCACATTATATTCTCCTCATAATATGCATTCCCTACCTGCGTAAACTGTTATTTGAGAACCTGCTTCTTTACATGTTATTTGCTTGTCCTCTATTTTGATTAGTTTGTAAATGTAAAATAAAAAGAACTCATTTGATTGGATGTTGACCCAAACATTGTAATTGCATGTGTTGCTTTCTACAAAATCCTGAGGCCTCCCATCGTTCTGATTACTTCATTGAACTCATCCACCCAAATTTTGTTGTACTTAACAATTTTGATTTCCTTCAATTCCAATTTAATTTCTTCTTGGAGAATAATGTCTGTCATTATTTCTAAATGACATTTAACCAAGCATCCTTTATTCGGGTAGTTTAAGCCCTTGATGTTCAAGGTTGTGATATTCTAAGGAAAGAGTAACCTCCCTTGTATCTTGTTATGTACTTCTTAATGCTGGAGCGCCCTAACTCCTTTACTGTTTCTTGCCTCTTCTACCTACTCGATTTCCTATATAGACCCTTCCCTTTCTCAGTCTTTTCAAGCACTCATACGCGGAATGGTTGATGCATCTTGGATTCACAATGCCAAGTTCATCACATTGCAAAATGTCTCCATATGTGGCAAATATTTCCAAATTTCTATCCTCCTTCTCTAGTATCCCTGCAGCTATTTCTACTTGTACCATAGCTTCTTCGTTGCCGCTAGCAGGAGGGAACTAAATGCTACTTTTTTTTGCATTTGGATGATTCTCCACAAGGTTTGTCCAACCCTTCTCCAAATTGCAGGATTTCTTTAGAGAGGTAATCAAAATTAACTATTCTTCACAGTTTTGTTCATTAGTTTTGGGTCCAATATCATCAAGAGTGGGAAGGGCCATCTCCAAGACGGAATTAGACAGTTTGCTTCTTGATGACTTAAACTATTGCATTGCATGCAATAAATTTCTTTTACTCAATTTTTATTGGTTGATTCCAGAATTCTCCCTATGATTTTAATCTGATTGTTTCAGGAATCGGGTTGATAGTTATTATCATGATCATGATGAATAACTCTTAGTCATCCCTTATGTCTAGCCCTAACACCATTCCAAGCTGTGATCCAATCATCTTCAAACAACTGCTAGACCAATATTTCAATGACAAGTTATAAAGTCAGACCTAGAAGGCCAAATTGCATGTCATTTTTTCTCTAGGGTTAAAATGATTTCCCGTTTCTGCACAAAGATGAGTGAATTGCCAAACCACCAAGGTGCCTTTGCCTGTGTATCATCCTGTTATTGTTCGGTTGTAAAGTCCACCACTAAATAAACGTTTAGGTAAGAATTAAACTCCTGGTTCGTTTCCCCCATTTTCATCCACCCATTGCAGAATTTTCTTAATATTGGCATTCTTTCGGATTATTGTTCCATGATTTCAGGTTGTTTGAAGGCCTCAACCAAAGTGTGGGTAATAGAAGATAAATCTACTTTAAATGGGATCATTTCAGATAACTGAATTTATGAACATTCTGCCTTGTTTCCTGCCTTTGTGCCTCCGTCATTTGATTTCCTTGTTTTTGCACTTCTATCTTTCACACTTAGTTTCTGCACCAGTTTGTAAAAATAATAGTTGATAATTAAAACAAATGATCTTCATTCAATTGCAGAGAATATTGATCTAAGAATTTTAATTTTAGGTGAATCAAGTTTCTATTTTTTGTTCCACTCTTCACTTGTCAAATATTTACTTGTTCATCTCTAGCTCTTTTTATTTAAGTATCTTTAATGACATCTGCAACTGACAGATATTTCAAATTATTTATTACTAATAATACTCTGAATTTTCATATGTAAGAAATGGGTTTTCTATGAAAAACATCATTTCAAATGCTTTTGTGTTGACTACTCTAAACTAGCTACACTATTGGAAAGAACATGACACATTGCTCCTCTTGTTATCAAAATAATCACCGAGAAAGGGACCAAATGCCCAACATTGTGGAGACAAAGATTAGGTATAAAAACGTTAAATAGGGTTTCAATAAACCTCCTAGGGACTAAACAACAACCACCTGGTATTATAGAGAATCCCATCAGTGCCTTTGACCAAAGCCAATTTTGCATTGCATAGACATCATTTCTAAAATTGCAACCACACTTCTACCAGACAAACTATTTCTTGCTGTATCACAATGCAAATGGAATAAAAAATCATAAAAATAGAGGATTGCTCCACAAAAACATCATTAAGAAATTCAATGGGATAATTTTCAATTGGCTAATTTTCACAAAGATAAAAAAATTTAAAATTTTAATCAATGAATTCTTCAAAGTGACACAAGCCAGTTTTCTACCTAGAATGTGCACAAAGTTATTAGGTTTTCTGAACCCAAGAACGTTTGTAGTGACTTAATGTTTTTCCTCCATATTAAGCCTGTGCTACTTAATATTTTTGAAATAGAAATACTCACCATCCATTCTATATTTGTATGGAAATTTCCTTTCTTTATAATTTTTATGGGTATCATGTAGGCTTTCACATGGGCCACCAAATAACTTGAAATCACAAGTTCAGCAGCTGTTGTTGCGTCACACCAATACCAACTGTTCTACGTATTTATTATCTCTTATTTCTAATGTTTTCACTAAACTAAAATACAACTGTTTTCTAAAAGTCAAATGACTTTGTCTGACTTCAATATCTACTCCTTGCAGGAGAAGAGTTCAGGACTTGCCTCTTATGCTTCCCAAACTCTGGACAGCTCTTTTACTTGGAAGGTATTACTGTTTTACCATAATATGGATTCAGACCATACACACATTCTCTCTTGCTGTATCAAATGCTCGTTTAATTGCTTATCCAACTTTGACTTGCTTGATTGCCAAGCAAACAGAAACCCAATTTGCATGTCTACTTTTGATAGGATTCAAATTAATTTTTTTTTAATAGGTTAGTTGTATCGAATTGAGAGCAATTGTGATACTTGAAATGTAGTCATAAATATGTCATTTGTGTCTATCGAATTGTTTGTCAAAATCTAAACAGAATTTTTGGGCATATGGTCAATATTCAATGTTTGAATTAATAATCTGCCTATCAATTTTATTTTAAAAATGGGCATATGGTCAATATTCAATGTTTGAATTAATAATCTGCCTATCAATTTTATTTTAAAAATTGAGTATTAGTAATTTATGATTGATTGTTAGTTAATAACTCTAATCAAAGTTGTTGTTTCGAATATTATTTTTAGTTAATAATTTTTTTATTGTTGTATGTGGGCGGCATAAACCCTAGAACAGGAAGCAATAATCAGGGAGGTGATTGGCAGAAGTATGAACAGAGAAGTAATTCATCAGTGGCTCACTGAAATAAAACATGAAGCAGATATGTCCTTCCTACCAACACACTTGTTCACATGGTAGAATTCATATCCGAAAAGGAGAGGGATGAATTTCCGAACAGAAGCCCATGATGGTGTGGTCCTTTGGTATACGTACAAACGTTGGTTAATAATTTTAACCCCAGACTTATGGTTCTTTCAAAGAGGGCTTACTGGATCAGACTCTACAACTCACAGCTGGAGTTTTCGACTAGGGATTGGTTGAGAAAGATTGCCTCCCACCTAGGTCAAGTAATCAGTCCAATGATCGGGATAGAGGATTCAGCTTTGTACACCAGACTTATGTTAATTTATAAAACCTCTTCCCAATACAATCAGTTTGGAAAATTTCATTGGGATTTGGCACCAATAGATTGAGGTAGAGCTCAATCAATTATATTGCTCCAAACGTGCAAGCCAAAGACATGTATCATTTGATTGCCTTCAACCACTGACCAACAAATGGGTAAAGGACAACGACAATGAAAGGATTACAAAGGCTCAAAATGATCCACCTTCACTCGAGCTATACGCCAACAACAATGATATTTTAGGAAGCAACAAGCCCATTCATACTTCCCCATTAAAGGAAAAATCAATGACTAGGAAAACTCTCAAATGCCAATCATGGGAGACCTTATCGGGGAACTAGTCCAAAGAAAAGTCAAAGCGATGACAAAAGAGGGGGAGGAAACATCAAACAACAAGATGCTGAACCTTGTTGCCACAGACAAGACCATAGAGAAATTAATAAAAATTAGAGAGACTACTATAGCAATTTGGATACTTCACACATCATCCTTTGTAAATCTACAAGAAATTGACTGGTCAACTAGTCCATTATAAGGAACATAATTGGAAGTAAAGGTGAAGTCTGAAGGGGAAGAGGGAGCAAAATTGGACAAAGAGTTCAGGAACAATGACTAGATGTGATAAAACCAAGGCATATCAGTCAGTCAGAGGAAAAATTGCTTCAACCAAGACCAATCAAAGTAAGAATTGGTAGGAAATCTCTGAGACAAAAGCAAGTTGAGGATGCTTGCAGCAACTATCAAACCTCAATCAGATCTATGCTAAGATCCCATCCAGCAAAGCACTCCCTCGTATTGAAGGATCAATGAATTCTATAACATGGAACCTTAGGAGCTTAAATGCCGTTAACAAGAGATACTAGATCAAACACCACATTAGCATTTTTGAAGTCGATTCAACACTGATGCAGGAAACACAATTAGCAGAAGTTGGAACCAGATATCACAAGTACAAGATACCAATGGAGGATATAGTACATTTGTTTTCATAACTCTAATTGAATGAGGAGAAGTTGGAACCAAATATCACGAATAAGAGATATGAATGGTTCTTGCTTTGTAACCTCTATGAAATCAAATTTAAAGGAGTCAAGTTCTTCAAAAAGCTATTAGGAGATTATGAGGTTACTGGGAAAGTGGATATTGAATTTCTTGTTTAAATCCTCCATGTGGTCACAAATGATGATAAAAAAATGCTCATTGCCCCAACCACAAGAGAAGAAATCAAAGTGGCTACTTTCCAGCTCCACTTGGACAAAGATCCAAACGACTTTATAGCTCTAGTTTTCCAAAATTGCAGATCTTATAAGGGCTCAAATATTTTAGTAGTGAAAGAGTCGAGGAATTTGAAGAAGATTTTACAGAAGTAGAACAATATGAATGTCAATCTTATTCCAAAGAAAGAGGACCTAATGTGACTTTCAGATTTCCAACCAATTTCTCTTTGTTATATGATTTATAAGATCATTGCCAAACTGATCTACAATAGACTAAAGCCAATTTTTCCAAAAAAAAATTAATCTAAACAATGCAACTTTGTTCTCAGGAGATAGATCTCTGATGCTATTGGAATTGCTCACAAGGTGCAACACTCAATAAAAAAAATTATTCTTGGAGGAATGCTAATAAAATTGGACTTAATGTTGACAATTTGGCTAAGGGGATACTCTGTGTAACAACCAGTTTTCCTGGGTCTTAATTAACAACTAACATACTCATAGAAAATCAGTTATTACTTCGTTTCATAGGAAGACAGTTATATCAATCATGTTCATGTGAAAGAGATTTACCGTTAAAAACAGTTAAACAAAATTTCTTGACTAAGAATTTAAAACTCCATCAGTGAATTTACTATAGAAATTAAAATCCACATACAACAAAATTTGAACCAAGAAACATTGTAGGGATGCTTTTGCAATCACCCAGATTAGTCCACAAATACCACTATAACAATATCGTATAACGACTTCCATCCAATACTACTAAATCAAAATCAAATGATGATTATCATTAAATACCATTATATAAAAATTAGGGCATCCATACCATGGTATTAATTAGGGCATCAATTACCATTGGATCATTTAGGGCATCAAATACCACTGTATCAATTAGGGCTTCCGTTGCTGCTAGATTATTTAGGGCATCAGATATCACTGAATCAATTAGGGCTTCAGAAACCACTGTATCTATTTAGGGCTTCAGATACCACTGTATCATTTTTTTCCTTCCGATTGCTTAACTGTGGCAATAACTCAAGATTAGAAAATATGCTCATATTTAATATTCTTATAAATGAAAACAATCCATAAATCTATCTCTCGCATCTAGGTGTAAAAATAACTGCAATGATAATGTAACTCAATCAATCTTACCTTCTTGCATATACATCATAAAAGTGACAATATCTATTTTTCGACAACAATTGAATGTATAGCTTATCTGTCTGTTGTTTGTCTAACAACTTGGGGAGAGGTGAAACATTGTTAGGGGCTTAATCACCCAACCTCGGACCTTAACTTATTCCCTACACAATCTCTAACAAGAAAGACCCTCCGTACGCGGAATTGGACTTGGAACATATGTCATCTATCGAGCAATCTTGCTATCTACACCACTTGACTTGACAGTAGGAGATTTCGATAACATGACCATGCATGAGCTATTAAATGATATTATTCTAGATTAAATGTATCATATCTGACTTTCATTTTCTAAGTCATTACAGACTCCATCTCACCTCTTGACCCTTCTCCATGGCTATATAGCCGATGAATCTTAGGTGTTCAGATCTTAGAGCAATCGGCTCTGTCTATTGATCCCCAACAAATTTATGAATAACATATATATTCTAGCTTATCACAATTTGTGATTTGAAAATGATATTCTTAAAGATTGCAAAATTTAATGTTTCATTAATTACTTTAATAATATCTGATTTCTCTTCTGCGTTCTTGCAGAATCATTTCATCTCTTCACCATTTCATGACTTCTTTGCCGGTGAATCCTAGATGCTTGAAAGATTATGATCATTCTGTTTTATTTACACCTCTTCACCACGTCACGGCTTCTTTGCCGGTGAATTCCTCAGTGTTCGTAAGATTATGAGCATTTTGATATTACTTACACCTCTTTACCAATTCTTTGGCATCTTGCTGGTGAATTCCTTAGTGTTATTAGTGTTTTGATTATGTTTGGAAAATTATGATAGCATGGACATTGATGTTGATTCACACAATCAATCAGGTTTTCTACAGCTACCTTTTGAATTCATATATGATGTAAATCACAAAGATACACGTTGAAGATCTTCAATGATCTCTATGTAATGCAGGGGACCAACAACAAAGTATTATAAATTGATCTCAGCCTAACAATGCATAGACGGCTATGGATGGATATTCAATTCAGATTAGAAAGGAGTTGGCAAACATATTTTGTTCTATTCACAATCCTATCATTATGTCTTGACCGCAATCATACATTATACTTAGTGAAAAATCAAACTATGAATTACAAATGCTTTTACTATATTTCGTTCAACCTTGGAATGAGCAGCCGACTACAGTCGGGCTTATACGTAGAAAAGAAAAAGGTAAAGTATGACATTCAATTTCTTAAAATTCGTGACTTGTGATTAAGATGTGGCTCCTTTTGCCTTGGTCGGAACTCCTGCTAGCTACTAGCTCACCTGCTACTTGATACTAGATCTTAGACTTCAGTTGCCGGTAAAATAAAGAGGAAATAAGCAAATCGGGATTGAGAAAAATTGGGGAATGGTCGGTTGAGAACCTCTAAGCTTGGCTTAATATGAAATGTATCAAATAATAGAAAAGTGAGGAAAGAATGATTTTTGCCTTAGTCGATTCGTGGCTTCATTTAAAGGTTAGCCGTGACTCCTCGGCTTTCAAGATGATCATTCAAATTCAAAACATTAATTTGATTTAAAACAAAGAAGAGGAAAAGAAAATACAAGGTTGGAAGATAAAGTTGGAAAGATTATAAGCCATTCAAATTCCCAAGTGTTAAATCGATTTATCATGCCAAGTGTTAATCGGTTAAAAGCAAGAATATTAAAATGGAAGGAATAGAGTTGGAAGATTATAATTCGACTATTATGATAATTCGAATGTTATTAGATCTTGAATATTATTATTATAATATATACTTGCATACGTTCATGGAAGTATATCAATGGGGTGACATCATTATATTAAGTTATTATAATGTAATGGTGCCATTTCATTTTTATATTTATTTGCACGTATATAAATATTTATTATAATAATATGATGAAAGATAAATTAAAATCCTTGAAGTACGTATTATGTTTTAGCTCAATTATTTTATGTTTCTCAAATTATTTATTTAAATAGCTCATGCGGGTCCCACAGATGTATCCTGTTTCAAGTTGCTAGGCCCTCAACCCATCTGCCCAGTGATGATGATGCCCTTGCCTAATTCTTTTTTGACAATGCTTCCACCCCTTCGACGTGTTTCCTGCAAGGAAATTCTCCACAGTTAAATTATATTATCATAATAAATTATTTAATCATAAATAATCATAACAGTTAACCATCTTCTCAATTCCATGAATTCGTGATAAATGATCAACTAACTTGTTATCTTCACTTGAAATTATAATGACTAACCATCTTACCAGTTCACAAGATTATAACAAATCAAACTGCCAACTGACTTCATGTGAACCTCAACGGCTATATTTCAATTTAGGTAAAAAATTGGGATGTAACATACCATTCCCCTTGTGGTTCATCGTCCTCAATGAACTTGAAATTGAAATGAACACTATAAAGGAGTATTTTAAAATTGGAATGTAACATACCATTCCCCTTTATGTTTCATCGTCCTCGATGATCTGTGCAAATTAGACACTAAAAGAATATTCCAAATACAAGATATATATATATATATATATATATATAGCATTGTGATATCATTTCTTTTCAAAATTGGATCAAATCTAAATCATACTCAAAAACTCAAGGTCAATTTTTACTTCAATGTTTTTAGAAAGATACTTGCATGATATCATAAAATTAAACACATACTCACCTAAGTTCACTTTACCGTACTTGTGGTCATCTCAGCATCAATTGAGTTGATTCTATTTCATATTCCTGTCATACTCATGTAGACGCCTCACTATATCATTAGTTCGATTCCATATTGATATCTTTATTTAAGAGAATTTTCAGGGTTCAATAACTGAGAGTAAGATAAGTATTCAAAATTGGAATCCTTCAACTAGCAAGTTCTAGGTCATAACTTGATCATAATTTAAATCACTTATACATACCATTTGACATATGGCACTTATTAATGGGTAGATCATTCTTGCAAACTTACAGATCACCTAAAAAAGATTAATAAATCCATGTTTTTCTATTTATGTAACCTTAGCCTTCATGCTCATCTTATCACAATAACATTTCATTAGAATAATCATCTTACGATAGAATATACACTTCATCTCCAAAACAATATACAATAGCTCAACATGTAAAGTCAACATCGCATGTACATTATACATGTATAGCAGGGTGTCAAAGGGTAAAAACATGATATACTATGCAAGATCATCATACATCTAATCAAGATCATAAGCATCATAAACAATTCATAGCATTCTTATCGAGTAGCTCATCATTCATCTGTAAATATTTGGAAGTTTATCTTTTCCATTTGTATGACCTAGGCTTTCGTGCCCATCTCGTTAGTGTATTGTTTCAAGGAAAAACTCAAGTCAAACAAAAGTTTACATCTGTAAACAAGCATTTAATAGTTTCAATTATGCAAGTGTGTTTACTACATGCTAGAGCACAAAATGATCTTGTCATTTAATCAACATCAGAAAGGATCATGGTTCACAATTTTGTTTTCCTTCAGTTCAAGTCCAAAATAAATAACAATTTATTACTACCATTTCATAAGAACAAGAATATAATTGCATAAGTAAATGCTGGGAACATTCAACTGAAAAGAAATATTTAGCCATCATCATGGATTTTTGATAACATTTTATCAAGATTACAGAAATTGTTTTGGATTGCGTAAGCTTTGGCCTCAGACCATACTTATCCCCACACATTCTAACGTATTAGAATGGCTTCCTTGGGATGTTCTTCAGTCTAGCCACCAAGCTAGCAGGTGGTTTGAGTGCCCAATTAGTTATACCTATATAACTGATGTCTACGAACATCAAGTGATCATAGAATGACACATATGCCTATAAACTACCTTGGCCAAGGATTTCCAAATGGTTTCAACAACCCGATCACCACCACTCGACTTGCCAATCATTTCATCTTCTTAATTCCGTTTCATCTTTATGATTTTGCAGTTTATACATTTGTCCATTTGATTATCATCTCAGCCCTTTTCCAGCAATTTTGGATGATTTCCCGGTGTGATTTTTCAGTTTTGATTGCAATATCCAATTATGCAAAATCAATCTTTTTCAACATTTACATTTTTAGATTCTCAAAAATAGTGTTGGGCCCAAGGTTTTAGCGTTGAACCCAGTGCTTTGATACCATATGTAACAACCAGTTTTTCCGAGTTTAATTAGCAACTAACATACTCATTGAAAATCAATTATTACTTTGTTTCATAGGAAGACAATTATATCAGTCATGTTCATGTGAAAGAGATTTACCATTAAAAACAGTCGAACAAAATTTTTAACTAAGAAATTAAAACCCCATCAATGAATTTACTATAAAAATTAAAATCCACATACTATGGAATTTGAACCAAGAAACATTGCAGAGATGCTTCTGCAATCACCCAGATTAGTCCACAAATAACACTATAACAATATCATATAATGACTTCCATCCAATACTTCTAAATCAAAATCAAATGACGATTATCATTAAATACCACTATATAAAAATTAGGGCATCACATACGATGGTATTAATTAAGGCATCTATTACCATTAGATCATTTAGGGCATCATATACCATTGTATCAATTAGGGCTTCAGTTACCACTAGATTATTTAGGGTATTAGATACCACTATATCATTTCTTTCTTTCCGATTGCTTAACTATGGCAATAACTCAAGATTAGAAAATATGCTCATATTTAATATTCTTATAAATGAAAACAATCCATAAATCTATCTCTCGCATCTAGGTGTAAAAATAACTGCAATAATAATGTAACTCAATCAATCTTACCTTCTTGCATATACATCATAAAAGTGATAATACCTGTTTTCCCACAACAATTCAATGTATAGCTTATCTTTGTCTGTTGTTCGTCTGACAACTTGGGGAGAGGTGAAACATTGTTAGGGTCTTAACCACCTAACCTCGAACCTTAACTTGTTCCCCACACAATCTTTAACGAGAAAAACCCTCCCTACTCAGAATTGGACTTGGAACATTTGTCATCTACCGAGCAATCCTGGTATCTACACCACTCGACTTAACAACAGGAGATTACAATAACATGACCATGCATGAGCTATTAAATGATATTATTCTAGATTAAATGTATCATATTTGACTTTCATTTTCTAAGTCATTACAAACTTTATCTCACCTTTTCACCCTTATCCATGGCTATCCAGCCGATGAACCTTAGGTGTTAGGATCTCAGAGCAATCGGCTCTGTCTATTGATCCCCAACAAATTCATGAATAACATATATATTCTAGCTTATCACAATTTGTGATTTGAAAAAGATATTCTTAAAGATTGTAAAATTTAATGCTTCATTAATTACTTTAATCATATCTGATTTCTCTTCTGCGTTTTTGCAGAATCATTCTATTTCTTCACCATTTCATGGTTTCTTTGCCGGTGAATCCTAGATGCTTGAAAGATTATGATCATTCTGTTTTATTTACACTTCTTCACCATGTCATGGCTTATTTTTCGGTGAATTCCTTGGTGTTTGTAATATTATGAGCATTCTGATATTACTTACACCTCTTCACTATTTCTATGGCATCTTGTTGGTGAATTCCTCAGTGTTATAAGTGTTTTGATTATGTTTGGAAAATTATGATAGCATGGGCATTGATGTTGATTCACACAATCAATTAGGTTTTCTACAGCTACCTTTTGAATTCATATATGATGTAAATCACAAAGATACACGTTGAAGATCTTCAATGATCTCTATGTAATGCAGGGGACCAACAACAAAGTATTATAAATTGATCTCAGTCGAACAATGCATAGACGGCTATGTATGGATATTCAATTCAAATTAAAAAAGTGTTGGAAAACATATTTTGTTCTATTCACAATCCTATCATTATGTACTGATTGCAGTTAGACATTATACTTAGTGAAAAATCGAACTATGAATTCAAATGCTTTTACTGTATTTCATTCAACCTTGGAATGAACAGCCGACTACAGTTGGGATTATACTTAGAAAAGAAAAAGGTAAAGTATGACATGCAATTGCTTAAAATTCGTGACCTGTGATTAAGATTTGGCTCCTCTTGCCCTGGTTGGAACTCCTATTGGCTACTAGCTCACCCGCTAATTGATACAAGATCTCAAGCTTCAGTTGCCAGTAAAATAAAGAGGAAATAAGGAAATTAGGATTAAGAAAAATTGGGGAATGGTCGGCTGAGAACGTCTAAGCTCAGCATAATATGAATGTATCAAATAATAGTAAAGTGAGGAAAGAATATTTTTGCCTTAGTCGATTCATGGCTTCGTTTAAAGGTTAGCCGTGACTCCTCAACTTCCAAGATGACCATTCGAATTCAAAACATTAATGCAATTTAAAACAAAGAGGAGGAAAAGAAAATACAAGGTTGGAAGATAAAGTTGGAAAGATTATAAGCCATTCGAATTCCCAAGTGTTAAATCGATTTATCATGCCAAGTGTTAATTAGTTAAAAGAAAGAATATTAAAATGGAAGGAATAGAGTTGGAAGATTGTAATTCGACTATTATTATAATTCAAATGTTATCATATCTTGAATATTATCATTATAATATATACTTGCTTATGTTCATGTAAGTATATCAATGGGGTGACATCATTATATTAAGTTATTATAATGTAATGGCGCCATTTCATTTTTATATTCATATGCGCATATAGAAATATGTATTATAATAATATGATGAAAGATAAATTAAAATCCTTCAGGTACATATTATTATTTTAGCTTAATTATTTATGTTTCTTAAATTATTTATTTAAATAGCATATGTGGGTCTCACAAATGTATCTTGTTTCAAGTCACTAGGCTCTCCACCCATCTGCCCAATGATGGTGATGCCCTTGCCTAATTCTTTTTTGACAATGCTTCCATCCCTTTGACGTGTTTCCTGCAAGGAAATTCTGCCCAGTTAAATTATATTATCATAATAAATTATTTAATCATAAATAATCATAACGGTTAACCATCTTCTCAATTCCATAAATTTGTGATAAATGATCAACTAACTTGTTATCTTCACTTGAAATTATAATGACTAACCATCTTACCATTTCGCAAGATTATAACAAATAAAACTGCCAACTGACTTCATATGAACCTCAATGGCTATATTTCAATTTAGGTCAAAATTTGGGATGTAACACTATGAGGTTGTCATTCATGGCAACATATATGCTATATCCAATAGGTAAACTTTGGAGTTAATTGTCTAAATGTAACAAAGGTTAATTGTCAGCAGAGACAACTTTTTGATTGGCGAGCTTCACAGGGAGCGAATTGGCATGTTAGCAATTAACATGAGGTAGTATGGACATTGAAGATCATATCTCCAAGTGCACATGTTATAATGAGCTATATAGACAGAGCTATTAGAGTTTCACCAATTGCAGTCATGTATAGGCAGAACAAAACATACACAAGGAATTTGTAAATTGTGTTAAGGAATTATTTTGGTTTGCCAAAATAATTACTTAGCTATTATGGGATGACATCCTAGATGTTAATCCTAACTTAGCATAAAGTAATTTTATGTTTTGGGAAGCGTGCAAGAAGGTTAAAGGCTGACAGGACAGAACAGTTGGGTATAAAGGAAATAGTTTTGTATGGGAAGTTGTATGATGTCTTTTGACCTTGGAATCCAACTAACCCTTTTTCTAGTTACTGCTATAATTGCTTTGCTTATGAATATAGAGCTAATGAATGTAGGAAACCTAGATTTAATGATAATAATATGTATCAAGGTACTAACCCTGCAGCTAGTAGACCTATTGGTGCAAATAATATCATAAGAAATGGAGTTATGTGTTATAAGTGTTAAATACCAAATTTGCACCCTATTGCAATCTTTTGGTAATAGTTTTGGCATGCCCGATGGGACTCAAACTCAGAATTTTCAGAATTATTTGCTATTTTGACATGCTGCAACAAGTTGTTAACTTTGTAGAAGTTGAGTTTCAGCATAGCTGGCGACTCTGTTTTTGAAGAAAGGCGACCAATACAAAGTTTTATATGAGAAAGGAGGAAAGTTGGAAACCAAAAGCTCAAAGTCATTTGAGTATCTATAGTTGTCTTCACCCAAGAGGAAATGAAGGACTCTTGATCGAACTCCTCGTGCAAAGAGAGTTCAGAGAACTCCTCCAAGAGTATATGTCAGAAGAGGAAGATCATTGCATAGTGAACGTCCTTTAAGACATTCAACATCACTGACTGTTAGAGAAGAGCCACCCATTATTGTTCCTAGGAATTTCAGCTTCCCAAACAGTAAGAGCAATTTTCCTACAAGTGTAAGCTTTTCTACTACAAGTCAAGTACTTTTTCAACATTTTCAAGTACTATAACAGCAAGCACAAGCTTAGTTTCAATGAGCATATCAACACAGTCTCATAATATGGTTGCACCAAGAGCTTTCGCTTTTGTACGTTTTGATCAAGGTAGTCCTTTGAATCTTCAACAACAAAATGACATACCATTAGCGGCTTTGAAAGGACTGCTAGAGTTCATAGGAGAAGGGCAAATTACTCTTTTTGAGCATATGAGAGATGTAGTAGCACTATGTAATGTTCACTATGTGACTGTAAAATTGTTAGCTACATCTTTCAAGAAGAAGGTGTTAGAATGGTTCAAAAGTCTACCTATGGCTTCCACATCAACTTGGGATGAGTTGGGAGATGCATTAATCAAATTTTTTGAAAAAAAATCAGACCACTACTATAAAGAGAGCTCCTCAAGAGCAAATGACGGATTTCAACATCAATTTCAAAAGCCTTGGAATAGGATACTTGCTATGGTAAGACCTTCTGCTGATTACGCATTTTTGTACTACTTGAAGAGTCTCAATAGTGACATATCAGTAATGATACAGTCCATGGGAGATTAGTCACTGTCCCTAGCTTATAGTATAACTATAAGGGTAGAAAATTGCCTCATTCAAGAAGGAAAGATAGCTCCTATGCCTCCCATGCCATACTTTCCAAATATTTAGCCAAATATGCCATTGCATATACCCCCTCTTGTTGCAATACGTGTTGTTCCAACTATAGATTCTGCTAGAAATCAGACAAGTGCTATTACTGGACCTTTGAATGAGCTGCAAGAGATTAAAAGCAGTCATAAAAAATAAAGACTATTTTGCAGACCTTGGGAAATGAGCTAATCAACATAAAAACACAATAGTATCAAGGTTCGAGGCCAATGTTTCAATAGTATAACTAGAGGCAACAAGGAGAAAATCAGCCATATCAAAACCAAGGGTTTAGTCAACAATACCAACAAAATAGGCAGCCCTACCAAGGAAATGATCAAGGATAGTGTCAAAATGTAAATCAAAGGCCATTTCAACCATATAATCCAGGGCCTTTGAATGCAACAGATCCAATTAAAGAAATTGTCCAGCTCAAAATAACCTTGCAGGAGATTATGAATGGTGTTATCTATGTAATCAAATAGATAATCAAGCAACATGTTCGAATGGGATGATCAACCAAGCTCTAATGGTCGAAAATGTTGCAAGTTCACATCCGGATACATCTACTACTATACCTGAACAGCAATAGGATGCCCATTCCAATGAGACAACATCCTTGAATTGGCAAGGTGAAGAGTTTTGTGGTGTGAATGGTGATCCAACAATTATAACATACACTCGAGCAAAGAAAAGAGCTCTAGAAATGGAGCAAACAACCAATAAAGATGAAGAGCTTGTAAATGTTGGATGATCACTCACAAAAGGTCCAAATATCCCACAGAAGTCATCAACTCATCCGACCAGCAATCAACCTCACAAAGACGCAGATCCTACTATTGCTAAAATACATCAGAAGGTGCATTCAGCTATGCCCTACAACATTGTGGATAGCATGAACAAGATGAACGTGTCAATGACTATGTGGGATTCCCTATCCATTCCCAGGCGAGCTGAAATGTTGAAGAAAGCATTGCGTAGTGAAGATACTCAAGAGCAAGCTACCGGTGATCATGAGAAGGTGGTCATGGCTAACATTGATCAAGTGTAGGATGCAGACAAGAAACCAAATACTACAGTTCAAGGTAAGAACATGAAACCTCCTCCATTCTATGTTTCATTAATTGTTGGGAAGAACTTAGTGCATAACTGTATGGTTGATAGTGGTGCCTTTTTCTAGTAATGCCTAAATAGGTAGTTGATTAGTTAGGATTGAAGTATGAGCCCATAGAAAAAGGGGTAGCTCAATTAGATGGCACATGTGTGAATTCTATAGGCCTCATAAAAGATTCTAGTTTGACCTTGCATGCTTGTCCTACTTTTTCCATTCCACTAGACATCCATGTTATAGACTTGCCTCCCTATTTTGGTCTTTACCTATCACGAGAATTCACAGCCAAAATAGTGGTTATTTTTCATTTGACTAGTCTCACATGATTTTCTGCACTAGGTATGGAACAAAAGTAACTATAAAATCTGAGTTACTTGCAAAAGATAATATAGAACCTTATATACCTAGTATCATGAATGCAAATTGCGTCATTTTTGAGCAAGATGAACATACTGCCCTTGTTTCACATACATCCATTGCTAGAATTCCTGATATACTTTTAGATGAATGGGCTGAAAGTTGTACTCATCACGCTGAAAGTGATTTAGTATTAGATGCTCGTATGGGTAACTATATGTTTCAAGAGGCTGGTTTGGTTATGCCAAATTTCATGAAGGGGCAGAGGCTGATTTTGAACAACAAAATGAGGTCTGAAATATTTTTTTGGTGGATCTAGGAGTAAACATGGTGCTGGTGGAGGTACGATGTTAGTTTCACCTGAGAGAGTTAAGTATTATGCAGCCTTTAGGTTCGGTTTTGCATGCACTAACAATACAACAAAGTATGAAGGGTTGATTAATGGGTTGGAATGGTCGAGAAAGAGAGGTATCAAGGCTCTGAAGGTTCATGGTGATCGTGAACTAGTGGTAAATCAAGGGAAATATGACACTTTGAAAGCCTACAAACATAGAGTGTGGGATATTATTGAAGATTTTTCAGCTTTCAATATTGTTGCAATTCCTAGAAAACTGAATCAGCATGCTGATCGGTTGGCTGCTATAGGAGCTTAGTTTGATATTCCTAACAATGTTAAGAAAGGGTGTAATCAGCAGCATATTAAAATTATTGTCAAACCTTCAATTCTTGACAATAATATGAATTGGCAAGTTTTTGAGAGTGATGAGTAGATTTTGCACTTTCTGCTAGAAGAGGACATTTTTACAGCCTCAAATCAGGATAGGTTAAAACAATATTATGAAGATCAGGTGGTGCAACTAAAGTCCAGTAAATTGCCTAAATGTCTTGTTACCTTGGAATCAATTTCCAATATAGATGACTAGACTAAAAAGAATAAAAACCAGCTTGCTGATTCAGCAAGAACACTATGCAGATTTGGAAATTGAACCGGGTAGGCCTTTGAAGTTTGGAAAAGTAGTTTCAGATTCTGAAAAACAATCATATGTTGAGTTATTTCAAGAGTTTAGTGATATATTTGCTTGGAAATATGAGGATCTGAAAGGCTTTTACCCAGAAGTTTGGATCTAAATGTCTTGTTACCTTGGAATCCATTTCCAATATAGATTATCAGACTAAAAAGAATAAAAACCAGCCTGCTGATTTAGCAAGAACACTATGCAGATTTGGAGATTGAACTGGGTAAGCCTTTGAAGTTTGGAAAAATAGTTTTAGATTCTGAAAAACAATCATCTGTTGAGTTATTTCAAGAGTTTAGTGATATATTTGCTTGGAAATATGAGGATTTGAAAGGCTTTTACCCAACACTTTATCACCATACCATAGAGTTAGAACCTAACTCCAAATCAATCAGACAAAGGCAAAGACCAGTTAACCTCAAACTAGAGCCTCTTATGGACAAAGAAGTTATGAAGCTTATTGAAAGCAATATTATATATCCTTTTAAGCACGCTAGTTGGGTATCTAACCTTCTCTCGGTTAGGAAAAAGAATGGAGAGTTGAGATTGTGTGTAGATTTCAGAGATCTTAATAGGTTGTCTCTGAATGACCATCACCCATTGCCCTCCATGGAGCAAATTCTGCAATATGTTTTTGTTGGAAAAATGTTCAGCACTCCCCTCGGGATCCGTGACAAGGATTTAACTGCCTCCTATGTACTATAAGTTGAGTGGTTGTATCGAGCACTAACAGATCGATCTTTTGGTGTTATGACAACCCCACTCTAACAAGTGGTATCAGAGCTTGGTCACAGGTTCAAATACTCAAACCCTCGGGTAACATTGAGGGGGAGATTGTTGGCAAAATGTTCAACGCTTCCCTCGGGATCTATGACAAGGGTTTAATCGCCTCCTGTATACTATAAGTTGAGTGGTTTTATTGGGCTCTAACAGATCGGTCCTTTGGTGCAACGACAACCCCACTATCATAGTTTCTGATTCAGAGAGGTATTCATTGTTGGATGGTTATTCAGGATATAACCAAATTCTTGTAAAAAAGGAAGATCAATTCAAAACAGCTTGCACAACCAAATGGGGAACCATGGCCTACCGAAAGATGCCTTTCGGTCTTTCTAATGCCGGTGCAACTTTTCAGAAGGCAATGAAAATGGCCTTCAACAGCCTCATGTACAGCTTGTCTTAGTGTATTTGGATGACATCATAGTCTATTCAAAGAAGGCAGCAGATCATCTAAGTCATTTGAGACAGATTTTTGAACGGTACAGAGAGTTTGGAAAATCTCTCAATTCTAAAAAAGTGTGTTTGCCATGCATGAAGGTAAATTTTTAGGATATATTGTTTCTAAGCAAGGTGTCACAGTGGATCCTAAGAGAGTTGCAGCCATTTTAGAGATGCCTTTACCATATCACAAAAAGGGGCTGCAATCTTTCATTGGAAGGATAAATTTTGTGAGGTGTTTTTTGCTTGATATTGCAGATTTGTTGAAGCCATTAACAACCATGTTAAAGAAAAATGCTATTTTCAGCTGCAGTAAGGAAGCAAAAAACAACTTTCAAGCAATCATTGAAGCTTTAGCAGCAGCTCTTGCTATAATGAATCTGAATTTTAGCAAGGACTTCATCTTGTATGCATAGAGGAAGTGAAGTGATATCTTCTATGTTGGTCCAACAATGTTCAGAAGAATTGGAACAACCAATCGCTTTTTTTAGCAAAAGTTTGGAAGAGTATGAGAAAAGGTACAACTTTGTTGAAAAACATGTCCTTGTTGTTAAAAGTTTGAAAACATTTAGACATTTGCTGTCCTATAATAAAATCCATTTGAGAGTAGCTCATCCAAGTATCAAAGAATTTCTTCTTAGCAAGGATTTGAATGAGAAAAGGGCAGTTTGGATAACCAGAGTCGTGGAGTATGATGTGAGCATTATAGTTATCAAGCTGGTTAGGGGTAAAGGGCTTTGTGAACAGTTGAGTGGTGAAGAAATTTCAGAGTGACTGAATGGGCACTTAAACATGACATTTATTTCAGCAATAGTTCAAATTATTACCGACAAACCAATAGATTAGCAAAATCCACAAACAAGAATTTGATCAGAATATTGAAGAGGAATTTGCAAGAAAATCAGTGTGATTGGCATTCAAAGTTGAACGCTGCCTTATGGGTTGATAGGATAACTCATAAGAAAATCATTGAGAATTCTTCCTATATAATAGTTTATGGCAAAGAGGCTAAATTGTCCATTTCAATAGAGTTGCCAGCTTTTGATCTTGTTAGTCAACTGGTCTTGTTTGAAGAAGGAGATCCTTTATGAGTACATTATGCCCAGATGATGGAATTGGAGGAAAAGAAATCAAAAGCAATGCAAGCTATGGAATATCAGCAAATGCAAGTGAAGAAGAGCTTTGACAGAAAGGTGAAAGTACTGTACTTTAATGTGGCTGATTTTGTTCTTGAGTGGGATGAACTAAAGAGCAGGTCAGGTAAGCATACTAAGTTTGATTCTTTTTGGGGAGGCCCGTTTGTTATTTTAGAATGCAAGGAGCACAAGCCTTATCAATTATCAACTGTGGAAGGAGATGTGCTGTCAATACTAGTCAATGTATTCACCTTTAATGTTGTTTTGAGGTATAATCTGCAAGGTTCCTTGTACATATTAGGATAGGTTGCTTCGGTGTCTTGTTTCAGTTTAGAGTTCTTGTTTTTCCTAAGTGCTGAGGCACAATTAGTTGTTAGCATGTCACATTGACAACCACATATTCATTCATCCTAGAGTCAATTTATGTCAAGGTTCTACATCACATATACAAGAGAATAGGTCATCTTACTATGTACACCATTGACCTACATACCTAATCCTTAACCTTTACACATGCATTCATCCTAGCATGCTCAAATAAGTGATTATCAATGTTTTCAGTTTTCAGTTCTTGGTTTCCCTAAGTGTTTTGAACACATTCTAAGTTTTAAGGTTGCTGGTCAAAGGTCAAAGTTCAAATCTGAAATTTGCAAAAGCCACGAGTCAAAGCTGAAGATATTCCTATCTGGATCAGCCATACAAATACAAACTAGTCTATAGGTCATCACATCCAATAGACTCATTTCTACATCTATGACTGATCCACATAGTAGAAAACAGAGATAAAGTACTTATTTACTTGTTGGTTGGATCACATACCTGTATATCAACAAGTCCAATGAGTATCAAATCAACGAACCCCGTTGAGTATGCTCATACACACCTACCTGATCCAATCGGTTAGCACATAAATCATTCAGTTTTGTTTTCAGGTTCTAAAGATGTATGTTGTCAAGACTATGTAGTCCAATGGAGGTGCTAAGGCTACTAGTTTTATGATGTCTAGTAGGCAAACATATGGAAGATGTCGCCAAAGTTGTTACTCATTTTTCACATTTTGGCTCAAAATTGACAAAGCCATGATTACTAGACTGACTGCTAAATAAAATGCTTATGATCATGCACTTGGTTATGTTAAATACTTGTCATTTCATGCTTACAAATTACATTTCATGATGAAAAATAAAAAGATCACATAAGATCAAATGAATACCCCAATCTTTTCTTAAAATGTAATTTTATTCATTAAGTGTTTGACACGTTTCACACAGTCCATGAAACTAACCAATGAAAATAAGCCAAAATCTTATCTATGCATGTAAATGTAAATGTAGAAAGTAAAGAACAAGAAAGTAAAATGGGGCATGGGTGCCAATCATTGCCTGAAATGACTGGCCGTGTTGTTGGTTGTCCACATCTTTGATCCTGTTGTCCTACTCTCAACGCTTCTGCTCCAAGTCCTGCAAATATAACAGTAATGGGTTAGATCTCAAAGATCTAAGCAATGACCCACACATCTCACCATCCTACCCTTGCCTGCATGTACATTTACATCCATAATCCCTAAATCCTAATTTATTTTTCTAACATGTTTGTTTCTTGTGCAACATCCTATCCCTTAGAGGTACGCGGATATAACCGTAGGCTCCTACGAGGGTTATTGAGCCTGACGTGCTTATAAGGGATAAGATCTATTGTTTCAACATATATCAGTCAAAAGAAAATATAATATCAAAGGGATGAATCATTTTCTGATTCAAAACCTTTTATTATCTCAAATGTGCATATCATATTTTCAACCAAGTGTGCAATTATTTAAGAGAAAGTGTATTTAAAAAAAGAAAAACCAAAACCTTAGAACTTATGAAAATTACACAGCAATAACTATGAAAGAAAGCTCAATATCAGGTTGGATCAGCATTATGAATCTTGAGGACAGAAAAGAGAAGATGAAGCAAACATGTAAAGAATGATGAATCAACTTAAGGACCAGTTATACAAGCAATATTCCAGAATACAGTGATATATCAGCAATATGGAGATGGTCAAAGACAGTTTCTGCATTCTTTTAACAGTCAAGTGAACTGAACAAAGTTCAGAAGCAAAGAAAGCTACCATTTGCAATATAGCTATTACAGTTTTCCATATATTTGTGAGGAAAATATGACAAGTTCACATAAAAGAAGTCACCAATTAGTTTCTTCTTCGAATGAAAATAATGCATTGAAGATATCAACTGAAGTGACATAAGTGTACATCAAAGGAGTTGAGCATCACAGGGCAATCAATTCATTTTGGTGACATCATATGTGACATCATATGCATACAGAAGTATAAACAATCATAATATGAACATGAAGTTGAATAAATTGTAACTAATTGGGCAAAAGAGAGTATGGTATCATCTCAACAATCACAATCAATCAGCAGGATGCAATGAGCTAATACGTGCCAAAAAAATTTAAAAAAATGAACCATCTTCCATGATAGCAGCAACAGAAAAGGTGCAAGGATTAATTGTTAGCAAACATGTCAACAGTTCATGAATGTACATCCAGTAAACTTACAGATATGCTTCATTATTTCAAGTTGGGAGAAAACAACAGGCATAATTGTATGTTTCAGCTTTTTGAGTAAGGAAATTCTATAAGGGGATTGGAAGAAGGAATAACATCTTCTATATAAAGTGGCGTTCTTGAGTCATTTTAGGCATACAAAATAAGCACAGAAATATAGTGAGGAACGAAAATGGTGTATTAAAATAGAAGTCGCTATTTACAGCTGGTAATATTCGTTGCATGCCTATCAAAGAACATTTTCAGCATTGATCCCAATTCTGTGTTGCTTAATGATGAAATCCAAATGAAGTAATATGTAGCTCTTCAATCAAAAAAGGAAGGTTACTTACACACATTTTAAGAAGTCATGATACCGTTGTTTATCAAGAAAATGCAGGAATATAAACAATGGTAGCTAAATGTTGAGATGAAACAGCTGAACCAGTCTCATAAAAGGAGTGTGAAGAAAAAGAGGAAAATGAAAGAATTGTTTCAGAAGACCCTTCTCATCAAAATGATTTCTACTCTCAGCCAAGAGGGAAAATTTACAATTTATTAAAAACAACAGGTTCCATCCAGAAAGGAGCCTACAGGTTTATAAAATAAGATGCCATCACAGGAAAAGCTTAAAGACATGAAAGAAATGTCAAGGTTTTTTTTTAAAACAAAACCTAGAATAGTAAAATGTCTATTATGAAAAGTCCTCAGCTGGAGATCTGTGCTGGTTCCTGTAAGCAAGCTAAGATACAAATGTGAAAATAAGGGTAGTTAGAACCAAGCAACTTTTTGGGCAACAACAACAGCCATGGCTTGTAAGCTCAATACAAATATATATGCAAAGGATGAAAAAACCAAAATCTGTAGATGTTGTTCAAGGGAAAATGTCAACTTTCTGTTTCTCCAATATGGTGGCATACCTACATATTTTTTCACAATTTCCAGCAAGCAAAAAAGGTGGTTTCAAGCTGAAACAAGAATTTATCAATTAGAAAGAACATAAGAGCTTGAACTATGCAGGTTTTAAATTGAATTACAACTATTCCCTGACCAATATCATGGATAATAACTGCATGAGGACATTCTGTAATACCCCAACCGGTTGTAACTTTGTCAAACACCAATGTCTTCTCTAGTTCAATTGTTTGACATTTCGTCAAACACTTTGCAAGCAAGCTCTGATACCACTGTAATAGCCCGTGCAATTTTGACTTTTATTTCCAAATTGCTAACCTGAGAATTTCACCAAACACTTTGCACAGAAGGGATATATATATATATATATATATATATATCAACAACAAATGTTTTTGTATTTTTTTGAAATATAGAGCATTGACTATAAATGAGAAAATATGTATCTACATCAATAAGACATTAGGGGAAAAAATTCTGATGTAAAACTCTAATATATATCAAATTACAAATGATTCCTAAATTCTTACACATGCCCTAAAATATTCAAATCTATCCTCCATGTAATACAAATGAAATAGATAGGAAATTGGAAAACTACTCAAGGAAATTTGGATTTTTACTGTAGCAAGTTCCTACAGTAGCAACAACACTGTAGCAATGATACTATAGCAACCATACAGTAGCGGTGTTACTGTAGCTGCGTTACTGTAGGGGTGTTACTGTAGCAGCATTACTATAGCAGGGATACTGTAGCAATATCCAACTTATTCCTTCAATCGTACTCCATGAAGCTGGCCCTAGGCCACAAATTTGACACAATGAAAAGACTGATTTGTCTTCTCCAACAACTGCAGCCCCTTGAAGGATCTTTCACCAATATGGTCGAATAGAACACCTGTATGATGTCCTCCCAATACCAAATTCACTGGGTATTTCACTAGCTCAAATGGATGCACACAAAAGAACTCCGTTCTCTAGTGGAAAATGTTGAAACGCTTGGATCCAAACAACTCATCAAATGTAAATGACAATAATTGGATGATAAGAAAAGAAGCTCTCATGCCCTTTTATTCTTTCCTTGTGGGAACTCATTTTTCTCCCCAATGTGGGATAAAAGATATTCTTATATTTTCACTTTATTATAATATTATAATATTTTCACTTTATTATAATATTATAATATGAAATTATGCCCCATCATAACGTGTCAATCCCCAATAAAACTCTCTAAACACCTTATTAGCCTACGAGGATCACGATAATAGGCTAATCCCTGAAATTCTGATGTTGGCGAAAATGGGGACATTACAGTCCTCCCTCCCCAAGATTGCTTGCCCTCAAGCAATCCAACAACACAATGAACTCCAACCTCCACCTGGATCCCAAATGAAGTAGTACGTGACATCCCTGTCAACATTGAACCAACTGTATACCACTAACATCATCAGGACCAGCAACATAACCTACAGTATAGCACTCAAAACCTGTGCTAATGATATAAGAGTTAGAATATCACCAGAAGAAAACCCCACAAGAAATATCTTCATCTTGGTCCCCACCCGTATAATTCATACTGGACTGGAATCTTGATCAGCAATCCCTTGAAGAGATGTAGCTATAGGAGAACCATATGCACTCATGCCAATTGTATCAATAATAGGTGTTGCCACATCAAAATCTATGGACACAAGAACATTACCAACTGCCGCAACGCAAAACTAGATCTTTATATATGGTGAAAGTTGAGCCCAATTCCACTTAGGTGAGTGATCAACATCAGCCTCAAACAACGGATTGTCATAAGACAATGTTGCATCCATGTCGAACATAGGACTATCCATGAAGTGAACATCAACACTTTGTTGATCGATAGTATAACATGACTGTATCACTACATCACTCACCTCATCAACAATAACAAGTGTACTATCATCAAAGCACGCATCTAAAACTGCATGCATACTGCTAAACTTCTTGTTGGATGGCTCAACTGACATAGAAGTGGCTGCTCATATGATAGTATCCTCGCATGCTCCTACACCCACTATCGTGGCATTGCCATTAGATACATGATCTGGGGAACTCATGACAACAATTGCATCATCTGACTTGACATGAATTCTCATCACATTCCACCTCAATTGTGCCCAACTCATGCAATGTCTCATAAGAAATGTCCCACAAATTTGAAGCCACAACGGTATCATCACATATCACTTTTCGAAAAAGCAATATCATGCTCTGCTCAAATCTTTGATTCGAAACCAGTTGGGTCATCTGTTTGTGATTTTGATTCATCTCATTCACTAGTGCATCCAACTGTTTCACAATATCCTATATCTCAGAATCTACATCCCTTGGCAAAGAAGTACGCCCTCTGTAGGTATAATGAATACCAAACCTTCTGTCACCATCCATAATCTTGAAAACCAAGTCCTCTACTTGTGTGTCGAAAGAAAAGTGATGAGCACTCCTCACAGCGTAATGCCGATAAAAACTCCCAATCTCTATCAAGGGCTCATCATCATCAAGCTGAGAATTAGAAGATGGCTCTAATCTCTGACTTCAAACTATTGGTCGAACAGGATCCCGGGCAACCCTCTTAGCAAACCCAACCATAAAATCCCTGTTGGGAAGCATTGTAGCCAAGGTCTCTACAATCTTCCTCACCAATCATCGTATAGCACAAGAGCCCCGAAGGAGAGTACCCTCAAATATATTGTATGAAACCTCCCGCAAATCCAAGCTTTCCAACAAATACTCCATGAATGACTTAGTACAGTAGAAATTATATGTGGAAGCATCAATTTGCTCCTCCGCAATCCACAACTGATCCCTCTAAAAATGTGACAATGCCAACTGTCCAATGCTACCAACTCTATGAAAAGAAGAAATAGATTCACTTCCAGTAGAAGGAAGCAAATCACCATGAGAGCCCATCTCCACTAATGCTTTCACCTTCTCTGTACATACTACACTCATATCCTAGATGAATGTGTTCGCCACATCATCATGTCCCTCATCCTCAATCATAGAAGCAAATTCACCACCAACCACAATGTGTAACCGAACAGGGTCTGGGGCTAGTGTCAATTGTACCCGTTCTAACTCCACGGTAATCTCATCCAATTTTAATTGTGACTCCTAAAGAACCAATTGAGTATGCTGAAGAGAATCCATAGTCACTTTAAGCTCCTAGGTGAGCTCAACCACCTCCTTTTTCCCTAACAACGTCTCATAGTAGGTGCTACCCCACTCTAGAAGGTAATCCTTGTCAGCAACTAACTGAGAGTAATTATGCTTCAAGATCCAGACAGCCTCTCGAAGCACATGAACCTTTGCTAGAAAAAGAGTACTATCACCATGCTCATCAAACATAGGAGCACCCCAACCAGATGTAGCTAGCATCTGATGGATAACATCATAATGCTCAAGAGCTGAAGAAATGTCACTATCTCTCACCTTCAGCTGACAAGTCACATGATACCTCTGTAATCCCTAACTCATATGCAAGCTTTGTGGCTCACTATCTGCACTGAGATAGGAAACTAAATCTGAACTCTCCACCACAAGATTGCTCATATGTGTGCTATCTTCCTCACAAAATTATGCATCTAACATACAACTATCATTTACCTCAACCAACTCCTCATCCAAAGAAATGGAAGCCCTTGCTGTATCAATCTCCTGGCATGTCTCAGTTTCCACCTCAATAGGAAGATCTTGTAAGCATCGATCCTGGGATCCATCCAAAACCTCCTCGGAGTCATCACCCAATATTTGACAAGGGGTGTCATATCCAACACATCTCATAGCATCATCAAATGGATCATCATATGTGTCCATACTATCTACGTCAACATCTCCTGAGAAAGCCTTAATTGCGGACTCCTGACTCTATGCACATGACTCAACGTCAGGTTGCGAATTAGTAATACTAGAGCATAAACTCACATCTATTGACTCCGCTAAAAACACCCACATCACCAACATCACAGTTGGGTGACTATGCGTGCCTTGGTCCCACCTGAGGAATCAACTCCTTCCTGCACTGAAGCAACTCTACGATAGCTGACATATAAGTCTCCAGCAACAACTCCCTCCTCCGGAGCATCTAAACAGTTAGTGACAACTACATCATCAATTGCCTTTGACCTAACCATAGCGACTACTCTAGGAACCTCCACCTACTGAAGCTCAGTGTTGCTATCCACCCCAAGGACACTAACACATCCACATGTCCCTGTGAAATAAGGACATCATCAACACTGTTGATAGAACTAGCTGGTGTTGTACTAAATATAGGTACATCTGCATCATGGGCACATGTCGGGAAAAACTCAAGATTCCTTCCTTGCAACCTTGATTTCAGCCTTCTAAAGGTAGAAACCATATACCTCACTGCCCTCTCAACTGTCTCTGGATTCGACAAGCTCTTTGCCAACCTCTATTGATGAAGCTTAAGTTTCTCCATACTTTCCTGCAAAGCATTCATTTTTGTGCTAACTTCATCATTACTCCATCAACTTCTAGAACTGTGAGTCCCCATATGTCTTTCCATCACTAGAAAATGCTAGAGTGCTACTCACTCCACATGTAACAACATATCTGAAAATAAAATAACTTTCCCACCCCACTGGAACCACTGTAATATCCCCAACTGGTTATAACTTCGTCAAACACCAATTTCTTCTCTAGTTCAATTGTTTGACATTTCGTCAAATAATTTGCAAGCAAGCTTTGATACCACTATAATATCCCGTGCAATTCTGATTTTTATTTCCAAATTGGAAAGCTGAGAATTTTGTCAAACACTTTGCATACAAGGGATGTATGTATGTATGTATGTATGTCTGTATGTATGTATGTATGTATGTATGTATGTATGTATGTATGTATGTATGTATGTATATATATATATATATATATATATATATATATATATATATATATATATATATATATATATATATATATATATGCCAAACTTTAATTGATACGCTTGGAAAACTCCAAACAACCAACAACAAATGTTTGTGTTTTTTTGAAACATAAAGCATTGACTATAAATGAGAAAATATGCATCCACATCAATAAGACATTAGGGCAACAAATTCTGATGTAAAACTCTAATATAAATTATATTACAAATGATATCTAAATTCTTACACATGCCCTTAAATATTCAAATTTATCCTTTATGCAATACAAATGAAATAGATAGGAACTTGGAAAACTACTCAAGAAAATCTAGATTTTTACTGTAGCAAGTTCCTATAGCAGCAATGACACTGTAGAGAATTACTATAGCAGATCACTGTAACAGCATTATTGTAGCAGCGATATTGTAGCAACATTACTATAGCGGTGTTACTGTGGCAGTGATACTGTAGCAATATCCAACTTATTCCTTCAATCTTACTCCTTGAATTTGGCCCTAGGCCACAAATTTGACACAATGAAAAGACTGATTTGTCTTTTCCAATAACTGCATCCCCTTGAAGGATCTTTCACCAATATGGTTGAATAGAACACCTGTATGATGTCCTTCCAATACCAAATTCACTGGGTATTTCA
Source organism: Cupressus sempervirens (assembly GCA_028749045.1). Lineage (NCBI taxonomy): Eukaryota > Viridiplantae > Streptophyta > Pinopsida > Cupressales > Cupressaceae > Cupressus > Cupressus sempervirens. The sequence goes on from CM053784.1 coordinate 295,526,545, forward strand.
CTAGCTCAAATGAAGACACAAAAGAACTCCATTCTCTAGTGGTAAATGTTGAAACCCTTGGATCCACACAACTCATCAAATGTAAATGATAATAATCGGATGATAAGAAAAGAACCTCGCATGCCCTTTTACTCTTTCCTTGTGGGAACTCACTTTTCTCCCCAATGTGGGATAAAAGATATTCTTAGATTTTCACTTTATTATAATATTATAATATGAAATTAAAATTATAATATTATCACTTTATTATAATATTATAATATGAAATTATGCCCCATCATAAAGTGCCAATCCCCAATAAAACCCCTTAACCACTTTATTAGCCTATGAGGATCACAATAATAGACTAATCCATGAAATTTTGATGCTAGCAAAAATGGGGACATTCAGCCACGGTGGCAGCAAGTTGGAATAAAAAAGTAAATAAGTTGAGCAAAATAACACAGGATCTTCAACAAAATTGGGATAGCTGCACTTAGAAAAGTTGTACCTACGAGTTTAGAAGATGCATCCAATGTTCTCCATGGCGGACAAACAAAATTACAAAGAAGAAAAATTGAGCAAACCCTCACTGTGGCTGTATGAAAGTTTCAGAATTATTTGAAAGTGGCAGAGAAATTAGCAAATGTGAGATAAAATAGTTAAGAGATGCCCAAAAAATTACCATGACAAGGATAGCTTGCAGCATAAATAGTTAAGAAATGCCCAAAAAGTTACCATGACAAGGGTGGCTTGCAGCATACCTTCAAAATGTAAATCTAGAAGCCCTTGAAATTCTAGATTTACCAAAAGGGCGAGAAAATGCATAGGAAAGACAAAAATATGTCTGTTAATGGCGACCTTGACACAAAACAACTCCAAATTTGATCATGAAAGTGTCGCAGATGAAAAAATGTGCTCAACCACTATGCGTTTCCATTCTTCTCAAGCTTTCCAGAAAGATGTGATGTGCAAAGGTTTTAGGGTTGGAAGTGCAAAATATGTTTCTCCTCAACTTTTTCCATAAAATTTTGAAGTCTATGGGTTTTTATGGGATTTCATTTCCATATTTCCTACGTGGGTTGAAGATTAATATATGTTGTTGGGGGGATTTAGGAAATGTTTGAAGTTAGGCGTTATGACTCTACATTTGCATTAAGTCCATATTGTATAACAAGATATTAAATAGTGTTTATAAATCATTTAACATACTTGTTATTTCAAAATGCAAATAAAGGAAAAATTGAATACTTTCTTATGCTGTAATGAGTCAAATATGATGTGTCATAATGCTTTGTCTTAGAAGTCATGGAGATATTGTTTTTGACTTGGGAGTTATGAATTAGTTGGAGTCATATGGAGGGAATATAGGAGTTTGTTGGTCGAATTTGACTTTGTTATGGCAGTTAGGGGGTCTTTATTGCCAGTTGGAGCACTTAATGGCAGTTTAGCATGAGTCATAGGTTTCTTAATGACTTAGTGGAGTTTATGAGTCAGTTAGTCATCATTTTTGGTGGTTTTGACTCCTATTTTTGAGGCTTTTTCCATGGATTTGACCCAAGGGGTTTGTACTTAGTTTTTTGGGACTCCTATTGGTTTCTGAGTTCTAATTATGCAGAGGAAGAGTCCCATGTTATGCCATATTGCTGAAACTTTAAGGTTGCAATAGGGTGCAAATTTGGTATTTAACAATAAGTGCAACAATTTTGGACATATTGCTAGAGATTGTAGATTACAAAGTCTACTTGGTTGGACGGGCCCCCTTTTGAACATATTGAGGTACTTGTTCAAGGGCTGGCCAATCTTGTACAAAAGATCTTTGAGGTCTAAGGCCATTTCGACAATGGTAATATGACACTTATGGAAAGTGTTAAATACTCAATTATTCAAGGATGTTCATACTATAGGCCATGGCTTGCTATCCAAATTTGAGGTAGGAATCAATGAATTTTAGAATGTTAGGTAAGAAGAAAAAAATCCAAATTTTACAACTCTTGGGGTGATAGTCATAGAATAATCAAACAAAAGGTTCACATACCTCCCAAAAGAAATATTATCAAAGTCGAACATGACAAATTGATGGCAAAATGCACACTTCCCCCACTAGGATGGCTAAAGTGAAAATCTAGTAGTGCATTGCATGGTAATCTAGGAAAATCAAGGGAGGGACATTATCAAAGATAGTAATGGCTCCCTAATTTGGTTTGCATCAATCAAGCTACCAAATGGGCCGAATGATGGTGTTGAGATTTTGGCATTGGTCAAAGGCATCAAGGAACTAAACATTCAATAGATTGATATTAAAGTTGACTCCAACATTATGATCAAGGCAATGTGTCTAGACATGTGCTCAACTAAAAATTATGAATGCGGATCAATTGCTTACTCGCATTAATGAATGATCTAGAGGAGTACACAATGAAACATACTTAACATAGAAAAAGCGTTGCTACTAATATGCTATCAAACTTGGCAATTGATCAAAATGACATGACGATCCAATCAAACAAGGAATTCATATGGGGAACTTTTGAGAGGATGTCAGACACAAATTGGAAATAAAGAAAGGGAACATTACTTTTTGTGCAAAATCACGGATACGTAATGATGGAATTGTTGCACTGTAGGTGTTGGCTACCATGGTGACATTACCATTGTACAATCATATAAGAGATATCTTATATTCTTGTTGTCCCTTCTTGGATTGTGGACTTCCAAATTGTTTGATCCTTGGGCTTCCCGATCCGTGGATTGGTCGACTATGTATTTTCCTATTTTGGTTTGATTAATGAAGTGAGCTCCCCCCCATGAGAGCAATTTGCCTAAAAAAATTTTAATTTTAATATTTTAAAAATAATTATTAATTGGTAATTAAGACTAATATTGTTTCTTATGTCTAAAATTATAAAAAGAAAATAGAAAAGAGTTTTTTCATAATAGTAATTGTAAAATTGTAATGTTTAAAAAAAAAATTTGAAAAGTCAAAAATATGATGTCAAGAGTGAAAATCAAATCACAAAGTTTAGTGATTGATGTTTAAACTTTAAATTTGTTAAAAATAAATATATAAATAAATTTTAAAACACTTTGGGAGCATGCTTCAGAGCCCATTGTAAAAGTGTGCCTCCATAGTCACTCCTTGCATACTCCTCATTTCTACTAAATGATTTAAAGAAACAAAAAAGCTTTAGGTAATTGAAATTTTATACCCTTTTGTTTATTATATTTTTTGTTTGAAATAACATTAATTAGTAGTTAATAATCTTATAGTATTAGTTAACAATTACTGTTTTTTAAAATAAAAAACTATGCCTGATATGCACAAAAAAATAGTAGAACAAAGTGAAAACTGATTCAATGAATTTCTTTCCAGTTATTTTTCAGTCCTTAGAGTTCTTAAGATACTGTGCACAGGTTGAACCAAGAACTAGGTGTTCTAGTAACCCAATTCACATAGAGAGAAGCAAAGCTAAATTCACCGAATAATGGTTTGGATTGAGATGCAGAAATAATGTACACATTTTTATAAAGGAAAGAAAAAAACTGGTCAGGAGAAATAACTGTGGAACTATGGGCAACTAAAAACAAATGCACTAACATTTTTGAATGATGTGCCTAATATGCAGCTAATTACCTAATTAAATATTATGTGGTCTGCCTAAGTGAAAACTTATGCATGGTAAATAGGATAATTCCTATTTGCTCCAACACTAGGCACATCATAGTTTCAGATAATTGAGAGATATGCAATTAAAATTCTTATAGTCTTGATTTTGAGTTGCAACCTTTTAAAGAGACCTCGTTGGTTGATTTGGATGAATGCAAAGATAAATAGTAAACGACCTACAAGACTACAAAAAGGAGACTACCAAAAAAAGGAAGGATGAATGCAGAGGACCTTCATAGCTGCCCAATTGCTTGAAACAACATCATTTTCAAAAAGAACTTTCTCAATTTTCAGGATGTTGAATAAGATGTCAAGGCAAGTTGAAGCTGAAATTCTAAAAATTGGATGTCCTATTTGATTAATTTTCATCTATGAAGGGAAAAAGTTCATTCATTGGGGATCTCTTATCGATAATTGCATCTATAATTAGTTAGCTCATGTTAGCAATAAAATGTTTTTGCTTGATGTCATGTTTGGTATATGCATGAGTACAACATTTGTTATGAAATTTAAAAGCGCAGAAAACTACAGAGAGCATAGACACAACACTCGAAATTTATGTGGAAAAGCTTAGTAAAATTTTACCAAGAAGAAAGCCATGCGCAAATATCTTTCAATATTATTTCTCAGGAGTTTTCATAGTTGCAACAATCTTCAAAATGGGCATCAAAAAATGACTTTGAGCTGCATATACCAACTGAATTGCATAGACCTAATTACAATTTACTTACTAAATTAAGTATGATTCTCACAACTACATAACATGTCCGAATTACTATTTATGATAAGTTTCCAATCAAATTTACCATTTATAGTAAGTCACCAAATAAAACCCTGCTACTCACAGTATCTCGCCTAATAAAATCCTGCTATTTATAGTAAGATGTCTAATAAAAGCCTGCTACTTACAATTAGTTTTAAAACATAATATAGATGAGAAGGCCATAATGACTCAACCACAACTAGATGAGAGTCCACGATGACTCAACCATAACTAGATGAGAGTCCATGATGACTCAACCACATTTAGAAGAGAACTTTAGATGACTTCACATTCCAACAAGTTCTTCCATTCAATACATTGGATAAATTTCAAGTATACGGGCATTTTTTTTGAAAAAAATATAAGTGGCTAGAGTTTAAGGAGAGTATGAACTAATACTACAAAACAGTGAATGATTCTTTTATTTATTTTGATCATAAGAAATTAAAATATGAAAATTATGTTCATATTTTTGATATTATCATAATGGTTATTTATGAGTGGGGTGATTGGTTTATTCAATTTCCTACCTTCACCTATATTAGGGTATTTTATTTCTACTCTTACCCTTACAACTTGACTTAATGTCAAAGTGATTAGGTTGTTTTGATGGAATGTTGCAAGCAGTTATCAATTGCTCGTATCTTTTGAATGAAAAAAGCACAAGTTAGGAGCTGAATTTCCTTTACAAATAGGGCTCTCTAGGTGCCAAGTATTACTGATGCTAATAAATGTTGTTGAAGTTTCTAATTTCAGTGTCAAGCTTCATCAGGAAAGTAGGAGGTTCAGTTCTAAAGATATGATGACTTAGAGGCTTGGAGAAAGTTAGTAATATTGAAGATTTGGGCTGACTATAAGGATTAGCATATACTGCATAAAAGAAGAGATAGTCCTACGACCTGGTTGAGCTAATGTCGTACACTTCATAATAGGTATGACAAGATTTGAATGATTTAGAATATAAAATACTACATCATTTTGTTCACTCAATAGGAAACATATAGACTTTGGTACTAGTCAATTGGGCAAACAGAAATCATAAATAAATTGATTGTAAGGTTAACTATGCACTTATGTGGTAGGAAAACAAAAGACATGATCAAACGGGTGCATATAGAAGAATATTGTTATAATATTACATACCATATGTCAATTGGGATCACACCCTTCAAGGCTCGGTACGGATATGATGTATTACCATTCTTGGATTTGGTGTTTGGTGAAAGAAAGGTACCTCATACCAAAGAATAGGCTTAAGAATGCCAAGACATTCTTAACTCCCTTAAATAGAATCTACAAATGCCAAGAATCAAGAAATGTTTTGTGTGGACAAGCATTGAATTCTGAGATTGGAAATTAATGATATCTTTGGTCATAATCATATAAAGAGTCTTCCTTGAAGAGAAGTAGTGTGGAAAAATTGAGACCGAGATTTTATGGGCCCTACATAGTAACAAAATGAATAGGAGTGGCATATGAGTTGGAGCTACGACAAAGCAGCACGATACACAATGTATTCCATTTATCTTGTCTCAAGAAAGCCTTTGGACAATAAATCATTGCTTCCCAAGAACATCCACCTTTAAAAATCCGTTTTGATTCCAGAAAAGATCATAGATATAAGGGAAAGAAAGTTAAGGAATTGAGTTCCCAAGGAATAACTTTATTACGCTAGAAGATGCATGAGGGAAAATGAACAAGTTCTCCAATACTCAAATCTTGGATTGCTTGTGGGTAAGCAATTTCAAGGAGCGGAGATTGTAATGCCCTTGTCATACAAAGAGGAAATAAAAGAAGAGCATGATCCAACATCGATTACCATCATTTTGGAAGAAGGATTACAGCAGAAGTCAATCTTGTAATCATTAGCAAGCATAACATATGATCATCACAATCATCACTTACTGAGAAGGAGAATAAGGGAATTGATCATTTAAGGATGATCATATTGAGTAGGAGGATACTTATTTTTGCTATTTCTGCCTAAGAGGATTGAGTAATTAATGACAGTTGAAGTAAACAAATAACAATTAGCAATTACATAAGGGCAGCAACCAGACAAAAGAAACAAATAACAATTAATTATGAAAGGTGTGATTTGTATTAAAAAGTGATTTGCGTAAACCATGAAGAGATGCAATTAAGGGAGAGATATATCTTTGATGCAATCAAGGCAAGAGAAATCCCCAAACAAGATGTCTTACCTTGCAGCGGAATCACCACAGTGGAAATGCCAAAACAAAACAATGAACAACACCAGCAAATAAGGAAATAGTATCTTCAACTGTCATCCAATTGGTCTACAAGTGCAGATTACAGACTATTCATCAGACATGCCTCATTATTAAGGACCTAGCCTTATCCCTGAACTTCATGATTAAATATATTGGCTTTCCTCATTACCAATGTTGTTACCTGATCTCCACCTCTAAACAAAAACTACTACCCTAATTACTTACAAGATCGCTAGCCACAAGTCAGCTTATCCGATCAACAATCTCCAAGACAGAGAAAAGTATTCCAAACAATATAGATCAAGACCCAAATCCATAAGAGCACCCCCAATTAGATATGTCATGACAGGCAAACACACAGGGAGGTCTACCATGTTTATAATAACATAGAAAAATGTGGCACTAGGCTTCGCATGACGTGGCTCTCCATCGCAAGTCGAATCTCGCCAACCTGGCCTTTAGAACAGGAGACCAAATATACAGTCAAATTGAAATCATTAAAGACTGAACAAACGGAGAAAACATAATTAATATTGCATTAATTGTGAACTCTTAAATATAGTTTATAGATGCTAATTATAACATAGTCTAAAAATAGACTAAGTTGAGAAAAACTAAAAATAAAGCTTAAATGATCATTAACTAAGGTTCTAGAAGAATGAGCGAAATGCAGCAAGATACTAGAAATATTAAAAATATTCTAATACCCTCCCTTATTGGTTATTCTATCAACTACCCTATAGAAGATGATACATGTCTTAAGTCACAAATTCTTTTATTGCCTCTCCCAGAATCTGCGAACCTGGTGACTAGAAATAATGACATAAGCACCCAACTTGATGTTCGATAACAAAATTGTCCTTCCTTGAAACAGAGATACGTTGAGAAGAGCTGTGGAACACTTCAAACTATTGCAGATGAGCAGGATACCCCAAAATTGATTGCAAAATACTATGATTTGAAGTGTACAAAGCATTGTTTTGTTGAAGAAAAGCGATAAAAACCTTGAAATAACATCACATGTGAACTTGGCGTATTAGGGAAACTAGAAGTGATTTTGAGGCATAAATCCGACCAAAACCAAACAAGATTTTTGAAGTGAAAATCAATCAAAACCAGACAACAACAGAGATATAGAATAGAAAATACGGTTTAGAGATTATGGAACTACGCTTTTGAGGGAAAACTATAAAAGCCAACTGAATTTTTAAGAGAAAATACTGAAAACCCATCTAATAATTTTTTAGGAAAAATTATTGAAGGCATTGTCAAAAATTTTCTAGAGGGAAAAAAGTAGAAATCCATCAGATAATTTTTGAGGAAAAAATGATTAAAACCCTCCCAAAAGGGAGTTATACCCGGCTCCTGCTCTAATACCATGAAATTGTTAAAGACTGAATAAATGGAGAAAATTGAATTAATATTACATTAATAGTGAAATCATAAATACAACTTATAGATGCTAATTATAGCATAGTCTAAAAATAGACTAAGCTGAGAGAAACTAAAAAGAAAGCCTAAATGACCATTAACTAAGGTTCTAGAAGAATGAGCTAAATATAGCAAGATACTAGAAATATTAAAAATATTCTAACACGGATCAATCTTAAAATAACTTCATCTAGAAACATCGGATCGAGTTGTGAAGCTAGACATAGAATCTCTATGATGCCTAGATCATACCATAATGATCACAAAAGATGACGAGCCAAGTGGACCCATCACTACCCAAAACATAAGAAATTGTCGCACTGGAACAAAAAACAAACAAATAGAAAGGAAATCTTTTTGGATGATGCAAGATTCCTTACTACTCTTGGATGCTCTTGCATCAGACACATCAGGGGAATAGAAAGTGTTCTATAAGGGAACTTATAAACATCTGACATGATTCAAGACATAAGTCCCATGTTCATTCTTAATTCACATATTGTCATTTGCAAGGTACATTTTCTGCAAATTGTTGTGCCAACTATCCAAATCTACAAGTCTAGTAGTATACTTTTAGCCACCTACTTCAAATCCATCACCTTCTGATCTAAAGCAGCCTGATTTCCTAGGGTGTAAGTCCTCATTACACTCAAATTCTTAGCATTCCTTCCTTCTTACTTCAAAGGAATTTGAGTGAGCTTCTTGCCTTCTTTCACAATTGACACAACATTCCTTCCACAATCATGAATAACTCCACCATCATATCACCGAGGTCTTCTTAACAAAACATGGCAAGCACTCATATTAACCACATCACATAATACCTCATCCCGGTATGCTCCTATGTTGAGCTCAACCCAACACTACTCTTTTACTTCCAGCATATGGTCATCTTGAAACTAACTTATTCCATATGGTCCAGGGTGTTTAAGTCTCCTTCGTCTTAGCTTCTCTATCATCTCCTGAGATTCTAGGATATTAGTACTACTACTGTCCATTATCATTTGCCTCTTGATTTAGAAATAGTTTGTAACATTTTCCTTCTTTGCATAGGCTTCAGTTCCTTCTTACTCAAATATGACTCTCTTGAACATAAAAGATTCTCCCATCTCAGGTGTAGGTGTAGCCTCTCTTTCAACAAGTTCATTATTGTCAACTTGTTCCTCATGCTGCATTAGGTTATGTTTTCCTTTTCCCTTGCTAGAACCAATCAAACATTGCAAATCTATGTCTCCAACATTTCCACATTTGAAACAAGTACCTTTAAACTATCTATTTCCACTAGCTCTTCCATGAATCTTTTGATTAGGTTCCTCATCAATCGCAAGTTTATCCTTGTTCTTATCACCAACTAGTTTATCCCTTACCTTTGGTGTAACATGTCTTTTCTTCAACTTATGTTTTTCCTTCAAGACATGCTGATAAGCGTCTTCAAGTGTACTAATCCTCAACATTCTTATCTTATCTTGAATGTCAAGTCTCATAGCATTAACATACCTAGCCACCTTCTCCTTAGATGATTCTCGATGTCCAGACTTGATTGTCATCTTGTAGAACTCTTCGGTGTACTCCTTAACTATCAAATCCTTTTGCTTTAGATTATGCAGTTTCTTAAACAATTCTAATTCATAATCCTTTGGTGTGAACAAACTTGGCCATAAGTCTAGAAGCCATAACCCTACACTTACTGATCTTAGATTTATCATTATCTTCTCTTTTTTTCTGTAATTCTTTCCACCATAAGGCAACATGAGCCTTCAACTTTGGTTGTGCTAACCTAACCTTCTGTGGATCCTTAACATCTTCAAGTTCAAAGTAATCCTCAAGCTCATTAATCCAATCTATCAATTCCTCGCGATGTAATGAACCAAGAAAGAAAGAAACATCCATTCCATGACTCTCATCCATTTCTGTCGTAGCTCTTAGTAATCTTTGCTGTTCTATAGGGATCTTAACTTCAGCTATCTGAAGATGTTCAACATCTTCAAATTCATCTTTTGTCTCAGGGTTTCTCTTAACTATAGTCAAAGCATTTTGGATCTCAGTCCTTATCTCATTTATGAATTCCTCCATCATTTGCTCTAGCATTCTAGGATTCATTCTTCTAGGCATCATCCTTGCAAATTTAGAAATTTACTTAACTTCTTTAGCTTGGGTGATCTAATCGCAAGTGTTGATTTCCCTAACACAATCAAGCAATCTACCAATATCTTCAATTTGCCTCAAACAAATTTGTTAGTACAATCTATGAAAATCACCAACTTGTCCTTTAAATGATCCACCAACCCTTTCTTTTGTGCAATCCTTTGCAATTGTAGGTCCAATCCCACCTCTACCACCCTAGAACTAGGATCTTAGGATTCACAATCTTTGGAACTTGACATGATCAAACTTTTGCCAAAACTCTGTTGTCATGCAGAATCAACTTCAATCCTGAACTGCCTTGCATAAGCCCTTGTTAATGTAGGCTAGATCTGTGGCTGTGCGACCCCACAACTGACAAATCTGCAACTTCACAATCTCAAGATCTCGGATCTGCAATCACAAGAATTACAACTGGGCTCTAATTACCATTGGACACAATCAAGGTCAGAGAAATCACCAAAGGAGATGTCCAACCTTTCAGCTAAATTACTACAGCAATAATGGCAAAACAAACCAATGAACAATAAATAAAGAAATAGGATCTTCAATTATCGTCAAGTTGGCCTGGAAGTGCAGATTATAGATTATTCATCAAACATGCCTCACTACTAAGGACCTAGCCTTAGTCCCAAACTTCACAATCACATATATTGGCTCTCCTCATTACCAATCTTGCTATCTAATTGCCACCTCTAGACAAGAACTACTAGCCTACTTATATACAAGATTGTCATCCAGGGTTGGCTTATTTAATGAACAATCTCCAAGACAAAGAAACATATTACAAACAATATAGATGAGGACCCAAATCCATAAGAACACCCCCAATTAGATACATCGTGACATGTAAGCACACAAGGAGGTCTTTCATGTTTATAACACCATAGAACAGTGTGCCATTAGGCTTCACATTGTTAATGTTTTGCCTAGAAAATATTAGATAAACAACAGTAAGAGAGAAAATATAAAATACACAAAAGACACAAGAAATTGTCTTGGGAAAACCCTTTCACTTGAAGGGGAAAACCCTGCCACACCATGAAAAAATCACTTTTATTGATAATATTTTTTTTTCAAGTGCAACGCTTTTTGCTTGATCCAATATATATATATATATATATATATATATATATATATATATATATAAAGAATAGAGAAACTTTTCATTACACAACTTGAGGTCTCCTCATTTTCCAAATATAAAACTCTTCATATTTCCATACACATACCTCTTTTCATGAAACATCTGCACATATAATATTATCTCAAATATTATCATAAATGTCTTCATGAGAGATGGATTCATATGTGAATCACTACTCACAATACACGGGTCGTCGAGTTTGACTCAAAAACTACATAGTTAAATCCTAATAGCAATATCACAATTTGACTTGTTGTGGAAAATACCTCCTTATCTATCAAGTCCCCTCTTTTGCGCTAGTTCTTTTGGCGCCAAGTTAATCTATCTCCACATCTAGATAGATTAATGGCATTACCAGTAAGGATGCCTGTTAGTCACAAGGGAACATTTATCTTAAGTTCGTCATTTAATTTATTAAAGTACTTTAATAAAGTTACTTTATATTTTAAAAGTCATTCACTTTATAAAGTGACTTAAGTGACTAGAAGACAAAATTGGTGTTTTATCTCACATCTCTTATTCCAACACTTTTCCCTCACTTTGAGGTCATAAATATGAGAATCCATCTTGGGAAAGAACACACGAAAAAGTTTATGAATTAAATATTCTACTGCTCTGGTTGCTTAAATGTGACTGGTTATTTTCCTGAGGACGAAACCCCTAGGGAAAAACAGTGAGGCTGGATGCAAACCTAGTACTCATGTTGCATATTCAAAGATGAGAGTTGATTTGATGTATTGAATTTTTAGAAAAGCTAGAACTCCATGACAAGTAGCAGATTTTGGCAATATAAGGTATGGAGCACACTCTAGAGATTTGGCTGAATTGGGGGTTAACAACATATATTATTGGCCGACATTCTTATTTGGACATGGGATTAAATGCAGAGGAACTCTATAGCAGTAGGTTCGGATAGGGATATTAACAGGGAGAAGTTGCAGTGACAACGTGTTGGTCCCTCACCTAAAGTGGAGTAGTGTCTCATAGAATTGCACTGATATTGTGATAGCCAAGCCCTTCATTCACTGGTCGCAGCATTTAGCAAAACTGCAGACGTATATAATCTGGAAGTCACATGGGAGGAGTCTAACACAGTCAACCTAATGCAGGGAACACCACGGCATATGGCAATGGGTTCGAGTGTTCGTAGGTGAAGACTAGACTTGTTCCCACTTGCACAAGTAGACCCGTACAGATTCACACTAGTTGCCACGGGTCTGTCATTCTTTTGTTCGTTCTGCATTCTGTTTGCATATGGGTTAATTTGTACTGAAATTCTGTTATTAGTTAGAAATTTTGGTCTAATGTCATGAATGAAGTGTTAACACCATTTTCTGAGATCAAGTTTATGATTCTATGCCTTCTTAGTTTTTGGTAACAGTGGTTGTTATATCTATTTCGTAGCATTATTTCTGCAGAAGCAATTTAATAATGAAACAATATTAACATTTACTAAAAGGAGTGGTTTGAGTGGCAACTGTTTGACAAAATACCTATAGTCTAGACTTGAACTTTTGATTAGAACTAGCTGAGATTATTACAGTGCTATTAGAGTTACAGTTCCTACCATCTTGTGGGTTAAACAGGAAATAAAATGGCAGCGGGGTATGAGGAATTTTTTTTATAATTATAGTCACCTCCAATCAAAACAAGTAGGGTCTTCGGAAAAAATTGATATTGAGGATAGTTACTCAGTGGATGAAGAATTGATTTTTGGAATAGAGGAACAAGTGGGACCGACTAAACAGGTTGCTCAATTTGAACAGGCAGAATAGGTAAACAACATTCAAATGGCACATAATGAAATTGAACAAGACAGGGAAGTAAGGGAAACATTGCAGGCTATTAGAGATGGGTAGAATAACATAGTTGATGTGCTTCAACAACTTGCAGTTAATATACAACAATTAGCCCCTATTAATAGGAGAGCCCCGAGCCATCATAGTGGAGGTAATAGTGTAGCTAGATCACCTCGAGCTGTTAGGGCTCCCACACGAAACACTAATAGGCCTTTAGTGCTAGTGTTTAATGTAGAGGAAGAGGCAACACCAGCACCAGCACCCAATTTACTACCAGAGAATGTTATGGCGATGTATGATGAATGGGATTTGTTTCCCGATCCAATTAAACAAAAGATGTCCTTTGTCCAATATCTAAATCAGAAAAGGGAGTCAGATAGACAGCAACAAGATAGGAGGCCTAGAGCACCAAACAGAGACCTAAAGTATGCTATGAACAAATTATCTCTCCCTACATTTGATGGCAGCAGTAAGGCATCTATGAGAGCTTGGATTCACAAGCTAGACACATACCTAACACTTAAACATATGTCAGAGAAAAAAGCCATTAGATTTTCTACGATGCACTTAGAAGGAGCAACATATGATTGGTGGCACCACGGGTTGGTTACACAGGATCATGGTTTCATTACATCATACGAGACTTTTAGCTCTAAGCTGATTACTCGGTTTGATAGGAAGGATACAGAGGTTTATTACAGGGATTTGACACAGCTACGACAGGGCGGATCTTTAGATGATTTCATTGACAAGTTTCAGTGGATCTTGGTGATGGTTCATGACCTGACAGAACAGCGTAAGGTAATGCTGTTCACCGAGGGTTTACAGGATAAATATAGAGGTTTGGTTAAGGTACTTAAACCAAACACTCTAGATGATGCTATTAAGATCGCCCACGATTTAGAGTCACCCTCTTTGATATTACAGCCTCCTAAAAAGACGTATAAGGGGACCACTTCCTTCCAAAAGAAAAAAAACCAGCATAAGGCTACACCTCCCAGGATGGACTTTGAGACACGAAATGAACTTAAGAGGAAGAAGCTATGCTTCACTTGTAGAGAGCCATGGACACCGGATCATAGATGCCTTGGCAAAGGCAAGATACATTATGTAGAGGTGCTTTCAGAGGAGGATGAGCAACAAGAGGGCAGGGATGAGGAGGAGAACGAGGATCGACCACCTAGAGGAAAGAAGAAGGAAGGTACCCAGGGGCAGCCTCCTATCATAGCATCACTTTCTACCAATCCCACATGGCACCCCTTTAATTTGAAAGAAATTGTTAGAGGACAACGTATTATATGTCTCTTGGATACAGGTGTCTCGCATAACTTCATAAGCTCACAATGGGTTACCAAGAGGAGGTTATAGATTGACGACATACTTGAGTTTAAGGTTAGGGTGGCAGAAGGTGAGAGATTGAGATGCACAAGAAAGGTGTCAAGACTTCCGATTCATTTTGAGGATTTCTTTCTTGAGGCAGATTTTTATGTGGTGGATTTAGATGGACTAGATGCCATGTTGGGGAGACAGTAGTTACAGACCACAGGCAGATATACAATTGATCATTAGAAGATGTAGTTGGAGTTCTTATAGGATGGCCAACAGGTGATCCTCAAGGCTATGCCAAAAGGGGAGCCCAATTTGATAACAACTCACAGGATGGAAGCCATTTTCAGGCACAAGGATATCGAATGGGCGACATAGTGTTTCATCTCTTCTAAGTAAACACAAGGTATAGGACAACAATATCATTGTGACATCCAAGCGGTGCTTGACAAACATAGGAAGGTATTTGAGGAGTTACCCCCAGGCATTCCACCAGATAGAGGGTTTGAGCATATCATTGAGCTAGAGGAGGGTGCCAAACCCGTCATTACCACTCCTTATCGTCACCCTAGGCATTACAAGGAAGAGATAGAGAAGATGATTAAGGAACTGCTAGATATGGGACATATCAGGCCCAGCTCAAGCCCTTTTGCCTCTTTAGTGGTGTTGGTTAAAAAGAAGGATGGCACTCTTCGAATTTGTATTGATTACCGTACCCTTAATAAGAGAACCATTAAAAACAGGTATCTAATTCCCTGCATTGATGAGTTACTGGATGAGCTTCATAGAGTTGTTTTATTCTTGAAGATAGATTTTTGATCGGGATACCATCAGATACGATTCCGGGAGGATGATGTGCATGAGACAACTTTCAGATGCCACTATGGGCACTATGAGTTTTTGGTGATGCCATTTGGGCTCACTAGCACACCAGCTACTTTTCGGTCATGCATGAACCACATCTTTAAAAAGCATCTACAAAAGAGTGTGGTGGTCTTCTTTGATGACATTTTGACCTTTAACAGGAATTGGAACATTTGTAGCACCTAGAGGAGATCTTTAGCCTCATGGAAGAACACTCTTTATTTGCAAAGGAGTCTAAGTGCGAATTTGAACTAACTGAGATTCTTTATCTTGGTCACATGATTGGTGTAGAGGGAGTTAAGGTACATCAAGAAAAGATACAGGCAATCCTTGATTGGCCACCACCAAGAGACGTATCTGAATTGTGGGGCTTCCTCAGCCTTTGCTCTTACTATAGGCGATTTGCTAAAGGTTTTTCTTAGGTAGTAGCCCCTCTTACCAATCTGACATGGAAAGGGGCATTTAGATGGACAAAGGATTTAGAAGAAGTCTTTGATAGACTGAAATAGGCAATGAGCACGTGTCCGGTTTTGACACTTCCTGATTTTCTTAGACCCTTTGGTTTGGAGTGTGATGCTTCAGGGAGTAGAATTGGGGTAGTTTTGATGTAGGACCCACATCTCGTAACTTTTGGGAGTAGAAAACTTAGGGACAGTGAACTAATATATTCTACTCATGATTAGGATAATGCACGCTTTAGCCAAGTTTAGATAGTACTTGGTAGGAAGTAAGTTTACAGTAAAGACTGATCATAATAGCCTTCGCTACTTTCTAGAACAGGAGTTGAATGAAAGACAACAAAAATGGGTCAGCAAGGTTCAAGCATATGATTTTGATATTGAATATGTCAAGGGTAAAAATAATATAGTTGCTAATGCACTTTCGAGGAGACACCCAGTGATGGAGTTGTGCCATTTCTGAGATTTCAGCAGATTGGAGGTCCCAACTGTTAGATGAGTATTCAAAAAATACTTGCGCCTATCAGATTATGGATGGTCTACTTCAAGATGATCGGTATAAGGTAATGAATGATATCATATATTATAAGAATATAATCTACCTAGTACCAGAATCTAAACTTAAAATGACTATTATGCACACTATACATGATGCACCTTCAGCGGGTCACCTAAGTTTTCTTAAAACCTATAGGCAGATTATAGAGAGATTCTCATGGAAGGGGCTTAAAGACAATGTATTGCAGCATGTTAGAGAGTGCCAGACTTGTCAGTAGAACAAGTCAGAACAGTGCTTCCCAGCAGGTTTACCTCAACCTATTCCTATTCTAGCTTAGAGGTGGGAGAGTATCTCCATGGATTTTATTACAAGGTTCCCGAGGGTCCAGGTCAGGGACTGTATTTTTGTGGTGGTAGACAGATTGACTAAGTTCGCTCACTTCTTTTCTATTGCAATGGACTGGTCAGCCTCTCAAGTGGTAGAGTTGTTCTTTTGAGAGGTCTTTCGTCTTCATGGATTACCTAGGACTATCGTGAGTGATAGAGAGAGCAAGTTTCTCAGCACCTTTTAGTAGGAGGTTTTTAGATTGGCAGGTACCGAGTTGACACCCAGTACTAGTTATCACCCACAGATGGATGGTCAGACTGAAATAGTGAATAAATGGGTGGAAGGGTATTTGAGAAACTACATTGTAGGTCAGCAAAGAGCTTGGGTTAAATGGTTGTATTTTGGGGAGTATTACTATAACTCCACATATCATATGTTCATTCAAATGACTCCTTTCCGCGCTCTTTATGGCTACGAACCCCTCTCTTTCATTGATTTGGCCTTACACGACAACAGGGCTCCCTTAGCCAAAGATTGGATTTTGGATCAACAAGATATTCTTAGATCTCTTAGGGATAATATTCAATAGGTGTAGAACCAACATAAGTTACATGCTGATCGACATTGTATTTAGCGAAGCTTCGAGATAGGTGACATGGTTTATCTTCGTCTCCAACCATATAGATAGAGCTCCTTGAAGAAAAGTGGGTCAGAAAAGCTTAAGCCTAGATTTTACAGACCTTATTGCATAACCAAGAGGGTTGGTGAGGTTGCTTAGGAGTTGGATTTACCTGGTGGCAGTCGAATCTACATATTTCATGTCTCATGCCTCATGAAGGCAATTGGTCAGCAGGTTGTACCGTCAGAGGGCTCAACTCCACTTGACAAGGAGGGTAGACTTGTTTTGGACCTGACAGAGGTGATTGAGACCAGGGAAAGGAAGTTGCGAAACAATCTGTTAGCTAATATCTAGTTCGCTAGAAGGATTCACTGTATGAATACGCCACGTGGCAAGGTGAGTCTATTTCATGTCCCCTCTTTCGCGCTAGTTCTTTTGCGCTAGGTTAATCTATCTCCACATCCGATAGATTCAATGTCATTAACAGTAAGGATGCCTGCCAATCACAAGGAAAGATTTTTCTTAAGTTCGTCATTTAATATATTAAAGTACTTTAATAAAGTTACTTTATGTTTTAAAAGCAGGGTAATGTGACTCACGGTGAGTCACGTGAGTCAAGCGAGTTAGCGAGCCGCGCTGACCTCGCCGAGTCACAATGACTCGTGACCTGCGAGCGGCGAGTCATGAGGAGTGACTCGCGTGACCCGGCCTCCTTGACTCGGCCGCGACAGGCTTGAAACTGGGCCTTTAAAATATAATTTTTTACATTTTTTTTTTTCATTTCAGAGACTAAGGGTATCAGGAAAGGAAGAGGAATTGTTGTAGCCGATTCACAAAGCAAGTCTACAGGAAAGAGGAAGTGGAAGAGCAAAAAGAAAGAAAAAAGACGACAAATTGAAATAGTTCGGAATGAGTAATGCATGATGCCAAAGGGAAGGGTAGACAGAAGCAGTTGCCAAAAAGAGTGTGGAATCGGAAGAAAATGACAAAAATAGTGTGTTTCATGCAGTTTTGTGTGGGTTTCGAAGTGCTAATTTGGTCTTGGCGGCGAGGGGCGCTGCCCCTCGACTTCGCCCTGTATTGCGACAGGGAGTGCACTTGGGGCGCTGCCTCAGGACCTCGCAGGGGCGCTGCCCCTCGACCCCGCCGGGGGCGTTGCCCCCTGGACCCCTAGTCATTGCGGGCATCAGTCGTGTCTGACCAGTTGAGAAGAATTGTTGTTGGTAAAATGTATAGTGTAGCTGACGAGTAGATTAGTATCCGAACGGGCGCATGACACTTGAGTCACCCCTTCGGAAAGGTATATGTACATGTCCGAGATGTACTTTGGAATCATCAGTTAGAATCGATAGATCATTATAGTCATTGGAATCGAATTGTAATCTGCAAGTGCATACATGAATAAAGTACCTATTCTGAATTGAATCGTGTTATATATGTGTTAACTTCTTACCCTATGCGGTAAACAACTCATATAACCCTAAAAGGGCTCCCATAACAGTCTATAGTGATGTGTTGGATTTAATAATGCATAAATGATAATACATATACATTTTGATGGTTTGCATGGATTTATCTTAGTTTGACTTTAATTACTAGTAATATAGTATTTACTTTTAGCAATTTACCTTTGTAAGTTTGTAAGTTTGTAGTATTGTACATGTTTGACTTTTAAGTTTTAAGTTTTTAACTTTAAGCATGTAGCATGTGCATTATGATCAAATTATCTTCTATTTAATGATGTTATTGTGTCTTTACGCTTTATTCAATAATGGGTGCATGGAATGTTCTTTAAATCCTAAAAAATCTCAAAATTTCGAGGTTTTTTCACTTTGCCGAGTCATCACCGAGCCGGGTCACGAGTCAGAGCTGGGTCACGAGTCAAGTTACCCTTGCCGAGTCCGAGCCTCGTTACACTGTTTAAAAGTCATTCACTTTGTAAAGTGACTTAAGTGACTAGAAGACGAAATTGGTGTTTTATCCCATATGTCTTATTCCAACACTTTTCCCTCACTTCAAGGTTACAAATATGAGACTCGATCTTGGGAAAGAACACACGAAAAAGTTTATGAATTAAATATTCTACTGCTCTGGTTGCTTAAATGTGAATGGTTATTTTCTTGAGGACGAAACCCCTAAGGAAAAACAGTGAGGTTGGATGCAAACCTAGTACTCATGTTGCATATTCAGAGATGAGAGTTGATTTGATCTATTGAATTTTTAGAAAAGCTAGAACTCCATGGCAAGTAGCAAATTTTGGCAATATAAGGAGATTTGGCTGAACTGAGGGTTAACAATAGATATTATTGGCTGACATTCTCATTTGGCCATGGGAGTAAATGCAGAGTAACTCTATTTTAGTAGGTTGGGACAGGGATATTAACAGGGAGAAGTTTTAGTGATAATGTGTTGGTCCCTCACCTAAAGTGGAACAGTGTCTCACGGGATTGCACCAGTATTGTGATAGCCAAGCCCTTCATTCACTGGTTGCAGCATTTAGCTGAACTGCAGACATATGCAATTTGGAAGTCACGTGGAAGGAGTCTAACACAATCAACCTAACGCAGGGAATACTACGACATATGGCAATGGGTTGGAGTGTTCGAAGGTGTCATGTCCCCTTTCTAGAGTGGACATTAGAGACGATAGAGTTGGCCTATCATTAGAGTCTCGTAGGTTGGCAATGGTGTTTAGGGACTCAGTCAAGTTACACAGTGTTTGGATTTGGAGTTTCAGACAGTAGGAGATCAGTTGAGAGTAATTCCTTAATTGTAGGAGTTTCCTACATTTTAGGAGGTGGAGATGGATTACATTCTTGAGTCTCTATGAGATCATTCTATGGTTTTAGTTTCGGGAGATTCAGAGACATTCCTATTTTGTAGGAGTATCCTTATTTTTGAGGAATGAGACTTTGTTATTTCAGATTATCCAGCATCAGTCACAAGATGTGACGAGATCAGTTTCACGTTGTAGAGGTGTTTTGGCTATCAGTTCGCTATTTGGGAAATATTTAAATATATTGAAATATTCTCCTAAGTTAGCATTTTAATAATTTAAATAAGGCTAAGTTATAGCCATTTTGGAGTAATAAGGGGTTTTATGGCCTCATCTGTGTGAATATCCCCTGGTGTAATAGCTCGTTGGAAAGGTCTTTAACTTTTCTAAATATCTCTCTTTTGACTTAGAGCATTTCGGTAAACAAATTTCTTTCTATTGGGAAGAAGGTCATTTTCTGGATACTTGACCACTTTAAAAATGAGAAATATATTATTTCATAACCCAATGCCACATGGAGACATTTTTAGGGTTTGAGCTAAGTTTGGTGGGTTATAAGGAGATAAAGACAAAGTTTGAAGGCATTATTGACATATTACATTTTGGATTTGGGATTTTCGGTTCTGATTGAGCTTTTAGCTTTTGGGACGCCAAACTCACTTGCTTTCCCTATTTGAGACGTAGCCCCCAAAACAATGGTTTGGATTCTTAGCAATCAGAAGAATCTTGGAGATTGTGCTTTGTTTTTTCAGGGGAACGCAGTATTGAGTCAGAGTTTTAGCTAGGATTTGGACATTTTATCCACATGTGGGCACTTTGTAGCTGTACAACCGCGCCTGGCAGCCATATTCTTTCCCACATGCAGCACTTGAAGAGCTGGAATCTAGTCGTAACTTCTTTCTCGGGTCATATTTCTCATTCACGTCTTTAGGTTGGCTTTGTCCTTTGTTGTATTCATCTAAATATGATTATAAATCTTCATCTGGTTACTTATTAGGCATATATTCAAGAAAATCTGCTTGAAGCGACTTTGTTTTAAATATGTTTGGAATACATTTTTAGAACTGGTTCATGTTATTGTACTTTTGTTATTACTTATTGAAAATCATCAAAAATACAAAAATTCAAACCCTTCTGCAACTTTTGTCTAGCTCTGCAAGAAAATTTTAATAAATAGGGAAAACAAATTTAAAAATATAAATTACAGCAGATCAGTGGAAGAGATCCATCAGGGATCTTTCAGAAGGTGAAGACTAGACGTGTTCTCACTTGCGTAAGTAGACCCCTACAGATTCACACTAGTTACCACGGGTCTATCATTCTTTTGTTCCTTCTACATTTTGTTTACATATGGGTTAATCCGTATTGAAATTTTGTTATCAATTTAGAAATGTTGGTCTAGTGTCATGAATGAAGCGTAACACCATTTTTTGAGATCAAGTTTTTGATTCTGTGACTTCTTAGTTTTCGGTAACAGTGGTTGTTATATCTATTTCATAGCATTATTTCTACAGAAGCAATTTAATAATGATATAGTATTAATATTTACTAAAAGGAGTGGTTTGAGTGGCAAATGTTTGACAAAATACCTATAGTCCAGACTTGAACTTTTGATTGGAACTAGCTGAGATTATTACATTATCAATAAATTTCTTCTTGAGATGAAGATGACCATAACGGTTATATTTCTATTAGATAAAATCAGAGATAAATATCTCTATCGTAGCTACAATCTTCAACATGCATAATGTGGATCTTCATCAAATGTCGAATCTTGCCAACCTGGTTTGTAGAACAGGAAACCAATTACATGACCAAATCAATCTTAAGATAATTTCATTTTGAAACATTTGATCAAGCTGCGAAGCTAGGCATAGGATCTCCATGATGCCTAGATCACACCATAAGGATCGTATAAGGTAATGATCAACTAGACTGAAACATGAGACACTGTCCAATTAGAACAAAAAACAAACAAAAAGGAAATCTTTTTGGGTTATGCAAGATTGCCAACTACCCCTCAATGCTCTTGCATCAATCTCTTAATATTCAAAGGATCCAACTATTTGCTTTTATAAGATATATATTGAAAATCAATCCCATCTTCAAGGCATCACCAAATCTTACTCATTTATCTCTTATACCCAGTTTGGATCGCTCCATTACCTTCTTGGCATTAATCGGTGGCATAGCATACAAGATTGCTAGTAGAAACAACCTGAACATTCCACATTTATAAAGTTAAGATGAAATGCAGTAATATCATTGCTATAAGCAATAATTGGAGACGTTGCATACTTATTAGGAACGGATCTGAAATATCATTGGTATAAGCAATATTAGAAGACGTGCATATTTATAAAGATAGATCAAGAACAAGATATCTCAGCAAGCGATAGGAGCAGACTTGGCATACGTAATGTCCCCATTTTTAGCAAGTCTCTGCAATTGGCTAGGCCAGTTCATCATCGCGGCCCTCATGAGCTGGCAATGAGATTTGAGGGTCTGAGTTGTGGACTTGCTATTTTTAGTAAATCTACTCTGGATAGTTGCCATATTTGGTAATGTTGTTGGTGGCATTGGCAATTGGTCATCACCTTCATTGGATAGAGTTATTTATTGATGGGGTTCATATTTATTAATTAATTAATGATGCTTTATTATTATTAAGGCAATTTATGTTATTTGATGTTATAAAATGAAATTCTGAAAATGAAGCTTCTTAAGTAAAAGGTGTGACAAAGAAGCTTAGTGGCATTTGGTGTTATAAATATGAGCCCATTGTGAAGGGAAAAAAATTCCAATTGTCTATTTGATTTTATTTGTCTTTGTGAGGGTTTCTAAGTTTTGTCTGGTTTTCGAGTCCCTTGCTGAGGTATAAGGGTTTAAAGCTGGGTTGTGCATTTAATCCACAACTGAGGTATTGCTGATTAAATCCTAATATTTATTATTGCCTTCTCTACTGTGATCCTTGTGGCTGTGAAGGAAAATCAATGCTAGGGATTTTGGTAATTTCCTACTTCTGGATATTGGTGATTTATAATTCTGATTTATAATTTCACAACATGGTGATTGGGAATGATTTGTTTTGAAAGTCTGGACATTGAGTTGCCAAAGACATATCTCATGCCTAATCTGCAAATTGACATTTCATCTATACTGGTTGCCCAGTAATGGTTGTGAGAAGATCTTGATTGTACTAAGGGTTTATAGAAGAATTGCACCCTGGGGAATTCAGTCCTGTATAAGCTGTTTAGAATCAATGCCTAGAGGTGGAATTTGTTCTGCATTTTGTGGCATTAAATTGACTGTTTGCAAATGCCAATTCTTCCTTCCTGGGCATGTAGTATCTGTGTTTCCTTGAAAGGTGTCGTGGCTTAGATTGTCTGTGTGAGTAGCGACTATTCTTGCAATGTGGACCTCTTCCATCATAGAGTTTGGGACCTGAATTGACACCCTGATTGGAAGTGCAAATGGCTGCTAGATTTCCCTCTTGCAGGCGTTTGACACCTGCGACTTGAATACCCATTATTGGCATCCAAATCATGGCTCGCCATTGCAGCACATGCTTTCATATTAGCTGCAATTCTGAATTTAAGGGAGAGGGTGAGGGAATGACATTGCCAGCCAGGTTCAGTTCATTCATATTGTAACGTCTATCATTTGCACCATTAATAAATATTGCAGTTCATTGGTTAGTGTGAGTAATTTATCTTAGAATTTCATGTTCTTCTAATTGGTAATTCTTGCTCAATCTGAAATTTCAAACTTAGTTGCATGATTTCACTCACAAGATTACTTGGTATTTGTGAGCAATTTTTATTGCATATTTCCATATTGTGTTCAAATTTTTTGAAGCAATTTTCATTCCATATTCCCATATTGTGTTCAAAAACAGTGTGAGCCACCTGGGTTAATTACAGTAGTATCTGAGCTTGCTTGCAAAGTGTTTGACGAAATGTCAAACAACTGAATAAGTAAGGAACTTGGTATTTGTCAAGGTTATAACCAGTTGGGCACATTACAGCATATTCCATAGTGCCATATCAGAAATAGCTACTAATTACACAACTCATATTGTTATAGCAGAAGTACAGATCAGATATAAAGAGCAGAGATCATCCTTGCATAAATCTAATTGAAATATCACAGAGAGCAATGATACTGTATCCTAATGTTCAGTAATATATTATATAACATCATATTATAAGTGGTATCAATTGTAAATAATAATCTATCATTTCTCTTAGTTCTGAAAGGGACTTCCTACCTCTTCTTTTTGATCTCTTCCCACAGTCTGGGGTATTCTTGTAAAGCACTTTGTCAACATGAACATCATTTGCTTTGTTATAGTTCTGTTGCCTGGGGATAGTTTAGAGGCAACCTGATGTCAATGCATTCATCCAAGAATAGAGGACAATTAGTGGTCTTTTTATTTAGCATTTATTATTTTTAATGTATGTATTACCTAGTAGACTAGTGGAAGTGTAGAACCAATAATGACATGTCTATATAAGATTGCTGTTTCATGATTGCCATCTAGAACAAGAGTAGTAACTGTCTGGAAGCCCTGCCATATGAGGCCGGCAAGTTGTTATAAATTTGTTGTAATAAATCATTGGGTTTTATATTCAACAAAAATGATCCTAGGCTTGGAAATTTTCAAATGTCTCTTGGAATTAGTATCTGTTTCACGGGCTCATTGATTTGTGTGAAAGATTTTGTGAATTTATATTTTCAGTATTATCTTTTAACTGAATTCCTTTTGGAATTTCAAAATTGAATTTTCAACATTAAAATACATCTAATGTCTGGAGGATTTCTATTTCTATCTGTCTCGTTGAGTTGTTGCAGGATATTAAGTGGTTGAAATCAATTACAAATTTACCAATTTTAATGAAGGGGATACTGACTTCTGAGGATGGTTAGTATCATGTTTGAATTCTTCTTCATTGTCTGAATTGTTTTC
This sequence comes from Cupressus sempervirens, assembly GCA_028749045.1. Lineage (NCBI taxonomy): Eukaryota > Viridiplantae > Streptophyta > Pinopsida > Cupressales > Cupressaceae > Cupressus > Cupressus sempervirens. The sequence continues at coordinate 295,551,544 of CM053784.1, forward strand.
ATTGAATTTGAATGATTTTCATGTATTATTATGGTATTGCTTACAATCTTAAATAACTTTGGGTCATGATTGCAATTAAAATTAATGTTATTTATTTAGACCATAGCCCTTAAGTCAGATCTAATGTGAAAAAAAAAATGACTTTAATCCAGTTTGTGTTTAACAGCTGAATTGGCCGTACAAGCTGGAGCTGCTGGAATTATTGTTTCTAATCACGGTGCTCGTCAACTTGATTATTCACCAGCATCTATTACTGCTCTTGAAGAGGTTATTTATCTATTTGTTCTTCAATTCAAAGGGTTTGTTTGTCTAAACTAACATGTTTCAAAGTAATTTAGATAAGGTTCCACCTAAAATCATGGATTTTTTTAGGGAAAAGAACATTTTTTAGTTAAAATACAGATACCATTGTAGACTATAATTCTATTTATGTCCTTATGAGGGAGCATATTCAAACGATTGTCTTCAAATTGGCAACATACCAGAAATAATTGTGCAACAACTATTATGATCAATACACAATTTGGATAAAATAACTCACAATAGGGTAATATACATCTGCCAATACCAATACTTACGGTTTTTCTTCATAGAAAGTTTTCCTCATCTTACATACCAATCATAAGAAGACCAGCTTTGACAAAACTAGTGCAATAGTAGATTGGACTCCGCACCAATGTTTTCATTTAGAAGCAAAGATGTCTCATTCATTTGGTGAAACTTCTAGGAAGAAGTAATTGTAGAAATCATAATGCAAATCATAGATCTCCTTGCAATTGTGAGGAAGGTAGTAATGTAATTAGTGCCCTTTAGAGAAACCCATGTTCACCTATTGGCCACGTATTTTCTACTTTTCCATTTACAGTATACTTGATTCTGAATACCTTTAACAATGTACACAATTCTTCCCAAGAGAAAAGGAGTTATGCCCCATGCCTTTATATTGATGAGGGATTTCTATACTTCCATCATAACATTTTTGCAAACTTGTGTCAATGTACTTAACAAGAATGAGGACCACAAGTGTCCATGTTCTCTCCATAAGAGAAAGTTTGTTGTGTGTTCTTTCTTCACAAGAACTTTCAAATATTGTTAAATATTAACACATAACTTCTCTCAGTCTGAATTATCTTTATAACCAGCTTGAATGATAAGCTTGATCACTTGTAAAGGTCCTTAATAATACCACATTTGATGATTGTAGGCCAACTAAAGTGCATTGGGCATTTGAAGTGGTGAAAACCATGTATTAAAATGAGATGGAACTCTAAAAGTAGGGGGTTAGGCACAATCTCCTGATCTTAACATTGAATAGATGAATATACCCACTAGTGTAATTTTTGCTGGATTCAATAACCAGGGATCTATATGTTGGTCTAGTTCTACTTATTCACCTAATTCCTAAGTTACCAAGTCCCTTGGCTTAGCCCGGGTTCTAGTATGGGTGCAATCTTGGTACCAATACTAGGTCAGTTATCCTTAGGTTCCTTTCCAAGCCCTTACTATGCGCTTGGGCCTTTGTAGGTTAAACAGAGAACCAAGGAAAAGTCGACCCCATAGAGAACCTAGGCGCATGTGAAGGACTGTGGGGAACCCAAGGAGCAATTGAGGGAACCCAAAGGGATCTACACTTGTGGGTAATAAACAAGGGAGTAGTTTGAATATCAAATGATCTCATTCAACAATAAAATGATGGAATTTTTCCTAAAACAACTAGTTGATGACCAGTTTTATGGATATCATTTGATATAAGAAAAAATATAGGAAAATAGTAATTGTAACAAGGAACAATAATTGATTTAGCTGAATACAAGGAGGTTTATGTAAGATGTTAATTGGCTTGGAACCTCCTGTGACATAAATGATTTGTCTTTGAATTCTACGTGTCGTTGACGCAAGGCTGGAGGGTAAAAGAGCACCTCCCACCTACCATTGCTTAGAGTTACACACGAAAGCCACTAAATAGAGAAAACACACAATTTATAGAGGAATCAATGCAGCAATGACCAAATAATTTTCATTCAACATGCCAGGCATAAGGCCTACCTGGTTGCAGCCATATAAGTCTTAATGACAATCTATGAACTTAAGAGACTAGGCTTACAGAGCCAAATCTTAGTATTTTCCTTCTATCTATTAATTCCTTGTTACTTTGATAAGACAAGTGTTCTGATTTTCAGATCAGTCTGATATGGATGCATGCGTTCCCTTAAAATATTGGTCAATAAAACATATTGTCCCCTCTAGACAGATCAGCATCTTCCTTGTAGCTTTTATAAGCCTTCTTATTTACTAGCGTGGTTAGTTAGTAACCATTAGTAACTCTTGGAATGAGCACCAATCTTGAGGAAACTATTATGTTGTTAAATAGGCCAACCTAGAGAGGGACATGTCCATTCAATGCACATGCCCCTTGAGTTAGGTATAAGGGAGGGCTAGATTGCAGATTAGAAGACACACCGAAATCTATAAGTCTGCTCTTCTAGCAATTTGCCCAAATTGAATCATCTATAGAAATGAAAACATTTGTAGAAGATCAATAAATTTAACATGGTATCAGAGCCATGTTCCTTCAGATTAGTATTACAAACTAGAAGGTAGATCTGATGAGCAAAGTTTAGGAAGAAATGGCAGAACATTCTATGGAGGATTGAATATATGCAAAATGGAAGGATTTTTTTTCTTCGGTGTAAAATTTTTCCGCTAAATGCACCCGAACTAGTCAGAGTTAATCTCAAGGAATTGATAAAACGACAACAGTACCATCCTTTCCAGTAAGAATAATTTGTTTTCCGCTGGATTCCAGATCATGGGGTACTAGGGAGACATTCAGGCGATGGTGTTATCATTAAATGAAGAATTCACAAGAGATAAGTTTGAGAAGGAAATCATTGGCAAGTATTACGTCATTTGTGCATGGCCTTGGATCTAATCCATTCAGGGGTGCAAGAGGGAATGAAAGGCAAGTAGAGTTAAACGACAGATCACGAAAGATAGGAATGAAATTATTCCTGCACTCATAGGAGGAATTTACAAACAGACTCATATTTGGAGAATGCTGAGACTATCGTTCTTCTTCTAGCAGGTAGAAACAAAGAGAAGAAATTGGACACAACCAAGCACGCAACCAACATTTTGCACTATCAATGTACTATTCATCCAAACCGGCAGTGGTGAGAACAAGCATATAATAGATGACTTTGGATTAATGGGAATATTATGAGGACACAATCATTGTGAACATCAGATACATAGGGCAATAGAAGTAATCGACATCATCAATACTTTGGAGATTCAAAACAGGAATAACTCCATATCCTTTATAATCCTCAAAAATACGAAGAACAAGAAAAATATAAAATTCCTTTTAAGTCTGACACGATATCATTGCCCTTGGATGAATTGAAATGTATGATAGGTTTGTTGTGAGAATAAGCTACGACCAATGTCTAAATTTTTTTTGGTCATAAAGTGAAATGTGATTGTACCAAAATGATTCCTCGTGGAATGTTGATCACAATGTGGAGTTAGATATATTTATTTGAAGAAAAACTCATTTCTTAATAAAGAAGCGATAACCCTAAAAGGAAAATGTTCTCAATGGTCGTTGAATTGTTTGTCCATGATTCTCACCTTGAAGTGTCGTTGTGCAATTTGGATGATTTAGGGAATATTAGAGTTACAAGTTGAAGGCGTACGGTGATTTGATATAGACCTTGTCATAATTAGAGAATATAATGAAATATTAAGTTGAGGACGTTATTAATTGTCTGTAAAAGAGTCAATTTTTGCCAAGGATGGGAATAATATTTCTGAAAGATGATATACTGATGTTGATGAATGGCCACAATTCTTTTTGGCAGGCTTCATTATATTTTGCTAAATATTAGAAGGAATCTATATTGACATTTCAATATTAGCATGAAGCCTAGGAGCCTTATTTGAAATTGTGAAGTAAAAAGGGGAACTTATATAGTTATTTGTCAAAATAATTTTGAAAGGACATGTATTGTTGTTATTTGAAGTAATGCGGATGATTAATTGACATACCGGGTTGATTGATGAATTCCATTCAGTGATTGGTAGTATATGGAATTGTGTGTTAGTTCCTGGTAATTTCTTACATGTTCTTCTAGAAGGGGAGATGGCATCAAGTTAGAAAGTTTTCTTGGCACCTGTCAAGACTCAGAATCAGAGAGAGTCTAATTTTTTAATCATAAGATATGGAGACATTTGGAGAATTTACAGCAAGCTGAATGCCAGAAACTCCCATTCAGAATAAGTTTGATCCACTATAAAAGGGAACCTTGGAATAAGAACAAATGATTCTATCATCTTAGACAAACTTGATTATTTTGAGAGGGAGTTCATCATTGAAGATAACTCGATGAGATACACATGGATAAAGATTACATCATGAGACTACAGATTATTAAGATAAACATTTTACTCAAGGCATTTCTGATCTTCCCTCAAGTCCAAGAGGGAGTGCTAATGACTGTGGACTTAGAAAAGATGCATTCTATATAACCTTATGTCTATTCAGATTATTAGTATTGGTTCTCTTAGAAAGGAGTAAATAAAGTGACATCATGTTGTGACACTAAGATCATGGATATTAGCATGGTATGCCTTCCTGACAAAAGGAGAAGCTAAATGATCTGCAATGGTGAATCTTGACTCAGAGGGAGTAGACCATGCTTTATTGGTTCCCAAGTAATAAAGAATTTGTAGCAGAAAATCATAAGTATCATCTTATAAGAAGGTTATATGTCAAAGAGAGTACCTAGAAGATCAAGTTGACTCCCTAGGATCTAGGTTATACAAATTTAGATTGAGTGTACCATGTCAAGATAGTGTATACTCATAAAGTACAAAAGCTTTCATCAAGGTTATGATGGAAAGATAAGTATCTATTGTGCTTGAGCTCTTCTTTTACCTTATGTCTATAATATCTTTCATTTGTATTTTTTATAAGAAGAGTATATGCCTTGATTTTGTTTTCTGAAGAATGTTCTTGTAGGAAAGAAGTTTGGATTCAAAAGAAGTCTAACATCTCATCAAGGCAACCTTGAATAAGGAGCTCGAAAGATTTGATATCTAGTAGGAGTCTTGAAAATTCTAAAGAAAGCAACCATCTGATCAGCCTACCTTTATAAACATCATTGTGTGGAAGCATTTCTCAGCAAACAATCTTGCAACATCAGTTTGCAGTAATACAAAAGAATCTTCTAGCACGAATTTGCTATGCTAGCAAATGATCTTATGGCATTTTAAATCAGTAGAGGCCTATTAGAAAATCTTGAATAGATTCAAGATTGTGTTGTGAAAGAGACATTTGACGTCTATGAATCACAACTTGGATAAAGAGAGAATTTAATTATTCTCTAGACTTTATCCTTAAGTACTGGAAATTAGAAAGCAGGCATTCTTATCAAACCTCTCTGAGAGTGATCATCTCAGGAAAGATCCAGGTATGATTGAATTGTTTTGTATTCTTATAATAATTTATATTATTGTCAGGATATTGACTATTATGGGGCTTCACTATTTGTGTTTGTTATTTAAGAGGTGACAATTTTTGAAATAATGAACACTTGTATAAAGACATTATAAGAGATGACGATTTCTGAGATAATGTTCTAACCAATAAAGAACTATTGGCAGATTTGGATGAAATTAAGATCATATTGTGAATCACGTAAAAATTGAAGATAGGCTAGATGGAGCATCTAACTTTTCATCTTGGAAAACCAGGCTATTAATAATTCTAAAATAGATGGAATTAGAAAATCACATTGAAACAAAATTATCCATGGCTGAAAATGAATCTAAGAAAGCAATATGGAAAAGGCATAATAATAAGGCAATGAAAATAATCATAAATTCAGTAAAGGATCATATACTTCCATCCATAGCAAATCTTAAAACCGCATTTGATATGTTCTCCACTATTCAAAATACATTTGAAATTAATAATACAAGTAGATTGCTAACTCTGAAACAAGATCTACTTTACATAAAAATGAAAAATGGAGAATTCATTACCTCTTACTTCCTTAGAATTACTGAATTAAAGGATCAACTTGCTACTATGCAAAGTCAAATGGATGATAAAAAACTAAGCATGATTGCTCTTAGAGGTCTTCCTCTATCATGGGAAACCTTTATATGAGGTTTAAGTTCGCGTCCTGAACTTCCAAAATTTGATCAACTAAAGAATGAATGCACTCAAGAAGAGTCTAGATTAGCCTCCAGAGGTCTAATTTTAAATCAAGATGGGGACATCCAAGCATTATATTCCAAATCTAATAAGAAAAGAAAGTTCAAGCATAACAAGAAGGACAACAACAAAAATCACAAATCTCACAAACAATGTGACTGGTCCAAAGTAAGATGCTTTAAATGTGATAAGCTTGGTCATTCCTACTATGTATGTCCTAAAAAATAGAAAATTCAAGTAGCTTTAACAGAAGTTAAAGAAGAAAATAATGAGAAAATGGATAAAGAAAATTGTACATTTATAGTAGCTCTCTCAAGTGAGTTAAGCACTAATCACAACACTTGGATCATAGATAGTGGAGTTTCTCGTCATATCACTTGATTTAAGGATAAGTTTAATACCCTCTCAAATCATGAATCAGAAGAAGTAACTATTGGAGATAACTCCTCTCACCCTATTAAAGGAATTGGTACTAGCTCTATTCAACTGAATTCTGAATCCTTCAACTCAAGAATGTCCTATATGTGCCAGGGATTAAAAGAAATCTTGTCTCCATCTCTAGACTTGCTGATCAAGGGTACAAAATTGCATTTTAAGGAGATAGAGTTCTATCTTGGACTAAGAACTCATCTATTAAGAAAGCCATCTCCATTGGGGTTAGGGATAGAAGTCTTTATAAGCTTTGTAATAATCAAAATCCTAAGTTAAAGTTAACCCTTAGTAATGAAAAGTCAAATTCCACTGAAATTTGGCACAGAAGACTAGGTCACCTTAACTTTCGAGCCTTATCATCTATAGGTAAAATTGTGAAAGGCCTACCAAATCTAAAAACATATCATTCAAGAATTTGTAAAGGGTGTGCTTTAGGCAAAAATACTAAACATTCATTTCCCAAAAGTGATCATAAATCTAAAAGCATTCTTGAATTGATTCATACAGATCTTTGTAGTCCTATGTTAGTCCCCTCTCTTAATGGATGTCATTTCTATGTAATTTTCATTGATGATTACTCTAGGAGAACATGGATTTATTTTCTAAAACAAAAAGAGTCATCTGAGGTCTTATCCAAGTTTAAAGAATTTAAATCCTTAGTTGAAAATCAATCAAGACAAAAGATCAAAACCCTAAGGTCTGACAATGGGGGTGAGTTCACATCTGATATCTTTAAAAACTTTTGTATTTCTGTTGGGATTAAGAGAGAGTGTTCTGTACCTTATAATCCTCAATAGAGTGAAATAACTGAAAGGAAAAATAGATCTATTGTTGAATCTGCCAGTGCCATGTTACATGATCAAAATCTTCATTACTCCTTTTGGGCTGAAGCATCCAATGTTGTTGTCTACATTCAAAATCATTGCTCTCACCCTATATTAGAAAACACTACTCCAGAAGAAGTATTTACCGATGTTAAACTAGATTTAAGTCACCTAAGAATATTCAGATGTCCGGTCTATATTCACGTACCAAAAGAAAAGAGAACCAAATTGGAGCCTTCCGGGAAAAAGAGAATATTCATTGGTTATAGTGAAACTTCAAAAGGGTACAGGATCTATATTCCTGGACAAAGAACAATTGACATTAGTAGAGATGTTATATTTGAAGAAGACAATGCCTTCAAAATTTCTAGTAATAGTGACAAATCCATTTCAGAAGAAGATCAAGCTACAGAAATTGAGAGGGAGGATAATTCTGACATCTCTTCCATGTCAAATCATACAGAATCAGAAAATGTCAACCATACCAATAAGAAGAGACCCCTTTGGGCCAGGAAAATGTTAGCTTAAAATCAAGTTGAACTAGATGATGTAATTCAGAAAACCAAAAGAACTAGGAATCGATCCTGTTATGTTGCACTGCTATCTGAACTCGTAAAATATGAACTTACTAATGTTAAAGAAACACTTATCACATCAATCTTGGAAGGAAGCTATGATTGAGGAATATAACTCTATATTGAAAAATGATGTATGAGACATTGTACCAAGACCCAAAAACAAATCAGTTGTTTCTTTCAAATGGTTGTTCAAGATTAAACAAGCTGCAGATGGCAGTATTAAAAAGTACAAGGCAAGATTTGTAGCCCGAGGTTTCTCTCAAAAGGAAGGTATTGATTATGATGAGACTTTTGCCCCTATTGCTAGGTATACTTCAGTTAGAACAATTCTAGCTATTGCTGCATCTAGAGGATGGAAAGTACATCAAATGGATGTCAAAACAACATTTCTCAATGGAAAGATTGAAGAAAAAGTTTTTGTTGAACAACCAGAAGGGTTTAATACTTTTGATTGCAAGACTCATGTTTGTAAATTAAAGAAAGCACGTTATGGTCTTAAATAGGCTCCTAGAGCCTAGTATGAAAGAATAGATAATCACCTACTGAATTTGGGATATGTCAAAAATGAAGCCAATCCGAATCTATACTTCAAATCTGAAGGTAATGATATGGTTATCTTTGTATTATATGTTGATGATTTGCTAATTACAGGTGATGAACATCTTATAAAGAAATGTAAGCAAGATCTCTCTGCTGAATTTGAAATGAAGAACCTAGGGTTACTTCACTATTTTTTGGGGTTAGAAATTTGGCAGTTGGACAGCTGTATTATACTAAATCAAGGAAAATATACAGTTGGTATATTAACCAATTTTGGAATGATGGAATTCAAACCGGCTGCTACGCCTATGGAGATAAACCTACAAACTAAAAGATGATATGAATGAATCTAAGGATGTGGATCTACTTATTACAAAAAAATTATTGGATCCCTGATGTATCTGATTAATACCCGTCCTGACATATGCTATGCAACTCATACCTTGAGTCAATTTATGTGTGCACCTAAGAAGATACATTTGCATGTAGCTAAATACATATTGAGGTATCTGAAGGGTGCCATTGGAATGGGAATCAAATATGACAAAGTCAATCTTGAACTAATTGGATACTCAGATTCTGATTGGGTTGGAAGTTCTATTGAGCGTAAGAGCACATCAAGATATTGTTTCAGTCTTGGATCTGGTATGATTTCCTGGACTAGTCAGAAGCAAACTTCTGTAGCTTTAAGTTCTACCGAAACCGAGTACATTGCATCTTCCTTGGGTGCCAAAGAAGCAGTATGGCTACGAAAGTTGCTTCTAGATCTCTTTAAAAGACCTTTGAAGCTCACTATGATTTATTGTGATAATCAAAGTTGTATCAGCTTTCTTCTAATCCTGTGTTTCACAATCACTCTAAACACATTAAAATTCCATTTCATCACATCAAAGATATGGTTAATCGAGAAGTCATTCAATTGGAATATATATGTACAAATGATCAAACAACTGATATCCTTACCAAACCTCTTCCTAAAGTGAAACTAGAATACTTCAGAGAAAAACTTGGTATGATTATTTGTAATGGAAAAATTTGAAATAAAAGAGTTGTTTCATTTGAGATTTTGTTTCTATTAGTTACTTAATTGTATTTGATATGTAATGAAAGGTGACGATCTTTCATGGACATATTCAAGTGTAAGAAAATTATTTACAAGGTGACGATCTTGTAGATAATTATTACTGGGCTTCTCTAGACATTGCTCAAGTGCAAGTAGAGATTATTTTTGGGCTTCTCTAGACATTGCTTAAGTGCAAGTAGAGACTATTTCCGGGCTTCTCTAGACATTGCTTAAGTGCAAGTAGAGACCATTTGCTGATTCACATGATGTTGCTTATGTGATGACTTTGATTTAATTGATGTTTTGTTTCTCCCTAGCTAAAGAGGGAGTGTTAATGTTTAGCGTTAGAAGAAGCAAAACATGAATGCTACCACTATTTACTTTACATCACAAAGATATAAGCATCTGCATTACTAATATCTGTTTTATATTACAGAGAGATAAGTATCAAATTTATGTTACCACTGTCTGATATGTATCACAGAGATATGTGCATATCTACATATATTCATACTTACATATGCATACATATACGTATCCATATACCTCTATCATACATACGAATTACTAACAACAAGGTAAACATACTGTTGACCAACTTATATTGGTCCGGCTTATACTATCAACGACTCATTATTTGTATCGGGTTTCATACCCTTGCTTTGCCGTGGTTATTTATTAAGCATTATTGAGCCCTTTGATTGTTATCGGGTGCGGCTTATATCATTTGTTTTGGACAGTTGTATTAACTAAACATGCCTCTGAAGAGGCATGTCCCTACGTGGCTTTTGGTCCATGTAGAGACATGACTCTTCAGAGTCATTTCTCTTCTTGCATATATTTATACTCACTGCTGCCGCTGGGAAAAGCATCGAACAAAGGCATCTGAGTACCTACGGATAAGTATCAACATTGTTTATTGTTATCATCTTCATTTTGTTATATAGTGATCAGGAGTCTTTGCCATTGCTAAAGAAGGAAGACTGATAAAAGTTTGTTGCAAGTCACAGTTCAGATAAGTAATTATATTTTGCATAGTTTGATTAAGAATTTATCTACAAGCATTTGTAATTGTTTATCTATCAGTGATCCACTATTTTCAACGCCGATGAGCTCAGTTGAGTTAGAGGAGTTGAGTAATGCTTTCAGTTTTTATTTTTGGCTTCTAGTTTGGGGTCCAAGAATCTTCGACGAAGTCTCGCAACCCTCGTGAGTCAATAGTCGGATTTGAGGGCCTCAGTTGTGGAGTTATTAGGCTTTTTAATAGGCTTTGGTGAGTTTTGGCTCATTTTTGAGGGACTTACTATTTATAGTAAGGAAACTGTTGGTTCCGATGAGTTCAGTTGAGTTAGAAGAGTTGAGTAATGCTCTTAGTTTTTATTTTGGGCTTCTAGTTTGGGCTCCAAGAATCTTAGACAGAGTGTCTATTCATAATAAGTCACCTTGTCAAGTTCGCTCACCATCTTTCTTCATCTGGATCACTCTAGTGTTGTCAGATTTTGATTTTGATGCTTCTTTAGTCATATTCGTAAGACAAATGAATTATTACTATTCATCATCTAAATATGTTGAGGTTGCTATTTTTGTTGGTGTTGTATGCACCTCAGTATCATTGTTTATTGCATAGGGTAAGAATTTCAACACATGTATAACACGATTCAATTCAGAACAGGTACTTAATTCATGTGTGCACTTGCTGATTACAATCCGATTACAATGACTACAATGATCTATCGATGATTCCAAAGTCCATCTCAGACGTGTACATATACCTTTCCGAAGGGGTGACTCAAGTGTCACGCGCCCGTTCGGGTACTACTCTACCCGTCGGCTACACTATACATTTACCGACAACATCATCCCTCCCCCAAAAGAAAGGTCGTCTTCAGACGACAATTAGAAAATATCTGAAACAAATTAACAACAAAATACATTAACTAACTAACTACAACAAGACAGATTTGTTTCTGTCACATCACTTTCACATTCATCTCATGCCTGCACCAAACTGGTCTCCAAACCACTTTGCATCTGTAGTCTCTGCTAACACAATACTGTCTCCTTAGCTGACCTTGATAGCCACCCATGCTGCTTTCTCTGCTTCCCACTCTTGAGTACCCTGAGCCAAGTGTCGCTGTACTGTCTCCAACTGGATGATCAGCTCCTCCCGAGCTCTGTACGCATCCACCAAGACAGCCTTACATCCAACACCTGCTCCAAGTGCCTCTAGTACAAAGACACTCCATGCCTGCAATAGCTCCAAGTCTTCACCAACTAGTCAGACTTTCCATGACTGATATCCGCAACGACTAGGGGTCTAGGGGGCAACGCCCCCAGCGGGGTCGAGGGGTAGTGCCCCCGCGAGGTCCTGGGGCAGCATGGAACACACTAGCCAAGACCAAAATAGCATTCCAAAACCCACACAAAACTGCATGGAACACACTATTTCTGTCATTTTCTTCCAATTCCACACTCTTTCTAGCAACTGCTTATGTCTACCCTTCCCTTTGGCATCATGCATTACTCATTCCGAACTGTTTCAATCTGTCGTCGTTTTTTTTTTTTTTTTTAAATCTTTTTTTTGCTCTTCCACTTTCTCTTTCCTATAGACTTGATTTGTGAACTGGCTACAACAATTCCTCTTCCTTTCCTGATACCCTTCTTACGGCTGTCCCAGCTTCTCCCTTTCCTTTGGTCACCAAATCTATGTGAAATGCTTTCTGATCCCACCGTACGGACTTTATTCTTCATGAGCCTTCAATATGGATACGCTTGATCTCCTAGGGAAATTATTTTCTAGCCCTGCGACTTCTCCTTCCTAGCTTGAGACTGTGTTTCAAGATGGCTTCAAATATCTCTTACATATAATGCATACATTCTTATATTCTTCTTGCTCCTGTAGCTGTACGGACCTTCTTTCTTCCTCCTACGTACGGCCTTGCTTCCTCTGGTCCCCCAATCTGTACGGATTCATGCCGTACGGTCCTTTTGTAATCCTTATTCCACCATACAGTATGGTCTTTTCCACTTGAGGTCGTACGGTCTATCTGTCTTCTGTATGGTATGGTCTTTCAATCTTCCATACGGTACAGTCTTTATATCTTCTGTATGGTCTTGCTCGCCCCCACCAAAGCTTCGAGGTCGTACGGTCATCTGGCCCGTACGATCATGCTTTTGTTCCTATTTAATATTTTATTTTATTTAACATATGTTCTTTTTGGGCCGTACGGTCATCTAACTAAGCCGTATGGTCATTTAACTGCCTCCATTTTTCTTTTTTTAAGGTTGTACGGTCTTTTCCTCCCGACTCTTCTTATTTTATGACTTTATTAATTTGCTTCTCTTCTATACAATCTCTGCCAAAGCCGTATGGTAGACTTCTGCTCTCGATTACTTTAAAAATCTGCCTCTTAATGCCTTTACTTCATGCTTCATTTTATCACTTCATACTTTTACATTTTCTCACTTGACATTTTAAAACAATATTCAACTTTAGTATTATACATATATACATTATTTACAGACATCTTTTCTTCGTTCAATTATCTGCCCGCGGAGGATCCTTCCTTTCCCTGTATATTTTCAACTTTGATCCATTTACGGCATCTGGTATTTCTTTTCTGTCTAGTGTCTACAATTTAATTGCTCTGTTATATCCAACTTCCCGTATCTTGTATGGTCCAATCCATTTAACTTTAAATTTTCCAGGCCTTATTTCATTTCGTCTATTATACTTCAGTACCAATTGACCGGGTTGAAAGTTGTTCAATTTTAAACGCTTCTGATGCCATACCTTCCACCTGTTTTGTGCAACTTCCACGGCCCATGCTACATAGTTCTTATTCCTTTGGTACGGCCGCTTCTGTACCAGTATCACACCTTCGATTAATGGTATCCGGTGGACACACAGCTCTGGTGGCACTCCTTTTAAGTCCTTATACGTCCAAGCTGCTGCCTTCAATACTGGGTTCCAATCATCTCCTACAAGAATGTTCTTTGGATTTTCCTCATCACCCAAGTTTATTGTTTTCACTGTCGGCTCTTCATACTTCATTGGTTTATCTTTACTGAACGTATGGGCCGATGTTTCATCCACCTGCACTTCTCCTTCCTTCAGTTCACTATACTCCTTCAGAAACTCATTGCCTTCTTTTTCTTCCTCAACGCTCAAGACGTTGCAACTCAGAAAAACCTCATAATCTTCCATTTGCCAATGTAGTAGTCCATTTACAGAATCTAGGTCGTCATCAGTTGACCCTCCTAATCTCAACACCCCTTCTTCATCTGGTTCCATCCTTTTTTTCCCTTCGTCATCATTCTCACCTTCGCCTTCTGAGTCCGACAACGCTGCTTCCTCTCCTACCATTTGTGTATGCAAATCAATTATAAATCTCCTACCTCCTTTCTCCATTGACAGGGTGTTCCTTTTCCAATCATGCTTTACCTTAGTTTGCACCAACCACCCCCATCCCAGGATGGTGTCATACCCTCTTCTCTTTAATGGAATAACTACGAAATCCAGTAAAAATGGTTGTGTCCCAATTGTTACTGGCTGTGCCATTAGAGTGCCCAAGGGTTTTATCCCATGTTGATCTGCTGTTAGTAACTGAAAGGTGGGTGGCCATAGTGTTGGTTGTCCAAGTTTTTTCCAGATATCTTCCGACATCACATTCACTCCTGATCCTCCATCTACTATTGTATCCGTTAGCACCGTACCTAGAATGCCCATCTCCACCACTACTGGATGTCTACTTGTCGTCAGTGCTAGTAACATCGGATTTGTTGTTGCTCCCATGGCTGTTTCCTTACTATCCTTTGATTCCTCCGTCATTCTCGGGGATGTTGTCATATTTATAATGGCCGTATGCACCTGTGGCATGGTGAGAAGAAGATCATTAATTTAATTGGCACTTCTGTTTGCATTATCTGTTTCACCATATTTTGTTCTGCCAAGTTTCTTTTCGGAGTTTCAGCAGTTTCTTTCACTTGTGACTTCTCCGCTTTCATCTGTTTCTCTATCTTTGTTTGGGCTTTTTGTAACCTCTCCTTCTCTTCTTCCGCATTCCGATATTTTGCCTTCCTCGCCTGCTCCTGCGTGATTGCCAACACGTTATCATTACTTGTTTCAATACTTAATAAATTTACGCTTTGTTTTGGACATTTTGAATCTTCATGGTCCCCTGGACCACACCATCTGCACAGTAGCTGCAGCGTCTCCTTTGTAGTACAGTCCCTCGCGAAGTGACCCCAAAGATTACATGCCCGACACTGTATCATTGGCCGTCCACTCGCATCATACTGTATTCTACTCCGGCCTCCATTGTTATTGTTATTGTTTCCACCCCTTCCGCCTCTATTATTATTTCGATATCCACCTGAAGTTGCATCATTGCTCGTGTTATTACTATTGTTCGATGCTTCCTACGTTAGTAACACCTATTGGTGTCCTTTTGCTTTCAAGTTAAACGGGCACTCTTTCAGGGAATGCCCCGCCACCTAGCAGATGTCACAAAACTGCTTCTTCGGGCATGAACTCTTCGTATGGCCATCCTCCTTGCAATCTGTGCACCACAGTTCTCCTTTTATTATATCCGGATTCTTTTTCAAATTTTTGAATTCTTTCATCATCCGAAGCATGTCTTTCTGTAGTGCTTTCACCTTCTTGTTTGATTCCTCATCACTACTACTTTCTGAGGATGAATCATTTGAATTAGAGGACTTATGCTTTTTCTTCTTACTCGTCTTCTGTTCACTTTCCAAATCCATAGCGCGAGTATACGCATCGGCGTACGATGCCGGCGGTACAATCTTCATTTTCTTTTTAAGAGTCAGCCGTAGCCCCTCCACGAACCATCGTTTTTTCAGCCAATCCGCTGGTTGACTCTCCATCTTTCAGTCGCCTGGCATAGGTTCGGACTGTCTCATTCTTTCCTTGTTTGGTGCTGTATATTTTTGCCACTATTTCATTATCATCTTGGAGCAATCTGAATTCTGCTATAAATTCTTCTTTTACATTCTCCCATGTATTAAGTTTCTGAGGATTAGTGTCAGAAAACCAATCTATCATCACACTCCGTAGGGTCGCTGGAAATTGTCGTACCCAATCATCCTCATCCGTCACACCATTTGCCATCCATATGGTTTCACACATTTTACAATGTCTAATAGGGTCTACTGAACCATCACCATGAAACTTGGGTAACTTTTCTTTAGGGCCAGCCATCGTTACTTGCCTTTGATTCTAAGGTACTTGTGTACTCGCGCTGTTCTGAGCTCCTGCGCTGTTCTGGACTCCCCCGTTGTTCTGTGCTCTCCCGTTGTTCTGGACTCCCGCGCTGTTCTGGATAACAGTCTCAACAACTGCGTTGTCTGGTGAGAAATCTTCAAGTGACGTTCTATTCTCCGCTTGTATCCATTCGTCCAGTGTATCAGGAACGAAGAGATCACTCCACGCTCGTGCTCCCTCGGCACTCCGAGCCATGCGAGTTGCTTCCCTTCCGTTCGGAGACTCTCCCCTCGGCATATACAGGTTAAGGAATTCTTCCCTTGTTTCCTCCACCAAATTTAAGCATTGTCGAGTTTCTTTCAGCAATTCCTTGGCACTCCTCAGCCTAATAGGTGAGTGCACTCCCTCCGTCTATGCCTCGTCACCCCTTCAGTGCCCCTCAGCAATCTACTGAAGTCTCTGTCGACGCTCTGCTTGCTGTGTTAAAATTTAAATTTAAATTGCTGTACTTAGTTCATTCTTATCTTTCACCTTATTCCGATCTTTGTTTGGCAAATTCGACATTAATCTTCATATCATTCGTTCATTCCAAGTACGTCTAGCAACGGCGCCAAATGTTTACTGCATAGGGTAAGAAGTTCAACACATGTATAACACGATTCAATTTAGAACAGGTACTTTATTCATGTATGCACTTGCTGATTACAATCCGATTACAATGATTACAATGATCTATCGATGATTCCAAAGTCCATCTCGGATGTGTACATATACTTTTCCGAAGGGGTGACTCAAGTGTCACGCGCCCGTTCGGATACTACTCTACCCGTCGGCTACACTATACATTTACCAACAACAATCATAGCTCATTGGAACCGGGTTGAAAAGTTTTAAATTTTGAGCACAAGAAATAGTGGCCTTGTGTGTCAGAATATTATGTTGTGCTGTAAAAGGTCATTTTTGGGAGCCAAAAGAAATTAATAAATTGTATTATATTGCACTTTAATATGTTTAATAAGCTTCTTAAGTGGAGTTACATTTGGGAAATGGTGCCATTTGAAGATAATAAATATGAGTCCATTTGATGGAAAAACCATTGCTTTTGTTGCATGTGAGGAGTTTTTGAGTTTGTCCCCTTACTGAAGTGTAAGGGTTTGAAGCTAATTGTGCTTTTCTATAGCTGAGGTATTGTGGTTAAGTCTGAGTATTATTCCAATTGAATCATCTCCATTTTTGTACCACTATTGCTTTGGAGAATATCATTGGTGCTGAGAATTGTGCAAGTTTTCTATTACTTCTCTACTGTTTACACTTTATTTGAGAAGTTATTTACTGTTGAAGAAAATTGTCTGGTTTGGTAAGGGATTTGGTTGCATATTGAAAGATTAAGACCAACGAGTCTGATTGGAGAGAAATGGTTTGCATTTAGAGGCTTCCATTTTCATCTGTGGCAGCGTTAGAACCTCCCAAGGGCTATGGTTTGGATTGGGAATTTGTGGTGCCTTTAGAGAGGCCGCGGTTATCATCTACAGCAACGATTAGATTTATTTCTAAACTTGCAATCAATAAATAAGGCCTGCTTTTGAAGATTCAAGGCTTGCATTCAATGCTTGAGGCCCTGCATTTAGAGATTGTGGCATGTGATTTGATTGAGAAGCCCTGTGACTAGTTTGGAAGCTGAAAGCATCCAGTTCAGCTGAAGCAACTTTAATTGCTGTTGCAGATTGACATTGGGATGAGATAATACCAGGTTCATTGTTCCCTTTTGCAAATAGTTGTAATGTGTTTAGCAAATGTCAAAATATGCTACAACAATAGATTAAGTGTGAATTGTTCATCATCATTCTGATATATATGTTCAATTGAGTGGTGTACGTGAAATTATAATTAAAGTGTTGGAGAAGTTAGTTTTATGCTGACATTACATTTAGTTTTATATTCAGTAAGTTCCCAAGCTAATATCTTGAGTAAAAACTAAACTAGTGTCAGTTGGCATTATGTATTATCCCCTTCCGGATATTTCCCCAAAAACCCGTAATATTAAAGTGCAGACTTAAAACCCGAACAGTAAACCAATATCCAATAAAAATTCCAGAATTTAAATCGATTCTATAACCAGCAAATGTGCATACGAGAAATCCCAGAAAAACTTGTTTATTTTTCCAATAATCAGGTAGTACATAATAAACCAAGAATTAACACAAATAACCCAAAATGCGCTACTGTATTATACAACAGCAATACAATAACGTGCAACAACTCAAGTAATCCAATCTTATAAACAAAAATGACAATCAGATTGGAAATGTAAATGAAACCTGTAAGAAGGCTAGGTTTGCGTCCAACCTTCAAACGCTTCTTCAAGGATTTACATCCTCAAAGAAATAACCAGCAACTGTTTCCAGCTCCCAGATTAATATTTGCTTGAATATTATAATCTTCATATCCTCCCAAGTGGAGCCCGTTGTACCTTTAAGCCTTTTCCCAATGTGATGCACGCTCTTATAGGCAATGTGGGATAAAACACCTTTTTTGTCCTTTAGTCACTTAAGTGAACATAGTAACTTTTTAAAATAAAGTGACAAGTTAAATGACTTTAATAGTCACTTAGTCAGGAAACCATATAATCATCAGGCATTAAAATAGGTTACCAAATGAACTCAAATAATCTCATGCAATAGCTTGTTGGAAAGCTCTCGGTGAGACACTTCCAAACCAACACTGAGGTATCGAAAATACTGTGCTCTGATTACTTACTAAAAATAGTAAGCATCTGGACAAGCAATCCGTTCATACCTGTAGAAACCAAATGCCAGGATCCCATACTCGCCTCGAGAATGCGGTTTTACTCCTTAGCCGATGTACCCCAGCATGCATCTTCCTGAACTCAGAATGGTGAAATAGTACAATAAAAATCAATGTGCCTGATAATTGAATGCCAGGATCCCAAGTCTCACCATAAAGGGACACCAACGGCCATGTGCTACTACCCCGTGTCCCACTACCCTCAAACAGAATGAATGCCTCACTCCATGAGTGCCCCTGCGAATCTCTACCGTCAAGTGATGATGGGAGCTCGGCAATATACCAATATCCACCCCAAGATGATAATGTGCATAGGGATGCTCCCCCTGGATCCCAAATGAGAACTCGTGCGCTAACTGAGCTACCACTGACCAACTCCTATAGTATCAGCACCGCGTTACCACTATACCACTCTGGCAATATCCATACCGATGACAATGGTAGATCCAGCCAATCTGACTCCACCACTATATCACCTTGGTGGAAATGAAGTATTCCTAATCTCTGGAACTCTAATGTGTTAGAAGGGTGAAACACACAGCTCATAGTCACAGCATAATCCACTAGATGTAAGGTAATATTAACACCTGGATTCTTGATCAACCAATACATTGTGTCAAACCTATCGCCACCTGGATCCCAAAACAATCGAACCTCACATCCATTCGCCATATAGAGGTCAAAATACCTAGTAGCATCTATAACACAACATCTCTCTACAGCTCCCGCTAAACTCCCATGGATGTGATAACTAACCAAACCATCATGTCAACTGACACCATAGTCGTCCTGTAACCATGTACCCATAAGAGAACTTCGTGACATAGAAGTAGCAAACCATGTTGGATACATATCAGCATGATGTATAACCGATAGCTTTCCCTGCAAGTAATCCCCCACAAACAGCTGAGTTGGATGCTTGCATCCACTAATCCCACCTTTTGAAGATGGTGTATACCCATCCCACAAAGGATGATATAATTTTGGAACCAACCCACACTGATGCATCATCAAGTCCTCCATGCGTGGGTCAAAAGAAAAATGATGAGCACTCCTCACTGTGTATTCATGGTAAAATGCTCCAACCTCTGTCAATGGCTCATCACTAGAAACACTTGAATCAATCAGCTGATCCCTCTGACTCTGAAAATCAACAAACCGGCATTCAAAATCAGTTGCATGGAATGAAGTGACAGATTTGCTTCTAGGAGATGGAAACAAACCAACATGAGAGCTATACTCCCAATCAGATGACACTCTACGAATGCCCTATGTGGATGACAGAGTAGCGTCGTGTACTACCACACAACTCTCAGGAGAATCCACCATTGTGACACAAGAGCTACCAGTAAATTGTCTCGTATCAACTGTCATGGCACTAACCTCAAGAGAACTCGATACAACTAGTGGTTCTCTACTATTCTCCACCAAGGTACTCATCCCAACTGAAATATTTGCAATAGATGTAACCACATCCCTACTACAACCCATGGATATAAAATTCTTATCAACTGCCTCTGTATGTAATTGTACTATATCTGCAGTTGGTGGAGACTGTGCCAAACTCAACTCTTCTGTAAGCTTCTCAATCTATAATTGTGACTCTTGAAGGGCCAATTGGGCACTCTGCAAAGAGTCCATAGTCACCTCGAGCTCATGAGTGAGCTTATCAACCTTCTCTTCATTTCCCTACAATGCAACATAACAAATGTGATCCCGCTCGAGAAGAAAATCTCTATCTGCAAGTAGTTGTAGGTAATTTTGTTTCATCATTTCAATCGCTTCTCAGAGTGCACGTATCTCTGCAAGGGAAAAAACACTATCACCATGCTCATCTGTCAAAGGAGTACTCCAACCATAGGTGGCCAACATTTGACGAGCAACATCAAAATGCTTAATGGTTGTGGCAACCATCATGTCATTAACCTTCAATTGGCTTGCTAAATGATGATCCCCTTGTGACGAAACACTTCCATACCAATCTTCCAATTTGTCACCCGCACTGTGATATGAGGCTGAATCAATGTCACTCACCATATGATAAGCAGCATTGTGTATGCTATCATCTAGGCACTCCTCAATATCTAGGGTTTTGTTGCTATGCACCTCATAGGATGGCCCAACTGACAAGGTAGAAGCTGCTGACATAACAATATCTTCACACTCTTACACTTCCAAGGTGGTTGCGTGTCCCTCCACATCATAATCTTGGGATTCATTGTCATCAAATGAATTTTCTGATTCATTTTCTAAGGTCTGATTTTTGCCCTCCATAAGGTCATCTATACGATGGTCACTAACTATTGGGAATTCATCATAGAGTCTTCTAGATACTATAGGGACCTCTTGTTCCTCTTTCCTTTTAGTACTATTATCAAGTTGATCAACGACTTCCTTATATAAATTTTTTTATCTGTCCTCTACAAGGAGATCTCAAGCCAAATCATACCATTTATTTCTTATCATATCCGTCTTGTTTTGCAGCCCTAGCGGAAAGTCCACGTAATCCATGAAAGGAAATTCTTTTTGAAGCTTTGATGGGAATTTGTTATAATTTTTGTATAGTCTCCTTACTTCAGTTTTAATATCAAGTTGGAAGTCCATTTGATTCAGCACCCCCATTGTTTTGGTTTTTGCCGCTATAGGAACACCCTTTTGATACAATTGCTGCTTTGAAAGGTAATGCATTGCTGTAGATTAACACACACCAGGATGAAACTATGCCGTGGCCCAAGATTGATAGTCTCAATCTTTGCTAGCTCTTGTTTCCCTTCCCAACATGAGAATGGTGAAACTTGTGTAAGTGAAAGAAACTTAGCATGTAGGTATACTGCAAGGTGTTTTTAGTTAGCTAATGCCTCAGCCCGTATGAGAATATCTTGACGTTAGTTTTTCTGCCTAGCCACCTGTGAATATTCACCTATATATAACTGTTCCATTCTAGATATATATTAAACACTGTACTTATTGCCTGGTCTGTTTCCTCATGCCTTTGCCGACTTCTACCCACACCAACACAACTGAAATATCTCTGTCTCAGCATTAAAGGAAATTACACCAGCTCAATCACAAGTGCAGAACTTATATTTGGTAATTGTTATCAAAGGAGCCACAAATATCATATATTTCTAGCAATGAATATAGATCTAGTATTAAAACACGACTGCCTAGAAATTTCAGAATCGATGACTGAATCACATTTAATAACTCAAGGAAATTTAATAATAACATCCGCACTGAGACTGGGCATTATTTCATTCACTACTCTGCAATGTAAGTAACAGTCGACCTTGTATAATGGAATGTAATAACAGCACAGTTGTTCAAGTTTATGCAAGGTATTTAAGATGACAGACCCGTGAATGATGAAGAAATCTATTCAGAGTTTATGACGCCTAGGGAATACACCTCTAGCTCGCACCCTACTCCCAACCGGCCACTATTGGAAATAATATCAAGTCTGCTTCTAACCCGACCCTTCT
The DNA here is from genome assembly GCA_028749045.1 of Cupressus sempervirens. NCBI lineage: Eukaryota > Viridiplantae > Streptophyta > Pinopsida > Cupressales > Cupressaceae > Cupressus > Cupressus sempervirens. Next base: position 295,573,717 of record CM053784.1, read on the forward strand.
ACCTCCTCAGACACCTACTATGCGTAAGAGAGCTCCTGTGTTGGTTTAAAACATGTGACGTCCTGCTGTATCAATGTGCACCTGAATGTTATAGTCGGCTCTGGTTCGAGACCCTCTGGTATGGGTTGGTGGAATGTGCTTTCCACTTAAAAGGTCCAAAAGAACAGTGCCATAACTGTAACTGACACTCTTAGGTGTGACTCTTCTAGTTCTCAAATTTTCTGGAGGTGTGTATGCAAGATTTGCGTTGTAACTCTTTCCATCTCTGCTATTTTTCATAAGGCCAAAGCATGAAAGTTGAGGGTCCCCTTCCTTAAAACACTGTTGATATCAAACTTAACCACGCTGTAGGAAAAACGAGGATGCAGATAGCCCGAACATGAATGCTAGAAACTAACCCAACTAGCGAGTGTGCTATTCCAAGATTTTCTGTTGTTGGAAGTGGGAGGAACTAACTCGCTATAGCTGTGTCCACGTATCTGTATTGTCTTCCACTCACGTTTTCAAACTTGCAACCCGTCCAAGGTGATTGTCGGCATTAACCTAGGCGTAGAAATATATACTGTCCACCGTCCACACTTGCTGCATACCAGACATAGACTTCTCAATGGACGAGGGAAAAGATCAAGTTTGGGTTAGCCACCTCGACTCTTGCCTGTATCCTGAACCCCGTGGGCCTTCTACCTTTGTGTAACCCTATCTTGCTCAAAAAAAATGACTTCCAGCTATAGCAAGCACGCCCCTTTTTTTCTATGTCTAAGTTCCTTTAGTGTGACGACCTGTCTGGAAATAGTTAGAATACTCCAACGTTGAGAATGCCCTTGTTCAAACTCCCGACTATTCAATCTTCACCAGTTGGCTCTGCTCTGATGTGGTAACAAAACTCATGCCAACCTGTAACTCCTTGTAACACAGCCTGGGGATTAATCTGATTATCGTTTTCTTAGACCATCACAATGAACATACCATCAAATATCAACTCGACTGCCAGTTTAGAAACAACAATATTCAAACTTCAAACTCCAAATACCCAAAATACTGAACTTACTTTCAACCTTCAGGAACACATTATTTGCTCTCATAAATTTCTTGTAGTTTTGTGATCATTAACACCACACCCAACAATCTCATTAAAGAAATAAACATCTGTTACAGTTCTGCAAATGGGTCTATAACTTCAAAGGATATATATATATATATTTATTTATTTATTTTCTTTGAATAAACTTCCACAGGAGGGCAAGGTCTTTGGCTCTAATACCACTGTATTATCCCCTTTCGGATATTTCCCCAAAAACTTGTAATATTAAAGTGCAATCTTAAAACCCAAACAATAAACCAATATCCAATAAAAATTCCAGAATTTAAATCGATTCTATAACCAGCAAATGTGCATACGAGAAATTCCAGAAAAACTTGTTTATTTCTCCAATAATCAGGTAGTACATAATAAACCAAGAATTAACACAAATAACCCAAAATGCGCTACTGTATTATACAACAGCAATACAATAACGTGCAACAACTCAAGTAATCCAATCTTATAAACAAAAATGACAGTCAGATTGGAAATGTAAATGAAACCTGTAAGAAGGCTAGGTTTGCGTCCAACCTTCAAACGCTTCTTCAAGGATTTACATCCTCAAAGAAATAACCAGCAACTATTTCCAGCTCCCAGATTAATATTTGCTTGAATATTATAATCTTCATATCCTCCCAAGTGGAGCCCGTTGTACCTTTAAGCCTTTTCCCAATGTGATGCACGCTCTTATAGGCAATGTGGGATAAAACACCTTTTTTGTCCTTTAGTCACTTAAGTGAACATAGTAACTTTTTAAAATAAAGTGACAAGTTAAATGACGTTATTAGTCACTTAGTCAGGAAACCATATAATCATCAAGCATTAAAATAGCTGACTAAATGAACTTAGATAATCTCATGCAATAGCTCATTGGAAAGCTCTCGGCGAGACGCTTCCAAACCAACACTGAGGTATCGAAGATACCATGCTCTGATTACTTACTAAAAATAGTAAGCATCTAGACAACTTGCCAAAACTGCTTTGATGGGTCTGGAACTGGAAATGTCTAGGCCAAATCTTGAACTAAACCCCATAAGAACCTTTTCGCCCCCGAACCTAGGCGAAGTGAGCTGGCCACACAGAATTATAATGTCCCAGAAAAAGGGGACATTACACATTACCATGGTTGCTTGCGAAATGTTTGACGAAATGTTAGACAATTGATTACTAAGGAAATTGATGTTTGTTTTAGTCATAACTAGTGGAGAGTTATTAGAATGGTATTAGAGCAATTTATTGTCATCCTGTGGGGTAGGAAATTCAATGTTATTTTAGATTTGTTGTTATATTGGGAGTGACCAACACCCTGACATTTTCTAGCCATGGACAGATACATGAGGACTAGTAGTTCTATGAGCCGATGGAGCAGTGTGAAGAATAGCAAGAAAATAAATGCCTTGAGAGAGAGTATGGGAAAACTTAAGCTTCGTTAGCAGATGTTAGCGGCAAAGTCAGATCTAGTGACAATTGATAGAGTAGTGAGTTATATGGTTTCTGCGTTTAGGAGGCCAGCATCGAGTTTGCAAGGAAGCTTGAGTTTTCGCCAACAGGTGTCCATGATGCAGATGTTCCTATATTTAGTATGACACCTACTAGTCCTATCCATAGTTTCGATGATGGACATTCCACACAGAGACATGTGGATGTGTCAGGGCCCTTGGTAGACAGCAACACTGAGCGTCAACAAGTATAAGATTTCAGAGGTGTCACTACAGATAGTGCAAGGGCTATTGGGGTAGTAGTTTCCACTAATTGTGCAGACTCTCTAGAGGAGGGAATTTTTATTGGAGATTTATATGTCAGTGGTCATAGTGTTGCTCCAACGCAAGAGGCAACTCCTCAAGTGGGACCGGTGCATGCAGGGAGTCACTTAGTCATAATGTTGGTGATGTAGGTGTTACAACAGAGTTGGTGGGTGTTGGATCATGCTCTCGCATTATTGATTCACAGTTTGACATCGAGTTATGTGCGCAGAGTCAGGTGCTAGCAGTTGAGCATCTGTCAGGAGATGCGGATACATAAAGTATGGATATCTCTGATGATTTGTTGGATGATGTTATGAGCTGCATTGGGTATGATATCCCTTGTCGGATATCAGGTGGTGACTTCGAGGAGGTTTTGGATGGGTTCTGGGATCAAGATTTACAACGACTTTCTGTTGAGGGGGAAGTAGAGTCATGCGAGGAGTGCTATACTGTGTGGACTTCCGCTTCTTCAAAGGAGGTGTCGGTTGAGGTACCGAGTAGTTGTATCTCGATTGCAGATGTGTGCAAGGACGGTAGCGCACATGCAATGAGCGATCATGTGATGAGCAACTTTGATTGAGTTTTTTATCATAGTGCATTTAGTGAGACAAAAGGCTTGCATAGGGGTCTAGGGTTACAGAGGCATCATGTGGCTAGTCTGTTGAAGGTGAGTGATGGTGACATCTCTTCAGCTTTTGAGCATTATGATGTGATTCACTAGATGTTAGCCACATATGGTTCGAGTGCTCCTATGTCAAATGAGCACGGTAATAGTACTCTTTCTCTAGCAAAGGTTCATGTGCTTCGAGAGGTTGTCAAGATCTTGAAGCATAATTATTCACAATTAGTTGCTAATAGGGATTACTTTCTGGAGTGGGATAGCACCTGTTATGGGACATTGTCAGAGAAAGAGGAGGTGGTTGAGCTCACCCATGAGCTCGAGGTGACTATGGACTCACTATAGTGTACCCAGTTGGCTTTCTAGGAGTCACAGTCACGGTTGGATGAGGTGATTGTGGAGTTGGAGCGAGTATAGTCTACGCCAACCTTAGACCCAGTTTAGTTGCATATTGTGGTGGTTGTTGGTGAGTTTGCTTCCATTGTTGGGGATGAGGGACATGACAATGTGACAATCACATCCATCCAAGATATGGGTGCAGTAGGTAAAAGGGAGATGAGAGCATCAATGGAGATGATCTCTCATGGTGATTTTCTCCCTTTTGCTGGAAGCAAATCTACATCTCTATATCATACAACTAGTAGCAATGGATAGTTGGAAGTGCCACATTTTCAGAGGGATCAGCTGTGGGTCGCGAGGGAGCATATTGATTCTTCCACATACAATTTCTACTGCACTAAGTCATTCATGGAGTATTTACTCGAGTTCGGTGTTGCAAGAGGATTCATATAGAGTATCTAAGGGTAGTCTCATTTGGGGCTCTCGTGCTATGCGGTGTTTGGTAGGGAAGATTGTAGAGACCTTGACTGCAATGCTTCTCCACACGGATTTTGTGGTTGGGTTTGTTGAGAGGGTTGCCCAAGATCCTACCCAGCCAGTGGTTTGGAGTCAAATCTTGGAGTTGTCTCTTGATTCCTAGTTTGATACTAATGAGCCCTTGACATAGATTGGGAATTTCTAACGACATTACACTATGAGGAATGTTCGTCACTTCTCTTTTGACCCATAGGTAAAGGACTTAGTTTCACGTCGATGTGGGTTGGCTCTAGTATCATACCATCCATTATGGGATGAATTAGCATTGTCTTTTGCAAATGGGATCAACAGCTGCAAGTTAGATCACTTGTAGTATTGACACACTCGGGACAGTTTAGCGGAGGTTGGAGTCAGTGGTAGTGATTCAGGTACCTATGGTTGTTACCATCTCCATAGAGCAGTTGGGTGTGAGTGTCAGTTGGATGAGGACTCGGGTGTTGATAGAGTTGGTGTTTCAGTTGGGATGAATCTCATGGGTTGTTACCTCCATCAGTGTCTACAATCAGTTTTCAGATGATCTGGTTATTGCTATCCTTTATTTGGGTGTTGATAATTCAGGAGCCAGTTGTATGCAACAGTGATATTGCATAGTTTCACTGTTGGGAATTAAGTGGACTATGGTGTACATTTTTGCTCTAGGATTGCTTAGGGACAAGCAATTTTAGGGAGGGAGGATTGTAATGTCCCCATTTTAAACAGGTTCCAGCAATTGACTTGGTCAATTCATTGTCGCTAACCTCGTGAGCTGATAGTCGAATTTGAGGGTCTCAGTTGCGAAGTTATTAGGCTTTCTAGTAGCCTATGGTGAGTTTTGGCTCAGTTTGAGGGACTTAATTATGTATAGTATGTCAACTATTAGTTCCAATGAGCTCAGTTGAGTTGGAGGAGTTGAATGATGCTCTTAGTGTTTATTTTGGGCTTCTGGTTTGGGCTCCAAGAAAAATTTGAGGGAGCATCTATTTATAGTAAGTCACCCTGTAAGGTTCATTTATAGTCTTTCTTCATCAGAATGACTTTGGTGTTGTTTGATTTTGATTTTGATGTTTTTTCAATCATTTTTACAAGACAGGTGAATTATTATTATTCATCTAAATATGTTGAAGTTGCTATTTTCATTGGTGTTGTATGTTGGTCACCTCAATATCATAGCTCGTTGGAACCGGGTTGAAAAGTTTTAAATTGTGGGCACAAGAAACAATGGCCTTGTGTGTCAAAATATTATTTTATGGTGGAAAAGGTCAATTCTGGGAGTCAAAAGAAATTAATAAATTATATTAGATAACACTTTAATATATTTAATGTTATAAATGATGTTGTGTTGAGAAAGCTTCTTAAGTGAAGTTACGTTTGGGAAATTGGTGCCGTTTGGAGATTATAAATTTGAGCCCATTCGATGGGATAAACATCAGATTGATTATTTGCCTTTGTTGCTTGTGAGGAGTTTTTGAGTTTGTCCCATCGGGCTTTTCCACAGCTGAGGTATTGTGGTTAAGTCTGAGAATTATTTCGGTTGATTTATAATTTTATCTCCATTTCTGTACCATTGTTTCTTTAGAGAATACCATTGGTGCTGAGAATTGTGCAAGTTTGCTATTACTTCTCTACTATTTACACTGTATTTGAGAAGTTATTTACTGCTGAAGAAATTTACCTCCTTTTGTAAGGGATTTGGTTGCATATTTGAAAGATTAAGACCAGCGATTCTGATTGGAGAGATGGTTTGCATTTAGAGGCTTTTGTTTTCGTCTGTGGCAGCATTAGAACATCCTAAGGGTTGCGGTTTGGACTGGGAATTTGTGGTGCCTTTAGAGAGGCTATGAACATCATCTACAACAGCGATTGGATTTATTTCCAGAATTGCAATCAATAAATAACACCTGCATTTGAAGATTCAATGCTCACGTTTAGTGCTTGAGGCCCTGCATTTAGAGATTGTGGCTTGTGATTTCATTGAGAAGCCTTCTGACTAGTTTGGAAGCTGAAAACATCCAGTTCAGCTTAAGCAACTTTAATTGCTGTTGCAGATTGAGATTGGGCTGAGATAATACCAGGCTCATTTTTCTTTTTGCTAATAATTGTAATGTGTTTAGCAAATGCCGAAATATGCTACAACAATAGATTAAGTGGGAATTGTTCATCATCATTCTAATATCTATTTTGAATTGAGCTGTGTATGTGAAATTATAATTAAAAGTGTTAGAGAATTTAGTTCTATGCTGGCATTACATCTAGTTTTATATCCACTAAGTTCCCATGCTAATATCTTGAGTAAAAACTAAGCTAGCATCATCTAGCATTACCATGGTTGCCTGCGAAATGTTTGACGAAATGTCAAACAATTGATTACTAAGGAAATTGATGTTTGTTTTAGTCATAACCAGTGAGGGGTTATTACACCAACTTTTCCCTCTTGAGCTATCACCTCCCCTATTGACCATGATACCTTATAGGACACATCTACATTACTTAAATAGCCATTAGGACACATAGGTCGACTTTGAGTTCACATTCTCCAATTATAGGAAACGTGTTATACATTATAGGACTGACCTTAAGTATTCAAGGACTAAATACATGATACTTTATAAGAACATTTGTAGCCTTATATATGTTAGAATCTGATAAGATTAATAACCCAAAAAACTAGTGCAAAGAATAAATATCTAAACTATGAATGCAAATGATACAAAATCAAAATAGCATCATAGAGTTAGTCTCCAAGAGAGTAATGCAAATGCTGGAAGCAAAATAGCATTAAGAGGATGCAAAAAACCAAAGATATGCAAATACAAGCCAGGTAGCATGCTTATATAGGCTAGGAAGAGGGAGGAGGTGGCAACACCAACCAATGAGGAGCAACCATCTATCGGACTAAAGATAGCAAAGTATCTTCCCAAGATAGCTAATGGATGCTCACATGTAGGAAGGTGACACCTCACAACCATTCACCTAATAAGACATGCTTTATTAACCTAAGCGAGATTATTAAAAGTGTAGGAAAAACCTAGCAAAATAGGAAAAATAAAAAACTACACTAACACCCCCCCATAAGCGAAGCTTAGGTGGATGTAAAAATGGGTCCCGGCAAGTCAAGCCTAATGAGGTACCCATGTACATAAAATTCCCCCAAAAGAGAGAGAAAAGAGACTCCCCAAAGAAAATTAGGACTCCAAGTGAGAGGAAGCGGCCCCCCCAAAAGATGAAGCATCCCATACCTCCAACAAAGCTTGCAAATTTTGTCCGGTAGATCCACTTACATCGAACAATTTTTCTTCCCTTAGAAAAAGGGACAAGATCCGAAGTGTGGTTCCTCAACAAGGAACTATACTTTTCCTACATAGCTGTATCCCACTCAGAAATACCAGAAGCCTCATGAAAGGACTGTGGATTTGAGGCAGTAGCAATGAAGATATGTAGAGCATCCTAGAATTGTGAATGAGTCTGCTTGGTGTCTGATGGATCCCCAACCCAATCACCTGCAAACTGCAAGGTCTCTCTAGCCCAAAGTGGACCAAAAGATGGAGAATCTAGAGAAGAATCATCAACCTGTGAATGATGACTAGGAGAGGAAGGAGGTGAGTCCTCTGAATCACTCTCTGCATCAGAAGTGGAGGTAGAAGACTGCTCAAATGAATCTGACCCATTAGAAGATCTATCATGTATTCCAAGTGACTCCAATGTCAAAGTAGAAGGCAACCTTGTGACCATGCTCTGTTGGTTAAGCTGATGCAAGTAGTGGAAGTTAAGATGGCCAAACCGCTCATGCCATAATCTGCTCACATCATTAGAGTGAGTGAGTGAAACAGTCAAAGGAGGATCAGGAACAAAGTGAGAAAACATATAGAGTCATGATTGATGATTTGCTCTCCCAACTGCAATTGTAGAATCATTGTGCAACTCACATATCTCCACTGAACTAGGAGTGAACTCAACCCGCTTGCCTAAACCTGTATGAGTGATCTGGTGTACCGATTGGAGATTAGTTGACAATGAGGGTACATAAGGAACATCATGGAATGTACCATCCCCCACAACAACAGACCCTCTCCCACACACCTCAACAAGAGTGTTATCACCCATCAAAATAGAAGGCATAGTACACGGCTCCAAGGATGCAAGTTCTTCCTTAGATGAAGCCATGTGGTGTGAAGCACCCGAATCAAGAACCCAAGTGGATGGTGAGGAAGCAACTGCAAAAAGGGCCTTGCCCTTTCCTTGCCCCTTGCTGTTTTCTTTTTCCTTGTTAGACCCTTCATTAGAACTTTGTTTGATAGACTCAGGAACATTGATATTATTCTTCTCAAGAATGTATGTCAAGTGATCAAATTGTTTCTGCAAACATTTATGTTCATCATGACCAAGTCTTTTACAATAGGCACATTTGACATTTTCTTTCTTAGGCTTATCGCCCTTGGAAGATGGTGTATTAATAGTTGCTTTTGAAGAAACCGGCATCTAATCCTTCTTCTCCTCGCTATTCTTTTGTTTCTTGTCCTTACTATTGTTATTACTACTTTGTCCTTGTTCTTTTGTGCCTTGGTTAGCAGCCAAGGCATGTGACTTAAAGGACTTAAGAATGCCCATCTGGATTAGCTTGTCCTGTTCTCGAGTGAGATTGACAGCAAAATCATCTAAAGATGGCATGGTGAATTGAGTACCAAGTGCACCCTTAGTAGCATCGAAGGTAGAGACAAACGCAGAATATTCTAAACTTAGTTTAGAGAGAATACTAAGAATCAGTTGTTCATCTTTCTTTTCAATTCCACATTGTTTTAACTGCAGCCTTAGTGATTTCAATTTGGTGAAGAAATCTTGGATTGTGTTGAAATTGCCTGGACTCAAACTAATTAATTCATTTTCCAACATATGACCCCTCATTGAATCTTGTGTGCCAAATAGTGTCTCTAGCTTTGTCCATACTTCATTTGGTGTATCCAAAGACTCAATGTGAAATAGCAAGTCAGGAGAAACAGACAAACACAATGTTCCATATGCCTCATCACATTTGTTAAACCACTTAGGCTTGTCTTCATCTTTAGTAGGTTCAATTTCAAGTCCCATAGTTATCCTATTTAATCCAACTTTCATTAAGTGAATTGTCATGCGTGATTTCCACTCAAAGTAATTGTATGGAGTTAGGATGGGCATATTTGTTTGATCCATAATGAAGAAATGCAGAGAAGAAATGCTAAAAAGAAGAGAACCCAGCCATGACAATGCCCCCCCACCCCCCTTTTTACTCAATCAAAGAACCCCCTCCCAAAGAAATATGATTTGGCACTTTATTTTAGTGCGTTTACAACTACCACTAGAAAGAAATACTTAGTGGTCTTGATTTCAATGCATTACAAACCCTCATGAAGAGCATATGCTAGAAGTGAAACTTGGGCACAATAATCAAAGAAATAAATAGCACCACTGCGATCTACTCGAAAAATCATGCACTTTCAAAAAAAGAATCGCCTCGATACAAGGTCCTATGAGAAAGTTATGATCCTCCGAAGTTTTCAAAACGAGAACTGTGCACAGTCACAGCTGAGAATTTGCAATTTCTGAAGAATTCATGCATGAAAATCAAAAAACAACTCCACTAGTGGATAGAGAACAAAAAAATAGCCAAGTTCATAACAAGAATCATCAAAATCGGAGTTCGTATGAGCAAGAATGAGACATTTGAAAACTGCGTTCAAATCTGCGACTGCCAACGGAGAGGGGTATGGCTGTAGCCTTTCATGCTCGATTCTGAAAAATATACAGCTTGCATGCAAAATCTAAAAGATACCCAGATGGTTTTTTGGGGCTGCGAACAAAACCCAGAAAGCATTTTCCTTGCTGATGTACAGAAGATGTTGCTGTAGTGTAAATCAAACGCCTTTAACAGTAAAAAACGGCTCCAAAAATAAAAACCGACCCTAGCAACCAAAATATGACATGCAAATGCTGGATCAGCTTCCTAAGTCCATCAATGGCATGCTGGAACCTGCAATACTGATTGAAAACTCCAAATATGCAAGTTGGTTGTCAAATTTGAGATTGAAACCCCAGAAAGAAATGGTTTTTGTCAAAACTTTTCTGATTCTCAAGATCATCCAAAGATGCAAGAGAAGAGCATACTTCATTTTTCAAAAAACTACAAAAAAATTTATTAGCCCCCCCTGAATCTCTCAAATAAGGAAACTAAAATCTACTCTTGGACATAGAAAAGCTCTGATACCATGTTAGAATCTGATAAAATTAATAACCCAGAAAACTAGTGCAAAGAATAAATATCTAAACTATGAATGCAAATGATACAAAATCAAAATAGCATCATAGAGTTAGTATCCAAGAGAGTAATGCAAATGTTGGAAGCAAAATAGCATTAAGAGGATGCAAAAAATTAGAGATATGCAAATACAAGCCAGGTAGCATGCTTATATAGGCTAGGAAGAGGGAGGAGGTGGCAACACCAACCAATGAGGAGCAACCATCTATCGGACTAAAGATAGCAAAGTATCTTCCCAAGATAGCTAATGGATGCTCACATGTAGGAAGGTGACACCTCACAACCATTCACCTAATAAGACATGCTTTATTAACCTAAGTGGGATTATTAAAAGTGTAGGAAAAACCTAGCAAAATAGGAAAAATAAAAAACTACACTAACAATATATAGGTCCTCACATGATCCAGGAAACCATATGCAAAGTCACATAATCTCACAGAAAGAGATGGACCTTACAAAAGAAAAAACACCATGCATGGTTGGAAGAACCACATAGGAAATCAGCACTTGAGAAAATGTAACATAACACCAAGCATATGTAACATTGAATTTTGTGAACATAGAAGAATGATCTAGGATAGGTCCACAATAAGAAGCCAAGCCCCTGAAATATGAAATCAAGTGATCACCAACTAAAACTGTTAGACAAGAACTGGAAAACAAAAAACAAAGCAAATATCTTTTTGGGTGATTCAAGATTGCCAACAACCCAAGGATGCTCCTACATTAGACACCCAAGGTGATAAAAAGATGTTCCATAAGGACTTATGAACATTTGAAAGGACTCAACACATAAATCCTATGCTCATTCTTAACCCACAAACCTCTTCATCAATCAACACAGAAGTCTATCCAAACTTACTATTATAACCCACTATTCCATCAGATACCTCATATTTGCTGCTACTACCAGGATTAAATGAATCACACTTACTGCAAATCTTCATCTGATTAGAAATCTTCTTTCCTTACCTATATTCTTAACTATAGAATCAGACAACTTTCTCCAATTAGACTATCTTTCATTAATTGCAACTTGAACCGCATGCTCTATTGTATTCAAGCTTAAAGTTCTACAAACACTAAAGTTCTTTGCCCTTCCTCCTTCCTCATCCTTCAATGGAATCAAAACAAATTTTCTTCAATCCTTCTCAACTGTAACAGTATTCTTTTTGCAATCATGAATAGCTCCTCTATCAAACTATCTCACCTATATTCTTAACTATAGAATTAGACAACTTTCTCCAATTAGACTATCTTCCATTAACTACAACTTGAACCGCATGCTCTTTTGTATTCAAGCTGAAAGTTCTAAAGACACTAAAGTTCTTTGCCCTTCATCCTTCCCCATCCTTCAAGGAATCAAAACAATTTTTTGTCAATCCTTCTCAACTATAACAATATTCTTTCTGCAATCATGAATAGCTCCTTTGTCAAACTGCCAAGGTCTCCCAAGTAAAACATGACAAGCACTCATGTTAACAACAGCACTTAAAACTTCATCCTTAAAAGGTCCAATATTGAAGTTAACCAAGAGTTGTTCTCTAACTTGCACCATATGATCATCTTGAAACCAACTTATACCATAAGGAGTAGGATGTTTTAACCTTTGCAATTCAAGCTTTCTAACCATTTCCATCGATAATAACCTTGCAACATTTTCCTTGAGATTTGCAAATAGACCTAAATAAGTTTCTTCTTTGTACTGGTTCCTCATCATGCTTAGCTAACATGATCCTTCTCAGCAGGAGAGATTTTCCAACCTCATGTGAAGCCAAATCAACATCAGATGTTTCCTTTTTATGATCTTCTTGTACTACCAAGTTTTGTTTGTCAATCTTTTTACCAACATTCAATTTCTTAATGTCCCTCTTTACCACATTTGAAACAAGTACCTTTGAATGCAAATTTCTTATCAGAAATTTCTTGTTTACCATTATCCACATTTGTCAACTGTTTAGCTTGCTTCCTTCCTAACTTATCTTTTGCCTTCAATGCATATTGATAAGTATCTTCAACTAAACTAAGTTTCAGCATGCTCAACTCATCCTAAATGTTAAATTTCAAACCATTAAAATACCTTGCAACCTTTTCCTTACAAGATTCACAATGTCCAGATCTGATTTGTACCTTGTAAAATTCTTCAATATATTCCTTTGCATTCATGCCCTTCCGTCTCAAGTTCTGCAACTTCTTAAATAATTCATGTTCATCATCTTCAGGAATGAATTTAGCCTTCAATCTAGAAACCATAGGTTTCCATCTACATTAATATTTGTGGTTTCTTGTTGGACATTACTTTTTTATCTTATCTTATCGTATCTTATCTACTAATTTTAGGTTCATCATTATCTTCTCTATCTTTTTGCAGTTTTTTTCCACCACAAGGCAGCATGACCTTTCAATTTAGTTTGTACTAACCTAACCCTCTATGGATCTAGAATATTCTCAAGCTCAACATAATCCTCAAGTTCATTAATCCAATCTATCAATTCCTTAGGATCTAATGAACCAGAATAATTTGATATCTCCATTCTATGACTCTTACCAACTTGTGCCATAACTCTCAATAATCTTTCTTCTTCTATAGGAATCTCTACTTCAGGTGCTTCAAGATCTTCAACAGCTTCTACATATTCATCCTCCGTCTCAGGATTTCTCCTCAAGCCATTCAAGATATTATGGATCTCATTCTTCATTTATGCCTTAAATTCTTCAAACATATGTTCCAACCTCCTAGGATTCATCCTTCTAGGCAGCATGCTGTATCAAAACAAGGTGCAACTACCTCAATCTTCGACATTTGTTCACCATCAAGAAGTCAACAAGCTTGTAATAATTTTCCACCAACTTGTGCAAGTCATATGCAATTGCGACCCAGAACAACGATCTACCACCTCACAACCAAGAAGTTCAGGTCTTGGCAAGCCCACCAAGATCAACCATTCTCTAATAAGCCACTAACTAGATCAACCTTGCTCTAATACCATCTGATGCAGTACAAGATTGGTGTATCCCCAAAGGAGATGACTAAAACCCCCAACAAAGACAATACAACGGAAATACAACAAGATACAATTGAAAACTAAACAACATCCTTTATAAACATCAAATCTTGAATTACATCAAATGAACACCATGCATGTTGGCTGTAAGGCCTTCCCAATTATGGCCAATACATTCCATATTATAGACCAACTCTTAGCTCTCGAACTATCACCTCCCCTACCAACCATGATACCTTACAAGACACATCTACATTACATATATAGCCATCAGGACACAGGTCGGCTTTGAGTTTGATGGAGCCCTAATTTTTGGATCTCCATTTATGCATTATTTTGAACTTTTCACCCTATGGTTAATATGGTTCTATTTTGCATATTTTAGGAGATTTCACACTAAACATCAGTAAATGTCTTGAGCATGCATAAGGAGAATCCCAATCTCATTACTTTTTTGGTGAATATCTGCATCTGGAGACCATTATGGAAGACCAAGCATGTATATATTTTATTAACTACGTGAACATGTGGAATTAGAACATATTGAGGTTGGGAATGACTTGGTAGCCATATATGGAAAGTTTAGAGGTATTGAGTTGGCCCATGAACTATCCCAGCCTATGGCTCCCTATCAAGAGTATATGAAATTATTTGATAGAATTACTAAAGGATATAGTCACGAATATATCATTGAGAGAGCATCAAATTAATATTATAAGATTATATAACCACATAAGGAACAGTAACTATATCACTGCTCAAGCTAGACAAGTGCAAGTATTTATAATCCATGTTTGGGATATGGTTGCTGTAAGCAACATATCAGACATTCATCAGAATACAGAAGTTAATAATTCATATTAAGTAATCCAAAAATGTTTCTAAGCATTGTGTGAAGAAGATTTTGTGTCTATCGCAGGTATTAGAAGACACAACACAGTTCAAAATACGTATGAAAATACAAGTACAACAATGATGAAAAAGAAATATGCACTATATAGAGGATGTAATGTCCCCAATTTTGTTAGCATCAAAGTTTCAGAGATTAGCCTATTATTGTGATCCTCGTAGGCTAATTATTGTGGATAGAGGGTCTTTTGTGGTAGTGGCTTGGCTTGGGAGGGTCTCATCTTCTCCACATCTCAGCAAGCTACATGTTGGTCTTCGTTTGGCTCAGATCGGACTTCATTTGCGCTTAGTTTTGTGTACTTACTAATTGTGGTAAGTTGGTGTTGATCGAGATGGACCCTTTCTATTTTTGGAAAGTGCATTTGGTCACATGGAGAAATAATAGGTATGACTCCTATTTCAGACGACATATTTAAATGATGAGTATTTTGGGAGTTATTATATTTTTAGTGGCCAAATTATTATTAATTATGAAATGGCTTATTAAAAAGTTATAATTTCACTTAAGTTGACAGTTGTGTTATCATTGAAAAGTGTCATTTATAAATTAGTTAAGCCAAGTCAAGTGAGAGAATCTAAAGGAAGCTTCTTATTAATGTTGTGTGTTGAAGCTTCTTGAGTGAAGTTACATTTTGACAACAAAAAGGAATTTGGAGGTTATAAATACAAGTCCATTTATTGAGAAAAGCATGCTTGAATATATATTTGCTTTTTTTGCCTTTGTGGCTTTCTGAGGTACTGAATTTTGTTGCCCTTGCTAAGATATAAGGGAAGTTGAAAAGTGTTTTCAAATCACTGCTGAGGTAAAGTGATTCCATTTAATCTCCCTTACTGGTATTATTTGTGGCTGGGAGTATTGCATTTCTGGAGTTTGATTGGCATCTTCCATTACTGTACTTACTGTGGCTTGGAAGATATATGTTGGCTGGAGGTTATCTATATTCTGCCATTGATTGAGAATAGGGCTGATAAGTAAAGAAAATCTCATGCTTTGGTACACCTAGGGTCTGGAGTTTGGCATCATTTCTCAGAGTTTTGCTGTAAGTTCTCATTGGCTCTTCACACACCTAGATTTCTGGTTGCAGGCTTTGGATTTCAGTGGTCTAAAAGTCCTGTCAAAGGACACATTAATGTCTATTGTTTGACATGTTTATCTCTACTATTTGGGTTGTTCAAACTGCATTCTAGAGCAGTATTATTTCTGAATCTGAATATCATAAAATCTCTATTTTGGGCATTTAACTCTCTGGATTTTAAATGACAATATTATGTTGTTCATTATTTATTTCTGCATATTTGGGCTGCTGTAGATACATTTTCAGGGCCTGCAATTAATTGAAAGAAGCTATTTCCAAGTTCCTCACACTAGTCTCATTTTATATATTCTGCCAGCTTTAGCTTGAATTAATAAGATTTTGCTATTACTTTCAGTATTGGCTGTTGTTAAGAATTGTCAATTCGATATTCATTATTTGGGAAATTAGTAAATCTTTAAGAATCCCAATCTCATTTACAGTTGTGAAGCCATAATTTGAGAATTTTGTTGTAGTTGCGAAGCATCTAGTTACGAACTTGCCTTAGTTCTATATGTGTGAGCTTGATTGGGGTTATTACAGAGGAACAGTACATGATTATATATGTTGAGATCAAAGCAAAGAATATAAGTTTCATTATGACAGTGGAGTGCTTGAAAAGGTTCAGCGAACTTATTGGAGATGGTCTGATATGCACAGAGCGCTTAAGTTTTATGATTCATCATGCACGATTACAGTCAAAAGATCTAAGATTGTGAACAGATTGTTTTCACACAGCGAACACATAACCTTAAGAGCACAGCACTAGTTGATCCTAATGATACTCGGCAAAGGTAGCAAAGGATACTGCGACCACAGTCTGAAATGAAGAGCAATACAATATGGACGTCAAACAGTAGATACTTAATGAAATTTATTAGGGTTCTTGAACCAGTGATGAAAATCTATGGTTATTTGATCCATCAAATGATCAATCTATGATGTGTATTAAGGCTGATTGCCTGAGATGTTCTTGGCCATCAAAAGTTTGAAAATGGACTCCATATAATCAAGCACTTGGATTGGTCTCCCCAGTGCTACAGGAATGTTTTACATCATGCAAAGACGAAAAATGAATAAGCAAGCCATTAATTGAAGCGTATTTGTTCTCCTTAGCATTAGTGATTTCCGTGGGGCTTTTTGGTATTGTTTCCTATCAATTATTATCCATATATTTTACTTACAGCACTCTATATTTATGGCAGGTATGTAAAACACGTGGGCAAAGCTTGAGTATGGACACGGGAGGAGAGTCTTTGCAGAGGAAGCCTCGAGTGACAAACAAGCCAAGTTTGACTCATACATGCCTCCAAAGGTCACCCTGTCCGTGTATTCTTGCACTCAAATGTCCAAAAGTATACACTTGGAAACCTTGTCATCATCTAGAAGAAGCTATGGTGTGCACTGAAGCCTATTTGGATATAGAGCTTGAGCGATTTGGTGACCTCTAACAATTATTAAATTGGAATTGGCCATCATATAATGAGTGGAAACCATGAAAAACTGATCATTATTAAATCAAAATTATATTAAAATTATATGATCGGAATTTTTGTTACAAAAGGGTGCAATGGTTAATAATGCCCCTTCATCCTTTATAAATATGAGATGAAAAATCAAAAGACACACAATTCATATATATTGATATATAAGATATACTTTTCCCAATTTTTGCTATATACTCTACGATATATTTTATTCTTTCATTGGTAAAGAAATGAAGTTTTGAACTAAGCTCATGAATTCTGGATTATTGAGTAAATATATTCATATGTGATTATGAAGTCAAACTGTATTGGATGGATTGTCCGTAAGGAGTATCTCCAATGCAATTTTATTTCGGGCATGATCAGTAAGAAATATTTATTTTATTTGCATGAAGCTTTAGAGTTGAAATATTATATAGTTTCATCCTTTATAATTGTTGTTTTTCTTTTATAAATAATTTATCTCCTACTTATCAATGCATGAGCTTAAGGGGCTTTCTAATGAATGGTTCATAAGGCCCAACTCTTGGTGAAGGTTTTGCAAATAGGGTTGTAAGCTTTGGGTTTAACCATGGAGGAAACTCCGTAGTTAAGCGCGCTTAAATTGGAGTAGTACTAGGATGGGTGACCTCCCGAGAGGTCCCTGTACTTCACCCCAGTGAGCATCACCTAGATCTAATGAGTGCTAAGTGTTCCATTTACTCTCATGAGAGATGGATTCATGTTGAATCACTACTCATGAAACATGGGTCAATGAGTTTGACTCAAAATCACACAGTTAAATCTTGATAGCAATATCACAATAATTTATATGATAGATAAGTGGACACAATCAATTATAGCATTTTAAAATCGAGCATCATAGATATTGAAAAATATTTAATTGTTTATGAATCGATGTCTGGTTTGCCTCCGAACCACAGGAGTTAAAATACATTCTAGATTATTTTAAAATTGTGTCCTTATATGATTTGCCGCATCTTGATTACTAAATTGTTTATAATTTACGTGTGTAGAATTTTATAAAAGTTGTATGTTTTAAACTTTTAATACTAACTCTATCGCCCTTCCGCATTGGTCTTTATATTTTTCATAATTCACAACCATATGCTAACAATTATTTCATATCTTTCCTTTGAAGAATTAATATATTCATTTGTTGCAATCATCTATAATAATTACTTTTATTTAAAATCCGCACATATTCATTATTCTTAATTTTTAATTTGTAAGTTAAAAGCTTTCTATAATTCTTGCCATTTGAAAAAGTTTTGTTGCATTCATATTCTAACCAATCTACTATAAGCATCCTGGGCTTAAGTGTTCTGTTCAGGATTAGGTAGTTTTGCAGAGCTAGAAGTGCAGGGAACTCAGACCACATTGTTCAGTTCCGTCAAGTTGGCCATAACCAATTGGATATCCCAGCATCAAGTTGGCAAGACTCGTAAGATTCCAATCTGCAATTTTGGGAACCAACAGAGTTCACCTTCTCCAATAATAGGAAATGTGTTATACATTATAGGACTGACCCACAAATATTAAATGACTGAATACATGATACTTTATAAGAACATCTGTGACCTTAGATATAGGTCCTCACTTGATCCAAGAAACCATATGCAAAGCCACATAACCTCATGGAAAGAGATAAACCTCGCAGAAGCAAAACATTATGCATTGTTGGAAGAACCATACAGGAAATTAGTACCCGAGAAGATGAAACATAACTCCGAACATGTGTAACATTGAATTCTGTGAACATGGGAGAGGTTTACAATAATAAACCAAGCCCACGAAATCTGAAATAGGGAATCAAGTGATCGCCAACTCAAACTGTCAGACTAGAACTAGAAAACAAAAAACAAAACAAATATCTTTTTGGGTGATGCAATATCGCCAACAACCCAAGGATGCTCCCGCATCAATCTAGGTGATGCTCACAAAGGCAAAGCACCAAGACTTCTCGGGAGGCCACCATCCCAGTACTACTACAACTCAAGTGTACTTTGCTATGATGTTTCCTCCATGGTTAAAACCACTCTGCTTGCAACCCCATTCGCAAAACCTTCAGCAAATGTTGTGCCTTATGAACCATCCATTTGAAAGCCCCTTAAGCTCATCTATTGATAAATATGAGATATTTTTCATAGCAAGGAAAATTGTGATATTGCTATCAGGATTCAATTGTATAGTTTTTTGAGTCGAACTCATGAACCATGTTTCATGGGCAGTGGTTTGCATGAACCCATCACTCATGAGAATGAATGGAACACTTCGCACTTATTGAATCTAGGTGATGCTCAGAGATGAAGCACCAAGACTTCATAGGGGGTCACCCATCTTAGTACTAATCCAGCTCGAGTGAGCTTCATTATGGAGTTTACTCCATGGTTAAAACCAATCTGTTTGCAACCCCAGTGGCAAAACCTTCAACAAGTGTCGTGCCATATGACCCATTCTTTAGAAAACTCCTTAAGATCAGCAACTGATAAGTAGGAGATATTTTTCGTAGCATGTCAAATTGTGATATTGCTATTAAGATTCAACTATGTATTTTTTTGAGTCAAACTCATTGACCCATGTTTCATGAGTAGTGGTTCACATGAATACATCTCTCATGAGAATGAATATGTTATAGTTGCATACCACAAACGACTAAATTCATAATACTGATTTTGAAGATTGCAAGTATCTTGAAACAGATTCCATGAGTGGTCTTGATCCAATTCCTTGATATTTGTCAATTGCTTGATTGATGCCTGGTTTTTTATTATTGATGGTAGATCTGTATATTTGATCTGCTCACTTTGACATTTTATTCCAAGAAGAGGTTTGACTTATATTGTCCTCAAGAAGGGACAAATGGCCAGAGCCTTTGCCAAGGATAACCTTTCTCAAAAGAGGTGTCTTCTCTACAGAACCATTGCCTTAATATTTCAGTCAATCTGCCTTTTTGTTCATAGATCTAATGCTTCTTTCCATGTGATGATTTTATTCTTCCTCCCCTTCAAATGAATTCTTCCTTTTATACCCTCCAATATGAGGTTGAAGTCATGATTCTTCACCATTTTTACTCCTTCAAAAGAGTTATGACTTTTGCTCTTAACAACTGGATAAAACTCTTAGTTGCCGATTCATGACACGAATCCGATTTGGGCACGTGAATCGGATCCGTGGATTTGGAATTTTTTTCCCAATTATGATTCGTGGAGGATTTGTGCATATATACATATATATACTAAAAAATAAGAGATATACATAATTCTAAAACTATATCATTACATAGTATGAATCTATGATTCTAGTATGCATCTATGAATCTAGTATACTTGATCAGTGATAATTAATCTATTTTCACAATTATAAAGAAAATCAACACATTCACATTGAATTACTGAAAGTGAAAGTTTGTAACATTCAAAATATAGATCATTAAACTTAAAGTTTGTAACATGATTTACTCAAGACTAAAGTTTTTGATTTAATCATCAAATGGATTTTTAAGAAAATCCCCATCAGAGGGATACTGATGAGCTACAAGTGTTGCATCTGTATCAGTAGAGGAACTCAAAACCAGGTTGTAGTAGAGGGGATTGTGAACTCATAATCCTCCTCATCATCATCCACATCAATCAAAGTGGATCTAGCAAGATCCCGGATGGTCATATGTAAATTAGGAGTCTCGGGTGCTACATCCCAAAGCTTTTTGGGCCCCTTCTTGGACATTGGATCCTTCCGTGACAACAACTGCAAATTGTTGTGAATGAACACAAGGTCTTCTTTTTTTAGAGTCAACCGGTAGCATTTGATTGAGTGGATAAAAGAGTAAGTACTCTGATTCTGCTCAGCTGCAGAAGAGTTGGCAACCTAAAGAGAAATTAAAAATTATATTTACAACAATCAAGATAAATAAATTAAATAATAAATTCAAGGAATTGAGAGTGTTAACCTTTAATAAATCAACTTTAGGCGATAAATTTTACAAACTTGGGATAGGACCTTTATGGAAAGAGGTTGGAGGTACATGAAGGCTTGCCCATGAAGGTACCACCATTTGATGCCATCCATCCTGCTTTGGTCTACTATGGCAATAGGGTGGAAATTCTCACCTAAGATGAAGGTAGGAAATTCACTCCTCACAATTGCCCCAATCTCTGGATCTTGGAATATTTTAGCTAGTGCCCTCTTATACCCATTTGCAACCTCTGCATCTCGAAATGGTGGCACTCTACCTGGAAGGAGAAGCACATCTACACTATAGTACCTAGGGATAACAAAAGACAATTGAACACTATCAAATATCAATAGCACAAACATTGGATAAAATAAGCACAAGCATTTGATAAGAACTACAATACCTCAGGGATAGAGCATATGCAAGGAGGTGCAAAGCTGTGGTCATCTTGTTCCATCAATGATGAACAATTGTTTCCACCTTCTTGTAAAGGGTGTCCTCAGGATCATTCTCCCTCCTTTGTATGACCTAGGATATGAGATTTGAATAATAGTTATAATTAGTGAATATGTCAATTTAAACTTTAGAATCTAGATATCTCTTAAATAAAAAATTGTTGTAAAAGAGTGTAGAACTTACCATTTTAATTTTTTCTAACATAGGGTCCATGGAATCATAAATATCCCCAAAGCATGACTCATCGTTGTTTGCAAAGCGAAGCATTACCATTATTGGATCAGTGACTTCCAACACATAAGTCACAAGACCCCACCAATCCTCATCCAGTATCATTCTTCTCACATTTAAGACCCTTGTATTGAAATTCTTCCAAATGCCCCATTGGGGGCTAATGACCATATGTTTCAATGCTTCTTTGACCTTCACAAGTCATCTCAAAACGATTGTGTGAGAGACAAAGTGGGTTTCAGCAATCTAAGAACATGTTAAACTCAAGTTAGTAATACATTTAAAAATTAAAACATGTTAATGTAAAAAACAAAAACAATTATGGAATCCAATAATATTCAATTATATATTAAATATACAAATTTACCTTCAATAATTCCAAGTCCGAGAAACTCCTAAAAATTGCTTGTGACATGTGATTTGTCACAAACATTTGAATCTCTTCAACTTCCTCATATATCTTTTTGACCCAATATATTTCAGTGCCAATTGCTTTCATCACCAAATTGAGAGAGTGAGACGGTGCATGGTGTCCAAAAGATATGATCATTTCTAGACTCTACAATTATCCTTCGAGCCCTGCAAACTTTTGCATTGTCCATGACCACTTGGACAACATTATCAGGACCCATTGAGTCTATGGCATCAATGAGAATGCGTGAAATAAATTCTGAATTTTTCACTTGCCCTTCACAATCAACTGCCTTCAAGAACATTGTCCCCTTAGGGCATACAACAACATTGATCAATGGACAATTTCTACAATCTTTCCACCCATCCGAAATAATAGACACACTCGATTGAACCCAAAAATCTCTTATTAATTGAAGTTTAGCCTCTACAAATTTCCTCTCATCATGTAATATGATAGTGCACAACTTCTCATAACCAGATGGTTTGTAACTATGGGTTGCTTCATTTATTGCTTCCACCATCTCCCTAAAATAAGGTGATCTCACAAAATTAAATGAAACACCATTTGCAATTTGTAATGTCCCCCACTTAGCCAGTTTGGAGGTATGTTGTCGTTAGCCCATTCTTGTATGGTCCCGAGGGCTAACCAAGACTTCAAAAGGGATCCTGAGGTTATTTGGCCTAGTCAAATTTAATTACAGGCCAAACGGAGTTCGTTTGTTGGGTTGTCAGGAAGACTTACTATTTTTAGTAAGCCAATAGGGGGATGCAGTGCTTTCAATTTTCAGTGACAGGATGAGATGCGTTTTGTTGGGCTCTTTCTAATGAGCTATTATATGTGGGATTTCGAGTTTATTTGGTATATTATTTTAATGTTTGAAGTTACAACGGTAAAGTGAATATTTAAATTAAATATTATAATGTTTCATAAAGTCACTTTATAAAAATCAAGAGTCCCCCTTTTGAGTACATACATAGACTTTGTAAAAAGAAAAAAAGAAGTAATATTAAAAGTCATGTATTATCCCACATTGGCAAGACGGAAGCGTGGAGCAAGTGAGGAAGGGATTAAAAGGAAGAGGATAGCTCTCATTTATGGAGGCTTGGAAATATCAAAGAAATTGGAGAATTTTCTAGAGATTATATCTCAATAGTTTGAAGGACAAAATCCCTTCAAGCTGGAAATCTTGATGCCATTGAAAGATATGGTCTTGAGATTCAACATGGTAGCAGTCTGAAAAAAGCAGATACGAAAAAGCAGCCCGAAAAAAGCGGAACCGAAAAAGCAGGCAGAAAAAGCAATCCGTAAAAGCAGTTCAAAAAGCGGAACCGAAAAAGCAGGCTGAAAAAGCGGGTACGAAAAAGCAGGCTGAAAAAGCAATTCGAAAAAAGCAAAGCAGAAGGGGTAGTATAGAAGGAAATTATTTCAGCCATCTACAACCAGGTTCTTTTGTTAGTATTGTTTTTAGGGTGTTATAAGCTTTCAGTTGTAAGTGTGCATTATACCAACATTATCATTTTGTAATCCATGTAAATGCCAAAGTCTTGGCCTTATTTCATGAGCATTGTAATTTTTATTGCAATTAAGAAGATAATAGTTGCTGGTGTCATTTAAGCAATTTAATATCATTATTTATCAGCTAGTTAGTTTGCATACCAACTGTTTGTAAAAATGTTAGTTGGCTGTAGGTGTTCATTTCTCATGCTTAGATCATATATATGCACTGAATATTGTCAAAATTAGTAGCACACTCATGTTAGGTCATTTGTGTAGTCCATTGTAGTCTTCTAGCACAAGATTTTCATTGATGCAAATTGTAAAAAGGTCATTTGAAGCTAGCTGAAATACTATATCAGTCATACGTCCCTTGCATGTGAATTGTTTGACAAAATTCTTTGAGCTTTCATCAGCATTTTTGAGGGCAGATTTGAGGAGGGTTATTACTGTGGTATTAGGGCTATAAGTCCTGCCATCCTGTGGTCTTATAGGGAATTTGGAACAGCCAAATAGAGGGGAAAGTGTTTGACGAAATGTCAAAACACTAAAATCAGAGCATTTTTTGTTTGAGAATGCGATAGGGGCCTTATAATTTCCGCAATACCAGAGTAAGACAAAATAGGATTTCAGACCTGCAGAGCAAACAATCTAGTTCATCCGTGCAGTTGGACATAGAATCCAGTCATACAGACACAGAGGAGGTATTCTTTCATCAAGACATCAATATGGGTGATCGAGATGACAGGAATGCTCGAGATCCTGGAGAGGAAAGATTCTTACAGTTATTAGAGACCTTGGCACAGGGACAATGATTAGCAGAACAGAGGGCATAGGAACAAAATCAGAGAATGGAGCTTATGATGCAGATGATGGCTCGTCAAATGGGGTTGAACGCTAACATAGGTGGAGGAAATAATCAGAATGGTAATAATCAGAATGGTAACAATCAGAATGGGAATAATCAGGATGGGACACATAATGGAGGTGAACAAGTTGAGAACAATTTCGGTCAAGCACCCCAACAAGCTAGGACAGTGAGTTCGAGGCCCATGATTCCCACATTTCCTCCTAGAGCTCTAGAGCAGCCCGTACCAGAGCCCCAGATCACTGATATACAGGACCAGTTGAGGAGAGATTGGGAAGCCGGAGGTCCAGAGGTCCAGATTTTACTGCTACAATTACCTTTAGGGAGTATATGGATGTGCGGATGAAACATATGCCACGTGGACATGATAGGAACTAGAGCTATGAGCTACGAAAGAAAATAGGGAAACTTCAGTTACCATATTATGATGGCTCGTGGAAGTCTATAGCAAGAGCTTGGGTTCAAAAGCTTGATACATACTTTCAATTGAACCCTATGCCTGAGGAAGAAGTTATTAAGTATGCAGCAATTCATCTGGATGGGTTAGCACACGAGTGGTGGCATCATGGTATGGTCACTATGGGTCATGCACACATTACCTCATATGTGGAGTTTACAGAGAGACTGATTGAATGTTTTGATAGGAAGGATCCAGAACTCCATTTCAAGGAGTTAGCTCAGCTTAAACAATGGGGATCATTGGAAACATACATTTCAGAATTTCAGATACTTGCAGTGTTAGTAACAGATGTATCTGAACAGAGGATACTGGTTCTATTTATGGATGGGTTAGTTGATTCGTTGAGAGGGTGGATTAAAGCTCTCAACCCTCCCACTTTGCAGGAAGCCATTAAGAAAGCTCGTGACATGGATTCCTCTTCAGCTTCTAAAAATAAATTCCAGGCAAAGAGTTTCCCTTCGAGGAAAGATAAGGTCAGTAAACCTTTTCATAGAGAGGGTCAGCCACATAGGGAGGAAAGTAAGAGGTTGGACAATGAGACACTTAATGATCTTAGGAAGAAGAAGCTTTGTTTTCATTGCAGGGAGCCTTGGGATTTGTCACATAAGTGTCCATTGAAAGCAAAAGCCAAACAGATGGAGTACTTTTCAGCCGAAGAGTCAGTGGATGGAGATTCAGAGCAGTCATCAGAATCAGATGGAGATGATAATTCTTCACATGAGGAAGCACACAGTGATAGCACGATAGCTCAATTGTCTAGCATACAGGAGGCCGTCACTTTCAGAGTTAGGGGAACTTTGGATGGACAAAGATTTGTGGCACTCATTGATACGGGGGCAACACATAACTTCATCGATAAAAAGTTTGTGACACGCAGAGGGCTACATACAGAAGAGCATAGGGGATTTAAGGTGATGGTTGCCGACGGCTTCAAAATCGACTGTACCAAGAAAATCTCCAACTTGCAGCTTCGTTTGGGAGATTATGACATGGTGGGAGATTTCTTTGTTGTCAACATTGGTGATCAGGATATGGTGCTTGGGATGAATTGGATGAAATCTCTGGAAGAGTTTACATTTAACCTCCAGAAAATGGAAATGAGGTTTGAGGCAAATGGTAAGAAGATAGTACTCAGAGGTTTGTCAGATGGGAGACTACGAGTGGTGTCACTCAAGCGGATGCAGAGTTTCTTCAGACACGACCAGGTGCAGTGGACAACAGAGTTTAGAGTAATGCCTGAGGTGACAGAGCAACATAAACAGGAGTATCCCCCTGATGTACAAAAAATAATAACCAAACATACTAAGGTGTTTGGTGAGATACCTCCAAGGAGACCCTCGGATAGGGGAATCGAGCATGTTATTGAGTTAGAGGAAGGGGCTAAGCCAGTCATCATCACACCCTACCACCATCCAAAGAGATATAAAGATGAAATAGAAAAGGCAATCAAGGAGTTGATTGACATGGGGCACATACGACCAAGCAAGAGTCCTTTTGCTTCTTCAGTAATATTGGTGAAGAAGAAGGATGGTACAATGAGGATGTGCATTGATTATAGGGAACTAAACAAGAAGAAAATCAAGAACTGATACCCTATTCCGCGCATTGATGAGCTTATTGATGAATTGCACGGTGCCTGCTACTTCTCTAAGATTGATTTGAGATCCGGCTACCACCAAATACGGGTTAGAGAGGTGGATGTGGAGAAGACAGCTTTTAGATGCCACTATGGACATTTTGAGTTCTTAGTCATGCCCTTTGGGTTGACTAATGCCCCCGCCAATTTCCAGTCCTGTATGAATAGAGTATTCAGAGATCAGTTGAGGAAGTTTGTGTTGATTTTTTTTGATGATATACTGATATACAGCCGTACTTGGGAGGAACATTTGAAGCATATTGATGCAGTGCTCAACATTCTAGAGAGGGAGTCATTATATGCCAAGATGAGTAAATGCGAGTTCGGGATGACAGAGTTGCTCTATCTAGGGCATATTATTAGTGCAGGAAGTGTTCGGGTTGACCCAGACAAGATCAGGGCCATTTTGGATTGGCCACCGCCGAGGAACATTTCGCAACTCAAGGGATTTCTTGGGCTTTGCGGGTTCTACCGCAGATTTGTGAAGGGATTGTCACATATAGCAGCACCACTTACAGATTTGACACGGAGAGACAGTTTCAAGTGGTCAGAGAAGGCTCAGGATTGTTTTGACAGGTTCAAGGAGCCGATGAGTACATGCCCTGTTTTAGCCATTCCAGATTTCACCAGGCCTTTTGAGCTGCAGTGTGATGCCTCAGGAGAGGGCGTAGGAGTTGTCCTCATGCAGGACAAACATCCCATCGCATATGAGAGCAAGAAATTACGAGGTGTTGAGAGAACTTACAGCATCTATGACAAAGAAATGCTAGCAATCATGCACGCGCTAGCTAAGTTCAGGCAATACTTAGCAAGGAGCCGATTCACAGTAAAAATAGATCATAACAGCTTGAAACATTTCCTTGGACAGAAGGATCTCAATGACAGGCAACAGAAATGAGTAAGTTACAGGCTTATGATTTTGACATAGTCTATGTCAAAGGGAAGAAAAATATCGTCGCAGATGCTTTATCCAGAAGGCCTCATTTGCTTGTTGTTGGGATAGTCATGGACGATTGGAGAGAGTTGATCTTGGCAGAGTATGCCAAGGATTGTTGGGCATCTAGTGTTATTGAAGGAACTATTCAAGATAGTTGATACACTGTTGTAAATGATTTGATCATCTACAAGGAAAGGATTTATTTAGTACCCGAGTCTGCTATGAAGCAGAAGATTCTGAGGGCATTTCATGATTCACCATTGGCAGGACATCCCGGATTCTTTAAGACATATCGACAGGTGAGAGAGCGCTTCACTTGGAAAGGACTCAAAACAAAGGTGCTTCAGTTTGTTAGGGAGTGCCCAGTATGTCAGCAGAACAAACAAGAACATTCCTTTCCAGGTCGTTTACTACAGCCCCTACCCATACCAGAGAAGAAGTGGGATAGCATTTTCATGGATTTCATTACAGGCCTCCCCAAGATACAGAGTTGAGATTGCATTT
Organism: Cupressus sempervirens; assembly: GCA_028749045.1. Lineage (NCBI taxonomy): Eukaryota > Viridiplantae > Streptophyta > Pinopsida > Cupressales > Cupressaceae > Cupressus > Cupressus sempervirens. The sequence goes on from CM053784.1 coordinate 295,601,733, forward strand.
TTGTTGTGGTAGACAGATTGACAAAATTTGCACATTTCTTTGTGATTTCGTCCACATATTCAGCAGTACAGACTGCAGAGCTATTCTTTCGAGAGGTATTTAGATTACATGGGATGCCACGGAACATAGTCAGCAACAGGGATAGTAGGTTTATGAGCCACTTTTGGCAGGAGTTGTTTAGGTTGTGTGGAACAGAGCTAACTCCGAGTACCAGTTACCACCCCCAAACTGATGGGCAGACAGAGATAGTGAATAAATGGGTTGAGGGGTACCTTCAAAACTACATTGCAGGAGAGCAGAAGGCTTGGGTGAAGTGGCTGCATCTAGGGGAGTACTGCTATAATACCTCTTTCCATATGTCTATTCAAATGTCCCCTTTCATGGCACTGTACGGGTATGATGCTCCTAATTTTCTGGATTTATTATTTGGGGACAGTAGGGTGCCTAAGGCCAAGGATATATTGCAGGAGTGTCAGGACATTATGCGATCCTTGAAGGAAAATTTGCAAGGGGCACAAAATTAGCAGAAGCAATATGCTAATCAGCATAGGGTTGAGAGATCTTTCGAGGTAGGAGACATGGTGTACCTCATGTTACAGCCGTATAGACAGTCCTCTCTCAAGAGGAGTGGAGCAGAGAAATTGAAACCACGCTACTATGGACCATTCAAAGTAATCAGGAGAGTGGGTGAGGTAGCTTATGAGTTGGAGCTGCCTGCAGACAATAAAGTACATAACGTGTTCCATGTGTCACACCTTAAGAAGGCATTGGGGCATAATGTGGTGCCTTAAGTAGTATTGCCACCTCTCGATGATGAGGGAAAACTTATCTTGATTCCTGAGGCTATACTTGACTCCAGGGAGAGGGTGCTTCGCAGGCGGACTATCAGGGAGTACCTAGTAAAGTGGAGGAACCTACCCTTTGAGGATGCGACATGGGAGGCAAAGGAGATTATTCAGCATCCTGAGTTGAGATTGCTTGGGGACAAGCAATTTCAAGAGGGGCGGACTGTAATGTCCCCCACTTAGCCAGTTTGGAGGTATGTTGTCATTAGCCCATTCTTGTATGGTCTCGAGGGCTAACCAGGACTTCAAAAGGGATCCTAAGGTTATTTGGCCTAGTCAAATTTAATTATAGGCCAAATGGAGTTCGTTTGTTGGGTTGTCAGGAAGACTTACTATTTTTAGTAAGCCAATAGGGGGATGGAGTGCCTTCAATTTTCAGTGACAGGATGAGATGCGTTTTGTTGGGCTCTTTCTAATGAGCTATTATATGTGGGATTTCGAGTTTATTTGGTATATTATTTTAATGTTTGAAGTTACAACGGTAAAGTGACTATTTAAATTAAATATTATAATGTTTCATAAAGTCACTTTATAAAAATCAAGAGTCCCCCTTTTGAGTACATACATGGACTTTGTAAAAAGAAAAAAAGAAGTAATATTAAAAGTCATGTATTATCCCACATTGGCAAGACGGAAGCGTGGAGCAAGTGAGGAAGGGATTAAAAGGAAGAGGATAGCTCTCATTTATGGAAGCTTGGAAATATCAAAGAAATTGGAGAATTTTCTGGAGATTATATCTCAATAGTTTGAAGGATGAAATCCCTTCAAGTTGGAAATCTTGACGCCATTGAAAGATATGGTCTTGAGATTCAACATGGTAGTAGTTTGAAAAAAGCAAATACAAAAAAGCAGCCCGAAAAAAGCGGAACCGAAAAAGCAAGCTAAAAAAGCGGGTACGAAAAAGCAAGCCGAAAAAGCAATTCGGAAAAAGCAAAGTAGAAGGGGCAGTATAGAAGGAAATTATTTCAGCCATCTACAACTAGGTTCTTTTGTTAGTATTGTTTTTAGGGTGTTATAAACTTTCAGCTGTAAGTGTGCATTATACCAGTATTATCATTTTGTAATCCATGTAAATGCCAAAGTCTTGGCCATATTTCATGAGCATTGTAATTTTCATTGCAATTAAGAAGATAATAGTTGCTGGTGTCATTTAAGCAATTTAATATCATTATTTATCGGCTAGTTAGTTTGCATACCAACTGTTTGTAAAAATGTCAGTTGGCTGTAGGTGTTCATTTCTCATGCTTAGATCATATATATGCACTGAATATTGTCAAAATTGGTAGCACACTCATGTTAGGTCATTTGTGTAGTCCATTGTAGTCTTCTAGCACAAGATTTTCATTGATGCAAATTGTAAAAAGGTCATTTGAAGCTAGCTGAAATACTATATCAGTCATACGTCCCTTGCATGTGAATTGTTTGACAAAATTCTTTGAGCTTTCATCAGCATTTTTGAGGGCAGATTTGAGGAGGGTTATTACACAATTAAACAACATCCAATTTTGTGATGAGTAATGTCTCTCTTTTCATTTTGTGATCCGATATGCGAATCCATTAACTAAGCTAAAACTTAATTATATTTTAATAATTTTTCTTATTCTAACAAATCTCTGCCTTATACATAATTTACTGCTTTTAATACAAATTGCTTCCTTTATGAATTTTTTACACCCTCCTAATAATGATCACCGCCTTCCAAGTAATCAGACCTTTCTACTTTTTAAATGCACGTCATTTGTCATTATTCAAAAGAGTGTCAGCCTTAAGGAAATATAAATTTAATTTATTTTAAACATTGAACAAGTTGGCCAAAATATCTAAAATTTATTGTTTTGATTGAAGGCAACATATTACTTGGAGGTTGACCTTAAACAGATTTAGTCTACTTTTATTTATCTTTATTTTGAGTCGGCCTTTGTCATGGTGTTGTGATCTGGGTTACAAGCCCTCATCTCAGGAGTGTTGTGCCTGAAGATGATTTGATGTAATCTAGGCACTTAGCAAATTTTCAGATCAAAATTGCAACATCTGTCTTTTTCCTCAAGAGAATCTGTGCCAAAAAGTTTATTTTGCATTTTTCTCATAAAGCCTCATATTTTTTCTGGCTATTGTAAGAAATTGCATTTTAAAAATACCTAAACTCTCTTAGGTCTCTCCATTTAGAAAATTAAATCTATAAAACGCCTTAGCCTCTCTCATTCTAAAAAGAACTAGAAATAGTTGCCAAAAGACAGTAAAAATTAATTTCAAATTTCACTCTTGGTGAATATTTGTGTTAAGCTTGAATGTTAGCATGGTTTCTTGCTTCTTAAAGTCATTTTTAAGTTCAGTAGTATGAAGATATATTGGGATTGATATTTGGTAAAGTTCCAGGATCATACCACCGGTGCTTGCTAATTGTAAGTTTCAACGTATGGTTAGTCTGAGCCCATCATTTATGTATTCAAGTTCAATCATTAGTTGTTTATGAATGAGTTGGTTCTGTAAATTTGAAGAATTCCTCTGAAGATTGCATCTATTTTGTTGTAGCTTTGATATAATCTAGTGAAATTAAATCCGGTTGACATTTTGGAATTCATATATTAAAATTTAATATTCACAAATTTTCATTCAGGTCTTACTTTAGCTTTCTGAACTCTACTCTTTAAGTTTATTTTGGAATTAGTTTTGACGAGTTTTATAACGTCAATTCTTATTGTAAAATCTGATGATATTGATATTTTAGATCTTAGGGTTTTCTGAGAAATCTTGCACAAACAGACTTCCAACTATGTGGGATATCAGCAAAATCAGATACATTGACTGAGCTATCTGAAGCACAGTCAAGACCTGATTACCAAAACCTTGGGGTAATGATATTTGAGCCGTCAAATAGGTTTTCCTTTCAAGAGAGAAGAAGATACCCAGTGCATTTTATTCTATATTGGAAAGTGCAAAAACATTAATCATCTTCCACCATCAAACCAACTTTGTGCAAAAAAAATCACTTATGAGGTGCGAGTCCAGTTCCGCTAGGGATGCATCCTTAGGTACGTAGACATAGATTATAGTTTGAAATTCTATATTCGAAGGAAAAACCATGAAGCTTTTTTGAGTCTAACGTAGCAATAATCATTTTGAGTGGAGATATATTGCATGCTAACTGCGTAATCAACTTCTTTGGATCAATTTGCGCAAGTACAGAGCAAGAAAAACAGCTTATTTTATTTTATTTTCTCATCGGTTTGAATTTTAATTAATTATAATTTCTCTTCGCCACAGTAAGGAAATTAGTTAAGACGCAAGACAAGGTAGCATGGTGAGGGTTTTCTCCATTTTGACTCTTTAGCTTTGCTATTTCTATGTTGTTGATAGATGCTAGAAGGGAAGAACTCGTAGCGTTGGCACCCCATGATAAGTTAAATTCTAACACAATTTAATTTTAACGAGGATTAATAATCCTCGACTATTATCCGGTGGAAAATAGTCCGCTCGACTATATGTTTTTCATGATCCATTCGGAATGATACCATATAATTAGTTGAAGAGGATCTTAAGTGGAAAAGGCTACACATTGTTTTCCTCATCGCCTCATTATTGCTATGATAGTTGTAGAAGATAACCAACACACAAAATAATGGGAACATATTCTATAACGGAGTAGGCCGTCAGAGCTTTTGCTCAGCTAGGGCCTATAGAGAAATAGTCTAGTTCCATGTAAAATATGGTAGTGAGCTAATATATTTTTTAACTTGAAATAGAGAAATATTTCCTACGCAGAGTGTCCATCTGTTATACAACAGCAAAGTAAGTATGGAGCACTGATAATTTTTTATAGCCTTTTGAAATTTTAAATGCCTTCCATGGTTAGTATCCACTGCAAAGTTGTGTTTGTGACTTTTTAGCTTCAATAAATATTTAAACTATTTCTCAATCACTTATATAGTTTTTCTTTGCTATATACCCCCTCATCTCCCCTTGTGTATAGTATTCAATATTAATTACAATGAATCACAACGTTGAATACCACGCATAAGAAAGTGATGCCGTTAGGCGCACATTTTCCTTATTTGATAGTTGAAGGGTCTTTGCATACTTTCCAAAATATTAATATGCACTAATATTTATATACTTATTATGAGCAGGTTGTCCATGCTGTACGAGGAAGAGTCCCTGTACTATTGGATGGTGGCATTCGTCGTGGCACAGATGTGTTCAAAGCATTGGCTCTTGGAGCACAAGCAGTTCTGGTCTGTGACATCTTTCTCTTTTTTGTTTTTATTTTTTTCCGGAGTTTTATTAAATGTTACACAGAAAATGCAGAATGGCCAGGTAAATGGATTGGCTTCACATGATTGCATTAGTATTTTCTTGCTTTTGAGTAAGAATCTCAAGTTGTTTTCCAATTCGCAACACTGCAGGTGGGACGGCCAATAGTATTTGGTCTCGCAGTGAAAGGCCAGAGTGGCGTTAAGAAAGTGTTAGATATGCTTCATGATGAGCTTGAATTGGCCATGTCTCTCAGCGGTTGTTGTTCTGTCAAAGCTATCACTAGGTCTCATGTTCAAACTGAGCATGAAATGATGCGATCATTGCTATGATATTTTAATTGCAAAGATGAGAGTTGAACACGTTTTCTAGTTTGTGCTTGTTAGTTCAGCATGACTTGGCTCGCACTGAAGAGGGTCATTCATAACACTATTCAAAAGGCATGGATCCTTTATTTTGTTAGACCATGAAAAGAGGGGCTCTATGTATTTAGCAATTGAGCAAGTGGTGAAATCATTACTACATGGAGGAGTTTTTTAAATGCTAGCAACTCTTGTTAGCATCGATCTATCTTGAAAACCAATCAATTAAGCTTTCAAAGCTTTCAGAAATGCTAAAATATTTAAAATATTACCATGCCAACCAGTCATGATAATGTGTCCATCTCTTGGTCTTTGTCCAAGCTGCGAGGTTTTTGCTTTAGCGTATGTGATTCGGCATTGTAAGACTGTATCATGCTTTTTAATGTAGTATGTTTTTCTCCTTAAAAAATGTGATGTCCTAATTTCAGAATAGTTTTAAATGGGAAATAAAGATTAATTACTAATATTAGATTATTAAAATAATCTTATTATTATTATTTATTTTAAAATACAAATATTATTTATAATATTAAATATCTTTAATATATACTATTGAATATATTTAAATCTAAAATATATATAATAATATCAAATTAAATATAAATTTTAATATATATTTTATATATAATAACATATCATTATAGACATATACATATTGAAATAATAATAACATAATATATATAGAAATATATATCAACTATCATTATATTTTATACAATAATAAATATTAATATATTAAGCATATAGGTTATGAGTTATCTAATTAAAGTATATATAATGAATTAATATTAATAATATTGTATTAATAAACAGTGATATAATATTAATATCAATAATATAATATACATATTAAAAGAAAAGACGTGTCTCTTCTCTTATTACTATATAAAAAGAAGTATTATATCAGTATGGGGGATATGAATGGATTTTATAAAACCTAAAATATAAATCGAAGGTAAAAATGAGTAATGTCTCGAAAGAGGACATTACAATTGGTCTCAGAGCTGTTTTCCTACCAGCCTATGAGAGTGTGTATGAGCAATAAAATAAAATACAGTTCATTTGTTTGGAGCAGAGTATAGATTGTAGTTTGGAAGGATAACCAATACGTTGAACAATTAATTGGTTTGCAGTAATCTATTCTGAAGCTGGTATTTTAACTGATTGAAATTTGGAAGCTATTACAAGCTTTATAATTTTAATATGTGAAAAGGCAATACTAGAGCATTTGTTATTTCTGAGAAAGAGTGTGTGGGACATATAACATTGGCATAAATTAAAGAAAAAATTCTTGAGGAACCAATAGCCTGAATTCGCATATTTTTAGTGTGGGTCTGACTCATCTGAAGATTGCTATATGAAATTATTTTTGAAACCAAAGAAAGGAGTTCAGAAGTTTATTAGAAATGTTTGTATCCATGTAATGTTTGCGGCTACTATATTGAAAGAAAAACTATGGAAGTGGAAGTGTGAAGAATAATATTTATCAACGCTGGGAGTATAAGTGGCGAATTAATGTTTGTACACCCAATATTTATTTTCAGTGTTCTCCAATGGTTCAATAATTCAATTTAATAGTTTTGAAGAAGGTTGTCGTGAAATATTCTAATATTTAGATAAAGTCTATAGACTCGGGCTAAATATTTGAGAGGAGAGTTTTCTATTGGCTCAAACGCTCGTGATCGTTTTCCTAAAGGTGGCTTGAAGCTGCATTGCCGCTAAATATTTTATACAAATGTTGCAATAACATTTTTCGGCTTTCTTGTTACTTGATCATGCATAACCTTGTCACAATTGTGGGGTCTACTGGAAAACGTTCTCAGAAATATTGTTATTGTATGGAGTTTACTTGATCATTGGAAAAATTGTTTGTGCAACCATTGACCGACTTCTTAATGCAACATGCCCTTCATTTCCTTCACTTTGGCTACAAATATGTCGCAACGTGGGGTTTGCAGCATCAACCAAAAACTAAAAGTGCCAACAATGGTTCGCTACAATCAGAGAAGATTATAATAATGATTCCTTTAGAGAAGACGATGAAGGTATGACTGCAAACTCTATGAAGGTTCAGAATCCATTTCCAGTCATTTACACAAAGTTGATAAAGCTCTCTTCACACGAGAGAATAGAACATGCACTCAGTGGTGCACTAGGCATTTTGCAAAATCTTCATCGATGTGTGCAGAGATTGGAGTTTGAAGAAGTTAAATGATTTAGTAATTTAAACCGCGATAGGATTTCAATGGTTGGGGCCCTCTCTGAAAATGATCGTAGCTTCACGTATTCTTGTGATTGTACGAGGCATTGCAGGTGCTCTGTGTTTAAACAAACGGAAGAGTTTTCTAGGCACATATTGGGAATTGACTTTCAAACTGCTGTTTCCAGATTTATGACAAGACAAAGTGCAATCTTTCCATATCAAAGAGTTATTATATAGTTTGTTATACTACTGAGGAACATAATAGACTGATGAATTACCAAGTGCACAGATTTAATTCCAGAACTCTTATTTCTGTTACTAGTGTTGACTAATATCTCCAACAAAAAAATTATGTCGCATTATTGCTTGCATAAGTTCTTTGAAAGAAACTCTTAAGTCGGCTAGTAAAGAAATAAATACCAGTTACAGTTATTATTAAAATGTTTAAATGTTGAGTATATGTAAAATGTTTGACAAAAAATTTGGATGTTCTTGGATGGTACTGTTCATAAGGGGTTGACCAAAAGGTTGTTTAATGAACTTGTGGATTTAATAAGGGCATCAAATGACATATTGGATTGGCCAATGTAGTTAGGAGAAAGTGTCTCAAGGGGCGTAAAACTTATGTATTGTGAATATTTGGAAGGTGCAAGAATGAAACAATTGCTGCATATATGTCGATTAAAATCACATGAATTAAACACACTCCTTTATAGCTGGAAGAAGATTTATGATTCAGAACACTAGAAAGGAAAGTTATCTTATAAAGAGGCTAAGACTGATAATAAGGAAAGGTTTAGACACGCTGCAATAATTACAGAGATAAAAAGTTTATTTAGAGATCTAGAATTAAGCATTTCTTTGGAATATAGACTGCAGTTATGTTGTCACAAAGGGTTTGAAATATTTCAAATATTCAGATTGACTTTTAAATTAAATGGATATTCAAACTTAATTATCAGATATTGAGAAAGTGATTGGTGGTTTGTAAGAATATAGAGTTCAAGACAAAAAAAAAAATGAGATATTTGATTTGTGAAGGGAAATTGCATTAAAAATTTAATGTCCCGGTTGGGGGACATTTAATGTCCTTTTCCCCTAAATTTATGGATAGGAAGTGTGCACAAGGTGAGGAGTAAATTGGTCGCATTTGGGCAAGAGAATCCCAACACGGATTTTAAGATCTAAGGGAGCCCAAGCTGAGCGCGTCCAAACTCGAGTAGCAATAAACCTTCCATTCATAATGAAACCAAACATGTTCCTAGTGGGTAGGGAGTGTGCATAGGGGGAGGACGAAATCGGTCTCATTGGGGCAAAAGAATCCCAATATGAATTTTAAGATCTAAGGGAGGCCCAAGCTGAATGTGTCCAAACTCGAGCAGCAATAAACCTTCCATCCATAATGCAATTAAACATGTTCCTAGTTGGTAGGTAGTGCGCACAGGGGGAGGAGTAAATCGGTCACGTTAGGGCAAGAGAATCTCAATATGGATTAAAAATTTGAGGGAGCCCCAAGCTGAACGTGTCCAAACTCGAGCAGTAGTAAATTTACCATCCACTATGGAATTATACACCCTATTATAGTACTAGCTATAAAAAAAGTTGTTAAAAATATGCATCTTCAAGAACTTTTGATTTCGAGATGGGGGAAAGGAACACGACATTCACGATCAAAGTAGTAAAACATTTTCTTACCTCTAAGCAAGATTCTAACATGTATACTATGTGTCTACATCGTGTCTTCACGCGTCAATGTGTTTGCTTCATGCTTCCTTCATGTCTTCATGCATTCATGTCTACCTCGTGCTTGCATCGCGTCTTCATGCATTTATGTGTCTACTTTGTGTCTTCATTCATATGTTCTTGTACATGCTATTATATGCTAAATGCCTACTTTGCAAGTGCCTAACACATATGCAAGAAAGAGAATGAATCCAGACTAAGAATTAATGAGGATCAAATCAATTGTTTGAGGACAAGCAAATTCGAAGGGGGGGGGGACTATGATATACCCACTTTGAGATAAGACTTAATAATAAATAATTATATAAAGTTAATGATATCAAAAGAATAAATAATACATACACAAATAAATAATATTAATATAATTCATTATATATTATAAAATAAATATCATCATGTACTACTATACATACATGCATCTTAATTTGGTTTTAGTATATTAAATATTAACTATATAAGTTATTATTAATAAATAAATAATAATTAGAATAATAATATTAAAGATTAATATTTAATAAATAAAGAATAACCATAACATTAATAATCGTAATTATAGTTATAATATTATTATATTTTCATATGCAATAATAAGTAGTATTCAATATATTAATATATAAATTATATTTGTGTTTTTAATAAATAGTCACAATTTTGAAGGGACATGGCTTTTGAAAGGTCTCTTCTTCCATATAAAATAAGAATTATGATTTGGATTGGGGAGATGGGGAAAAAATAGAAAAAAAAATATGATTCTTGACTCAAATTTATGTTATCAAATGTGGATGGAAAAAGGGGTCATTACAAAAAACCAATCATACAATGTCATATGTATGATAGCAATTTCCAATTTAAGTGATTGTGTTTATAATATACAATTTTGAATTACTCTTCGTGTTTTCTCAAAATAAATTTGAAAAATCTTTTTTAGATATAATTTTGAAGTTAAAAATGCGTCTAATATGATATAATTTAGTGGTTAAAAATCAATAGTTTCATATTTTTTCAATATTGTCTTCTTTATTTTTAGCTTACTTAAATTAGTGTATTATATGTTGATTTGAAGAATGAAGCGTGTATGTCATTTTTAATTGTCATAGTTGTAAATTAATAGGAATTTTTATTGACATGCTAATATGATCGTGTATTAAGAAATTAAATTATAAGTAACCTAATGTTTATATATTCAAATTTTAGAATATTTTGTAAGAGGGGCAGTAAGACCTTTTATCACCCCCTTTTTTTAAGAGGGCAACTCAATGGAATTACAATTTTAAGTAATTTGAGTTTCAAAATTACTTTTCCTTCATCAAATAATTAATGATATAATGATCCCTCTTATGCATGAAAGATTGTGTTGATAGTTATCAGAGTCTCTTGTGCACTAGATATGATTTATTATGTCAATGCCCATGGTCTCGAGTCACGAATTATAATGGGTCCTATATTGTCTTGTGGCAAAGGATGGTTCAACACTACATTTATTTTGTGTTAGTTATGAGGACCTATAGTAGAGTTCGTTTTAACATGTTTGTGTAGTCAATATATGGCATGAATTATTCTTATATCATCTAACAAGTTGAGTAATGCAATAATGAATGATGAACATTAAGAGTTCAAAGTAAGGGTATGCTTTTCTTGGTCATTTTTAGTCTTTATTTAATTTATTATTAACTTTTATCCATTATTGAGCTTATTTTTTTTCTTTACAAAATTGATTATAAATTAAATGTGCAAATAATAATAATTACTTAAATAATTAATATTACAAAGTATTTGCCTTGGTGTTCTCTAAATTTCCATATACTACTAGGTGATTTGAAGCCTCATGGAGGTTGGTGGTGACATTCCTCATTAGATCATGTCAGGTCACATCAAATTAAATAATGCACGAGGATTTAAGATTGACAATGAAGAGTTTCTAAGGTGGATTCTTGACATTGCACCATATCATGGTAGGCATCGTTCTTCATTTTTTAGTATGTTTGTTATTAATTTTTTTCTAATGATATTGACTAATAAGGAATCTCAATACATGACACATGGCACCCTCCCATGGAGTGTAGTAGCTTAAGAAGGGTATGTCCTCTATGTATTGGTGAGAAGCATCTAATACACCATGTCAACTTTGATCTAATGACCTATAAGGAATTGGATCTTTAGCTGATTTACAAAGTGATAAGGCTTTGTAACCATATCTTGAGTTTAGAGCACTTAAAAGATGATTCATGTACACACATCAAGTCATTTAGCATATGACAAACTCTCCCATACTAGCATAATTAGAATGCCATACTATATGCTAAAAAGTGAGCACGCTTCTATAAACCATTATTCTCAAAGAATCCCATGGATTAGGAAACTTGAGAGATGACTTATAGCTCTCTATCCATGGTGTATAAGGAATCAAATGATGTGATAGTGACTCTCAAATGAACCTAAGGATTAGAGACCCTTGCAAAGTGCAACATACAATGAGAGATTCAAAGAGTACAAACAATAAAGATGCTAGTGTCCAATAATTCAAGTGAATATGCAATGCAAAGTAAACTAGATTGAAGATGCGAGAGTAAGCTACTATGAGATGCAAGTACAAGAAAGAAAACTAAGTTAACAAGATGAAAGATTACTTTCTCCTAGTTGAGCTATATGAGCTAAGGTAAATGCAATAGAAGAAATGCTAATCTAGGATGCAAGTATGCAAGAGTGCAAGTGAGTGCTCAAGTGCTCAAGAAATAAAGAATCAAATGGAAACATAACACTAGCATGACGATATAAGGTTATGAGAGAGTGAGGGCAAAGCCTCCTTTTAAAGGGATTTGGATGGTAGAGATTGAGAGGCAAAAAGCAATAGTGGAGATTTATTCTTTAGTTGCTCCACATGCTTACGATTGTCAAGAGGCAAAAGAATGAGTGGTGGAGATAAAGAGGCAAAAACCTTTCGAAAAGTCAAGATTTCACTCACCTTGAAAAGTGTGTATTTAAGATGTAGACAAATTTCATTTTCTTTTTATTTTTAAATCAAAAAATAATAATTTATGTGCACATAGGATAAAGGGGATTCTTATTTAATTAAAAGGAGACGTGTTCTAATAAAATTAAAACATAGGATAATGTAGTCAAACCATAAGATAAAATAAATAACTATGAGATGGTTTGATCAAGGATAAATTATTAATAAAGTATGCAAATTTGATTAAATGCAGAGTGTGGTCTAGTTTATGGATTTAAATACTCATAAAGGGGGCTTATAGTTTACTAGATCAAAATTGGGTGACTATACATACTAGTTGAGGATTCAATTGCTTTTTTTATTTCTAAATTTACATGTGCAATAGTGTTATAAGGTAAGTTCCACTCTAGTGTGGTCTATGATAGTTCATTCAATCTTGGTTATTATGTGCACATAATAGGTTGTATAATGTGGTGAGTGTTCACTGATAAATAATAGTGATCATAGAGTTACTTCATCAAGGCTCTTTTTTAATGTTCCTTTCATTATAATATCCCATCTACCATATCTATTTTTTGGATTTAGAAGAAGTCTCAATCTAGCACAATGTGTGTTCTCGTCAAATAGTCATTAAACATAAATTGATATAGAGCTACTGCATCATATCACTTTTTGATGTTTCTTTTAAGAGAACATTCCCTCAACCATTTATGGATTTTTGATTAAAGACTTGTCTCGAGGGAAAAATCTAGCATATTGTAGTTAAAGTTGAGTTGGTTAGTGGTGAACTTATTCTTTGGAAAGGGAGATCACAAATTACAATCCTAGAAGAGTTAGATGTCTCCTACAAGGAGTACGAGGTAGTCCCATATTACTATAGGCCATCTATAGACTCATATACAAAATTCTTGAAGAATCTTTCTTTCTTGTGTTTTATCTATAAAGTACACGTGTCAAATTTTAATTAGATTTTGTCTTCTTTGGAAACCTAGATTCAACATTCATAGAAGATTGAAGGAGATATGGAGGTTGTGCTTTCCACTCACATCTATGTTATGGTGGTTATTGTGTGTGAAAAATGTGGACAAATAGCAAACACACTTCTATGAATCCTTACACTTAAAATCTTTCAAAATAACACCATGAAAATGCAAGATCAAGAATTGACTTATAGCTTCCTATCATCAATGTGCAAAGACCTTTGAAAGTTTGAAGTGGTGGCTGTCATATGAACATCGGTCTTGGTTTTCACAAGTACATCCAATGAACGAAAGATTCAAAATGATCATAAACATGCAAGATATCTCCAAGTCTCCAAGAAAGCTTCAAAAATGTCTATAATAACCATAGCATAGGAAATCATCATGATGTTAAAATGAAGGAGGAGGTCTCTTTTATATATCAATCCAAAGAGGCATTCCCAAATTGGAGGGAAGATGAAAGTTAAATGAAAGGGTATGACCCACATAAGAGAATGTGCAATTAACATTTAATTAAGAGATGTGGAGTGTAACACTCAATAAAAATATAAGATGAGGGTTGTTTTTATTTAATTTAAATGTAAAATAATCCCTTTTCTTATAAAATAAAGTGTGTAACAATTATTTAATTGTTTCTTTTAAAATAATAATTTTTGCACATAAAATTAAGTGAGGAGGGGTTTTATTAAAAGAGAGAAAACTCCTCTAATTAAATAATACAAAAATCAAGATGATCAAACCATTTATTTAAAATAATTAAATAAAATAATTTCAATTTAATCAAAGAAATTGATGTAAAATAATAATGATTAATTAAATAATTCAAATAATTCAAATAAATTGAATAATTCAAATAACTTAATTTGATCAAAGGAAATGATGATGCAAATATTGATTCAAGCTTGACCTAAATTATGAAACCGGGGCACATAGTCAAGGTGACCATTTTTGTGTGCTTACATTTGCCCCTCTTTGATTAATGTGTGTCCACATACATGACAAGCACATTAAGTCAAAGAACCATAAGATAAAGTGTGTATAAAGATTGATTTATGTCAAAAATATAAAGATTAAGCATCCAACTCATGTTCCCATGGTGGGCACAAAAAATGTGTGTTTGTTATTTGTCCACATTTTTCACACACAGTTATGTTCAATATGACAAACTGAAATTGTGCTTTTGAAGGAGGGAGATATTTTTACAATCATGTTGAATTTTTTATTAAACCATGGCATATGGGTTTTAATTTGGCTTAAGATTTTCCTTCTTGGGTTCTTGTTTAGGTTCATTCTCCATGAGTTTCTTTAGAGTTTTGGAAAGAAGATATTCTACAAAGCATTGGTGATCTTTTGGGCAAGCATGTTGTCGTCTCTACACAAACACTTGATAAGAAGGTTTTTCTTTTGTTTACATATGTGTAGAAATTGATCTGAATAATTCCCTATCAAACTCAATGGAATTGATCTTTATCTTGGATTCAACAACTAGATTATGAATATTTTCCTTTCTAGTGTCAACTCTATCATGAGTATAGTCACCTTCAATGGAAATTACCTAGACTTCGTCAAGAACCTTGATCTACTAATACCCCTTCATTCCCCTCTCCCACTTTGGGTGAAAAAGAAAAGTGAGATGCTCACATTAGTGAGTGTGATCCATGTGAGAATAAGGATGGGTTTGTACTAGTCAACACAAGAGTTAAGGGAAGAGAGCAAAAACTGACCTTGAAAGATAGCCAAGTAGTTTGAGACTTTAAGATTTTGAAGTATTAGATATTTTATCATTGGTGGAAGGGTCCCCTCAAAATATATCTTCTATAGTTGATGGTGTGGCTATGAATGTTGTGTCAATTCCAAAGTCGAACCATGATCTTCATGGAATGTAAGATCAACATGTGACTTTTACTTATTTGTGTGCAAGATTATATTTCTCTAGGAGACTTGGATAGAGAGGTTTTAGCTAGTGCTAAGGATAAGGGGTCTTCTCAAGGCTTAGTGAGAAAGGTTCTTATGATAACTTCTCAAAAGGGCATAAGATGGACCTAGAAAAGA
Organism: Cupressus sempervirens; assembly: GCA_028749045.1. Taxonomy (NCBI): domain Eukaryota; kingdom Viridiplantae; phylum Streptophyta; class Pinopsida; order Cupressales; family Cupressaceae; genus Cupressus; species Cupressus sempervirens. Next base: position 295,617,119 of record CM053784.1, read on the forward strand.
CTAAGATTCTTGGAGATTCATTGGTGGAACTAGGGTATGTCAAGCCCATTGATGTTCAATTTTCTTGACCCATAGTATGATCATTATCTCTTGAAATGTAAGGGGGTTGAATAGAACCTCCTATCAAAAAGCTATTCATGATTTGGCTGTAGTTCATTCACCATACATCTTCTACATTTAGGAGACTAAGGATTGTGTTGATGTTATGCTTCATTATACTTCTTGTATCTAATAATTTTGGTCAGTTCCAGTGCCTTGGTTCATAGGATAATTATGCAGGTTTGGCTTCGTTTCAAGATTCATGTGATATTTCTCTCTTTAGTGGGTCTTAGTCACTCCTCTCTCTCTCTCTCTATGCTAGCTTCTACTTTAGTGAGACTATTCTTGATAAGGGCACAACTCAAGATAAAAATGAACGCAATAAGAAAGGAGACTTCTATTATCAGAAATGATATGCTATTACATTGATTACAATAAAAACATACTCAACTGTATGCCCTATGGGCTTACAACATAATCAAATTTTGGAGAAAAGCTTCTCACAATACCTTCTCCCAAACTCCAAAAATTGTCTTTACATTGCCAGAAATGACATTAATTAACCTAAATTAGGATTAGGGTTAGGAATAAATCTTAGAATATGTCATTTGGCATCCACCACCAAAGAAGAAGGCTCTGGAAGTCACGTTAGAAGTCGGTGCAAAATTAGAAGATTCCAGAAATGGTAGTCCAACTTTCAGGAGGCATAACTTTTGATCTAGGACTTCGATTGATGACTTGTTTACATTTTTGGAAAGCTCTCTAGGTTCTTTATATGCCTATGGACCATCTTTTATCATCCCCCATTTTTCAGGCCCTTACAAGGTTGTTTAGTGTCTCAAACCTGACTTTGAAGAGTTCTTAGGAGGTCTCTAGAAAACTTTAAACTGCCATAACTTTCAAAGTGTAGAACAAGATTTAGTATGCAAAGAACATTAACAATAAAGTAAACATTCACAAACTAAAACTAAATTCACATATATGTTTAGACAAAGAAAAGAAAACAAGAAGTGCAAACCTCAAAAGAGAAAACACTCCATTGCTTTCTTGATTTTGTAGATGCATCCTTTGATGTGGATGTATGCTCAAGATGCTCAAAGTTGCTTCAATGGTGGAGATGGGTAATAGAAAATTGGTAGCTTTGTGAGCTCTCAATTTGGCATTATAAGGGTATGGGTATGGATTTTGGCTCTCAAAAGAGCATGATAACTTTAGCTCAAGGATTGTTGTTGAAATGGCTTGGGAGGGGATTCAATTTATAGGCTAAGGGCTTGAGGGATGGAGGGCTAAGATGCAAGGAGAGATGAAGGCTTAAGGAGGGCCAAGATGCACTCAAAGGAGAGCACATGGATTGTGCTTTTTTAGCACCAATGGGAAGGTGACACTTGTCACAAAGAGGATGGGTGTGAGAGGGTAGGGTAAAGGGTTGGTTAAAGGCATGATGAGTGGGGTTGAGTATGTAAGAGAGATGTAAGAGGAATGAGTGTGGAAGAGGGAAGAGTGTGGAAGATGGGTGTAAGAGTCATGAGTAGGCTTGTAAGAGTTTTTTATGGTTTGTAAGAGCACTCATGACTTGGTGGTTGGGATTTTTGAGGGGAGACTTTGATTTGGTTTAGGAAAGTCTTAAACTTGTTTAGGGAATGTGACAACATTAGGGTGTGGATTAGGCTTGGGTCTAGGATTAGATTAGGGATGTTAGAGATGTGCAAGTGGATGGCATTAATGAGGGTGGGTGAGTTAGTGACTAAGCTTGGTTAGTATGGGTGGATGGGGTGGATTAGGCTAAATGGAGGATTAGGGATAAGTTAGGGGTTTTTGGATTTGAGAATTTTATTTATCAAATAGATTTATTTAATAAATGGGGATTTTTTGGAATTAGATAGAAGAATAGGATTTAATTGATAAATAATAGGTTATTTGATTTATCAATTAGGACTATAGATGATTAATTAAATTAATCAACTAGGGATGGCAAATGATTAATTAAATAAAAATTTAATTAATGATGCCCTTAGAGATGGCTAAATTAGATTACCAAAGTGGTGTAATCAAATTTAGGTGTCTACACAAAGCATGAAGCCTTTTCACCCGAATCTTGTTCTGGAGTGCTTAAAATTAGAATTAAAACTATCCTTCCAGCTTACACCCTCTAACTCATCATAATTATGGATCTATTGTGAAGCAACCCATTTTCTACATTGGTACGTGACTTGAGGTGCTCAAAAACACTAACCCAGTAAAGGAATAGTGGAACTATAAGAGTTGGAATCTCTAATTTGCCTAAATGGATATCTCAAAATACAAACACATTAAACAAAAACTAACACTAAGCATATTTTTGGGTGATACATGATTTCCCTTACAGCACTAGATGCTCCTACATCAAACACCTAGGGTGATTTAAAAAGTAACCCTATCACTTTATAGTTGGTTGAGGAAAACCCAAACGGGTGACCTTCACTTTAGATAACCAAGTTGAATCTTCCATCGGTCATCCTTTCCACTTCACTGGGTACTCCTCATATTACATGTTTCTAGAACTCCGCCCCATACGACTATCCAAAATTTCTTCAATCTCCTTCTCAAAAGTAGGAATGGAACATGGCTCAAGTATCAACTCCTCCTCTACACCATCTTCATAATATTTTGTTAAGTCTACAATATCGAAAACATGAGAAATATGGATCCCATTTGGCAACTCCACTTCATATGTATTCCCTGAATCATGTTTCTTCAAAATCTTACAGGGACCAAATGTTTTCATCTTTAGCTTGTTGTAGGTGCCCACTGGAAATCATTCCTTTCTCAAGTACATCATAACCAAATCCCCAACTTAGAACTCCTTATGTCTCATCTTTTGATCTTCTCTAGCCCTATACTGCAAGTTCATCTTGGCAATATGCACACATACTTCCTCATGTAGGTTATTGACATGTTCAACAAATTCCTCTACCTCAGTACTAATCCTCTCTCCTTGCTCCATCTTCCTCAACTCTAGTGTTGTCCTTGGACTACTCCCATATACAAATTGGAATGGTGACCTACCAATACTCTTATTCATAGAATTATTGTGAGCAAATTCCACCTATGGTAGAATCAAATCCCATCCTTTGGGGTTATCCCCTACTAAACACCTCAGCAAATTACCCATACTTTCATTCACCACCACCTATTTGTCCATCAATCTGCTGATGATGTGCATAACTGAACTTAAACTTTTTCTTCAACTTCTTCTACAAAGTCCTCCAAAAATACCCAATATTTTTATTATCTTTGTCAGAAATAATTTTTTTGGGAGACCATATAGCCTCACCACCTCTCTAAGAAACAAATCTACAAAATGCATCACATCGTGGGTCTTGTGACAAGGAATGAAACAAGTCATCTTCAAAAACCTATCAACCACCACAAATACCAAGTCATTACTTCATTGTGTCCTTGGAAACCCAAGAACAAAATCGATACTTATATTTTCTCAAGGCCTTGATGGACCGGGAAATGGCTGATAGAGTCCAATATTTTGACTCACTCCCTCAGCTGTTTGACAAACTTGAAAACTCTGCACAAACTTCTTCACATCCTATGACAACTGAGGCCAGAAATAATGTTCACTTCCAATGGCAATGGTCTTATCTTGGCCAAAGTGTCCTTTCATCCCTCGACTATGTTTCTCCTTGATCAAGTTCTCCCTCATGGAACTCCTTGGAATGCACAACTGACTACCTTTGAACAATATACCATCTTGGATCATATAATCCAACCACTTGGGCCTATCTATACTAATAGGTTCCTTATAGGCCTTCCAAGCCTTTGTTAAATCAAGATCCTTAGGGTACAAAGTCTTGAGTTCATTAAACCCAACCACTTCAACCTTCATTTTGTCAGTGATAATTTTCTCCTACTTAATGCATCTGCAACCCTATTAGACATCCACTTCTATGATTCAATACAAATGTATAGCTTTGCAAGAACTCTAGCCACTTCAAATATCTCTGACTTAATTTATCTTGGATTTTTAGGTACTTTAATGCCTGATGATTAGTATAAAAAAAAAAAATTCTTTTGGAAAATAATAATGCCTCAATTTATTTAAATCTTGAACTATTGCATAAAACTCTTGATCATAAATAGAATACTTCTTATTGACATCATTCAATTTCTCACTAAAATATGTGATATTCTTACCTTCTTGGCTCAATATAGCTACAATGACATTGCCACTAGCACCAAAATCCACCTAGAACACCTTGTTAAAATAAGGGAGTGCCATCACAAGTTTCTTTGTCACCTTCTTCAACAACTCAAAACTCCTTGTAGCTCCAGCAGCCCACTTGTACTCCTTCCTATCCCCTCTCATTGCTTTAGTGAGGCGTGCATAGATACTACTAAAATTCCTAGTGAACTCTCTATAAAAAATAGCCAAGCCATGGAATGACCTCACCTTAGTGGAAGACCTTGCATTAGGCCATTCCAAGATGACCTTCACCTTCTTTGTGTCCATTTTGAGACCTCCAGTTGATATAACAAACCCCAAATAGACTAACTCCTTTTAGACAAAGCTACACTTCTTCTAATTAATCAACAATTTCTCTTCCCTCAACTTCTCAAAGACACTATCAATGTGCAACAAATGTTCATCCAGAGACTTACTAGAAATCAAAATATCATCCAAATAAACAATAAAAAATTTCCCAAAAATTTCTTAAGTGCCTAATTCATAAATCGTATGAAGGTGCTCAACACATTGGTCAGTCTAAAGGGCATGACTAACCACTCATATGGACCCTCCTTCATCTTGAATGTGGTCTTAAACTCATCTCCCTCTCTTATCTGTATCTGGTGATAGCCACTCTTAAGGTCTATCTTTGTGAAGTACTGAGCTCCACACAAGTAGTCCATAAGATCATCCATCCTTGGCAAAGGAAACTGATACTTGATAGCTATTTTGTTTATATCCCTAGATTCTGTACACATCCTCCACTCTCTATCCTTCTTAGGTGCTATTACTTTAGGTACTACACATGGACTCATGCTCTCTCGAATCAAACCTTTCCTTAATAGCTCTTGAACTTGTCTATTCAACTCCTTTGTCTCAGTAGGATTCATCCTATGAGCAGCCTTGTTAGGAAAACTAGATCTAGTGACTAGATCTATTTGATGACTAATTTTCCTTACTAGCGGAAACCTTTCTAGGATATTATTAGATATGATATCCCCATACTCACTTAATAGACCTGAGACTTCTACTAGAACTTCACTACTACCTTGCTTATCCCTTCTAGGAATTAAAATATCACACACATGTTGATGTTTCATGCCATCCAAAATTTTCTTCCATCATCAAGACATACACTAACACTACTACATACCTTTCCATCTTCCTTTATCAAGGGCTTCAACTTGCAACAAACTCCATCCTTCATTAGAGAACATGTGTTTGCATGACCATCATATATAGCATGCCTATCATGCCACCACAACCTTCCCACAAACAAATGACATAAATCCATCGATATGATGTCACAGAGAACCTCATCATGTTAACTCCAAATCTTGAAATTTTCCAAATATTGTTTACTAACCAGGACCTTATGATCATCCTGCACCCAAGCTATCTAATATGGATGGGGGTGTTTCTCCCTCTTGAGCTTTAGCTTCATGACCATCTCTTCTGACACCAAGTTAGTGTTCCCACCATCAATAATCACATCACATCATTTAGCCTCACACTTGTACCTAGTACAAAAAATACTCCTTTGTCTAGGTTCAATCTCACCACTTAGCAAGACCCTTTTATTAACCAAAACATCTCCTCTTTCTATATCCTCTAGATGTGATGACTTGATATCACCATCTGCATGAGAAACCCTTGCTTGACCATCAACTCTCCTATATGTCCTTCCTTGGCATTGAGGGCACTCATAGGATCGATGGCCTTCTTCATTGTAGTGAAAACATCTACTATAGAAGCCTCCTCTTCCTGAACCCTTCCTCCTCCTCTACCTCTTCCTCTTTGGTCTCCAAAATTTTGATCATGGGAGCAGTTGAAACATTTGTTCTAGTAGTTTTGACTAGTATCCACATCTTCATTTTTCTTCTAGTCCTCATTTTGGCCTCCATAAGACCTACCACCACCCCTTCCTCTTTACTTTGCATCAAATTTTTTTTAGCTTCTCCTCAACTCGCAAGGCAAACTGGTATGTCTCTTCAATGTTGGTCATTCTAACAAGACTTAGCTCCTCTTGAATGGTAGGTCTTAATCCATTAAGAGAACGAGCAACCTTCTCCATGTTAGATTCTGCATGCCCTATCCTAATAAGGACTTGGTAAAATTCCTCTATATATTTCTGGATAGATTTTCTCACTTGCTTGAACCCTTGCATCTTCTTGAACAAATCAAGCTCGTATTCAATAGGAATGAAGTGCTTCTTTAGTTTGTTCATCATGTGATCCTACCTTGTGATTTTATCCTTTTCTTTTTTATTCCTCTTTAATGTTATCTCTTGCCACCAAATTTTGGCATGGCCCTTTAGTCTAGCCTTTGAAAACTTAACCCTATCAGTGTCCTGAATATCCTCATACTCAAAATATTTCTCCATCTCATTGATCTAGTTGATCAACTCATCATGGTTTAGATTTCTCGACAACATGGAGAACTCAAGTTTAGGTCTTTTTCCTAGCTTGGAAATGGCCCTAAGAAAATTTCGCTACACTTGGTTTAGGAATTCTCCTTCCTGTACAACATTTCCTTCTTCATTTTCCTCCTCATTTTAATCCCTTATGCGAGGATTCATCCCTCTACAGATCTCCTCTTATAATGCATGAACTTGTCTCTACAGGGATCTAACCTTAGAGGGAACACCTATGGCCCTTCCACCACACTCTCTTCATGGAGGAACCCTCTCACTATCTTAGAACCCACAACCACATAGTCCTGGTGTAAACTACCTCATAGTCAGTACTTTGTTTACACACTCAAGAACTCCTTCTCTAATACCAATTGATAAGGGCACAACCCAAGAGAAAAATGAACACAACATGAAAGGAGACTTTTTTTTATCAAAAATAGTATGCTATTACATTCATTATAGGAAAAAATAGACTCAACCAAATTCCCTATAGGCTTACAACATAATCAAATTCTAGAGAAAAACCCTGCTCACAACACCGTCTCCCAAACTCCACAAAAATTTGCCTTTACATTGCTAGGAATGACCTTAAGTAACCCAAATTATTTTTAGGGTTAGGAATAAAATTTATAATATTCCATTTGGTATCCACAACCAAAGAAGAAGGTTGAATTACAGGTTAGTGCATGTTATAGCATAATTTCTCAGATCTTGTGGAAACCTAGCTAGGGTAAAAACTACGGTGTGTGAGTCAATCCTCACAAATTTGCACTCTTCTAAAGTGCACCTGGTCAAGAGATTATCCACATTGAAAGATTACAATGACGTTGTAAGGTGCCACCCTATTAGGGGATTTAGATAAGACTTATTAAGATCTTTACCTAATAAGAGAAGCCTAGTTAAAGGACTTTAGAACACAAGTTAATGTGTCACCCTATTAGGGGATTTAGACAAAGAGCTTGCAAAGATTCACCCTCGATGGGATTTACTATTGCAAAGGTAAGTAAACAATAGGGAAATGATATATCAATGTTGCTACTAAACTTAGCTTGACATAGATCTTTGGTTGGCTCTTTTGATTGATCTACAACTATGATCTTCCTCTTCGTGGCTCTGTAATCTCTAGTCTTTGATCATTGGTGCGCTTGGATCTTCTTTCTCTTGCACACAATAGCTTTGCACTATTGTATCTTGGAGGCCTCTCCCAAGCTTTCCTTAGTCCAACAACACTTTCAAGATGACCCCTCTTGTCACTCTTCTTCTCCTTGTAGAGATTTATCTTTTCTCGGCTCTATCTAGCTCTATGAAAAAACACTTGGAAATCTAACCTTTTCTCTTTACATTTCATCTTCTTTTATTCTTCCCTTTTAGCTTCTCTTTAAATCCTCATATTATGAATTCTCGCCCTATTGCTACCTTAGCTTCCTATTGCAATAGTGAGCCACTCTTGTCAAATGTAGTGTGTTCATACAAGAGTCATGGGTGTCATGTGGCTTTGATGGTTTACCCTAGTTAGGAAGAATTCAAATTCCAATTCTTCCACTTGTTCCTCAATCTCCATTCCCATCACCATTAAATATGACATAGACTACTCTCTTATCCTTTACATGAATAGTTAGTCACATATTTCTTACTTGATATTCATCATGACATCTAGGCTGGATCTTCTTGCTAATATATTCACTTGCTTCTATCGCTTGGTTTCTTGTTGCGCATGTGGTCTTCACTTAGTGTCCTTCATCTAAGTGGATCACCTTTATTTTTTCCTTACTTGGGCTCCCATATCTTCTTTACTTGTGTGACTTAGAGATGCACATTGTAGTGCCTTACTAGTTGTACCTTTCTACTGGTTTTGTTTCCTTTGTAAGTGTTGCCAACAATGACAACACTTATAATTACTAAGTCTATTGGCTTGCTTTACCTATCAATCTTCAACACTTAGGTCAACAATGGAATGCCAAAACTTTCACATCTTATTTTGTGGATTATATTTCTCTTACGGATCTAGCTTATTGTTTAGAAGCTAAATCTTTTAGGTATCTTTTGGATATCTACCTTGCAACTTTGGATCATCCTAAATTTTCTTCTTTACTACTCCTCAAGCCATTCAAAGGCATATTGATGATATTTTTTGGTTTCAAAGTGGGTCTCTTGCCCTTGTTTATTCGGGCATTCCTCTTATTATTAGTAGACATACCAAGGCCTCTTATGAAATCCTGCTTGATAAATTTTGAATCAAGTTTAATAATTGGACTTATCATTAGCTATCTATTCTTGTTCTTGTGACTCTTTTAAAGTCAAGAATTTAAGCTCTTCTTATATATAGGTGTTGCCATGTATTTTATTTGAGAATTTGATGTACTTTTTTGTTAATTTTTTTGGAGTGATAATTTGTCAATTGTTAAATAGAGGCCAATTAAATCGGAGACTTTATGTAGACTCAAGGATAAGGATGCCTTGGCTTATGTTTTACTATTTTAAATGGTAAAGAACTTTTTACTAAGTTATATTGTCATTGGTGTACTAGCAAGAATAAGTTGTGGGCCTATAATCTCACTCATACTTATCTTCCTAATGCTAATATGTTTGACGTCTCACGCTTTCCTATAGCAGAAAGAGGCTCTATGATATGGAATACTTTAAAGTTGGACGCTTATCTAGTGAATAATGACCTCTTCTTTTCCCTTTGGGATCTCAAGCTCTTTTTGGTTAGACTCTTGGGATAGTATCTTTCTATCCTTTCTACTCATCCCCATCATCAATCTCTTTGTGCCACCATAACAACTATTGGCTAGGACACTATTGATCATTATAAGATTGCTCATAGTTTTGGGTTGGAAATTTTTTTCACAAGAATCATCCTTTTGAATGGTCCCTTGGATGTTTTGAGGAAGATAGACAATATTTTGACTTAGATTATTGAGTCTCAAGAGTGATCTACCTTGATTTGAAATGATGTCTTAGCTTCAGAAAGAAGCAATATACCTAGGGAGGTTTTATGTTTATATAGGTTATGTGGAGCTTGTGCAACATAATTTTATGAAGAATTAGGATCCTTGGTGGAAACATTTTTAGTACAAATGATCATGGACCAAGTGTAAAAAATTGCATGAGGTTGGTGCTCCAAAACCAATGTCGTATCTAAGATAATTTATATAAGCATGGTTTCCAAGGCCCCTTGATATGTGTGTTATGTCAAAATAGTGAGGAAAGAGTTTCCCAAGGCTCTTTCCAATGTTCCTTTAGTAGTCATATTTGGAATCTTTGGTGGGATGTGTGAAATCAAGCCTCTTTGCATGTTTCTTCCTTGGTTGAGTTTTTTGTTTTTCGAGGAAAGGCTTCTATCAAAAGTTTGTATCTTCAAGTGGATTGAACTCTTGGTCATTATTTTATTATATAGCATATTTGGTTAGAGGGGAGTCATTATACCATGAAGGATTTGAGAAATATAAATCCAAAAAACTCGAAGAGCACCTGCATGTGAGACTCTGTCACAGAGAAAAAAAGACAAAGAGAAGGCAAGAGTTTCACTTTGAAAACATGAAAGATTATATTATCAGATTAAAGGAATAAATGAAATTTATAATTGATCAATTCTTATAGGAGATCGTAAAACCTAAAAAGGAAACCCTAAGAGGTAAATGATATTTAATAATTAATATTTAATTATTTAATGGGAATGAATGTGTATAAAGGGAAATCTTAAGAAGGGAGTAAAGATAATTTGATGAATTTTTACTCTAACAACCCCACTTAAGATGAGCAATAATGTAGCTACAAACCATGCACGAAAAAGTAAGGAAACTATAATGCTGAAAGCAAACTTGGGTCCTGAAGGCAAGGCTAGATGAGGCACCCAATTACAACTAAATCTCTAACAAACAGAGAAATAGGGGGGAAAACGTGGGAAAAATCCTACTCCAAAAAGAGATAGAAAGAAAAAGTACAAATGATATGTCTCAAGATACTCTCTCAAAACCATAAGTATAATGAAACCCACCATAATAGAGGCTTGAGACTCCATAGCTCCCCCAGAATGGAAGGACTCCTATGTCAATGAATAGACCAATGTGGCTCCAATCTTAAAGAAAAAAAGGCACTGGACAAGGAGGATGAAACCCCTGAATGTAAGGTGAAGCTAGAAGTCCTAGCTGATGCTCAAAGGAGAATGTGTAAGAATCTTGAAATGGAATCTCCAATGGAGGTGGGATAGTAGGTGTGTTGATTTTGTCATCTGAGAGGAGATGTGTGTCCTCTGATATATCCTCAACAACTGCACCAGGTGACTTGATGACTAGAGCTTCAATGGTAGGAAATGTTGAAGAGTAATCATGTGCAATAGATGGAATATGAATAGGAGGTGGAGGTGTAGAAGTCACAACACTGGTCTCAAGAACAACACATAAGTTCAAGTGACCCATCACCTAACTTCACCTCAGTAATCTCTCATGAAGGAGAGTGAGTCTCTAATAGTGGAGATGGTGAGCCAAAATGAGAGAAAGAGTATAAGTAGGAATAATGATCAATGGTCCCTATAGCAACAATATTGCATGTCTCACTATATCTGATGTGCATTGAATCTTGTCTAAACTCAATTGTCTTCCCTATCCCACTGTGTGTAATCTGATAAATAGAAAGAAGGTTAAAGGACAAAGATGGAACACATAGTACATCATGAAATGTACTATCATCAATTTCAATAAAAACTTTCCCACATATAGTCATAACAATGTTGTTCCCCATCCAGATGTGTGGAGTAGGAGAAGTCTCAAAAGAAGAGAACAAATCTTGAGAAGAAAACATATGGTGTGAAGCACCTGAATCCAGTAACCATCTAGAAGAATGTGGAGTAGTGGTTGCACATAGCACATGACCCTTTCCTATGTCTTTACCATCTGATTGAAATGACGATGATGAAGAAGATCTGTGAGAAGTAGAAGGAATATCAATGTTGCTCTTCTAGAGGAGAGCTATCAAATATGAAACATGTTTTGCATACTCGTATAACTTCTTCTCATAGAAATGTGACTTGTCATGATTAGGCTTATTACAATAAGGAAACTTTGGTCTTTATGGATTTGGTTTATCCCCCTTAGGATGTGACTTTTATTTCTTCTCCTTCTTTCCTGATGATGTTTGAGCTAACAATGCATAAATTTGTGAGCCTATGAGTGAATCCAACTGAGAGAGCTTAGCTATCTCTTGAGTCAAATGATCACATAAAACCACGAAGGATGGCATGGTAAATCTATTGCCCAAAGCATCCATGGTAGAATGGACAGTAGAAGCAAAAATTTGAAAGTTTCCATGAAGCTTAGAAAGAATCAAGCAAATGCACTTAGTGTCAGCCTTGGTTTTCCCACAACCCTACAATAAAGATCTTTGTTGTTTGAACTTCATCAAGAATTCTTCAATGGAAGGAAAAGAATTTGGTACAAGAGACGTAAGCTCTGCCTCAATTAGAAGTGCCCTAAACTCATTCACTATACCAAACAAGTCATTAAGCTTGGTCCACATAGCTAGAGGAGCATTGCACTCATCAAGATAAAACTATAGACTATCTTGATACTTGTAAAGAAATCAATCGCATTGCCTCCTCCATCTTGTTCCTATGCTACATGACCTCAAAATGCCTTTGTCAAACTAGTTGCACTGCGTCTAAACAAGACCACAACCCTTTTGACTAGAGAAGTAATGTCATTAGGGACTTCCATGTGTGATAGGCATGAGAGGTGAAAAGTTATAGACAAGAAGAAGTCTCGGCCATTGTTTTAGAAGGTGTTGGATTTTTTTTAAAAATTTTGGTTTATTGATATAAATAATAGAAATAATAATACAAAAACACCCCCCACAGTGCAAAAATCCAAACCCCATCTACAAGAAGGAATGCATATACAAGAAAAGAGAAAAAAATATTTAGTTTGAGAATCATATGTACCTTTGAAAATTACTAATGAAAATAATAGAGAATTTGGATAGTTCTCGAGAAGATCTTTCTGGTGCTTTTTTCGAATCAGAAAAAGGAGCTAAAATGAGCAAGCTATGCCCCTAAAGATAGAAAGCATTATCTAACTTTGAGCAAAAATATAGGTACCAATCTGGAAAAAAATGGTAAATGAAATGTTGGGACTCAAAATTGAAGCCTCAATTTTGAGTACCATTGAAAAATCAAGCCCCATGAGCACTTTTTGATGCATATGTACCCGGTTGTCCATTTGAAGCCTAGGAGGTGTTTAATGTTTCTAACACCTTGCATTTAGTATATCCACTTGTCCTATGATGATAAATTGCCATTCTGAGCCATTATGTGAAGTCCCATTTTGAGCAATTTTGAATTCTGCATTTTCACCTGTGTCAAATAGCAACAGGAGGTTGTGTTTGCAATTGAGTATCTCACACCCAATAATGTTTCATGACTTGCTACTTTGGGAGTATTTAGTGTCCATACCAGAGAGCCTATGTTTTAGATTTTGATTCATTTTGAATCCATTTGACTAGGTTTTGAATCCCTCAAAGTTGGTCATTTATTTTTGCCATTTTGATGTGAATTGTTCAAAATTCTAAGAAGCCCTATTTGACTTGTCATAATTTTGACCCAATTGAGCAAAATGCTAAAGTTCCTTTTGCATTGCATTTTAGAGGTCAGAGACTTACTATGTTTTGATTTTGAGCTTATGAAAAATCTGTTTGATCAGTTTTCAAACATGATTCCAAATGCAACTTCTAACTTATTACTGGTGTCAAGAAGTGCAAATTTGTCAAAACCCCTGTTTGTGATGTCATATCTCTGAATCTGTCATAGGTGAGATCAAACAAATTATACCACTATGGTGTACTCTAAAAATACTTTAAGTGTGCCAATTTTCAAGTCTTGACAAACCCATCTACAAACTTTCCCAAGTCCATTCTGTTTGCAAAAAATGTTTTTCTGTCAGTGTTTTTGGTCTGCAAATTCCAAGTATCTCACTTTGATTGCTTGCCAAATGCGCCCAATTATTTTTCATGAGGCCAAATCTAGATTTTATATTCTTCTCATGACAGTGAACCAACATCCCAATTTTTGTGTCTCCAAGTGTCAATTTACCCAATTTTCAAAGCCAAATCCAAATGTGATTTATTATTTTTTGACATGCTTTCTTGTAGGAAGTTCTAAGAAGGCAACTTTGATAATCAATATCTTTTGACTATGAATTCATCATGAGATGAGATTTGACAGGGTAGGAGTATGCGAAATAGAGAATCAATATTGTTGATTTCAGAGCCTAGTTATCTATTTGGATGAGTTTTTAAAGACATTCAAAGGACCTCCTAGCACAAAGTTGATAGGTTGCAAGAAAGTGATAAAAGGAGTTTTAATTGGCAGTTTAGTGATGGTTTTTGATTCAGATCTGTATCAAATGTTTAGTTGATCAATTTTCCAGTTCAGTTCTTTGAAAATAATTTTTTTTTTAGTCGACCCACTTGGGGCCTGACTAATATCACCAGATTGATCAGGCATTGGTTTTAAAAGGAAAGTCATAATGACTTTAATCATTATAATTGCTCGGTGTGCTTACTCGCACATGAGATCAATTGGATATATATAAGGCTTTGCATGTAACAAATAAAATGGTATTGATTGGTAAGTATAAGGCATGATAAATGTGTTTGAGAATTTAAGTTGATTCAAAATATTGCTAGGATTCTTGTTCTTCAAAATATGCAACTATGGGAAGGTGTCAAGGCCTAAAGGGTGTTATTGTGGTTACCAATTGAGATCCTGGTATTCTGATATCATGAGGGATTGCCATTATCCATTAAGGTTTTGGGAGGACTCGTACATGGATGGTGTAAGGAATATAAGAATACTGAAAGTCAAATATCCACCATTTTTAATATATCAGAACATATCTCGATGTTCTAGATCGAACAGAAGGATCCAAAGTATGGTCACCATAGCTGATTATCGAGAAGGATCAAATAACATATATATTTACATCGAGCCTCTCCATACATATTACTAGAACGGGAACCATTCTGCATAAAGAGTCTTATTTGATTTCATTATCAAGCCAAACATTATGAATTAAGCAAAGATCCAAAAAAGGTATCTACTATGGGAAATACGCATGAAAGTTAAAGAAGATTGTGATAAAATAGTAACAACTTTAGTAAGTGTCATGTTTTGAAGCTTATCTAGGAGTTGGAAACCTCGATGCAGCCATTCAATAGAAATGGTCGGGTGAAGAGACAATTGATGATCATGATGCCCTCATCATGTCCTGTCTTGAAAAGAAGGGTTGTCTTGTCGATGGCACTCTTATTGGCTTCCCACACATCTGAGGGATTCTCACCAATCATACAGATGTGCCCTACGACTACAACATAGGATTCATATCAATACCTTTCTGCACTAGACTGCTCAAATATCTTCTTCCACAAACTCCAAGCCCCTTGCAACACTGTCGTAAAATCTTGCCAACCACAAAATCTGACATAACCCATGAGATTTTGCATACCAAAACAACTAGTATCTGAAGCACCCAAATGAAATAGAGAAGCTTATGCAATTTGACAAGTGTTGCGATCCTTGGCAAGATATCTCTAGAGAGTAGCTGCTTGATGTTGGCCGCCACTTATATTTTGTAAAAAGTGGGAGAGCAGACTGCATGCAAGGGTGACTAGGCAGGGATAGCTGCTGACAAGGGAAGCCACTATGACATGGAAGACTACATCTTGCAAGAAGAAGCCGCCAGGGAGTCCAAAACGAAGCAGCCCACACAATTGAAGAATGAAGGAAAAGTAAGCATCAGAGGAATTTAGTGCTAAAGCAAGGGCCAGACATTTTGCAAATACACCCAGGTTTAAGGGGAGACGCCATGGAAGTGAGTTGCAAGCCAAAGAGAAGCTATTGGAGGCAGGTTGCATAGCTCTTTGGTAGAGGAATGGAGGAGCCCTGTGTTGAAGAAAATGAAGGGCAGAGAACAAAGGAAACCCACATATGAAGAAGAAAGAGGACACCATCAGTATGGTAGCTGCCAAGAGGAGCAGCCTCATGTTTTAAAAACATGGGAGGAAGAAAAAAGAAGGTCGCAGCTTAAATAAAAAACAAAAAACATCGCCATGTAAGATCCCACATTGGTTGTGGAATGGGCTCCTTATTTGTTTAAGTATGCCATAGTGTCTTAAAGACACCACTGCTTTGGAAGCAGTAAGTGCCCATGTGGGACCCGTGGTCGGTAGTGAACTAAGACCATAATTTTTACCTAACATGATGATGTAGTAGCGTTGATTTGGAATTGCCTACCAACCAAGTTGTGACATGTGGATGCTCTGGATCTCGCCATGTGGCAAGATCTAGTGGTTAGTGCATCCCCGCATTGTGAAGATGCACAAGGTTTAAATAATGTGGTAAAGTGCCTAAGCACCACATGGAAATGGGCCCCACTAATTTAGTAGCAACATAAAATTTGGACAAATAAGAAATGGACACATGGTGGCCTATAAGCAAAGCAGACAGTGACAGGTGGAAGATGCTAATGCAACGACGTGGAAGCAAATGCATCAAATTACACCATGTGGAAAATCCTGTGGTGAGTTCTTCCCTGCTTCGGGAAGTTGCTCAAAAGATAAATAATGCAGGAATTCACCCGGGTGCCATGTGGTAGTGGTCCTAGGCTGGTGGTAAGGTGGTGGATCTCATCAGTAGCGATGTGGATATCCAAGAACGAATAAGAGGCTGCCATGTGGCAATTCTAGGCAAGCCAATCAGAGGCCACCATGTGGCACCCAATGGCAGGTGAGTTTGCAAAGGTCAACCAATCAGATGTTGCCATGTGGTAGCACAGTCAAGGGAAGGTTGACCCGAATGGCAATATGAAGGTCAAAAATCAAAATTTTTTAAAAATGTTTTCTTAAACATTTTCCTAAAAAGGGTACATGCAGACATGTTTTAAATTGAAAATGATATATTCTAAAGTTGAAAATTTAGAAAAATTTAAATTTTTTAAAATAAGAAGTGCAAACCAGAGTTTTATAGTAGAGGGGTAGATTTTTCAAAATGAGATTCAGGGGGTTTCCTATAGGTGAATATAGACATATTATATATCACCAGAACTAGGAGAAGATTAATTTTTCGATTATGGAGTTTTTTTGTGCACAAGAATTCACTAGTTTGAGTTATAGCCAGAAATGTAAAATTTGGGCCTTCTCAGTGAAATGGGTTAAAATTGAAAACATAGTTATAGGCTTGGTAAAATATGGTAAAAATGCAGTTGGGGATGATTTTGGTCACTTCATTTAGTTTAAACCCAGAGTTTTACCAGCATTTCATGAGGCTTTTAGATTTTGGGCAAACATAATGGTTTTCATCATTGAGCAAGAGATATTTCAAGTCAGTTACAGAATATTGGTGAAAACCAAATCAGATCAAAGGGGTAGGAAGAAAGCAGAGGTTTTGCAATAGCAAAGGAGGGAATTTCAAGTGGACATATGTTGTCTTCAGATCAGATTCGAGAATTCACTCTCTTCTATATCTTTCTTTCTTTCATCCATTGTAGGGGTTCCAATTTTTTCACTATGAGACCATTGTTGGTTGGAAATTTTTAGTCTTTCTATAAGGCAACCTTGTTGGATCCAGAACTGTGATTCCACCATTATTCTTTAGCATATTTCTCTTGTATGACAGTAGTAGTGAAGATAATAATGAAAGTTTAGATCTATTAGGTGCTTTTTATGTCTTAATTTCATGCATCTGAATGTATATTTCAAAGAAATGAATACAAATGAGCAAAATCTCTTTAGTTTCATTATGATTCTCATCTCTTATCTCAGTAATCTACAATCTTATGTGGTCTAGGAACAAAGAACTGAGACTCATTTGCATCCCTTTAAGATTGTATGTCAGATATGTTTTTCTATTGGAACAAAGGGTCAAGTAAATGCTTGATGTGTTTGACAGGAATATTGGTTATTTTGAGAAGTATATCTCATGAGAATGAGGTATTTATGAACATCGATGTCTAATTCACAAAGTGATAGGATAGATCTGATGTCTGGGTGTATGAAATATGTCCTTGATATCACAGATGTAGACATTTGATTCATGAAATTTCCCAATGGTTAAGGCATTGATCAATTATAGGATCACTTGTTTATATTGTTGCATGTTTGGGGTTGTGTTGATATTCAAAATCATTAATCAATTGTATTTCCCTTTCATGTTGAAGAGCTAAAAAGGATGCCCTCACCCAGCTTATGAATTTCATTATCTTGCATTTAGCTACCATAGATATATGTGATTGCATGAGTCATCGGGAGAAATAAGGGTTAAATCTGCTTAATAGATTTAGGAATATGTTTTTACACTGTTACCATATAAGTGAATTTGAGGTCCACCCACCTAGGTTTTGTAGAGCCTAAAGTAGAACAAGGGTCTAGCCTTATAGTTGGTCTGATGTATGAAATAGCATGTTGAAGATGGGAGTTAGCTACCCCTAGATGTGTCTTGTTCTCATTGGGGTAATTTGAAACCTGTAGCATTTCAAAACACCAACATGAAGTAAGAAAAGGTGGCCTGCCCACCAAAATATACCTTCTACATCATGTCCGTGTTGGAATCATCTTTCTAACAATATTTTGTTTGCCCAAAAGAACCTTTGTATGCTCAAGTTAGAGCCAAAAAATTGAAAGGGCCTCTGGAAGTGCAATAAAACTTGAAACCCTCAAAAAAATGAAAAAATGGCTAAAAAGAAGCACCTGGCGTCTGTTGTGACCGTAGGCTGGTCGGTGGTGGTTGGGCACAACACTTCCAAGTGGTGGTGGCATTGTGGTGGCCTGGTGATGGTGGTGGCCTGGTGATGGTGCACGGGCAAGGTCGGCAAAGGGTTGAGGACAACAATTTTAAAACTGCAAACAATGTTCAACAAACCACAATCGGCCACCACCACAATTAGGTAAACCGTTGCGATGGTATTCTAATCATTGTGCAATTTTAATAACCATAATGGTGATTGTATTGCTTCTTTAATTTTAACTTTTTTAAAGAATCACACATGTGCACCTCAGATTGTGTGTCAGTGGTCATACGACCCTAGTATGCAAAAATAAATTGCCTCAAATTTTCCAAGTGTCCAAAATTGACAAAGTTTATATGAAAATAGGGGTTTTGACATCTTTTGAATCCAACTGTGAGGTCTGTTTGGCTTCAAAGTTCTCCAAAATTTAGAAGACCCCCTATTTTCACAAAAAAAACCCAAAAACAACCAAATCTGATCCAACAAACTCTTGTTCTCGCTTTCTTCAAAAATTGAACAAGCTACAACAGATCTGGCTTTGATACCATGAAGGACTTGAGAAACACAAATCCAAAAAACTCAAAGAAAACTTGCATACAAGAACTTGTCAAAGAGAAGAAAGGATAAAGAGAAGGCAAGGGTTTGGCTCTAAAAATAGGAAAGAATATATTATCAGATTGAAAATGAATTTATAATTGATCAATCATCATAGAAGGAGATCATAAAACCTAAAAGGGAAACCCTAAGAGGTAAATGACATTTAATAATTAATTATTAAATGGGAATGCATGTGCATAAAGGAAAATCTTTAAAAGGGAGTAAAGGTAATTTAAAAAATGAAAGTAAATTAACCCTTTACTCTAACATATCTTTTAATATGTAACATTGGGCAATTACTATTTGTGGTGGAAAATTATAGATTCTTTCGGAGAAACTATCTTGGAAAATGTGTTGTGATAGAGGTTGTAGATCCTAGTCATGTTATTTCCTATAATCATCTCCATTTTCCTCTTCAATAATGATAGCTCATGTGAGATAGATATAAACAAGTCCCTACTTAGAAGATTAATATGGTAGGTAGGTGAAGTCCTCTTCTATAAGGCATTTTGAAAACCAATAGAGACGAGTTTTCTCATGGAAATCTAGGTCTTGAAAATATTGGGGGAGTTGGTAGAGACAACTTGGGAAAGGTTATTTTGTATTTTCTATTCATAAAGGGTACCATACTAACAACTTCATGGAGGCTATGACTATTTTGTATGTCATAAATCATGCTTGTTCTCTTGGATGACGAAAGATTATTTGTGAATATTACTTTTAGGTGATTGTTCATTTGTTGAATACTAGACAATCTGAGCATGTTAGTTGTGTTGTCTAAGTTTCAATCTATATCTTTGCTTTAGGGTTTTTGATTCAAGTCAAAAGTTTAAGTCTTGAGTCTAAGTCTAGATATCCCTTAGAATGGTCTTTCTTCCCATCTCCCTTTGAGTTAACCTAATGCAGGAAATCATATGAGCAATACATTATTTCTTAGCTAGGTGATTAGGTTTTGGGAAGCTTTTGTTATGCATTTTCCTGATGAGAAGAAGCTTTGAATATCTCTAATGATTCATATTCTTTGTTCCTAATCATGTTGAATACAAGATTCATGTTAAGGAGCAGTTCTTTATGGAAGCATTTCTTCATCTCTAAAAGTTTCTAATTCCATGGTCGAATATCTATATCTAGAGAAGGATACATTTTCATAGATATATACATAGAAAATGCAGAAGAGAACATTGAAGACTAAAGTTGAAGATTGATATATAGATCATCAAAATAGTTTAGAATAAAGTTCAATTGAATTCAATACAAAATGAATGCTTAAAAATGTAGAAATGGTGAAAGAAACAAGTCAAAGGTGGCAAAGACCAAAGTTGAAAAGTTAATTGAAAGAAAGAAAGTGTGCTATTAGCCAGTTAAAAAGTCCAAATGCTTACTTTTTAGATCAGTCCCATTTAAATATTAAATGAAAGTTGGATGCCTTCATCTATTAGATCAAAGAAGATCTACGAAGGTCATAATGTTGCTATGTAAAGATGCACTTTTGATAATATATGTGACAAAGCAATGTGAAGGAATGTATCCAGTAGGCCATCACATTTCATGAAGTGTAGATAAAATCTAGTCATTAAATGCCATGAAGGAAAGAAAGTAAATGTCAGATTCTCCAAGCAATGGAATGGTGCCAACTATTCACCACGGTGTGCCAAGTTGGAAATAGGGATCCATACCATGAAACAAAGAGACCTAACATCATTTCTTCATCACTATCAAATCAAAAAGAGATCCGCATATGTCACTATCTCGCTATGTCAAGTTGCTTGATCATTATTCTATGTGACAAAGTGACAAGAAGACACGTGTATATAGACGGACATGTAGAGGAAGTTATAAAAGAAGTCATAACATTTTAATCTTGACCGTCAATTTGAGATCAACGATGGGAATTCAAAAATGCAGTGACCATTGGAATATGAAATATATGGATTTGGGGTGAAACAACAAAAAATAAAAGAAACAATGATTTTCCATAGGATTTTCTGAAGATTTTAGGAAGTTGAATGGGCATCATGTGTTTTAGAAACATAATGTATTCAAAATCAGTATCGGCGAAGATGTCACATGTTTGTATGACTAGACAATTTCATATTTGATTTTTTTAAAATTCTATGATTGTTGCTCTGCCAGAATTAAGAAATGATAGAGAACTATAAATGTAACTTCATTTAACATAATAAAGGTCAACAAACTTGAGAGGAAATGGTTCTATAATTCCATTTACAGTATTTTCTTTTCATGTTTTGTAGTCCATGCATTAGATAGTTTTGCACTTAGAGTTGAAAGAAAATTGTGTATGATCCTATAAATAATCAGATGGATTCCACTTTGTTTTGATATTTGTCATACAGTAATTTTATTTTCTACTTCATATATGGTTCTTTTTGTTCTCTTGATAGTGTCATATATGTTAGATATTTCATTGGGAATTAAAGGATAATGTATGTGAATCCATTCCATACTTGTTGAATTCCATTTCAGTCAAGGCTAATAGCCAAAGCAATTACACTTGCCCTCATATGCATAATCCTTTCTTTCCTACTAGATTTAGATGAGTAATTTGCATTTAGAATAGAAATAGAAGTCAGAAAATATCAAAACAATCCATTGCAATCATTTCATTAAGTGTGATAGGTTATTCATATACATCTTGCCTGAGTTGTTTGTGCCTACAAACAACTTGGTTATCCTTTACTGCTCTCAGGTTAAGAGCTTATAATATCAACAATTTATGATCACATAAAGAAATATTCATTACATATTATTGCAAGAATCATAGGGGGTTGTACCTAATTAATTTAGAGGTCAGTGATAGGATACATTCATTGACCCATTTTTTGGTAAACATCATTTTATTTCTCCAAACATTGGGTATCAAAGAGTCAAGGTTATCAAATATAATAGGACAAAAAACTGTTAACCAACAGTTTTTGGTGACTCTATTGGGGAGAATTCAAATGAAAGTTCTGAAGAATTTCCCTTCGAAATTAGTTACACTCAAAATATATATTTGAGCTATGAGAAAAGACTTGTGGTATTCAGGAATTTTCCATAAGTACTTGATACTACAACCTAAACCTGTCGAAGAAGTAGAAACAAATTTAAAATTGAAGACTAATAAGGTAAATTTGAAAAATACCATTTATCTTAACATTTGATACACTCTAGATTCCAAATATACCAGGAGTGCCAAGGAGAAAGGAAAGATTGACCCAATATATGAAGAGCTCAACAAGTCTAACTTTCCTATCCTAGAAGAGCTTTGCAGAAGAGGAAGAACACATGCAAGGGAATCTATAACCAAGCAACTTCAAGATACTTTATTGTCTACAATTGTTCCTCCAAATAGAACATAGAGAATTCAATCCTCTAATCCTCCTATTGCCTTAAATTATATTCCTTCTATTTTTGATGCTTTGCTATTGATTGGCATTGCTCTTCCTATTTCTATTACTTTTCAAACAAATCAAATCATTGCACCATAAGTTATGGCACAACCATGGGGAAATGCTATCGGTCCTCTTTCCTTGGGGGCTAATAACGATCTGCCAAGAGCATCAAGGAAGAACTTTCCCAGATTCAATGGAGATGGCTCTACTTCTGCAAAATAGCACTTGAGTGCTTTCCATAAGGCTTGTGGTGTAGTAAATCCTCAACATGAGGATGTGGTAGTCATAATTTTTGTAGATACACTAGTGGATAATGCTACCGATTAGTTTCAAGACCTACTTAAACGATGTATCACAAGTTGGAGCACAATGAAACAAAGGTTTGAGGAAAGATACAAAAGAACAAAAGATGGACAAACCTTGTTATTACAATTGGCACAAATAAAGAAATAAACCTCAATTTCTATGAGAGATTTAAATGGAAAATTCAATAAACTTCTTAAAAGAATTCTTGTTGCAAGTGCACCTACTGATGATAATAAGAAAACTTTCTACATTAGCTCTATGCCACTTGATCTAGGATACCAAATTAGAAGAGAAAATGTAGCCAACTTCCAAATTGCTCAAACACTAGCTGTGGAGATGGAGGATGAAATGATAGCCTCTAGTAAGTGGAAAAGAGAGTTCCAATCTAGAACTATGAGAAATACAGCTAGTACTTCCAATAATATAGAAGCCATGCTTCAAAAATTGTCTAATGAGTTCATTTCATTGGAAAAACAAGTCAATAGACCTACTTATCAACCTCATCAGGAAGGTTATATAAATCCAAATGTTGGTAAATCTTTGTAAATACCACCTATTCAATAGAGATTAGCAATTGAACTTGTCCAAAAAGACAACATATGTGTACATTTCACCTAAGAGCAGATCATGATGGAGATACATGTGTTGATATGATCATATATAGACAAATGGTGGATAACAAAGAACAAACAATTGAATATCCTGAAAGTGAGGATGATCATGCTCCTTGTGGAAACTCTAAAAAATATTTCTTGGAGTATGAGTCAAATTCAGAGGTAGGAGGAGATTTTTTTGCTACTCTAGAAGGACCTCAATTAACAGTAATGACCAGAGGTTAGAAAAAATAGAAATCAGAACAACAACTCAGTTCTTGTCAAGAATAACGTACCATGAAATAAAGTTGATAAAGATAGTGGTGTAGTAACTTCATCTTTAGAAAAGGAGTACAAAGGTAAGTCTACTAATTCCTTTGACATTATTTGAAATCTAATCCTGATCAATTGAAAAGATTAGTTAAGCATTGCAATAGTAAAGAGATAAATCATGCTAGTATTAATGCCAATGTTGAACATCATAATAAGGCTAGCACTAGTGGGGCTTCTTTTGATAATCAATATTTTCCAGTTCCTAGATTTTTTCAAGAAGAAGAATCCATTGTTTTAGCTACCTGCCCAAATCAAAAGCTAGATCCTTTTTATATTTCTTTGTTCATCAATAGAAATAGATTGACTAATTGCATCATAGATTCAGGAGCCTCTGATAATGTAATGCTTGCTTCTATTGCAAAAACTTTAGGACTCCTATTGACTAAAACTTTTGGTAAATGCTACTCAATGGATGCCAAACAAGTGCCATTGCTAGGATAGATTAAAGATGCTCAAGTTGCCCTCGCTGCCCACCCCTCTAAGAGATTGAAGCTTACTATTCTAGTAGAAGATATCCTTGAAAGCTATGGAATGCTCTTGAGTAGAAGTTTTTGCAAAGATATGGGGGAAAAATAAAATTAGATTGGTTTATTGCCACTATACAAGTTGGAGATTAAAAGTGAAACTAGAACCAAAAGAGAAAGCAAAATTCACTATTTTGAAATTAGATGATCCTAGATCTCAAATCTTGTATCATGAAATACAGTTTGGCAATTATATGTTATTTTATGGTACCCCTAAGATCTTAGAAGAATTAGAACCAAATAAAGGTGATCAATTGTGGACCCTATAATTTGATGGCAGTTGTGTAAATGTTGGCTTAGGTGTAGGTGTGGTGTTGATATCACCTGATGGAGAAATGAATTATTTGCCTTATAAGTTGGATTTCAAAAACACTAATAATATTATAGAATATGAAGCTCTCCTTCTTGGTATAATAGCAGCAAAACAAAAGGGATTCAAGATGCTTAAAGCACAAGGAGATGCAGAGTTGGTAATAAGACAAGTCAGGAATCAATATGTAGTGAAGAATTCAAGATTAAGAAAATATCATAGTAAGGTGTGGGATGAAATTGAGGGTTTTGATGCCTTTTCAATTACATCAATACTTAGATAATTCGATTCAAGAGCTAATTCTTTGGCAGTCTTTGCATCATTGCTCTTACCACACCTTGATTTCAAAAATCAAATGTATAAAGTAGAAGTTCTATTTAGGCCTAATGTCCCTGATAATGAAGAGTCATGGCAGGTATTTGAAGATGATAAAAAAATACTCAAATTCATTGAAGGGGAGGATCCTTTTGAATTTTTTTATTTTGAAGGAATCACTAATGCAAACGGTGATGATTCAGTGGTAGGAGATGGAAAGAAGACATGATTTGACATGTTTTAGTTGAAAGGTAATAAGATTCCACCTCATTTAATCTATTTAGAGAAACTCTTTGATAGGCATGATACATATATAAAGAGAGAAATAGATAAGAAGGGAAAGACCTATGGTGAATATGATGGAATCAACACAGGGACGAAAGTCAACCCCAAGATAATAAACATAGGCAAGTATTGCAAACCAGAAGAGAGAGTAGAAATCAAGAAATTACTAATTGAATTTCAAGATGAATTTTCTTAGAGTTATGAAGACCTAAATAATTTCATGGGTGGAAAGTTCAAACATGAAATCCCTCTTTAAAAAGATGCAACACCATTCAGGCAGAAGAAGAGAAATTACAATCCTATAGTTGAAGGGGCAATCTTCAAGGAAATTGACAAAATGTTGCAGGCCAGGATTATATACCCTATTCATCATTCCACTTGGGTAGCTAATATTGTATTAGTGAGGAAAAATAATGGAGAAATAAGAATTTGTGTAGATTTCATAAACTTAAATAAAGCCTCACTGAAGGATAATTTTTCTCTCCCTAATATGGATCATCTTTTACTGACTGATGCAGGATCGGAGATGATGTCCATGTTGGATGGATTTTTAGGATACAATCAAATTTAGGTAAATGAAGAAGATTATTTCAAGACTACATTTGCTACACTATGGGGTACATTTTCATACAATAGAATTTCTTTTGGTTTAATCAATGCAGGAGCAACTTTTCAACATGGAATGAATTTGGCTTTTGAAGGTTTGAAAGATACAATTATTGTCATAGATCTTGATGATTTGACAATCTTTTCCAACAAGAGAAAAGATCATATCAAGGATCTCGAAAACGTCTTACAAAGATGTAAAGAACATAGTATCTCCATGAACCCAAAGAAATCAGTATTTTGTGTTACAAAAGAAGGAGTAAAGATTGATCCAAATAGGGTTAAATCCATCCAACAATTAAGTCTACCATCAAGTAAAACTAAACTAAAGTCCTTCTTTGGCCAGGTAAATTGCTTGAGAAGATTTGTTCCTGATTTCTCTGAAATAGTTAAATATATAGTTGATATGAAGAAAGGAAATAAAACTTTCAAATGGAGTTATGTTGGGAAATAGGCGTTTGAAGATATCAAGGAGGCCATTGCCAAAGCCCTTGTGCTTGTTCATCCTAACTACACCAAAGATTTCACCATCTACTATTATGCCTCAGAACATACTATGTCAGCTATACTGATGTAAGAGAATAAAGAGAGAATACAAGCTCCAATAGCTTTCATGAGTATCCCATTTAAAAACTAAGAGCTGAGATATTATCAAATGGAAAAACATGCATATGCAGTGGTGACAACTCTCAAGAATTTCAAATTCTATGTGTTGCATTCTCATTAAATAATATATGTGCCAAATCTTGCAGGGAAAAGTATTTTGACACAACAAGATGTTGGTTGCAATAATAGAGGAGTGATATAGAAATAAAATCAACCAAAATTGTAAGAGGAAATGTACTATGTAAAGCCTAAGCAGAAGATCAACAAAGGAAAGAAGAAGATACTCAAAGGTTCTTATGGTAAATCTTTAGGATCCCTAGTTCTCAAACATTACTTACTTTCTAACATATGGTGAATGCCCTGAAGGATTGACTACTAAACAAAGAAGGGATCTCAAAACAAAAGCCTTGAAATATGTAATTCATGATGATGTCTTATACAAGAGAGCCATTTATGGAATATTTTTAAAATGTGTGGATAAGGAACAATAGGTAAAGTTGTTAAGATCTTTTCATGATGAAGCATGTGGGGGACATTTTTCTAGCATTGTCACTGCATTCAAAATTTTAAGAGAATTGTATTATTAGCCTAGTATGTTTAAAGATGCATATAAGTGGGTGGCTAATTGTGAGAAATGCAAGGTGTTTATTGGTAAATCTTAGCTAGTTGCCTTACCTCTTAGACTAGTAGTAATTGAAGCTCCTTTCCATCAATGGGGTTTAGATTTTATAGGCCCAATTAACCCCCCTTCTAGTCAAGGACATTCATATATACAAACTACCATAGATTATTTCAACAAATGGGTAGAGGCAAAGCCAATGAAGAAGACTTCCTTAGGAGTGGTATGTGAGTTCCTCAAAGAACATATTTTGGTCAGGTTTGGAGTTCTTATGAAGTTAGTAATCGATAATGCATCTTATTTTTCCTCTTTAGATATCATTGAGCTTCTCTATGATAATGGTATTCAAGTTTGACATTCCTCTGATTATTTCCCTCAAGGAAATGGATAGGCTAAGTCTAGTAACTAAAATTTGATTAAGATTTTGAAGAAATTGGTCTTACATAATCAGAACGGTTGGCATAGGAAAATTCATGATGCTTTATGGGCTGATAGGACCACACCTAAAAGGGCTATTGGGTTCTCACTTTTGAATTAGTGTGTGGAGTAGAAGCTAATTTGCCATTGCCATTAGAACTAGCTACTTATAAATTGAAAACTACAATTGAAGATGATGTCTTCCAAGATGAGTTAGAGAAGAGGATCTTGTATCTTACTAAACTACAAGAAGAGAGAGAAGATATGGTTGACAAGATTATTAAACATCAGGGAAGGATAAAGAAATTTTTTGATAGAAGAGAAAGGCCTCAAAATTTTATGGAAGGTGACTTGGTGTTGTTATGGAATTAGAGACATTAGCCAATAGGCATGCATTCCAAGTTTCAGTCTTTGTGGAAATGACCTTTTCAAATCACACAAGAAAATCTAAACAATTCTTTTAATTTAGAATATCCAAGTGGAGAAACCCTTCCATGTTCTTATAATAGGAGGGATATGAAGTTGTATCAAATGAAAAATTGAAAACAGGTAACCCCTGTGTAGTAGATAGCTAGGTAGGTTTTCCTTTTCATGCATTTTTCTTAGTTTAGTTGCTTGTTTTCCTTAGGTAGTTCCTTGTTATTTTCTTAGTTTTATCATGTCCTTTTTGTTTCCAAGTTGTCACCCTTGTGCAAAACCAAAGCTTTCTTGGATTCTTTCAAGCATTATCACACTTAAATCCCTAGATAGAGCTAGTTGTTATCTAAGTTTCAGTCTATATCTTTGCTTTAGGGTTTTTGAGTCAAGTCAAAAGTTAAAGTCTAGATTTCACTTAGAATGGTCTTTCTTCTCATCTCCCTTTTAGTTAATCTAATGTGGGAAATCATATGAGAAATACATTATTTCTTGGCTAGGTGATTAGGTTTTGGGAAGGTTTTGCTATGCATTTTCATGATGAGAAGAAGGTCTGAATATCTCTAATGATTCATATTATTTGTTTCTAATCATGTTGAATACAAGATCCATGTTAAGGATCAGTTCTTTATGAAAGCATTTATTCATCTTTGAAAGTTTCTAATTCCATGGTCAAAGATCTATATGTAAAGAAGGATACATTTTCATAGATATATACAAAGCAAATGCAAAAGAGAACACAAAAGACTGAAGTTGAAGATTGATATATAGATTGTGAGAATAGTTCAGAATCAAGTTTAGTTGAATTCAATATAGAATGAATGCTTTAAAATGTAGAAATGGAAAAAGAAACAAGTCAAAGGTGACGAAGACCAAAGTTGAAAAGTTAATCGAATGAAAAAAAGGGTGATATTGGCTAGTTGAAAAGTCCAAATGCTTACCTATCAGATCAGGCCCATTTAAATATTAAATGAAAGTTGGATTCCTTCATTTGTTAGATCAAAGAAGATCTACGGAGGTCATAATATCGCTATGTAAAGATGCATGTTTGATAATTTATGCGACAAAGTGACATGAAGGCATGTGTCCAGTGGGCCATCACATTTCACAAGACGCAGTCAGAATCTAGATACTAAATGCCACGAAGGAAATAAAGTCAATGTCAAATTCTCTAAGCAATCAAATGGTGCCAACTATTTGCCACAGTGTGCCTAGTTGGAAAGAGGGACCCGCACCACGAAACAAAGAGACCTAACATTATTTTGTCATCACCTTTAGATCAGAAAGAGATCCATGGATGTTGCTATCTTGCTATGTGAAGTTGCTAGATCGTTATTCTATGTGACAAAGTGACAAGAAGACATGTATACGGAGGGACCCATGGAGGAAGTTATAGAGGAAGTCATAACATTGTAATTTCAACCATCGATTTGAGATCAACGATGGGAATTTGAAAATATAGTGACTATTGGAATATGAAATATATGGATTTGGTGCAAAACAAGAGAAAATTAAAGAAATAGTGATTTTCCACAAGATTTTCTGAAGATTGCAAGAAGCCAAATGGTCATCGTGTGTTTTAGAAACATAATGGATTCAAAATTAGTAGTGGAGAAGATGTCACGTGTTTGTATGATTGGATAATTTCATATTTGATTTTCTTTTTATTCTATGATTGTTGCTCTGCCAGAATTAAGAAATGGTAGAGAACTATAAATGTAACTTCATTTAACATAATAAAGGTCAGAAAACTTGAGAGGGAATGGTTCTGTAATTCCATTTACAGTATTTTCTTTTCATATTTTGCAGTGCATGCATTAGATAGTTTTGCACTTAGAGTTGAAAGACAATTGTGTATGATCTTGTAAATAATCAGATGGATTCCACTTCATTTTGATATTTGTAGTATGGTAATTCCATTTTTTACTTCATATATGGTTTTTTTTCTTCTCTTGATAGTATATATGTTAGATATTTCATTGAGAATTAAAGGATAATGTATGTGAATCTATTGTATACTTTTTGAATTCCATTTTAGTCAAGGCTAATAGCCAAAGCAATTTTGGTTTCCCTCATATGTATAATCCTTTATTTCCTACTTTTGCATTTAGGTGAGTAATTTGCATTTAGAATAGAATTAGAAGTCATAAAATATCAAGATAATCTATTGCAATCATTTCATTGAGTGTGATAGGTTATTCATATACATCTTGCTTGAGTTGTTTGTGCCTACAAACAACTTGGTTATCCTTTGCTACTCTCAGGTTAAGAGCTTATAATATCAAGAATTTTTTATCACATAAAGACATATTCATTGCATATTATTTCAAGAATCATAGGGAGTTGTATCTAATCAATTCAGAGGGCAGTGATAGGATACATACACTAACCCATTTGTTGGTAAACATCCTTTTATTTCTCCAAACATTGGGTATCAAAGAGTCAAGATTATCAAATATAATAGGAGAACAACCTGTTAATCAACAAGTTGGAAATTAATTTTGGTTGTCAACCAAATTCTTAATTTATATGCTTCTTTGGACCTTTTTTCTTTCAATCATATCCCTAGAGAATGGAATGGAGTTGTTGGTTGTTTGGTCAAATGGGCTTTCGGTCCAATGAAAAATTAGAACATTACGGATAGAGGGGAATCACCTTTGGGTTTTTTACAATAGTAAGATCAATTAGTGGATCTTGAGAGGGTACTTTAATGCATGTGCTATGTTCTTCTTGCTTCAATAAATTTTAACCCCTCTTTTATTAAAAAATTCAATCACTTGGAGAATTGAGTGATGTTATATTAGCAATGGTTCATTAAGCAAGGCTACCTCTAGATAAAAATATTAATAAGAAATGGTTTTGGGACCCTCAATCTTGATATTCTTTAAGTCATTAATCAGTTGATCTCATCCATATATGTTTGGTGTATAAATGAATATAATGATTAGTCTATTGTCATATGACAAGTAAATCATTGATGTTTCATATAATAAATATTCATATATAAATAGAAAAAGAAGTTTTTAAAAGTAAATTAATAGATTTTTTTAAATTTTTATAACTTATAGATTTAATCATAATCTTTTTTTTTTGGTAAGTGCTTTTTTTTATTGGAACTTTGAACCAGTGGGGTCACATTAAGGGGGACCCCATCCCCAATGAGAAAGTAGTTGTCGAGGCCTCAACACCTCCTAGATACACCTATGTTTATAATACCATGACCACCTTAACCCACCATATTTGCATGGATCTCCTTATCCTCCAATCAATTCTCTTGAAGAACCACTCCTTATACCTCCCAAGCTAAGCTCCTTATGCCTCCCAAAGAGCACACCAACACATCCCTTGCCAAGATGACAGATCAACAATGACCTCTTCTTATATCTCCCTAGCCGATGACCTACTGCATAATAAGCATCCTTATACCTCTTGTCGATTGATCTCACTAGGCTGGCAGCACACGGCATGGGCATCAATGGTTGGTGGGATTTGAATACAAAACCACCCATACAAGATGGCTCATGGAAACCACCGTGTTGTGGGGTGATCCCTAGATTTTATCATAATCTATTTTTTTATATAAGTAAGATTATCATAATCTATAATTGCATCAAATATAATTAATTTTTTTGTTGGTTTCAATATAAAGGGAATGGCCTTTAACACTATAATTTACTGAAACAAAATAATTCATCCAACTAAAAATAACATCTAGTTATCAAAATTGTACTACATAATAAATATGTTGTGTGAATATATTATCCTCAAGATCTTTATTTATTCTTCATGGGAGCCACAACCTTACATTGAAACTTCTTCCAATGAAACTTTAATTTTTAAATTAATCAAAAAATTAACACTTTGTAATATTTGTTGATTATCTCTTGAAGTCCTACCAATCATTTTAGGAAACAATTACCAAGTCCGTTTAAATCTATCCTCTATCTTCATCTTTGTTCACTCTCAAGCTTTCCTTAAATTTAATTTAACTTGAATAAATAATGATGAACAATTAAAATTTCTATACAATAAATGCAATTAACATATTAATTTTATAAATTTTAATGAAATTATTTTAATATAAAATAAAATTTTGAAATAGTGTTATTAGAGTTATTTTCAATGTTGTATGTTCATGTATTTAATCAATGGTCTAGATCATATTGTGATTCATGATTAGGAAAAAAGAAGCACACCTAGATGTTATAAATGTAGGTCTAATTGGCACTTTGATATGCTAGTTATGTATTGTAGTCATGACAAGTTTTGTCATTGATGTCAACATATATTTTTTAGTTCATGATAGTCAGGAATTCTATACATCACAAAGGTTTATGAGGTTAGGGAAGTTGACACATAATAGGTTAAGCTATATGAACTTAGGATTATGTTCAAAGATGAGTACATATGCTACATTTATGTTTATGTTGAGGTTTGGATGAGTTAAATTTTAATTGGCAAAGTCTGGTAGCAAACTAGTGTGTAGGAAATATTGACAGAGATAGTTCTTAGCAAATTAGTTGTAGCTTATTAGCGAGGTATATTCCTTAATAAGGTTCTATGAAATCAATTGTATATTAGGAAAGCCTCAAAGGGCTAGCCTAATTATTTATTTGGATAGGGTATAAAAGGAGGATATTTTCCTTGGATGTGAAGTGAATCATGTATGTAATGTTTGCGGTCAAAAGATGCAAATGTAATTAGAAAAGAGCATATATATAAATGGTTGATGGTTTTGAGCCTCAAAGGATTTGTATTGGTAATTGTGTTGGTTAGTTCACTATGTTGGATTTTTATCTAGAAGATCTTCTCTTCATTGGTGTCTGAAGTGATTTGGATAGGGAGTTTAGTTGTCTTCCTATCAGCCTTTAACAGGTTATGAACCTTTTAACAAGGTTTCAAGGTTTTCTAATAAGGTTTGTTGTACTGATGGCATTATAATTTTCTCATAAAATGGTCATATCCTTTCATAAGGAACATTTATATTAGTACACTATCTTGTAGGAGCCATCTTCACTAGGGGTTTCTCTTAGATCAAGGGTTTCCCTGGTCAACAAATACTTGTGTTATCGTGCATGGTTTATCTCTTGTTGTGCTTCATTATTTTGGTTATTAAAGTTGGATATAATAAGTTTGATTCAAGTTTAATTTGGTTACAATTGATTCAACCCACCACACCCTCTGAGTTGTATGTGTTAACTTTACTTTCTAACAATTATTATTAGATCATTAAGCCATCATTGATAAGGAATCCTAGTAGCTTGAGGAGATCCATGCCATTCAGGAAGTAGAGTCCAAAATTTGATGCCGACAACTATGACAGTTAGAAGGATAAGATACAAACTCATTTGATTTGCATGGGGTTTGACTATTGGTTGATTATAAAGATTGAAATTATTGTAAAGAAGTAAAGTGATCTACACACATGTACAAATGATGAAAATAATATATCTATCTACAATATGAAGAACTTATCTCTACACTTCCAGAATCACAATTTGTTGAGGTAAAGGGTCTTGATATTTCTCATCAAATTTGGATTATATTAGAAAGACTTTGTGAAGGTGGTGAATATATAAGGAAGGCTAGGTTACATAATTAGAAATTATATCTTGAAAGTTCTTGAATGCAATAAGATGAATTTTCTATTTCATACATCCAAAGGCTTACTAAGATTATTATAGGTATAAAAGACTTTGGAGGTATAATATCATAAGATGAGGTACACTACAAAATTTTGAGATCCTTAACTCCTGCTTATGATACTAAGGTTATTGCAATATAAGAAGTTATCCCTCTTTTAAAATATTTATTGGATAATTGCAAACATTTGAATTTAATAGACTAAAAGATAATTTTCCAAGAGTTCAAACTACTTTCAAAGATAGTGTGCATAATGATAAAAGGATTCTAACTATTTTAACATCTTTTGTGAAGACAATGGAATTGGAAGACAAATTTTGACTCCTAAGACTCCATAATAGAATGGAATATCAAAAAGAAGGAATAAAGAAGTGAGTGAAGTAGCTAGATCAATGATGATAGAAGGAAATGCAACACATGTTTATTGGAGAGAAGTAGTTACTACTATAATATACACTATGAAAAGTGTTCAAATCAAACAAGGAACATGCTAGACACCTTATAAATTATGGTTTGATCACACCTATTGTGAAATACTTTAGAATTTTTAGAAACAAATGCTACATCAAGAGAGAAGATGATATAGGGAAGTTTGACCCTAGGAGTGATGAAGGTATATTTCTTGGTTATTCTATAAAGAGAAAATCGTATAATTGTTATAATATGAGATTAAAGAATATTGTTGAAAGTGCTAATATGAGAGTTGGTGGAAGGTTTTAAGTGCAAGAAAGGATACTTGATTATGATTCAGATGATAATCAGGCTAGTACAAGTCAAAGACCTGTGATTAATCAAAATTAAGAATAGGAACAATTCTTTGAATCAGATAATGATATACAAGTGCAGATTGAAGAAAAACCTAGAGATGAATCTAGAGAATAAACTAGAGAAAAGAAAAGAACACCAAAATATGTTGCGAGAAATCATTTTGAAGATCAAATCATTGGTAGTACAAACAAAGTCCAGTAATGACAAGAAACAAGGTAAGAGAAGGAATTTGTTTGATTTCACAAGTTAAACCTAAAATTACCGATGAGGCATGAAAAGAGGAATTTTGGATAAGTGCAATGAAAGAGGAACTAGACCAAATAGAGAAGAATAAGATATGGGAGTTGGTCCCTAGACCTAAAGATAAGAATGTTATTGATAGAAAATGGCTATTCAAGAACAATTTGAATGAACAAGGTGAGGTCAAAGAAAAAAAGAAAGGTTATTTTACAAAGGATACTCACAATATGAAGGTATAGATTTTGAGGATAATTTTTCTCTTGTTGCAACATTAGAAGTAGTAAGAATGTCTTTGATTTACACATCTAATAAGAGCTTTAAGTTAAATCAGATGGATATAAAGTCAACTTTGTTGATTGACAAACTTGAGGAAGACGTATATAGTGAACAACCTAGTGGTTTTCCTTTAACTAAAGACAAAGACATGGTATGCAAATTGAAAATGTGGATTAAATGGGCTAAAGAAGGCACCTAGAGCATGGTATGCAAGGTCAAACAAACATTTACTAAGTTTGGGCTTCAATAAAGGTAATGCAAATAATAAGTTATATTTAAGGACAAGTTTAGATAGATAATTAATCATTGTTGTATTTGTTGATGATATTATATTTGGAGGCAATGATGAAGCTAGTAAGAAATTTTATGATGAAATGAAGAATGAATTTGAGGTGTCTATGATTGAGAAATGAAATACTTTATGCAATTGAAAATAACATGGAACAAAGATGGTATCTTTATATCTCAAAATAAGTATCTTAAGGATTTGTTGGTAACATTTCGTTTGGAAAATTGTAAACCTCTTGGAACACATATGGTGGTTGGATGCAAATTATCAAGCAAGGATGATTTGCCTAATGCTATGCAAACTAGATATATATCTCTGATTGGAGGATTGCAATATTTGACACATACAAGGCCATACATAGAAAATGCAGTTGGAAGTGTTGTGAGATTTCAAGTAGACCCTAAAGAGACACATTTAGTAGTGGTCAAGAGAATATTCATATATTTGAAGGGGGATTTAGACTTTGGCTTAAGGTATAATAGATCTAATGATTTACACTATGTGCATATACTGATTTTGATTGGGCAAGTATATTGATGATAGAAAGAACACTGGCAGTGGTGCATTCTTTCTTGGTGGAAGATTGGTTTCTTGGCTAAGCAAGAAACAAGATTGTATTTCACAATCAACAATAGAAACAAAATATATTGCAACAACAAACAATTATAATTGGATTATGTTGATGAAGAAATAAAGGACACTAGTATTAAATTTTTAGAACCTATAATTTGACATTGTGATAACATAAGCACTATGAGTATGTCAAAGAAACTAGTTTTACATTTAAAACCCAAACATATTTCTATTATCACTTTTTGAGAGAAAAAGTTGTAAAAAATGAGATTAGATTTGAATATGTAAGTACAGAGGAATAGATAGCAAATATCTTTACTAAACCATTGGCTAAGTACACCTTTGAGTATTTTAGGGGCATGTTTGGGGTAATGTCCCCTCCTGATATATAGTAAATGATGCAGCAATGCATCCATCCAATACAATTAGAGCTTTAATCATACATTTGGACATGATGCTTGGTACTATTACTCAAGGGGAGTGATCGCAGTGAGAAAACTTAATTGAAGAATTCTTATAATTGATTTTTGGCATAATAGTGTCTATTGGCACTTGGTAAACATTATTGTTGCAAATTTATTTGATCCAATGAAGATATTTTGATGAAGGTCTTAATTGGGGAGGAGGGGGGGAGTGCTTTAGATTGATTTGGCATATTGGAACCTTTTCCATTGATGTCAAAGGTGGAGAGATCAATTAAAAACCAAGAAAGAAAAAGGATTGATGTCAAAGGGAGAAACAAACATTGATATTAAAGCATGTATAGGTTATATATGTTGAGGATATTCAGAAAATTGTATTCAAATGGGCTATGTTGAAGACATTTCGAAAATTGTTTTCAATTAATGATTTTTCATCATATTTTGTCATCAATGCCAAATGGGGAGATTGTTAGTAATACATGTTTGGTTGGCACTTCGATATGCTTGGTATGTGTTGTATTCATGATATCTTCTTGAGTTCAAGACAAACATGGATTATGTACATCACACAGGGTTGAGATTATCGAAGTTGGCACACAAAATATTAAACTATGCAAACTTGGGATCATGTTCATGGATGAGTATAGATGTTGCATCTATGTTCACTTATGTTTATGTTGAGGTTTGGATGGCTTATAGTTCATTTGGTAAAGAATGGTAGAAGACCAATCCATAGGAAATATTGATAGAGACAATTGTTGGAAAATTAGTTGTATCTTACCAATGAGGTAGAACCAAGTGAGTGAGCTTGGATCGTGGTTGAAGACGTGTTTGTTAAGTTGTGTTCATGATAGAAAGTCTTGGATATCATTCTAGAAAGGTCGCATAAGTAAAACATGATATATGTTTTACTAGTAATTAATTATGTTGGTGAAATGTGTTGATCATTATTGGAGATTGATTTAGTTGTATTGTAACATGTCAGAACATTATTGTAATATTTGTAATGATGTTTTAAAATGCATGTATGCCTTAATGAGGTTCCATGTAATCAATTGTATATTGGGAAAGCCTCATCAACAAGTCGGCTAATTAGTTATTTGGATAAGGTATAAAGGAAAGATGTTTTCCTTGGATGTGAAGTGAATCATGTATGTGGTCAAAGGATGTGAATATAATCAAAGAAGAGAAAATATAGAATTGGTTGATGTTTTTGAGCTTCAAAGGAACTGTATTAGGGTAAAAGGAGAAACATGTGTCAGAAACATGTGTCACCCTTTTGTAAAGGAAAAGGCTAGCAAAAATATAATTCTTCACCTTCAATGACATAAAACTGGTACTATTATTTAGAATTTGAAAATGAAGTAAACTAATGAAATGTGTAGAAATGGATGAAGTTTAGGATTATAATTTCTAATAATTATTTAAATAAAAATTGATAAATTTTTCTAATTTTTATAGATATTTTATTAGTTGTTGAAAAACACTAAAAATTGGGGGTTTAGTTCCCACCCCAAAAACTATATGGAAATAAACTTATTTCAATTTGAAACCAGACTATGTTATAGGTAACATATATAGCTAGAACAATCAAAAATAAAAATTGACTTTAGACCTATATTTTCTCTTTTATAATGATTGAAATTTCTACTCACCTGAAATCGATAGTTTTTAGCTCCCACCACATTTTTCAAAACAAATCTATTATGACCAAAAGAAAAATTATACATCCTGGAAGAGGACTCTCTCCTCTAGAATGACATTTAATTTTTAATTTTTTTTTATATGATGTAATATTTTTTTCTTCCTCCAAATCAACATCTTTTCAAGTGTTAAAATACATTCTTGTAAAATATTTTAAGTACAATATACTATATCTAATTAAAACACTATCAACTCTATGTGAGAATATTCTAGACTTTGAGCTCTACAAAATGGTGTTTATATGTTACTTACAAAATATCATAAAAAATAGTAAGAGTTGTTGAAATGCTAATTTTCTAA
Source organism: Cupressus sempervirens (assembly GCA_028749045.1). NCBI lineage: Eukaryota > Viridiplantae > Streptophyta > Pinopsida > Cupressales > Cupressaceae > Cupressus > Cupressus sempervirens. The sequence goes on from CM053784.1 coordinate 295,655,093, forward strand.
AATAATTTTATTTCTTTAGTAATTGGATACAAACTAGTATAAAACATATATTTAGTAAACATTTCCAATTGGAAAAGTGTGAGACCATATATAACTTAGCTAGAATAAATTTATCTAGGTCATATGTTTGAAAAGAATTAGTTTTTGGATACAAATACTCAAATCCAATTGTTCTGATAAGTCAGTCTAAAAGGTGACACAACTATGTACTTTTACCCATTAGCAATTGAGTTGTTGTATTGGTTAGTTCAATTGTTGGATTTGTTATCTAGAAGATCTACTCTCTATTATTGACTGAAGCAATTTAGATAGTGAGTTTAGTTTTCTTCTTATCATCCTTTAACATGATTTGAACCTTCTAACAAGGGTTCAAGGTCTCCTAACATGGATCTATCCTTTAACAAGGACTGGTGTACTAATTGCATTGTAATTGGCTCCTAACATAGTTACATCCTTTTACAAGGAACATTTATATTAGTACACTATCTTGTGGATGTCATTCCCACCAGGGTTTTCCCTCTAATCAAGGGTTTCCCTAGTCAAAAAGTCATTGTGTTATTGGGCATGGTTTATCTCTTATTATGCTTCGTTATTTTGGTTATTAATATTGGATATATTAAGTCAGACTCAAGTTTAATTTGGTCACAACTGATTCACCCCCCTACTCTTAGTTGTGTGTGTGGACTTTACTTTCTAATACTAGAAAGTTCAAAACAATGTAAAATAAATAATTGTAGATCTTATAAGAATAAAAAGAGAAAAAATAAGAAGAGGGGGGATGTGATGTACACAGAAAAAAGAGAGAATGTGATGCAAGAGCATCATGCATCAAAAATAAAAGGGGCATATTGAAAGTAGAATTTTAGAAAAAAAAAATTGTGGAGGAGAGAGAAAGTGACTAAAATAGAAAGAAAAAAAATAGAAAATAGAAAAAAAAAAAGGAGAGAAGAGGAATTTCTATTTCCAAGGTGCATAGGTGGCATAAATAGAAATATAGTTGTCATTCCATTTATCGAAGTGTGTAGGTGGCATCTTAGAAGTTTATGAAAAGTTCCTTAAATCATGCATTTAATATTTGTTGTGATCCACAAAGGAAACGTAATTTTTTAATTGGTCCACATGGTAGTGCTTAGTTGTATTTGGGTGAGAATTTAATATGTGTTTTAAGGTAGTTGTATTTACCTTTTATCCCATATTGGTTGTATTTGTAACATCCTTGATGGTAAGTGCCTATTTAAGCAAGACATATGAGCATTTGTAATCAAGCTCTTCAAATGTAAGCTCTTGTAGTGAAGCTCTCAAGGTGTGATCTCTTCTTGTATAAGCTCTTGGTGTGCAAGCTAGTTGGAAGATCTTAGTGTGGAAGCTCTCTTATATTGTAAGAGTTTGGAGTTCTCTCATTTGGAGAATATTGTGAGGGTTTTGAATTATAACAAAAGCATGCTTTGCAAAGTATTCTATCTTCTCTTTGTCTCCATATTGTTGTGTTCTTGGTTGTGAATCTGCAAGGGTAGTGTGGCCCTTCATCAGTGGTATTAGAGTGGAAGTTCCTAAGCATGTGGACAGATCACCAAATGTGAGGCAGTTTGGACCACGACCTTAGATTGGGTAAAATTTTTCAAGAAGAAGTTCTTGAGTGTGTAGACAGATCGCCAACTGTGAGGCAGTTTGCATGAGGTTCTTGTTTGCACGAAGTTTGTCTTATACAGGCTTGATCATGGAGAAGAGAAAGAAGAAGATTACTTTAGTTATTGGATGGATTCTAAGGATTCCTAGACTTGAGAAAATTAGAGCAAGAAATCAAGAGGCATTGCGAGTTGCATTCTTTAATTTGCAAAAGTAAGTGAACGAATTAGAAGCAAAGTTGCAAAAGAGAAGAGTGTATCACCAAAAAAGAGATGTTGGTAATTCTTTGGATGCAGAAAAGAAAGATGATCCAATGGAAGAGCAAGAGGATGAAGATACATATACTTGTGAACCTAAAGTTGAAGAAGATGAAGAGCATGAAGATGAAAAGATTTGTGAGCTAGAAGCAAATGAAGATGATTTGAAGACTGTAGCAGTAGAGAATGCATACAATTCCTTGGTTGGAAGTCAAACAAGTGAAGCAGTTACTTGTCTTGTTGAAGACATGGAAGAAGAAATCAAAGATGAAGATGTGAAAGAGGTAATTTTCTATGAATTATGGGATGTTGAATTTGAAATGAGTTTGAAAGAAATTGATGATGGTTTCCATGAGGATCTTGTTAGTGATGTATGGTATACAAAGGAAGATTGGTGTGGCGTTGTTGAGTTTATTATAGGTGTATTTAATTCAGCAATATTGGAGGAGGATGAGATTTATACTTGGACAGAGTTCATTGCAAAGGGGAATTTTCAGCAATGGATACTTGTTCCAGCTAGGTCTTGGAAGAGCAGAAAAAAAGGGCTTGCAATAGCTACATCATTTTGTGAATCCATATTCACAAAATTTTTCCTACCATGGGTGTCTGATGCAAGAGCGTTATGCATCAAAAATAAAAGGGAGCATAATGAAAGTAAAATTAAAAATTTTAAAAAAAATTGTGGAGGAGAGAGAAAGTGATAAAAATAGAAAGAAAAAAAATATAAAATATAAAAAAGGAGAAAAGAGGAATTTCTATTTTCAAAGTGCATAGGTGGCATAAATAGAAAAATAGTTGTCATTCCATTTATCAAAGTGTGTAGATGGCATCTTAGAAGTTTGTTGAAAGTTCCTTAAATCATGTATTTAATATTTGTTGTGATCCACAAAGGAAATGTAATTTTCTAATTGGTCCACATGGTAGTGCTTAGTTGTATTTCGGTGGGAATTTAATATTTGTTTTAAGGTAGTTGTATTTACCTTTTATCCCACATTGGTTGTGTTTGTAACATCTTTGATGGTAAGTGCCTATTTAAGAAAGGCATATGAGCATTTGTAATCAAACTCTTCATGTGTAAGCTCTTGTAGTGAAGCTCTCAAGGTGTGGTTTCTTCTTGTAGAGGCTCTTGGTGTGCAAGCTAGTTGGAAGCTCTTAGTGTGGAAGCTCTCTTATATTGTAAGAGTTTGGAGTTCTCTCATTTGGAGAATATTGTAAGGATTTTCAAGTATAATAAAAGCATATTTTTTGAAGCATCTTATCTTCTCTTTGTCTCCATATTATTGTGTTCTTGGTTGTGAATCTATAAGGGTGGTGTGGCCCTTCATCAAAATGAGAAAGGAGTAAGAGGGTCAACCATCAAAAAGATGAGGAAGACAAAAAAGTCAAAGGAGAGAAAAGAATAAGAATAAATAAAACCAAGGAGAACTAGAAGGCCTGCCTGAGATACAAATAAAAAGGATAGGTTCATACTAAATAAATAACCCAAGAAGTAGAGATGGGGAAAAACAAAGAGAAACACTCAACAAAAAAATACTAGACAAAGACAAACAAAAGGAAATCAATTAGAAGAACAAAAGAAATAACAAAAAGGAAAGGAAACAAAAACAAATGAAACAAAAATAAAATAAAATAAGTGAAAAAATAGAGGAAAAGAATAATAATAATAATAAAAGTCAAAATTAAAAAAAAAAACTCCACAATAGAAATAAAAGAACTCTAATATATATATATATATAACTAATTGCATTTATGTAAGTAATAGATATAAAATAATTAAAATTAAAGATTTTATTTTTTATTATGTTCTTTCCATTTTGTATGTATTTGTATAGGTATATATATGCATGTGTGTGTGTGTTCTTTAGAAAGTAAATAAAAAGATAAAAGAATAAAAAATGAAAGAAAGAGGGAGGGAAAAGTGCCATGATAAGGGAATAAAGGGAAATCAAGGGACACTAGGAAACAAATGAGGGGAACAATAAGAGCAAGGACATAAGAAAGATGATAATGAGTGGAGGCAAGGCAAGAAGAGCATAAGAGGGTGGAAGGGAGCATGAGCTAGGGACAAGGGTTAGAATTTCTAAGGAAGGATAACAAGGGTTACCACGACAAGCTCAAAATCCACCCTTCATCCTAATTGAGATTGGAAAGGTGATTGCTAACTTTGATGGCTTCCTTAATTTTGCACTTGAAAAAAATATCTTCCTTAGACAATATTTGAGCACTCTCAAGACAAAGGTGGTGCTAGTGGAGGAAGAGTAACATGCAAGAGAAAATTCGAGGACCCAATCATGCATAATTTTAGTTTAATGCTCCTTGATTCTAGTGTTAAATGACCTTTTTTGTCTCACCAATGTATGGAATATTGCAAGAGAACTTTTTTTTGAGACACGAGACTCATTAAAGATGTTGTATGGGTCTTTGAGGGAAAGGATTTGAAGCTTCATTGTGATTAAAGGTTTGAAGGCACATTGAAGACCTTTCTTGAGAAAGATTCTAGATTTTTTTGGGATAAGCCTTCAATGTAGGGTAAAGTTGAGGCAACAATGGTTGAAGGGGAGAGGTTTGGAATTGGAAAAGGATTGGAGTGTCATTTGGTTGAGAGCCTTAGATTTTTGCTAGTTCGAGTACCCATTCAATCTGATAATATTACATAGATGATCAAGTTTCTCATTTATATAATCTTCATCACAAATATGGTAGGTTCTCATAGTAAGAGATTTGACAACACTAATTTTTTTACTTGAGTGATGATGAGAGGAGGAATGCAAGTAACAATCGGTGTGGGTGGGTTTGTAGAACACTCAACTACCAAGAGACCCATCTACTTTCTTGATGAGCAAGATATCGAGGAAAGGTAGTTGGTTGTTAGACTAAGCTATTGAGGTGAGCATGGAATTCTTCCAACTTTTGCTAACTATGGAGCCAACAAACATTGGTTTCATCTACATAACTCTTCCACAACTTTTGCTTGAGTAGGAAAGAATTTAGAGTTATCTCTTCAGAGTATTCTACGTACAAGTTTGCAATTATGGGCAAGAGGGTCAACTTGTTCATATAGAACCTCTTGAAAAGAGGAAAATGACAATCTTAAACAGAACTCTACAAGGATGGAAATCTCTACACTAGGTGTGTGTCTAACAGTTTCAATGGCCTTGGGAGTAGGGACCTTGGTGAAAAAGGAAACAACGTCAAAGCTCTCTAAGATGTCATTGGGTCTTTGGTGTGCTTGTGAAATGCCTTAAACAAACTTAACCAAATAAATACTCTTCATTCTTTGGTTCTTAGCCAAAAAGGTTTTAACCTGCCAAAAAAATATAGAACAACTCAAATGACTTCGTGAATGAAGAGTCCCTCCATTAAAAATAAATAAAAATATTTGAAAAAAGACTACAATGTATATTATATGAACTTTTATAATATTTCTTTTAAAACCATAAATATTTAATATGTCTTTATAATGGACCTGTTATGTATCGACATATTTATTGCTACTTCTCACAAATATGCCTAACAATTACGGAAGTATATTAAGAGCACAAGATGGAAACATACCAACAAACATTACGTGGTACATTGATTACCATTAATATTTTATATTTGTTTCAGTCAACTCTTGCTCGATCCGCCAAGGTTTGGCACATCCATCATAGAGCAAATACGAATTTAGACGTGTGGGACATCTTTGTAAGGTCTTTGTTCAACTATACTACCAACTAAATACGCCCACAAGTACAACAACTCGGTCGATGTTTACAAAGCTGGATGAGGTAAGATGCATCCTGCATTCGGAACCAGAATTCATGGAATCTAATCATAAGTTTGCAGTGTATATTTCTTTTGCATATACCAATTCCAGATCACATGTTTTGTACAATTAATGGTGGAAAGAAGAGGAAAACTGAAGCAATTGTAGCAGGGGAGGAGATGATAATGTAGAGCAGAACAGATATAGCTATGATGGGTGGATACTGATCATGCTCATCTCACTATAAATAAATATGGCAGGTCTTACTCTCTATTTGTTCAATTCATTCATTTTTCTTTCCATGGATTGGTAGATGGCTTGAATTATAATGGAATTTGCATGGAATGAGATAAAATGTTACAGAGCTTGGTAGACAGCTATCTGTTTGTTTCTACAAGAAATGTGCATCATATTCTTGTGACTCTAATGGGTGGAACTATTCTCTATTTTCTCCATGGTTTATAAGTCATCAATTTTCTAAGGTTTCTAGAAATCTTTGCAAGCACATAAGAGTCTATAAAATCGTTGCTATTATCTTCTCCATTTCCTTCACGATGACATTATTTAGGGAGGAGAAGCTGATTTTCCACAGAGAAAAGGTGAATAGAAGCAGAGTCAGCAATGCCCATATAATATCAATGCCAATGCCCTTATCAGTCTCCTCCTCTGATGTACAATTTGTGATAAGACCATCATGGGGTTGCATTAGTATTCTGAGAGTTATGGCAAGATCTGTATTCTTGCTTCTAGCCTTGGCTGCTATTTCCTTCTTCTGTGATAAACCCAACTCCAACACTGTTGTGTCTAGTGAGGTTCATTTAGAGAACCAATGGTCAAGTCACACATTGTTTATGGTCTTCCAAGATATGATGTCTGAAGGGCTGTTGAAAAGAGGGGACAGGGTCCTCTGCCTTGGAATTGGTAAAAAGGAGACTCTGGGAATTGATGGATTGGATGTGGTTTTTGAAAAAGATGCCCAACAAGACAGATTTGGTAATTACAACTTATTTGACTTTGAGCTGAGTGCAGTGAAATCTTCATATCCCTATTTTCCAGTTGCTGAAGTGGATAGAACTCTCAAGATTGGGGGTGTTTTTGCTTTGCATCTTTTACTTGATGAAGCCACATTCAATCTAAAGCGCCTTCTTGAGCTCATGGCCAATTTCAAAACTGTGTATCTGAGAAAATATGATGACTTTGGGCTTGACACTGTGATTGCTTTCAGAAAGGTACAAACAGCACCAACCCTCATTGAAATGATCCCAGAAAGGTATACATATGAGTGCCCCATGAATGAAAAGATAAGGGCAGCAATAAAGAATCTAGAACACATTCTTCTAGAAGCACCAAGAGATTCATCGATAGAATCTAATGAAAACATCTACAACAATATTCAGTATCTCCCCAACATACTAGGTTATCCCCTGGATTCCACAGGCTATGCATATATTGATGTAGGATCTGATAGACAGAATCCAAGCATTGGTACATGGTTTCACTCTCACTATCCCATGCACAACCATAAGTTTGATTTATTTGCAATTGAAGTAAATGGGTCATTTGAGATTGATTATGCAGACCAAGCACTGATAAAAGTGCTTCCTTTTGGTGATTCCATTAAGAATGAAAGTGGAGTACAAATTGAACAAAATAGAGAAGGATTGGAGCTTGCAGACTGGTTGAGCAAAACTGTGAAGGCAGATGACTATGTTGTTATGAAAATGGATGTTGGTGGAGCTGAGTTTGAATTAGTGCCATATTTACTGAGGAGTGGAACACTGTGCCTTGTTGATGAGCTCTTCCTTCAATGTCATTATCAGACTCCCCTTAAGAAGAAGAAGCATAGGAGAACATATTGGGAATGCTTGTCACTCTATGGTCTGCTCAGAGAAAAAGGTGTTGCAGTGCATCAATGGTGGGGGTAAAACAAGCAGGTTATATGTATAAGCATTGAAAATAAATTGAGCAAATAATGCTCCCTAGTGCTCTTGTCAATTCCTTGGTTGGAAGATTTTTTGGGTATCTTAACACGAGTCACATTATATTTTATACTTTATGTGTATGAGGTTATATATAGGTGTCTAAACTATTGTGTACATAATAGGAAAAGAATAGACAAATATATATTTACAAAGAAAAACATATATTTATAATATGTTTGTTTATTCAAGTATTTTCATTCTAATATCAATGACTAGATTAGGTCACTGTTTTTATGTTCTTTATATTCAATTATCAGCATCTTCTTAATATAACCTTGCACTGAAATAAAAATAGATTTTTCTAAAATGTCTTAAAATGTTTGAATTGAAATATTTTGATTTTAAAAAAGGATCATGTGCAAATATATTTGTAAAATAATAAAACTTGTAAGATGATTTTAAATCAATTTAGCTTAACTTGTAGTTTAATTGAGCTTAATTTATCCGCACATTGCACTAAAATATCTTTAGATATTTTATTAATAGTAAAGTATTAAGTTCTTCTAAATATATAAATGTTAAATATAATTTGAATTATTGTGAGGATGGTTATAGTATAGGTTTCTAGTGGAGATATCCATTAGAGATTACATTTTCATAACTTAATAATGCTTTTGAATCTTTTTATCAATTTTTTAGATTAAAGTATTGGTTCACATTCTATGGCGACTCATAAGAAAGTATGATTCAAAAAAAAAATCTTAATTTTTTATATAAGCATTTCAAATCATAGAGATAAAAATATTTGCCTTGTTTCTTAACCTTTCATTTTACTCACTTTTCTTGGAGTACTTTAAATGTAATATCATAAGGTTTAACTTGTCTTGTTTAAAGTATAAGTTGACACTAACTTGAAACTATCATTCTTAGTTTTTATTATATTGTCTTGTATATAATATTATTCATTTCGCTTAGGGTTTTATCTCTCTATAGATTAGAGCACACAACCTAATCCTCCCAATTCAAACCCCAGTTTCTTGTTTTTGGAGCTAACTCCTTTAGAGTTATAATAATTACTTGTGAGCTTGTGTGCTAAAACACCTTGACATCTAGGATCTTGTATTTAAGGGTAGCTCTATATCATTAATTATCATGGGTTGATCATTAGGAGTTGTATTCATATTACTTCATATAGATCACGAAGCTTGCATTAGCATTACATTAGCAAATAATGCGTAATAATTAGACACTTTCATACTTGTTTTGATTAAGTAAAAATAGGTTTTGAAAGGACCTGGAACCTTGTACAAAGGGACAAGAAAGATATAACAATGAGAATCTTAAAACAATTGTGGAGAACCACGTGCCAAACTAGAGGGACACACTTTCATACTTGTTAGTGTGTTTGCCAAAATTGCAAATCGACAAGAGGAGGTTATTGATTAGCAAGGAAGTTCTATCTTTCATTTTCATAAAAGCATTTCCTCCATATGATTGTCAAGCCCAAACACCCCAAGTATATGCAAACTAATAGATGGTCAATTATTGCAAAGGAGTGCATGATAAATGTATGCCCTAGCAAAATATCCTATAATAGATTTATGAGTTTTGCCTCATTTATTTATAAAACAAAACTACCAAGATTTTGTTTTGTTAAATAGAGATGTGTTGAGTGACTACCAAATCTAAGATCTCTATAGTCAAGCACATTTAATAATAAAATACATATCATTGACTACATAGAATAAATAAATAAAGTGATGTGAATTCTTCTTTATTTACTTAAATTTAAAAGTATTAGCTCACATTTTTATATTTGATTAGATTCATTATGTGATCATTTTATTAGACCTATGTGTTTTTATATTGTTTATTTACATCCATTCTGTGAACCCTGAGACTTACCTAATACCTTTCTCCAAATTCTTAATCTCTTTCAACTTTTGACCTTTACAAAAAATTTCGTTGAACTATTTATATATCATTCGAACATAAAACCTGCTCTTTTTCATACAAATCCCTCAATAACTTCATTCATAATGGATTTACAACTCCATCTTAATGCCTATATCCTTTATTTATACATAAATTATCATAATATCTTACTTTCAATCATACTCTTCTGTAATACATCTACTTATTGGTATGCTATGTTGATTCCATGTTTGTGATGCCTCCTCTTTCACATTTATCTTTTCCCATTATCATATGTAATTCCTTATGATGTCTATATTATATGACACCCTAACTCAAATTAGCTTTCCATCTATTACAGATTCATCTTACTTACATTTATGTGGTGTTTCCTAAGTTATTTCTTTTCACATACATTTGATTGCACATGTTGAAGTGCGTCATGTGTTTGTATTTTGTTCCATGTCTGTTTTGACCCTAGAGACAATTTCATTGTTATGACCTGTTTATTTGTATAATGAGATGCTTTGATGATCATACATGATTTTCATTAACATTATTATAGTGTTTAGATGTTAGATTATGTTTCTATCCAATTTGATCATATTTGCATAATGATGCTAATGATGTGACATGATGCTTTATGATGATGCGGGTAGTTTATTTTATATCCATACTTAGATTATGGATTATATTTATATATGATGGATGTTTAATACAATATCATGTGATTATATCTTGTTATGTTGTACTACACCATTTCTATGTGTTGTTTCATATTAGTGCTAGTACAAAATGGGAATGGAGTCATAGTCATTTACTTGCAAGATCTACAAGGTGTCATATTCTCCTTTAATGTCACTATGAGTATGCATGTGCTTCGGCTATGAATTATTGAAAATTTGCACTTGATGTTTTCTTGTTTACTAAATAAGTATCAGGTACATTCACCTTGAGTATAGGATTTCAATGTGTATCTATATCCCTAACAATGACACTAGGAGATAGTGACATTGACCTCTCATGTTGAGCCAATATCATTTGTGTATTGATAACATATCCATATTATTGCATTATTATTAACCGTCTGGAATCATAATTCACTATGTGACTAGACCACTGAATCTATTTGTACATTTAGGGTTCTACAATTGTCACAAAAATTATGAAATTTACTATATTTTGGGGATTTTTAATAATTTAATTTATTTACTGACTAATTTTTCGTAGTTGGATTCCAAATGCCTAAAATCATTTTATTTAATTTGGGAAAAGGACTAATTAGTTATTAAGTGAATTGCTATTCTAATTTATAAGTCACTTTAATAAAAGTGTATATATTAGACAAAAAGTGGGCCTTTTACACTCACTTATTTCATGAATTGAATATTTCAATTTTTTGTTCCAAAACTCTCTAGGAGATTTTAATTTTTTCTCATTTGGGAGATATTGGCTTGTTGGATCTTCGCGAGGATCAACTCCTTAGATTTGTCGTGTGAATCTCCATCTTCCCCTTGATTTTCACCCCTTTCAAATCATTCTCTAATTAGTTCTCCTCATCCCCAATTTCAAGTAGTTGTATTGAGGTAAGGCCTTCTCATTTTAATTATTTTACTTTGATTTAGTGCATTCTTTTGATGATAAATGTTTGGGGGTTGAGAATTAGTATTTCCCTTCCTTTTCATGTGATTTCATAGACGGATTGGATGTGTACATGCATTTTTATTATTTTTATGTTGAAAATATAAGTTCTTGCCTAGTTATACTCTCAAATTTTGTGTGCACTCGGAATGGGATGGTTATTTTATTTTGGGGACTTTTGATATATTTTGTAAGTGAGTTTTAGATTTCATCATATTTTGAGATGTTCACTTTTGGGCATTTTCCCTTAGCCCCATTTTGTGTCATTCAATTTCAATTGGCATTTTGTGGCATGAATTTGGATGATGGAAAGGAATTTTCCTCCATGTGTTCATCCATCTCATATTGTATTGTGTCTTTCGTATTCGTAAATGAATTCTTACTCATGACAAAGCACCTACTAATTGAGTGAGTTTTGTACTTTTATCACTATTGATTGCATTTACCAAATCTATCCCGTTGAATATTTGTGTTTCATCAATTTGTGTGGTGTTGATTGTATGCCCACAAGTACATGACCATTCTTATGTAGGGATCTTGCAAGAGCTGAATTCTTGGATATATAGGCCAATTGAGTATGTGATAGTTTGGGGTTGCATTTGGAATTTATATTACCTTATGACACTCATTGTATTACAAGAAGGGTATGTGTAATAAGCCTAGCTCAAAACTGATCACAAATTGCCTTATTTGCTACTTGTAAAAATAGTTCTACAATTACTATGCAAGCTCCTCAATGAAAAATTAGGCTTTCTTTCCCCTTTTAATGTATTTAGATAAAAACCAAGAGAATATGATGCATCTACAGCCAAGACATATTTACAAGATCTGAATACAAAACTATTATTTGTAGCAATCTACTAATTCTCCTCATCCAATACAATGCTAATATCAAACACAAGACTCTAGTATTATAAAATATGAATGAATGCTTAATGTGATAAGACCTCCACCTACAGTAGTAGCATATAAGATGCATGAATGAACAAGGGAAGCCTGGTTATGTTGCAACCTCCTTAAAGTATTTGATTCTTTAGAATGAGGTTGTCGAACAGCTCCAAAATGATGTGCCCAAATGATGCCCTAATGATACGTTCCTACAACAGGTGTCTGTAGCAAACACCCAACTTATTCTTCCTCTTTACACCTGGCCCTTGGCCACAAATTTGGCACAATGTAGTGATTGAAATATCACCTCTGATCTGCAATAATTCGGTGATGTCTCACACCCTCAAAATTGCTATTATTGGGAGTTTTTCATTCCCAAAGACAAATTGAATATATGTAGGCCCTTGGCTCCACAAATACACATGCAAATGTTAATATAAAATCCGGATGCCTTCCCATGAGGCTCTCTCCTCTATTTATTTTATTCATGCCCCCTTTCTAGAAGAATCATAAGTATTATCTTATTGCACTATTCTAGAAGCTTCCTCCTTTCCAACAATAATTAGTTGTGCTTCTCAACGATTCCTTTTTCATAATATTAAATTAATTAAATATAAAGTCATCTTTTAATTTTTAAATTATTTAATGACTTTATAAGAAATTAAATTTATTTATTTCCACTTAGCTTTCGAAGGACGAAAGGCTAAGAACTCTATTGAGAGGCTAAAAAGATGGGGACATTATAGTCTACCCCTCTGGAAATTGCTTGTCCCCAAGCAATCTCAACTCTGGATGTTGCAGAATCCCTTCACTCTCCCATGTAGCATCCTCAATAGGTAGGTCCTTCCATTTAATCAAATATTCTCTAATGACACGGCTTCTCAACTACTTCTCTCTAAAATCTAGTATAGCCTCTGGTATTAAAATCAACTTACCCTCATCATCTAAGGGTGGTAGAACCATAGAAGGAGCCACATGATGTCCCAATGCCTTCTTTAGGCATGATACATCAAAAATATTGTGCACTTTGCTATCCACCGGCAACTCTAACTCGTAAGCCACTTCACCCACATGCATAATGACTCGGAAGGGTCCATAGTAATGTGGCTTGAGTTTCTTTGTACCACTGTTCTTGAGAGTAGACTGTCTGTAGGGATGTAACATCAAATACACCATGTCTCCAACCTCAAAAGAGTGTTCCAATCTCTTCTAATCTACATATTGTTTTTGCCAATTTTGTGCCTTTCGGATGTTTTCACAAAGAACCCTCATGATATCTTGACTTTCCTGTAACATGTCTCTAACACTAGGCACTCTACTATCACTTATCAACAAATCAAGAAAGCTAGGAGCCTCATAACCATACAAGGCCATGAATGGTGTCATCTGAATAGAAAGATTGTAAGTGGTGTTGTAGCAGTACTCACAAAAGTATATCCACTTAACCCATCCTTTTTACTGCCCAGCAATATAATTTTTGAGGTACCCTTCCACCCATTTGTTGACTATCTCTATCTGTCCATCTGTCTAAGGGTGATAACTAGTACTCAGAGAAAGCTTGATCCCACACAATTTGAAAAGCTCCTTCTAGAAATTGCCCATAAACCGACTGTCTCAGTCACTAACAATGTTTCGTGGCAACCCATGCAATCTAAACAACTCACAAAAAAATAGTTCAGCAACCTATGTAGTTGAATATGAAATAGTGACCGAGAAAAAATGTGCAAACTTGGTCAAGCGATCAACCACCACATAAACGCAATCCTTGCCTTGCACTTTTGGCAATCCTGTGATGAAGTCCATAGATATACATTCCCACTTCCTGTTTGGAATTGGAAGTAGCTGTAATAAACCAACAAGATATGTATGGTCTTGTTTGTTCTGCTAAAATACAACACACTCCCTCACATATCGTAGAACATCAAATTTTAGTCCCTTCCAAGTGAACCTCTCTCGAACTTGTCGATAAGTTTTGAGATACCCGGGATGGCCTACCAATGGTGAATCATGAAAGGACCTCAATACTATGTTCTTTACTTCTAATCCTGGAGTCAAGAAAGTCCTCCCCTTGTAAATGATAAGATCATTCACCACCATGTACCTATCATCCTACAGTGACCCATCAATAATACTTAAAGCCCAAGAATCCTTAGCATATTCTACCACAATCAAATGACTCCAATCCTCTAAAACCTTAGCCGTAGAGCTCAAATGTGGTCGGCGAGACAAGGCATCAGTGACTATATTTTGTGAACCTTTGACAAAAGAAATGTCAAAATCATAAGATTGCAACTTGCTTACCCACTTCTGCTAATGGTCATTAAGATCCCGTTGCCCAAGGAAATGTCTCAAGCTATTATGGTTTGTTTTAACAACGAACTTACTGCCCACTAAGTATTGTCTGAATTTGGCCAATGCATGCATAATGGCCAACATTTCCTTGTCATATATATTGTAGCTCCTCTCAAGGCCTCTTAGCTTCATGCTCTCATATGTAATTGGATGTTTGTCTTGCATAAGGATAGCTCCAATCCCCTCACCTAAAGCATCACACTGCAACTCAAAGGGTTTAGTGAAATCAGGCAATGCAAGCACTGGGCAAGTAGTCATCAGTCATTTGAACATCTCAAAGCATTCTTGTGCCTCATGAGTCCAAACAAAAGCCCCTTTCTTAGTCAAATCTGTAAGTGGTGATGCATGGTAAGAAAACCCATTGACAAATATGCAATAGAATCCACATAAACCCAAAAATCCTCTAAGTTGTGTCAGATTCGTTGGAGTAGGCCACTCAACATTTGCCTTGACCTTATCTGGATCCATCTGAACTCCTTTGGTACTAATGATATGACCTAAATACAATAATTCTATCATGCTCAAGTCACATTTAGATTCCTTGGCATATAAAGATTCGTTACCAAGAATACCCAAAACTATGTCAAGATGTGCAAGATGCTCTTCCCATGTCCAGCTATAAACCAAGATATCATCAAAGAAGACTAATACAAATCGCCTCAACTATGAATGAAATACCCTATTCATGGTAGATTAGAATGTAGCAAGGGCATTAGTTAGCCCAAACGGCATAACCACAAACTCAAAATGTCCACAATGGAAATGGAAAGCTGTCTTCTCAATATCTTCTTCCCTCACATGAATTTGGCGGTAACCCAAACTCAAATCAATTTTGGAGAAGTACTTGGCAGCATGCAATTCATCAATCCTTGGAATGGGGTATTGGTTCTCGATTGTTCTCTTGTTAAGCATTCTATAATCAATACACATCCTCAGAGTACCATCCTTCTTTCTAACCAATACTACTAATGAAGTAAAAGGTGACTTACTTGGTCTAATATGCCCCATAGCTAGCAACTCCTTCATAGTTTTTTCTATCTCATCTTTGAGCCACTTAGGGTGCCTGTAGGGAGTGACTATCATGGGCTTAGCACCTTCCTCCAATTCGATGATGTGTTCTATCCCTTTATCTGGAGGTCTACTGGGTGGAATCTTACTAAAGACCTTATCATGCTTGATCCTCAACTCTTGTATATCAGGATGATAAATAGGTTTTTGCTGCTCTTCCTATGTTGGCTTCAAAACACAACCTATTTCCCACTCAACCATGTCATGACATAAGAGATGTTCCATTTTCCTGAGAGAAATAGTTTTGCAACTAGTGTCTCTGAGTGCCTTCAACACATGAGTTTTCCCATCCATCTCAAATCTCATTTCCATCTCATGGAGGTTGAGGGTGAATATTCCTATGCCATGTAACCATGTCATTCCCAAAACCATATCTGTGTCTCCCATGTTCACCACATAAAAATCTACCTTGAACTCATAATTATTCAAGTGCATGGGCAATTTTGAAATCATTTTGTCACATCTAAGAGTGAAACCATCAGCAACCTTAACTCAAATTCCCTCAAACTTCTCAGTGTGTATACCATGTCTCTCAAAAAACCTAGTATCAATGAAATTGTGTGTCACACCTGTATCAAGAAGAGTAATAATCTTTTGACCAGCAAGAACCCCTCGCATCCTAAAAGACGATTCTCACTGAAACTTGTGAGATGAGCCTCTTTAAGCTTCACTTCTTCCTCTAATTCTTCATCATGTTCTAATTTTTCTAATTCTAAATCATTAATTTCAGATTGCTGGTCTGAATCAGAATCTTCAATTAGTGCCCACATTGCACGATTTGACTTTCCCTTAGGTTTCATAGGGCAATCATGGTTAATATCATATGGTCCCTTACAATAGAAGCATAGTTTCCTCTTCCTCAAATCATTAGGAGTCTCACGGTCAAGCGGAAAAGTAGACTTATCTTTAGCTTTGTCCTGCTTCTTAGGAAACTTCTTGTTGTCACAACTAGAAAATATTCCCTTTGATGTAAACTTGTTGGTAGGGGCAGCAAACTCCATGCTTTTTGCCTTCTTCATTGCTTCTTGTGGTGAGGGAGGATCAAAAGATTTCAACCAACCTTTCAATGGCTCAATCAATCCTTCCATGAATAAGACCACCAATCTTCTTTCACTGATGTTAGGAACCATGACCGATAACTGTTGGAACTCATTCACATAAGCATCAAGGGAACCACGTTGTTTTAGTTGTGCCAATTTGCGGAAACTCACCTCAAGATCTTTGACATCAAACCTTTCAATCAGCCTATTGGTAAACTCCTCATATGTAGTGATAAGGTTGTGTCCAAGTGTGACTAACCCATGATACCGCCACTCGTGAGCAGCTCCTTCAGATGTAATGTGGCAAATCTTGTGGCATCCTCTTCAGGCATTGGTCTCAAAGAAAGATCATTATCAAGCTTTTGAACCCAAGACCTAGCTGTGCATTTGTTACTTCCATCATAGTAAGGCATGGAAATCTTACCAAGTGTTTGTTGATAGTCATTTATTGGAGCATAGTGATCATTCCTTCCTCCTCTCCTATTCCTTTGCTTCATGAATTGATCAAACATCCATATTTCTCTCATATCATAAGGGAGAGTGGTATACTCCAAGTAGGCTTGTCGAGATTCATCTCCAAAAGAAACAACTGGATTAGCATGTAGTTGTTCTTCTCTTGGTGTAAAGGTGGGAAAAAGAGGCCTAGAGGTTGATCCTCTAGTGTCTTCCGTGCGATGTATAGACCTTTCCTCATTATCTCCACTGTGTTCAGCTATGTTTTGGTTTTGAGTAGCTGTGTTGCGATTTTGAGTGGCTTGCTGATCCAATTTTGCTAATAAGCGTGATATCATATCAAGCATGGTATCAAATTTCCTTTCAGCACTTGCATCCCTATTTTCTTCTTCTACCATATTTTGAATTGTTTTGATAGTATTTCTTTCTCTTAATGCTTCTGAGGATGTATCCCCTTCAACCCATGGATTTTGATATTGTTGTTTTCATTGTTCCTTGCTATAACATCTAATTTCTCTCTCGCTCATCTGTTGTTTGACTGATCACAGGATGGCAGGATGAAGGCTCTGATACCACTATAATAAGCCTAGCTCAAAAATAATCACAAATTGCCTTATTTGTTACTTGTAAACATGTTTCTACAATTACTATGCAAGCTCCTCAATGAAAAATTAGGCTTTCTTTCTCCTTTTAATGCATTTAGATAAAAAAACCAAGAGAATATGATGCATCTATAGCCAAGACATATTTACAAGATCTGAATACAAAACTATTATTTGTAACAATCTATTAATTCTCCTCATCCAATACAATGCTAATATCAAACCCAAGACTCTGGTATTATATATATGAATGAATGCTCAATGTGATAAGACCTCCACCTACAGCAGTAGCATATAAGATGCATGAATGAACAAGGGAAACCTAGATATGTTGCAGCCTCCTTAAAGTATTTGATTCTTTAGAATGAGGTTGCCAAACAGCTCCAAAATGATGTGCCCAAATGATGCCCTAATGATACGTTCCTGCAATAGGTGCCTGTAGCCAACACCCAACTTATTCTTCCTCTTTACACTTGGCCCTTGGCCACAAATTCGGCACAATGAAGTGATTGAAATATCACCTCCAATCTGCAATAATTCAGGTGACGTCTCACACCCTCAAATTTGCTATCATTGGGAGTTTTTCGCTCCCAAAGACAAATTGAATATCTACAAGCCCTTGGCTCCACAAATACACATGAAAATGTTAATATCAAATCTGGATGCCTTGCCATGAGGCTCTCTCCTCTATTTATTTTATTCCTGCCCCCCTTCTAGAAGAATCATAAGTATTATCTTATTGCACTATTCTAGAAGATTCCTCCTTTCCAACAATAATTAGCTGTGCTTCTCGACAATTCCCTTTTCATAATATTAAATTAATTAAATATAAAGTCATCTTTTATTTTTTAAATTATTTAATGACTTTATAAGAAATTAAATTTGTTTATTTCCACTTAGCCTTCAAAAGATGAAAGGCTAAGAACTCTGTTGAGAGGCTAAAAAGATGGGGACATTACAGTATGTAGGGTAGAAGGGTGGAGTAGCCTCTCACGGGTATCTCATCCCTAAAGTGGTTGATAAGGTAATGTGAGGAGGTTCTAAAAATTGATAACCAAACTAAACACATTGGATAATTAAACTTAATAAAAGATAAGAGAACCACTTAAACAGGTGTCAAGTATCCTAAGAGAGTCTGTTTGAGGGTGGTGTATATATATGGTTGTTAATCTCATTTGTGAGACAGTACAAGGACATAGTGTGAGTCCTCCTAAGGGAATCGATTTACCATACCCACATATTACTCGGGCTAGTAAAAGCCAATTGATTACAGTCCACCAGAGTCCCTAGATAGATCTGATAGAATGTTCTTAGTAGTAAAATGAAGTATTGCAATGTATTTTTGATCATATGTAATCATGAGTCAAGTATTGTTTGACATATGTATAAGGTGACTATGGTTGGTTCTTTATCTCCATAAGCATAATGGGGTAGTCATATGGTTTCCAAGTGATTGAGGGGCAATTCTACATATCCCATTGCTAGGGATTGGAGAACAAGAACAATCATTATCTAGTTGCAGGACCTCGCCTTGTCCATCTCTCTTCTCTTGTCCTCTTCTTTCTATTCTTGTATTCTTTGATGTAGTTCCTCTTAGATAGAACATATTAGATTTTTTAATTGATATGTTAGATGACAAAGATGTTAGTACTTGTTTTATTTCATGTTTGCTTCCTTGAGTTACTAGTTCTTAGTACTCTCTGATGTGGAGGATTTATATTTTATCTCATATTTTTAACTTCTTTCCATGGAAAGAAGACATCTTAGTCATATAATAGAACATTATATCATATGATCCAACATTTCATCATTTCCCTTCTAGTGTTTCATCATAAGATAGAGCATCTAGTGCACAGTATGCATCATATTACATGACACAAAAAGGTCGATCATATGACTCCAACATTTCACTATTTCCCTTCCAAGGTTTTATTGCACGATATTCTATAGGAAACCTTCATATCTTGGATAGAGGGAAATTTTGTGCATGATATTTTTTTTATACAAAATAGATATTTAGATACCATATTGGGAGACACATCTTTCCAATTTAGAATAAATTAGATATTGATCGCTACTGGAGTAGTTAGATGCAATTTCATGTTTGAATATGCATTTTAATTAGAAAATTGATCTTGTATGATTAACCATGTAGGAATTATATTTTTGGTTTTAAAATGAACATCAAATAATTAGATGAATCTTGCATGTTAAGCACTCAGTTGGCAATTTCTCTTTTGAACTTAGCACAAGGGATTGCTAATCTTTAATTAGTGTGTTAGTCTTCCACTTGTGATATGTTATATATGATGGTTAAACTTATCTTTAAATAAAAAATTATGTTAGTATATATTTTGATCCTTGTGTCCAAGGATTCTAGGGTGGGGTATTGCATCTAATATCAAAGCCCGTGTTCAAATGTTAGGATCTCTATGTTATGTTCTCATTGTATTATTTTGAGTCTTATATTTTATGTATTGATACTTGTCTCTAAAAATTGGCTTATGTTTGTGCTATGAATTAGTATACTATCATGAGGTTCTAAGCTATGTTTTATTGGTTTATGAAGGATGTCTCCTACACATAGATGTGGACGACGGCATGATCGATAAAATTCTAGTTGAAATGACCATGAGGAAGAGAATCATGAGCAATTTCACGAGGAGGAGCATTGAGAGGGAACAAATAGGTGGGGGGATAGACAAGGAGAGAGCAAGGGTGGCATAAAGGTGTTGGTTCCTTTGATCTAGGAGCTCAAGCTCAATTGGGGCCTAGACTTTATGGTTCACAACATTAAGGATCACATGAAGAGATTCCTGGATGTTAGAGAAAGAAAAAGGGAGGAGAGATCACAAGCTTTCTCATACACCACTCAATGTCAGAGGAGCACATAGGAGAGGTATGGAAAGGAATGACGAGGATACTATTCATTTGGATGTGATGAGAGACCTTATGCTACCTTGGCCACCATTCTTTGATTGAAAATGAGGCAATAGTAAAGCTGAATTGTGATTGCTAGACCTTGGATATTTCTTCTCTATGCATCCTTATGTGAGAAACCTTAGAGCCCATTGTGTGATCATGCACCTGAGAGACCATGTTTCCACTTGGTGGAATATAGAGGAGTAGAATCTCCACATCATTCTTAGAGATCTATTTAACTATTTGATAGATAATAACATTAATTTTCCTCTTAATTTAAAATAAAAATGATTCCTTTTAGTTACACATGTTCAATACCTCTTTTGCTCAAAATTTCAAGATTATTATATTTCATCTCAAAATCTATCATAATTTATTATTTTCATAGCATAAACTAAGAGTTAAAAAACCAATCGTTAAAGGTTCTAACCTAGATTCAAGTAATCCTAAATACAAAACAATTATCATGAGTATAATGCAATTGATGATCCTTATACAACTGATGCAATGCCCCTAAGCAATTGAAAAGTGGTATACAAACTTTAAGGGCATGTTGCACAATGGGGGCACATTACATAAAACAAATTAAGTAATGAATGACTAAATAAATTAAATTAACTACAAGAGATAAGATTGTAGAAAGTGTGTTACTTTTCTAAATAGCATTTAATAATAAATTATAATAAACATAAAATAAATAATAAAATATAAATAATATAAGTTAACTAAATCTAATGAAAAGTCAATAAATGTGTAATAAGGAGATCTGACTCCTTCAAATTAAGCTATAAAAGGGAGGATAGTTCATTTAAAAGAAAAAAGAACAAGAGGAGAAGATGGGAGTAAATGAAGGATTAATTAAAGAGTAAAAATATGAGAAGGAAATAAGGGACTTTTTCAAAAGGTTGAAATGATAAGAAGATGTGACTCTTAGAAAGGGTTGTAATTATAAATAGTTATGAATCTTCAAAAATGTTGTAATAATGAAATATTATGAATTTTTGAAATGATTTGGATCATAGAGGGTTGTGATTTTTCTGAAGGATGGATGAAAAATAAAACAAGATGTATAAATTAGCATTGAATAAGAAATAAATAAGGATAATTGTATCAAAGGGAGGATTCAAATAATACACAAGCATTGAACTTAATAAAAGGAGGAATGTATTAATAATATCATCAAATATTAAGAATATAATTAAATCCTTATGTTATTAATTTGAGAATAGAACTGATAATATATATTAAATGTAATGTCTAATATTATTATCATTATTATGAATAAATATTTGTTTCCAACATTAGTTTGGTGGCTCTATTTGGGCTTCTCTTCATTGTGCTCCTTCTTGTGTGCATGGGGTTGGCTTAGACGTTGGGCCCTAATGTCTCAGGTCTCCCCTGTTGGATATCCCATGGGTGAGGAATTTCCCATTGCTCCTTCTATAGGGTTGTAATGTCTCGAGCAAGTTGTTTCTACTAGTGTATCATATGTGTGTGTGGGTGGTTCAAGTTCTTAGGCCAGTGTTGTGTGGGATATGGGTGTCTTGTTTGTTCTAGGTTGTTGTTTGTTGGTGATTGATGTTTGACTACTCAAAATGGGTCTTCTTATGCACAAAGTTTAAGTATTGGAGGAGGTTTGGGGGTTGTTACTAGCTAGAGGTTTGAGGTTGTTACTAGAAGGCAAGTTACTACATGTTTTCCTATTTACCATTCTCTTCTCTTGGACCTAGATGAAGAAGCAGTAATGAATATTGAGTAGAGGACTAAGGCTCTTGTTGTAGATGTTGTTATTTGTCAATTTTTGAGGGATTTCTAGGTCACCTTCTCAGGGCTCCATGTTTTGATATCTAAGCATTGGGAACCACATATTACATACTCTTTTCATATCTTTCCCTTGGTAAGATGTATCTTTATAGTCAATTTTGATAATATAAAGGATATGAGGGTCAATCTCTATGATCACTTTTTTACATGGAAATGTCGCTTTCCTTCAATAGTTAATCCCTGGCACCAAGATTTTAACCCATATTCAAAATCTTTTTGTAAGATGATAATTTGGGTACATTTTCCTAACCTTTGTCTACATCCCTAGGTGGATTCTATCTGCAAGGAAGTGGGTGAGGCTTTAGGAGATCTTTCAATGGTAGACTATGATTCTTCTTATATCTTTCATTCGACCTATGCACAAATTCTTGTTGATTTAGATGCTTCTAAAGGTCTTCTAGTGAAGATTAAACATTGCTCTCCAAAGGCCTCTTGGATTCAGATATTAGATTATGAAGATTTACCTTTTAGATGTAGAGAATATTTTAAAACAGAACATATAATGGAAAGGTGTGACATTGAAAGAGTTAAGTCTAAGAAGCCCTCTTGATGGTGGAAAGAAGCGTCTTTGCGGCAATATACAGTGGTTAAGAAATCCTCTCAATAGGATGAGAATCCTACAAACTTATGCAAGGTTCATTTGGTTTGAATCAGGTGTAGGTTGTTCTAGATGGGGGTGAGGTTCCTACTTCATATTTTGTTCCAAAAAAATTGGTGGTTGTTGATCTTGTTGGTTTAGATCAAAAGGTTGGGGTAGTGAAGAATTTCATTGGTCAAATTGTGATGTCTCCTAGTTTCGATTTGCACAAGAATGCTACAACTATGACTGCTAGTTCCGGTCAATGCACAATTGTTGGCTTTTTGATTGCTGACTCTCACCAGTGAAATGTTGGTGTTAATGGCTATGTCCACCATGATATTGTTCTCTTTTATTACAAGATCTGGCTAGCAAAATACTGAAGTGGTTCTCGTGGAGGTTACCAATGTTGGTCTTATCTAAAACTTTCCTTTTGGCTCAGTTGATGTTGGCTCTTGGTGTTACTAATCTGAGGTATTTGGATTCTCAGGCTTGACATGATAAAGTTATTATGGTGGAGGAATGCTAGATCTTGATTATTGGAAAACGCCATGAGTAGTTTCCTCATCATTCTTACATGACTCTACACTCCCAAAAGAAGGGTAGCAAAGTAAAACCGTATTTTTTCCTTTTGTTTATCAGGTTGTGGTATCCTGATCTTAAAACCCACCAAGATAGTTTGGGTTTAGTGATTTTTCACCATTACTGGTGTTGTTTTGGGTGTTTGTTGGTTTTTGGCAGCATTTTGTTTGTGGAACCCTTTGAATATCTTTGTGTTTTGATGTTGTAAAGGGTTTCAGGTCTCTTTAAAACTCATTCTTACCTTTAGTTCAAACTATTTGTCTCCAACATCATTATTACCTCACATTTAAGGAGGGGAGACTAGGAGGCAATCAAGGAGATGCTTGAGTAAATTCCAACCAATCGAATGTCTCCAAAATAGTGCAAGGATCAGCAACCTCAAGCGCCTTGAGGAATTGTACCAAGGAATGCTTGAGGGCTTAGATCTGTAAGCTTTGAAGGTCCGTTTGGCAACAGGAATACAAGTGGAATAGGCATATGTATATTATTAAAATTTTGAATTCTCTATTTGGATGTACCAAATCGAAATTGGAATAGGAATAAAATTGGAATACATATTCCAATTTTGACCCAAAAATAAGCATTTTCTATTCCACCTAAATAGGTGGAATTGGAATACGTATACCTATTCCAAATTTTTTTCATTTTAGAAAACATAAAATTTTGAGTTTGTGAATTCCACATCAAATTCTGGGTGAACCAAACAAGAATGGGAATATGTAACCCCATTTTCTATTCGAGAATAAGTATTCCTATTCCCATTTTTATATTCCCGTAGCCAAACGAACCTTGAGGGAACACCTATTGAGGATTGGTGTTTAAGCAACTAGATTACACACAAAGCTTCCTTCTTAAACTCAAAAGTAATAGCTAGGATTACACCAACTTAATAATCAATAGATGATACGATCTTTATTTACAAGAATATATTTATGTTTTTTTGTTTTTTGTTTTTTTGCATTACTTTTCAAAAACATGTGATGTCTATTACGTTGAGTAAAGATGTATATAGAATGATTCTTAAAAATTGTATAGAAAATAGGTAGTGATCAATATTATGGGCATCATATATGAAATGAGTCTTACGTGTTTGTGAACATGTTTGTTTGTTCACATTTATGAATGACGATTTTAAGGTTATTTGCTTACTTTCTCCCTCTATTTATTATAGCAATGAATTTACAAAATATAATATAAATAATTAAATTTAACCTTCTAATACATAAACAATATTTAGAAACATCATTTTAGTTTTTATTAAAACACAAATAGAGATCTTATACAACGAAACTAAGAATTTATTTATTAAAAAATTTATCATGTATAAAATGATTTATACTATATCATATGAAAACACCTATTATTAACTTTTAAAATATTCTTAAACTAAATGACACATCAATCAAGAGGAACACATTTATTTTCAACTTACATAAATAATAATTACACAAAATACATTTAAATTCGTTAACAATATAACATATAACTCATTAAAATGAGAAGATTGTCGAAAAGAATATTTCTAATAATATGTTCAAATAAAATAAAAGTAAAACATAATAAGATAACAAATAGCATTGAATTTGTATTCAACTTAATAAAAGAGAGAAAAATTGCCACTAAAATTCTAAAATTATATAAATATAGACATGAAAATTGACCATGCAAAATCATGATTTGAAATTTATTTAATTAAATTGGCTATTTATTTTCTATTTATAACAAAACTCTACTTTTTCTTTTTTTTTAGACTGCAGGAATCGGTGCAACACGGCCCCCCTATAAACTGCAGTCTACTTTTTATTTATAAGAATATAAATATATAAATAATTTTAAAACATTATATAAACATAAATAAATATTTTCATTAAAAGAATTATAAGTGGAGTTTAAGTTATTGTGATATTGATATTGATATTAGGAATCAATTCTCTAGTTTTTCAACCAAGCTCATTGATCCATGTTTTTACAATAGTAGTATAAAACGCTTCATTTCTCACTAGAAATGGATCTATGAAAAATTACAAACTTGATTCTTAAGAATAATAGACAAATTTCAATTGCTCTAGAAAATATCTCTTACTTATTAATATAAAATTATCTCAAAATAAGAAATATACATTCATCTTGGCCATTATAAGATTAAAATATGTACAAAATGCTTTCTAACTATCTATACAAAATGACTATTTCCAATCATTCATCATAAATATAATTTATAAAAAAAATTCCCAAATTATTTTTCTTAATAATGTGAATAAATAAATTTTACATAAACTAAATTTTATTCTAAAAGTACAAATAAATAAAACTTGTCACTTTATTAAATCCAAGAAAGAGGAAAAGGGATCCTAAAAAGAAATCGCCAATTTTAAAATAAAATCTGATTCTATTACATATTACATTTTACTTTACTGATATTACATCTTACTTCACTAATAGACTTTGAGAGTATGCCCATGGCCATCTTAAATTTGGAAATCTAAAAGCTTCACCCAATGTAATAGATTTCCAAATTTTAATCTTGAAGAGAAGAAAAATATTATTTTATATAACAACTCTAACTTATATAAATATTAAATATTTTTAAGTAAAACAATTTCTAATTTTATAAATATTGAATATTTTTAAATAAAATAGTTTCTAATCATATAATTATATACTATGTAAATCATTTTCTTTTATTACCCATTTCAATTTTTTATAATAAAAGTGAAGTATTTCAAATAAAAATGCAAAATAATTTTATAATTTTAGATTACAAAATTTCTTTAAAACTAATTTATGACATATTCTAATATACAAAAATACACATCAAACATACAACCATAATATTTAATAAAATTTATTATAAAAAAATCAACAATTTTCAAAATAAAAATTGATATTAATAATAAAATCATTAAATAAAACATTCACATATTGATATTCTACCACTTCAAATTTTTCAAAACAAGTTTTTTTACATCATGTAATTAATTTCATAAATTTTGAGATGAAATATTTCAAAATAAACTTTTGTATAATGCACACCATAAAACTCCTTTAAAGATGCCTAGATAAATTAACTTATTAGATGCACAAATATGCAAAATTCACACCAAACTCATAACCATAATATTTAATCAACAATAAAGTCACCACACCAAATCAAGTACATAATAAGAAGCAATGGTCCCATGCTGAGCAAGCTCTGCTGCCATGGTACAGGGATTTATTTATAAAATATATGAAGTCATGCTACTGCAGCTTCTAAGTAGTACTGCCTACTAAGTATCCATATGCATTTAAAAAAAAGGACTGATTATAGAGTCCAAATAGGCTCAGCCTTTTATCCCCACCATTGATGTACTACAACACCTCTTTCTCTGAGCAAACCATAGAGTGCCAGGCACTGCCAGTATGATCTCCTCTGTTGCTTCTTCTTCTGTGGGGTCTGGTAATGGCATTCAAGGAAGAGTTCATCAATCAGGCAAATAGCTCCACTTCTCAGCATTTTAGGCAAGACTTGAAACTCAGCTCCACCAACATCCATTTTCATGACAACATAGTCATCTGGATTCACAGTTTTCATCAGCCAATCTGCCAAATCCAAAGACCTAACTCTCTTCTGCTCAATATCTACACCATTCTTGATCCAAGCAGCAAAAGGAAGAAATTTCACTTCTGGATGATGTAAATACTCAGACTCAAATGACCCATTTGCTTCAATTGCATATATATCAAACTTATGGTTGTGCTTGGGGTAGTGAGACTCGAACCATGAACCAATGGATGATGTGTAAGAGTTTGCCCCTACATCAACAAACACATGGGAAGTGGAATTGTGGGGGTAGCCTAAGAGATTGGGGAGATACTGAATGTTGTTAAGGTTTTCATTAGATTCTATCCATGAAGCTCTGGGTTGTTCCAGCAGAATGTGCTCTAGTTTTTTCATGGCAGCCCTTTTCAGATCATCCATAGGGCACTTCTTGGCCTTTTGTGGGATCATTTTGATGTGATTTGATAATTGCTGGAACTTTCTGAAGGCAATCACTGTGTCAAGCCCAAATGCATCGAATTTTCTGAGATAAACAATTTTAAAATTGGGCAAATGTAGCTTAAGTAGGGTGTTCAGATTCAGATCTGGTTCATCAAGCGAAAGATGCACGGCAGCAACGCCCCCAATCTTGAGGGTTCGATCCACTTCAGCTGGGGGAAATGCAGAGTATTTCACACCCAATTCAAAATCAAAAGAGTTGTAAGGAAATCGGGCTTTCCGGATATCTTCTTCAAAGATCAAATCAATTCCCAAATTTTCTTCCTCGGACATTGTTCCAACTCCAATGCAGAGGGCTCTGTGCCCTGCCTTCAACAGCCCTTCAGAGATCATGTCTTGAAAAACAATAGATAAAGTGTGACTCGGCCATTGATTCACCGGGTTGGACAATAGAACAGTGTTGGCAGAGCCGCCATGATCGGACTCTGCAAAGCTGTTGGAGTTGGGCTTGGCACAAAAGAAAGGTAAGAGAGCCAATGCCATGAGCATCAGCACAGATCTGGCCACAACTCTAAGAATAGCAAAGCAGCCCCATGATGGCATCACCATGAATCTTTTAACGGAGGAAGGGGCTGCCATTGACCTTGAATTGGGCATCATCATTCGCCCATGGGCATGGGGATTTCTACTTCTGCTCATTTTTTCTCTCTGATAAACCCGCTTCTCATCCATGCCCAATTCTTCCGTACCACTAATCTTGACACGGCAATCCGATGGAAATGCTATAGCAGAATGGATCTATTTCCAGGGTTTGGATGGGGATCTTGAAAAAAATCAATTGAGAATAAGCCAAGGGGGTAAATGGGTTCCAACTTAACGAGTGCAAAACCTGGATGCGGTATGGTTTCCACCCACGAGGGCTACACGAGTATGATGTAAATTTCTTGTGCAGAGAAACAAAAAGCCGTCTTTCAGGCTCTGCAATACCCCCCACCACTCCATGGAAATCTATACTAACTCATCCCATCTATCAATCCATTCAAGAAAACCAAATGAATGATAAGAAAAGGAACAGAGGGAAAAAACCTGTGTTACATTACATATTCTGGTGCGGCCATCAGGATCCGTCCGCCATACCTATTTCTGTGCTCTGCTCCTCTCGAAATCCCTTTCCCTCTCTCTTTTCCCCAAGACAAGCAGCTCTGCTCTCTTTCAAATATATTAACGACCGAAATGAGAGGCAGATACATAGCCCCCGGTATGTCCTCAATGACTGACATGTTAAAAAAAAGCTCTCCATAAAAAATTAGGATCAGACATGTGCACAAATCAGATTGATCCAAACTTATGGACTAATTAAATCGAGATGAGAATTATGGTGCTGTCTTCGAGATATATAATTAGGGCAGCTCTTGAAATAAAAGTGAGTCTGGTAATTGTACAGGCCCCAGGGATCCGATTTTAGTAAAAAAAAAAAAAAAAAATAGCAGAATTGAAGATAAGTTAAAGAATGTCAATCCCATCAAATGTTTAATCTCCAAAATACAATTATTATAACAAATCATCCGTTCGTTCACTCGCTAAATTTTTCACCGTGCTGAAACAGAACACGAGACTGTCATACGCCCGTAAAAAAAAAAACCCAATAATTATGTGGGCCAGTCAAGGCATTTTATTGTTATTGTTTTCTTTAATCTTAGTGATAACGATCAGCCTAGTGAAGGTGAGAATGTCCTATATAAAACTTTACTTTGGAAGTTTCTACCGCATGATAGAGCCAAATCTCTCGTAATCGAAGTTGTGATATAATAATAATAATAATAATAAAATATGAATAAATTCAGTACGGCTCCCTTTCCGTACTAGTGACGTTGACAACGACATGTGGAGAGTTCCACATTTTGTGATGTATCTGCTAATTTTAACGGTTAGATAGTTAGTGGGAGAGGTTAGTGGTGCAATTTAAAGTCAGGTTATATTATGTAAGGTAAGAAACTTTTGGTAACAAAGGGATTCTTGAAAGTGAATGGTACTTCATTTTTTTTATTTAGAGTATGTTATTTATGAAGATATTTTTGGATAGTATCATCTTGAAATTGAAGAGAAAAGGCTTCACAATATCGTTGGTTTTGGTTTCTTTATAAAGATTCATAACTAGAGAGCATATATCTTAGAAGAACACGAAGATAACATTGTTAGAAAGTAAAATTCACCAGAGGGGAGGGGGAATTAGTTATCAAATCAATATTATTGTTATCAACCTTATGAAATTTCAAACATGTGATCAATATAAACAACAATCATAAGAAGATACACATACACAATAACACTAAATATGTTAACTAGGGAAATCCTTGATCAAAAGGAAAACCTTGATGGGGATGGTAGGAGTTGTACAAGGTAGAAGCACCTACTATCCACATAGCTTTAGGGGCAAGACCACCAAACTCACTCTCCAACTGTCCTCTATATTATTCCTTTCAGAATAATAAAAAGACAACTAGTTTTATCAACTCAAACTCTTTCTAGGTCCTCTTACTGTGTCTTTTCTGCACCAAATATTTCTCAGATCTCAATACCATATCTACAAACTCGCATCACAGTAATCCCTTAGATTGCTTACTCACGTTTACCATTCTTCTTCACTTATCACATATACTCTTCACTTGCATATATTTCACCACAAGGAAAATAACTTTCCTTTATACCAAGTCCTCAAAATAGTTTATTGATTTGATCTTGAGGCTTTCTCAATTAATTACATAGGACCTCATTAAGTTACATGCTTCATTGCATCTTTTCATAATTACAAAATATTGTTGGCTCACAGTAATTACAAATCTTCACACATGTGACCTCAAATTTTATGCACTTGCTGACATCATCATCAGGTTGTTTTCTATCTCTATCTAATTGCATTCATCCACATTCTATCTCTATTAAGAGATATAATCCAAACACTAGAAACCACTTCTCAAGAACTCTATCTACAAATTGTCTTCTATAAATCTTAAATAACTCTCACTAGTCTTCAACTTTCTGCATGTGCACTTGACCATTGAATCATGACACACTGTATAACATGTCCCCCACTGTGCTTGACCTCATCTACAATCCTGGATCTGTACAAACTTGATATATGTATGCTACTCTACCAATCTTCATGGTATGTTGACATCAATAACAAACATAGTCATGAATGCAACACACAGTCATGTTATCAATCTCTCTAGTGTTCAAGTAATGCTAGAATACTCCCCCATAGGAATATCATCAATATTCATGCTAATAATCTCCCCCTTTGGCATTAATGGCAATATAGATTAAAAAATATGTAAGTTCCAAGAATACTAAAGGTAGTGATCTATTGTTTTTTATTAGGAAAATAGGTTTTACAGGGATCCTGAAACCCAAAGTTTTACAGCATAAAACAACTTAAAGCAGAAAAGATAGAAAAAACAAAAGCTGCCTCAAAAGGCCAGAAACAAAAAGGTCCAAAGCCTGAGAAACAAAGGCCAGGAACAAAGCCTGGTGGGCAAACTAGTGTCCCTTCTTTTCCATTGCCTGCAGGGTTTCTGCAGCGTCACTTTCCTTCTGGTTGGCCTCTTCCTCCTAGATCGTGGGGAGGAAATGCATCTGGTCCCCCTAACTTTCTTAGATACCAGTCTCTTTCTAAGTATCTTCCCGGCTAGTTCCGTGCTTTGTACTCTGCTCCACGTTCCCTACAAGGCCGGCCTTGGTCAGATAGTCCCCCAGATTAACAATGTTTTCATTCAAGGTATGAAGGGTATCCACAATCTGTTTAGTCACAACCTGGTGGACGAAATCCAGCCTTTGGACCTTCTGCTCGAGCTAGGTGATTATGTCCTCCTGATTGTCTTTGGGGTCCTGGCTTCTGTCTTTTTCCTGGCTGCCCACTTGGTCCTTACTACCTCTGGCCTCATGATCCTTGACATCCCCCCTGTTGTTGGTCTGGTTGGACCTGTCCTTCAGAGTCTCAATTTCCTAAACAAGCCACTTAATGGAGCGAAAATTGTCAATCAGATTGTTCTTTGCATTGTTGAGAAAGTTGAATCTCGTTTCACGAACATTGTTAAAGAGAACCAGAAGAGTCGAGTCAAGGAGCTCGTCATAGTGGGTGCTACTGTCGAGATCCCCCAACACCTGGATTTTAGCAAGTTCTCTAACAATGCCCATACTGACACTGTCCATATTGAAATTTCTTCAGGCTCTTCTCTTATTTTTCCTGATGGCCTCTCCCCCCTTTTCAACCATGATTTCTATCATCTCTTCTGGGGGCGAAATGGGGACCTCCAGGGGGGAGGTGGGCGCAGTAGAGCTAGCGGGCAAATCAGCGAAGTCACTGATATGATCATGGGTTGGGGTCTGGTCCAATTTTCTTTTCTTGGGGTTATCCTGGGTTACCAAGGGGGTCACCTCCTTCTTGTCATTATCTTTCTCCTTGTCATCTTCCAACTCACTTTCCTTCTCATCCACCGAATCCACCTCCTCCAACTCCATATCCGACTCATCACTAGACTCCTTAGGATGAGGGGGAGGGGGGTTAGGGGGAGGGCACCTGGGGCTCTTCTTGCTAGGGAAGTGGGGAGAGGGTTTGGCTTTTGGGGTTTCAGACTTGACAGATTTCACAACGTGCACTTCCCCTGAGTCTGAGCTGGTTGTGTCCTCCGAGGAGCCACCCAAAACCCCAATGGACTTGACTCTTGTCTTGGTTTTCAGAAACTCAAAAATGAGGAGCAGAAGACCTTCGTGAAGGGTGGGGTTCTTGACAGGACATTTCTTGTAACTCTCTATATTCTTAGTCATAGAAGTAAAAATATAGAAAGGAAAGGAGATTTTCACTTTATGTCTAAAATGATTAAGCAGAACAAAATGATGGGTCCTGATTCTATCAAACCTGGGCTCCAAAGTGACATACTCTATGATGATCCTCAGAACAAGCCCCCAGAACTTCTTGATGGACTCAATGTCATAGTAGGTGTCAATCTTTACCAGTTTTCTTTTCTCCTTATCATTCTTGATGAAAGCGTTGACAGCATTGGCGGATATCTTCTTATCCCTGAAGAAGCTCATGCCTTCCTGGGAAAAGCCTGTCACCTCCGCAATGAGACCCTCTGTGATTTGGTGGGAGACACCATCAATTGTGACCTTTCCGTTGTGCCAGGTATCAACCATAATCTTGGTTACCCCAGTGTCAAAACCATGGAGCCTCTCCATGAAGCTGGTTATGCCGCCCTTCTGGAGTTTTTTCCAAACCTTCCCTTTTTCTTTCTAGCTCTTCGTTTCTCCCCATGGCTCCCTTCTAATCCTTTCTCCCACCATTGCAATATTATGCCTCTCTAACCCTAAACCCTTAACAAAATTGCAGAGCTCAAAGATGAAAAAATTGCTAAGGATGAGAGCTTTAATGCGCGTGTTATTGGGTTTAACTTCGGCTTTCTTCTTCTTGTGTGATCCGTACACGTTATTATGAAATGGTGGGGGTTCCGCATAACTCCAAATGATTCCCTTTTTAAAACATGATTTAGCATGTCTCATCATCATAAAAAGATTTTGAGTTGGTACCTTGAATTTTCTCCTTTCGGATGATCTCCATAGCCGCCGCTAGAAAATGATTATTGATTCCCCACGTCATCACCGAATTGAATGTGACCGCTGCGTTTGCGAACCAATTAGCAACCACGTTAGCTTCACGGTAGACATGGCTGACGTGGTAATTTTTAAATTTGCTCAAGTCCATTTTTAGGTCCTCAATTATGCTTTCAATGGTCCATGATGGTTTGGTTACTCCTAAAATACAATTTATTATATTTAGGGAGTCTCCTTCAAGCCATAGTTGATTGATCCCTGAGTCTAGGGCTAGCTTAATAGTGAGTCTGGACGCACTGGCTTCAGCCAAATGGTTGGTTTGGAGACCAATGGGGGAGGAGATAGCAGCAATGCCCCCTCCCAAGTTGTTTCTTATGATTCCACCGCATTCGACGGGACTAGGGTTCCCCTTAGCCGCACCATCAAAATTGGCTTTATGCCAGTTTTCGGGGGGGAAGGACCAAGTAGCCTATTGTCTTCTTTTGATCCTAGCTTCTTTCTTGGTCTTAATTTTCCCTCCGTCCTTTATGTTTCCGTCTCTAGTTGTGGAATAATTCTCTTTCATGAGGCCATCAATTTTCTCTGCTATAATACCCTCAGGAGCTTCTCTGTCTCTGAAAATCCTGTTGTTGTGCTCCTTCCAGATTCCCCAACAAAAGTGTGGGATAATCTAGGAACTCAAGATTTGGGATTCCAGGCCTTTGTGGTTGCTACTCCACTGAACGAAGAAATCCTGGATACTGGCTGGCGGACACCAGTAGAAGTTCATATTGGAAGTCAGAAGACTCCACACTCTAGAGGAAAAGGGGTAGTGAATGAAAATGTGATTAACCGTTTCCAGGTCATGCTTACAGAGGCAGCATCTGCTGGGTATAATTTGGCCTCTCTTGGCTAAATTATCCAGGGTAAGGATTTTGTCTTGCAAGAGGAGCCAAAAGAAAATGTTGATTTTGGGCATTAATCTAGGGGTCCAAGCCTTGGCCCAAATAGGTTTCTCCCTTGTGCCCACAAGGGAAAGATAGCATGAGGCAACAATATAATGGCCTCCAGAAGAGTCTCCCCAGACTAAGGCATCGCCTTTCTAGTTGATGTTGATAGCGTACAAAGAGGCCATCAAAGGCTTGAGATCCTATGAAAGCTCTGCCAGATTGTGCCATTCATTCCCATTTATGTAGTTCCTAACCAACATACCATATCTACCTATTGCCTGATCAGCCCACCTACCATATGAAGGATGGTTAATGAGAGGTTCCTGAAAAAGCCAGCTGTCCTGCCAAAAAAGGATTTTGTCTCCCATTCCAGCTTTCCATTTGGCCCTGGATTTAGCAAGGGGAAGGGCCTTCAAGATACCATTCCAAATGTTAGAACCCAACGACAGGTCGGCACCTTGGAAAATGGAGGAGAGAGCCAGGCCTCCTAAGTACTTCTCAGCCAAGATGTCCCTCCAAACCCCTGTGCCTTGGAAGATGCACCAAGGGAGTTTAGCTAAGAGGAATTGATTGAGGTGAGAAATTTTCCTTATTCAAAGACCTCCCTGGCTTTTGGGCAAGCAAACCTGGTCCCAGGCTACCAGGTGGTATCTCTTGTGGTCATCAGTTCCAGTCCAGAGAAAGTCCCTCTGAATCCTCTCCATTCTTTCTGCAAACTTAACCAAAATTCCAAAGAGATTGAGGGCATAGGTGGGGAGGTTCTAGAGAATCGAGTTAACCAGGGTGCATTTACCTGACTGACTGAGGGTGGCCCCTGTCCAACCAGCAAGTTTCTTGATGAAGTTGTCGATAATGCTTGTCCAAAAGGAGTCTGGGGGTTTGGAGCCTAGAGGAAGCCCAAGATAAGTCACCGGTAGGGCCCCAATGCCACAACCCAGAATACAAGCAATTTTCCTCTGCCTCTCCAGAGGAGTGTTGAGAAAGAAGACAGAGCTCTTGTCTAAGCTAATAGCTTGTCCAGTACCCCTGGTGTAGGAATTAAGAATTCTTTTGAAGGTCCTGGCCTCCTGAACTGAAGCTTCACCCCCCAAAATCGTGTCATCCACAAATTGTTGATGAGTGAAGGTGGATGGACCCGAAGAAGGTCTCAAACCCACTAAAGACCTGTCCCTGATCTTCTTCTAGATGAGTCTGCCAAGGCATTCCGCCATGATAACAAACATGACTGGAGAGATGGGGTCTCCTTGCCTTAGACCCTTAGAGGGGGAGAAGAAAGGAGAGGGGAGGCCGTTGACCAGAATCGACAAAGAGGGTGAAGACACAAGTTGGGAGATGAGCTTGCAAACCTGATCATCGAGGCCAAAAGCACAAAGAACAACAAAGAGGAACTTCCAGTCAACCCTGTCGTAAGCTTTTGACAGGTCCAGCTTAAGAAGAAAGCCTTCCTTTTTGCCTGCCTCAAGAGAATGGATAACCTCATGAACCGAAACAATAGAATCAAGGATCTGCCTGCCTGGGATAAAGTCGGTTTGCTGAGGAGAGATAATCAGAGGGAGAACTCTGAGGAGCCTGGAAGTGAGAACCTTGGCAATGATCTTATAGAAGGAATTGCAAAGGCTAATGGGCCTAAATTTATCCAGAGAATCAACACCCGAGATTTTAGGGATGAGGACCAGAAAGGTAGCATGAAGTTCTTTAAGCAAATTCTTGGCTCCAAAGAACTCCTGAACTGCTTTAACCACATCCTTTTTCACTACATTCCAAAAGATCTGAAAGAAAAAAGTTGGGAAACCATCTAAGCTAGGAGCTTTATCCCCCGGGAGTGAGAAGAGGGCCTAATGGATTTCCTCCAAGGAGGGTATTGCCTTCAGCATGGAGTTGTGGTGAACTTGAAGAATGGGGGGAATGGTCTCCAAGATTTCCTCTTTTTCAGACCCAGAGAGGGAAGGATCAACTGAGAGGAGAGATGAGAAGTAGCATACAACTTCCTTCTCAATTTCATCCTCTTTGGTAACCTGAACCTAGCCCTTAACAATGTTGGTTATTCTATTATTAGCCCGGTGCTTAAGGGTGGTCAGGTGAAAAAATCTGGTGTTTCGGTCTCCTTCCTTCAACCAACTGACTCTTGATCTCTATTTCCAGTAAAGCTCTTCCTTAGATATGATGTTGTGTAGATCCGAAAGGATTGCCTTTTCTTGTTGGCTATTATGAGCATTGTATCCTGAATGCTGGATTTCATCCTGAATAGAAGAGAGTTGATCAAATATCTCATCTTTCTCTTAGAAGATGTGGCCAAAGTCAGTTCTATTCCATGATTTGATGTTTCTTTTCACATTTTTCAGCTTTTGGGCAACTTTGTACATTGCAGTGCCTTTAACCTCAATGCTCCACCAATGGGAAATATTACCTTCCAGCACAAGGTGTGAGAGCCACATTTTCTCAAAGCGGAAAGGGAAGGCCTTGTTGCTGGAAAGGGGGGAGGCAGAAAGAGAAATCGGAGAATGATCAGAGCCCACCCTGGGGAGGAGAGATAATCTACAGGAGTGGGAGAGGAGCCATTCGAGGGAGATGAGGGCTCTATTAAGATGAACTTGAATACTATCAACCCCAATTCTTCTGTTAGACCAAGTGAAGCTACCACCTTGAAGGTCCAAATCCAGGAAGGCGAGATTCTGAATGAACAAAGCAAGGTCGCGTTTACTATCTTGATCCGGGGCATGACCCCCCCTTTTTTCTGCATCAAATAGAGGCGAGTTGAAGTCCCCCATTATAATTCCTTTATTCAAGTTACAATTAGATAAGATGCCAAGGAGCTTGGTCCAGAAGCAGTTCCTTTCTTTCTTGGTGTTGGGGGCGTATAGGTTAAGGATTAGCCAAGATTCATTGCTTTGGATGTGAAAAACCTTACAAAGAAGAGCATTAGAAGAGCTGTCAAGAGTAGTTAACTTGAAAGCTCTGGTGTTATACAAGGTTAGGACACCACCTGAAGCTCCATCCGAATTAGAAGCTTTGCAGCAAAAAGTTTTACTGAAAGATATTCTTCTTACTAGGTCCCTTTTCATCTTAGTTTCCTATAACATCAGAAAGTCGCGTGTTTGGTCTCTAATCATATTTCTAATGAGTTCCTGTTTGTGAGCCCCATTAAGGCCCCTTATGTTCCATGAGATTACTTTCATTTCTTACTTCCTGAGAAATCCTTGATGGACCTCTGGGTTCCATCTGCCAGGTTCCTTCTTGTTTCTTCTTGCAGAATCTGATTTAAGTTCTTTCTTCCTGCTCCCTTGGGGGGTGACCCAATATCAGCTTTAACCCTACTTTTAGTTGAAGCAGGAGATAGGGGGAAAGTTTTCTTCTGGTTCTTCTTTTTCTTCTTGACCATGCACCAATCATCAAGGCTATCCATCACACTGTTATCTAACCTATCTTCCCATAGGGCGAGCTGTGTTGGATCAGTGTTCTTTATGAGGAGATGAAGCTTGGCCTCAATTCCTATAGGGGCAGAAGAAACTCCCCCTTGCCAGTGATGATCCCCGATGAAGCCTTGGAGTGTCCTCAAGGGGTAGACACTTAGCTTGGCTGTCCTTTTCCTGGGCTGGGGATTCCCGTTCCAGGTGATTCAACACTGTAGCTCCCAAAAGAGGGACTTCCTCCACTACGGGAGAAGATTGCACTATAGTTTCCAGAGGGAGATTTTGCTCCACAACGGGACCCGCGGCTAAGGAGGGGTAGCATACCTGCTCCTTTGGGTTCTCCAACTGGTCTGAGATTGTCTTTTCCAAAACAGGGCCCTGTTCAAAGTGGGGGGATCTAGCATTCTCCTTGGGGGGATCCTTCTGAATAGTGGCCTTCGCTGCTGTGTCTTTTAGGCTAGCAGCCTTTCTCCCTTGCACCACAGAAAGTTTGTGCCTCCAGAGCAGCTTCATCTTTCCCTTTCCAGAAGGGCGAGTAGCATGCTTCATGTTATGATCAGGGATGACTGGTTTCGTGATCTTCTTCTTTGCCTCAATGGGGCATTGGTGGACCTTATGACCAGCCTTTAGGCAGAGGAAGCATGCAAAGGGGATCGTTTCATAGATGCTTTTCTAGTTGTGCACTCCAAGTTTGGAATTAAGTTCAACAAACTCAGGCATGTCTATTCCATCTTTCACCCCAATGTAGATACGAGAAAAATTGAGGCGACGTTTGGAAGCAGTAATCGAATCCGTTGAGAGGATTTCCCCAAAGGTCCTAGCTATTCCCCCAAATATGTCCTCATTCCAGTATTCAAGTGGCAGTTCTGGTAGTCTTACCCACATAGGAGCTTGGGCAAAAAAAGAATCATTCAAGCTCATGCTAGATGACCACTTCTAGAGCACAAGGGAAGAACGACCCATGGCCCATTGCCCTTCACTCAGAATGCTAGCAAGGTCTTCTGAGCAAGCGAAATTGAAAGGCATAAAGCCTTTCGCCATAGTCATGACTGAGACCTGGCCCTTGAGAGCCCATTTTTGTTTTATGAGCTACCTAACTTCGTCAATGCTCGGTCTAGGCCCCAAAAATTTCCCAACCAAAGTAGAAGCCATAGTCTGAATATTGTGGTCCACAATTTCATCCGGGATGGCTATCACACAAGAACCTATCACCGAATTCTGAATAGTTTTAACAGGCAAGAAAGAGGACTTACCAGAAGGTTTAACCCCGAAAAGTGAGGACCATTTAGTAGTTCCTTGCACATTTTTATTGGAAACCAAAGGAGACTTGGTTTCTTCCTTAATAAGGATAGCTAGACCCCCAATCGCGCTTTCCAACCTATCCCCAGTGCCAGGAGCAGCCAAACAGCCTCCATCTTGTTGTCTGTGCTTCAATCCAGGGACCTGAAATAGACCATCCAAGGAACTCCCACTCTTGCATGAATTCGAATTTTGAAAACACCTGCTCCCATCGCTATCGCTTCCCATCGCTTCATCCAAAGGTATTAGGTAGTGATCTATTGTTATTGTTGTTTCTCTCATCTTTTCAAATCTTCTTCATCAATCAAATTTGAAACTCTTAGGCACAATTGTTGCTTCCCCATTGATAAACTTTTCTCCCATTTTATATGCTCAATGTTTCTCATGTACTCTTCCCTATTGACATCAATATTTTCTTTATAACTCTTCCTCGTTCTTAGGATATGCTTCTCTCCCCATTCACATGAGATGTTTTTCATGCACTCACTTCTCCCCCATTGACATCAATGACAAAGGCATCATTATATCAATTTGTTGCTTAATGTCTTCAAGCAGCTCAAGTGTCCAAAGATATTATTCAATATAGCTACCAAGATTCCTTCATGACTTAGCTCGATCACAAATACTCCCCCATAGAGGAAGCATCATCCTTTAGTCCAGATAAACAATAGTGCTTTGTACCAGTGGACTAATGCAATCTCTACATCATCTACTCTGAAGTAGGTAGGGGCATAACCCCCAAGAATACCTTGTGAATACTCAAATGTATCCTTAGGAAAAGGCTTTGTAAAAATATCTGCAATATATTCCTTTGTATTAAAATATTCCAGTTTGATCTCTTTCCGTACAACTTTCTCTCTCAAAACATGATACTTAAGAGAAATGTGCTTCATCTTAGAATGTAGCACATGATTTTTAAACATACTCATTGTACTTGTGTTATCACAATGTATGATAACAGGTTTTGAAAACTCTATCCTAATATTCTTCAACGTCTATTTCATCTACATGATTTGATTGCAATTATTTGTTATGCTACATACTCTACTTCTATTGTAGTCTATGAAATAAAATTGTATTTCTTTCTTAGCCAATAAACCAATCTTCCTCCCAAGAAGAATGCTCCATTCACTTGTGCTCTTTTTGTCATCCATATTGGCTACCCAATATGCATTAGTATATGCATGCATAAAGTCATTTGATCTATCATAACCAAATCCAAAATCAGGTGTACCATTCAAATATCTAAATATTCTCTTTATTACTACATAATGTGATTCCTTAGGATCAACTTGAAATATTGCTACTATACCAACTGCATTTTTTATATCTAGTCTCATGTGAGTCAAATGTTGCAACCTCCAATCATGGATCTATACTTCTTCTGCTCAAGAGTAGATGTCTCATCTTTGCTAGATAATTTAATGACTAATTATCATAAGTGTACCAATAGGCTTACAACTCTCCAAATTAAAACTCTTTAATAAGTCTTCCAAATACTTAGTTCGGGAAATGAAAATACCTACATTATTCTGCACAATCTATAAACCCAAAAAATACTTCATCTCACCAATCATGCTCATCTCAAATTCTTCCTTTGTCTCATCAACAAATTTTTTACTTGCATCATCATCACCTCCATATGTCATCCACAAATGTCACAATGATAAAAAATCCATTCTCAATTTCTTTCAAATACAAATTACTATCCGCAGTACCTTTAGCAAATCCCAATTTTTTCAAATGCTTGTCCAACCTTGCATATTGGGTTATAGGTCCTTACTTTAATCCATACAATACCTTCTTCAATTTACATACCATATCTCCTTCTTCTATCAAAGGAAATCCTTTTGGATACTTAATGTAGACTTCTTCTTCAAGTTATTCATTTAGAAATGTTGACTTTACATCCATCGGCTACACTTTGAACTTCTTGTTTGTTGCATAAGCCAAGAACATTCTCGCTACTTCAATTTTGGCAATAGGAGCAAATGTCTCCTTGTAGTATATACCTTCTTGCTGTGAATATCCTTTTCATAGTAGTCTAGCTTTTTTTCTCACAACCTCTCCTTGTTCATTTATCTTATTTCTAAAAACCCATTTAGTTCCTATAACATTTTTGTCCTTAGGTCTAGGGACCAATTCTCACTCTAGTACATTTGCCATTAATTTTTGACCAAAGGCCATTTTGGCTTATGATTTTTTATTTACTTTTTGTATATGTCTTGAAAAGGTCAAAATTCTGACCTTTGTAAAGTTTAATGCCTAAATTTTGACCAACACAAGATATAAACAAAAAAAATAAAAATCCATTCTCATTTCATTTCATTCTAGTGGCAGTGGCTACGCATGAGCGAGAGAAAGGGTTAAGCGCAACAACATAGGTATGTAAACAAATCAGATCGACCTAGTGATTTCATGCATTCAGGTCGATTATATTAGACATGAACATTTGTTAGCCCAACAAATACAGGCATGATTCAGAATAGTGGTTGGAGAGTTGTGTGGAGCGCCATTTGTTAACCCAAATCTAGATCATTGAGCACAATACATTGTATGGAGTGTCATTTGTTAAGCCAAATCCAAATCATTGGAATTGAATAATTGGTTGGAGAGTTGTGGAGTGCCATTTTATATAGTTCTCAATTAGTCAAACCAATGACAGTATCGTACGGTGGAGGTACTTGAGCTTCCCTCAATATTCTTCTTAATTAATTGAAATACTCACTAGACTTGTGGATGATTTTCTATATGCAATGGTTATTCTCTTCAGCGTTGCGAGAATACTCTCTTCCCTAGTACTGGTATATAATATATATCTGAGAAGACTTGCAAAAGCAACAACATTTGTGAAGGTTGGAGGCATGACATGGGACGTGTGGAGTCATGCTTGTTCACATGGATTATTTGGTTGTGGTTATGGATTTGAAGGCTTCCATGATTGTATTGCAATTGATGATTTTGTTGAATAATACATGGTGATAGATTCTTTTGGAGGCAGGGTTTTTCCCTCAATTGGGGTTTCCCAAGGTATATCTTGTGTCACAATTTTGTGTGTATGTTGTCTATTCTCTTGCATGTGGATTTTTATTGCATATTTATTTCAGATCTATTATGGGTTATGTGAAAATGGTCATATTTTTGTTAAAAAATTCCTTACAAGCAGTATCAGAGCAATAGTTTTATTGTTGTAACCCTAGATTGAATCCATGGGAATGCATGAAA
Source organism: Cupressus sempervirens (assembly GCA_028749045.1). Lineage (NCBI taxonomy): Eukaryota > Viridiplantae > Streptophyta > Pinopsida > Cupressales > Cupressaceae > Cupressus > Cupressus sempervirens. Next base: position 295,696,961 of record CM053784.1, read on the forward strand.
GGATAAAAGAAATGGAAAGATATATGAGTTTTTTATAGAAGATATGAGAGTTTTGTATTTGTTGTTATGATGAGATGTTGGTGAATTTTGGACATGTAAAATTGTTGGTCAAATGCATTTTTTGGATATTTCATTTAAATGAGGGTTTTAGGGGGTAGCTTGCATAATTGACCCCCGAGGCAACAACAAACATACCATTGGATTCATGTTGATGTTTCCATAAATTTTGATATATAATATGACCTAGTTTAGCAATGTGAAGAGAAAATGAAAAGGTTTTTTAGTTTCAACTTGTGATGGTTGTCAAATTTAATCCCATCAGAATTTTCTTCAAAAAAAATCACAATGAAAATGGTAATAAAGTTGTCTTGGTAAAATGACCATAACTTTCTCCTAGGATATTGGATTTGGGACTTCTTATAGTTGACAGAAAGCTAATTCAGAGAGCTACAACTTGGTGTAGGTTTGATTTTGTGATTTTGACATTTTGTTAGGTTTTAAGAGCCCAAAAATTAAATGTTATTTTTTTTAGCATAGATTAGGGCACACCTTATGCATACATATTCATATTTTGGACTTCAAGTAGTCAACACAAAGCTCTTAGAGAGTTCTACACATTGGTTTAGATTTGGTGCAGGTTTGGCATGATTTATTTGGTAAAATATTGATCTGAAGGGTTTATGATATATATTAATTGTGGGAATATTGTGAGTTTATGACGTTGTATATTTTGGAGGTTTGGGTTTGATGTCATTGTATACTCAATTCATATTTTAGATTGGTTTCATGATGATAAGGTTATCAATATTTATTTTGGATATATATGATGACTTGTTAGGTCTACAAGTTGTGTAGTGTTGCAAGTGATCTATACTTATAGGTTGCATTTATGGCTTGTATATGGGTTTTCTTTGCTCATTGATATTTCATTATTGATGCATATTCAGATTGGTGGCTTGGATTTGGGTTGCCTACACCATTAGTCACGTGATTTTTTTGATTTTTCTTCATGTAGAAGGGATTAGATGTTGTTACCAAGTACATTCATGGTGGGGGATTGTGGTTGACTATTTTATGCCAACAAGTTGAACACATTGAAAGTTGGTTACTCAGTTCATGAATGTGATCCTGGTGCCATGTATTTTTGCATGACATGATTTTTGGATTCCTGATTTGATTATGGTGGTATATATTCTTAGTTGAGGATCATGGTTATTTGGTTTCTTTTGAGGAGATCATGATGTGCACTTTGAGTTCTTTGATGGTTTGATGCCTTGGTTGGTTTTCATGGTTAGAGGAAGGTTTTTCATCAAGAATTCATGGTTTGCATGGATACACAGTTTAGTGAGAGCTTGTGATATTGATGAGGCGAGAGTGCTAGATTAGCTCTTGGTTAAGTTTATATCTTCTTGGGTTGAAGATCTTGGTTTCAATTTGTACTGACACTTTGGTTGTGCTTGTGTAGACCTAGAGGATCTTCCTGTAGGAGATGGATGTTATGATGACATGGGTGACTCAGTACCATGGTTGAGTGGAAATTATTGGCATTGATATACCTAATGAGTGTTTGCAGATATTGGAGGTTTGTCTTAGATCCTATTGTTATAGAAGCATATTTGACATTTTCATGGTGCACTTTTTATCTTCATGTTTTGTAGAGATAGTTCTTCTTGGTATGTGGAGATGGCTTTCTTCATGGTGTGTGGAGATGGTTTCATCTTGAGGACTCATGGGGTTTTCAGTAAAGGTGTGGTTTATGCTTTCATTTGACATGTTATCCTTGGTGTTAGGATGGATTCATTATTATGTCATTGTATACTCTTGATACTCATTTATATTTGCAACATGTTATGGTATGTTCATATGGAGCATGTTATCTCTTTGGTTGAGATGGTTTAGATCATTTTTTCATTTTTATGTTCCTAAGGCCATGATTGGAACTTTGATAATGATCCTAGTTTAGTTTCTTGGTATTGAGTACATTGATCATTTGATGGATACTTCATGATATTGCTATGTTGTGTTTGGAGTTGGCATGGATTGATTGTTTATAGGTGCTCATGGATACCTAGAGATGGTGGTGATACTAATTTCTCTTGGATTAGAGATGTATTTGTTGACATGGTTGATGGTTTCAATAGGAAGTCCTAGGGGCATTCACCTGATATGACTTGAGAGGAGATTGTTATTAGACAAGTCTTAGTTGGAGACTTGTATACCTTGATGAATACTCTCATTCCCCACTCTTGGTCTACTCGGTAGTTTGCTACTTGAGAGGTATAACCCATTTATCTCTCAAGTGCATTATATTTATGCTTGTCTTTCATGGATATGGATCTTTAGCTATGGTACATGTGTTAGTTTTGGAGGGTTCATTTGAGAGATAGTTTAGCATTGGTTATCTCCATGGGCATATGTTTTTTTTTCTCTATGTTGGTTGAGTTTGGGAGATGGTTTTATGTTGGGCATATTCCTTCGATTAGGAATGGTTATTCCTTGGTTTAGGAATGGTTTACGAGTTTGATCTTCTTGTGAAAGGCTTACATCCATAATTAGTTATATGGTATGGTTTGGGTGTTGTTGTGGCTTCTTTTTGGGGTTTTATGGAGGATATTATACTTGCATAGTTTACATCTAGAGTTGTGTGTAGAATGATTTGATACAAGTAATAATTTGCATGGTTTCTCTTTGGTCTTGATTATCTTCTTGGATGTTTAGTTTCACTTACATTGGATTGAGATTGGTTGGATATTATGATCACTAGTTTGTGCTCATGTATGTCATGTGAGAGATGAGATGGTTATTCCTTTATCTCTTTCCTTTGTTGGTTGTGGAGAACTTGGGAGAGTGTTGGAGACTTTTTGTGAGAGTTGTTCTTGTAGGATATTGGTTTATGTATTATGGATGTCCTTGATATTACATGGATTCACTTCTTTGAGATGTTGTGAGTGGACTACTTACAGATTTGACATTATCTTTTGCAATGGGAGCTTCTTGGTATATATGTGGTAGGTATTTCTCTTGAGGCTTGTGATTGCAGGTTAGAGATTGGATATGTTGATGATGTGAGATTCACTTGGTATACCTTTGGAGGTATGGATAGTTGAATGGGTAGTTGGATAGAGTTGTGGCCGACATATGGTTGACATGTTGTAACCCTAAAGTGGCATAAAATTACTTGTATAAAAAGGTTTAGGGTTAGGGATTGTTTCATTATGGTGATGCAAAAATTGGTTCTTGTGGTGGTATTGAGCTGTACGGGATTATAGATTGTAATTAGGTTGTAATCATTGGATCGTAATAATATTGGACTTTCTGTTTGGTAGATGTAACCCAGGGATTGGGTGAACCACGTTAAATCTTGGTGTCTTGTGTTCTTTTCTCTGTGATATATTATTGGTTATATTTGCATGTAATTGTTATTTCTATCTATGATTTAATCCTAACACTATATAATTTCAAATTTGGGCCAATATAAAATCTTGGATGGAGATGTATGTCATTAATAACAAGATCAAAATAAGAGAAATAAATATTAGTCATTTCACGATTAATAAAAATCATCATAGTAATGGAATGGTTATATCGAGTTTGTGCCACTATCATATCATATTTTTTATAGTAGTGGGGTTCATCCTACCCTACCATAAGAGCCATATCTAGATTTTAAAAACTGACATGGAAATTCCAGCCATAACAATCACCATCCACTTTTGCTTCTTCAAGGAACTCGCATAAAATAGGGTTGTGCTTCATTTAAGATCAACATGGTTTTCCTCTCTCTTGATGAGGGAGGTGGTGTCACCTATGAGGGAGGGCATGTGCGTCCAACATCTCATATCATTAATCCCACAACTAACCATAGTTAAGTAATCAACCATTGCATTACCTTCTTTGAAAGTGTATTTTAGAGATAATTCATTGAGCTTTGTCACCAAGGGCCATATGTATTATATTATATTTCTCACTTTCTATCAAGCCTACATGTGTATTTAATCACTTCTATAGTTTAAAATCCCATTCAATGAAAAGGCTAGTAGCCCATATTGCTAAGGAAAATATAAGGCCCTAGAACATTTCCAAAGCTTCAACTAAGTTGCTATTAGAAAAAATAATGTTGCCCAGATAGGCTAAAATTAGTTCACCCTTATAATTTCACATAACTCCACCTCCATCAGCTACCTCTATTACAGGAAGTAGCATCAAAATTTTGTTTAAGCCACAGAGCTTGTGGGGTCATCCAATATGAGATGGGAGGAGCTTCCATATTTGTCAAATCATAGGGTAGTTGGAGGGGCAATGCCACTTGTGTATAAATTGTTGCATATCCTATAGGAAAGTCCAAAAGATATTGAATTTGGAAATCATCATTCTCCAATAAGTGGAGCCAAAGGAACAATGGATCAAGAGGTGGATGATAATTTCACTGTATTTTTGTTGAGAATGCACAAATTAGAGAGTTGAAACTTCCTATGTCTGAGGTTGTCAATAGTCAAAATATTCTCATTCGAAGTCGTGCACTAGAAGAAATGAAACTTGGGGATGAGTTGGTAGTTCCACACTTTACACCAGTATGTAAGATCCTTAGAGGGGTTTATTAGGAGGTTGTAAGCCAAATTGGCAGTGAACACACTAGACTAGTTCCTATCTTAGATGAAGATATCTTCTCTTCGAAACATTGATATATGGATTTCATTTAACATTTCTTGGAGCTCTTCTGCCAAATGTAGGAGGCAAGTAGAGTCCAAAAGGCACTCAACAATCCTAACCCAAACTTTGGTAGGAGAAATATAATTATTGGTTTGCCTCATAATTTGGCTAAATTAGATTTTAATTAGTGTCTTATCCCCGACCCATTTGTCCTCCCAAAAAATGATCCTATTACTATTATAGGTATGTCATCTAAGTCCTTGTTTCAAGACATTACAAGTTCTAATAATATTGTTCCAAATTTGATGCAAAGAAAATTGGGGATTCTTCAAACTTAATGATAATATTGTCAAATGCATAAAATGTTTGTGTTTTCCCAATGTTGCAATGCAATCAAAAGGCTCAATTAGCCCAAAATATGCAATAAACTTCCCCAAAGACCCACACAGGGTTTAGGGGTTCAAATAATCCAAACTAACAAAAAGGTTAATTAACAAAGTTTCAAGTTCCCAACTTATGGACAAACCCCAAATGTTGTCATATTTGGCCTAGTAACCAATTAGGCCTCCAATGACTATATCTAATACTTTTCTTAGGATCTTCCCAAAATACTTCATATACAAATACCCATTTGGCTCCTTACCAACATATAAAAAATGCAATATGTGATGTTTTCGACCAATCCATCCAACTAACCAACTATGACAATTTTAAGGCATGAATTAGCCCACTTTTACAAAGGAACCCTATAAAAAACTTAACACCCAACCTTGGATCTTTCAATATAATGTTAAAATGTCTTTAATTAGAGGAAAATGGAGTCAATTTGACTCTATAGGCTTTCTACATATAATAGCCTCAATTTGCCTTCCCAAAACCCTAAAAATCTAGGGCTTTCTCAATGTCACCCTTCCAAACTCCATTTCAACCAAAAAATGGTTGATTCACTTTCCCCTTAACTTACCTTGACTTGTTCCATCACAAAAACATGCCTTATGAAGGCCAAACTTCTACTACAATACCCTTGCACCAATTGTGGTCTTCCTTTCACCAACTTAACATATAGTGACCATCCAACTTCAACATTTTCATGCAAAACTTGGTTAGTACCATATCATATAGGTTATAATATGATGATTCTATGAGAAAAATAACCCTAAATTCATGTAACGATCATTGGTCCTTAAAACGATTTAAAATAATTAATGAAAAATGCAAATTCCTAATGTTCTATCAGCAATAATGGACAAATGCAAGAACATGGTTACATTAGACCATGTACAATGCCTTTATAAAGGTTTTTTGGTGTTATCCAATCATTCTAGGTGCACAAAATATATGAACAATCAAATTATCATAAAGGGGATTGCAAAAATAAGTTCCTATTATTTCCTTCAAATGTTTCAATCCATACAAATGTTGCTATAATCTTACACCTCTGACATCCCCATGCCTTGACCAAGCTATATAGGGTGTGTTAAACTAATCCAACTGATCTAAGTCAGTTTTGTGTGTTTACAAACTAATTAAGATCATTAAATCAAGTTTCCCTCCTAATTTGAACAAGTCGTTAGAATTCAAAATTTTGAATTTCTAGCTCTTATTTATCTGCGTTCTTATGCAAACTAACATACCAAACTTTGGACTGTGAATTATTTTGAATCTGCCTAAAATAAAAAATGGTTTATTAGCCTATCCTAATCACTTACCATTATTGCTCCCCCTTACAAGAGATTTTGGTCCTAAGGTCCTTATTAGGACCTTTAAGTCTTGTACATTCTACATTAGTTTCATCATTACAAATGGCCATGACTAGCCTTAAAACATCCCAACTGACCTTAATTGATGTTCTTCCACCTTCCAAGGTTCCTTGTGTCTTCATGTGACCATGTTATCTGCTAGGTACTCTGTCACCATACTCCCCACTAGTAAAAATGCTTGTTCCCCAAGAGATAATGGGTCTTACCTTCACTTCTCCTACTCTCCTTGATGGAAAGCTACAATTTTGACCTTATCAAGTAGGCATATGTTGTAATAAAAAATTCTCATGTTTCTTCTTTGAACTTGCAACCATCTTGTTAGCTGTATGAAAAGAAATTTTTTTATTAATACCACTATTTGACTATGGTTTAGGACATCCATATCCAAACTGTTTGAATATTCCTTGTATCTATCTTTTAGGATCCAAAGGAGCCCTGCTACTACCCTCCATATATTATCCTTTTTTAACTTGCCTTGGTGAAACAATAGGACACCAATGTGTGCCCACAATTACTCCCTCTTCATCCACTTTGTTATGTGATCTTGTCATCTTTTGTGTAATACTATTATCCTCATTAGTTTTCAACACCAATGATGATGCTCTGTTCACCAAGCCCTTTGCATGACCTTGCAATTCAATATACTCTTTCTTCCCAAAACAAATTATTCTATATTCAAATGATAAACTATTTTCCAAAGGTTTAAAAAGGAATTCCTTATCCTTATGAACAAGATAGGTGTTTTGATATCCATCATGCATTATTGTTCTTAAGAACTTTCATGGTCTTCCTACAAGGATACAATAGCATGTCATGGGCACCACATAACATAGTACAATTTCATTACATAGGTCGACTCTCTAATCGAAAGACTTTTCTCATCATTCACCCAAGATTCTCTATAGGGTCTAAGGTGTGTAAACTTTTCCAAATGCTACTTATTAGCCATTTCACAAGAAATAAAGTTATCAAATGAAGTTGAATCTATGATCATTTTGAAAATTTTACCTTGACTAAGACGATGGGTTTTGAAAATTGATACCTATGGTATTATTTGCTATTTCATTACACATCCCTTTCTCACCATGAGAAAGTCTCCATTAGTGTATGGATCCAATACCTCCATTTTACCATTCTCTTTGATCTTCTTTCTTTCTTCCTCTACTACTTCTTGTGTCAAGGTGACCCTCTTATTAGTCCATGTATCTTTTTCAGGACACTTCTATAAAGGATGCCTTTCCTCCCCACAATTGTAGCATTTCCCATTGAATGAACCTACTCCTCTACCCACACCAACTCTTTTCTGATATGTCTACTAAAAAAAAGGTTCTTTACTTTTGGAACTATTTCTTTTCCCTTGGATTTCATTTCTCTTTCGATATCTACCTCTATTTGATTAGCCTCCTCCACTCCCTTTCCTTTCTTGCCTCTTCCTTAACTTGTCTTCAACCTTGATGGCCAATTTATGAAACTCTTCCACAATGTTAGATGCATTTAAACTTATTTAATCCTAGATATTTAGTTTCAATCCACTTCTATACCTTTCTACTTTCTCCTCCTCTTCTTCATCACGAGAAACTCTAATAGCCAACTTGTGAAACTCCTCAATGTACCTTTGGGCATCAATATCTTTTGCCCTAGATTTTACATTTTTTGTATAAATGAACCTTGTAGTCTCTTGGATAGAATCTATCCTTCATCTTTCTCACCATTCTTGGGCATGAAGTGATCCTTGGTACCTTCTTATTCCATCTATCTTCTTGTAGTTGATCCCACCAAAACAATGCATACCCTTTCAACCTTGACTTTGCAATCTTAACCTTGTCAACATCTACCACATATTCACAATAAAATAAATTTTCCATTTCACTAAATCGGTCATTCAACTCTTCCTTATTTTTCTTACCATCATTCATGGGAATACTTGACTTTCCCTTGTAGTCATTCTCTTTAGTAGCTCTAACCAACTTAGCCACCCTTGCATCATTTAGGATCAAGCTTCTCCCTATGCGCTCTTTCGTCTTCTCCTTCTTTCACTTCTTCTTCTTCATGATATTATTAACCATTGTGTCCCTTCTTCATATTATTGTATCTTCTCATCTTTTCCATTTCTTCCCTCATCCTCTTGTTCTCCTTTGTTTGTGGTGTCATAAGCTTGGAAAGTTCAATATTTGTCATTTTAGGAGGCATACCTTGAGCCTCTTCTTCAAATGTATCAAAATCTTCCTTAGAAATGCACCTTATCCCTCTCCTAAAGGATTATACTATGCTCTAATACTACTATGATTCATAAAAAATATGGGTCTTCTTCAAGCTTGATGAAATCTTATCAAATGCATAAAATGTTTGTGTTTTCCCAATGTTTCCAATGCCATTGAAAGGCTCAATTGGCCCAAAATATGAAATAAACTTCCCCAATTACCCAAAAATGGTTTAAGGGATTCTAATAGCCCAAAATAACTAAAAATTTTCACTCAAAAAGTTTCAAGTTCCCAACTTATGGAAAAACCCTCAAAGATGTCCTATTAGGCATAGTCACCAATTAGGCCTCCTATATTTTTTTAATAATTCTATCATATTTTCTCCAAGACAATCCCAATAAAAAAATCATATCTAGATGCCCATTTGTCTCCTTAATAACATATCAAAAAATCAATATGTGATTTTTTGAACCAATCCAGCTAACTAACCAACTATGATAGTTTTAAGGCATGTATTGTCCCACTTTTACCAAGGATCCCTATCACACACTTAACACCCAACCTTGGCTCTTTCAAGAGAGTATTAAAATATCTTCAATTAGATGAATGTGAATTAATTTGGGCTCTATATGATTTCTACATATATAATATGATTGATTTTGAACCCACCTAACATATCAAATACTTTATTAGCATATCCCAATTCCTTAGGTCCTATTGGTCCCCCTTAAAAGAGATTTTGGTCCTAAGGTCCCTGATCCTTATGAGGACCTTTAATACTTTTACATACTATGCTAATTTCATCATTACAACTAACCATGATTGGCCTTAAAATATCCCAATTGACATTGATTAATACTCTTCCACCTTCCAAGGTGCCTTGTATCTTCATGTGACCATGTGCTTTTCTAGGTGCCCCTACACCAAATTTCTAGAGCCTAGGGGAGGTCCTTACTCATTAAAGGATAAAGAAGGGAGACATTTCTTATATATTTATTACTAATGATTCTACACCCTCCAGCCAACTCAAGCTAAATTCTAGCCAACTTTGGCAAGAAGGGTTTTATTTAGATTTTTTTAATCTTTCTAATCCCTAGGCTACCCTAATTTTTTTGTTTTCAAACCATATTTGAATTAACTAGGCTAATTCTAGCTTTCTCCTTCATACACATCCAAAGAAAAACTTTAGGGCTTCTTTAGATTATCATCTAAACATTTAGTGATCTCAAATAAGGATAGGAAATAAACCAATATCCCTTGAAGTGAGGCTTGAAGGAGTTGTAGTTTGCTAGCATTGCAAAGATTTTTTGCTTTCTTACTTGCAAAATCCCTCTAAATTCATTCTTAAGTTGGGGGATTACATCTTTGACCGTTAGTGGGAGAGCCAGGTAAGTATCCAGGAGAGCTACCTCATTATAGTTGATAATCCAAGTGATTTTATTCTAAAGATCAAAATTACTATGGAAGAAGTAGAATTTTTTTATGTACTAGTTGATATGTTGACTGGAGACTAAGGCATAGTCATCCATGAGTTATTTCCAATGTTTGGTCTTAATGATCGAGGAGATCCCAAACAGAAAAGGTATCATCCAAAAACTATTGTAGAACCTCCAGAGGAAGGGCGGTGATAGCACATATACCCTAATTTTTTTGTGTATTTATTAAATGGAAAAAATTCATAGTCATAAATTTAACCATCATTGTGAATAGATAGAGCAAGAGGGGATCACCTTGTCTTATTTCATTACTAGACTTAAAATATCCCTAAGGGATGTCATTGAAAAGAACAAAGTAATGAACAATTCCAATAGTATCACATATGATGTTGGTTCCATTCTTTTGGAAACCCATCTTAGCAAGAATAACAAAAAGAATGTTCCAAATAATCTTTTCATAAGCTTTAGAGATGTCAAAATTTAGTGCTATCATCAGGGATTTACACTTTTTCATGTAGCGAATTACCTAATGAGTAGATATTGTAGCATCCCTAGGCAAGGCTGATAATTTTGTCCAATACATGTTTGATCTAGCTTACCATAATCTTAGAAAAGATGTTGTACACTTTATTAGATAAGTTAATAGGTTATAAGTTTATAATCAATTTGGATTCGTGGACCTTAGCCACTAAGAAAATGTACAAGTTGTTTGATTTCCTCATGAGTTTACCCAAAAAGATGAAGTCTCTAGAGAATTTTGTTAGATCATACTTTATAATCTCTCAAAAATCTTGAAAGAAGGTCAGGGGAAAGCCATTTGGGCTTGGGGATTTACATGCTTCCATAGAGAAAGTATCCCTTTTAACATAATCTTCTATGACTTGTTACAATGTCAACTCATTATTTTCCTCATCAATAATCAAATGGATTTGATCTAAGATCTTATCGCAAATAATAGGATCCTCCCTAAAGCCCTCCGTTAAGTTATGAAGGAAGAGCTAAGAAGCCCATTTACCCTCATTTTTGGCCTCTATGAGTTCCTCATTGTTGTCCTTGCTAATAGCTTTGATGTTGTTCCTTCTCTTATGCTTTGAGGTAGAACAATAGAAAAATGGGGTGTTTTTGTGCCCTTTCATCAACCATTCAATTTTGGATCTTTGCTTCTAGTAGATTTCCTCTTTGTTGGTGTTTTTGTTCCATTTTTTCTCCAATTTTCATCCTCCTTGTGAGTAGACCTAGATGTGTCACCCACTACCATAGAGAATTAAATATTGGAGAGCTTAGTTTGAATCTCTTTCTTTTATTTTAATATCACTAAATAAGATTTTGCTCCATTCTTTAACTTTCTCCTTGATATTTTTGAGCCTACTATAAACTTAGAACATAGTTAAGACCTAGATAGGGATGTTCCACCATTTGTGTATATAATTAGAATCACAATGAGAGTGACAAATGACTTAATATCTATAGGGGATGGAATTTGATGAAGTTTTCTAAGTCCAATTTAGTAGAATAGGGGCATGATCATAGATTTTGGAGGAGGGTAGATAGAGTCGTATAGAAGCCAAGATACCAATGGGAAGAAACTAGGAAGTAGTCCAATTTGACTTGGAGATTTTGGCCTTTCCTATTTTTGGACCAATTCAACTAGTTTCCTTGGAGATCAAAATCAAGGAAGATATTTCTTCTTGTGACTTCAAATAAATCAATCATGTTGTTTTTGTAGTCCTAGAGACACATAATTTTTTCTGAGGGGTATAGAGGGGAATTGAAGTCTCTAGCCACCATAAATAGGTCATCACCATTATCACATAAGAACTTATACAGTTCCTTCTAGAACTGAGTTCTACCACCTTGTGTGAGTAGGGCATAAACATTAACCAAGTGCCAAGAGAGATTATGCATAGTAAAATGAGTTATCGAAAAATCATGAGAAGAGGCTATCTGGTGGCAAGACAATTTGCATGGATTCTAGAGGGTGAAAACTCTATGAGATACCTTATTGGCCTCACTATAAGAAAAAGTGGTAGCATGCCAAATTTCGTTTGTGAAAATTGCATAGGAAGTTTTGTTTATTTTAACTTCTTGTATGAGAATAACATCAAGCTTGAATTCCCTAATGCTTTGTTTCAAAGCACACTATTTTTTAAGGTAAGGCACTTCATTTCTTAACTTTTTGGATTTTCCTCTAGAGTTAGTTTCCTTTCATTGAAAACTTCCCTAGCCATCTCATTTTTTCAAAGGGTTCTTCTAGAAGGTCATCACAGTTTGTTTTCAACTCCTACATCCACCTTATTTTTCCCTCTTGTCTTTCTTTTTGGATTTTCCTAACATTTCTAATCATTATCCACTAGAGAGGTTAGTGCACATCTATTGGAAGAGGAGGTGATAGTAGATTTAGATATTTCCAATGTTAGAATAGGAATTACCACTTTGGGTGGTGAGGCTAGGCCCATACCCATTAACATAGGTGGGAAAAAAAATGGTGAGCTTCCCTAGTCATTAATTACCTTCACATAGGACTCCATTGGAGAATAAGATGAAAAATGTAAGACATCCGCTCTAAGATTATCGTGAGATGCGGATGAGGCCATCAATGTCTCTAAGGGATTGACCAGAGTCATCAAGGTCCCTAAGAGTAAAATATTTGTATCTTTGGGAATTTCTCCATCTTCTAGTTCTAACTTCACCATTGTGGTTGGTGTGAGTGCCATTAGGGTTTTGAGAACCTCCAAAATATCCACCTAGAAAGGGTATTTATCTTATACATTGTGCACTTCCATTGAGTTGATTTGTACCATTTTTTCCTTAGTCTCATTCAATATGTTTGGGGAGGAGATTTTCTCCTTCATTTTTGGGACTTTTTTAGTAGGAGTTTTATAGTCAACGATAACAATATGGCCATTCTTTCAACATTTCTAGTAGAAAAGGGAGACATTTTCATAAATTATGGCATGTGTCTAGACCCCGATTTGGAGTTAAGGGAGAAGTTAGGGAGGGACAAGTTATTAACAAATAAAATAACACAAAACCTTATGTATACTAGTTAAGACTTCTATGTTGTGACAACATCCACAACCACAAAGTGCCCAAATATGTTATCAATCCATTGAAGTATCATGTCATCCCAAAGTTCTAAAGGGAGGCCTGATAAGAAGACCCAAATAGGGGTAAGGTGGTGAAGCTCAACATTAGGGTCAAAATAAGGTTTCCATTTTATGAGGGTGATGTTGTGGTTATTGTAGTGCCAAGAACCAAGGAAGACATGGATTATATTCTCTTCAACATTGAATTTGAATGAGAAGAGATCACCCCACAAAGAAATAACTTGCATGCTGCCTTTAACTTTCCAGAGGTTGGACACCCATTTCCTCACCATATCCACCAAAGGGTTGAAGGCCAAGAATCTTCCCACCAAGAAAAGGCACATTTAGGAAGCAATATTATCCATAATGACATCAAGGAGACAAATTTGTGGGCCATCAACATCATCAAAGATTTTGGGTTGGGAGAGAACATTAACAAATTTATCCTAACCCACCAAGACACCTTTCTAGCCCCCATCAAATGGGCCACCTCTAGCCTTCAAGGTATTTGAAACAATAAATCCTTCAGAAGGAAGTTGAGGGGTACTAGTGGGGTCCAAGAGGGGGGAGAAGACATATCCTAATTGCATGAGGGAAAAATAACATTCCCACCAATGTCTTTGGGATTCCAGAATGATTATCAAGTCTAGAAAAATGTTTGCATGTGAGAGAGGGGGAGGGGTCCTGGAGATTTGGGAACTCCCCCAAAATAATTGTTATGGAAGTACCAAGTTCAAACAAAGAAGGGATAGGAAATTTTGCAAAGCACTTCTTTTCCAACAAAAATGAATACCCCTCTTAAATGTTTAGATTGTTTAATATGTGAATATCTTTGAATTGATGATATAATTGGGTCAAGTTATATGAACATTCTTTATTACAAAGAGAGTGATGTTGATTAAAATAGATTTGGAAATATATTTGTGTATACAAGGTTTTGTTGTAAAGGAGTTATATATTAGACTATTATAATTTTTCACTTAAGTACTATTTTCTCAAGGTACATTATATTTCATTTATAAATTTATTAAATGTGTATTTGAAAGTAGAGAGTTGTAGCTTAATGAACATTAGATTAATACTTTAATTTGATGAATGTATTTCATATTTTTTAGCTAATTATAATTATTCAATATTCTAAAAGTATATAATTCTAAAGCCACTTGTTGAAAGCGAAGTTGGTATGAGGGAGCAAAGAGGTCATCACTGAGATGTTCTAGAATGAATTATTTTTTAATTGAATGTATTGATTATTTTTTGCTTGAGGGATCAAATTATAATAACAAAAGGGGCTAGAAAGATTCTAGTGAGTCTCGTGTTTCTCTCCCAGCCTTGGGATGAATCCATTCATCATTTATTGTCATTCACATTACTTGATGACCACCTATTTTTTAGTTGCATTCTATTTTTTGGTGCTATCTTCTTTATATCTTGAGTTATGGTGTTAGTATTAGGGACATGTTTGAGGATTATAGTGCATGTTTGGTTTCTATAGGATTATTCATGGGTTGCAAGAGATGTCGGTTGATCTGATTTAGGAATTATAAGTTTTGACTTAATCCTAACAATCAAATTTAATTTCTCGATCCAAGCAGTAAATGCATGGCTATGTTCCTTAAATCATTGAAATTACAGAGAATAGGATTAAAGAATTGATATAGAGGAATTTTAATCAATTACGTGCAATTAAATAATGCTTTTACTAAAGAAAATTAATATAATTGAAAAATGCAATAAAAGAACATCACATAACTGACAAAAAGAGATGAGAAAAGAGGCACAACATGATTTGATCTTGGAGTTCGCCCTATCAGGACTACATCTCTAGGTCTAGCTCCAATTGGTGGACCAATCTGATTAACTCCAAATCAAGTACAATGTTTTACAAATTCAACTCCTTGTAGAACAACAACATCACACTGCTCCATTGTTCGGGACTGAAAATATGTCCTCCAAAATTTCTCTCTCCTCAAGGATTTAATTGCATAAAAAATCCTCAATATTCTATAAGTCATAATGCTCACATCAATTCTCCACAATTCATCTATCAATTTTCCATCAACTGTCTCCAACTGAATACCTATGTTCAATATTTTGAAAATGACCCTATCCTCCCTTTTTATACAAAAGAATTTGCCTAAATTGGCCTATAACCAAAAATTACAAAAATAGGGCATTAACAAATTACCCCCTTCGAATAACCCCCTTTGCCTTTTATAATTTTGGCATTTATAACCAAATTTGGGGTTTAGTTATTAATAAAATAATAAATAAACCCATTTAAAAGGTGGGCGGTTGGGTTGTTAACAGTTAAATTAAACATAACACATGTATGTTTTAAACCGCATGCGTAGCACAACGGCTGCCTTGTCTTTTAACACCTATGCAGCCGGGGGTTCAACCCCCGCCATTGGCCATCTTCTAACTAAACTGGCAGCAACCATTGTTTAAATAGAATGTTTGTTGTAATATTCTTGAGCACCATACGTGGCCTAACGACCACAAATTACTTTTAGTAACTCATGGTCTGGGGTTCAATTCCCCCCACCAGCTACTTGCTGACTTCCTCCTCACTGTTGGTAATTCCACATTGCCGATGTGGAATTTCTTCACCCTGCGATGTGGATATTGATAATGCCATGTTAGCTTGCCAACCGAACTTCTAGGTGCCACGTGGCTTCCTTTCCATACACGTGGCACCCAAATTTTTTTGCCACATAAAATTCCATGTGTTAACTTTTGACTGGTTGTTGAACACTATGATGATGTCATCCATATGGCCATGCCACATCATCAACCACTTTGGTCAACTAAGCATAACTTTCACGTACGAGCTTTGTTTTTGATGAAACAAATGTTTCCAAAAAGCTCTCGATGAGACCTTCATTTTGATGCCAACTATGACCAATTTTAGAGAGTTCAAAATTTCACCTTTCTAATGGCCTTTGACCAAGGTTTGACCAACCTTTGATTGGCCATATCTCGAGCATACAGACTCCTTTTTTGCCCGTTCAAGTTGCATTGGATTCAGAATTTTGAGGACTACAATCTGGTATTGATTATTGGAGTTTTGTAGATACTTCAAAATGTAGTGAAAATATCCTCCAGATCAAGCCTCCCCACTGAAAAGAAGCTTTTGGACCTTCAAAAGTTTATTTTTACATAGAATGCAAATGAGGGCATGTTTGCCTCACTTGTTCAGTATCACTTGTACAAACTGTTGGAATTCTGAATATCTGAACTATCAAACACATTATGAAGAATGGCATAACACTATTAATACAACCAACCATACATCCACCAGTTTCCACTGTTACATCCATCATCCACATAGTACCAACTAGTAGAAATGGAAGCAACAAAACTGAAATAACTGATGAAATGGAAAGAGTATCAACTTTATGGATCCCTTGCACAGGAACACCATTAGAAAATGAATTGTTCAAATCCTCTTTTACCATCACAAACTGAAGACTTGATTCTACTTGCACCTAATCCTCACTAACTGCTGCAGACATGAGAGTCAATTTACTGCTTGCATTTACAATCATTTCCAAATGTCTTGTGTTTACAATTGATCCTGCATTCTTCATGCGATGAGCTCTGATAATGTATTCAATTCCATTTTTAAACAAATGATACTTGTTATGTTCCTTGTAGAAGATAGCTTTCCTATCATATAAGTATGGGCTACCCAACACAATCCCACAAATATCAAGTGGAACCACATCAAATTCAACCTCGTCTATGAACTTAGATGATATTGCAAATCTTAACTTACATTGCTTAGTGACTCGCAATCTGTTATCATTGCACACCCAGCCTAATGGATAAGGTCTCTTATGTGGCTTAGTTTCCAATCTCAACTGTTTAACAACTTCTTCTGAAATCAGATTAACTTGGGAACCACTATCTACCAATGTATTGATTTTAGTGTTCTTCGAAATCACCCTTATGTGAAAAAGTTTAGATCTTTTACTATCTTCAGGAACAACATGACTTTTTGAAGTGGAAGCATATGAAACATCAATAGTAGAATCGGCAAAAACTTTACCTTTCAAACCCACAGCTGATATTGTTGTCTCATCACCAGAATTTGATCCAAGATCCTAAACAACAACTGTAGACTTTTGTTTTCCTTTATGATCCTTAAACCACTTTGGTTTCAACTCTAGATGCAATTTCCAACACTTTTCTTCTGTATGTCCTTACTTTTGACAATGTGAACAAGTATGCTTGTCACCTTCCTCTTTCTTCATCGTGGTTGCTTTCTTGCCCTTATTTTGTCCTTCAGGAGGAACAAATTCCTTCTTTCAACTAAAGCTTATGTTTCCTCCACCTACTTCAATATGAGTTGCTTGAACACATACTTCATCAAAATTAGAAGGACTAAACCTCAATATCATATGCTTCAAATATGAATGCATTCCACCTATATACTTTAACAAAGTATCTTGTGTATAAAGAGGAATTCCAAGAGTTAATGCCTTCTTCCTAAACACCTATGCATACTCTTGTACTAATTGTCCTTTACCTTACCTTAGATTTTGCCAATCTATAATGGCTTGTTGCATATAACCCAACAGATAAAACTATTTCTTCAAAGCAGAAGTAAATTCATACCAAGTTGAAATGATTTTACCATGTATAGCAAGAACATCCTGGATCTTCATTTCCCACCAGACTAATGCAGTGCCTCCCATCTTGAGAGTAGCTAGCTAGATTTTGGAAGAATCATCCAAAATATTTTGAACCCTACAATACACTTCGATCTGCTTAAGCCAATTATCCAATTTTTCAGCATCCAATTCACCATTATATACGGGAAAATCAAACTTTATGTCAAGCTTTAACAAGGGTGTCTTCCCAAAATGTTTCTTTTTAGAAGAAGTAGATAAAGAAGAAGAAGACAATGAAGAAGATGGGGATGGAGGTTCAGGAGGGTCACTACCACCTCCTACTCCTTTGCCTTTGCCATCTTTTGGTGAATATTTTGCTTCCTCCTTCTTCTTAGCCTTATCTGCCTTTCTCAATTGTCGTTCATGTCTCTCTTGTAGAAGAATGTCCACCAAATCTTTCAACTTCACAAAAGCTCTCTGGAAGGCTTCCGCATCAAACTCAGAAAGATTTTGTTCATATGCCATGATTTGTGGAAAAGTTCTTCTTTTTCCAATCTCGGGATTGAACTTTGCAAGTTCACCTTCTCCTTGTTTCAACTTCAACCTGGTTAACATTCACCACCTGTAATTTCACTGCAAAAACAAGCTTTGATAGCAAACTTGATCTGATTTAGGATCTATAAGATTATGACTTAATCCCAACAATCAGATATACTTCTTGATCCAGGCAGTAAATGCATGGCTATGTTCCTTAAACTATTGAAATTACATAGAAGAGGATTAAAGAACTGATATAGAGGAATTTTAACAATTATGTGCAATTAAATAATACTTTTACTGAAGCAAATTAATGTAATTGAAAAATGCAATAAAAGAACATCACATAATTGATAGAAAGAGATGAGAAAAGAGTCAAAACACGATTTGATCTCGGAGTTCGCCCTGTTAGGACTACGTCTCCGGGTCTAGCTCCAACTAGTGGATCGATCCGATTAACTCCAAATCAAGTACAATGTTTTACAAATTCAACCCCTTGTAGAACAACAACATCACATTGCTCCGTTGTTCGGGACTGAAAATACGTCCTCCAAAATTTCTCTCTCCTTAAGGATTTAATTGCATAAAAATCCTCAATATTCTATCAGCATAATGCTCACATCAATTCTCCACAATTCATCTATCAATTTTCCATCAATTGCTTCCAACTGAATACCTATGTTCAATGTTTTGAAAATGACCCTATCCTCCCTTTTTATACAAAATAATTTGCCTAAAATGGCTTATAACCAAAAATTACAAAAATAGGGCATCAAAAAATTACCCCCTTCGAATAACCCCCTTTGCCTTTTATAATTTTGGCATTTATAACCAAATTTGGGGTTTATTTATTAATAAAATAACAAATAAACCCATTTAAAAGGTGGGCGGTCGGGTTGTTAACACTTAAATTAAACATAACACATGTATGTTTTAAATCGCATATGCAACACAATAGCTGCCTTGTCTTTTAACACCTACGCGGTTGGGGGTTCAACCCCCGCTAGTAGCCATCTTCTAACTAAACTAGCCACAACCATTGTTTAAATAGAATGTTTGTTGTAATATTCTTGAGCACCATGGGTTACTTTTAATAACTAGTGGTCTGGGGTTCAATTCCCCCCACTAGCCACTTGCCGACTTCCTCCTCACTACTAGTCATTCCACATTGCTGATGTGGAATTTCTTCGCCTCACCATGTGGATATTGGTAATGCCACGTTAGCTTGCCAACCGAACTTCTAAGTGCTAGGTGGCTTCCTTGCCATACACGTGGCACCCAAAATTTTTTTCCACTTAGAATGCCACGTGTCAAATTTTGACTAGCTATTGAACACTATGATGATGTCATCCATATGGCCATGCCACATCATCAACCACTTTGGTCAACTAAGCTTTGACTGAGCATAACTTTCTTGTACGAGCTCTGTTTTTGACGAAATGAATGTTTCCAGAAAGCTCTCGATGAGACTTTCATTTTGATGCCAACTATGACTAATTTTGGAGAGTTCAAAAATTTTCCTCTCTAACAGCCTTTGACCAAGGTTTGACCAACCTTTGACTGGTCATATCGTTAGCATACAGACTCCTTTTTCGCCCGTTCGAGTTGCATTGGATTCAAAATTTTGAGGACTTCAATCTGGTATTGATTATTGGAGTTTTGGAGATACTTCAAAATGCAATGAAAATATCCTCCAAATCATCGGTATAGTCTTTTTCATCGAGAAGATTAAATCTCTTAGGCTTTTTTTTTTCTGTTATTTGTATGCATTGGGTTTAATCTCAAGGTTGAATAATTAGATACAGTGATAGATTTTTTAGATGAGACTTTGAATTAAGAAGATCTGTGATGCACACAATTGGAGATCTTTTTTAGTTCCCTTGATGTTATTTCATACGAAGTTAGATAATTGATATGAACCACATTCTTTGTGTGCACTGAGTAATCTTGTATGGTTTAAACTAAACTAAATATTGCTAAGTAATGCAACTTTTCATGAGGCACATTTTTTGTGCTCAACAAGAAGTAGTAGAGTTTGTGAGGTGAATCTTGAAGTATCTTTAGGACACATTATGTAATTTATTTATTACCTTGTAAAATGGATCTTGAGTTGACAATGAGTATAGGGATTATTTGAGTAGGACATGTGGATGGTGGATTGTTTAACTAAGGGTATATGGCTATCTTATTTTTATAATATAGTTGGTTGGATGGGATATAAACAAGTTTGGGTTCATCTATTGATTATGCTTTGGGAGACAAATTCAATGATAGCTACTCAAGCATGTTAGATAAAGATTTGTGCTCAAGGACATTATTTAGGTATCTAGTTAGAAGAAAGTTGGAGTGTCACCAACATGCCTAAGAATCATACGTTTATGTATACTTAAAGCACATTCATGTGCAGTTATATATGTTGAAGTTATTTTAGTTATCATATAAGTAAACTTAATGTATGAGTAAATTGTTTCCATCCATATTGATTTGAGGGGGTAAAGGATTCATTATGAAGATGATTGAGTATTAATTAATTTTGTGCATTTCATGAAGCATTAAATAATGGTGAATTACTCTCAAGATTGGTTATCACTTTAACGTATATATAAGAATTTTGTGATGGAATCATTCATCACTTAATCATATTGTACTTGTTGATTTTGACTGGAGTTGGGCACTTGACTTGGATAGTTTTTTGAAGAGATAATAGTTGGATCTCGTTTAATATTGGGATGGTCTCATTGAGATGGCACCAATAGTTTCTCATTTGTTAGAAAAATATGGCATCTTGCATGGTTTCTTCTTGGCTAAGAATGTGGTCTTCATGTTAAGAGTTGAAACATAATATTATACTATAACTATTCTTGTTACTAAAAATACATTGGTTTCAAAGCTTTATAGTTTTTTGTCACACTTTTAAATTCTTGTGTGTATAGTTTATATCAAAATGTTGGTAGAATGTTTATAAACCACTATGACATTTTTTCTTGTAGGATTAAGGTATAATTTAGTTTTGTACTATTTTAATGTTCACAACTATTTATGCTTCCTTCCATTTTGTATGCATTTAGAATGAGAAGATATTTGATTTTGGTATTGGAAGTGCAAATTTTATTTTAGTCATAAGTTGAAGTATAGGAAACTATATGGACAAAATTAGGTGTTAAAAAAAAGATTGAAAGTGAGTGAATTAAAGTGATAAGTAGGAGATATTTTCCACAAGAAGTCAAATTGTGAAGTGTTGAGGCTTTTGTACACAATAATACTATTACATGTTGGTGTTAATAGATATTAGAGAACAACTAAGCACTCCACTTAGATTAAGTAAATATTAGGATTAAATATATAAATTATAATATTATTTGTGATATTGCTACCAAGATTCAATTGTGTAGTTTTGAGTCAAACTCATTGACCCCATGTGTCATGAGTAGTGGTTCACATTACCCATCTCTCTTGAGAATGAATGAAACACTTAAAACACATTAGATCTAGGTGATGCTCATAAGGGTGAAGCATTGGGACTTCCCCAGAGGTCACCCATCCTAGTACTACTCCAACTTGAGCGTGCTTAACTATATAGTTTCCTATAGGTTACACCGACTCTTCTTGCAACCCCATTTGCAAAACCTTCACTGAGTATTGTACCTTATGAACCTTTCATCAGAAAGCCCCTTAAGCTTGTCAATTGATAAGTATGAGATATTTTCCACAACAAATCAAATTTGTGATATTTCTATCAGGATTACATTTGTGCAGTTTTGAGTCAAACTCATTAAGCCCATGTTTCATGACTAGTGGTTCACATAACCCATCTCTCATGACAATGAATGAAACAATTAACACACATTGGATTTAGGTCATACTCATAAAGGTGAAGCACCGAGACTTCCTAGGAGGTCACCCATCCCAGTATGTAGCTTGAGAATGCTTAACTATGAATTTTCCTCCATGGTTACACCCACTTTGCTTGCAACCCTATTTGCAAAACCTTCACAAGTGTTGTGTCTTATGAACCATTCATTAGAAAGCCCCTTAAGCTCATCAATTGATAAGTAAGAGATATTTTCCATGGCATGTCAAATTTGTGATATTGCTATGAGGATTCAACTTTGCAATTTTGAGTTAGACTTATTGATCCCATGTTTCATGAGTAGCGGTTCACATAACCCATCTCACACTGGACCTAAGTAATGCTCATAGAGGTGAAGCATCAAGATATTATATTAGATTTTAATGGTAGAGTAGTTGTCAAAAAGTGATTTACCAATACTTGTATTTTTCTATGATCTCTTCTTTAGAGAAGACATTTTTTTTTCTACTTGGTTTATAGCCATGTTTGTTGAGATCATCTAATCATGAATCGAGATTGTCTTCAAAGTATAAACTTGCAAACTTGATCTTGCCAATTCTCATTGTCTACTTTATACTTTTCTTTTATCTTTGATATATTGATACTTGCAAGGATTAACAATTGCTCCAAATACTTTTGGAACTTTACTAGACTAGAAATGGTCAAATTCTCTTTGTCAAACCATTGGATCGCTGACATTTGAACGAAAATATAAACATGTTTGTTAGTTCTCTAATAAATAATTTAATTAAATTGATTACAAGTTATATTCCTTCTACAATTTGAAGTTTATATGTACTCAATGTTTTACATGTCTTCAACATCTTTTATATGATTTCAAACGTTAAAATGTGTTTAATAATAATCAAACATAAAAATCAACATAATGTATATAGTAATCTCTAGCACCTATGAAAAATCAACAAACATAGAATAGGTTTCAATTTTTCAATTTATATATATATATATATAAGTTTTATGAAGATAAATCAGTATTTAAACCCTAATGGTAGTCACGCACGTGCGTGTCATTACTTTTGTGTCGTTTCCTCTCCATAGAAAGACGTGCGGATCTTTTGGTTGGATCAATCATATCTCGCTGCAGCTTTCCTTTGCTTTTCCAATAAATAAACATTTGCACTTCCTCTGAAAATTAAGTTCAATATTTTCTGTTTATTTAAATATTTGATATCGGTAACGCTAACTTTCCATGTACTTTATAATTGATTCGATATTAGTCATGTTAAATTGAATTATTGGTCTAGAAAGCATTTGTTTGATTTTGTGCTTTACAAATTTTTATTAGAATACATCCTATGATTTCCTTTTTGTCTCGCGTGTAATGGAGGAACTACGGGGACTCTTTTGTCCTTTTGTGATGAATGCATTCATTAGCATTTGTCCATGAGGAAAAAACACCATGCACTTCAAGGAAGAAAGTTTGAACCTAACAATTTAGTATAGATTTATATGCATTTTCTAATTTAGAATAAAAAAATCTATTCATGATGCGAATGTTGGAGTAATGTAGTGATTATAATTTTTAAAGGAAGTGGGATATGATATTCATATTTGTAAAAGATAAATATAAACTTTTAATTTTATGTTTTGAATATTGGGTTATTTAAACAATTATTATTGGGTATTTTAGTATGGCATCAACTATCCTCCCTATAAAACACACTAAAACTCAAACTATTTTTTTGTTTTCCTTTTTCGTTGAAAATATACTGATTTTTTCTCAATTTTTTGTTTTTTTATTACAAAACATGCAAATCATGAAGAACTAATGCTGAAATTTAAAAAAATCTATTGTGTTTTTCAATTTTCAATTTTTTTGGGTCAAAGGTGCATTTTGTAGGGAGGATAGTCGCGTCCTTATAGTATTACATGAGCATTATCAAATTATTACATTTGTTTACACCATCTTAGTTTTAAAACATGTTTGTTTGTTGTCTTTTGTCTTTCCTCCAAAGCTATTAAAATTGTTCAACTATGGTATAATTGGAGAGATTATTGTTAATGTAAATAATTAATTAATATTGCACTTAAGTTTACCTAGGATAATGCATTTTTATATTAGTTGTCATGTAGACACTTAGGAATATGCATAGACATATGAGTTGTCTTGTTGACAACACAAGAGTTAGCAACTTATTTGAGCACATGGTGTCTACAACATCTCTTTATGAGATACACCTATGTAAACTTATCCTCTCATCATCACACAAACTCCTATGCTCAATGGAGGATAATCCACTCTTGGTGGACATGTACTTAGTTGTAATCTATTCATGATGCGAATGTTGGAGTAATGTAGTGATTCTAATTTTTAAAGGAAGTGGTACATGATATTCATATTTGTAAAAGATAAATATATACTTTTTATTTTTAGTTTTGAATATTGGGCTATTTAAACAATTATTATTGGGTATTTTAGTATGGTGTCGACTGTCCTCCCTATAAAACACACTAAAACTCAAACTATTTTTTTCTTTTTCTTTTTCATTGAAAAATTAGTGATTTTTTCTCAATTTTTCTGTTTTGTTTTTTATTACAAAACATGGAGATCATGAAGAACAAATGTTGAAATTAAAAAAAAATTCATTGTGTTTTTCAATTTTCTATTTTTTTGTCAAAGGTGAATTTTGTAGGGAGGATAGTCTTGTTCTTTTAGTATTATGTGAGCATTATCAAATTATTACATTTGTTTATACCATCTTAGTTTTAAAGCATGTTTGTTTGTTGTCTTTTATCTTTCCTCCAAAGCTATTAAAATTGTTCAACTATGGTCTGATTGGAGATATTATGAACCTCACAATTCAACTCGTAGCAAAGATGGTTATAAGCATTCTTGATTCTTGTGAACATAGTTTAGCATTATCATAGTGTGATTCATGCACCATATGATACTTGAATGTACCTTTTCAACTCTAGTTGGACAATTTTTATTATTGGTGGTAGTACATATTGTACACTCGAAAGTGTCCCACTATAAACCCTTCTATCCAAATGATTCCATGAGTTTGGAATGCTTGGATGCCAACTTAGAGCTCCCTATTCACGAAGTGCAAGAGAGTGTATTTCAAGTTCAAGGGCTCTCAGTTGAGCCTTAGGAATACTCTTCTTGCTAGTAAACTATGCAATGGGAGGTTCCAAAGACAAGATGCAAGAATGCAAATGTCTCAAGGAGTTCCTCAAGAATGCAATGCAAGTATGGAAACTAAGCTAAGATGATAATGCAAAATGCAGCTATGCTAAAACATGTATGAGAGTGTTACAATCCAACTATTAGACTATATGATTTAAGCTACATGTAAAAATGAAAGCTAAGCTAAGCTAGAATGCCATGGATGAGAGAATGTAGACAAGAAAGAGAAGTTCTCCACAAAGCTCTAAAGAAAACTGTTAGAAAACCTACAGCATAACAATACTCAAAAGATGGATGGATTGAGGGGGAAATCTCTCTCCCTTTTAAAGTCATATGGACGGTAGAGATCAAGATGAAGATGGTGGATGATCAATGGTGGAATTTGAAAAGAGGAGTGATCCATGTGCACACACAAGTCAACCAATAGAATATAAGTTGACTTGTCATATAAGACAAAAGTCACAAAGCCTTTTCTTTTAATTGCAAAATAGAAAAAGGACTTTATGTGTGCCCTTTAATTGGGTTAGAAGAATGGGGTCCTTTATTTAATTCAAATGGGACATGTTCTTTTAATCAAATAATGAACTTAGGATGGCATGGTCAAACTATAGGTTATAATCAAATAAATTAATTATTAGCAATTTGGTCTAGGTAAATGATTAAATTAATTTAGCCAAAATGTTGAAAAGGGGGCTAATAGTCGAGATGACTATTTTTAGGTGATTACATTTGCCCGTCTTTGACTAATGCATGATTGATCTGGGAACACATTATGTCAAAAAAAATAGAAAGCCAAGTAGGCGGTGATAGATATAGATATCTAATTTTGAAGAACGAAATGTAGAAAAAGATAGCAAGTCCTAAATGTACAACCTGATAGTGGTAGTACTAAACACTAAGAAAAGATGATGTCAGAATTCAAGAAGAATGCTAACACTTAGCAAAGTAGATAGATCGAGAACAAGTGAGAAGATCAAACAAATGCTCCTAAGAAATAGATAGCTATAGCAATCAATAATAGATTATTTCTGCCCCCTCGAGATCGAAATTGAAATGAGGTAAGGGGATGCAAAAATCGGCTAGACATGAGAAAATTAGAATGTAGCAATGCCCAAGATGACAGATAGATGATTAGAACCCAAGAATGACTATAAGAAACTGATAACATGCCCCAGTTTGACTAGAGTTGACCTTGAAGGATATAGCATAAAAATTAGGTTGAAACGAGTAGAAAGGTGATTTTAGACATGAAACAGTGAATTAAAGTAGATATGAAGTATGAAAATGATGAAGACATGAAGAAATGAAGATGCTCCAGTGATGATTCAGAGATTAGACCTCAAAAGGTCAGCTAACTGCTCAGAAGAAAGTAGAATTTTAAAAGATAATTTTGACCATCAAGATGAACTCGAATTTGGATTTTGATCCCAAAAATGAATCTAGGACGTCAAAATTATTTAAGAGGTCAAAAATTTATATAATGTGATGATAAGATAGAAAAGAGATGAAGCGAAAGATTAAGAAGGTGAAAAGACATGAACAAGAAGAAAGTAAAGAAATATATGAAAGGAGTTAGCCGATATGTCTGTGAAAAGATGAAGAGAGAGCTCTCCCCATAAGCAAGAATGCAATACTAAGCTAGAAAATGAACCTAAAATGCAAGCTAATATGAAAAGTGGTTTACCAACAAGAAGTGCATAACATTTAGACTCTTAATTTCATCATTGAGCATTTATTAGGGACATCATGAGATCATACAAGCATCACTAGTATAACTATGAGGATATGAATATGATTGATATCAGATAGGTATGTGGAAATCCAATCTAAGCATTAGAGACATGTAAGTCAAGATAACTATGCAATTAGATTCCCTAAGTTTAATTTAGCAGGATTACACCTGTATCAAGGCATAAGTGCCAGGATAAACCCCAAGTGTGGTCTTGCGAAATAGTCAAGGATGATACATTTGTAAGTCAAAATGTTGAATAGGTCAAGCATAAATGCTTACAACACTATAGACAAACAAAGTATACCCACAAGCAGAAATCAAGAAAATATGTCCCATGCCCTTAGTCTTCTAGTCAATGACATCCTAGAAAGACTATTAGGGAGGAACACATGCAAAGAAATCATCATAGACAACACACAAAGTAGATAAAGATTAGCATAGCTTAGTTGTTTAAGTGTTAAAGTGCGTGTGTGTAAGTCACTTGGCCATTTCTTCAAGACTTGATTCTGATAGTGAGAAATATCGTGACATCGAAGACTGTAGGTAAACTATCTAAAAAGTGTTAAAAAACACTTGATGTCAAGGTGGGGGAAGTGTTGAGAAACACTGTTTTGTGAGTTATCAAAGAAACCCTAATGCACAAGAATACCTCAATAGGCTAAGTAGCTATGCCCCCAAGACAAGGACAAGAAACAATTCCAACCCAGGAAATGTGTAGCAAAGTAGGTGATTGAGACTAATAGACATAGTTGCAAGGGTTTCAAGTAGTGCCTATTTCTAGGTTTTCACCACTTGACAAATTTTTTTTTTAGGACTTTTTTCTTTGGTGATACATCAAAGTGCCTATTGCTAGGTTTTCACTAAGATGATGGTTTTTTCCAAGACATTTTCTGATTTTTAAATTTTTTTTTTGGAATTTTTAGAATAATTTAGAGATTACTAGTTCTCAAGAAAGATCACATCATTTTCTCCCAATGTCTAGAAAGGTATAGGACACGATGGAGAAACAAGCTAGTGGATAAGTAGAGATGGATAAGAAAGGAGTATGAAGCAAGTGACAGTGATCCTCAAGGACTGACTCCTCAAGGGTACCCAAGCTAGGGAAAGAGGTGAAATAGTCATATGAAGCATGTTTTGGATAAGCAATGGAAGTAATGAGAAAGATAGCGTGTAGGATAAATGGTGAAGCCAACAAGTGAGATAGCATGAAGTGTGTAGTCCAAAAGAGTAGCCATGTCAAGAGACCTATGAGAACCATGTTTCATTTATTATGATTGAGACCAAGGGGTCAACTAGATAGGATAGCGATGGGATAGAGTAATAAAAATAAATCTCAAGATGGAGGCTATGAGGGAATGAGAAAACACAAATAGATAATCTCATGGATAAGATAGCCAATATGCAAAGATAGCTTAACATTGTGAAGATCAAAGAGAGAAGAGGGGATATATGGATGGTGGAAGAATTACACATGATGCCTATTTACCATATTTTCATCATGGTACTTATCCAAGGTACTAGAAGATGTAGTTTCACCATAGGATGCATTTATTTCTCTTTACTTTTGCTACCAAGGTGCCACAAGAAGTGGTTTTCACCAAGGCGCATTTTCATTTAAATTTTTTTTTTTTGAATTTTTTGAATTTTTAGAAAGAGCTCAAGCTTTTTGAATGTAGATAGTGCTCCTATAGGAAAGATAACTCATGATAAGACAAGACCATATAAAGGTATGCTCAAAGATGTTGATAGGGTGATGAAAGAGAAATGGTAGCAGGAAGAATATATTGAGGATAAGAGTTCATGTATAGAAAGTAAGTGTAAGCTTTAGAGGATTTCATGAGGGTAGTTGAAATATTGGACAAGATCAACATTGACACACACCTTGAAGGGTATTGGAACAATGGAGGAATCATGGATGAAATAGCTTGAGATTTAGATGTAGGAGGTGGTAGAAGAGATTTGGAAAAAAGTGGAGTGGAAGGCTTTGGAATATTTTTAGGAAGATTTTTGGAAGAAGATGGAATGGAAGCCTTTGGAAGCTTGAATGTCAACTTTGAAGTATTTTCAATATTCAAGTCTTCTAAAAGAGACTTGGGAATCCATATAGCTTTAGATTTTCCTTTGGATACTTCAAAACACATTTCTTCAATAATGGGTTTAGGAACCTATATTTTCTTTGATTTAGCTTTTTTAATAGTGTACCTTTGCAGTCTCTTTTGTGCATTCTCCTTCTTAGCATTCACATGTCGATTAGATGGGACATAGTGATCTTCATTTTTCAATGGATTCTTATGTTTATTCTCACTTCCAAAGGACTTGGGATTTGTGGATGAATAAGGATGATATGACTAGTTTAGATGTATAGATGGGTGAAAAGTCATCAAGGATGAGTGTCTTTGTTGATCTTGAGGTATTATAGGAGTGAATGTAGGAGATGGAGGAACATAAGGCCCCAAAATGGATGGAAGGTTTGAATGCTTTAGCTTAGATGGATAAGGACCAAGGATAGATTTAGAAGATGCAAAGGGATAGTGGGAAGGGATATCAACATCTTTAGAATGAGCAACATGGTCAAAGCCATCAATAGACTCATAAGTACCTTTGATAGGAACAATATTTTTAATAGAAGCACTTGAAGCTTGAGCACAATTTTGAAGTGGATATGGGGAAGTAGAACATGAGGGGATGCTTTGATCTTGACAAGTAGCTTTGGATAGCATATGAAGAGAACTTTTCTCATAATTTTCAGTAAGCTCAAGGGAGATAATGGAAGTGGTATCTTCATCATACTTGGGGGATGTAAAAGACATAGGATATGGAGGGGTGAAATTTTGAAGATGAAAGGGTGCTTGATCTTGATCTTTCTTGACATATATAGCTTTTTCTTTTTGAGGGTCCTCTTGACATGGAGCTCCTTCTAAGGACAAGGGAGAATGAAGAGTGAATGAAGTAGTGCATGGATTAGGCATAGTAGTGCATGAAGGTTGAGGATATTTAGGATTAGTAGCATGGAAAAGGTTTGTAGCCAAGTGAAGGTTAGCTTGAGTTTCTTTTAGAGGTAGCCCTTGAGAGTACACATATTGCATATGGAAAGCACTAGGTTTTTTGCTTGATGGAGGCACGTTGGAAAGCTTTGAAGTGTTGGGAGATGCACGAGTGTTGGAAGAAGTGGAGGTATCAAGGAAACCATCACTAGACATAGGTTCATTAATATGATCTTTCTCAAGAAAAGTATCCTCATCACATGAGTCATTAGAGGTATCAATAATTCCATTATCAATAAGATCTTGGATTTTATGTTTCAGCTCAATGCAATGTAAAGTACTATGCTCATTATGTCGATGATAAGCACAATAGATATCCAAGAATGGGTTTCCATATGAGCTAGACTTAGGTAACTTGATGAGCTTGGTGCTAAGAAGTGTTTGCAAAGTGTCATCATAAGAATCTTCCAAGGGAGCAAAAGTTCTATCAAAATTATGTGTAGAGTCCTTTTTTTGTTTCTCAAGTGAATGGTATGCATCCATGTCTTCATCATTGTATTGGTCAAAGATAGGTCCATCATGATATCTTGGAATAGGCTCAAAGTAGGTATCACTTTCTTTCTCTCTAAGGAGGTCTTTAGATCTAGAAGATGAAGACATTTGATGTCTTGGAGTAGAATATGTAGATCTCAAAGAAGATGAACCATGTGTATGTAAAGGTCTTAAGGGAGAATTATTTAAGAATGCAATCTTCTCCTCTAACCTTTTCTCAAGTTTAGACTTCATTTCTATCATGCGCTTAGAGAAATGAAGGTAAGAAAGATAATTTGTCTCTTCTAGTTCTTTGTATTGTGTATATATATCTTGAAACTCTTTAGTGGCATGGAGGATATCATGATCATCTAGATTTGATTGAGGTTTGGTAGCACAAGGTTTGAACACCTTAGTAGTAGACAGATAATCAAGCATGAAGGAGACTAGAGGAAGCTAACAAGGTGACACAAGATAACTTGATGTCCAAACTAGAGAGATAGATTATTCACTTGCCAATATAGTAAAGATAGAGTAAAGTGACTTGTCAAGAAAGTGTCCAAGTTACTTACGACACTAGTGACTCCACTCAGGAGCTAGGCAAGAAGCCAATAGTCAAGTAGATAGAGCAAGTGAGGTGACAAGTGAACAAATTTCCCAACCTAAGAGTGCAGTCAAGAAATCAAGGTAATCATTTTAGCAAAAGCATAACTAGCAAGCATGCATAGACCATGAAGACAAAAAGGCCAAGAGCACTAAGACCAAAGAGCCACTTTAAGCATGTTTAAGCACTAGAGACATAACAAATCACAACTAAATGATGAAACCCCCCTTAGTAAGTAACACAAGAAAATGTTTGCACTTGACATTTTGACTTGGTTGACAAAGTTTGACAATAATTGATAGCATAGCAAATTTGATGTTCAAAAGCAATTTCTTTCCAAGAAAGATAGTGACACATGGAGTATTCTTCAAACAATCAAGCAAGGGAAAAAGCAACCTTGCATGATATAAGAATATGTGAGGTCTCAAAAGAAATCCCTAGAATTATCGTCATGTGTATGTTCAAAAGATTTTCACAGGTATACCACATTCGAGAACACATCAAACAATATCTACCTAAAGGACATGGTTCATTGCTGAACAACTTGGTCCATGCTTGATGCTCCTTCGACTCACACCAAGTGGTTGCCCACAAGAGATATTGGCTTTGTCATGGAAATTCCATAAGCATAACCAAGGGAACACAGATGGTGGGTGTAAAATCTTGGGGTGATCCGAGTTGTCCACTAAGATCGATCCTTGCACCAAGAAGTTGAGCGGCTAAAAAATGTAGTTACTAACTTAGGGTGTTTAGATAGGGCTTCCATTCATAGTGTTCCTCTTGCTCCCAATTATGGGACACCTCACCTTGTGATGAGTAACCGATCTCGCGACCACAAGAGTACCTTAAGCATTCTTGCCTAGTGATCTCCCTATGGTCAAAATCCCATAAGCGATCACACTAGAAAAAGATAAACACTACATCTACCAAGGTTTTGTGTCCTTGATAGCCTTGAGTTTATAGTGGATTGGAAGAGCTAGGTAATCTGCTTGTCCCCACTTGGGTCATTCCTCTCAGGTTGTCCAAGAGCAGGCCCTCTAAAGGATTCTAAACTACACAAAGAGTGGATCAACTTTTGGAAGTCAAGATTTCTAATTCACCACAAGGGTGAAGAGCATACTCTCCTATTCCAATAATTTTCTCCCAAACATGCCAAGAAGATTCAGTTTCCTCTTACCCTTGAAATCAAATAGTAAGTCAAGATTTCTGATTCACCACAAGGGTGAAGAGCATACTCTCCTATCACCAAAAGATTCCAATTGTAAGTTTTAATGTGCCTAAAAACAAACAATTAGTATATGCCACACATGTAAAAGTAAATAATGAGAAAAATTGGGTTTTTATGCGTTGGGTAGCCCTACAAACAATTGTTAGTAGCCCTTGTGCATTTGAAGCTTTGACATGCGTTCTTTTTATGCAATGTTTCAATTTTTTTCACAAGGATGGCAACCTGCAATCACAACTTGTTAGCACCAAAAATTAGTGTGAAATAACATAAAATATTTCAATAAAAAGTGGTTAGTTTCCTCAAAAATCCAATTTATCTTCCAATCAAGTGTATGCAATGAAAGTGCAAACTAATCACAAATGCTCTCATATTTACTCTTTGCTTTTGACCTAGTCAAC
Source organism: Cupressus sempervirens (assembly GCA_028749045.1). Taxonomy (NCBI): domain Eukaryota; kingdom Viridiplantae; phylum Streptophyta; class Pinopsida; order Cupressales; family Cupressaceae; genus Cupressus; species Cupressus sempervirens. The sequence continues at coordinate 295,729,728 of CM053784.1, forward strand.
AAGATTAGACTTTTTTGCTATGATTTCATATCCAAAAATAGAAATGAAAAGAAGAGAACCCTATTAAAAATCTGAGAGCTTTCCAAAAATGTAAGAAATTCAAAAAAATCTCTTCATTTGTGCCCTAGAGACCCATTTTGTCAAAACATGCCAGATTTATCAAAGAAGGTTTTTGATCCCTAATACGACCTCAAAAGTCAAAACACAAAGAAAGTACCCCCCTTAGATTTCAAAGAAATTTCTGAAAATATAAGTTTTTCTGAAAAATACGCTGATTTGTGATCAAAAAATACTTTTTATGAAAAATAAAGAAAAAATCACAACTTCCGCAAATCATGTCAAAATGCTCTAAAAATCGGACTAAGACATGTTGGATATATACCCAACTTGTACAAAAAATTTTAGAACCAAAATCTAAGCGGTTTAAGAGATATGATCAAATCTTTAAACCAACTAGATTTTTGGCCTTCAAACCAATCTACTTATGAGTTGGCCTTAAAACCAAAGTGTGAATTCTACAAAAGCACTTGATTAGATCCAATATGCTGCTGTAAAAAAATTAGAGATAAGAAATGAAAGCAAATGGAGCTAGAAACTTGATTCATGCCCCACAGTGGGTGCCAAAAATGTACACTCAAAAGTGTCCCACTCTAAACCCTTCTATCCAAATGATTCCATAAGTTTGGAATGCTTGGATGCCGGCTTAGAGCTTGCTATCCACGGAGTGCAAGAGAGTGTATTTCAAGTTTAAGGGCTCTCAGCTGAGCCTTAGGAATACTCTTCTTGCTAGTAAACCATGCAATAGGAGGTTCCAAAGACAAGATGCAAGAATACAAATGTCTCAAGGAGTTCCTCAAGAATGCAATGCAAGTATGGAAACTAAGCTAAGATGATAATGCAAAATGCAGCTATGCTAAAACATGTATGAGAGTGTTACAATCCAACTATTAGACTATATGATTTAAGCTACATGTAAAAATGAAAGCTAAGCTAAGCTAGAATGCCATGGATGAGAGAATGTAGACAAGAAAGAGAAGTTCTCCACAAAGCTCTAAAAAAACCTGTAGCATAACAATACTCAAAAGATGGATGGATTGAGGGGGAAAGCTCTCTCCTTTTTAAAGTCGTACAGATGGTAGAGATCAAGATGAAGATGGTGGATGATCAACGGTAGAATTTGAAAAGAGGAGTGATCCATGTGTACACACAAGTCAACCAATAGAATATAAGTTGACTTGTCATATAAGACAAAAGTCACAAAGCCTTTTCTTTTAATCGCAAAATAGAAAAAGGACTTTATGTTTGCACTTTAATTGGGTTAGAAGAATGGGATCTTTTATTTAATTCAAATGGGACATGTTCTTTTAATCAAATAATGAACTTAGGATAGCATAGTCAAACTATAGGTTATAATCAAATAAATTGATTATTAGCAATTTGGTCTAGGTAAATGATTAAATTAATTTAGCCAAAATGTTGAAAAGGGGGCTAATAGTTTGGATGACCATTTTTAGGTGATTACACATATGTTTGATTAGTAAATCAAGATGTTTAAAAAAAATTCTTTATTTAAAAACTTTGTAATCAATTGGCCCATGTTGTTTTTTCTTGTGCACTTTGCTCTCCATCCATTGAGCCATAGTCACATCAACACCACCTACCGTGTGCTAAAGAATCCCTAGTGATATGAGAACCCATCATATACAAAACACCTCTATGTTCCCTAGATATGAGAATTACAAATAAATAATTGCTTATTATTTATGTATGCATGAAGAATAGTTTATTTAATTGCGAGTAGAGATTTGATTTGATTATTACATAAATGAAATAAAATAAATAAGGGAAATACCCTTAATTAAATATGAATATTTAATTAATTATAATGAGATAGAGTATAAAGATTAAATATTCAATAATTTAAATAAATAATTAAAATCACTTAATTACAAAACTAAAGAGAAATGATGAATTTGCATTTCGAATATAGTAAAAAGATGCAATTTAATTAAATACTAATATTATTTAATCAATTAATCACGATGAATATTAGTAAAGTCATCACATTAAAGCAATTAACAATTTTAAGGTGTCTATGTTTTGCCCCTTTTTGATACAAGAGTTTTTAGGCATTGTTTCAAAGAATAGTTAATAAAAATCATTCCCTAGTATGTTCCTGTGGGAGTAATGTAATGATGAGCTAAATGATGCCCCCTCAAGAGATTGTTTATGTAAGGAAGGCATGAATGATCACTTGACATAAGAAGATGAATGCTAAATGATCATGTGATTCAAGCATCAGTTGATGCTTTGTATTTTTACTTGCATTATGGATGTACCTTTTGCAACTTGAGTTGGACATTTTTATATATTGTTGGTACATATGGACAATTAGTAAATTCAGATATTTTTAAAAATATATTTTAGAAAAAAACTTTGTATTTAGTTAGTCGATGTTGTTTTTTTGTTGTGTGCTTAGTACTCAATCCATCGATCCATTTTCTACATCAACAACACCTATTGTGTTTTAAGGAATCCCCAATGACACGGGAACCCATCCTATGCAGAACCTTTATGTCCCCTATATGTCACCCTTTTCTAACACTTCTTATTTTGTCCATGTTATCACCACAATCATATGGATGGCCAAGTACAAAAACCTAAGAGCTAAGTATTAAGCTTGAAGCTCTTTACTAGGGATTTTTTTTTTCATTTTGTAATAATTTGGGCATATTATATTGATTTTTAAAAAATAATATATTGTCGAAAAAGGTAGTTACATCATTGACTGATCATAGTAATTGTTGATTGAATTTATATCTTTCTAGTTCCTAAGCTCATATTTCTTTGCTACAATATCTAATTTCTATGATTCTTACAATGTTATAGAGTAGCTTTTAATATCCATCCATGGACTTGTTTAAAGATTTTGTCTCAATTATTTATTTGAATTTTTTTAAATACTTGCATCCTCACAGATTACTTGAACATTTAAATAGTTGAAGAGATGTTGTTATGATCTACTCACTCCATTTTGACCATATTTCATGTATCGATGTATGGTTTGACCATTGAAAAGTGTATCATTATCATAGTCATGGGTTACACAATTTATCTTTCTAAATCACTTTAACTAAGGACAGTTATGAGTCTTGGAAATAATGCATTCCAACTCATCGTAAGTTGCTTAACTCTTTGTATCATCTTTATGGACTCATTCATTATTACTACAATAGATATTGTTACCCCAAACTGATGCTGATGATGAACATGGTAAGATAATAGAGAAATGAAAGGTATATAGGAGAATTGGATCAGTTGTTATGTTGTTATTAATGTCAAGCCTATCAACTTGCTGATTTATGTAAGATGCTATATCAATATGAAGTATGTGGTGTTGAGTAATGTTGAGAAGATGAAATAAACTAGTGATGTTAAGTGTGTAAGATTAAGTGGGATGTTGATGAATCAGTATTTGTCAAGGTAATATTAGTTTGATTATTTTACATGAATTCATGAAGTACTAGAATGATTCTCAAAATAGTTATATTTGTTGGTAATAAAGGAATGAAGCTGTGAAGTGAAGAGACAAGGAATCAATGTGTGTTACCAAGCTAGAAATGGTGGTCGATAAGAAAGGATAGTGTTTGGTTGAACTAAACTGAATATATACTACTACACTAAGGATGTGCTAAGTGTTACCAAGCACATAGTGTTAATTGTGTAAATAAGTATGAACATATGAAACAAAGATGTTTAGTTAAACAAGAACACAAGTTGGTAAAGAAGAATAATTTTGGTAAAATCAATTAAAGGATGACATGGAGTGACGATATGGATTAATATAGAAGACTCTAAGGAAGGAGCACAAGTAGTTAGAGAAATCAATAGATGAAAAATGTTAAGTACAAATAAATGGTGAAGATTTAGTGATTGGTTTGAGATCCAAGAAAAGGTCAAGTTCCAAGGTAAGATTGAGATGACATGATTCATCAAATATTTTCTAAGCAATAGATACATTAAATGTGAGTATCAAGATTTGATCGAATAGATGAGAGTAAAAGCCTAATGAATGTGATTTAGTATCCAAATGTGTCTATATAAAGGATGAATGAGAAGGTTAATTTTTCTAATAACCAAGTGAATACATTGAAAAGATAAACAAGTACACAAGGTTATATCGAGCAAAACAAAGTTGAAATAAAGAGTGAATTGAGTGAAGGAAAGTGATGATATGAAGATTGTGTGTTAATCAACCAACAACAAAGAGTTTGAAGAGGAGAAAAGAGAAGAAAGGAGATCTGAACATGAAAAGGTAGTTGCACATTTTATCATATCAAATTTCACTATTAATTTCTAACCATAGTACTAGAAAATCTCTTAATTGGATTTAAGAGTCCTATTTCTAAATCTTTTGTAAGGTGGCATTCCAATGAATGTACTAAGCCCTCTAACCAGGCCAATCAATGTAGGGTGATAGATCTAGTTAATCTTTGGTAAAAATCTCGAAAAAGGTCACATCTAGCAAACATATTTGTAACCTTTAATAGGATTGGCTTTTAATTGAGCTCAATTCAAAAGAGAATTATTTTTGGGTAACTATTCCCATAATGGTGTTTATCTGAATTGGGTTTCCATGTTAAATTTTGGTGTCAAAGTGCGACGTATGTTATTTTCTCTTTTTCCTATACATACTATTATGGTCAGTTGAAGGTTTAATCTAATTAATAAGACTAGTTGGTGAAAAGTTTTTAAGGTTGAAAAATAGAAAGGGATCTATTGATAACTGATTCACCCCCCTCCTCCAAGTTATCCAATAACCAATATCAGAGAAATTGATGCTTAGAGGTAAAATTATAAAAGACTTGAGCTAAAGATCTAAAGGTGTATATGAGAGAAGTATGCAAGTTGAAAAAAGAACATTTTCCTACATGACAAAGAAAGATGAGGGTACACCTATCTGGAGTTGGAGATTTCACACTATACTATTTGGAAAATGGCTAGAATCCACCACCACTTAGACCTATGACAGCTGAGTAGATGAGAGATAAGAATGAACCTAACACTATAATGATTGAGATAGCTTCTTCTCTGATTGATGCTAAATTTGATGATATCAAGTTCCTGTGCTACAAAAAAAGAAATGTGGGATAAACTTGCACTTTTTTTTATAGAGGCGATCAACATGTACAAAAGAAAAAGGTTGATAGTCTCAGGAGAAAATTTGATGAGTTGAGAATACAAGAAGATGAAATTTCATTGCACAATACAATCTTAGAATAAAGGAAGTGGTAAGTGCTATCAAAGGTGTTGGTGGAATCATGAATGGAGTTGATGCAGTAAGAAAAATCCTCAAGGCTCTCTTACCTTAGTATGCTATTTGAGTATCTACTATTCAGGAATTGTGATCCATGCCAGGTAATGCTATTATCCTTGATGCTTTTATTGGTAAGATGACCACATTTGAGATCACTAACTTTGATAATAGTTTACCAAAGATATAAATTAATTTCAAATAATCTCTAGCCATTGGTAGTTAAAGAAAAGAAAAAGAAAGAGACAACCACCATAGTTCAGGTGGAAGTAACTATGAAAATATATTATTTGAGGATAAAGAACAATAAGAATTGGAAGCATAGATGGGAAAAAGGTTATCGAGAGGAAAAGGAAAGTATAAATGTAAATAAACTCTAAAATGTTTTAATTGCAACAAAATAGGACATATTGCATCCAAGTGGCCTGATAATGACAAGAATGATAAGAGAAGAACTGATACCAAAATTTTAGAGACAACAAGGAAATGGAAATAAATAATTCTATCTAGCTACTATGAGGAAGGCTAGACCAATGATGAATCTAATGACCTAGATGAAGGTGAGGAAGTAGTTTATGTTGCTATTTAGGATGATTCTAAAGAAGAAATGTATAAAATTGAAAAAACCCATACTTCTCAAGTTAATAAAATTAGTACATGGATTATTGATAGTGGCTATGCACATCAAATGACTGGTAATGTTGAGAATTTTATTAAACTTGAAGAAAATGATGGAGTTTTTATTAAACTTGGAAGTGGTGGCCCATGTTCTATAAAAGGGATCCATTGTGTTAAATTAAAATATTAGGTATGAAAATGCATATTGGGATCAAGGACTAAAATACAACTTATTGATTGTAGCACAACTATATAACACATGCCACTGATGAGATTTCAAAACTTGAAGGTGAAGATCTATGATGTTGTTGGATTTTTTATTGGCACTAGAGATTAATCCGAAGGTAACTTATTTTGTTTGAATTCTACTGCAAACACATGTCTTATTGCAAGAAGTGAAGATGTTTGGTTATGGCATACAAGGTTATGTCATGTAAACTTTGATAGAGTGATTAAGGATAGTAAGAAAAAATGATTAAGAGGTCTACGAAGATTAATAAAACTAGATAAAGTTTTGTATAAGGAATGTTAGATCGGTAAGGTGGTAGTCAAGTTTTTCAATCATGTCTTACTCATCTAATGGTATATTAGAGTTAGTTCATAGTAATCTCTATTTTCCTATGAAAGTTAAAAAGCTATTATGGCGATCAATATTTTATTTTGTTGGTTGATGACTACTTAACGATGATGTTTGCAATATTTCTAAAATAAAAGTTTAATGTATTCCAAATATTTAAGTGGCACAAGGAAAAAATTCATAAGGAAACATGAAAACAATCAAATTTCTTTAAGATTTGATAGAGGATGCACATTTATATCTGATGAATTTAGTATATTCTTCACTGAAAATGGAATAAAAAGATATCTCTCTACACTGAGAACCCTACAACAAAATGGAATAGATGAAAGAAGGAACATATCAATAGTTTATTGTGCTAGAACATTGTTAATTGAGAAGGTGGTTGCACAAAAATTCCAGAGAGAAGTAATCAACACTACTAGTTACACCCTCAATTGAGTGCAACTAAAGAAAGGTACAAATAGAACTCCCTATGAACTCTGGCATGAGCATACACCTAAGGTTCAGTAGTTTAAAATCTTTAGAAGTAAGTGCTACATTCTTAAAGATGCTAGGAATGGAAAGTTTGATTCTAAAGGAGACAAAGGCATATTTCTAGGATATTCCACAAATAGAAAAGCTTATAAATGTCTGAATAAAGATACTAACAAGATTGTAGAAAGTGAAAATGTAAGGATTGATGAGTTTGCAGATAACTATGAAGGAGATAGAAAATAGGAACCAAAATGTTATCAAAGATTTGCATATGTACATAAAGGAGTTCTTGATACTTTACCCAAGCAATAAAAAGAAACTAAGGAACCTATAGAGCTCCCCATCAAGAGAAGAAAATTTTGAAGAACAAAGAATTTAGCCAATACTAGTAAATTATGTCAGAAGAAACTACTCACAAACTCAAATAATTGGAGACAAGAATGTAGGAGTCATAAAAAGATGTAACTCAGAGATAATGCATGTCCAATTTATGAATTTGAGCCTAGATTAGTCAAGGGTGCATTATAAAATGAAGATTGGTTAATGTAATGAAATAAGAGATTGATGAAATTGAAAAGAACAACACATGGTCACTGGTACCAAGACCTAAGGATAAAAATATTATCGGTACTAAATAGATTTTTAAAAATAACCTAAATGAGAATGGAGATGTGATAAGGGGAAAAGAAAGTGTGAAGCCTCACCCCATCTGCCATAGTATAGATGACATAATTGCATTATGATACTTCTAATTTGATGTTTTGATATACTTTTGAGACTATAGGGTTATGCTATTTTAATTTCTGTGTTTTGATGATCCGCACTTATGTTTGCACATTGAGACCTAAATGATATAAGTATTGATTTTGTTCATGTACTAATCCTTTTCAATTGCTTTGATAGCAGCTGAATTGTAGAAATTCTTGTAATGAAATGTTAAGTGGGGGCATGTTGCTTTTGATATTCGGGATTTAGATATTTTGACATTATTCAAGACTTAGAAGGACCATGACTTATTTTATCTATTGATTTTGACATTTATAGTAGTATTCTGCATCTATGATATGTGCTATGAACTTGATATTGTGAAAGGAATGATCAAACACATATGGATGCAACTTTATGACATGATAAAATTAGATTATGATACGATGATTTTTGATTTAATGTAATATGCAGATTTTTGGAGGTTTAGTGATTAAATGTTTTATAAGAAAATGATGGGGAATATGAAGTTAATTATGAAATGTGTTATATGTGAATTGTAGAATAATGAAACTATAATGTATCTTTACTTCATATGTATTTTACATGTGACTTTTTATTGGACTACTAATGCTCGAGTTTAGTGTGTAGGAAAGGAACCATGGAAACTTAATGGGGAAACAAGGTACAAACACATGCTAAAATGACAACTGCCAAGGTGAATCTTTATGAGATTCGTAAACCTCATCGTGATGTGTTTATTTTGTAAACATGAGATGGATGTGTGTAGTATGCATTTCATGTGTAGGTTCTAAACATGTCATGTGTGATGTATAGTGCATTTTGTGTGTGTCACTTGACACTTGTACTTGTTATGTGAAATGACATGTTCTTTGATGATGGATCATGTGGCCACCTTATTCTAAGTTAAATGCCTTAATTGAGAAATATGATTTATTTCCCTAAATTAGTAAAGAGAACAAGGTTATCACCATCGAAAAATTTGGAATTTGAATTACCTAGCATTGGGAGGGCCATAAGGTAACTCTAAGGTGAGTTTGTAACAAAAATAAACCCTACCCATGTTAGTACTTTAAGTTAGGGGGCTAATAATGACCTCTAGGGTGCCTAGTAGACCTAGGGGACCCCAAAAAAAATTGCATTCTTTATTGAATCCGAAAATAAGAGGGATATATAGGGGTATGGCTAAATTGGAAACTCACTTGGCCACTCTCTATCTTTAGAGACAATTAGGGTTTGGAGAAAGAGGATAAGGAGCTCTACTACAACTATCCATTGCCATTTCTTGGAGTAAGGTTGGTACCCATGATCCAACGTGTTCTTCATTGTTGCATGTAGAATAGATATGGTGTTCTTCATTCCATGATGAATTTTGTGTATTGTAGATGTGGTTGTGGGAAGAGATATTTGTTTGAGTGTTGCATTTGAGAAGTTTTGTGTGAATCCTTCCTTGAATTTTGCTTTGTTTTCATGTTATGTGTTTTGTGTAATGGGTGTGAAGCATCACTCACCCTTGGAAGCTAAGAGATGCTTGGGTGAAGGGGTTAGTTGGGCTCACACATGTAGTTGAGGAACTCTCCCATGTGTGGAGATGATTTTTATATGTTCAATGGAATGTTTTCTTCTTACTTACTTGCAATTTGGGAGGTATAAGGAGGTGTGTGGAAGGGAAGATATTGTAAGCCCCAAAAGGGCATGTTGATAATGAGAAGATGTGTATATTGTGAATTAGAGCTTTGCAAATCCTCCTTATGGAGAGAGCCCACCTTCACCTTATACTTGATTCAATTTTTGAATCTTTGTGCAAGCCTTGGGATGGGTTGTCTTGCAATGCATTGTGTTGAGTTGCTATATTATTGTGGTCATGCATGATATGAGAATGTGGAGTATGCTACAATTTATGCCTTGTTTCCCCAAGCTCGATGGGTGGCCTCCTTGAGGCCTAGGTTGGGAGGTGAGCCTCCATGGTTCCCAAATTCTTTTTGTCCTTTTTTTGTAGGTTTTCATTCGATGAGCTTGGAAGCTTTAAGTTCATGTAGTCTATTCTTGCATAGGAGAAGAAGACTCCTCATTATTTTATTGGAAATGGAGTAATAAACTCCACTTGTTGTGCGAAGCATTTTGTATTGTAGGAAAGTTGTTATTTTTCTCATTCATATGTCCATAGAGTGAGAGATTTGCAAAATCTATGTATCAAATGGTCCTTCCATTGTGTATAGCATGATATGGTCATTCCACTACCCTTGTTCATGCTTGACATTATGTTGAAAGTAAATTTTGAAAGGAACATGAAAGAGATTTTTTTTTGTGTTGATGTTATCTTACATATACTTAAATTTGGAATGTGTTGAAGGAAAGGATTTTGTGTCACGATATACCATTAAGAATGAATTGGACATCATCTCCTTGATATCTTTATCTCCTTAATTACATGAGAATAATTTAGTTGCTTGATGTTTAGTATTGAAATCAAATTAGTTGTAAGATATGAAATTGATAGTAATGGATTTCTAGATAGCTTAAATTATGGAATTGGATGGCATTAAAGTATTTTGAATATTTGATGCAATGAAATTTTAATTTCAAAGATTTCTTGAGTTCCACTTTGCAATTAGATTTCGTTAGCAACATGATAGTTTTCTTCATGTTAAATTGTTTATTAGAATAGAAAATGATAATGCATAATGCAATGATAGACCATCACCAATTCAATCTTAACAACCATACAGAATGCATGAAAGGAACTAGACAAATCAGTTAAGCTTAAATGAGACTTGTAGATGCATATTTTCATTTCGGACAATGTATGGACAAACCAAACAATGCTTCATCATATTATAGTCCATTAAAATGCTAGACCCTGAATAAATAATAATATCTTGAAAATTGATGATTAGAAATATATCATTTCAAAAATCTTCCCTATTAATAATGTCAGACTTGAGTGAAGGAGACCTTGTTATATGAAATGTCCCTATACAAAAATATATACATTAAAAAAAAGAAGCAAGATAGAAATAAAGTTATTATATTCCAAACTAACCTAACATAATAAATAAGCTAGCATATATAATATGACCTAGCTTCCTCTACCAAGTATACCACATGCCATAATTAAAAAAAACAACACAAACACACACACACACACACACACACACACACACACACACACACACACACACACACACACACACACACACACACACACACACACACACACACACACACACACACACACACACAAATATAAATGATAAACAACTAAGATGATGTGATACCTAGGCGACTGCACAAGTGGCTGACCTTGAGGGAAGGAAATAAGTGATTGTACACCAATTGACATGGTAGCAAACCCTTACATACACCTAGTTTACATGGTTTAAAAAAAGAAACAAATATCCCAAGTAGTCTCCATTACACCTACCCACGCATGGAAAAAAGGGGAGACAAGATTATATTGAAAGTCAACATCATTGCTCCTCCTTTTATGTCCTAAATAGGACTTATCTTTTTATAGGTGCCTCACAAGTAGGGAAGCACATCCAATGTAGGGGGGGTGGTGTTGTCTTATCTACTGCTCCCTATCTCCTTACTGCACACATAACTAAACAAGGATGAGTATGAATTTAATGGGATGGGCAGCCATGCTTTGGAAGTAGTGTAAAAAAAGTTTTTATTTTTCAAATGCATGTCCTGGCAATACTGTTTCCCACCCTAGGTGCTTATCTTGAGAAAGCATACTTTGTAAGACTTTACCCACGCCTAGTTAGGAGAAGGTACACGTGGGGTAAAAAGAGGTTGTTCTTTTAATAGAAATATAGGAGCATTAAGGTACTCATTGGGATTACTATGTAATCACTTAGACTAGGATGTAAGCATAGGTTAGATTTGATAAATTGGATTATAGGTTAATATTAAGATAGTATGGTTAGGATAGTGTATGTTTGTTTAATGTTATGAGGATTATTCTTGAATAATAGGTAAATTTATATTTAGGTTCTAGTTTATTTGAATATATTTTAAATATAGTTTAATAACAATTTTGTGGGTAATAGTTATACATTGGTTTTGTTTCCTTTTTTAGATGTTAAGAATATAGTATATTTTAATTATAGTTTTAAATATTGTTTTCAAATAATTGTTAAGAGTTGCATAGGTAGTATAGAAATTGTGTGGAATGTAGGAGTCCTTAGGTATATGGGGAGGAAAGATAAAATATATGATATTAAGTATTAGTTGTTGGGCAGAGTAAAAGTTGAGGGTGTCTTCTTTTTGAAGAAATATATGCATAATAAAGGAATGGTATATTGGATTTTATTTTATTTTATTTAATTGATTTAGGGGTTGCAAGTTATGGTTATAGTGTATTTGATTATAGTTATTAGATAATCTTAACGATAATGTAAATGTATAATATCCAACTAATATAATATTCATAGAATGATAATAATGATTAAAGGATGTATAATTAGAATAGTGTACATAGTAAAATTAAAACATAATAATAATAACAAATTTAAAAAATAAGTTTAAGTTGAGATGTGCGGAGCTTGTCTAGATAGGTATATTATGCAATGAAATTTTGAGTACATGTAAAATAATAATATTAGGACCTTTAATCATACCACCTCATGGGGAACCCAAATTCCAGCTTCGAGTAAACTAACTTTGCCATTAACATTATTCATCACCTCCAAGTCTTAGGATTGATTAAGTTCTTACCTTCATTCTCTTCAAAATAAAAATAAGAAAATTAACTGTGTTTTGCCATGTAAAATTATGGGCATGACAGAAAGATTAGTATGCAAAGGACATGCTCAAGAGGAAGGTATTGATTATGGTGAGACATTTTCTCCTATTGCTAGATTATAAGGCATGATAATTCTACTTGCATATGTAGGTTATAATAGGTTTCAAAGTATATCAAGTGGATGTGAAGTCTACATTTTTAAATGGAATAGTGGAAGAAGAAGTGTACATTGAGAAATCAAAAGGATTTTTTGACAGAAGTAAAAAAATTATGGTATACAAACTACACAATGAATTGTATGGTTTGAAATAGGCATCCCAAGTATGGTATGAAAGACTCCACTCATATCTAATGAGAATAGGTTTCATCAGAACTACTGATAACTATAATGTGTAGAAAACTAAATATGAAGATAGGGTATTAATAGCTGAAATCTTTGTTGATGATATCATATTTAGAGGGAATGAGATAATGTGTAAATCATTTGTTGATGAAATGGGAATGAAATTTAAAATTTCAATGATTAGAGAGATTAAATATTTTATTGGATTGTAATCTTGGAAGATAAAGGATGGACTATACATAATGTAGTCAAAATAAATAAAGGATATCCTAATTTTTTTTGGGATGGAATACTCAAGACTACTTGGTACACTGATGATAAGTGGATGTAAATTTTTAAAAGAAAATGATTCTACTGAGGTGAATGAAACTATATATAGATCAATGATTGATAAGATACAATATGTTGTTCATAGTAGTCCAAACATTGCACATGCTATTGGTATTGTGGAAAGATCTTCTTTTAATCCTAAAGAGACACATATGACTTATGTAAAGAGAATCTTTAGATACCTGAAAAGAATCAAGGACTATGGTGTATGGTACAAGAAGGATGAAGATTTTGAATTGAAAGTGTATACCAATGTTGATTGGGCAGGAAATGTTGATGACATGAAAAGTACAAGTCAAGGAGCTTTGTTCTTAGGAGAAAGATTAGTGACATGGATAAGGAAAATGTAAAGCTACGCTTCATAGTCAATTACTAAGGCAAAATATGTTGCAGCTACAATCAATTGTTCAAGCATTATTTGGATTAACCAATTATATGAAGGGATATAGGTGAAAGTAAATGGTCTTGTGAAAATATATTTTGATAATACTATGTTGCAAACATTTTTAAGAACCCAATAATGAACTCAAAGAAAAATAATATATCAATTAAGTATCAATATGTGAGGGAACAAGTACATGAGAAATAAGTAAAGTTGGAATACGTGAAATCCAATGAGAATATTATTGATATATTCACAAAACCATTACCTAAGGATTATTTTGAGTACCCAAGAGATAAACTAGGGGAAGTTCACCTATGTAATGCTCATTAGAGAAATGTGCAGGTTGCATACATTCATGCTTTATGGCTATGTGTAGGATCATGGTAAACTTAACTATGGCCTTAAGTGGCAGTGGAAAATCAACAAATCAGGGTTATGTCAACTTGACCCATTATTTTAAAGTAGTTTTGAACTTTATATCAAGAATTTGCAAGAAAATAATATGAAAGAAATTGAATGTAGTTTGTCAACTACTACCTCATTTGGAAAAAAAATTAGTTGATTTTAAATTTTTTTGGATTTTAATGAAGTACTACAAAAATATCAGGTCGAAAATAAAAAGTAGGTGTATGTTTGACCACCTTAATCAAAATCAAACGATAGTTTTTTTTAATATAATTCTAAATATAAAAGGTAGACTCATGCCTGGACATGACACATATTTTTGGGTTTTTTTACTCCAAATAAATAATTAATTATGAATTTTCTACTATAACATTTTTAGAATAACAAAACTCCTTGTCTAACAACCTTAACTAATTGAAAAAATTACAATTCTTTTTTCTTTTAGTAGGTGAAGCATAGAATGCAATGAAACTTTTGTATTTCAAAAATGTTATACCAATTAAAAACATGGCCGAATCACATTTTTTCAGTTGACCAAGAATGCATCGTAAATAACAAGCCTAATTAGGCATCCAAATCTGGATCAAGTACCCGATATAGATTTGGGTACTTGAAAAGTGGCAACCAAATTCAAATTTCTAAATTTGAAATATTAGGGACCACATATTTTATATTTTGGTGATCATATGTTTACATTTAAATTAATGATTTCCATTAACAAACATATTTAAATATAGTTTACATTTAAGATGTAATCATAAATAAATACTATTATTTCTTATTTTATTAATATATATCATATATATAAACAATTTTATTATTATAATATTACACATAGCATTAAATATAATTACATGATTTACATTAAGATGATAGTACTATATATTATTATATAGCAATATATATTATATATAGTATTTTAAATATATATATATATATTAGAATTTATATTTCAACAATGTAGTAGGAATTATTTTATTGTATTATAAATTTTATTTAATAAATATAATTTTGTTTAATATTATATAAGTAAAATTTTGATCCATATGATCAATTAAAATATGAACTAGGAGTTCTAAGATCCCTAGGGACATATTTTGTGATGAAATGGGTCAAAGGGGTCATAACTTAGCCTATGACCCCCTTCAACCCATATGAATGATTAGAATATGTCCCTAGGGGTCCTAGGACCCCTAGCGACATATGCTATGATAAATTGGGTTGAAGGGGTAGCTATGACCCCCTTCCATCCATATGATCGATTACACCTCTAATGAAATGGGTCGGAGGGGGTTATAGGCTAACCTTCAACCCCCTTCGACCCAATGATCAATTGCAATGCCCCTAGGGGTCCTAGGATGAAAGGGTTAGAGGGGGTCATAGGTTAGCCTATGAGCCCTCCAATCCAATGATTGATTATAATATGTCCCTAGGGGTCCTAGAACCCCTAGAGACATATGTTGTGATAAAGTAGGCTGAAGGAGGTCTTAGGTTAGCCTATGACCCATTTTGACCCATATGATCAATTACAACATGTCCATTGGGGTTTTAGGACCCTTAGGGACATATGCTATGATGAAATGAGTTGGAGGGGTTTGTAGGATAGCCTACAACCCCCTTTAATGCATATGATCGATTAGAATATGTCCCTAGGGGTCTGTGATGAAATGGGTTGAGGGTTAGCCTATCTCCCCCTTCAAACCATATGATTGATTAGAATATGTCCCTAGGGGTCCTAGCTCCCCTAGGGACATATGTTGTTATGAAATGGGTTGAAATGGGTCGTAGGTTAGCCTATGAGCACCTTCAACCCATTTCATCAATTAAAATATGTCCCAGGAACATATGCAGTAATAAAATGGGTTAAATGGGGTTGTACTTTAGCGTATGACCCCATTCGACCCATATGATCGATTGGAATATGCCCTTAGAGGTCCTAGGACCCCTAGGGATATATGCTATGATGAAATGGGTCAAATAGGGTCATAGGTTAGTCTATGACCCCCTTAAATCCATATGATTAATTAGAATATGTCCTTAGGGGTCCTAGGACCCCTAGGGACATATGCTATGATGAAATGGGTCAAAGGGGGTTGTAGGTTAGCCTACGATCCCCTTCGATCCATATGATCAATTAGAGTATGTCACTAGGGGTCCTAGGATATTTAGGGACATATGCTATGATGGAATTGGTGAAAGGGGGTCATAGGCTATCCTATGACCCCCTTCAATCCATATGATCGATTATAATATGTCCCTAGGGGAATTAGGACACCTAGACACATTTTGTGATCAAATGGGTCGAAGGGGGATGTAGATTAGCCTACAAACCCCTTCAACCCATATGATCAATTAAAATATGTTCCAAGTGATCCTAGGACCCCTAGGGACATATGTTGTGATGAAATGGGTGAAAGGGGGTTGTACATTAGCCTATAATCCCCTTCGATCCATATGATCAATTACAATATGCTGTGATGAAATGGGTTGAACCTACGACCCCCTTCGACCCATATGATCTATTACAGTGTGTCCCTAGGGGGCCTAGGATCCCTAGTGATATATGATGTGATGAAATAGGTTGAAGGGGGTCGTAGGTTAGCTTATGGCCGTCTTTGACCCATATGATCGATTACAATATATCCCTAGGGATCTTAGGGCCCCTAGGGACATATTTTGTGATGAAATGGGTCGAGGGTCATAGGTTAGCCTATGACCCCCTTTGATCCATATGATCGATTATAATATGTCCCTAGGGGTCCTAGGACCCCTAGGGACATATGTTGTGATGAAATGGGTTAAAAGGGGAACCCATATGACTGATTACAATATGTCCCTAGGGGTCTTGCGACCCCTAGGGACATATATTGTGATGAAATGGGTTGAAGGGGGTTGTAGGTTAGTCCATGACCCCCTTCGACCCATATGATGGATTAAAATATTTCCCTAGGGGTCTTAGGAACCCTATCGACATATGTTATGATAAAATGGTCAAAGTGGGTCGTAGGTTAGCCTATAACCACCTTCAACGCATATGATTGATTACAATACATATGTTGCAATGAAATGGGTTAAAGGGGGTCATAGGTTAGCCTATGACCCCCATCGACCCATATGATCTATTCCAATAGGACCCCTAGGGACATATATTGTGATAAAATGAGTTGAAGGGGGTCATAGGTTACCTATGACCCCCTTTAAACCATATGATCTATTACAATATGTCCCTAATAGTCTCAGGACCTCTAGGGACATATGTTGTGATGAAATGGGTTGAACCATATGATCAATTACAATATGTCCCTAGGAGTCTTAGGACCCCTAAGGACATATGTTGTGATGAAATGGGTCAAAGGGGGTCATAGGTTAGCCTACAACCCCCTTTGAACCATATGATCAATTACAATATGTCCCTAGGGGTCCTAGGACCCTAGGGACATATGTTGTGATGAAATGGGTAAAAGGGGGTCAATAGTTTAGCCTATGACCCCCTTCAACCCATATGATCAATTATAGTATGTCCCTAGGGGTCCTAAGACCCCTAGGGACATATGTGGTGATGAAATGGGTCGAAGAGGGTTGTAGGTTAGCCTATGATCCCTTTGACCCATATGTATAAACTATACTAATAAAGTATAGATAAACTATATGTAATTATAAAATAATTAAATAAATAAATTTATCTATATATACAAACAATATGTAATTATAATAACTACATAAATATTAATCTAATAAATACATAAATATGTTTTAATAAATTCATATATATGAGATAATAAATTCTAATATATAAACAATATGTAATTCTAATATATACATAATAATATTATATAAAATCTAATAAATACTATATTATATAATACATACATAATACTATATAATAAATGTATATAATAATACATAATATGTAATATGTAATAACTATATTATATAATAATATATAGTAAGTAAATTATATATACTTATATAATTGTTCTATAAAATAATGTTCCTAGTTTAAAAAATATGTCCCCACTTGATTTCCCTCCATTATTTAGGTCCAACTTTTGGGTACCCAAATCATTTTATTGATAAATTTTACCAAAATATTCTTTGCCACAATAGACCTGAGAATCACATTTTTTTGGCTTTTTTTTACGGGTTGCAACAATGTTTTCAAAGAGAAAACACTGTTTGGGGCCCATTGTTTGAAAAGGTGGCTATACAACTTGATAAGGTGTCCCAGATTGTCGCATGAATATGGAGAAGTAGCCATCAAAAGACTAAATTCAAAAGGAAGGCATCGAATGAAGACATTGCATCATATAGGGAAAGAGATAGGAAAAATCACCGAAGGAAGAGACAAGGCATGTTAAATGTCATTCAAGTTGACAATGTATTGATCAAAGGTGAAATTATAGAGCCAGAAAATGAACATTTTCAGTTGGGGAATGAAAATGTACCAATTGATAATGACAATTCATTTAGTCAGATAATTGCACAGGTCAATTCAAGAATGCTCACATGTTTTATTTGTTGTGTAGGATGCACATAGAGAGGGGGGTGCTTCATATTTGGATTTTTTTTAGTCTGACCATGGGTAAGGGGAATATGATGGAGCAGGGGCATGTGTGAAGAGAGCTCTAGATAAGGAGCAATTGAAGATTTTAGGAGCAAATCTTCTTGATACTCGTAGCATTGTGGATTGGTGTTGTTCAACATTAGCACAGGGAGGGACTCTTGTTTCAACACTACACATACTCTTTTGGTTGGTTTAGGAGGGGTCCATAGGTGATATATCAAATTGTAATACTATTAGATATTCTTTAAAAATGCATTCATTCTAGAGCTCTAATTCTTGTATATGGACCATTTGGATAGGACAACTATTTTAATTTATCCTAGTTTGCAATGTAATTGGGATCACTGCAAGTTGAGTGAGTGGGTGGATACATGAGCTCCACATTATCTTACTCCATTTATCATACCCTCTATTAGAAATGATGGCATGAAAAGTTTAGTTGAGCATAACCATCCATCAAATCTTCTTCTACCATGATAGGTCTTTGCATTGGTTGCACCATAGGGGAATGGTGATAAATTAGATTATTGATTAGCTTGTTGTGTAAAAGGTAAACAAAGCTTTCACAACCGATTACAAATAATGATGGATTCACATATCCTACTAGTTCAATTATTGTTGTTAGATTATGGTTGCAGAAATATATTCTTAGAAGAAATGGAATTCCCACTTTCAAAGACTATCAGATGAACAAAATAGTTCTCATATATTCACATCTTATTATAGCAAAAAATCTGAATTTTTTGAAGAATACGGGAAGACCAAAATTAAAATAACTTCTTACTATTAGTAATGCTTATCATGAAGCTCCATTGGAGATCCTAAAGCACTAAGGGGACCCTATAGGAACACTCAACTAGGTATATTTACTTCTTATGTTCATTTGTTCATAATGATTTAGTGAACCAATGATTATCTTTTTTTAAATTCAATTAACTTATTGTTATGTAGTCATAATACTAATATTTTTTAATGATATTGGAATGTAGATACATCATGAAGAGTAGTCGTACATGAAGCTAAAAGCCCAATAAGGAGTGGAATGAAAAAAAAACTATTCTATTTTTGATACTATGATTTTTGGTAGTTGTGTATTGATGTAATAACAATGAAACACTTAAGATATTGTAAATATAAACTTTTTGATTTAATATAATAAAAAATTATGTTTTTTAATTAATGTAATTAATATGGAGGGAGCTAAAAAATGATGTTTTTATTTCATACTAACACAAATTATAACTATTATAAAAACTTGTGAATTGAGGGTTGTAACTTGGTGCTAATGAGGGCCATCATTGCGTAACTTTGAAACTAGTGATCATGGCATCAAATTTCTAGCTGCATTAGCTCTGAATGGGAAATTGAACCCTAGCGACACCTTTGTTTTGACCAGGAGATCCTACAACATTTGCAACCACATTGTACCAAAGAGTCTTTAAGATGCTCTAAGTGTGTTTGAGATTGATATTCTGAGGGTCATGACTTAGAGATCCTAAGGGATATTAGTGAAACATGGAATGCTACAAGATGATGATTTCAAGGTCTACAATAACCTCTCTTAGTTCAGAGAGAATGCATTCCATTATGATTTGGCACATTGATCTCGCTTGATGCAAAAACTTGTAGTGTGCCTCAGTTCCTTGGTGCATCACTTTGTAACTTTGAAATTGCTAATCATGGCATTGAATCTTCAGCTCTATTATCTCTGAATGGGTGGGTGGACCCTAGTGACACCCTTGTTTTGACCATAGAGAGCCTATAATGTTTGCGAACACCCCATACCAACGTGTCTCTAAGATGCTCGAAGTGCATTTGGAGATCAATATTCTAAGATTAGTACCTCGGAGCTCATGAGGGATATCCATGAAATATCAAATGAAATAGGACACTGATGCATAGGTCTACAATAACCTCCCTCATTTTAGAGGGATCACATTATGTTTGGATTCAGCACAATGATATCGCTCGATGCCAAAACTTGTAGTGTGCCTTAGTTCATTGGTGCATCACTATTAATTATGACATTGAATCATCAGCTTTGTTAGCTCTAGATGGGTGGGTTAGCCTAGTGGCACCTTTGTTCTAACCACAAAGATCCTACAACATTCACGACCACCTTTTATTGAAGAGTCTCTAAGATGCTCTAAGAGGATTTGGAGATCAATATTCTAAGGGTTGTAACTTGAAGTTCATGAGGGTTATCAATAAAATGCCAAAATCTATAGGATGGTGATGCTGAGGTCTATAATAACCTCTCCCAGTTCAGAGAGATCACATTTAATTTGGATTCGGCACAATTATCTTTCCCGATGCCAAGACTTGCAATGTGCCTAAGTTTATTGGTGCATCACTATGTAACTTTGAAATTTTTGATCATGACATAAAATCATCGACTCTATTTTCTCCAAATGAGTAGGTGAACCCTAGTGATACCTTCATTTCAACCATGGAGAACCTATGACATTCATGGCTGCCCCATATCGAAGAGTCTTTAAGATTCTATAAGTGCATTTGGAGGTTGATATTATGATGGTCATAACTCAGAGATTATGAGTGCTATTAGTGAAATGTTGAATGATACATGATAGTGATATCAAGGTATACAATAACGTCTCTCAGTTCAGAGAGATCACATTCTATTTGGATTTTGCATAATAATCTCACCAAATTCCAAAACTTGTAGCGTGCATCAGTTCATTGATGCATCATTGCGCAACTTTGAAACTGCTAATTATGGCATTGAATTTATCAGCTCCATTAGCTCCAAATGAGTGGGTAATCTCTAGTGAGACCCTTGTTTTGACCATGAAGAGTCTACAACATTCACGTTGACCCCATACAAAAGAGTCTTGAAGATGCTCTAAGTGTGTTTGGAGATCAATATTTTGGGGGTTGTAACTCGAAGCTCATGAGGTCTATAAGTGAAATGTTGAATGCCATAGGATGGTGATGCCAAGGTCTACAATAACCTCTCTCATCTTAGAGAGATCACATTCCATTTGGATTTTGCACAATGATCTCGCCCAATGCCAAAACTTGCATTATATGCCACTTCATTTGTGTATCACTGCCCTACTTTCAAACTCCTGATCATGACATCAAATAATCAGTGCTTTTAGCTTTGCATGGATGGATGAACCCTATAGACACCCCTATTTTGACCATAGAGTCCCTATAATGTTTGCGACCACTACATACCAAAGCATCCCATAAGACCAAAGATAGGCTCCTAAGACCAAATTGGCCATGAATCTGGCTAATTATAGACATATTAAGGGACTATAAACATCATTTCAAATTAAACATATATGATATAATTTGAAATTAAATATTGCATTATTATTTGATACTAAAGGTTGATAAAACATTCTTCACAAATTAGTACATTTGAATTGGATATAACAAACATGATCAAAATGAATGGTATTCTATAAACATTAACAATACCCATGATGCACAATAAATTTAACAATACTACAATAAATTAAAATGTATATGAAAAAATATATATCAAAATAGATGTATCCATAGATAAATTATGCAAATATATATCAAAATACATAGATCCATATATAAATGTGGCTGATCATGCCATCAAAATATGTATAATATCAAATTTTTAGTATACAATATGGCATATGCCATCTCAAAATGTCTCATGATGTATCCTATGACAACTATAGTACCCTATGTTTTTGGTGGATCATCAAAATGCAACATCTTCACTGTACTATGTGGATCAAATGCCTCGTACATAAACAAAAGTGGAAAACCCAAAGTTAGTCTACTGAATTTATATGATTCTACATATATAACATTAAATTACTCAAATGTGTAATAATTAATTTTTTAATGAAGATTTATAGTTTCAAACTTTAATCATAAACACCTCTCTTGTCGACCTTCTATGGTGGTCAAGAGTCCTCTCATATGTCCTCGACAATGCTTGAACCTCATCAATTGTGGCCTATATATGTTCAATTTGTTCGAAATTTAGATGGAGTAACTGGGCGGGGGGGTGAATTAGTTAGCACAAAAACATTTCTCACAGATCCTTTAGATGTTTGATAAAACTAATTACTGCTGTCACTCAGTAAATATACTAAAAAATGTTGTAACTCGATAAGTACATAATATGTTTAACTTTGGCAGATCTAACATCAATAGTAATGAATTGCACACATGAAAGAAAATAAATGAACACAAGAGACACTAGCTTTAACGTGGAAACCCAATATGGGAAAAATCACCAATGTAACTAGTTACAAATTTTCACTCTTCTAAAGTGAGCCCTATTAGGAGCCAACCTCGTTAAAGGTTAAAAAACACACTATTAGGTGTGACCTTCTTAGAGGATTTAATCACCTTGTTAGGAGTGGCCTTGCAAGAGGTTTTAAAAAAATTCAATGGAACTATCACCTTGTAACAGGATTTACAACTGGTTGTTAAGCCAACTTTGTTAAGAGATTTTGGATCACCACTACAATGGTAAGAAAGTAAGACCTGTTTGAGATGCAACTGAATTGCTAAATCCAGATCTCTATTCTATTCATGAAAGCTTGATCCTTCCTAATCAAATATTACTTTGCTGCTCCACAAGGATATCTGGCCATCCTTCAAATTCACTCACACTTTCCTTTTCAATCAATACACTTGCATACTTGCATGCGCACACGCACACAGACACACACACACACACAAGAATCTCCTCTTGACCTTTCATATATACCATCCATATTATCAAGTTAGCTTAATTACAAATTACAATGACCAATAATCATTCCCATAGTTAGTTGGAATCAATAATTGAAACAATTAAATTTCATATCCCAAATCAACAAAATCCTTTGATAACTGACCTAGCTCAGTAAACACTAATCTTAAAATAATTTCTTGTGTTGACCAATAGACACTTGGTTAACATTGAAAACTTGCAAAATCCTTTGGCAACTGAGTGAACTCAGTGAACACTAACTTTGACCAACTTTCCTTTGTTAACCATGAGAACTTGGTAAATACTGCTTCCTACCAGAATTTCCTTCGATGCTAGAGTGAGCTTGGTAGACACAGTATTCGTAGAGTAATCTCTAGGAATGCTCAGTAGACAAGAGAAATTGTCTTGCTAACCAAGTGAGCTTGGTAAGCATAGACTAAAAAGTTATATGACATTTGTGTAACATCAAAGACAACACACAATTAAACAATTGTATCCAATAATCTCTGTCTTTGGCATTGATGGCAACACATCATAGCACAATGAAATTTGGAAACATGATTTTCTCTAATAGAAAGTTTCTCCCTCTGAGATTTTATACCATAAGCTTCTCTTTTATGTAGAAGTCTCCCTCTGTGAAGGAATTACATAGCTTCTTTTCAAAAAAAATTTCAAAAAGATAA
Source organism: Cupressus sempervirens (assembly GCA_028749045.1). Classification (NCBI taxonomy): domain Eukaryota; kingdom Viridiplantae; phylum Streptophyta; class Pinopsida; order Cupressales; family Cupressaceae; genus Cupressus; species Cupressus sempervirens. Next base: position 295,753,617 of record CM053784.1, read on the forward strand.
TAGCTTCTTCTCAAAACAAATTTTAGAAAGATAATAGTTGTAAACTCTCCCTCTTTGACAACACATGCCAAAGACAACACATACCAAATGATTATAAATGTACCTTGAGTACTGATTTATATGCAATGCTCTCTTGATTATGCAACATCAATTGATTGATCTTCAACTTAGTTCCTGTTGATGCATCACTAAAGCTTTACTTAGTGAGCTTTAGCTAGGGGAATGACCCCTAACTTACCTCTTAGATACAAGAATGCATCTTTAGGTAATGGCTTGGTAAATATGTCTACAATTTTTTCTTTTGATGGACATATTCCAATTTGATTTCTTTGTCCTACACTAATTCTCTAACAAAATGATATTTTATAGCAATATGCTTGGTTTTGGAATGCATCACTAGATTCTTAGATATGTTAATTGCACTTGTATTATCACAAAATATGACAACTGGTTCTTTGATCTCAACTTTCATGCCTTCCAACAACCCTTTAAACCAAACAATATTAGAACAATTCACTACTACTGCAACATATTCTGCTTCTGCTATGGATTGGGATGTGCAATTTTGATTTTTTCTTGTCCAAGATACCAATCTTTTACCAAAAAATAATGCTCCACCACTTGTACTCTTTCTGTCATCAATATTTCTAACCCAATCAGCATCAATAAACACTTTGAGGTCTAGATTTCCTCTAAGTTTATACCATAGACCATAGTCTGTAGTACCTTTCAAATATCTCAAGATTCTTTTGATTGCCATCATATGATTTTCTCTAGGTTTAGTTGAGAATCTTGCTACTATACCAACTACAAGAGTAGTGATAGGTCTTGTATTAACCACATACTATAATTTTTCAATCATTGATCTATATAAGGTCTGATCTACCTCTTTTGAATCATCATCTTTGGTAGCTTTAGTCCAGTACACATGGGGGTTCCAACTGATTTTGATTCTTCCATACCAAACTTCTTGAGTATCTCCTTGATATACTTAGATTGAGTGATGTAGATACCATTCTTGCTCTACTGTATCTACAATCCAAAAAAGAACTTAATCTCAACAAACATAGATAATTCAAACTCTTTGTTCATTTGCTTTGAAAATTCTTTTCATAGATCATCATTCCCTATAAATAAAGTATCATCCACAAATATTTTTGCCAATACAATCTTGTTATCTGGTCCTTCCTTGATGTACAAACTACTGTTATCATTAGTTCTCTAGAAACCAATATGTATAAGGTAGTTGTGCAACCTCTCATACCATGCTATAGGAGCTTGTTTTAGACTATACAATGCTTTGTGTAATTTGTAGACCATGTCCCTTCTACTTGGATCAATAAAACCTTCTGGTTGTTCAATGTAGACTTCTTCATCAAGAATACCATTTAGAAATGCAAATTTAATATCCATCTAATATACCTTAAATCCTTTATGTGCTGCATATGCAAGTAAAGTCCTGACATCTTCCAATCTTGCAACAGGAGCAAAAGTCTCATCATAATCAATGCCTTCTTCTTGAGAGTAGCCTTTACATACCAATCTAACTTTGTTTCTTGGTACCTTACCATCTTCATTCAACTTATTCCTAAATACCCATTTTTTTCCAATCACATTTTTATCTTTAGGCATAGGTACAAGAGTCCAGGTTTTGTTCTTCTCTATTTGCTCTATTTATTTATTCATAGCCTTAATCCAACTTTCATTTTCCAATGCATCTTTAACATTTCTAGGTTCAAAATTAGCAAGTAAACATGCACTTTTTAGTTTACTTCTTGTCATAGTACCTTCTAATTTATCTCCAATTATCTGGTTTGGTGCATGATGCCTCCTGACATACTTGGCTAATATAGGTTCTTTTCCTTTTCAATGAATTCTACTGTCTTCATTTTGAATTTCAACTTCTGGCTTTGGTTGTTCTATCTGTAGCTTGGGTCCTTCAGACTTAGTAGGCATTAGCTCGGTAGCTTCAAACTATGACTCGGGTCCTTGTGACTTGATTTGAACTTCTTCCAACTCAGTGATTGAGGAAGACTTGGGAGTAGAAGTCTCCTTATTGATAGATGTGTCTGGCCACATATCAGGTTTGATGTAAATGAATCTCTTGTAGTCTTCTGGTTCCTTTTTTCTTTCTTCTTTAGTCCTTTCTGTAAACTCATCAATTCTCACATGTGTGCTTTCTATGATTTTATGAGTGGAAAAATTCAAACACCTATATACTTTACTTCTGCAAGAATATCCTAAGAATATACCTTCATCACCTTTCATATCAAATTTTCCTTTTTTAGATTGTTTCAAGATATAACATTTACTTCCAAATACTTTCAAGTAACTTACATTGGGTTTATAGCCATACCATAACTCACAGGGAGTTTTATATGAGTCCTTCTTCAACTATACTTGGTTTAAGGTATGGACTACAGTATTGATAGCTTCCTTCCAATATTTGATAGCAATGTTCTTTTCAATCATTCAAATCCTTGCACAATCCATGATAGATCTATTTCTCCTTTCGATTATTCCTTTTTGCTCGAGAGTTCCAGGGGCTGATACCTGTCTTTTAATTCTTCTTTTAATGCAAAAGTTATTGAATTCATTGGAGATGAACTCACCACCTCTATCTAATCTTAAGCATTTTAGTCTTTTCCATATTTCTTTCTCTACTCTTTCCAAATACCATTTGAATTTCTCAAATGCTTTTAACTTTTCTCTAAGATACATAACACTCATCATTATTGAATAGTTATCAACAAAAAGAATAAAGAATTTTTCTCCACTATAGCTTTCTATTCCAATAGGTCCACACAAATTAGTATGCACAATTTTTAAGATATCTTCAGACTGATATTTTTTTCTTTTAAAACTAGTCTTTCTCATTTTTCCAATCTAAAAATTCTTACATAAATCAACATCTAGTTTCTTCAAACCAGGAACACCTCTTACTTTCCTAAATTTTCTTATTTTCACCATGTTATCAAAATTGACATGACATAACCTTCTGTGCCATAACTAACTTTCTTCAACTTGAGCAATAAAATATGAGCAATCACCAAGATCAAGATAAAATAGGTTACCTTTTGTTTGTTAACCTGATCCAATTAGTTTTCCTTTGTCATCTAGCAGTCTTGCCTTTCCATGCATGAATTCCACCTTGAACCCAATGTTGATTAGCTATGCCACATTCAACAGATTATGTTTTAGTCCTTCAACCCAATAGGTATTGTCACATACAAGTTCTTTGGTTAATGAGATTTGGCCTCTCCCTTTTATTCAATAAGGTTCATTGTTTCCAAACCTTACACTACCACCATCATAGTCTTTAAAGTGTTCAAACTTTGTTTTGTCACTAGCCATATAATGTGAACATCCACTATCTATGATCCATATATCATTTTTTTTCACATGAGAGATAAGTACCATGTTATCTTCATCATCAGTTTCATCTTTTAAAACAATGTAAACTATTTCATCTTCACTATCATTAGAATCCTTCACCATAAAACAAGTCTTCTTACCTTTGTTCCTGAATAATTTTGATTTTTGAAATCCTTCTTGCTATTGTACTTGTGACTCTTCTTTTCATCCCTATCTTTATTTGGACACTTGGCAGCAATATGACCAACATCTTCACATGAAAAATAGATTAAGGAAACTTTACCTTTGTATTTTCCTTTACCTCTAGAATATTTCCTTACAAGTAGAGTTTAAACAACTTCAAGGTCACTATCAAAATTTTCCTCTAATTCTTCTTCACTTTTTGACTGAATGTCTTTTATTTTCTTGCCTTTAAGTGAAAACTTGGCCTGAAATGCAGATTCAATATTCTTTGAAGTTGGAACATAATTGTCATAGTTGTCTAACTCAAAAGCTGTCAATCTTCCCACTAAGGTATCCAAAGTTATTTTATGATTTGTCTCACATCTCCTTTCTTGAATAATAGATACTCTAATTGCATAGATAGGGAGCAATATTCTAAGAAATTTACTTATAAAAATTTCTTCCTTGATTTCTCCTCCAGATGCTTTGATTGCATTGAAACTAGCTTTGATTCTTTCCACATATTTGACAACATTTTCATCTTGTCTCATTCTCATCTGATCAAACTATCCTCTAAGGCTTTCAGCTTCGGCTCTCCTCACATTTTCATCATCGCCATAGATGTCCTTTAGCTTATTCCACATTTCAAAAGTAGTTTTGTAGTCCTTGATATCATCAAATTCCTCATAGCTAAGAGAAGATGCAATATCTATCATCATGGTATTATGGTTCTTTTTCTCAGCAACATCTCCAATAGATAATGTACCAATAGGAGTTGTCTATTCTTCATCAAGATATTTGCATCTTGAATAACCAATAGAAGCCAAATGAAGTCTCATAAGTTCCTTCCATGCTGAAAAGTTTTCTCTATTAAGCTTTGGAATTTCTCTCTTGTAAGACATCTTGATCTTTAGCATAGGTCCTTGAAACCTTTCCTGCAAGCACCAAAAACTCTGATACCAATTGTTGGAAATGTAGATGGAGTAACTAAGAGGGGGTGAGGGGTGAATCAATCAGCACAAAAACATTTCTCACAAATCCTTTAGATGTCTGATAAAACTAATTACTGCTATCACTCGATAAACATACCAAAATTTTTTGTAAGTCAGTAAGTGCAGAGTATGTTTAACTTTGGTATATCTAACATCAATAGTAATGAATTGCAAACATGGGAGAAAAGAAATGAACACAAGAGACACTAGATTTAACGTGGAAATCCAATATGGGAAAAACCACGAATGTAACTAGTTACTAATTTTCAGTCTTATGAAGTGAGCCCTGTTAGGAGCCAACCTGGTTAAATGTTACAAAACACACTATTAGGTGTGACCTTGTTAAAGGATTTAGTCACCTTGTTAGGAGTGGCCTTGCAAGAGGTCTTAAAAAAATTCAATGGAACTATCACCTTGTTAGAGGATTTACAACTAGCTATTAAACCAACTCTATTAAGAGATTTTCGATCATTGCTACAATGGTAAGAAAGTAACAATGAAATGACCTATTTGAGATGCAACTAAATTGTTGAATCCAGATCTCTATTCTATTCATGAAAGCTTGATCCTTCCTAATCAAATATTACTTTGGTTCTTGACAAGGATATCTGACCATCCTTCAAATTTTCTCACACACTTTTCTTTCAATCACTTGCATACTCACACACACACGCACACACACACACACACACACACACACACACACACACACACACACACACACACACACACACACACACACACACACACACACACACACACACACACACACACACACACACAAGAATCTCCTCTTGATCTTTTAGATATACCATCCAGATTATCAAGTTAGCTTAATTAAAAATTATAATGACCAATAATCATTACCACAGTTGACTGGAATCAATACTTGAAACAATTAAACTTCATATCCCAAATCAACAAAATCCTTTGATAGCTGACCCAACTCAGTAAGCACCAATCCTAAAATTATTTCCTGTGCTGACCAATAGACACTTGGTTAACACTGTGAACTTGCAAAATCCTTTGGCAATTGAGTGAACTCAGTGAACACTAACTCTGACAAACTTTCCTTCATTAACCATGAGAGCTCGGTTAATACTGCTTCCTACCAAAATTTCCTTCAATGCTTGAGTGAGCTCAATAGACATAATCTTCATAGAGTAATCTCCAAGAATGCTCGGTAGACAAGAGAAACTGTGTTGTTGACCAAGTGAGCTGGGTAAGCATAGACTAACAACTAATATGAAATTTGTGTAACATCAAAGACAACACACAATTAGACAATTGTATCCAACACAAGTATGGTTGTCAAATGGATCTTCAACTTAAACTATACCATTATAACTACTAGCATACTACATTAATAACATCTAGTCAAGATTTCAAACTAAAAATTACCTCTATCAACCCCTCCTCTAGAAACAATGGCTACATGAGAAAAGATACAAAACTTTGACATCTAGCCTCCTATGCACTAGGTATTTCCTATGAGATGCAAAAGCCTAGTTGTTAATATCATGGAAATAAATTTTGTAATTTTTTATGAGAATGAGGAAAATAAAAAATAAATGATATATATATATATATATATATATATATGATGGGGCTCTCACTATGAATGGAAATGCCAAAGGGCTTGTGATGGTGAATCTTCCTAGACTCATCACCAGTAGCCATCCCCAGTACAATAAAGAATGCAATTAAATTTCATTGGCATACACATGCTATAAAACTATATCAATGTTTAATCACTTTGAAAACACCTAGAACTACCTTTCCCTTGTCAATGGGTTGTGCCTCACCCCCCACACTTTCCCCCCAACTAACAAGTGATACTTGCAAGATAAAAGAAACATTAGAATGTATATTCCAATATGAAGTAGAAAAGAAAATGTACCATAGATGTCTTAAGGCCAAATGAAATAGCTGAGAGCATGACATCATCAACCTGTCTGAGCTTCTCCTCAATAATTAATTGAACACAAAAGAAGATCACATACATGTATAAGTCTCTGTGGTTTAAAATTATTCTACTATAAAGATTAACTTTAAATTAACTACAATTTAACAAAAAAATGTACACACATACTGACATAGAAGGATCCCATGGCTCTGCATGCCCCTCCTATCTAATGTCATAGCTTATAGTCTCTATAGGCACATGTGCTATATCCTCCTCCCCATATAAAAATTGATACTTAGAATGATCACCAACATGACCGAGAAAAATATTATTACATGTTATGCAAGTATGGGGTACACAAACATGTGATGAGATTGTTGATGATGAACTTGGGCTAGCATCATCAACAAAAAGAGGAAATTCTACCCTAGTATGTGATATTGATATGTTACTCAATTTATGGATGACTCTAATAGTCTGAGAGCTATCCTCTATAATGATATCAGGATGCTGTACTAGAGGGGTAGGGGGGAGACATCAATAGGGGGACAAAAGTGCCAGGTTTCTTCTACGAGGAAAAGGGTCTATCATGAGGAGCTCCTCCTCCTACACCCATGTTGGGCCTCATGGTCTAGCAAATTCAATATAGAAATTTTTAATGAAATAAAATAAAACCTCTAGATTTCTATGTGGAGGTTTGTCAAAAACCATCCACCAATGATCCCAAAAGTTTGCACAAATAGCCTCATTTATGCACCATTTATTTGATAATTTGAGTTTTATGAATTTTACTAATTAACCAATTTTTTGGGTTCACAAAAAGGTTAACTATATCATCTTCGGTTATATTTAGGGCTGCAACCTCATCATAGTCCAATCTATCATCAAAGATGACATGCATTTTCTCATGCCTATGAAGAGCAAGATTTTGCTGATTGATAAGTGTTTGAATATTATTCACTATGGTATTTAATGTGGATAACATGGGAGCAAAAACATGCATATTGTTATATGTGACTTGAAAACCCCTAAGTTGGATCATATTTTATTGTATCAAATTTTTAATTCAAGGATGGTTTTGATAGGGCAGTGGATCATTTGGTGGAGGTTGAGGATTTTGATGGGGTTGTGGAAATTTTGGTGGAGAATTTTGCGGAACATTGTTTCATGGCTCAATGTTATCAACATCATCTAGGTCATCCATTCTTATTATATTGCAAAGAATCCAAAAATCACTATTTGTATTAATAGTTTTTAATTAAATTTTAAAAACCAATGATTTCTATTTAGAAAACCTAATTTTTAATATAATTCAATGAAAACAATCAAATAAACAAAAAAAATGGACTTACTTCAGGTTGCTTGGATCCTATACCTAATCTTAGATCATGTATCTAAAATGGGGGCTCTAGTTTGATCCAACACTAAGAAACAATAGTAAAAATAGTGCTTGGGTTTTTTGACTTAATTTTGTGGTCATAGGTTTTGGGTATCTGATCCAATATTAGGTGCCCAATAATATTGGATATCTGATATTGGATTGGGAACCTGATGTGAGATCAGATACCCAAAAAGGTATATTATCACCTTTTTGTTGGGAAGTACAATTGAAACAATTGTTATGTTGTCATTGATGTCAAACCTTAATTATTAAGATAGTTGTTATTTGATTGGAGTTTCATATCTAGATGATTGATGAAGAGGATTTGAGAAGGACATAACAAAAGCACCTAGAGAAAAGGTTGAGTTATGAGGAAACTATAATGGCCACTTGATTATTTATAATTTGACAAGATCAAGTGATTATTTAATCATGATACATGTGAAGAAGATAGGTTTACTAAATCCTTGAAGAAGTGATTAAAGAATGACCAAATGTGTAGGATTAACTGAGAAAAAGAGCAAAAGATTAAAGAACTTGAAGTTTATGCTGAGTCATGCTAGTATTGACTGAGTGCTAGTATAAGTTGAGAAAATTTAGTGTCAATCAAGCATAAATATTGAATAAGTGTCAGTATATGTGCCAAATAGAGAAGTTAGTAATGACTAAGTAATCCAATAATGATTGAGTGTTAGAACACAATGTTGGCCGAGGGACAACATTTGGCAATTTCTGAGGAAATCGTGATTTAGAGCCAACACAATTGATTTCTTGGAATATAGAAAGCTTGTTGAAGATAAGGATTGATGAGATATATCATTTAAATTAAGGGAAAGTTTCTTTACATGTTTCTATACAAGAACTCAATGAGAAGTTTTGAGAAGTTTCTAGAGAAGGAAAGAGGAGATAAAAATGATGGAAGGATTTGATGAATATGACCTAAACCTAAGATCTATGATGATGATTAAGAGAAAAAGTTCATAATTATCTACTTAAGGAGGTACAAGGGCTAAGATTACATGTGTGAGTAAAATTTTAGTTGAACTAGTGAAAACCTAGTAAGGTTGGAACAATTGTTGATGTTATTGATTGGTGAAATTTAGAAGGAGGCTAAGAAGTGTGAAGGGTGATTTCTTGAAGGAGTGCCAAGAAGATCATAGATATAGATGACAATGAAGGCCAGTCAGTGGATTAGTATGTGGACTAAATTGTGAGCTATATTTGTAGATTGAGATTTATTTTATAGATCAAACCTACTTTTACTTTCTAATGATTGTGTCAGTGAAAAATCCTTTAATCAAGGTTGACCTTATAGTCATATGTAAATCCTTTAATCAAGGTGGAATTCTAATGGAATCTTCTAAAGTCCTCTAACAAGGCCACTCCTAACATGGTGATTAAATCCTTTAACAATGTCACTTTTAATAGTGTGTTTTGTAACCTTTAACAGGGTTGGCTCCTAATAGAGCTGACTTCCGAAGAGTGAAAACATGGCTTCATGTTACTAGTGGTTTTTCCCACATTAGGTTTCCACATTAAATCCTAGTCTCAATTTGTGTGGATGTTATATGTGATGTTTTACTATTAATATTTTACATTTTACAATTTTGTTACTATTAAGACAATGGATTGCAAGTTTCTATTATTGAATGTTTACTATAGAGGTTGATTTATTGAGTTCTTAGATATGAAGTAGTTGAAGTGATTGAAAGTTCAATTGGTACATCTAGACCTTGGACAACTGATTCACTCCCCCCCTTTAGTTATTTTAAATATTCTAACAATTGGTATCAAAGCTTTGGTGCTCATGAAAAAAAAAGAAAAGGTACTTGGAGCAAAAAGATCAAAATGTACACAAAGGAGGTTCCAAGGTTAAATAAAGAGAACTTCCCTACATGGTAGAGTTTGATGAAGCTAAATTTGGAAGAAATTGGAGATGGTGGAATAAGCTTTATGGAAAATTAATATGTGGAGATAATAGTTCTTCCTTTGATAGCGTAGCAGATGAAAGAGAAGTAAGAACACAACCAAGCTATGTTGACATTGCATCAACCCTAAACTATGCCAAGTTTGATGATATAAAAGATTGCAAAAAAAAAAAGAAATGTAGGATGCAGTACGAACAATATATGGAGAAGAAAAAAATGCTTTGAGAGAAAAATTAGAAACCATGAGAGATAAGTTTGATGAAATGAGAATGATAGAAGGTGAGAATATTGTTCGGTATTGTGGAAGAATCAAAGAGGTTTAAAATTCTATAAGAGGAACAAATAGTAAGATCGATGATGAGACTATGATCAAGAAGGTACTGAGCACTCTACTTCCTATTTATGCTATTAGGGTCTCTAAAATACAAAAATTGAAATTTACCCCTAGCAATAACCTAACTTTGGAAGGTATAATTGGTAGGCTTGCTACATTTAAAATGTCAAATTTTGATAATTTCACTCCTATTACTATTGAATATGATTTCAAATCTCAATAGGTTCTTAGTAAGAAAGGACAAGGAAAATGTATGAAAGGTGACAATGATTTTTTTGATGATGAGCTTGATGAGATTGAAGCACTAATGGCTAGAAGACTTCCAAGAGGCAAAGGAAAATACAAAGGTAAACTTCCTATAATTTTTTTTTCATGTAACAAAGTTGATCATATTGCTATAAGGTATCTTGATAAAGAAGACAAGGATGAAAGAAGGGAAAGCACATACGTAGGAAGAAGAGATGATAGAGAGAATAGAAGGAAAAAGGACTACAAACAAAAAGGTAAGAAATCTTGTTATATTACTAAAGAATAAATTGATAATAAATTTGAAAGTAATGATGAAGAAGTTGTTTATGTTTCTATGAAAGAAGATTATGATGAAGATGAGAAAACTACATTAATCTCATCTTAAGTAAAGGTGATAGGTGGATAATTGATAGTGGTTTCTCACACCAAATTACTAGTGATAAAACTAAATTTGAAACCATGGAACCATATAAAGGTAGTTGTGTCAAGTTTGGTAATGATGCACCATGTCTTGTGAAAGGTAAATAATCAATGCAATTTACTGATAAGATCAAGTGTGCCAATGTTTATTGGGTTGAAGAAATTAACTATAACTTTGATAATTTCACTCCTACCAGTATTGAATATACTTTCAAATCTCAATAGGTTCTTAGTAAGAAAGGACAATGAAAATGTATGAAAGGTGACAGTGATGTTTTTGATGATGATCTTGATGAGATTGAAGCACTAATGGCTAGAAGACTTCCAAGAGGCAAAGGAAAATACAAAGGTAAACTTTCTATAATTTTTTTTTCATGTAACAAAGTTGGTCATATTATTGCAAGGTATCTTGATAAGGAAGACAAGGATGAAATAAGGGAAAGCACATACATAGGAAGAAGAGATGATAGAGACAATAGAAGAAACAAGGGCTACAAGCACAAAGGAAAGACATTTTGTTATATTACTAAAGAAGAAATTGATAATAAATTTGAAAGTAATGATGAAGAAGTTGTTTATGTTTCTATGAAAGAAGATTATGATGAAGATGAGAAAACTACATTAATCTCATAGTAAGTAAAGGTGATAGGTGGATAATTGGTAGTGGTTGCTCACGTCAAATTCCTAGTGATGAAACTAAATTTGAAACCACGGAACCATATAAAGGTAGTTGTGTCAAGTTTGCTGATGATGCACCATGTCTTGTGAAAGGTAAATGGTCAATACAATTGACTCATAAGATCAAGTGTGCCAATGTTTATTGGGTTGAAGAAATTAACTATAACTTGTTGACTATTTCATAGCTGAACAAATCAAGATACAAAGATGAATTCCATCACAAGAAGGCCAATATAGTGCCTCTAGTGTTTATAGTCTATACCTTGATGTATTTTGATTCAAGAGATACTTGTACTTATGTTATTATTTTGAAATTTGAGATGACTAAGGGTCAGATGTTATACTTTGATTCAATGTCATAGATGCTGTGTAGTTGATCATATTTGCATGTTGATGCTGTTTTGAGACAAAAATATGTTTTATGATGATATTTGGTTATCTAGTATTTGGACATATCTTTGATTATGTTATGTTTAATGTTGGAATTACAAGTGGGAAGAAAGTAAACTTCTAGAGGGGGGGGGGGGGGGGTGGGTGAATCAAGAGTTTAAAATTGGACCCATAAAACTTTCACCATTCATTCATCACATGTATTAATATACTAAAATAACATGTAAAGCATATGAATCTAAATCATGCAAACATATAATCAATCACACACATAACACTAGATATGATTACTCAGAAAGCCTCCAAGTGAGAAGGAAAAATTGGGGTGGGGATGACACCAAAAAATCTTCACTACTATAGAAATAAAGTGTATCCAATGAAGGTTACAATGGTTTGACCATGAATCATGATCAACCATGTGAAAGACCTACCTTGTTAAAGGCTTACAAATACTATTAAGTCCCACCTTGTTACAGGATTTCAACACCCTATTATAAGTGTTCCTAGTTAGAGGACTTAAACTTACAATTAAGTAAGCACCCTATTAAAGGATTTCATACAACCTCTTAGGACTACGCTGTTAAGAGATTTGACTAAAATCATATGTTAAAATGTCTCAGCATAGATCATGTGATTAGCACTTTCTTGCCATATAACATATCACCTCTACACAACGTCCTTTTGATCATTCATAATCTAATAAGTCAATGTTGTGTCTTTCTCTTATATCCTCTATTCTTCTCTAACTAATTCTACAATTCACTCTTACATCTAAGTCACCTTGAATTCTTTGCAAACTATCTTGTTCACTCTTCTCATTCAATCATTCAACCTTCTATCTACTCATTAAGAGTTTAGGGCTTCATCCTCCTTAAGAAGACTTTGGTGGCTTAGGGTTAGGTATGAATCTATGACTGATATTCATCTATTTTGCCACTTAAACCTTCACATTTTCTGATTGGTTGCATGTCATTACATAGGGAATCCAAATATAGATTCATCCTTATCTTTAAAAGATCAAAATTTATCCTATAGTTTACATAGTTGTTTGTGCCATTTCAAACAAAAATGTCAAAACTGTGTCACTCGACATATGAAGTCACTAATGCTCGACATGCACTATATTTCTGCTTCTGACTCGACACCTACATTACTTGACATCTACTATTTACTTGACACTTGAATCACTCAGCATGGTCTATCTATTTGGCACTTTAGTGACACGGCACATGAGTGACTTGGCACTCATTGCAACTTGGCATGGTCTAATATTTACATGTTGTGCTTGGCATATATTACTAGTTCAACATGAACTAAGTAAATGGCTTAAGTGTGTTGACACTCACTTGTCAAAACCAATCTGAGATAAAAAATCTCCCCCTTTGACATGAGTGTCAAAAACACTTGAATATACACAATCAATCTTAATCTTCTCGAGCATAACATATCCATGACTTGGCTTATTTACAAAACTTAAAAATTCCAAAATTCTATAATAAACTATATACCTCAAAATTGTTAACCCCCCCTGAGTTAATGTATTTGATTTGTATCCAAAATCTGTGCTCCTCCAAAATTTGTGCTCCTCTCTAACTTCAATGCACAATGTCTAATACTCTAACATCTGATATGCTCTATCTAGCATGGTTTATCTATATCTATTGCTTGCTATTTTCCTTTCCAAAATTGAATCTCCCCCATTCTTTGTCTTCCTCTATTTCTATCTCCTATTTATTCTTCCCCATTGTATATTTCTCCCCCTTGGTTATTTCTCCTTTATTTCTTTACTCTCCCCCTTTGTTTCCATCTCACCCTTTTTGACACTTATGTCAAATGGGTTATAGACTTATAGTGTATTTGTCCAAAAAGGATTTATGGACTTCCATTATGATCTTGAGTGCTACATCCCATTTTTCACATGCAATATCTAGTGACTTGATTTGGATTACAAGCTCAGTAGTAAGGTGCACTAGGCCGTCTAAGGTAGAAATATTGGGGTCTTTCTTTAGTAGGGTCTCAGCATAACCTAGTTCCTTGTGCAATATCTCCATGTGTGGGGTAAGCTATGCCTATATACATGTCAATTTGGCTCTTATGCTATCCTCATCTACTGTTAGTACAACTAATTGACTTTGTGTTTGAAGAAATGTTCTAAAATGCTTCTCACTTTGAGCTAGGTTCTAAGGTAGCTTAGTACCTGATATGTTAAAGTTTCTCTCTAGACTCAAAATATGATTCCTGGTCTCTTGAGTGAAGAGTGTAGGATCACATAGGTTTTTCTACAATGAGAATATATTCTCAAGCACCTTCTTTACATCTTTAACTTTAGTTGCCAATGCAACTTGAGTGAGTCCTATTTCACTAGATATCTTTTCATTGACTTTTCCTTGAAACTTTTCCTTAGACCATTCTAAAAGTTATGCAGTAGTATCAAGGTCTTCATTTGTGACCTTTTACATTATATTAGTTAGCTATTCAATTAGTAGCTTGGTCTCTTCAGGAGTTGGTAGGTTGAATTCATCTAGAAAGATGTCTTTAGTATCTTGAAGAGCTTGTTTCTGCATATGTTCTCTCCTAAGCATTTCTTGATGCTTTTTCTTCTCTAAGGTTTGTTGCAAAATGCTTATTTGTTCCATTGTCATTGTGTCATAGTCAAACTTTGGAATTAAAATTTCTTCATCAAGGATTATGTGTCCATAGTGAATTAACTTATCAAGCTTTGATGAAATAGGACTTGGCACTAAGATTTGTAATGGTATAGCTTCCATGCTTGGCTTCTTAAGAACTTATGCAGAAGGACTGCCAGATGTTGGTAGAGTTACTAATGCTTGGATGGCTTCCTATTCCTTCACCTTAGGTGTTTTCTCATGTTCTTTAGGCTTTCCCTAATCTATTACTATTACTTGAATAACACCTTGTTCTCATGGTTTAGGTACACATGAGTCTTTCTATCCTATTTTTTATTGTCTTGTAATTGTATCTTTATCTTCTTTCTATTTCTTCTCAATGGTATCAACTTTAACATTTGTGTCAACCTTAGTAGATGTGTCTACTATTTCTTGAATTGAAGGTTGTACACTAGTAAATAAAGGGATGACATAAGGTGTTTCTTGTGTTTTCACCTTTTCCCTTGTTACCTCAGTTATTGCCTTTTGCAACTATTCTACACTGACCAAAACTAGATTTTCATAGAGTTTTGCTTGGAGTGTAGATTGGTCTAGAATCTTTTTCAGATCTTTTGTAGTCAGTACATTTATGTTCTAAGATGAATAATCAAAAACATCGTTTATAGTTATGGTTTTTGTAGTTGCACTTGTGTCATGAGGGGGACTGACACTTGGCATTTGTGTGTCCTGCACACTTTGTTCATCTTGCTGCTATTCAACTATTGCCTTGTCATCAATTTTTTTTTCAATTTTCTCCCCAACTGTATCATCTTTTTCTTTTTCATCACCATTTTTCTCATCCTTATCATCTTGTTTACCTTCAGAGGGATCAAATTCTCCCTTTTTCACTATGGTCAACTCATAGATAAGTTTCCAAATTTGGATTGATTTCTTGACCACATCTTCAATATTATTTTGAAGAATGCCGGAGGTTCTGTATTTAGGTGTAAACCTAACAACATATCTTTTGATAACCTAAGCAATCTATCCCTTTGTTAGCTTTGGCATCACTTGAGCTAATGTTGTTTCTCTAATCTTCTTTTCAAATTTACACAGTAATGTCACTTTTACTCAACAATATCATATAAACCTTTTCATATTGTGTTGGAAAAATATAGTGGAGTCTTCTTAAATTTAGACATCATAGCATATGATGCCTCTTCCACTTGATTCTTCTCTTCTTTTCCAAGTTTCTCAAAATCAATATGCTTTAAACCAGATAAATCTACATTTCTTTTAATATTTTAATGCAAATTTTCAAGATCAAATACCCTGATTATGGCTTACCACTTAAAATTGGTTATTTTCATTTGATTCTATCTTGTCCTCATCTGAATCAAGCTGTACAACATATTTTCTTCTTTTCCTTTTTTTCTCTTGGCCACCTTACTCTATTTTCTTGGAATTTTCCTTGGCCTTTTGAATTGTTGTTTGTGTGTTGGCTTTGGTGGTAGGTGATGTGGGCTTGGTTGGGCTTGGTTTGACAATTTTCTTTTCCTTTTCCATTGGCTATGCCTTGGCCTTTCTCTTCTTTGGCTCAGCAAGAGTAGGTGCTTCCTAGGCTTCTTCTCCCTTGGTACCTTCAATTTCCTCCTCTTCCTTATCCTCTCCCATGCCTTGAGTCAATGCAAGATGCTATTATGCTTGTGCTTTTTCTTCCTCTTCATCCTCTTCTTCTTCATCTTCTTCCTCTTCTCCTTCTCCAAATTTAGCTTTTAGCTTCTTGACTAACTTATTCTTCTTCTTGAGTGTGGAGGTAGTTTCCAACTCCATGGTAATCTTTGATTTTACCATTTCATAGTTGCCAAATATCTTTGCACTTTTATCAATTTCCTTTCCTAGGAGTACTGTGATGGCTAAAGAAGCTTCATCAACATTAATTTCATACCCAAGTGGTCTTAACCATCTAACCCTTGGTGTCGCAGCTTGCACAAAAGTGTAATCAACATAAGCATATATCATAATAATTTTGCTCAACTAATGAAACTGGTATCCTCATTCTTTCTTTCATTGATTTCTTAAAGTCTTCAAAGTTACTTGTCATCAATGTTTCAAAATTTTCTCCCATCTGCTCAATGAACTCATTGATCTATACTACAATTGACCTATTGGTCTTCCATCCTATGGTACCAAAAGAAAGAAATATATTCTACACATAAAAGAATATATAGACTATAATTGAACCAAATTTGCATTGACCACTCTTGGTTTTCTTAATAGCTCCAAAATTTTCCATGAGTTGTTGTAATTGTAGCTCAGCCAGATCATATGTATGATATTTCTTTACAATCTTATAGCCAACATCCATAACTATGTAGGGTACACTATTTAGTCTACTTGATTGATAGAATTTATGAGAAATTACCCTTACAACAAATTTCAACAATGGATCTACAATAGTATCTATTGTCATGCCTCTCTTATTCCATTTTGCTCCAGTGTTTTTCTCTATTACTTCCTTGGAATCACTCCTTAGAGCCTTTGGCTGATCTAGGGTTGGGTAACCAGTAACCCTATGAATTATTCTTTTGGTAATCTTAATTGGTCCACCCTCCAACCATAAAGATCCATCATGTATTTGGCTCAACACAATTCTAATCCATTCAGTTTTAAATATACTAGGAAAATCTAGCGCACATGCTAAACCTATCATATGCGTCTCTTATTTCCATATCACCTATACCTCCTATCTTCAATTATAACACTTCCTTACATTTTACACCATAATAACATATGGCAGGATCATTGGCAAAGTTCCAAAAGGCTCTTGTTTATAGGCTATGTCAGGAATGGCCTTAAATATTGGTTGTTTCACTTCATTACTGAAAAGTTGGACATTCAAAACCTCTTTCCCTTCTACATTTTTTGAACTAGATGCCATTCTATCAAACTAGGGTTTATGCAAAAGTAAACTGCATAGCTCAGCTTATTATAAATACCTTGTGAAATCTGTATGCTAGTGTGAAATCATTGCCAAATTATCTACAATGCTTTAGACAAGTTATTGAATCTTCTTCTTCTTTGCTTACTCTTACACAAATTCAAAATGATGAATAATGATTAGAAATTGATCACATATCCTTTGAAAACCTTGAACTTAATGCTTAGTGCTTGTACATTTGTAAGCTTGACATTGACCAATTTTTAGGTTCACTCGACATCTATTGATATTTCCATCACTCAATAGCTGCTGCTAACTCGACATCAACTAGATAGTTTGGCAGCTTGACATCAACTAGCAATCCACTTGGCACACATATGAAAAATTTCATGCTTGATAACAACATGAAAAACTTCAAGCTTTAACTTGAATTTTTAACAACATCTTGCATCTTTATTCATGCTAATGTAGTCTTTTTAGTACTATCTCCTTTGGAACTGATGTATGATATAGCACTTGAGTATTAGTCCCATATACCTCTTGATTGCCTAGTTTGATGAGGCGTGATCACTTGACCCATTGGGTGATGTGATCCCTTCTCCATTTGATGTGCTGCAAGCATCTTTGTTTTTTCATGTCTTGTTCATCTCATCTCTAATGTGTTCAACATCTACCTTGGCTTTCTCTTTATCAAATTCACAACTTGGTGCCTTTGACCTAGTTGGACATTTCTTACTGATGTGACCTATCTTCAAATAGCTAAAACATGTAGTTTGACTAAACCATATTTTGTAGTTACCACTGAAGTATGTCCTAATACAATTCTCAAGAATATGTCCATATTCTTGACAATAGTGACAGCTATGTCTTGTATTGTAATCCCAATTATAAAAGTTTCTATAGCTTCTCACCTTTGTTGGCTTGTTTGATGACCACATGGATGTGAATCTGCATTCAAAAGCTCTATGTCCATGCTTTTGATAGTTGTAGCAATATCCTTCAAATATTTTTTTATGCATGGTTCTGGCTATGCATTCATGTGCCTGATGACCTTGCTTGTTGCACTTATGAAAATTAGTCATGTTTTTAGGCTTGACATTCTGATTTGTATTCTTGCTTCTACACACATTAGTAGTATGTTCTTTCTTACCACAATTATGAGAAGTGGGTTTGGAGTTCTTACATTTGATGTTCTTTTCTTCAACAACTTTGGATGATTCTCCTTCTTTAGTGCTTGTGTAACCCAATCTTGATGTATCTTTGTTGGATCTAGGGGATCTTAGTAATTGTTCAAAGCATTTGATGGCTTCATTTGGGTTGTTGAGACTTTTAGCAAATTCCTTTTCTCTTTTTAGGTCACTCTGTAATTGTTCATTCTACAGTTTCAATGTAGTTATCTCAATGTCCTTGACATTCAATTCATAGTTGGCATTCATCATTTGACTTAGAGTATCCAATTGCATGTTGGAAATCTTGGTTAACTCTATTGACTTCTCTTCCAATATTTTTTCTAGAATCCTTTTGTCTTCTTCAATCATGGCTTTGTCTTCCATGACTTTCTTCTTTTGTTTAGTCACCTCACATATTAATAAAACTTGTGATTCTTGCTCTATCTTGATATTTCTAATTTCCTCAGCTTGGATTCTATTCTTTTCCATTAGATCTGCAACTACTACATCAAATTCATTGGAGTTACCATCTGTAAATAGTTTGGTGGTGTTTATCTCTTTATATAGTGTGTCATTCTCTGTAATAGAAATATCTTTTCTTCTCTTCAAGGATTTCTTTAGTTCCTCTCTTGCCTCATTTAGTTGATGTAGTATGAGATGTATTTCAGTCTCATGGTTCTCAATAGTCTTCCTCAACTTGTGGACTTACATGACACTAGATATGATTTCTCAAAAACTCTCCATGTGAGAAGGTAAAATTGGGGTGGGGATGAAACCCACAAATCTTCACTACTGCAGTAGTAAATTGTATCAAATGAAGGTTACAATGGTTTGACCATGAATCATGGTCTACCTTATTAAAGGCTTACAAAGACTATTAAGTCCCACCTTGTTAGAGGATTTCAACACTCTATTAAAAGTGTTCCTGGTTAGAGGAATTCAACTTACAATTAAGTAAGCACCCTGTTAAAGGATTTCATACAGCCTGTTAGGACTACTCTATTAAGATATTTGACTAAAATCACTTGTTAAAATGTCTTAGCATAGATCCTATGGTTAGGACTTGCTTTCCTAATAACAGATCACCTCTACACAATGTCCTTTTAATCTTTCATGATTTGATGTGTCAATGCTATGTCCTTCTCTTATATCCTCTATTCTTCTCTAACTGATTCTCAATTCACTCTTACTTCTAAATCACCTTGAATGCTCTGCAAGCTATCTAGTTTTCTCTTCTCATTTGATCATTCACCCTTCTATCTACTCATTAAGAGGTTAGGGCTTCATCCTCATTAAGAAGTCTCTTGGGGCTTAGGATTAGGTATGAATCTATAGCTGAGATTCATCCATTTTTCTACTTAAGCCTTCCCATTTTTTGATTGGCTACATGTCATTACATAGGGAATCCAAATATAGATTCGTCCTTATCTTTAGAAGACCAAAATATATCATTAAGTCAACTCAGAAATGGTTTACATAGTTGTTTGTTCCATTTCAAACAAAAATGTCAAAATTTTATAACTCTGCATATGAAGTCACTAATGCTCAACATGCACTATATTTCTACTTCTGACTCAGCACCTACATTACTTTGCATCCACTATTTACATGATACTTGAATCACTAGGCATGGTCTATTTTCTCAACACTTGAGTGACTCGACACTCATTACAACTTGGCATGGTCTAATATTTATATGTTGTGCTTGGTATGTGTTACTAGTTCAGCATGAACTAAGTATATGACTTAAGTTTGTTGACACTCACTTGTCAAAAACAATCAGAGATCAACATTTAATGCTATGGTTATTTACTTATTTTTTTTATTATGCTTTATATGAACATGAGTGATGTAAATGGATTGTTTTAGTAGAATTGAATAAATGATTAAATTAGGCATTTAATGCATTTATTGCTTCGGCTATGTTATTATATGCAATTTCACATGAATACATGTTTTAGTGTACATGATTTATATCCCTAGTAGTGGCACACAGAGTTAATGATTTAGTTGTTCATATTTTACCAATGTCATCCATGTATGGTCAACATATCCTTAGTTTAGTGTTTAAATTAAACCTTTTGGTGATTATTAAATCCGAACTCATTTTCATTATGTGACTAGACTTGTGAACATGTCTATGCTTTTAGAGGTTTGCATTGTCACGAAGGTTGTTTAGGAATTTCTATGATTTTGTGTTTTTGGGCTTTATTTTATTTTATTTTTAATTTATGGTAGCTTTTCCATAGGTGAATTCCAATTAGTTATAATAAACTATTTTTGTTTGGGTTGATTTAGAGTCTAACAAGTTTAACTGGTCATTTACCCTAATCGATCATTCACTTGAAAAGTGAATAAGTATTGAAAGAGGAAATTAAATCCTCACTTCTCACTTTTGCAAATCACAAATTTGAGAGATTTTTCCAAAATCCTCTTCTATAGGATTAGTTTTCTATTCATTGTGAGAGTTGTGGGTGTGGGATCTTCACAAGGTCAGTCTCATTGTATCTAGCTTGGGGAGACCTTGCTTTGTCATGATTTTCAGAAGTTTTTGTGGGTTATTTATTTTATTGGGTTATTTCTTGTTTCTACCCCTTTTAGTGTTAGGTAGGGCTCTCCTATTTTCATGTTTCGGCTCAGTTTCTACTTCTATTTTTGGTAGCTATTTGTTAGGAGGCTGAGAACTAGTGTTCCCCTCTAGTTATGATTGCTAGTTCTACCCAGTAGGTTAGGTATGAATGTTTTCCCAATTTTTGAGATGAGGATTTGGAGTTTTGCATCATTATACTAGCCATTTTTTCATATGGTGTCCGAACCAAGTTTTTATTGGATTTTCATGGCCTTTCTACCCTAAGACAAAATGGGTTTTATTTTTGAAGTTTTACAATTTTGGGGTTTTTACCTCATTTTGTGTACCCCCCTATTTTTAAAGGTTTTCTTGGTATGATGTTAGTTGTGGACCTAGATCATCCTTTGGGGTGACAGTTAGATCATTCTTTAACTTTTATTTTGCATTAGGATATGTGCTTGACATTTTTCCTCTTGAGATTTTTTTTGGTTGAGCAATATCTTGCTTGTGTTCTCATCCAGTCCTTGTGTTATGATCTTCATGATGGTGGTGCACCACACACAAGAATGTGTGCATGCATTTTTTGGGTGACTTGTGAGGCCATGAGGCCTCACCCGGATCGTCATGGCATAAATGACACATTTGTATTGTGATACTTCTAGTTCAACATTTTGGTACACTTTTGAGACTATAAGGTTTATCATTCTAATATATGCATTAGGACCTAATTGATTAGATTAATGATTTCCATTTCATGTTCTAAATCATTTCAATTAGAAAATTTGAATTCTGAAGAAATGGTAAGGCTACTTGCTTTGTAGATATCCGGGATTTGGATATTCAAGACTTAGAAGGAAAATGTCTTATTTCAGTAGTGTTGGCAATTACAAAATATACTAAGGACCTAATTTTATGTGTATGTAATGATCAAACATATTTTAAAACTATATTCTCCACTTAGTTTTATTTGTGTCTTATGAATATTTATCCTAATTGATTTATCTCCGAGTAAATGTTTTAGGGAATGGCAATTGAACCCATACTATGATGATGAGATGCCATTATATTTTAGGTACTCTATAGTCATTTCTGGATACATATGAGTTCATGAGGGAGTTTCCTTAGAAAGGTGTCGATTTATACCATTATGAAAGCTAAGAATTAATAATATAAAGATGGTAACCAAATGCTAAAATTTTCCTAGATAATGTTTGCTTGTATGAATATGCATATGGTTACTTGGGCAAAAAAGAATCATTACAAATTGCGTATGGAAATTCCATTAGATGAAGAAGTGTTTGCAAGGTAATAATATTGGATGGTAATAAAATGCTAGTGTTTATTATTCAAAGTATATTGGAAACATAGGATGTAGTTCTTTGACTTGATGATTGAATTCAAACATATGTTGACATCATTATGTTACATCCTAGGTAGGTAATTGTTTCTATGAGTTATACTCCTAACTCTATTATGCTTACCCCTCTATGATGAGTGACTATTTTAAGTAATTTTGTGAGGGATAATTGATCTAAAAGGATAAAATGTGGTGCAAGGACCCACTTTGATCCCATAATAGCACTTGACACACTTTTATATCAGGCTCAATTTGTTGATAAATTATATTGATGACTAATGAATTTGACTACCATGATAGGAATGAATATTGTAGGATGTAATATTTTTACATGTTGATTTATGATTTAAATGCAAATAAATGATAATTTGTTAATTATGACTTAATGTAATATGAAGATAAATGTTAATTTGATCATGATGATTTAATGTGATACCTAGATAGATGTTGATTTGATTTTGGTGATTTGTAATATGCAGATCCTGATATTCTTACATTTTGAATAATTTATTTGAATTTAAGATTATGTAACATTTGAAATTATGTGCAATTATGATATTTATTTATGTAACCTCCTTGAACTACTGATGCTTGAGTTGAATGTGCAGGAAGTGGAACCATGGAAATTCTTAGGGGGAAACTAGTTCCAAACCTTTGTGAGCAAAATTTAACTAAGGCGAATCTTTGGAAGATTCAAAAGCCTCATTGTGAAAGTATTTTCCTTTGTAAATGTGGAGTTCTTTCATGCGGAAATCTTTAATCATAAAGATGCGTTAGGGGGCATATCATGGTGATGTAGAATGTATTTTTTGTCACTTGACACTTGTGAATTTTGTGTGCAAAAACATGTCATCTAGGGTTGTGATTATGATGGAGTTTTACCCTAAAATTAATTACCTTGTTAATGAAGTAGCAAACCCACTTGACAAGGGGTAGGATGGGTCACCATCATAGGAAATTTGAATCTGGACTTGCCTAGGGTTTTAAGGGGTCCCAAAGTGTCTTTTAGGTGAAAATAAGTTACCCATACGATAGTACATCATGTCAGGGACCTAATTTTGATCATGTGAGTGCCAAGATAGCTTAGGGAGCCCCTTTACCCATGCATTATTCCATCAATTCGAATTTGGAGTTGTCATATGTGTTTTCCCTATGTTCCTACTAAGTCAAAAAATAGAAAAGTTAGAGGAGACAAATTTGTAAGAGAAAGTGGCTTAGTGTTTTTGCTAAAAATAGTTAGTGTGAATGCCTTATTAGAGGGTCTGGGAGAAACTAGTAGGGTGTTCACCCACTCTCTAATTTTAGAGATAGCTAAGTTTTGGAGGGAGATGAAGGGAGCTCTACTACAACTTTCTTTACCCTAGCTTGGACCAAGGTTAGTGTTCCAAACCATGCTTCATTCTCATTCTTGAGTATTGTAAAGTAGATCTGCAAGTATGAGGAATGTGTCAAGGGAGTATACATTATAGTGGGAGTCTTGCATCTTGGATTGATGTTGTGTTGTGGATTGTGAGAATATGTAGTATTCTTGTTGCATTGTGGATTTTGATATTTTGATTTGGCATTGTGAGAATGTGATGTGATCTTGGAGATTTCTTCTTGGTTTTTTCTTTGCTTGTTTCTTCTCTTTTATTTCTTGATTGAATGTAAATGTTGAATGTGCTTAAGGGTGTGAATGCTTCACTCACCCTTGGGAGGGAAGAGAAGCCTTGGGTGAAGGGCATAAGTTGGGCTTGACATTGCAGTTGAGAAAAAATTACCTCATGATGAGGATTGTTAATATCATGGAGTATGGGCTCCATTAAGGCAATGAATCTTGTTTGTTTGGGAGGTACAAGGAGGTGTTGTTTGGGAGGAACAAGGAGGTTTTGGTGAATGCGGAGATGAATTTTTGAAGGCCTTGGAACGAAAATACAATGGCCATATTTTTTTTATGTTTATGGTGGCCTTGAGAGGCAAAATGAATTGGCAATATGTTATTTATGTTGTTATAATATCTCCTCTTTGGAGAATCATTGTGCAAGCCATGGGAGGGCGTTGATTATGTTTTGTGTTTTATTTTAATGTAGAGTTTGGTGTAGTATGTGTGTAACCTATTTGGTTCTTGTTTCCCTTGCTCGGTGGGTGGCTTCATAGAAGCCTAGGTTGGGAGGTGAGCCTCCATGGTTCCTTGTGTGGATGTGTTAGGTGCAGGACTTGAGAAGATGCAACCTTTGGAAAGTATTAGTGCCTCACCCTTGATAAAGTGAAGATGATTCATTTTTATGATGAAAAATCATTATTCATGTCATCTTTCTTGGGATAAGATTTTGTAAAACCCCATTGTTATTTATTATGATGTAAGGGGATTGTATCATTATTATTGAAAATTTGAGGAAAGATTAGGAAGTTGTATATATATTCCAATTGTAAAGACATGGTTATTGATTTGTTATGGAAAAGTTTAGTATGTTTTGTAGAAGAAATTGAATCGTTGTTATCATTTGAGATTTTGGAAGAAAGCATTGAAAGATTATATACCTATATTGAAACCATCTATGTTAGATTTGATGTGTTAGGAAGAAATATTGTATGAGATCCTTCTCCTTGATGTATTTGTAGGTATGTGCTTTATAAAGGTTATACAGATCATGATATGGTGAGAATCAAGATACATAGGTTGCAGTGAAAAGTTTTATGCTACACATTTCACAATTTGAAATGAAGATTGCCATGTTTAATAATTCACTATACAAGTATTTGTTCACTTGGCTCTCAAGTTCAATCAAGGTTGCTAAGAAGATAAAACCATTCTAGCAATCAATATACTCACAAACACAAAGAGGAAACTATGATGTAATGGAATGAAATTCTGCATGAGTAGAAAGAATGCATATTTCCACCTTGCTGTAGGTCCACATTTTCCTTTCTAGAAAATGTATGGGGAAGAAGACTAATTCCTTCCCCATAATATAGAGAAATAAAATAATTAGCATCTTATACACTAGGACCTAGTACACCTAATATCAATAGAAAAATATATTACATCCTAAGAGTGAATACTTAAACATTACAAGTACCTATACCCTAAGTACCAAGGAGAAACTCATTAAGTCATGTGACAAGAGGTCACTATCACTCCAAATTCAAATGAAATTAATACTAATACAAATAAATACAATAAAGTAAGCAAATAAACCAAATAAACACACTTACTAAACAAGTGAGAAATCAAA
Organism: Cupressus sempervirens; assembly: GCA_028749045.1. NCBI lineage: Eukaryota > Viridiplantae > Streptophyta > Pinopsida > Cupressales > Cupressaceae > Cupressus > Cupressus sempervirens. The sequence goes on from CM053784.1 coordinate 295,779,289, forward strand.
TAAAAATAATAATCACTAAATCAAAAGTTGTTGCCCTATCAAGTCAAGCTGACCACGACACTGCAAATGCAAAACAAATTAAACAAACATAAAAAAATTGGATGTGACTAGGCATCCCCATCCTCCCTCCATTTGCTTGGCATGTGGGAATTAAGGTATGGGGGCTGTTCGCTATTCTAACATAAGTCAGGAAGCTTCTCATTTGGCACCCACTTTATGGGAGAAGAGTAAAGTTCCAACAAATCATAATTTCCTTGTTTTCTTTAATCACATCATGCGTTGGTAAGTGGATCACACCTAGTATGTGGGGCCTTTGGGGGGGAGGTTTTGAATTTTGCACCCACACCCCATACTTGGAAAAAAGTGAAATTAATGCCTTAGCAACACATACCCTTATGCAACACATGATCCTATGCTCTAGGTTATGATATAAGTCAGAAAACCCTTATCCTCCTCTTAGGCACATCATCTCATGACTAAGGGTAAGGGAGTCAATGTTATCATTAATACTTGTGCAGACTGTGGACCCCACCTAGGTGCTTCATCTCCTTTCTTGGGTGCATACAATATGAAGTATAAAGTAGCCTTTCTCTGACCAAAGTCAAAGGATCCACCCTTGAGCACCTCCAACCTAGGTAATAGGGAATGCGCTATCCTAGGTGAGTAGGTGATTTGAAAAGAGGATGTAGCATTTAAGATAAGTTAGTAGGCACCTATCTTGTAGTAGGAAATGTTGTTGTATTAGATGGAGTAATTAGTGTTGTTTTAGGTTGTAAGCCATGTATTAGTAGGGGTATTAGGAAGTAAGGTGGGAACTTAGTAAAATATGTTACTCTTAAATGAGACTTGCTAGTAATGTTTTGGGGTTGGATTAGTATATAAATACATGTGTTAGTAGAGAGTTGTGATTAAATATTAAGGGTGGTAGATGTTAGAAAGTTAGTAAATTTGGATGTTGTAATTGGTAGTATGGATATGTTACTCATAAAATAGGGTCTAGTTAAAGGGAGTTGCAGATAATGGTTAGGATAAATGGAAAAGAAACTTAGCTAGCTTTTAGATAGACTTTTAAATGATGACACCTTTAGTAGCACATTTAAGTAAGTGTCATTATTTTATGAGTTTTGTTATCTTATGTTATGTGTAGTTCAAGTTAGGCAAAAAAGAGGACATAAGAATAGTTAATTAAGGAATTTAGGAATACCAAGTTATATTTAATGAATGATGAAATTTATTATATTTTATTATTTTTTAATTTTAGGATATGTAAAGAAAAATTAGTATTTAAAAAAAAGGGGTTAATGGAATTGTTGGGAATGATTAAGTTGGCATGGGGGAATATTAATGCAAATCTAGATTATTGGAATTGTAGTGGAAAAATAAATAAATAAATAAATAAACAAATAAAACAAAATAAAAATAAAAATAAAAATTGTTGGTTGTCTTTTGCCCTATTAAATTTAGGGCATGACAGAGGCTCAATATTACATGATACTTCTGGGAGTTATAATCATTTGATTTGGGTTGGGAATGTTCATTCCTAAGGGCACTTAATGTTGGATGAGCATGGGTAGGGGAGGGTAGCATATGGAGGGGGCTTCTATCTCACAGCCTGGTGATCATTGTGCCTAGAGGGTTGGCAGAGGAAGTTTTAATCAAGTGATAACTAAATAAAATACTGAGTGGTAATAAAACTTAATATAATAAAATGTTCAGTGTGAGAGCCTTTCGTTGAGGAGTTGAACCACATGATCTAAGCTAGGGATTTTTGATGCCAAGTGACTCTCCATGATGTTAGCCCCTACATAGTAACCCATTGAGTGTGTGACCAAGACCTATAGTACTTGCATTATCTCATGTTCTTGGTTTCAGTCATTATTATTATCTAGTGTGAGTATTAGCCATGGATGTTTTGGTTTATGTGTGGTTGTGGTTGGATCATTATCTCCATCAACATGATGGGAGTGGACCTACAAGTTCCATGTGGTTGGCAGACATAGCAACCTTAACCACTACTGGGGCCCAGTGTACATAGATGGTCTATTGTTCTAGTACAACTATTTCTTGATGCTTTCACTTGATACTTCAGGTCTGGAGTATGTTTTCTTGTGATTTATACTTTCATTGGAATGTTTGGATATCATGTTTAGATGATGTTAGTTTATTGACACATTCCCTTACTATGTTGTTTAGCATATGATTACATGACATTATTTTTTTAGTTGGAGTATCTATTGCTTACTAGTTAGCATGTTAGATTCACTTGTTCTTATGATGTTATTACACTTTAGTAGTGATGTCCTCATAAGACAACTTTGACTATCTAGTTTGTAGCTTGGGATGTTATGTCTAGGGGATGGCTAGGACCTTTGAGGTCTCATGATGCTATTATGGTTGGGAGGAATTGTGCAATTAGTTTTGTAATTTTAGTTCATTGTGATGTTTCTTTTAGTTTATTTCCTTCATTGCTATATTTAGATGGTTAGATGTAGTTTTCGTCTTGCAATTATAGTGTTTGAGTGTCTATGCCTCGATTTGTGGATCTGATACTCCCTAGTGTGGAGGAAATTCATTTCCTAGCTTCTTTCCTTCATTGTTTTGGCTTTATGATTTGTATTCTCGCATGAAATTGTACTTTCTTGTGTGAGAGTGCAAAAGTTTGCATGGTGTCCCGAGTTTCCTTATGTGGCTCATAATGTCTTCTCACATGGAACTCCACACTATTCTTGGGTGTTTTGGTTGCTGGGAAAAGAACTTCCTTGCTCCATTTGGTGTATTTCATCACATAAAAGAAAAATCCTCATGTGGCATATTTTAGTTCCTTGCACAAAATTATGTTAGTTGTGTTTCCTCACACGAAAAATAAGGGGTCTCTCCACTAGTTTCCAGGGAACACAATTTGGTGCTTTAAGTACCCTTTGGGCTTGCTTAATTTTTCATGCTTCAACAAATCTATGATTCCTTGTTCTATTGTCATCTTTGGTTATGTTTCTCTATTTATGTGTGTTAGTTTGGTAGTGGTGTTTGGAAATTCATTGGTTTTCAAGATTGTGGTTAAGTCTTTCTTTATGATCCTCATATGTTGAGTGTTGTGTACATCCAAACTTGTTTAATTTTTAAGTTTTTTTAAATCTTAGATTGTATTGAATCCTTTTTCCAAAGATCTTTGGGTGGGGCATTACATCCAATATATTCAATGCTACTGGTGAACTGATTGGAAGTGGTAAATAAGCAAGAGGTAACTTGTTCTATCTAGATTTATCTGATGAGACATGTTTGTTTACACAAAATAAAGATATATGGTTATGACATAAGAGGTTATGTCACATGAACTTTGATAATTTGGTAAGCATTAGTAAGATGAAAAGAGTAAGGATTACAAAGATTGAAGTAAAATAATAATGGTATGTATAAATAATGTCAATTGGAAAAAATGACAAATTCTAGTTTCAAGATAAAGATATACACATCTAATGATATTTTGGAATTGGTTCATGCTGATCTTTGTGGACCTATTAGTATGAAAAGCTACTTGGTGATAATTATTTCATTCTATTTGTTGATAAATATTCTAGGATAACGACTATGATGTTTCTTAACAAATTTTTTGATGCTATTTAGTTGTTTAAGTGTTATTTGGCTAGAGTTGAAAAGGAAACAGGAAAGAGTCTAAAGTGCTTGAGATCTGATAGAGGTGGAGAATTTATATCTAATGAATTCAATATATTTTTCAATTATAGATGAATTAAAAAGAAGATGTCAACATGTAGGACCCCTCTTTAAAATGGAATAGAATAAAGGAGAAATAGTAGACTATTGAGTAATAAACTGTGGGTGTCAAGCGTTAGCAAAATTATGTTGAGGTACCTAAAGAAGATATCGAACATTAGGAAGACATTACTAAGAAAGGAAAACCTGAAACTAGAAGTAAAGATACAAAATGAACTTGAAATTAAATTTCAAGATGAACTCGTACAAGTAGAAAGAAGAAAAGAACCTACACTAGAAAAGTATGTGAGAAGACACCATACACCTAAGAATACCATTGGTAAAAAAGAATCTAGCATTATGAAAAGGAAAAGATTGAGAAGTGATACATGTCTACTCAGTGAATTTGAGCTCAAATCAAGGAAAGATGCTTTGGAAAATGAAGATTGGACTCAAGAAATGAATGAAGAAATTGAATATATAGAGAAGAACAAAACCTAGACACTGGTACCTAGACCTAAGGATACAAATGTTATTGGAGCAAAGTGGATATTCAAGAACAAGCTAAATGAAAAAGGTGAAGTCACAAGGAATAAGGCTAGACTGGTATGCAAAGGATATGCACACAAAGAAGAAATTGACAATGGGGAAAAATTTTCCCTAGTTGCAAGCTTAGGACTAAGAAAACTACTTGCATATTTTTCTTATAAATGATTTAAAGTGTAGCAAATTGATGTCAAATGTACATTTTAAAATGGGATACTGAAAGAAGAGGTTTACCTTGAACAACTAGAAGGATTTGTTGACCCTAGCAAGAAGAACATGGTATGCAAACTACATAAGGCTCTATATGGTTTGAAAAAAGATCCTAGAGCATGGTATGAGATATTGCATAATTATTTGGTAAAGATGGGATTTGCTAGAACTAATGATAACATCAATCTGTACTTGAAGAATGAAGGTGGTAAAGGGATACTACTAGTTGAATTATTTGTTGATGATATCATATTTGGAGGACAAGATACATTATGAAAATCATTTGTAGATGAGATGAGGAAATAATTTGAAATGTCTATGTTTGGAGAGATCAAATTCTTTTTTGGTTTACAAGTATATTAGATGAAGTAAGGTATCTACATTACTCAATCAAAATACATCAAGGTGATATTGAAAACATTTGGAATAGAAGATTCAAGACTAGTAAGTACACCTATGGCTATACGACATAAGCTATCTAAGAATGATGATTCTACTGATGTGAACCAACCATTGTATAGATCAATGATTGAAAAGTTACAATATGTTCCTCACAACATGCTTGATATTGCATTAGTAGTTGGGATTTTTGCAATGTTTTCTGCAAGTCCTAAGGAGAATCACATGATGGAAGTGAAAAGGATACTAGGATATCTGAAAGGATCATAAAACTATGGCTTATATTACAAGAAAAATAATAAGTTTTAACTAAAAGCGTATACACATGCAAACTAGGTAGGAAATGTTGATGACATAAAGAGTACAAGTGCAAGAGCTTTCTTTTTAGGCAAGAGACTAATTTCATAGACAAGAAAGAAGTGGAATTATATTTCTTAATCAACATTAGAGGCTGAATAGGTAACAACAACAATGAATTGTTCTAATATTGTGTGGATCAAATAATTGTTGAAAGGGATGAAGGAAGAGATCACTTATTGTATTGTTATCTATTGTGAAAATATAAGTGCTATAAACATATCAAATAACCTTGTTATGTACATAGAAACAAAGCATATTGCTATCAAGTATTATTACTTAAGAGAGTTAGTTCAAGAGAAAGAAGTGAGATTGAAATATGTGAACACTAAGGAGCAAATAGCTGATATTTTCACTAAGGCATTACTAAGGATGCACATGAGTATCTAAGAGTTAAATTAGGGGTGATTCCCTTGGATAAGGATACTTAAGCTCAGTTGGATCTCTACATCAAATGTGTTGATTAGAATATCTTACAAGTTGATGCATGATGTCTTACTTTAGGTGTTGCGTAAAGTAGTGAAAGAGATAACAATGTTGTATTAGTCATCAGAAAAAATCATAGATGATAAATTTGGTACTGACATAGAGATATCTACATGAAAAAAATGTATGAGATAGATGAAGTGTCTTTAGAATTGTTGTTAAAGAGGGAGATATTGATATAGTTACCATTATGGGATGATATTGAAGTAGTTACCTATGCATTGATCAGAAAGAGGGAGCTTATATCAAGAGAGAAGTAAAATATGATAGAGGGAGCCTATGTGAACTACATGGATGAGAATTAGAATGAAACTGAAAGAGAGAGATTGTTGGACATAGAGGGAAATGCTTGTAGTAGTACATCTTTTAGATTATATGGTAACTAGAGGTATTTTCATTAATGCCAAAGAGAGAGATTGTTTGAAACTACAATTGGACCAATTATTATGTTGTCATTGATGTGAAACCTTAATTAGTAAGATAATTTCTCTATGATTATAGTGCCATATCTAGATGATTGATGAAGAGAATTTGAGGACATAATAAAAGAACCTAGAGAAAAGGTTGAGTTAAGTGGAAACTACAATGAGCACTTGATTAGTTAGTTTTTGACAAGATACAATGATTGTTTAATCACACTACAAGTGAAGAAGATAGTTGTATTGAAGCCTTGAAGAAGTGATTAAAGAATGACCATATGCGTTGGCTTGGGGAAGCCACAGAGAAGAAGATTAAAGAACCTTAAGTTTATTCCTAGCGATGCTAGTATTGACTAACCACCAGTATAAGATGAGAAAATGTAATGTCGACCGATCATCATTATTGATCAAGTGTGAGTATAAGTGTTGAATGGAAAAGTTAGTAGTGATTGAGTAATCTAGTGATGACTGAGTGTCATAACACAATATTGGCCGAGGGATAATATTTGACAATTTATGAGAAAATCATGATTTCCAACTGACACAGTTTATTTCTTGGAATATGGAAAGCATGCTAAAGATAAGGATTGATGAGCTAGATCATTTAAATTGAGGGAAACCATGTGTACACATTTTTTTACAAGAATTCAATGACAAGTTTTGATAAGTTTTTAAACGAGGAAAAAGGAGACAAAATGATGGAAGGATTTAATGAATTTGACCTAAACCTAAGATCTATGGTGATGATTAAGTGGAAAAAGGTCAAAATTTCCTATTTGAGGAGGTATAAAGGCTAATCTTACTTGTGTGAGCAAAAGGTTAGCAGAATTGGTGAAGACCTAGTAAGGTTGGAACAATTTCTGATATTATTGATTGGTGAACTTGAGAAGGAGGGTAAGAAGTGTGAAGAGTTATTTCTTGAAGGAGTACCAAGGAGATTAGAGCCGTAGATGAAAATGAAGGCCATTCAATATAGACCAACATGTGGACCAAATTGTGATATGTATTTGAAAAGTGAGATTATTTTATCAAATCAAACCTACCATTACTTCCTAAGCATTCTATCAATCCAAAATTCTTTAATCAAGGTTGACCTAATAGTCATATGTAAATCCTTTAATCATTCTAATAGAATGTTCTAAAGTCTTCTAATAGCACCACTTCTAATAGGGTGATAAAATCCTTTAACAATGTCATGTTTGACAATATTTTTTGTAACCTTTAACAAGGTTGGCTCCTAACATAGCTCACTTCAAAAGAGTAATTCAAATGGAGCGAAGCTTGTTGTGGTGTTCTACATTTTCCTATATACCCATAGTACTTCTTGAAGATGAGATGCCCAATCTTTCTTATGGATTTTTACTATCTTTGTCAAAATTTCTTCAATCTTCCTATTGGTTATTTTAGTTCATCCATTAGCTTGGGGGTGGTAAGGGGATGACATACAAATCTAATGGTGTATTCATTCATGAGTATATTGATGAAATTTGAGGTGAAGTGGGCACCCTAATCGGTCACTAGTTCCCTAGGGACACCAAACCTTGTAAAAATAGCTTCATACAAAAATTCAGCAACATTATTGTTCTTAGCATATTTCATAGGTTTTTTTTGTCCATTTCATAGGTTTTTTTTGTCCATTTAGTGACATAATCAGTACAAACTGGGATGTTAGAATTAAATTTTAATGGAGGTTCTATTGGTGCAAAAAAATTAATTTCCCATTCTTCAAAAGGTGTAACTACTATATATGGTTGTAGGGGAATTTCATTAAATTTCGTAGGTGTTCCCATTATTTGACATTTGTCAGATTTCTCTGTGTATCTTGCTACATATTTGTGAAGAGTTGGCTAGAAGTACCTAGTTGTAAAATTTTTGAAAGCTATCCTCTTTGTGGAAAAGTATGTCATCTTCCCTTACATATTTGTGCATCACTTGATTAGGTCCAATATAGTACAAAAATTAAGTAATCCAAGAGAAATTAAAGCTTTTCTCTACCAACAACCTTTGTTCCTTAGGGGAGAGATGTGTTGGTGTTCCTCCTATAGCAAGGTAGTTGGAAATTTTAGTGTTTTATGGTTTGTGGGATATCAAAGATAATAGGTGCTTGTCTATAATACTGTCATCAATGTTTGTAGGATCATTAGGCACTTGTAGTCCTGAAAGAAAATTTACCACCCCAATAGCTCTTCTTGATTTTTCTATTACCTTGATGTCAAACTCTTGCATGAATAGGAACTAGTAGACCAAACTTCTTGAAATGACATGCTTGTTCATCAGGTACTTTATAGATGGATGATTAATATGCACAAAAATTTCATAACCAATGATGTAGTGTCTAAACTTGTTAAGTTCATAGATTACAATAAGTAGCTCTTTTTTTGTGATAGTGTAGTTTAGTTCGACTCACTACAAATTCTTGCCGATGCAATATATAGTTCATGTTCAACTATTCCTTCTTTTTTCCCTAGTATACCACCTATGGCGTAGCCTTAAGCCTACTACCACCTATTGGAGAATATGTGGTTCCCTAATTAAAAATGGTAGGCTCCAACTAGGGCCCCACAACACACATGCCTTGGTCAAAAATTATTTCAACTACTAGAATGACTTGTCACATTTTGAATTCCATGAAAATTCAAAGTCTTTGTTCAACAAATTATACAATGCGGATCTTATTTTGCTAAATCCTTTATAAAAATTCTATAATAACCAACATATCCAAGAAAATTTATGACATCTTTTTGTTTCTTTGGATTGAGTAGAGTCCTTTTTACTTCTCTCTTTTCATGATCAAGTTGGATGGTATATGATGAAATATAGTGACCCAAAACAACTCCCTCTTCTATCATCATGTAGCACTTCTCACTATTTAGGGAGAAGTTGTATTCTTGGCATATTTTTATGACCTTTTCTAGATTAGATTTAGCTTCTTCAAAATTAGACCCTTATGAAATTAAATAATCAATACAAATCTCCATGCAATTAGTAGACATGTCAAAATAGATACTTATCATAGCTCACTGGGAAGTAGCATGTTCTTTATATAGTCCAAAAGGTAGTACTGAATATACTCTAATAGAGCACTACCAGTTGGAATTGAGTTTAGAAGATTTTGGTATCAGCCAAGCATAATTTTAGAAGAACCAAAGTTTAGGGATTCCTATGTAAACTAAGTCAGGTTAGTTACCAAAGGAGTTTAGTGTAAACTGATTCAGGTCAATTACCAAGGAACTTATTGCTAACTAAGTGACCCAGTTTTTAGTTTTAGGCAACCTACAACAGATTAGTTTTATTTATTAGTTGGTTTATGAAAGCTAACTTAGTGGATACTATTTTTTTATTTGAAAGGGTATTCAAGCCAACTTGACATTGGGTGTCATATATATGAAAGTCCAAGATGTAGATTAAAAGATGAGAAAGTGGAAAAGAAGATAAGATGCTAATAAAGAAGGATATCTGATTTAGAGAAGAGTATCCAAGGAGCTGCAAAAAAATTCTAATCAAGAAGGATCTAGAGGATAAGTCAAAAAAATGATCTACATCTACAATTCAATTTCTTCATCAATCAGGTCAATCATTGTTACTCTCTAACAATTGTAGCAGTAAAGAAAATGTCTTAACAGAGTTGACTTAATTGTTATTTTGTAAATCGTCTAACTAGGTGATATTTCTAGATTGAAGTGTCTTAAGACCTCTAAAAAGGCCAATCCTAATAGAGTGATGCAAACCTTTAATAGGGTTTCACCTAATAGTGTGTTTTGTAACCTTTAATAGGGTTGGCTCCTAATAGGGCTCACTTCATAAGAGTGAAAAGTTGTAACTAGATGCATTGGTGGTTTTCCCAAACTGAGTTTCCATGTTAAATCTTGGTGTCTCATGTGTTCATGTTATTTTCTTATTGCTTTATCTTTCTACAACTAAGTTACTAAAGGCTAATGCACATCATTATTTTAAAATTGCTTTGTTAACTGAGTTACAATAAATATCTAGTTCTAATCAAGCTATGAGTTAAAAGGAAGTTTTTATTGACATCTAAGGGATTTAGAATTGTTTTAGTGGTAACTAATTTACCCCTCCCCTCTTAGTTACTCCTCTTATATTTCCAAAAGTTGGTATTAGAGCTCTTGGTTCTTACAAGAAAGGTTTCAAGGACCTAAGCTAAAGATCAAGATGTTTTATAGAAGAGATATTCCTAAGTTGAACATAGATAACTTCAAAGCATGGTAGGAACTCATGAAGATGCATTTGGGAACCACAGGTGATACAAGCCTAAAATTCCTAGAGATAGTATGTCTCACCTCTTGATCATTTGAATATAGATCAGATGGTAGATAAAATGAATCACAACACAATGATGATTGACATTTCTTTTTCTCTCAATTATTCTAAATTTGATGAAGTCAAAGATTGTCCTAATGCTTTTGATACATGGAACAAGATGAAAAAGTTCTATGGAGGAGATGAAAATGTAAGAAGAGCCAAATCAGAAAGTTCAAGAGGTCAATTTGATCAGATGAAGATGAGAGAAGATGAAAAACATTCCAAAATATAGTGAGAGGAACAAAGTAAGTGAGTGTGCAATTAGAGATTCATGAGAAAAAAATTAAAGATACAATTGTTGGTGTTTGAAAATGTTACCAGTTTTAAAATTACCCCGATGAGAACAAGACACATCTAGGGGCAGCTAACTCCCATTTTCAACATGCCATTTTAGACACTGGGCCAACTATAAGGCTTGAACCTTCTTCTACTTTAGGCTTTGCAAAACCTAGGTGGGTGGACCTCAGATTCAATCAATATGGTAATAGTACAAAAGTATACTCTTGAATTTATCAAAGTAGATTTAACCCTTATTTCTCCTAATACTTATGCAATAACATAGATCTATAGTAGCTAAATTCAAATCTATGACATTCATAAGCTGAGTGAGGGCATTCTATTATAACTCTTCAACATGAAAGGGGAAAAGCATTTGATTAATAATGTTGAATTCAACAAAACCCCTAATATGCAGCAGCATGAACAAGTGACCCTGTAACTAATTAGTGCCTTAACCATTGGGAAATTCCATGAATCAAACACACACATATGGATACCTGATACCTATTCATATCTTTAGATATTTGATCTATCCATTCACCTTGCAAATAGACATTTGTGTTCAATTCAACTCTCATTCTTACATGATATCCCCCTCAATAAACTTGCAACCCTACTAATTTCTCTGAAGCATTTACATAACCCCTTGAGTTACAAGCAACAATGAAACAACATACAACCTTAAGGGACTGCAACTATGACCTAGGCTCTTTGTTCAAAGATCATAAAAAATTGAAGATTACTGAGACAAGAGACAAGAATCAAAATGAAACTAAATCATCTGCTATTCTTTGTATTGATTTCCTTGAAATATTACATTCATATGCCTAAAATTAAAAGAGAGAATCACCTAAAAGATTTGAACTATCTATATTTATCTTCATCACTACTATTCACACAAGAGAAATTTTCTAAAGGAATGGTCTCACAGTCAAGGAAACATGTCAAAAATTGGAACCAATGGTCTCACAGTGAAAAACTAGAACCCCTAATGGTATCACAGTAATGAAACTTTTTCTTCCCAAAAATTGGAACCTCTACAATGAGAAAGCATGAGAATGATATAGGGGAAGGAATTCCCAGATCTACTTTGCATCTGACATGTGTTCACTTGAAATTCCATCTCCTAGTAATGAAAAGACTCTCTCTAATCTCTCTCTACAATGGGTCAATCAAATCCTTAACCATTTTGGCTCTCAAAAGCATAAAGCATCTTAGAAACTTGATGGAATAATAACCACTTTTGATGCCCGATTTTAAATCAAGGTAAAAACATAAATAAGTTAAAAGGCCTCTAGAATTCAATACAATCTTTTCAAGATTGTTTTTTCCACATCTAGGCTTCAATAAGTCTTCAAATCTACCCTTTAACAAATTCTGATGCTCAATGGTGAAAACTGCTCATTTTGCTAAGAATACCTTGGGAATTACAAATTTTCTTATAGCTCAGACCAGTGAATACCTGTACAAAAACTAACCTTAGATTCAAAATATTCATATCATTTTGGTTCCAATGGTATATTGGAGTGCCTATTTTGAGCAAAAATTGCCTCTATTATGCCGATTTGAAAATCAAGCTTCTGTTCATGACTGAGTCATTAAAAGATCAATTTGAATTTTTTTAAAAATCCTATAGTTAGAACTTTAGAAAAATATAATTTTAAATGAAATTTTCAAATTTGTTTTTTTTGGTTTGCATGGGAAAAACATAAAATATTTAATTCATAATTTTTTGACTTTTCCTCCACCATTTCACCTAGGTCAAACTTGGTTTGACCACCTTGTGAAATGTGTCAACATGTGATTGGCTCTTTTCCTACACAGCTATCAAACCTCTCCAACTGGGTGTCATGTGTTAGCATCTAATTCATCCTTAGATTCTACCACATCAGAACACCACCTCATCATGCCATGTCATGGTTGCTATTTTTCTATTTGAGTCAGCATTCGCCATGTCATTAGTGACATAGTGACATTGTGACATGTGTCATCCTCTGCAATATCAACACCTTGAGAAATGTGCTACATCAATAACCTCCTTTACATTAGCACCATGTGCATGTCATCATCTCATTGGATCACTTCCTGCATAGCTGGTGCCACATCATCATCACCTCTGCACCCACTTATCTCTACATCATCGCCACTAGGATCCATGTCATTGCCACCTAGTGGTCACTATGTTGTTATAGTTATTGTGTGTGCAACTTCACTTGGTGACATAACAACATTCATTGAATTTTCCATGTGGCATGATCTACTTCCTCAGATTCCATGTCAGCATCTTTGATGTGTGTGCATGTTGAAAATTTCATAGATTTCATCTCCCAGCCAACTGTGAGCCACATGCATGGCTTGGCTTTATAAAAGATTGTGTGTTTAAGACACTTTACTTTAGTGTGCTTTTGTATTTAAAGATCAAAATATCCCCCTATACAAGTGATGTGGGATAACCATTTAAAAATAACTTCCTCCTACCATGAGATTCTCTATTGTGGCTTTTCCTTTTTGATTGTCATGCTCAACGATGGCTCCCCTCTTACGTGGACATTGCCTTTGACTGGGGTTTTTATTTTATAGATAGTGATTGCCCATTTTGCTTTTAGTGGAACAAGATCCAAGTTTTTCCAAGACAAGTCGAAGATGACAGGATAGAGCCACTTGATGCATCTATTGGGATGGGCAATCTGCTACTCTGTGACAAAAATGACCACAAACAAAGCAGGTCCTTTCAATTTCTGCCATGGCATGTTCTTTCTACATTAGCTGTTGGCACTCAAAATGTTCTTTCTATATTTCTTTAAAACATGTCGGTGTCAGCTTTTCTTCTCTTTACTGGTGCCTTGGACTCCTTCAATTTTGATGCCACCTTAGTCTGCTTCCTCATGCATGGCTTCCTTTCTTATTGTCAACCTCCTTTGCTATGTCATGAAGCTTCCTCTATTTTAGTGTGACTTCCCTCTTTCTTTGGCATTGAAATCTTCCTCGGTTTGGTGTGAGTGCTTCTCCTTAAGTTGGTGGCTTCCCCTACAACTCACGTGGGCACCCTTCAAATGAATTTTTCCTTTTACATATGGCTTTCACTTGTATAGGCTTCTACATACATGGACTACTTTTTATGTGCCTATCGTATGATCCCCAATAGTTTCCTCAATTGGCACTCAAACTCACTATTGTTCTCTTGGTTTTCGGTGGTGCAAAGATGAGATGGATGGAAATAAAGTAGCACTCAAGAAGAAGGCCAATAGCATTGACAATCATAACTACAATGTTATCCCACCCATTTTTTATAAGAGGAGATCCATAATATGTATAGAGAAGGCAGTTAAATAGAGCTATCAAGTAAGGAATTCCTGAGAAATTCTTCGTTGTTCTTTTCTTTATAACCCTCTTGAATGTAACAGCTGGCATTACATACATAAGCAATGCTATAATGCTCCCTGCAATGCCAGAGCCCATGCGTATGATGTTGTTCACCATTTTTTTTTATCTAGGGAAGAGGAAAACAAAAAGGGTTTTTGTAGAGGAAGGGATATTTTATGTTTAGGGGGATGACAAAGAGGATATGTATGTACGATGGTTCTTCTTATATTCTCCTCCTCCCCATCTAGCTCAAAACCCAAAAATGCTCCTCCTTTCATTTCCTTCACTTGGTTGCTCTTCAAAAAAGCATTCACTGCAAGATGATGAATCTTCAATTCCACTGAGACTATCCTATATGGTCCTGGATAAATAAGAACAGGTTGTTGCACTTCATCTGCAATGCCTCCCAGATCTAGAACTCCATCATTAGATATCCAAAGCACATGTTGATGATCATGTAAGGACCAAGACACATTTCGAATCATACCTTAGTCAAACACTCAATGTAACATTCTGTTAGAAGCCAATAGAGTTTGTTTACACTTTTTCATTTAAAACATTCCTATTGTTTTGTGTGCCTTATTTTGCATCATGGTCAATATAAGTTTCTTTTCTTCATGTCTTCGCCAAATATTTTTGAAATCTTTTAATCAATAGGCACACCTATTGCTTGATTGTTGACTATATATAGAAATATTCTATTTTGACTCCCAATATCTTATTAGTCGAACGGAATTAGTCGGGCCCCAAAGTGTGTCTAGCTAAAAAAAATTCATTTCCAAACGACTGAATTGAAAAATTGACTCATTCACCCTTTGGCATTGATTTAAAACAAATTTGACCATGGAAAGTGAATTTGAAGTTCATTTTACATCTTTCTGCAAATTGTTAATTTTGCCTTAGGAGGTCCTTTGACTAGCCTTAAAAATTGACCCAAACACTTGATTGGGCTTCAAAGTCTGACATACTAATTCTCTATTCTGAATACTCCTAACCCATCAAATCTTGTCTCATGAAGAATTTGGGGTCAAAATATATTGACCATCAAAGTTGACTTCTCAGAACCCCCTGCAAGAAAACATGTCAAAAAACAACAAATCATGTTTAGAATTGGCTCTGAAAATAGGGCAAACTGACACTTGGGAGAACAAAAATTGGGGTGTTAGTTCATTGTCATGAGGACAACATAAATCTACAATTTGGGCTCATGAAGAATAACTGTATGCAAATTGAAAGTAGTCAAATTGGGTTACTTAGATTTTAATGACTGGAAACAATGGCAGAAAAGCATTTTTTTGCAAATGGAAATGACCTAGAAAAGTGTGCAGATGGGTTTGTCAAGATTTGAAAACTGGAACACTTGTAGTACTTTTAGAGTACAACATAGTGGTACAATCCATTTGATGTCACATATCATGCATTTCAAATTATGACATCATGAATAGAGGTACTGACAAATCTGCAACTCTTGACACTAGTAAAAAGTCAAAAATTGCAAACAAAATTGTGTTCAAAAACTGATCAAACAGATTCTTCATAAGCTCAAATTTGAAACATAACAAGTCTTTGACCTCTAAAATGCAAAAATAAATGAATTTTATCATTTGTTTCAACTTGGTCAAAATTATAAAAGGTCAAATAGGACCTTCTAGAATTCTGAGCAATTTACATCAACATGACAAAATTAAAAGACCAACTTTGTGGGATTCAAAACCTAGTCAAATGGACTCAAAATGACTCAAAATATAAAACATAGGTTCCCTAGTATGGATACTAAATTCTCCCAAAGCGACGAGTCATGAAACATTACTGGGTGCGAGATATTCAATGACAAACACAGCCTCCTATCGTTGTTTGACACGAGCAAAAATGCAGATTTGACAAATGCTCAAAATGAGACTTCAAAAAATAGCAATTTATCTTGACGAGATGAGTGGAATAATAATAACTGCACCTCATAAACTTGATGGAATAATAACTACTTTTGATGCCTGATTTTAAATCAAGGTAAAAACAAAAATTAGTTAAGAGGCATCCAGAATGAAATACAATCTTTCCAAGATGGTTTTTTCCACATTCATGCTTCAATAAGTCTTCAAATACGCCCTCTAACCAATTCTAATGCTCAATGGTGAAAATTTCTCATTCTACTGAGAATGCCCTAGGAATTACAGATTTCCTTGCAACTCAAACTGGTGAATACTTGTGCAAAAATTGACCTTAGATTTGGAATATTTAGATAGTTCTAGTTCCAATGGTATATTGGAGTGCCAATTTTGAGCAAAAATTGCTTCTATTATGCCCATTTGAAAATTCAGCTTCTGTTCATGACTGAGTCATTAAAAGATCAATTTGAAAATTTTTAAAAATCCTATAGTTAGAACTATAGAAAAATAAAATTTTAAATAAAATTTTCAAATTTTATTTTGGAGGTCTGCATGGGAAAAACATAAAATATAATTTTATAATTTTTTGACTTTTCCTCCACCTTTTCACCTGGATCAAACTTGGTTTGACCACCTCGTAACACATATCAACATGTGATCAGCTCTTTTCCTGCACAGTTGTCAAACCTCTCCAATTGGGCACCATGTGTCAGTATTTGATTCATCCTTACATTTTGCCACATCATCACACCACCTCATCATGCCATATCATGGTCACTATGTCACTATCCGAGTCAACATCTACCACATCATCAATGACATAGCAACATTGTGACATGTGTCACCCTCTACCATGTCAACACCTTAGGAAGCATGCCACATCATGAACCTCTTCCACATCAATGCCATGTGTCATCATCTCATTGGATCACTTCTTGCATAGTTGGCACCACATCATCATCACTCCTGCACTCGGTTATCTCCACATCATCACCACCTAGTTCCACATCACTACCACTTGGTGGTCACTGTGTCACTATAGTTATCATGTGTGCAACTTTGCTTGGTAACATAGTGATGTTCGTCAAATTTTCCACTTGGCATGATCTCCTTCCTTGGATTCCACGTTAGCATCATTGATTCACATGCACATTCAAAATTTAATAAATTTCATCTCCTGGCTGACTAGGAGCCATGTGCATGGCTTGGATTTTCAAACGCTTGTGTCTTTAAGACACTTCACTCTAGTGTTATTTTATATTTAAAGATCAAAATATCCCCTTGTACAAGTGATGTGTGATAATCATTTCAAAATAACTTCCTCCTACTGTGAGCTTCTCTACTATGACTTTTCCTTATGGTTTTTCCTGCTCATTGATGGGTCCCCTCTTGCATGGACATTGCCTTTTATTGGAGTTTTTCTTTTATAGATAGCGACTGCCCATTTTACTTTCAGTGGAAATAAACCCAGGTTTTGCTAAGACAAGTCAAAGATGATAGGATAGAGCTACTTGATGCATCTATTGGATGGGCAATCTACCACTCTTTGACCAGAATGGCCATAAAAAAAATAGGTCCTTTTAATTTTTTTCCGTGGTGTGTTCTTTCTATACTAGCTATTGGCGCTCAAAATGTTCTTTCTATATTTCTTTAAAACATGCCAACATGAGCTTTTCTTCTCTTTACTAGCACCTTGGATACCTTCAATTTTGATGCCACCTTAGTCTCCTTCCTCATGCTTGGCTTCCTTTCTTATTGTCAACCTCTTTTGCTATGTCATGAAGCTTCCTCTATTTTAGTGTGACTTCCCTCTTTCTTTGGCATTGAAATCTTCCTTGGTTTGGTGTGAGTGCTTCTCCTTAACTTGGCGGCTTCACCTACAACTCACATGGGCATCCTTTAAATGACTTTTTCCTTTTACACATGGCTTTCACTTGTATAGGCTTCTACATACATGGACTACTTTTTATGTGCCTGTCATATGCTCCCCAGTGGTTTCCTCAATTGGTGCTCAAACTCACCATTGTTCTCTTGGTTTTTGGTGGTGCAAAGATGAGATGGATGGAGATAAAGTAGCACTCAAGAAGAAGGCCAACATCATTGAGAATCATAACTACAACATTATCCCACCCATTTCTTATAAGAGGAGATCCATTATATGTATAGAGAAGGTAGTTAAATAGAGCTATCAAGTAAGGAATTCTTGAGAAATTCTCCATTGTTCTTTTCTTTATAACCCTCTTGAACATAATAGTTGGCACTACATACATAACCAATGCTATAAAACTCCCTGCAATGCCAAAGCCCATGTGTATGATGTTGTTCACCATTTTTTTAATCTAGGGAAGAGGAAAACAAAAAGGGTTTTCATAGAGGAAGGGATATTTTATATTTGGGGGGCTAACAAAGAGGATATGTATGTACGATGGTTCTTCTTATAGCCTCCTACTCTCCATCTAGCTCAAAACCCAACAATGCTCATCCTTCCATTTCATTCACTTGGCTACTCTTCAAAAAAGCATTCACTGCAAGATGATGGATCTTCAATTCCACTGAGACTATCCTATATGCTCCTAGATAAATAAGAATAGGCTATTGCACTTCTTCTGCAATGGCTCCCAGATCTGGAACTCCATGATTAGATATCCAAAGCACGTGTTTATGATCATGTAAGGCCCGAGACACATTTTGAATCATACCTTAGTCAAACACTCAATGTAATATTGTGTTAGAAGCCAACAGAGTTTGTTTACACTTTTTCATTTAAAACATTCCCATTGTTTTATGTGCCTTATTTTGTGTCATGATCAATATAAGTTTCTTTTCTTCATGTCTTCATGAAATATTTTAAAAATATTTTAATCAACAAATGCACCTATAGCCTGATTGTTGACTATATATAGAAATATTCTATTTTGACTCCCAATATCTTATCAATCTGACGAAATTAGTCGGGCCCCAAAGTGGGTTCGGATAAAAAAATTTCATTTCCAAATGACTGAACTACAAAACTGACTCATTCACCCTCTGGCATTGATTTGAAATAAATTCGACCACTAAAAGTGAATTTGAAGTTCATTTTACATCTTTATGCAAATTTTCAATTTTGTGTTAGGAGGTCCTTTGACTATCCTTAAAAATTGACCCAAACACCTGATCAGGCTTCAAAGTCTAACATACTAATTTATTGTTCCGCATACTCTTACCTTGTCAAATTTGGTCTCATGATGAATTTGGGGTCAAAAGATATTGACTGTCAAAATTGACCTCTTAGAACTACCTGGAAGAAAACATGTAAGGAAACAACAAATTGCATTCGGAATTAGCTTTGAAAATTGGGGCATTTGTTCACTATCATGAAGAAAACATAAATCTATGATTTGGGCTCATGATGAATAAATATAGCAAAATGGAGAGCAATCAAAGTGGGCTACTTGGATATTGATGATTGGAAACAATGGGAAAAAAGGTTTTTTTGCAAATAGAAATGCCATGGAAAAGTGTGCAGATGGATTTGTCAAGACTTGAAAACTTGCACACTTGTACTATTTTTAGAGTACAACACAATTTTACAATCCATTCAATCTCACCTATAATGATTTCAAATTATGATATCACGAAAAGGGGTACTGACAAATCTGCACTTCTCGACACCAGTAAAAAGTCAAAAACTGCAAATGGAATTGCATTTGAAAGCTGATCAAATAGATTTTTCATAAGCTCATATTTGAAACATAACAAGCCTTTGACCTCTACAATGTAACACAAAAGGAATTTTCTCATTTGGGTCGTTTGGGTCAAAATTATAAAAGGTCAAACAGGGCCTTCTAGAATTCTAAGCAATTCACATTAGCATGACAACATTAAAAGGCCAACTTTGAGGAATTCAAAACCTAGTCAAAAAGACTCAAAAAAACTCAACATTTGAAACATAGGTTCTCTAGTATGGAAAATAAATACTTCCAAAGTGGAAAGTCATGAAACATTACTGGGTGCAAGATATTCAATGACAAACACAACCTCCTATTGTTGTTTGACACTTGAGCAAAAATGCAGATTTGACAAATGCTCAAAATGAGATTTCAGAAAATAGCTCAGAATGGAAATTTATCTTCACTAGATGAGTGGACATATTGAATACATGGTGTTAGAAATGTTAAACACCTAATGGGCCTCAAATGGGTAGTTGGGTACAAATGCATTAAAAAACATTTATAGGGCTTAATTTCTTCAATGGTTCTCAAAATCAGGTCTACAATTTTGAGTGCCAACAACAACAATAGTCAACAAGGTATTAAGAACTATTACTCCTATTTATGCAATTAGAGTTTCAGCTGTTCAAGAGATGAGATGTGATCCCAAAAATGAAATAATTTTGGATGTACTAGTGGGAAGGTTAAAAACTTTTGAGTTGGATAACTTTGAGAACTATCTTCCTAGATCTTGCAACATAGAATCAAAATTCAAAGCCAAACTAACCCTTGGTAGAAAGGGAGGAAACTCAAAAGGTGAAAGATGAAGAATCTAATAATGACCTTGAAGCCATTTAAGCCCTACTTACAATAAGGTTACCAAAAGGAAAAGCTAAATATAAAGAAAAAATTCCATTGATTTGTTTTTCTTGGGAAGAAGTTGGTCACATTGATGCAAGGTGTCAAAAAAAGGAAAGTAAAGATGACAAAAAATCCATCAAATTGAAAGGCAAGAAATATTTCAAGAGATATAAAGACTATAAAGACAAAGGTAAGAAATATTGTTATATTTCTAAAGATTTTGATAGTGATGATGAAGACGAAATGGTATATATAGCGATTACAAATGAATCAACTGATGAGATGAAATTTATTTCTCATGTTAGCAAGAATGACATGTGAATAATAGATAGTGGATATTCTCATCACATGATTCATGATAAAACTAAGTTTGAACACTTGGAGCACTATGATGGTGGAAGTGTTAAATTTTAAAAAAATTAACCATGTTATGTGGAGAGAAAAGGTTGCATTGTGTTAATTGATGGAATAAAATGTGGTAATGACTACTGGGTTGAAGGACTAAGACATAATCTTCTAAGTGTGGCACAACTAACCAACATTGGATTCAAGGTAAAATTTATGAACGAGAAGGCCAAGCTTCTGCATGTTAAAGGAAACCTATTTGGAACTGGTAGTTAGACTAAATGTAATATATTCTATCTAGATCTCACTAGAAGTTCATGCTTCTTGCCACAAGTAAAGGAAAGTTGGTTATGGCATTAAGGATGTGTCATGTAATATAATAGAAGAGTAAGAGGTATTTCTTCTCAAGAAACTTGAAATGGCCATATGAAAACAATGCTAGATTGGAAAGATGATAAAAATAGATTCAAAAATATGAATTTCAATACTAAAGAAATCAACAAACTAGTTCATATAGATCTTTGTAGAGCAATATGTATAGAGAGATATGCTGGAGACAATTTTTTCATTTTTTTTATTGATGATTATTCTAGGATGGTGACAATAATGTACTTGAAGGATGAATCTGAAGTTTTTCAAAAATTCAAGTGGTATTTGGCTAGAGTTGAGAAAGAAATAAGTAAGAAGTTAAAATTCTTAAGATTAGACAAATCAAGAGAATTTATCTCTAATGAATTCAATGAATTGTGCAATGAAATAAGAATAAAAAAGATATGTATTGTAGCACCTAGAAAACGGGTTAAATGCATAACATACTATGAGAAAATCACAAAACTCAATCAATATATGTTAGCACCCACTAGTCTACCATGAAAGCCAAGCTAATCAAAAGAAGCAAACACAAGGTTAGAAACACCCTCTTTCATTTGTAGCTCCCATGTCTCTCTTTCTTCTCCAAATGATATAGCTCCAACTTTCCTATAGTGCACACAATATTGAAGCAAAGACTATGATAGGGATAGTGCCATGAGAATACTAGAAGTGTGATTTTAGCTTGAGAGAAAGGGTATGAAAATACAAAGAAGCTAGGGACTCAAAGACTCAAGAATTAGGAGCTAAGGATCTAAGAAATTAAGACCCAAAATGGGAGGAAGAGTGCTCATTTCATAATCAACACTCAAGGTGAGAGCATTGGATTTGTCACCCTTAGATATGCGATGTGGCGAGAGATTCTTTTGAAAATCCATGACGCATTTGACAAAATATGCCAATTGTAAGATTCTATGATGTATGGAAGTCAAACTTGACTAAATGTGGAAGAGAATCTATGACACATCATAAGAGACCTCAAGCCCACTTAAAGCCTAGAATATATGACAAATAAGCCGAATAGGGACATGTGTAAGAGAATAAGAATATTTGATTATGACATATCTTATCCAAGTGTCAAAGGAGAATCCACAAGGTGTCATATCCAAGTGTCACTATGATGCAATATTCTATGGAATAATTGAATTAAAAATCCTTTTATTCCACAAAATAAGAATTAGTAGAAAATGAAATTAATGATGGAAAATGGAACTTAGGAAATTAAAAATTTCAATGGTTTGCGAATAATGAATCAATTAACTAATAAAATTAATCAATTGAGGACAATAATTAGGAAGAATAATTAGAAAGAATAATAGGATTAAAATATGGGTTATTTAATCCTATAGAGAAAATTAGTAAATGATTGGCCAAATTGATTAAATAAATGTGACCGTATCCTTTGATGAAAATGTGATGATGATGTAGATCGAATGAGATGATGACAAGTAGACCAAAGCCATGGTTAGATTGATTGATTGATCAAAATTGATTGAAAAGGTTTGATCATAATAACATCGACGGACGCTATCAATATTATTAAAATGGTTGATAATGCCATGATTCAAAATTGAAAGCCTCAACAATGTCAAAGATTAGATGACATGCATGATAGTTTGACCTAGCACTGAGAGCTGTGACAGTACTAAGGTCATATTAATAAGATTGATAGGTTGATAGGTTTCCAAGACACTAAAAGCCACAAAAATGCCTAGGATTGGATAGATGATGATTCATTTGAGATGTTTGATATGTTTTGTGTTGATTATGACTGATTCTGAGTGATTCTGATTAATTTTGGGTGATTTTGAGTTGATATGAAATTAATGTTGAAATGACATGAAATTGATGTCAAAGAGGACACAAATGATAAAGTATAACAAATTTTGGCCAAAAGATCGAAGTTAGTAGAATGAGAAAATGGGAAAAAATAGTATGATTAAGTAATGAAACTGTAGATGCAAACCATTTTTGAGTGTCTACATTTTTCCCCTCTTTGATACAATGTGATTTAGAGCGTTGTGTCAAAGAATGCTGATGATAAAGCCGCAACATGCCCAACTAAGGATGATATATATATGGGTGCCCCATCAAGAAATTGACTAAGATAAGCATATGATAAGTCAATTTGTCAAAAATGAGAAGACAAAACCATAGCAATTGACAGAATGAATATCAGAGCTAAAATGTGAAAGTTATTAGGCCCAGAGTGCAGAATCGGATCAACTAGGAGCCTGAGAGTGATTGCATGGATTAAAACTAAAAGATGACACAAAATGATGAAAATGATAGTTCATTTTTTTCACAATGAAGATATGAATCCAAAACAACTGACAGATTACAAATCCAAGTTAAAACACAAAAGTTATGGGCTTCAGAGTGCAACATAGGGCCTCTAGGAGCAGTTCAAGAAATCCTATTGCCCCAAGTGCACCCAAAACTCAACCAAGTGCATCCTGGAAGCACTTGGTAAGCCCAAGTACATCATGATAGTACCAAGTGCATACATGATGCACTTGAGAAGCCCAAGTGTAGTTAGAAAGTGCAAGCTGTGCCCGAGAAGGCTCCGGGAGGCAAAATCAACATGACAGGGGGCAACCAAGAGCCCAAGAGTAATGTCTTGGCTTATAAATCAAGATAATGACAAAATAATGAAAACGATAATTGATTTTTTTCACAAGAAAGATATGATTCCAATGCAAATAAAGGTTTGTAAATCAAAGTTGAACTGCAAAAGTTATGGCCTCCGGAGTGCAACATAGAGGCTTCGAGAGTAGTTCTAGGTATCCTAGGTGCCCAACCGCACCCAAAACTCATCCAAGTGCATCTTGGACACAATTAGTAAGCCCAAGTGCATCATGAAAGTACCAAGTGCATCCATGATGCACTTGGGAAGCCTAAGGGAACTTAGAAAGTGTGAAATGTGCCCTAGAAGGCTCTGAGGGCCAGAATTAACCTGATGGGACTCGAAATGACCCGAAACTGTGTGTGCATGCCCAAAATGATGGTGAGATGTCCTAACATGAGTGAATTCATCAAACATGGTCAAATTTGGTCAAATATGGTGAGAAAAATGTTAGATTGAGGTTGAACTAGGTGGAAAGCCACAGAAATTTGATTGACAGTGTAGGATGATGCAGGAATGCATGAATGCAAGATGTAGATGATTTGATGCATTAGAAGACATGATCATGGTGGTGGATGAGAAGATGAATGATAGAAGACCAAGGAGATGAGATGAGGAATTTATAGTATGATGGGAAGACTTTTGCTTTTAGAAAGTACACTATATGTCAAATGGAACTTTATTTTGATATGGCAAATGGAATGCAACACATCATGGCATAAAGGGCCAGAGCGAAAATGCAAGCCTTTCGCATAAACAAGCATGATGTAGATAGAGAATGACCTTGTCCTTCTTAAGGCATATGTAAATGCCCTAAACTCATTGTAATAGACAAAAAATAGAAAAAGATGACCATGAACCATCCCGACCACTCTCATAGATCAGTTTATATCATTGAGTGGCATAGGAACATGATAAAAAAGAAAACAAAGCAAAAAATAAATCACTCACTAAAAAACATGAACCAACAACCATTCTTATCCATTATTACTTTCTTTTTAGCATTTTAGGTGTTTAGATGGTGTTTGATAGGTTGATAATGTGATAGCTCTGTTTGTGGATTAAGTTAAGAGGGTCATAGTGATATGCTGGATTGATTGTTGGTTCACGTTGCTCAGATATTGTGACTGGCATTGAAGTGTAGTGCTTTGAGTTTTAGTTTGCAAAGTGCAAGTGTTTACACAAAAGATATGGTTATGCACAATGAATATGTACAAGGCTTATTGCAAATTTTTAATGGGTTTTGTGATTTTTAGGGTTTTTTGGGGATATTTGATGTTTTTGTGTGACTAATTTCTTGAGGACATTTTATGATTTTTAGTGCTTTTTTTTCTAGGACATTATATGATTTTTAGTGCTTTTTTCAGGACATTATGTGATTTTTAGTGATTTTTTAGGACATTTTATGATTTTAAGGTTTTATTTTAGGATTGTATTTGAATTTTTAGGATTTTTTTAGGATCATATAAGCATATACAAGTGTTAGCTCCAATCTGTTATGCGATAGGTCCAATGGATAAAAAGTGCTTAGGGATATGCCCCCAGTTCAAGTTCAAACTCGTGTACTATGTAGGTAATATGCCCCTAGATAAGACGCAAACTATGTACAAAGGCCAATGACTGAGTGTGTGTGTAGACTAGTGATGCTTAGGAAAGATAACAAAGGACATTAACGAGTTCATGAGCCATGGTCTAGGAGCCAAGGATGTCTTGCAATAGGAAAGATATGATCAAGGAATAGTAGAGGGGGAAAAGACTAGATGGAATCTCGACAAATGGAGGAGCGACAAATGATTACACATGATGCCTGTTTGCTAGGTTTTTACCATGGTACTTGCCCAAAGCGCGCATTTTCGAGGTTTTCACTTTTGGATGAAATTTTTCTCTTGACTCAAATTTTCATGCCAAGATGCCTATTTGCCAGGTTTTCATCAAGGCATCCATTTTTTCATGACTTTTTTCACTTTTTTCTTTTCTTTTTTTCAGGACTTTTTGCAATTTTTTTGATATTTTTTTAGGACTTTTTTCAATTTTTTGATATTTTTTCAGGACTTTTAGACAAAGTAAAGAGTAGTACTGGCAAAGATGCATGCTATTGATGGACATGGGCAATAGTTCACCTTCTAGAGTTGCAAGTTGATATCCTCTGGACCCAAATGATGCAGTAAGTACATAAGGTCCTTCCCAATTTGGCTCAAATTTGCCTTGTTTGTCTCTATGCTGCTGAGTCTTGTAGCTCATCTTTAGGACCAGATCACCAACCTCAGAATTTCTTGTTATAGCTCCATTTGAGTCAGCTTTGGTAAGCTATCTTGAGTCCTGTGATTAGTGCCTCATATTTTTCTATGTTGTTTGTACAATGGAATGCAATGTTGTATCACTTGGGGATTATGTCTCCTTGAGGAGTGATAAACATGATGCCAACTCTTGAACCATTTTGTGTATGTGATCCATCAAAATAAAGCTTCCATTCATTAGCTACATCCATGTAAAATATGGCTTCATCTGGAAAGTCTATCAACATGGGATGATCATTTGACATAGGGGCTTCTGCTAATTGATCTGCTATCACTTGAACTTTGATTGCCTTTCTGTCTACATATTCTATGTCAAATTCACTAAGGACCATGACCCATTTGGCTAAGCATCTTGTGAGAGTAGCTCTACTGAGGAGATATTTTAGTGGGTCGATCTTAGAGATGAGCATTGTTTTCTAATGGAGCATGTAATGTTTGAGCTTTTGGACTGCAAAGACAATAGAAAGGCATGCTCATTCAATTAGTGAATAATTTAGCTCATAGCCCACAAGTGTTCTAGTGAAGTAATATATGGCTTGCTCTCTTCCTTATTCATTATTTTGTGCTAAAAGAGCTCCTAATGTTGTATCTATAGTAGATATATATAAAATGAATGGTTTACCTAGAATAGGAGCCATTAAAATTGGTGGATGTAGAAGATAATCCTTGAGTTGTTGGAAATATTCTTGACACTCCTTATTCCATTGATAGGATACTCCTTTACATAAGAGGTGTTGAAAGGACTAACACTTATTGGCCAATTGTACAATGAATTTGCAGATAGATTGCAATGTTCCTTGCAGTCCTCTTAGGGTTGTTAGATTTTTTGGAGGAGGCATGTCAAGTATTGCTTTCACTTTCTTGGGATCCACTTCAATGCCTCATTGAGAAACAATGTAGCCTAGGAGCTTTCTAGAGACAACTCAAAATACACACATTTTTGGATTGAGATGAAGCTTATAGCTTTCCATTGTGATGAATATCTAATCTAGGATACCCAAATGATCTTTCCTTTTATAGGATTTGCAAAGTAAATCATTAACACAGTCTTCCATGAGGATGTGCATGAAATCATGGAAGATGGTGGTCATTGCTCTTTGATATGTTTCCCTACCATTCTTAAGACCAAATGGCATGACATTCTAGAAAATATGTTCCCCAAGGGCATGTAAAAGCTATCTTGTGTTGATCTTCAGGGGCTATTCTTATCTAATTATAGGCAAAAAAGCCATCCATTAGTGATAACATCTCATACCCCGCTGTCATGTCTACAATGATATCTATGTTCGATAAAGGAAAATCATCCTTGGGACTTGCCTCGTTAAGATCACAGAAGTCAATGCATATCCACTCTACATATTCAATGGGTCTTATGAAGCAAACATCCAATAGTTTCTTCAATTTAGCTTTGACAAGGAGGGCAACTTGAGGATGCATTTTTCTCAACTTTTGCTTTACTGGTTTCTTTCCTAGTTTTATTGGCAAGTGGTGAAGGACTAGTTTAGGATCTAATCCGAGCATGTTTGCATAAGACCAAGAAAAGTTGATCTACCTCTTTAGAAAGAATCTGACCAATTCATCCTTTTCTTCTAGTGATAATGAGGCTGCAAAGTGTATGACTTTGGGGTTGTTAGGAGTTCCTAGATTAATCTCTTCTATCATCTCCACAAGCAGTGTTGATCTTTCCTTCAATGGGGGTGCATCCAATCTTCCATCCTTAGGTGCCTCAAAGTGGTTTTCACCCTCAGATACATCCTTTATTTTTACTTTTTCATGATCTAATGGTGCCTTTCAGTTTTCACCAAGAGACCTACTTGAATCTTTTTTTTGTTATTTTCTCACTTTTGTGACTGGAAGATGGATTGACTCCCCAAAATATTCCATGATGTTTAGATTAATGGAAAATTCAAACTTGTGATCACCTTGTGGTACATCTTCATGAATCTCAAAGAATTTTGTGATGGCATCATCATTTTCAAATTGGTCAAACATTGGTGGCCCTTGTTGGTCCCAATCAATAAGTTCAGGGAAAACTAAGGAAATGCCATCATTGGTGTTGACTAAGCTTTGGTCAAAGGAATATATATGGATATCCACTTTAGTGATTTCATTAGGATCATGTTCAAAAGCAGGTGGGCTTAGATCCTAGAATGTTTTGATCCAAGGTGAAGAATCAGTTTGAGTGATAGGTGGATTGACATATTTATCTTCCATAGGTAGGCTATCTAGGTCTGCAAACATATGATCAAGACCGAGGGAGGTATCAGGATCATCAACATTAGATACTGATTGGGTGGGTTTGGGTTAGTTATTCTTAGATGCCTTGTCATCATTTGAAGTATTCACCTCCTTAGATGAGGATGATTTAGTATTAGGAAGACCCAAAACAAATTGTTTAAATCCAAGTCCCAAGCTACAAGGTCATCTTGATGCAGTGATGGGTTGAATAATGCCTTGCTTTTGGAGTCCCAGGCCACTACATCCATCAATCCCTTTTTTTGCATGATAGTGAATCCAGATCCATACCTATCAGGGGATATGGGAGTAATTTCTTGTTCCGCTTTAGCCTTTTCAATCCATGTAAGGTATTTTCATAGATACGTTCTCCATGTAGTCTACCTCCAGTAGTGAAAGCCACAAAAGGTTTCTTTTGAAATGAAAACTTAGGCTTGTTCTGTATAAGTTGAGGTTTACCATATAACTTAGGGGATAAAGGAAGTTTCCCAATGTGAAAGGCATGAGACATGGAGTACTGTTGGTCTTGGATTTTGAGCTTTTCTTTGGATGCAGGTGTGAGTGTGGAAGGATCGACATACTTGGAGGACTCTAGGGGATTTGCTGCATGGTTTGTTGGGACCTAGTATGCAGTGGTTCCTCTAAGATTGGCATAGAATTGGAAGGGATTTGGATCACCCAGGATGGTTACCTCTACATTATTATTGGATAACTTTAAGCATTGGTGATATGTAGAAGGAATTGTTTTCATAGCATGGATCCATGGGCGACCTAGTATCATATTGCAATTCATTTCTATTTCTAGGACCTAGAATAAAGTTTCCCAGTAGTTGAACCAACTCTGATAGGTAAGATGATAACCCTTATAGAGAAATTCTCACCATCATCATAGGCTTTGATATTGATCCTATGAGAGGGATCTACATCAGTCTCAGAATAACCCAAACCTTTGACTACTTTAAGTGTACAAATATTTAGCCCTACTTGTCCATCTATCAGGATGCATCTAAATTTAACATTGTGGACAAAGACTTCGAGGTGGAGGGGATCATTGTGGTTGGGTTTGTCTTTAGGAACATCCTGAGGGGAAAAAGTGATATGCTATGATGCGAATAGGTTCCCAACCATGGCTTGGAACTAGGCAACATCAATGTTATCTGGGGCTATTGACTCTTTAAGAGCTTGATCCAAGATCTTCTGATGTTGGGGAGATGCACACAATAGGTCCAAAATGGATATTTGTATAGGGGTCTTGCCGAGCTGTTCAACAAGGCTATAATCAAATGAAGTAGGAGTGACAGATCTACTAGGGGGTGCAGGTCTAGTAGAAGCAGTAGGTCTAGATGGGGCTCCAGGTAGGGTGATCTTGCTATAGCATGTAGTGATAGCACAACGAGGGTCTTCAACCTTCAATGTGAATGTGGATATGCAGGAATTAGAATCATTAAAGCAATTGATGGTGTAGTCATATCCGGTGTGTGTGTTATTCACATTACCTTGTGAGTTTGAGTTTGAACTTGAGGGCTTCTATTTATCATGATTACCCAAAGGATCTTTGAATATAGTGTGGTTAAAGTTGGATGCTAATAGTGATGGGTCAACCATGATTACACCATCATCAATAAGGTCTTGTATTGCATGTTTCAATTGGAAACATGATGAAGTCTTATGTCCTTTGGTGCGATGGTAATCACAATACTTTTTGTCATCCCACTAATCTACTTTAGTTAATAGTTCATCTTTGATTGAGGTTAACTACAGGAAGTTATTACTTAGAAATTTTTGTAATGCATTCTCAAGAGGTATCCCCAATGGTGTGAATTTCCTATCCTTGGTTCTAGGATGTCTTCGAGGTTTGTCTTGCATGAAAGTTTTAGTCTTCTGTTGTGGGGCTGATGTTTGATTAGGAGTTTGTGAATTTTTAGGATTTTCACCTTTCAAAGTTATTTGAGGTTGCACTACACTAATCATGTAGGCATCCACAATACCATCATTAGTCACATTCTTGTTTTTTGAGAAAAAAATTGGCTTGTCATTAGAGGAACTAGTGTTTATGTTTTCTTTGTTTATCTTGAGGATTCCCTTATGGATACAAGCATCTTCAATACTAGCCCCTTTTTTCATCAATTTAGAAATGGTGCTTGGACTCTTGATTTTGATTTCATACATTAAGTACGGGACCAAGTTTTCAATGCACAAGTTTACTTGTTGTTCTTCAAGAATGTCTAGTGAGCATTGACTGACAAAGCTTCTCTAGCATAGTAAGAATGTGATAAATGGTTCTCTTGTCTTCTGTTTAGTTGAGCAAAAATCACAAAGTGTCACCTCATTTGTAATATTAAAGGCAAAGTGGGAGATGAACTTGTCTACAAGTTTCCACCAGGATTTGATATTACCAAGAAGTTTGGAGTACCATTCAAGTGCGTGCCCACCTAGAGAACGAGGGAACAATCTCATGAGGTAAGTGGGCTCATCACTAAGTTTGGTACACGAGGCACAAAATTCTTGAATGTGATCAAAAGGGTTGCCTTTTCCTTAGTATTTTTCAAACCTTGGAGCCTCAAAGTGTTTTGGGAATGGAGGCATATACAGACTTTTATCAAATGGATTAGGATGTAAATCCCTTTCTGTATACAGAGCCTATTTCTTTTGGACTCCCAATGCCTTGAATTTTTTGGAAAGTTGTTTGAATTGTTGTAATAACTCTTCATTGGGATTTTGTGTGATAGTCTTTCCTTCAAGTCTTTTGTGCCTATGAGTAGACCGTTTGCTGTGGTGGGAGCTATGTCTACTCGGTTCTAACATTCTATGTTTGATGAGTCTATGTAAGTGTCACTAGGTGATGGAGGCATGTTGGCACCTCGAAGATAGAAAGGTCCATATTTTTGGGGTACTTGTTGTGTTATTTGATGTGGCACTTGTTGTGAGATTGACTATGATTGTTGTACCATGTGTTGTTGTTGTACCAGGTGTGGCAGTTGTTGTTGGGATACCTCTGTTGGTTGTATGTGAGACCATGTACATGTTTATTGTTGTAGAGGTTTTTGTGGCACATGTTTTTGTTGCAACAAATGTTGTTGATATGTGATATGTTGCTCAAGGTGTCTTTGGTATTCCAACTATTGCTTGAGTTGCTCTTGTTTTTTAGCAAACAACACTTGTTGTTGATACATTGCATGGAAGTCAAGTGGGTTTATGTTGGATCGTGTATTAGGGATGTTGGATGTTTGCACCACTTAAGGTTGTTGCTGTTGTGGTTGATATTGTTGTTGATACATTGGATGTGCATTGGAAAGATTGGGTCCTTGGACTATTGTAGGTCAATGTTGTTGGGGTAGTTGGTTATGTCCTTAAGAAGTGACTATCATGTTGGTATTGTTTCTTTGGCTCCTTTGTGTGTTAGAGGTTCCTCCTTGTGACATCATATTGACTTGATTATGAGATGTGTTCCTATTGGGAATGGGTGTAATGTCAATAAGGATTTTCCTTTGTGCATCAATAGGGATTTTTGTAGTTGATGTTGCACCTAGTGTACTCGTGGGAGGCTCCATAACGTTTGATGTCATACCACTTGGTAGGGTTAGGAGCAAAGGTGCACTTTGTTGATTTGCATTCAAAGAAGGTATGTCTAGCATCCCTAGAGCACAAGTCCCTTTAGGTGCATCTTGTTGTTGCATCATGTGACTAAAATCAAGTCTTAATGTCCTTTTGGGGTGTTTAGGAATTGGTGGCATTTTTTTGAACAAGGGGTTGACATTGATGTGTTCAAATGTACTTTGGAGGATTTCAATGGTTGATTCTTGATGGGGCCTTATAGGTTCCATTATCGTGTTTGAAAACTCTAAAGGTTAGTTTCCCTTATCTAAGTCCAAATTGATCATGTGTTGTATGTTTTCAATGGTTGTGTTGGTTTGATGTTTAAACTTAGGTCCTTCCACATTTGGATTGAATTTGACAATTTCTTGGGCTGCCAAAAGTTTGAAGTTTTTGCAAATTTTTTTGTCTTGACATGCCCTAGCCATTTCTTCATCAGTGATGCCATAGTTAGTGTCAGAGTCATAACTTAGGTATACAATACCTTGTTGTATGTTTGATGTGTTATAGTGGAAGGTACTTGTGTTAGGTTGGCTAAATTTGAAGGAGTGCGATTGTTCATCTTCCGATGTAGTTGGCAGACTTCCACCTCCAGGTGGTATCGACATGAATATATGTTCAATGTTAGGAATCCATTGAACCATCCCATGTGTGGGGGAAGTGTTTGGAGGAAATCTCATGTTAGGTGCATTTTTCAAGGTTTTTTGTGTCATAGCTTGATTATGGTGCTCTTGCGGATACATGTTCAAGGGGTCTGCTAGCAATGGTTGTGATGCCTTGATTTGGTCTTCGTCAAATGTTGGTTGGGTTTTCTTGCCCTTCTTATATCTTTGATTAGGTTTTGGTTGCATTGATGTCCCAGAAAATAATGGTTGGTTAAGTTCTTCAAGTCTTTGAGCTGATTGTGTCCTTGTAAGTGCTGGCATGGTACCTAAGAATGCAGATGCAATGGAGGGAAACCTGAATGGACTTTTGTTGCCTCCCAAGTGCGTACCTAAACTACCAACTACGCTTGAATAGTACCAAGTGTGGCCATGAAATAGTTTGGGGTCTGAAGGTAAGTATTTTTTAAGTAGGAGGTATGCAATGGGTTAATAGAGGTGTTAGGGTGCCTAAAATGCAAATTTTGAGTGTTTTGAGTGATTTAGAGTGTTTCCTAAGGCCTTGGGATGCAATGTAAGGTGTGGAAGTGTAGATTAGGGTTCTATAACCTAGAATAAAATAGCTAATTACCAAGTGCATCCTGAAACTACCAAGTGCATCCTAAAAATACCAACTATGCAATTTGAAGTGAGCAATTGGTAAAACAGGGTTGTAATTGGTAAAACAAGGTTGCAGTTGGTAAAAGAGGTCAAAACTTGATAATTAAGATGTGGGTATGCAAGATATGAGTGTTTTTGGGATTTTTAAGTGTTTAGGGATATTATGAAATGTGAGGAAATGCTAAATGAATTAGGTTTTTGACATGCAAAGTGAAAATGTGCTAGGGATATTATGTAAATGCGAATGCAAGGTGCCGTTTTGAAGGTATACAAGATGAAGATTATGGTATGCAAAATGGAGGTTAGGGTTATGTTTTGGACTTGGTAATGATACTAAAGATAGGTGTATGTAGGGTGTATTATGAAAAGGATGGTGTTCTAGGGTTAGTAATGACATTTGGGACATGCAAAATGAGGGTAAATGCTCAAGAAGGCAATTTGGAAGATGGACAATTTGATAGGGTTTGGTAATAAAAATGATGTTAGTATTTTGATCAATGCAAGATGAAGGGGATATACCACTAGGGTAAGTCAAAATGAAATTTAGGTATGCTAGGGATATGATTATGCTATGAAAAGGGTATATGGAAAGTTTTGAACTTAGGTAAAACTTTTAGAAAGTATTTTGTCTAGGAGTTCAACCTTGTGATAAAGGACTTTGGATCTTGACCAAAAAGTGATAAAAGACAAAAAGATAAAAATGGTCAAAATATGACAAGGTTAAATCTATCAAGACATAGATATATTTTGACCCAAGAAAATGATAAGAAAAGATAAAAAGACTAGCCAAGATCCATTATCTATCAACACTAGGAGATACTCTAAGACTCATACTTTGTCTAGATTTTGACTAAATTCAAAGGTTTTGGGGGTTCAAAATGATGTTTCGGGGACCCAAAATGGTGGTGATGCTGAATGGATATGTGATATGGACAATGCCTATGATGAAAAATGGGGTTTTGGGTGCAAGATGCGGTTTTGGGTCAAGTGCAAAATGAGGAGGTACAAAGGCTCCTAGATGCAGTTTCCTAAAGTGTAGTTTAGGGGCCCAAAATGGTCATGAAGGTGCCCAAGTGTGACCTAATAGTGAAAACTATGTTAATGACATAGTTGGTAAGTTTTGGACATAGTTGATAGTTTATGGGTGCAGTTGGTAAGTCAGAATGAAGGTTTGTTGATTCTAAGTGGTATGGTTGTTGGACTAATATGCCAGGAAGCTAAATGATGGGGTTGATGTTAGGATAGGTTGGGAGATGAAAAACAGAGGTTATGACCAAAGGAATGATGTCATAAGTGAAGGTAATGAAGACTAGGTGATGCCAAATGCAAATTTGGGCAAGCTAATGCAAGGGGAGCTAACCAGGTACCTAAAGAGACAGTTGAAGCCCCAAAATGTTATATGGAATCCAAAACTAGGTTTGAGAACCACCAAGTGTGCTCAAATAGTGTAGAATGCATCAATGATTTAGTTGGTAATTTTTGGATGTAGTTGGTAATTTTAGGATGCAGTTGGTAAACTGGGCTGAAACTAAGGCAATTCCAGGAGCTATGGTTTCACGATTGATGTCACAAAGAGGTAAATAGTAGGGGATAGTGTTAAGACCAGTATGAATGTTCAAAATAATGCTGAGGATGCTCAGAATGATGGTGAAAGTGGTCAAGATGATGAATAGGTATGCAAAGATGCAAGGTGGTGATAGCAAAGTGCTAATTTTGAGATGGAAATGCAAAAAACTAAGGGAGGTAAACTAAACCCAAATGGATGCAATATGAAAGGTAATGGATGCTAAATGAGGACTAAAAGGTGCAATATGAAGTCTATATGATGCACAAATGAGGCCTAGACTAGGGTAAATGTAAGTGGAGTTTATGCAAGAATGAAATCTATTTTTTGCCAAGCACATTTAGGAGCACAAGTCGCCATGTTTTCCAAAGTTTGAATGTGTTGAACCAATATTTGCAAAGTTTGGACAAATGTTGGAATTTTTTGACAATGTGTAATGTTTAGAGAAGATTCAAGGTGTAAATTTAAATGCTGGCTACTATCTTGATTAATGTTTCACACACACGCAAGAGACATTAAGAGAAGAATAGCTATTATTAAGAGTGAACAAACACACCACAACCTAGGCTTTTGGGACTGTATACATTGAATTCCTACTTGAATCGAAGTTTAGCCATGCTTATCTAGAGTGGAAAACCTAGGATCTTGGCACCACAGGCTCCCCCTTACAGCGTACTCACTTCTTGGGGCTACCAAGATTCGCTTCCCAAGGGGCATGACTTCCTAAGGGACTGTTGCCTCTACTAAGGACCGCAAGAATGTAGGATGTCCTCATGGGCATGGGTGACCCCTTGAGCTAGTGGATAGAAAGGATTTTGGCCACTAAAACATGATTATTAGTAAGGGCATTCCATTCAAAAACTGAATGATAAACTTTTGCAGAAGGTCTGCCAGCCCCGAGAACTAGGGTTTGACACACCACAAGGGTATAGGAGGAGAGCTATCACACAACAATACCATCGACATAGCTTTCACCATAATTGAGTTTTATATAGCAGCTAGAACATTGACCTAGATTTTGGCTCGTTACCACTTTGAGGTTGTCGCCTGACATACCCAATATTGAGTATCTTGGTCCAAGGCAGGGCTCCTATAGAAGTTACATGAATTTCTCTAACACCCAAGATCCACAAATGGTGAGGGGAGAGGATATGTCCAATGTAACTCCTAGGTATTTAAACACTATAGGCATGCCAGGTAGAAAAGAAAAAGTTAATTTTAAGCACCAAATGAAGTCTTATCTAATCTAGGAAATCCGCACACATGGTTTTAGCAAACACACAATATCTTCAACAACGTCTTGCCAAGCAAGCATTAGTAGTCTGTTATGATCATTTCTTCTTCCCACAATTGCCACATGCTACAAGTAGACCATTAATAACACCAAATATACTAATATATGTTCTAGAAACAAATGAAAACCTTACATGTAGATTCTGATTGATGTGTGTGTTTTCTGTGAACTAGGTGTGCTTTGACAGAGCATATTGCACCCTAGAAGACCAAAATGGCTTAGAACACCCCCAAGTGCACCCAAACAATGTAGACTACATCAATGCTATATTATGAGCCTAGTTGGGTGTAGTTGGTAGTTTTAGCATGCAGTTGGAAGGTTAGCTGTAAACTGTGGGGAAATGGTGCCTAATCAAGACCTAGAAACTGAATTTTTTTGACACCTATACTACCAAGTGCACCCAAACAATGCAAACTATGTCAAATAAATAGTTGAGAAGTTAGAAATAGAAGAAAGGGGTTTTGATGGCTTTTAGACTCCTAGAACTGCTCCTAGGGGTCCCAAGTGCGCCCTGATAGAGCAAAGTGCATCCTAGAATAACAAGCTGACAAAACACATAAAATGAAAGGATACAACCATATTACTAGACCCCCTAGTTAATCTAGGTGTGAAAAGGAAGAGAAGATAGTAATTATACCCTTCCAAGTGAGCTCCTTCCTTGCACCTACAAGCATAAAACAAGAAAACCCAAGTTAGATATGCATGTTCACCAAAATGTAGCACCTAGAAAATGGGTTAAATGCATAACATACTATGAGAAAATCACAAAAATCAATCAACATTAATTAGCACCCACTAGTCTACCATGAAAGCCAAAATAGTCAAAAGAAGCAAACAAAAGGTTAGAATCCCCCTCTTTCATTTGTAGCTCCCATGTCCTTCTTTCTTCTCCAAATGATGTAGCTCCAACTTGCCTATAGTGCACACAACATTGAAGCAAAGGCTATGATAGGGATAGTGCTATGAGAATACTAGAAGTGTTATTTTAGCTTGAGAGAAAGGATATAAAAATACAAAGAAGCTATGGACTCAAAGACTCA
Organism: Cupressus sempervirens; assembly: GCA_028749045.1. NCBI lineage: Eukaryota > Viridiplantae > Streptophyta > Pinopsida > Cupressales > Cupressaceae > Cupressus > Cupressus sempervirens. The sequence continues at coordinate 295,816,441 of CM053784.1, forward strand.
AGAATTAGGAGCTAAGGATCTAAGAAATTAAGACCCGAAATGAAAGGAAGAGTGCTCATTTTATAATCAACACTTAAGGTGAGAGCATTGGATTTGTCACCCTTAGATATGCAATGTGGCAAGAGATTCCTTTGAGAATCCATGACGCATATGACAAAATATTCCAATTGTAAGATTCTATGATGCATGGAAGTCAAACTTGACTAAATGTGGAAGAGAATCTATGACACGTCATAAGACACCTCAAGCCCACTTAAAACCAAGAATCTATGACAAATAAGCCAGATAGGGACATGCGTAAAAGAATAAGAATATTTGATTATGACATATCTTATCCAAGTGTCAAAGGAGAATCCACGAGGTGTTATATCCAAGTGTCACTATGATAAAATATTCTATGGAATTTTTGAATTAAAAATCCTTTTATTCCACAAAATAAGAATTAGTAGAAAATGGAATTAATGATGGAAAATGGAACTTAGCAAATTAAGAATTTCCATGGTTTGTGGATAATGAATCAATTAAATAATAAAATTAATTAATTAAGGAGGATGATTAGGAAGAATAATTAGAAAGAATAATAAGATTAAATTATGGGTTATTTAATCCTATAGAGAAAATTAGTAAATGATTGGCCAAATTGATTAAATAAATGCAACCATATCCTTTGATGAAAATATGATGATGATGTAGATCGAATGAGATGATGACAAGTAGATGAAATCCATGGTTAGATTGATTTATTGATTGAAATTGATTACATGCTAAGGACACATGACATGAATTGATTGATATGTAACATTTAATCGACATTGTAAATGCTCCAGGATCAAAATTAATTGAAAAGGTTTGATCATAATAACATTGACGGATGCTGTCAATATTATTAAAATGGTTGATAATGCCATGATTCAAAATTGAAAGCCTCAAAAATGTCAAAGATTAGATGACATGAATGATAGTTTGACCTGGCACTGAGAGCCGTGACAGTACTAAGGTTAGATTGATAAGATTGATAGGTTGATAGGTTTCCAAGACATTGAAAGCCATGACAATGCCTAGGATTGGATAGATGACGATTGATTTGAGATGTTTGATATGTTTTGGGTTGATTAGGACTGATTTTGGTGATTTCGAGTTGATTATGGGTGATTTTGAGTTGATATCAAACGGTTTTGAGTTGATATGAAATTAATGTTGAAATGACATGAAATTGATGTCAAAGAGGATACAAATGATAAAGTATAATATATTTTGGACAAAAGATTGAAGTTAGTAGAATGAGAAAATGAGACAAATTAGTATGAAGAAGTAATGAAACTATAGATGCGGACCATTTTTGGGTGTATATAGGTATCTACACTTGGTATACCTCAACAAAATGGCATAGTAGAAAGAAGAAATATATCCATCATGGATTGTGCAAAAAAAATGATTATAGAGAAAAATGTTGCAACCAAATACTGGAAGCCACCTTACCTTACCTTAAAATAGAGGGGAGGTGAGGGGAGGGGAGGGAAGAGGCAGTTGGTAGGCCATGAGATTGGATTAGCATAATAGATATCATATTTTTGAATGTTTTTTAGAAAGTTCCATAGGCATTTCCATAAAATTTTAGGCATGGGCTCCTCCCTCTACTATTCTAAGGCAACTATCCAACTTGTTCTGAAAGGTCTATTATTTTTTTAGGCAATGCCAACAACACCAATTAATGAAAGAAAAAAATTAATGCAACCATTCATACCTTGAACAAAGTTCAACTAAAGAAAGGTACATATCAAACACCTTATGAATTAAGGTATGGATATAAATCTTATGTCTTTTATTTCAAAGTATTTAGAAGAAAATGTTATATTGTAAAAGAGATAAGGGAAGGAAAGTTTGATATGAAAAGTGATGAAGGAATTTTCCTAGGATACTCCAACAAGAAAAAAAATATAAATGTTTGAATTCTTCTATGCACAAGGTTATATAAAGTGTACATGTAAAAATTGATGAGTTTTAAAAAAAGAATGAAGAATAAAGCAATAAGGAACTTGAAGATTACAAAAACTTTGTTATCTTTGAGCCAAATACTTTACCTAGCATTCAACAGATTACCCCACCTGAGTCACCAAAGTTTGTAGTGTCAACTAAGTTTTAGCCAGTACAAACTGAGATGGAAATGGTTCAAACCAAGGATCCCAAGTCATATTATGTCAAAACTGAGTCTTAGACAACAAAAAATAGAGAAAAATTTGGAAATTCATAGAACCTATGAGCATGGTAAACCAAGTGAATCTAGTCTAGGATGTAGAAGTAAGATACCTGTACTTGCTAGATATATTAGAAGGTAGGCATCACGTACTTGAAAAAATACTTGGAGATCAATTAGAAGGCACAATAATAAGGAAAAAAACTAAAAGGTACATGTTTTCTTACTAAACTTGAACTTTGAATTGTTAAAGATGCATTAAATAATAAAAGTTGGATTGAGGCAATGAATGAAGAAATTGAACAAATTGAAAGGAATATACTTGGACTCTTGTTCCTAGACCCAAGGAAAAAAAATATAATTGGTATAAAGTGCATATTTAGAAACAAATTGAAGTAAAATGGTGATGTATCAAGGAACAAGGCAAGGCTAGTGTACAAAATTTATGCTCAAGAAAAAGGCATAGATTATGGAAAAAAAATTTCTCCTATTGCTAGATTGGAAGGAGTCAACACAATGCTTTCATATGCTACATTTAAAAGATTCAAAGTGTATCAAATGGATGTAAAATTATCTTTCTTGAATGGAATTCTTGAGGAGGAAGTCTACATTGATCAGCCTAAAGGTTTCATTGATCTAAATAAAAGAGACATGGTCTCTAAGTTATGCAAAGCTCTATATGGTCTGAAACAAGCTCCTAAAGCATGGTAGAGAGACTTTATGGATATATGGTAAAGGTTGGTTTTCAAAGAACCAATGATAACAACAATATGTATATTAAAGAGGGACCACATAATACAATTTTGTTAGCAAAGATATTTGTGGATGATATCCTATTTATAGGTCATGATGACTTATGCAAATCATTCTTTGAAGAAATGAGGAAAGCATTTGAAATGTAAATGTTTGGGGAAATAAAATTCTTTGTTGGCCTACAAGTTCATCAAATGAAGGATGACATTTACATTACTTAGTCAAAATATCTCAAGGAGATATTTAAGACCTTTGTAATGGAAGTTTCCAAACCACTTGGAACACCTATAGCTACTAGACATAAGTTATCCAAGAATGATGATTCAAAAGAGGTAAATAAGACTTCTTATAGATCTATGATTGGAAAAATTTAGTATGTTGTTGATACAGGACCTGATATTGCATTAACAATTGGTATAGTTTCAAGATTCTCTGCAAATCCTAAACAAAATCATATGTTTCCAATCAAAAGAATTATTAGAAATCTAAAAGGAACTCAAGAATATGGTCTATGGTACAAGAAATTAGGAAAATTCTAGTTGAAATCCTTTATTAATGTTGATTGGGCTAGAAGCATTTATGAAAGGAAGAGCACCAATGGAGAAGCATTCTTTCTTGGAAAGAGGTTAGTATCTTGGACAAGAAAAAAACATAATTGCATTTCTTAGTCTACAAAAAAAGCATAATATTTTGTTTTAGTAGTTAATTGCTCCAACATAATGTTGATCAAGTAGTTGTTATCAAGAATTAAGGAAGAAATCAAGGATCTAATGGTTATCTATTGCGATAACACAAGCCCAATCAATATATCTAAAAATCTAGTAATGCACACCAAGAAAAAATACATTGCAATCAAGTATCATTTTATGTGAGAATCAATTCAATATAATGAGGTCAAATTAGAATATGTTAACACAAAGGAGAATGTTTCTAACATATTTACCAAATCATTACCTGAGGGTGCATCTTTGTATTTAAGAGGAAATCTAGGGGCCATTCCCCTATCTGATGTACACTATAGTATAGATTACTAATGCATCAACTAAACTGCTTTGAAAATCTATCAAGTTGATGCAAAGAAGTCCAAGATCATTTCATATGAATTAGTATGTCAAGTACAATGTAAAATTACTATCAAGTCTTTTGCATTTGATGTCAAAGAAGGCGAGGATCATATCATATATTCATTAAGGGAGAGATTGATGTAATAAGAGAAGAATTAGAGGCAATAATCTACAAGAAGGAGAACTTGATCTGATGGAGTTTGAAGATAAGATGGTTGAGGGAGAATCTTAGAGGGAGTTCTCATGGATGTATGGAGAATTAAAATGAGACAAAGGATATTATAAAATCTTAAAAATCATTTTGATTTCTCTAAGTTTTCTTTTCTTAATGAAATGTTGTGTTTCCATCAATGCCAAAGAGGGAGATTGTTGATAATAATGATTCAATTGTATATTTCCATTGATGTTACACAAACATTATACTCTAATTGAGAACCCCCAGTAGGAACTAAGTTTAGAATGATATATTATCAATTGAGCATAACTTTAGAGGAAACAAAGTTTAGAGATTCCTATGTAAACTGAGTCAGGTCAGTTACCAAAGGAGTTTAGTGTACATTGAGTTAGGTCAGTTACCAAGGAACTCAGTGGTAACTGTTGACAAAAAATTTTGCACCCTTTCTTGAGGTATGATCCTCAAGAAACCTTGTGTAACATGGAAACAACCTTCAAGTGTGGGACTTGCACTCTGAAGTTGAATCTCTGGAAAAGGCTGGCTTCCTCACTATCATGATGCACCTAAACTACCACAAGGAAGGAAAATGGAGAAGGAGAATTGAAAGAAATTATAGAAAGGGAAAGGGTGGTGATGCACTGATATAGAAATAGTGGTTACAACACTACCTATGAATGCACTACACATTAATGAAACAACAAGAACACACTAACTAAATTCTAATCTATCTTTAAAGAAAACACATGTAGGTTTGAAACTGATTGAAGTGCTGAAAAGAAAATATACTTCACTGTGCAAAAACTGCTAATGGATTTGACACAACATGTAGATCTGAAAAAATGGAAAAGAAGTATTCAAAATAAAGAAATAAATATGCACATATTAAAGAATGGCTATAATAAGTAAGAACAAGGTTTTTTCATTAATTATAGGCAAGGAATTACATAGCATAATGCTACTGCAAAAAAAATGTGGACAAAGAAGAACCCAAAAAAAATATTCACAACTTGCCTTTATAGATCAAGCATAACTCAGATGTTAACTTGAAGTTCAAATCCCATAAGATGGACTCAAGTTGTAGAGAACAATAAATGAATATTAGTGTAAAATTTGATCTTGAAATCAACTTGCTATAGTGAAGTGACAGGAAGTGCAAAACAAATGCACCCATCTACAAGAAATCAAATCCCATAAGATTTGATCATTACAATCATTAATGAGGCATGGAGATTCAGAGATGTCATGTAGACAAGGCCAAAGAATGTTGTTCAACATTAAAGAATAGTCCTTGTAATGTGTCATGGCCTACATTACAGAGTTGACCTACATGGAATAAATCTAATTTAGCCCCAAAAATATGAACTGTCGATGTAGATCTTCATTTTGGAATGAATAGCTTAGATACTACAAAAATCTCCTCAACAAGTAATTAAAACCCAACCATAGATCAAGATCTTCTTCGAAGAATGGACAACCTAGATACATTTGGAAAATATACAAAGATTCATAGCCTAACATAAGAAATATCCACCATGTGGAATAAATCTATTGTTGACACAATTGTCGAATGTTTGGTTGAAGAGGCATCAATGATTTTTTGGAAGAAAAAAGGTAAACCTTTTGAAATAGCAGATTTTACTATTTTAGAAAGAGAAGCAAAGGCATTCTCTGAAATGGAAAAAATGGATAATGCAAAATGTTAATCCCGAAAAAAAATGTGTGTTAACCTGCAACTTGACACATGAAGGAAAGTAAGCCAACTCAATCAATGAACAAACTAAACTAGCTTGATCAATGAAGGAACCAAGCCAACTCATCTCATGAAGAGACTAAGTTAATACAATATGTTAATCCAACCAAAAAGCATGTTAACCCACATCAAAGAACCCAACCCATTGAAGATATCTTAGATTAGTTATCAATGATGGGCCGAATGGGGGGCAAAAATGGCCAACATTCTTAGTGACTTAAAGGGGATTCTTGCTTGCCAAGCATAGACTAGTGGCCTCAAGAAATCCATTGGGTATAGAGTTACCAGCAAGAAATGACATGTTATCCCACCTACAACTTCAAAAAAAATTTAACCAACAAAAAAAAACTACTCTAGGCAGCTCTAGGAAAGGGAGCAAATGTGCTCGTGCAAAGACCACACCTATGACCTTGGAGAGCTCATGTTGTAGCAGATTAATGAAAATCTAGGAGCTATTAGAAAGTCCAAGGGAGCACAATGCAAATTTGGGTCAGTGCTAGTTTGTATGTTCTTCTATGTGATGAATGAATTCCCTTCATTTTTGGAAATCAACTAGAGTCAAAACAAGCCAATTGTTGATCAAATAAATGGTTTTAGTGCACAAATGGGAGATAGCTTTGATGATAAAATGTCTATCTATTTTGATGATTTCAAGAATGCAGTGAAGAAAAAAATGAGGATACCAGTTTCACTGGTAGAAAAACATGTAAATGACATGCTTTCTTGTTGATATTGACTATACTTATATCCAAGCAATCCTTCCAAGAGCAAGATGGCTTAGACCATTGGGATATGAGCTTGATATTGACCAAGCTTTTGCAACTATGACAACATTACTTGTAGAAGAAATGGACAAAACTGCAAAGGCATTTGGAACTTATGACACTGTCAAATCAAGAGTTGTTACAGAACTCAAGACAACCACAACAGTGAAGAAGAAGGACAAGCCAGTGAAGAAGATAAAGAAGAAGTTTGGTGTTGGCGAAACAAGTGTAGTAGGAGAAGCAGAGGAGATTAGTGATGATGAAGAGGAAGGTGATGAAGAGAAAGATGAAGATGAGCTAGAAAAAGAAGACAAAGATAAGAGTGCTGAGGTAGAAGAAGCCAAGGAAACACCCATGAAAGGAAAAGTCATCAAAAGGAAGACAAAGACACCTCCTGCTGCTCAGCCTAAACCAAAGAAAGCTGCCACACCGACATCTAAGAAGCCAACAACTAGAGCTACAACAAGGGCCTCCACACAAAAAAGAGAAAGAGGAAGCTACAAAGAAGAAGAAAACAATCAAGAAAGCATAGGAAGAGCCAAGGAAAAGAAGAAGATATATGGCTCAACCTGATACTCATGAAGAAGATCAATCTAAAAATGTAAGTCATCCTCCTAAGTCTTCAGTTGATACATTATGTGAAAAGATTAGGAATGGTGACTTAAGTGATATGAAAAAGATTGATTTCAATAAGTTCAGTAAAGAGGAATAGAATAGCATAGAAGAATCAGTCTATGCATTAATGGCACAGTTCAAGTATACACCTCTTGCACTTGATGGACAATTGCCAAATGAATTGTCTAAAATTTTAGAAGACAGGTGGCATTTCTGTCTAATGATGGAAAAGGAGATGAAGGAATCAACCCTACCAAGTATACTGCCTAATTTAACAAATGAACAAATAAGTAAAGTAGTCAAAAGGCATAATACTAGGTTTACACCTAAGTATAGAGCATTCTCCATTTTCCAAAACAAAATTGAAGAAGTTGTACAGAAAATCACCAGATTGTGGAAGAATTTGTATGAGAAAATTGAAGATGTATTTGAAGATGAATATAAAGAAGAAGCTATTAATAAACTAGAAGAAAGAAGGAAGAGGAGAGAAGAGAAGACAAAAGTTGAGAAAAAGGTTGAAGAGGAGGAAAGCAAAGGTACTAATGAGCAGCAAAGTGTGCAAGAAACACAACTTCCACCTCCTAGCCCTCCTCACTCTACTATCACACTTGTAGAAATCATAAAGATTAAGGATGTTTTTGACACCTCTAGTCAAGACATCAATCCACTAACTACAAGGGATCTCACTAAGATCCTTGACCAAACAACTCTTCAAGCATAGTTGTGCACAAGTCCCATATTGGTCAGTGTAGATGAGCTTCAAAAGGCAGTAGATAAACTCAGAGAAGCCGAGGTTTCACCACAAGAACCACCTCAGATCACTCAAACTACTAGATTCCCATTTCTACTACCTCCATCACTACTAAGAATAGCCATGCAAGCTCATCAGGATCTGAGTGCAACAATAGGGGAAGCCACATGTACACACCAGTACAGACAACAAATACACTCCCAATAGCAGTGATGCAAGAAGAAGATAAGAAAGAAACAAATGATAAGGAGAAGTTTGCAATACAAACTTTGGTTAAATTACCAAGAACAAGAACTCCTACCAAACCTGTTCAGCAATCGAGTACTGAAAAGATGACCTTACAAGTCAGTACACCAAGCTCAAGTTCTACTAGGGTAGCCAGGACCATTCATTATGGTATTCCTGAGCTTGATGAAGAAATTAAAATACCCTATTATGATTCAAGCACTCTAACTGAAGAAAAGATGAATGAAATATGTAAGGAAACTCAGGTGTAGAAACAACTTCCTACACTAATCTCTTAAGAGAAGTATGGTGCAAATCCTATTAAAATCTTTTACACTTACAGATTCAGTATCATGTAAACAACAATATTTTAGCCAAGCAAGTATAAAGAAAATAGATAGAAAAAGAAACACATAACACAAAGATTTGTCGATTGGGAAAAACATTTCGGTAAAACAACCCCACCCCTCTAGAACTTGCATAATGTATTATCTTCAACACAAGGTTACAATACACTTGCAATGCAAGTTCAATAGCGACAACATAAGACTCTTGTAGCAACTCACAGTACCAATAATACACTTTTTTACATACACCTCTTTGCAACCCTAAAAATTCTTATAAAATGTGCTTCACTTTTAGGGTTACTCCCAAAGATAGCCGTATTAGGGTTTTACCATTCTTCGAGAAAATAGGAACCCTAAAATTTTTTCTAGGATGATGCCTTGAACCCCCCTATTGGGGTAGAGTGTATAGTACTCAAATTTATCAGTTGCCACATGTCTTCACCTATCATTGAATCTTCCTAACATAGCTCTTACGTGTCATAGGAATCTGTCATAACCATTTTAGTGATGATCTCCTTATACACAATTCAAGATGCCGACACATCATTGTTATTTACAAGAAATACATTTTACAAAAAAAATAACGAGAATAGGAATTATCCAAGGTTGAGACACCTTATTCCTAACATTCTCCCACTTGTAAGAGCAATAGGAACATAACAGGAACTAACCGCTATAGGCTAAAAGACCCATAGACTTCGAACACCATCTTAACTTCTCAATGCCCACTGGTTTCGTTAATGCATCTACAAAATTCTTCATAGTATCTACCTTCTCCAAATTTACCTTTTCATCTTCCACCATATCTCTCACAAAGTGAAACTGCACATCAATGTGATTCATTCTAGCATGGAAAGTTGGATTCTTTGCAAGGCAAATAGCGCTCTGACTGTCACACCAAATAGTAATCTGTTCTGCATCAACACCAACATCAGAACACAATCTCTTAAGCCAAATGGCTTCCTTACAAGCATGAGTAGTAGCCATGTACTCATCTTCTGTAGTGGACAAAGAAACTATAGGTTGTCGCTTGCTCATCCAACTGATGGCAACACCAAACATAGTGAACACATAAGGACTAGTAGATCTCTTGCGGTCAATATCACCTGCCCAATCTAAATCCACAAATCCATGAATACAAACTGAATGCAGAGATCCAAAAGAGTTACCATGATAACATATGGAGTAATCTGATGTACCATTCAAATATCTGAATACTCACTTAACTGCATCCCAATGTACCCATCCAGGATTAGCCATAAACTGACTCAGGACTCCCACTATGTGGGCAATGTCTAGTCTAGTATAGACCATAGCATACATAAGACTACCAACTGCACTAGCATAAGGTACTCTACTCATGTCCTCCATCTCACTAGGAGATTTTGAACAATCATCTACAGATAACTTTGTTCCCATAGGAATAGGAACACATAGTGGTCTACAACCTGCCATGCTAAACCTGTCCAACACAGACTTCACATACTTACTCTGACTCAACCAAAGTTTTTTTTTAGACCTGTCTCTATTGATTTCCATACCCAAGATGTACCTAGCTGACCCAAGATCTTTCATCTCAAACTATATGTGGTTTTCTCATCTAGAACATTCAGAAGGACTACATCGATTAAACAGAGTCTTATGAGACCCTTAGCTTTACGATCTTTGATATCCCAATCTACTTGAGCTATAATTGCTTGTCTTATAGCATTTGAAGTTGCTTCCCATAGGTCATGATCTTCCAACATGTCTTCCATCCTAAGTTTCCACAACTCAAAATTAGTGCCATTAAATTTCTCCACCTCCATTCTTCCATATGATGAACTCGCCATCTCAATCTGCAAATAAGATTTAGGATGCTCTACACAAGACTCACACTCAACTTGAGATTAGCTCAAAAAACCCTACCAAACAACTACGATCAAAAGTTGATAGAGCTCTGATACCACTTGTAAGAAAACTCAGGTGCAGAAACAACTTCCTACACTAATCTCTTAAGAGAAGTATGGTGCAAATCCTATTAAAATATTTTATACTTACAGATTCAATATCATGTAAACAATAATATTTTAGCCAAGCAAACATAAAGAAAATAGATAGAAAAAGAAGCACATAACACAAAGATTTGTTTGTGGGGAAAAACCTTTCGATAAAACAATCCCACCCCTCCAGAACCTGCACAATGTATTATCTTCAACACAAGGTTACAATAAACTTGCAATGCAAGTTCAACAGTGACAATAGAAGACTCTAGTAGCAACTCACAGTACCAACAATACACTTTTTTGCATACACCTCTTCGTAACCCTAAAAATGCTTATAACATGAGCTTCACTTTTAGGGTTACTCCCAAAGATAACTGTATTAGGGTTTTACCATTCTCCGAGAAAATAGGAACCGTATTGGGGTAGAGTGTACAATACTCAAATTTATTAGTTGCCACATGTCTTCACCTGTCATTGAATCTTCCTAACATTGCTCTTACATGTCATAGGAATCCGTCATAACCATTTTAGTGATAATCTCCTTATACACAATTCAAGATGCCGACACATGAACATTATTTGCAAGAAATAAATTTTACAAAACAAATAATGAGAATAGGAATTATCCAAGGTTGAGACACCTTATTCCTAAAAAAATACATAGTGCATTGGAAAAGGGAAGGAGGCAAGAGGCATTGAGGAAAGACTAAAAATACAAGCAGACAATGAATGAGATCAAAGATATATTCATGGATGCATTTAGCCTACAACCTCCAGATTCAAGCAGGCCAATCCTTGAGCAACTATCTGATATAGTTGACCAAGTGAATAATGAAGACCATGATACAAATGTAAAACTCATGGAATGGTCAGAGAAGAAGTTTCTAGGCAAATTCAACCAAATGATAGCCAATAACATTATTTTGGTATAGTTTGATCTAGCCAAGAAATTGGATAAGGTAAAGATTGTACTAGGGAACATCTTTTCCCTTTATAGAAAATTGTGTGATTTTTCTAGCTTCACACAAGAAATAAATCAAAAAAATTTGAGCATTGAGCGCAACCTTAAGCTCTCTAGTATACAAATACACTCAAATCCTGCACAGAGTTAGAAGCATTTTTCTCAAACGCTTCACATTCAGAGGGAATTAGTTGCATTATTAATAGAAGAGGCTACTGTTAAAGAAAAGCCGATGCAAATAAAAGCCTCTATCACTCCTCATTTGGAGATATTACATAGGGAGAAAATGTATGCAGAAAAAGTCCTGAAGAAAGATCCAAATATTTCTACTCATAAAGAACTTGTTGATCTAGCAACAGAGCTTGCAATCCAACAAAAATAATTGGATATTGCATTGAATAACTAGGATGTGGCTCTCAAAATTATCCTTGAGGTAAATAAAACATTTTTAGCCAAGTATGGCATTAATATTTAAGAACCCTTTGATATAAGTGTCAAAAAGGGGGATATATTGTAAAAAGGGGGAGATAATATAGAAAAGGGGCGATAATATAGGAGATATATTAAGGGGGAGCACAATTGCAAAATTTTGAAATTTTCTTCAGCTTGAAGTTGATTGATTGCAAATAGCAATAAAGGAGTCAAGGGACATGCAAATTTTGGTAATCACACGAAGACAAGGTCATCAAATAGAGAACAAATAGGATCAGAAAGCAAGAATAGGATCAGAAAGCAAGAATAGGACAAAAACAAAGAACATCAAGCATAATGGCATAAGATATCAGAATTTACAACATAATAAGGCATAATCAACTCAGGGGGAGTCATAAGGTATATTGTTGATTACAATATCTTTTTGAAATTTTGTAAGTGAAGAATGTACATATAATGGTTGGATCATGAACAATTAGTTAAGAGTTTTTGACACTCATGTCAAAGGGGGAGATTGTTGATCTATAAGTAAGATTGACAAATGAGTGTCAACATAGTTAATCATCTTCACTATACATGCCGAGTATACAATGGAAGCCAAGCTAGAATTTCTTTATGTGCCAAGTCACAGATAGTGCCAAGAAAACTATAGTTTTTGCCGAGCACAACACATTACAGTAGATGCCGAGTGACTTAGGGTCCAACAGGAGTTGAGGAAAGCAAAAATCTACCATGTGCTGAGCAACATAGGAATTATATAGGAGCTGAGTAACACAGGAAACATAGTGGATGCCGAGCATCAATATTACTTCATGTGCCAAGCAATACAGGATCAACATAAAATTTTGTGCAATCGTAAACAAAGATGTAAAATGGTTATGCATGACTCATTGACAAGATAAAAGGATAAGATCAAATCATCACAATCACCTATGTGATCCTCATGCAACCAATCAGAAAACTGGAGATTGCATGTAGCCAATGGGTGAATTTCAAGGGTTTGTGCGAGAATATTTTAATCAAGGATGCATGACGGACCACTAGTCTTTACAAGGGAGTTTTGATGCCATTGAACAATGCAAGAGTAAGAGAAGAGAGAAGAATCATGTGAAGAAGGGAAAGCAGAGCCTATTAAGGTCGTTGCAGAATATTGGTGTCAAAGATTTAGAGGAAAGGACAACATTTACATAACTAGTTGATTAGAACAAAATAAGGAACACAATCAATAGATTAAATCTAGTAGAGATCAGTTAATAGTAGAGCATATCAAGTACCTAAAATCAACATCAGAGATTGTATTAGTTTAGGTGTATTATTCTAATACTCGCTCACAATTCTATTAGGAATTTGGAAATCCAATTGAGTTGGGTAGGTTTAACAACCTTATGTAAATCCTTTAATAGGGTGGCATTCCAAGTTGAATTTTCTTAAGGCCTCTAACAAGGCACACTCCTAACAGGGTGTAGAAATCCTTTAACAGGGTCACATTTAACAGTGTGTTGTAGCCTTTAATAGGGCAAGCCATTAGAAGTGGTTGAAATCAATTGCTGTAGTAATTTTGTGGGTATCATCCCCACCCCACTTTTACCTTCTTATTCCTGGAGGGTTTCTGGGTTACCAAAATCCAAGTGTTATGTGGTGATGCATGTTTGTTTCTCATGACTATTTAATATTTATATGCTTGCATGTTAATTTCAGTTATATGTGATAAAGGGTTTAAAAAGTGGTTAAAAGGCTAGTACTTCTAATTCACCCCCTCCTCTTAGAAGCATTCTTCCCATTAAGACATTCCAACAAAATTAGGCTCCTTCTAGGCTTTGCAACTGCATCTTTGCAAATATTAATAATTTCTAATGTTTCAACTATAGTTTTAAATCAAATTTATTTAAAAATCCACATGCACATTTAGGAAAGAAAATTAATAAAATATTATTTCTTACGCCTCTCTAAATTTTTCCCTATTTTTCATTCTTGGTCAAACATGTTTGATTGAGCTTGTCACATGTCATCACTAGATTTGCTAGATTTTGTTGTCACCTGACAACTACCACGTGGCTGCCACATGTCTGCCATGTCACTGGTTGTCATGTTGCATGATGAATCAACATTGTGCCATGTCATCATAACATAGCGGACACATGACACATGTCATTTTAGTCCACATTAGTGCCTAGTCATCATGCCATATCAACCTACCACATAGTCAGTCCATGTCATCATCACGTCACCTCCACATCAGCTAGTCACCATATTGCATGGTTATCATTTGAGCATCTTTCCTTTGGTGACATGGTGACAACCATTTGATCTGCCATGTGTCACTATCCTATGCCTCTATTTTTAGACTACCATGTGTCATTATGTCACCACATGTCACCTACTGGTTCGTTCTTAGGTTCCACATCATCATTCTTGGTTTGTGTGTTCATTCAAAATTTCTTTGGTCTTTGCACTAGTTATCTTAGTCGTCTATGGTGGGCCCTCCACATTACACTACGATTTTCAAAAAGCTTGTTTCTTATTAGAAACTTAAGAATTGAGCTCTATGGTATTTAAACAACTAAGACTTTCTCTACCCACTCAATGTGTGATAAATTTTTTTGATGGTTTTTGCACCAGACATAGCTTTCTCCTACATCTCTAGCTCGCATGTGACTATGGAGTCTACATCTTGACTTCACGCCTCTTCTATCAACAAGAAGTAATTCATAGCATTTTTATGCCCTTAAAACTCCTTGCGAATGTGGCTTCATAAAATGGGCTAACATAAATATATAGAAAACTTGCCATTTTCAATTGTGCTTGTGCATCCATTTATTTCAAATAATTCAAGGGAAAATTTCCTGTTAATCATTTGGTGCAACATGTATTTCTCAATTCATAAAGTTTGTGAGAGAATGAGAAAAATGGTAATAAAAGGATGAAGCCATGGATGTTAGATTGACTAAGGTTTGCATTTAAATCAACTACCTCTATTCATATTCAAATCAATCCCATTCATGATCGTTGCAATCATGAAAAGTCATGTTACTTCCAATTGATGCAGCTACGTTCAATTTGGGTGCTGTAGACACCTAAAATCCTTTAGAAAATAAAGTATTTTTATTTTCTGAAAAAGTCCCTGATGACATCATCATTTATTAATTAACTAATTATTTAATTAATTAATTTATTTTTATGCCATTAAATCCCCTTGTCTTAATTAAAAATATTTAATTAAGGAATCCCTCCCAAAAATGTTTAAATCTTATTTAAACATTATTTCCTTATTTATTAATTATTTAATTAATAAATTGATCAAAACTCCCAAAATAAATATTTAATTTATTTTT
Source organism: Cupressus sempervirens (assembly GCA_028749045.1). Taxonomy (NCBI): domain Eukaryota; kingdom Viridiplantae; phylum Streptophyta; class Pinopsida; order Cupressales; family Cupressaceae; genus Cupressus; species Cupressus sempervirens. The sequence continues at coordinate 295,831,789 of CM053784.1, forward strand.
TGCGCAAAACTTGGCCAATTTCCTTAAGACCATTAACCTCTTCCAAAATCTTCTAATCCTTCTTTAATTTTGATTAAAGGCTAATCCCATCATTTTCTACCCTTAATCTAAACTCAAAATATTTAACTAATGTTAAATATTAATTCTCATATTTATTAAATTTTTTTTAATAAATATCTCCTCAAACCAAACCTATGAGATAAATAAACTTTATTTATCCTAACCCTAAGCCTATTCGTAAACTCCCTTTTTAGCCTAATCCACCCCATCCACCCATACTAGCCAAGCTTAGCTACTAACTCATCCACCCTCATTGAATGCCATCCACTTGCATATCTCTAACAAGCTTAGTCTAATCCTAAATCACCTCTAATCCCACCCCTAACCTTGTCACATTCCCTAAGCAAGCTTAAGACTTTCCTAAGCCAAGAAAAGTCAACAATCTCAACTCCCTCCAAAATATCGCAACCACTAAGCCTTCAATGCTCTTACAAAGTCATAAAAGACTCTTACAAGCCCATTCATTTCTCTTACAAGCCATTATGAAGTGTCTTTATGAATATATTATCCCTTGAGCCTCCTTTGTTGACTCATCCTTGCCCTTTCCTCCATCCTCTCACCCTGTGATACGTGTTACTCCCTGATTGGTTGTAAGGAAGTAATATCCATGAGCTCTCCTCTCATGCAATCTGAGCCCTCCATGAGATTTTCCCCATCCTTGCATCTTAGCCCTCCATCCCTCAAGCCTTTTGTCTATAAATTAAATCCCCTCCCAAGCCATTTCATCACAATCCTTGCGTTAAAGTTATAATGCTAGTTTGAGAAGACAAAGCCCTTAACCATACCCTTATAATGCCATTTTGAGAGCAAGTTTTACATCAAATCCATTCACCCAAGCCAAAATCCATCAAGAACACCATTGAAGCTAGTTTGAGAAGCCTTGAGCATACATACCAATCCTCTACTTAGACTCATCTACCAAGCAAAGAGCTAAATTCCTATTGGGAGAGTCCATTCATTTGGCTCACATTCCTAATTAGGGGTTCCTCTTTAGTCTCTCTTATATGTTATATTAATCTTTGTTAGTTAATGCTTTATTCTCTAAATAGATTAGTGTTTCTTGCTAACATATTAGTATACATTGGTGCAACCTTCTTCATGCTACGGCTTTGTTCCTCTCCCTCCTACTTTGCTCCTATGGATTCCTCTAAGAAAAGGATTCCTTTGTTTCCTTTATGCAAGCATGTCATCTATAAAACAAAAACTCCATCTTTAAGCTTGAATATGGAATTCCCCAAATGAGATCCATCATCTTCAAACATGAGGATGTCTTCTTAGTTGTGGAAACTCCTATTGTTCCTTATCATTGTGAAAATCTTACTGATCATTTAGCAATTACCTAACATTGGCTAGGGAAACTTAATTTAGATAGCAAATTCCAAGTTTTAAGAAGAATTTGAGTAGTTTGGGAATTTAGTGTGTCTATTCCCTTGTATCAGACACATGACAGAATGTTTTTGAACTCAAAATAACATCATGCTATTTAGTTTTCATTAGGAATTTTGAAACAATGACATTTCAAGACACATGAAATATAACACTTGTGGGAATTTTAAAAGACTAATTTACTCATGTTATTTGGGTCATTTAGAAAACCTTTAAAGAACTAGGATGCATCTCCCACGCTCTTTTCATTTTATTTGAAGGTGTGAAACTTTCTTTGTATTCTTTTGGCCATGCCATTTGTGTGGTTATTGTGATTTCACATTGTGTAATGGATAGGGTTTGTAATACTTTTATTTCATGGCCTTGTGTTTATGGTTTTGATGCCATTCCTCTCTCTTGTCAACTTCCATAGCTATGATTCATCAATGCATATTTACTTATATTATTCATTTTTTATCCCAATGTGTGAGTAGTCCCTTACTTTTAGTGGACTTACAATGCTACAAGTATATTACAAAATGTATGATGAATTAAAACATTATAACATTACCCTTTTTAAAAACTCCTCTAATCCCAGGTCCATATCTCTACAATTAGATGAAATTAGTTAGGCCCCAAAGTGGGTATGACTTAATAAAAATTCACCTCCAAACAACTCATCTGTCAAACTAATTTGCTAAAGACCTGATTCTGATTGGAATCAAACTACATCATTGCTTCAACCTTTAAAACTCACTTTACCCTTTCTTTTCAACTATCAATTTAGTTCCAAGAGTTCTTTTGACTGGCTTTAAAAATAGAGAAAAACACATGATCACGCTTTGAAATCAAACATACTAATTCTCTGTTCTACATTCTTGACCCATGTAAAATCTTGTCTCATGAAAAATTCTCAGTCAAAATATTGACTGTCAAAGTTACCTTCTTAGAACTGCTTGCAAGAAAATACATTAAAGAACCATAAAACACATTTAGATTTGGCTTTGAAAATAAGGCAAATTGACACTTGGGGAGATGCAAACTAGGGCACTGGTTCACTATCACAAGGAAAAAAATAAATTGATATTCGAGCTCATGATGAATAAGTGGAAGTATTTGGTGAACAATCAAAGTGGGCTACTCAGAATTTGCAAACTAGAAACACTGGCAGAAAAATGGTTTTTTCGAATGGACCTGGGAAAGTGTGTAGATGAATTTGTCAAGACTTGAAAACTAGCACACTCAAAGAATTTTTAGCTTAGAACATATTGGTACAATCTATTTTATCTCATCTATCATAGATTCATAGTTATGACATCATGAACAGGGGTACTGACCAATCTACATTTCTTGGCACCAGTAAAACTTTACAAATTGCATATGGAATTGCATTTAAAAACTTATCAAATAGATTCTTCATAAGCTCAAAATTGAAACATAACAAGTCTCTAACTCTATAATTTAGTACAAAATTAATTTTCTCATTTTGGTCAACTAGTTCAAAGTTATAACAAGTCAAATAGGGCCTCCTAGAATTATGAACAATGTGCATCAGCATGACAACAATAAAAAACCAACTTTGAGGGATTCAAAACCTAGCCAAAGCATATTGAAATGACTAAAAATATGAAACATAGGCTCTTTGGTATGGATACTAAACACTCCCAAAGCAGCGAGTCATAAAACATTACTGGGTGAAAGATATTCAATTGCAGACAAGGCCTCCTATCATTGTTTAACGCAAGGAAAAATGTAGATTTGGACATTGCTCAAAATGAGACTTCACAGAATGAATTGGAATGGTAATTCATCTTTATGGGATGCATGGACATAATAAATGCAAGGTTTTAGAAACATTAAACACCTCTTAGGCCTCAAATGGATAGCCGGGTACACATGCATCAAAAAGCGCTTATAGGGCTTGATTTTTTGAATGGTACTCAAAATCAGGGCTTCAATTTTGAGTCCCAACACATGTAACATATCTATATTCAAGTTTCTTAAGACCTATAACAAGGCCACTCCTAATAGGGTGATACAAATCCTTTAACAGGGTTGCACCTAATGGTGTGTTTTGTAACCTTTAATAGGGTTGGCTCCTAACAGGGCTCATTTCAGAAGAGTGAAAAGTTGTAACTAGTTGCATTGGTGGTTTTCCTAGATTGGGTTTCCATGTTAAATCCTTATGTCTCATGTGTCTCATGTTATTTTATTATTTCTTTTTCTTTCTTCATCTAAGTTACTAAAGGTTAATACACATCATTATCTTAAGATTTCTTTATTAACTAAGTTACAGTGAATATCTAGTACTAACTGAGTTGTTAGTTAAAAGGAAGTTTTTATATTGACATCTAAGGGACTTGAAATTTTTTTAGTGGTAACTGATTCATCCCTCCCATCTTAGTTACTCCTCTTATATTTTCAATAGTTATATCTACTAATTCTACCTAAGAGTGAAAAAAATTCATATTGGCCAAATTGTCAAGAACTTGATCAACAAAAGGTAATGCAAAGTGGTATTTCTTAGTGGCTACATTGAGTTCTCTATAGTCCACACATACTCTCAACTTAACTCCTTTCTTAGGCACTATGACTAAATATGGAACTCACTGGCTATCAAAATGGGATAATAATTTGTGGCTTCCTTATAGGTTTACATTTAGGGCTAATGTAAATTATATGAGTATAGAGCTTTGTGTTAAGCCTCTTCATGTCTATGTAGTCCCATAAAATGCCTACTAGTTTTCATTTAGCAAATGAAGTAAATTCTCTAGATTGGTAGGGGAAAGACTTTTTATAATATTTATCTCTTTACCTAGGCTCACTTCAAATCAAGACACCTTATTTAACATGGCTACCTCAAAAAGTTAGATGATTGAATCTCATGGGGTAGTAAGGTATGAAGAGAGCTAGGTGCTATAGGAAAATGAATTGTATTTTTAAGAGGAAGTATTATTTCTGGGGAGAAATTATTGCCACCAAAAAGAGTAGAATCTTCACCATACTCATTAGAGAGGATGGATATGAGGACATCATATTCTTCCCAAGAGATTATATATGGGTTTCTATCAACCACCTTTAAATGACTCAATGAACTGGCTTTGGGTTCATTATATCCTAAATTGGGCCACACAACTTGATCATCTTGAAAAAATGATTTACAAGGAGAGTACAAGGCCAAATTTTTAATGTTTGAGCTATTAGAAATGATAATCTTTCTAGAGTGACAAGCTATGAAAGCACTAATAGTGGCTAACCAAGGACTTCCTAAAATGATAGGGTAACCTCCCAAGGTGGCTTTGTGTGATAAGATAAAAAAATATACTGCATATTCCTAGGAATCTAAAGTGATAGTAACATTATGAATCATACCATCAGGTTTGATAGTAGATCTATTAGTAAGATGAAGTATGGTAGGGGCCTCTCTTATTCTAATGATGTTTAACTACAATAACACATCTGTAGTCATTACATTGATGGATGCTCCTAGATCTATCAAGCCATTTTGGACTTGAACTCCATTGATATAAAACATTACAACTGGACTTCTAGAGTTAGAATATTTAGGAACTGTAGAGTTATTCAACATGAGATAGGACAATTGACCCATGGCATGAATAGTTTTTGGGTCTTTTCTTTTTCTACCAGATTTATTTATGCAAGATTCCTTAGTGGATTTTATATATGATATAATTTTCTTGAGGGGATTTAACAAAGGTATCTTCATAGTCATTTTCTTCAATTGATTGAGAAATTATCCAACAATAGTGTTCTCAATAGGAATAGGGGGCTGAGAAAGTATCTATCAAAATAATGGAGTCTTGGCTATAGGAGCTAGTTGTGAAGTAGGAAAATTTTCCTCCTTAATAGGTTTATCTTGAATGGTAACTTTAGTTATAATAGGCCCTTCAAGAGTAGGAAGGTTGGTTCCAGATCTTTGGTGTATATCATTTATGGAATAAGTTTGTTGCTAATTATCATTAGAGGAATACACTTTCTTTTAAGCTTGCATCTTATTAGGATTTGGTGCAACTTGAATAGGAAATTAAGTGGAAATCTTCTTGGGCATTAGAAAATGGATTCTTAGGAAATAAGTCTCCTTCAAATGGAAATCTAGGTTGTAAGTCCTCTTCAAATAATTGTTCTTTTTCAAATGGGGGATCTTCTAGCTCAAGCTCAAAATATTCTTCTATCTTAAGGGAGTCAATTGGAAGGAATCTCCCAAAATGCTATCTTTTTCTATGAATGCAGACAAAGTGATCCAAGGAGGGGTTAAAAGCTAAGGCCAAAGACACAACTAACTATCCAATCACCTTGTTGAGAAAACATAATGGAAGAAAACAACATGGAGAACAATACCATGGAGAGAGAGAATAGTAAACACTTTATTGATTCATCTAGTTGTCAGCATACATGCTCGACTATGAGGTCTTCCGAGTTACAAAAAACAATATTTGTGAAAATCTCAAACTTAGAACTTTTATAGGTCCTTAATTTGGGCTATTAGATCTTCTACTTTGCATTCCCATCCAAACTCTCTAAGTGATACCTAACATAATCCTAAACACCCCTATTTATACTTGCCAAAATGACTCACAAAAGAGTTTATATTATTACATAATAGAAATTTGACCTTAAAAATGGTCTACACACATCCCAAGATAAGATCTTAACATCAAATTCATGATCTAGATGAATTAATTTAGTCATCTCAAACTAAGAACCAATCATAGACAAAATCGATCAAAGAAGGAACTGAGCATCAACAAATATCATGTTCACTTGACATATGAAGGAACACTCAGCAAAAAATAGAACTCAACAATAACTAGAACTTGATAACAACTATCAATAATTATTAAGTAGAACTTGGCTGTAATTGAAACTCAACATCAACTGGAACTGAACAGAATGAACAAAATGAGTGGGATTATAAGTTACCTAGGACGCTTCTACATTAGAAAACTGAGGTTGAAAGAAATGATTCTCCCAAATTATTGAGACCTCACAACCTAAGCTAAATCTAACACCGATTGAGAAATACATGTAGTACCTTCAACTAGTTTATTATTCAAATTCACTAAATATTTAAAATATTATTTTCCTCTTGTGGTTTTACCAAATCTTTGATCCAATATCTATTCAACCTCTTCAATCTACTTCTTAGGATAATCATCCAATATAGTAACTTCATTATCTGACTCATGATACTTATGCAAATTAGCAACACTGAATATAAGAGATATATCCATGTCATCGGGTAACTCAAATTCATAAGAATTGCCACTATCAAACTTCCTCAAAATTGTACATAGTCCAATTTTTTTTGTTTTCAACTTACTATACATTCCAATAGGAAATCTACCTTTCTTCAAATGAACCATAATGTCATCACCAACTTCAGAAACATGGTGTCTCTTAGACTTATTAGCATTCTCTTTATACTTTTGATTACTTTGTTCCAACCTCAACTTAACTTCCTCATGTATAGACTTCATAAAAATATAAAATTCTTCCCCTTCAACACTTCTCTTCTCTTCACTAGCAACATGCCTCAAATCTGATACTCCACTAGGTTTCATTCTGGTTACAATCTCAAAAGGTGTTTTCCCTATACTCCTAGTCATATAATTATTATATGCAAACTCAACTTGTGCCAATATCATATCCCAATTACTTGGCTTATCTCAAAAAATTACCCAAGATTCTATTCACAACCTCTCTCAGTCCATCTATCTATGTATGGAATGTGGAATTAAACTTCAATTCAATATCCATCTTCTTCTGCAAAGTTCTCCAAAAGTAACCAACAAACTTACTATCTCTATCAAAAATAATACTTCTTGGTAATCCATGCAATCTAACAATCTCTTTGAATAAAATATCAACAATATTCACATCATCTAATGTCTTCTTACATGGTATGAAATGTGCTATTTTAGAAAATCTATCCACAACAACAAAAATTTCTAATCATACCCTCTTGTTGTCTTAGGTAATCCAAGAAAAAAATACGTTTCCTAGGAATAAAAATAGGTGTATACAATCCAATATTCTGACTTGCTCCTTTTGTAACTTGACAAAATCCACAACTCCTTATAGAATTTTTAACATCCTTTTCATTTGTGGTAAATATTACTTATCCTTAAGCAAACTCAATGTCTTATCAATTCTATAATGTCCAGCAAAAACACCACAATGATTTTCCTTGATTAAATTAACTCTCATGGAACTTCTTGGTATACACAAATGAATTCCTTTTAACAAAATACCTTCCAGAATGAAATATTCATCAAACTTACTCATTTGACTTGATAGATTTGGTGCTTTGCACTCTCTCCATACGTCACGAAAGTCAGGGTCAGTATCATACAACTCCTTCATTTCATTAAAACCAAGAGCTTCAACCTTCATCTTGGTCAACATAGAATTCCTTCTTCTCAATGCATCAACAGCTCAATTAGTAAATCCAATCTTATTCTTGACCACAAATGTGAAAATCTATAAGTACTCAACCCACTTCATATGTCTCTAATTCAACTTATGTTTACTTTCCAAATATTGTAAAGCATTATGATCAATATACAATACAAAATCCTTGGGAATAAAATAATGTCTCCACTTCTTCAGGGCTTGAATAATAGCATAAAATTCATGATCATACGTAGAATATTTCCTTTTAACATCATTTAACTTCTCACTAGAGAAAGTAACATGTTTGCATCCTTGACTCAACACAACTCCTATTGCACTACCACTTGCACCACATTTAACTTTAAATACTTTATTGAAATTAGGAAAATCTAATACTAGTAACTCAACAATCATTTGTTTCAAAGTCTCAAAACTCTTATTAGCTCCATGTGTCCACTTCAAATCCCTTTTATCTCCTCTCATTGTCTCAGTTATTGCATTATGAACATTACTGAGATTCTTTATAAACTTTCTATAAAAACTAGCCAAATCATGAAATGATCTTACCTCACCCACATTCTTAGGTGTAGGATATTGCAAAATTTCTTTCACCTTCTCAAGATCCATCCTCAAACTATAAAGAAAAATCAAATAAACCAAATATACAATGTTCTCTTGCATAAAGGAATAATTTTTCAAATTAACCAACAACTTCTCCTCTTTCAATATCTACAATACTCACTTGACATGCTCAAGATGCTCTTCCTTAGTGTTACTGAATATTAGAATATCACCCAAGTAAACAATCACAAACTTACCCAAGAATCACTTGAGAACTTCATTCATCAACCTCATGAAAGTACTAGGTGCATTAGTCAAACCAAAAGGCATAACCAACCATTCATACAAACCATCTTTTGTCTTAAAAGTAGTCTTTCATTCATCATCTTCTCTGATTATGATATGATGATAACCAATCTTAAAATAAATTTTGGTAAAATACTTTTCTTGACTCAAAAAATCCATTATTCCATCCATCCTTGGCATAGGAAACCTATCTTTCACTATGATCTTGTTAATAGCTTTGGAATCATTACACATTCTCCATTCTCCATTCTTCTTAGGTACCAATACAATAGGTACAATAAATGGACTTAAATTTTTTTCTAATCAAACCTTCCTATAGAAATTCTTTCACTTTTATGTTAAGTTCTTCATTCTCTATAGGTGTTAAACTATATGGTGCTTTGTTTGGTAAACTAGCCCTAGGAATCAGATCCAAACAATGCCTTGTACTCCTTATTGGTGGTAAATCATTAGATATATCTTTAGAAACAATCTCTTTATACTCATTCAACAAGCTTTCAATTTCTACTAGAACTTAACTAACATTACCAATTTTTTCTATCACTCAACCTCTACCATTTTTTGCTACTTAGCCTCTATTTGTTGCTTAGTCATTACTATACTCAGTCATTCCTACATTACTATCATCACTTGATCCTTTAGGAATTATAGAAAAATAGACCTAGGTCTTTTCCATTTCCTTCTCAAATTTCTTTCCATTGACCATGCAATGTCTTACACTAGTACATTTATGTTGGAATATTCAAATATGGAAAGAGTACTTATGAGAGGGGGGGGGGGGGGGGGGGGGGGGTGTATCATAAGTATCATACTTTAGCCAATAAAATTTTTAACTAAAAGTAAGTTGCATGCATGTAAATACATCAAATAAACATGTAACAAAACACATGCATCAATAACACTTAACACTGGAATTTGGTAACCCAAAAACCCTCCAGGAATAAGAAGGTAAAACTGGGGTGGGGATGATACCCACAAAAATTACTGCAGCAATATTGTTCAACCACTTCTGATGGTCTTCCCTATTAAAGGCCTACCCTGTTAAAGGCTTTACACTGTGTCAATAGTGACCTGGTTAGAGGCTTTCAAACACTTAACATGAAGTGTTACCCTATTAAAGGATTTCATCACCTAGTTAAAGGATTTATCGAAATAGCTATTAAGCTAACCTATCACCATAGGATTTTTATTCTAATACAATTGCTAGAAAGTATTAGGTACAATAAACCTGACTGATTACAATCCTTGATTGTTGTTTGTAGGCTTTTTTTCTGCTTTCTCTAATTTGGATCCTTTTGTGATCTGATAATCCTCACTTCTAAAAATAGAATTCCTTGCGAACCCTTGTATGTCTTCTCACACCTCTCGTCTCTTACACTTTTTCAATGAAGTTTCATCTTCCTTATAAATAAATTTGACGATTTAGGGTTAGGCGTGGATCTATGATCCATATTCAATCTTCATTTTCTGCTCAATACTTATCTTTTGCTGATTGGTTGCATGCCTTTAGCATTTTTCTTATTGGCTGTATGCAAATTTCATAGGAAAAATAAAAGATTCGATCTCATCATTAAATCCTTTGAGATTTACCTTATGTCGACTGTGAAAACTATTTGCATCATAGTTTGTGCAATTGCAAACTCTTATGCTGATATACTGAGTTACTCAGCTCTTGAAGTATTGCTGATGCTCGGCACATGCTGTTTCCTGGATAGCTTGGCACCTAAACAAAATTATATTACTCGACACCTTATGTTACTTGGCACTTGTTAACACTCGGCACCTGATCTTCACTCAGTATCTGATCTTCACTCAGCATCTGATCTTCACTCAGCATCTAATCTTCACTCGGCCTCTAAAAATTACTCGGCACATGAAGATCACTCGGCATGCATGATGTACTCGGCATCCAATATGGAATATGATTAAATGTGTTGACACTCAAGTGTCAAAAACCTTATGATGTTAATAATCTCCCCCTTTGACATGAGTGACAAAAAACAATTAACTAAGCTTATAAGTACATTTACTTAATCTGATTGGTATGTACATATTGAGAACTTTGATCAAAATTTATGACTTACAATCTTACAATATATACCTCAAAAATTTTGTAACTCCCCCTGAGTTGATTGTGCCTTATCTGTATATTATTTGTATATCAATGCTCCTCCTTTGTATTAATTTATCTAATATCTGTATCTCTCCTTATTAATCTGTTTCTCCCCCTTTTTGATCTGTATCTCCCCTTATTTGATCTGTATCTCCCCCTTTTTGACACTTATGTCAAAGAATGTTTAAGGGTTAAGACCATATTTAGCCAAAAATGTGTTATTTACCTCCATAATCATTCTGAGAGCTGCATCTCGATTGTTCAAAGCAATTTCTAGTGACTTATGCTGGATAGCAGTCTCAGTAGCAAGTTGAATAAGTCCATCTAATGTAGAAAGATTTAGATCTTTCTTGAGTACATTTTCAGCATATACTTGCTCTTTATGGAGTATCTCTAAATCTGGGGTAATGGAGGACTGGAGCTATATTACTTTGGCCTTAATATTGGCCTCATCTGCTATTAAGATAGCTATTTCTTTGTGAGTGTGAAGCGATTAAAAAAATGCTTCTCACTTTGAGCTGGATCAGTCGGTAGTTGCATGCTTGAAATGTTTAAATTTTTTTCCAAGATCAGTATCTTTTGGCTAGTTTCTTGTGTGAAGTATGAAAAATCACACAACTTTTTATACAGTGAGAATATATTCTCAAGTACCTTCTTTACCTTATCAATAAGCTTTGCCAATTCTACTTGTGACAGTGCAATTTGTCTTGATATTTTCTCATTTACTTTCCCTTGAAATTTTCTTTCTGACCATTCCATAAGTTTTGCATTGGTTTCTAGGTCTTCATTTGTCACCTGGTCAACAATATCTGTTAGTTGCTCTGTGATATGCTTTGACTCATCCGGTGATTGCAAACTGAAGGCATCCATAAAGATGTCCTTGATCTCATAAAGTGTTTGCTTATTTTTATACTCTTTCTTGAGTATTTCCTATCTTTTCCTTCTATTTAGTGCATCCTGCACCTCATTGATTTGATCAATTGTTATTGATTTTGAGTCATAGCTCGGTATGACTATTTCTTCATCTAATTTAGGGTCTCCATAGTGAAGTACCCTTGCAACTCTGGTAGTACTAGATGATGGTACTGAGATCTGCAATGGCTGGTGTGAAGGAGTTCCCGAGGTAGGAAAATTTATTAATGTTTGAATTGCCTCCTGTTCTTTAGGGGTTTTTACTATTTCCTCCTCCTTCTGTTTACCATGATCAACTATTGTTATATGTGGAAGTGCATCTTGTGTTTGTGCTGTAGGATCAGATGTAATGGTCTGTCCTGTTTGTTCCTTTCCTTGTTCTACAACTGCACTTTGCTTTTATCTTGTAGCATCAATTATACTAGTTGGTATTTCAAATTGACTACTAGTAGTAGTGATAGAAGGTGGTTCTTGTGTATTCACCTTATCTTTAACTGTACTTTCTACTAGTTTCTGTAACTCATCTATACTGACCAATACTGGTTCTGTACATAATATTGCTTGTTGTGTTGATTGGTCAAGAATTCTTTTCAGATCTTTTGCAGTTAATGGATTGACATTCTGACCAGAAGTATCACGAAAATTAGTAATTGTTATAGTATCTGCAGGTGAGATGGATGCTCTTGGAGGGCTAGGGGGTGGTAATTGTGTGTCTTGCACACTCTGTTCTGGTTGCTGCTCTGGCTCAGCTGTTGCCATTATATCATATTTTTGTGTTTCTTCCTCCTTTCCATCTTTCTTTTCTTCTTCTTCTTTCCTTTTTCTCCTCTCCTCTATTGGTATAGCTGCTTCTTCCTTGTATTCTTCCTCAAGAAAATCTTCAATCTTTTTATACAAATTCTTCCACGATTTCATTGTTCTTTGAACAATCTCTTCCATTTTGTTTTGAAGTATAAAGAATGCCCTATATTTGGGTGTAAACCTATTATTATGCCTTTTGACTGCTTTGCTGACTTGTTTTCTAGTCAAATCCAGTAATACACTGGCTAGGGTTGATTCCCTTATCTCCTTCTCCATTTTAAAGCAAAAATGCCATCTGTCTTCTATAATTTTTGACAGCTCCTTTGGCAATTGACCATCTAGTTCAAGTGGAGTGTACTTGAACTATGCCATCATTCCATACAGTATTTCTTCTATCTTATTTTGTTCTTCTTTTGTAAATTTACTAAAATCAAAATTATTTAAATTATTCAAGTCACCACTTGCAATCCTTTTACATAGGGTATCAACTGATGAATTGCTTACCTCTTCTATTTGCTCTTCGTCATTAGTGTCAGGTTGAGCCACATAATTTCTTCTTTTCCTCGGCTCTTCCTAAGATTCCTTGACTTGTTTCTTCTTGGCAACTTCCTCTTTAGCCTTTTGAGTAGAGGCTCTTGTTGATGCTCATGTTGTTGGCTTTTGAGGTGATGGAGTGGCACCTTTCTTCATTTTGGGCTTGGCTAAAGGCTGTTCTGTTGCCTTTCTCTTCTTTGGCTCAGCTTCAGTTGGTGCGTCCTTGGCTTCTTCTTCCTTTGCACCTTCCTCCTTGTCTTCTCCAAAACCTTGGGTTAGTTCTATTGGCCCTTGTTCCTGCTCATTTTCATCCTCACTGTCATCTTCTTCTTCTTCTACCTCAGCCTCAATTTCTTTGCCAAACTTCTTCTTGATCTTCTTGATTAATTTATCTTTCTTCTTCAATGTAGAAGCATTTTTTAATTCCATGTTTATTTTTGATCTTACCACATCATAAGTGCCAAAATGTGGTGCATTTTTATTTGCTTCCTCTGCCAATAATGCAATTATTGCTGTTGATGCCTCATCAATATTGATTTCATATCCAAGTGGCCTTAGCCATCTTACCCTTGGAATTACTGCTTGGATGTAAGTAAAATCTATGTCAACTAAGAAACATATGTCATTTGTATGCTTTTCTACTAATGAAGCTTGTATCCTTGACCTTTGCTTCATGGATTTCTTGAAATCCTCAAAATAGCTTGTCATCAAGGTATGAAATTTTTCTCCCATTTTCTCTATATATTCATTAATTTGTGCAATGATGGTTCTGTCATTCCTCCATGCTATTTTACCAAAAGAGGGAAATTCATTCTGTACATAAAAGAATATGCAAACTAGGATTGCTCCAAATTTGCATTGTGTGCCCCTTATTCTTCTTATGGTAGTTAGGTTTTCATTGATCTGTTGCAATTGCAGTTTTGCAAGATCATAAGTATGATCCCTTTTCACCAATTTGTAACCTACATCTACTGCAATGCATGGTACACTATTGAGTCTACTAGATTGATAGAATTTGTGAGCAATGACTCTAACAACAAATTCTACTAGAGGATCCTATATGGTATGAATTGTCATTCCTCTTTTGTTCCATTGTGCACTAGTATTCCTTTCAATGACCTCCTTTGATTCACTTCTTAGGGTTTTGTACCGATCTAGGGTTGGGTACCCTATTACTCTATGTATAATTTCCTTTGTCAATTTGATGGGCATATCTTCTAACCACAAGTTTCCACCATGGATTCTGCTCAGTACAAGTCTAATCCATTCAGTTTTGAATATGGTGGGAAAACTTAAAACTTGGGTCAAACCCTTCCTTTCAATGATTTTAAATTCTTCTTTCAGTACTCCATCTACACATAGTTTATCATAAGCTTTCCTAATTTCCATGTCTCCTAAAGCTCCTATCTTGCAATTGTAACATTTCCTCACATCTTGAACCATTACAACTTTTGGGGGAATGTGGGAGAGAGCTCCAACTGGGTCATTTTTGTAGGCAACTTCAGGAATAGGGCAAAAAAGAGGTTGCTTCACTTCATTTGAAACTAACTAGACTTCAAATGACTCTTTTTCTTGGGTTTTCTTTGAACTTGACGCCATTATTGCGAACTAGGGTTTATACAACAAATGGGTATAAAATTGCATAGCTCGGCACAAATGAAAATACCTTTAGATCGATGAAAAACATGTTGAATGAGGTTGCAATCTGCTTGAAATACTAGATTCTTTCTATGAAGTCGCTCAACTCTCTTTCTTCTCCTTTGAGTCTCGATCGCGATGCAAAAAACTGATTGAAATCGCGATAATATACCCTAATTTTATCGCATTGAATGCTTAACTGCCAACTCAACTTCTAAAGAAATTTTGACCTAACTCAGCTTCCATTATTTCCATTTTACTCGGCTTCTATTGGAGTTATCCAACTCGGCATCAATTTTCAGCTTGGTCGCTATTGGGAGCTCGGCATCAACATTCAGTTTTTGTCTTGACATCTTGTTTCATGCAGATTTATACTTTGCTTAGCTTCTTTTTCTTGGGACTGATGTATGATATAGCTTTGTATATCAGTCCTGTGTACTTCTTGTGCTTAGTTTGATGAAGTATGATCACTTAACCCATTGGGTGAAGTGATCCCTCCACTTGATGTGTTGCACTCTTCCTTCTTTTTCCAAGTCTTATTCATTTGCCCTCTTATCTTTTCAACATCAATTATTTGTTTCCCTTTGTGATCTTCAGTCTTGGGTGCCTTTGATCTTGTAGGACAATTTCCGCTAATATGACCAATTTTCAAACAACTGAAACATGTAGTTTGATTCAACCATCTTTTGTAGTTTACTTTGAAATGTGTTCTTATACAGTTCTGTGGTATATGTCCATATTCTTGACAATAGTGACAACTGTACCTGGTGTTGTAATCCCAATGATAAGGGCTTCCATTCCCTTCTATTTTTGCTGGTTGATTTAATGTCCACATAGGTTTTGATCTGCATTCAAATGCCCTATGTCCATACTTTTTGCAATTATAACAATGTCCATCAAATCTTTGAGTCCTTGTGACATTGGATCTGCAATTTTGTGTCATGTCCTTGCATGTTGCACTTGTGACAGAAACTTTTGGGTATGTTTGATTGATTGAATCTTCTACTCCTGCACACATTAGCTGTATGTCCCTTCTTATTATAGTAATGACAAGTGGGTTTTGAATACTTACCTTTTTCACTTCTTTGTTCAGCACTCTTTGATGATTCTCCAACTTCAGTGCTATTGTATCCTAGTCCTGATGTATCATGGGCAGATTTTGGTGATTTCGGCAATTGTTCAAAATACTTGATTGCTTCACTTGATTTTTTGAGATTCTTTGCTACCTCTTTTTCTCTGTTCAATTCATTCTGCATTTGTTCATTTTTCATCTTCAAGGTAGAGATCTCAATATCCTTTACATTGAGTTCATGATGAAGGTTCATGATTTGGGCAAGTGTATCCATCTACATGTTTGAGATCCTTGTCAGTTCAGTACATTTTTCTTCAAGTTTGTTTGCAAGATTTCTTTTATCATTTTCCAACATCACTTTGTCTTCAACTGCTCTTCTCTTGTGTTAAGTAATTTCACATATCATTATGGCCTGTGATTCATGTTCCATCTTAAGAGATCTTATCTCATCTGCTTGAATTTTGTTTTTCTCCATCAGTTTTGCTATTGCTGTATCAAACTCTTTAGTGTCTCCATTGGAAAATATGTTGGTGGTGTCAATCTCCTTGTAGTGTATATCATTTTAAGCTATGGCTAGATCCCCCCTCTTTTTTAATGAGTTTCTCAACTTGTTTCTGAATTCCTCCAAGCTATGCAAAGCAAGTTGCACATCTATCACTTGATTTTCAATGATCATTCCAAGTTTGAAAGTTTCCATCTTTAGATCTTTTCCTCCAAGTTGTTAGGCTTTTCCTTAAGAGAACCTGGATTAATCTCTGATACCAATTGTTGGAATATTCAAATATGGAAAGAGTAATTATGAGGGGGGGGGGGGGGGTGAATCATAAGTATCATACTTTAGCCAATAAAATTTTTAACTGAAAGTAAGTTGCATGCATGTAAATACATCGAATAAATATGTAACAAAACACATGCCTCAATAACACTTAAAAATGGAATTTGGTAACCCAGAAACCCTCCAGGAATAAGAAGGTAAAATTGGGGTGGGGATGATACCCACAAAAATTACTGTAGCAATATTGTTCAACCACTTCTGATGGTCTGCCCTGTTAAAGGCTTTCCCTGTTAAAGGCTTTACACTGTGTCAATAGTGACCTGGTTAGAGGCTTTCAAACACTTAACGTGAAGTGTTACCCTATTAAAGGATTTCATCACCTAGTTAAAGGATTTATCGAAATAGCTGTTAAGCTAACCTATCACCATAGGATTTTTATTCTAATACAATTGCTAGAAAGTATTAGGTACAATAAACCTGACTGATTACAATCCTTGATTGCTGATTGCAGGCACTTGTTTTGCTTTCTTTGATCTAGATCCTTTTGTGATATGATAATCCTCACTTTTGAAAATAGAATTCCTTGCGAACCCTTGTATGTCTTCTCACACCTCTCGTCTCTTACACTTTTTCAATGAAGTTTCATCTTCCTTATAAAGACATTTGAAGATTTAGGGTTAGGTGTGGATCTACGATCCATATTTAATCTTCATTTTTTGCTCAATACTTATCTTTTGCTGATTGGTTGCATGCCTTTAGAATTTTTCTTATTGGCTATATGAAAATTTCATAGAAAAAATAAAAGATTCAATCTCATCATTAAATCCTTCGAGATTTACCTTATGTCAGCTGTGAAAACTATTTGCATCATAGTTTGTGTAATTACAAACTCTTATACTAATATACTGAGGTACTCGGCTCCTGAAGTATTGCTGATGCTCAGCACATGCTGTTTCCTAGATAGCTCGGCACCTAAACAAAATTGTATTAGTCGACACCTTATGTTACTCGGCACTTGTTAACACTCGGCACCTAATCTTCACTCGGTATTTGATCTTCACTCAGCATCTGATCTCCACTCGGAATTTGATCTTCACTCGGCATTTGATCTTCACTCAGCATCTAAAAATTACTCGGCACATGAAGATCACTCAACATGCATGATGTACTTGACATCCAATATGGAATATGATTAAGTGTGTTGGCACTCAAGTGTCAAAAAAATTATGATGTTAACAATTTAATCTCATTAGGAGACTCAATCAATGCATTGATCTATGTTGAAAAAAGATTAATACAAGTATGAAAATGTGTTTCAATCATTATTTTGTCATTAATGTGAAACCTGCTACTTACTAGTGAGACAATTATTTAGATGATTTGATTACTATCATTTGTTTGATTGATGAAGAGGATTTGATCAAATGAGGTAACAATATCACCTAGAAAAAAGGTTGAGTTATGATATGGAAAATGAGTACAAGGATTAGTTAAGATAGTGATAGTATAGTGCAATTATATTCTACTTAATGTTGCAAGGGATGGATACACTGATTAAGTTCACAAGAACAAGTTAAACAAAGTATGTCTACCAAACTTAACAATCTGCATAGTGATGCTGAGCATAAAATTAGTTGGGGCCGAGCAAAGTCAAATTCCAATGTATGCTGAGTGATATAGTGTAAGCTGAGTAAAGTTTAGTTGATGCTAAGCACCGTTAAACTTTAGTTTGTCTTGAGTGTTTTGATAATGGATGTCGAGCAATGTAGTATGTGATGAGCATCAGAACCAATTTAATGCTGAGTGTCATCATTATGAGAAAGATCATGAATTTGATAAATCTATGCCAACAAGTTTGATTTCTTGGATTGTGTAAACCATGTTAAGATAAGCTTGATGAGATGGTGGCACAAAATCTAAGACAAACCATTTTGAGGCGAATTCAAATAGGAATGAAGGGAAATTTTATAGAAGAGAATGAAATGAAATGATGGGTAGATTCATTCAATCCTACCTAATCCAACCTAACCCTAAAATGGATGATAGAGGATGAACAAAAAAAAGATCTTAATTTTCCATTTATAGAAATGACTAGTCAGATTCAAGGGTTGTAATGTGCGAGAACCTAAGGAAGACAAGGAGTCTAGGGTATTGCTTCATTTAGTGACATAAGAGAAGAGACTATTATTGGAAAGAAAATAAGGAAGTCTTAAGGGTATGGATTCTTGAAGGGTAAACAAGCTATTAGAGATAAAGTTTGTGAAATCCAAGTAGAGTGGAGCATTGAAACAAAGATCTATAATCTACAAGATGGATTTGCAAGTTGTTATTAGATCAAGCCTTACTATTACTTTCTAATTATTGTATCAGTCTAGGGTAAATCCTTTGGATTAAGGTTGACCTAACAATCATTTCTAAATCCTTTAACTAGGTGACATTCCAAGTGAATGATCTAAAGTCCTCTAACAAGGCTCACTCCTAACAGGATGATTAAAATCCTCTAACTAGGTCACATTTAACAGTGTGCATTGTAACCTTTAACAAGGTTGGCCTTTCATAGGGCATCACTTCAGAAGAGTGAGAATGCGTAGCATGTTGCTATTTATTTTTCTAAAATTGGGTTTCCATGTTAAATCATTGTGTCAAATGTGTTATTGAATCTATTATGTTTCATGCTTACATTTTGCAAAGTTGATTTGACAATAACCTACAAGTTTAAGTAATTGTATGATCTAATGGATGCATGCATGATACACATGTTTTATGGATATGGGTCTAGTAAGTTATGAAAATTTTTCTTTGTACATCTAGACATTAGATAACTTATTCACTCCCCTCTCAGTTATTCTAAATAATTCCAGCAATGTATCCATAAATCCATTCATCCAAATATTATATTGACTCAATATTTTGTCATACACAACATGTTTATCATATTTCCAAGGTCTACCTATCAGAATATGACAACAATCCATAGGCATAATATCACCTAGAACATCATCAGAGTAATATCCAATCTATTATTTCACATCACATTGTTCACTTACCAATACCTTATGCTCATCTCGATCCACTAAACATGATAGGGTTTAAAATGATTCAACCTCTATAACTATAATTGTAACCAACTTGTTTGATGCTATATTTGCTAAACTTCCACTATTAATGATAACTTTGTAACATTTCCCTTTTATCTTATGGTCTTGAAAAGACTTCACCTATGAATATGTTCTTTATCCTAAATTTATCACTACACAAAGTCCTTCTCACTATCCAATTTTCTCCAACCTTAGGATTACTCTGAGGGTGCACATATTCACTTTGTATCATAATATTCTCTCTACCACTTTCATCTTCACTAGGGTATCTACATTGAAAGGATCTATGCCCTTCTTTGCCACATCTAAAACAATTGCCATGAAAACCACCTCTGGAATATGAATTACTTCTTCCTTAGTAAGAATTACAACATTTCTATTTGGTCTTTCCTTTATCATTATTTTTTCATTCATATTTGTCCCAATCTTGCAAAGAATTGTCAGATCTGCCACTTTCTCCATAAGATCTACCTCTTTCTCTCTGGAATCTACCATCTCTACCTCTCTATCCTTGTTCATGGTTCTTTTCCAAGATCTCCTCATCCTTCGAGGAATATTGATATGATTCTTCCACACTTTTCAATTTCACAAAACTTATCTCATCTTGAATTCTATATCTCAATCCATTTTGATACCTTGCAACTTTCTCAACCTCATCATCCAAATGTCTAGATCTGATTTCCAATCTATAAAATTCCTCTATATACTCTTTAATAGTCATGTCCTTTTGTCTCAAATTTTTTTATCTTTCTTAACAAGCTGACTTGGTAATCAATAGGAAGGAACTTCTTCTTCACCTTTTTCACCATTTTCAACTAGGTATCATTCTTCTCTTTTCTTCTTCTCTATCTATCAGTTTGCAAATTCTCCCACCATTGTGAGGCATGACCTTTAAACCTAGTGACTAAAATCTTCACCTTCCTATTATCATAAGTGCATTTAAACTTAAAGAAATAATTCATATTAGAATTCTGATCCAACACATCATTGGTGTCCAATTTTCTATCATAAGGAACAACTTCTACAATAGGATTTGAATGTGCCCCAGACAACACTCTCAATAATCTTTCCTCATTGTGATCTTCCTCAGGTTCTAGATTAGGGTTTGATGTCATTGCTTCATCATCACTCACATCATCAAGATGTACTCCTCTTCTATGGGCTATCTCCATAGCATCTAATCTAGTTGCAATCTTTCTTAACATGTCCATAATAGAAATTTCAACATTTACTCTTCCTTAAACTATCTTTATGAATAGGTTCTTGCAATATCATAACCCTTTGCAAGTTATAGGTCAAATCTACATATCTTCCACCCTATGACTAAATTCAACTTAGGGTTCTACATGATCCAACCTCCACAAGGATAACCTTGCCTCTCATACCACTTAACACAAGAAGGGGTCAAAAGATAAGGCCAAAGGTACACCTAACTATCCAATCACCTTGCTGAGTGTACATAACGAAAGTAAACAACTTGAAGAACAACACCAAGGAAAGAGAGAGAGGGAGAGAGAGAGAAAGAGAGATAGAATACTAAAAAATTTATTGAATCATCTAGTTGTCAGCATACATGCCTAACTATGAGGCCTTTCAGGTTACGACCAAGAAGATTTATGAAAATACCAAACTTAGAACTTTTATAGGTCCTTAATTCAAATTACCAACTCTTCTACTTTGCATTCCCATCTAGAATCTCTAAGTGATACCTAACCTAAACAACCTTATTTATACTTTCCAAAATGGCTTATAGAAGATTCTAGGTTATGAAATAATAGAAAGCCAACCTTAAAAATGGTCTGCACATATCCTAAGACAAGATCCTAACATTAAATTCATGATTCAAATTAATTATATCAGTCAATTCAAACTAAGAACCAATTACAAAAAAACTCAGTCAAAGAAGGATCTAAGAATCAATAAATATCAGCTTCACTCAACATATGATGGCGAAGCAATTAGAACTTGGTAGTAACTAGAAATCAACAATAGCTATCGCTCGACAGTAACTGGAACTCGACAACAACTAGAATTTAACAAAATGAACAAAATGAGCAGTATTACAAGGCAACCTAGGATGCTCCTACATCAGAAAGGAATACTGATCCTACCTCATCTAAAAATGAGCCTTAGGAAAGGTTTAAATTGACACCATCATTAGCAATGATGCCAAAAATGCTTGGCCAATATATTAGCTTGGAAACTAAGCTTTATAAATTGTGGATTTGGGCATCCACAAGCCACAACCAATGACCTATTGGGATCATTTACTATATCTACTAGGGATGGAAACTTGAAATGATGTCTACAATTATATTCTTTAAACCCCCTTTTAAGTGTCATCAACTACATGAATGAAATGTTTAAGCTACCATGCTAAACTCGAAATGAAAGTAGTTATTCTATTGAAAGCACCACAATACAAAAATGAATCTACTTTATTGCTTATGCTTCAAGAACAACCACCAATTCTATTACTCATGGTTGTAGGAACAACATAAAATTAACTTACTTCTAAAAAAAGTTGGAAACTAATTTATACCAAAATAGAGAATTCACTCACCAAGTGGGCCCCTTGGATGAGAGAATGAAGAAACTATTCAAAAATCAAATGCTAGATGAGAAAATCTTCATGTTATTTATATTCAACTCATCAAAATAAAACTAAGAATTACAAAATCATAAACTTGACTACTTATTGTTGCATTACAAAAGGATTTTTGACTAACTCTAGAAGATCAAAGCAACCACTTATTTATCCTATTTGGCTAAGATTATCCATGATGTGGGTTCAACTAAATATTTAAATGAGTTATAAAAAATGTAGGGAATCATTAATAGTGAAACAAGTCTTCCTAGAATATAGTTCATCGTACTCCTAAATTTAGATTGGGGCATTGATGGTTAAAATGACTAATTCCTTTTCAACTATTTTCTATAATTACTTCATGAATATGTTGTTAAGTGCTCTATGTCACTCTCTAGGTACAATTTACTCATTCCTACAAAGGGCTATCATAATGTCCAATTTTGAAATATACATTGAAAACATTAAACCATAGAATAACATTTAATGCACTAACTAACTAATATTTTCTTGCAACACATGACTACAGGAACATACCCCATCAAGCTTCAAGAAGAGGACATCATATTCGTTCAACATGCACATGTCTAATTTCTTTAATCATCCAAAAGCTCTAACTTATAGTACCATGTCCACAAACCCTAAATTATGTGAAAAACATAGAATTTCACAAATCTACATGTTTATTTAGTCATCATAGCTTAAAAATATTCAAGTATGAACGTAGAAAACTACTAAAAAGACTATGAAACTTATCAAAATAGATGCTATAAAAGAGTCCATAAGAAAACAACTTCACTAATAAAATTACAACTTTATTGATTATATGTTTGTGTTTTTATAGTATCTTTCACATTGACTTCTAACATTTTGTTGATGCTAATTTGGATTCAATAATAAGGTACCCTATCTAATAATTCTCTATTTGGTTTTGAGTAATCCTCCCCTTGTCTAAGAAAACATGAATTTTGACAAAGACTTGGTTATTATGCTAAGTTTGCAAGATTTTTTGGATGAGACAGTTCAATTGGTTTAGCTATGGGCATGCTGACTATTTTGACTATTTTGAATTAGTTCTCTTTCTCAAACTTATTGTATGACATTTTTTAATACCTATTAAAAATCTAAAGAGTTGGTAAATATACAAAGGATATTAATTGCACAATTTTCTTATATTTTCAAAAGATATGGGATCTATGGGAAATGGATATGTCAAGAGATTTCTAAAAAATATGTCTCTCATTCTTTATTTTCTCAATATTGATCAAGAACAAGAAAAGTATTTGGGATAACCAATAGGAAATATAAGAATGAATGATGGAAAGAAGGGATATATTATATTAGAATGGGAAGCTTTAGTGAATGAGGGACCAAGTGTTTTTGATTGAGAAGCCTCTAGGATTTTAGTATCTGATTCTTCATTTCATGTTGTGGAAAAAAGGAAAGAAGTATACTATACATACCAAGACAATGCACCAAAATTTAGAATGCCTAAATAACTAAATGGACATGTAGAATATCAAGGCAATCCTGACATAAAATATATACACAAAATAATCATAGAGCTAAGAACAACCACTCAAAGATAAGACATAAAGAAAAACATGTAATGACTATTTCAAGCATAGTTTAAGTTGACAATATAATCTACTCAATAACAACAACCTATGCATATATTGAATCTCTTAATAACATAGAAAAAATTATTAAATAAATAAATTAAAAAAGATATCAAAGTTCTTAATGAATGATTGATATATTGAAGCACACTATAATTTCAAGGCTTGAAAAAATAGCTCTTCATGATGTAGGAACATCCTAGGGAAGTCAACAATCCTGTATATAGAGGCTTCATGCTCGAGTTTGTGGAGTTATGATTCACACAGTTGGGGATTTATTTAAGGCACATTAGGGAACCTTTCCTTAAGTGTGCATGATGTTTGGAGTCATTTTCTTGGAGTTAGAGTCATTTTAATGGTTGCTGATAATGTGTTCCTATTTACTAGAAGAGCTTCAGAGACTAGATTTGTGAGCTTCAATCCAAGGGAATTAGTTTGTGCACTCTTGGATTTGGATAGTTGGATGGAACATGCACCTATGTATAAGTGTGTGTACTCTTAAGTTGTCATATGAGTTAGTTATGCATTGTAAACTTGAGGCTTGTCCTAAGTATTTAATTTATGTTATGTATTTAATGGTTGTAGCTAAGATGATTTGTGGCTTGAGGGTGTATTTAATATGATTCTTTATTTAATGACAATTATGCTAGGATGACTTGTGATTTGGTTTAGTATAAGTAGAGGGTCTTGCGGAGTCTAGAGTCATGGTCATTCAACATGAAGAAGATGAGTAGCAAAGTTTGAGTAGAGATAGTAGATAAGTGTGGCTTTGGAAACAAGAAGGTTGCTTTGTGGCTTGGAAACACAAGTTTAGACTTATCTTGGAGTTATCTACCAAGTTACAAATCTAGGCTAGCTAGCAATTTGGATTTTATGAGATCTTGCTAAACTGTTATTGTAATTATTGATGTATTTGGCCATAATATGGAAGGCCTACAACTAGGCATGTTATATGAAAATCTTATTATGAGAATTGGAATTTTGTGGATCTACACCTCTATTTTTTGTTTATATTTTGCTATGTTGATGAAATATTTCCTAGGGAGAGTCAAAGTTGCATGCCAGACCTAAGGAGGATTGGCTAGATATTTTTGGCTTTCTTGTGGGTGGAAGACTTCAAGGGTATGCTGTCAAAAAGTGAGAGTTTTGCTTTCCTATGCATTGGATTTGGTGGTGGCTGTGTCAACTTGAGGATAGACTAATGATCCTATGGGCATGACACGAGATTGACCACTTGTGGATCCCAACCTTTAGCTCAAGGTGATGAGGGATAATAGGTGACAAAGCTAGATTACCCTAGAAAAATCTCTGTCAAAAGGATAATCGTGGTGAGGCTAGTGGATTGGTCGGATTGATTGGATAAAAGATTCTAGCAGAATGACAACAACTCTCTAAAGGCTTGGGTGTGATTTTCGATTGGTTTGCTAGCTGGCTGGGGGGATGATTTGGATGGACTTTGGATTTGGGATTCTTCTAAGGCAAAGAACTAGATAGATTCGGTTGCAGTGGGGGAGCTTGGATGATTTTCTGATGAGGTAGTGACTACGCTAAGTATGCCTTGAGCTGGGAGATTTCTTCTTTTTTGGGATTTTGACCAAAGTTGGCAAACATTCATTCAAAAGCTATGAACAAACAAGCAGACAAAATTTTGGAGCAAGCACTTCAAACACACCAACATCCTAGGAAGCTTTCTACAAGGATGAAATTTGGTTTAGCTAGGGAGTCCTCGATATACGCAAGGTACATGAGGCCAAAATTCGTAGATGAAACCAAAAAGATGTCACACAGCTGAGAGGAGCGGTAACCCACTTCTCCTCTTTCACTTCTCAAGGGTATAAAGTTCCTTGAGGCTTAGCCCAAGTGACAAAATCTTGATTCCAAGAGAGGTGTCTTTGGATTCACCTCCCAATCTTTATACTCCACTGGAACGCTGGAGTTGAGGTCATCCAAGGGGTGATGAAATCCCCAAGCAGGCCTCCTAAAACTAAAAACAAGGTTTTGGATCCTAATCTTATGCACCCAAGATGGCCTGCAAAGGCGACAAGGGGAGAGAAGATTTAGATGACCTTGGGCTAAAAAAAATGCTTGTTCTTTTACCAACTGATGCTTAAGTTTTCTGATCTAGACTTTGCAAGCACTCATATTTAAGATACAATGTTTATTCCAACTTTGAAGCGTCGACAAAAATAAAATTGATCGAAGAATGCGAACAAGAAGAAGAGTTAGGGTCAACAAGAAGGTAAACCCGTGCGCCCGGAGGCCCTCCACGTCAAGTATCGATTGATTTTTATTTAAGGCATTCAAAGATTGAGTGTGAGTTTATTTTAAGCCCAAAACAAAGATGTGTGAAACTCGATTGCCAAGCGCACGCCCGGAGGCCCTCCACGTCAATAGTTTTTCAATTTTAGTGGCCAAATGAAGTGTGAGCAAGATTAATGCACATTCAAGGAATTTTCTAACTTAGAAAAACTACTAAAAACCTAAGTGAGTGGAGTTTGATCTTTGTGGAGCACTTAACACCCTCTTAGGTAGACCCATCCCCATAGATGGCGCTGAGATTGCAACCAATGGTTAAATTGATGGGTGATTAAAGAGGGTGAGTCCAACTACAAACTTACTCAAAGCGTCTTTATTAGTTTTTATAACTTAGAAGATTTCAAAAATGTGGATTCTTTTTATGCCCTAAAAGATGATTATTTGATCTATGGCATTCAAGATTGGATTTTTTGTTTTAATCATGCATTCATAAAAAAAAACAAACTTGATTTTAATCCATGGCACTCAAGAGTGATTTTAGCAACATGCATTCAAAGACAAGTGATTAAACATTCAAGTTTTTTCCTTTGAGCATTCAAGATTGAGATTTTGTGTGTTGTTTTAAGAACTTTGAAGTGCTTTGTTTTAACCTTAGATCATTCAAGATTGTTTTGGACTCAAAAGTGAAAATGACTCTTTGGACTTTGGTTATCATTCAAGATTTTGTGTTCTAGTTTGCATATTGTAAGCCCAAAAATGATATTCCTAAGTTGTTTTGATGCATGAAAAACCTAAGCAACATTCAAGATTTTGCAACAAGACATTTGTTTGGAACAAATAACAAAGCTTTTTAGGACCATTTTGGCAACCATTTAGGACTCTTAGTTTTCATGAGATTTTTAAAAAAACTTTAACATATTTGCAAATGAGGTTCATTTTATCCTTGATTGATGCTTTGAGTTTGATTTAGATTTTAGTGTGCACATAGTGTTGATTTTGAACCTTTTGAAATGGAAACTTGAAGTTCTTTTTAAATTCCCAAAAATGAAGTGTTCCTAACTTTTCATGAATGCATCTAAAACCTTGATGTTGCAAGGATGCAAATGATTAGATTGGTTTAGTTTCACTTGTTAAAAGATTTTTTCTTTTTTGCAAATTTTTAATTTTTTAATGGATTTAAGTATGATTTGGGGGTTCATTTTAAGCACTAAAAAGAAGTGTGTATGATTTTGCTTCCTTAAAAAAAAAATGGCCAAGATCTCCCACAAGAAGAAGAAGAAGAAGTAGATGGAATAAGAAGAATATAGACAAGAAGAGGAAGAAGAATTCCAAGTGCTTTGTCCACCTATAAGCTTGAAAAATCTGCAAATACTATGAGATAGACTATGAGTTCCTTTGTCTTCTTCATGCTCATGTGGACCTACAAAACCAATTTATACAATCCTACCAATCACAAAAACAAGCAAAATTAGCCAAAATCAGCAAATGACATTCAAAAATTGACTAAAAAAGCTAATGAAGATGACCCGTGCGGGGTCCCACCGGGCGTGCCAAAATGTATATGAGCAATGTTAGTATGCTAATAGAAACCAAATTTAAATAAAGCTTCTACAAACTAAACAAAATTCATAAACTTCAAGATAGAATAAGATGAGCTCTCAATTGAAAATATGAGCCATTAATGGGCTCTCTCAATGAGAAGCTCTCTTGTTGAGTGGCTTTATCTAAATGGATAGGATGTATGCTCAATATGCTTCCAAAGGCTTCAATGGATGATTGTGGATTTTTGGTGTGGATAGATGGCTTTAGTATGGATTTGGCTCTCAAAATAGCATTATAACTTTACTTCATGGATTGTGTTATTTTGCAAAGGGGAAGGATCCAATTTATAGGCAAGAGGCTTGAGGGATTGAGGGCTAAGATGCAAGGATGGGAAAAAGCTTATGGAGGGCTCAGATTGCATGAGAGGAGATCACATGGATTGTGCTTCCTTACAACCAATCAAGGAGTGACACATGTCACATGGTGAGAGGATGGAGGAAAGGGGAAGGATGAGTCAACAAAGGAGGCTCAAGGGATAAAATCTTCGTAAAGACCCTCATAATGACTTGTAAGAGCAATAAAAGGGCTTGTAAGAGTCATTTATGACCTAGTGGACTTCATAAAGTTTTATGGTTGAGATATTTTGAGGGTGATGAGAGCAATTTTGACTTGGACTTGATTAGGAGGGTTTTAAGCTTGCTTAGGCTTGTGCAAATGATTAGAGGATGGATTAGGATGGTTTAGGATTAGCTTAGGGATAGGCAAGTGGATGGCATTTAATGAGGGTGGGTGAAGGAGGAGATATTTGTTAACTTTGGCTTGGGTTAGTAATTCTTAACCCATGTTTAGGGAATGTGACAAGGTTGGGAGGGGATTAGGATTAGGTTTAAAGACATCTTCTAGAAGAGTCTAGACTTTGGATGAGGATGAAGACTTTCTAGAATAGTCTAGAATTTCCTAGGATGAGGATGAAGACTTTCTAGAAGAGTCTAGAACTTCTTAGGATGAGGATAAATTAGATTTTTAGGAAATAAATAAAGTTTTATTTATTTCAAGGGTTTGGGTTGAGGAGATATTTATTAAAACTTTTTTAATAAACATGAGGATTAATATTTAATCTTAATTAAATATTTTGAGTTGGGATTAGGGGTAGGAAATG
Source organism: Cupressus sempervirens (assembly GCA_028749045.1). Taxonomy (NCBI): domain Eukaryota; kingdom Viridiplantae; phylum Streptophyta; class Pinopsida; order Cupressales; family Cupressaceae; genus Cupressus; species Cupressus sempervirens. The sequence goes on from CM053784.1 coordinate 295,860,601, forward strand.
ATGAGATTAGCCTTTAATCGAGATTAAAGAAGGATTAGAAGGTTTTGGAAGAGGTTAGTGGTCATAAGGAAATTGGCCAAGTTTTGGGCAAAAAATAAATTTTTTATTTATTTTAGGATTTTTGGTCAATTTATTAATTAAATAATTAATAAATAAGGAAATAATGTTTAAATAAGATTTAAACATTTTTGGGAGGGATTCCTTAATTAAATATTTTTAATTAAGATAAAGGGATTTAATGGCATAAAAATTAATTAATTAATTAAATAATTAATTAATTAATAAATGATGATGTCATCAGGACTTTTTCAGAAAATAAAAATACTTTATTTTCTAAAGGTTTTTAGGTGTCTACAGGTATGCTTAACATTGCTTTGGTTGAGGATGCTTATCAACATGCTTTGAGATAAGAAGAGAAGTTGAAGATGAGACATCAAGGTAATCCTCTAGGGAAGGATAAGTAGGATCACTTGGTAAAGAACAAAAATATTATTGAAGATGAATCAAAACCTATTGAGTAGAGGAAGTGGATAGAAAATGGTGTATTTAAGGGTACTTTCTACAGATGTGGTGAAGAATGTCATAGATCTTTTGAATGTACTAAGGCTGGTGACAGAAGAACTATTGTAGTACAAGAGGTTGAAGACTTGGTCAATGAACCTGAGCATGATGGGGATTTTTTTTTTTGATTCGAAGAATGTTGCTTGGAAATAGGATGTTGGAACCTTATCAAAGGAGGAATTTTTTTAGGACTTGTTCTAAACCTAGTGGAAAGATCTACAATGTGATTGTAGATGGTGGTAGTACTAATAACCTAGTTGTTGAGGAGATGGTTTAGAAACTTGGTTTGAAGAGACTGAGATATCTTTGTCTTTATAGGATTTCCTTGTTACAAGATGAACATACTTTGCAAGTGTGGGAGAAATATCTTTTTGATTTTTAGATTGGACAATATAAGGATTAAGTGTTGTGTAAAATTGTGGAAATGAGTTCTTGTCAGATATTACTTGGTAGACCTTGGTAGTATGATTGCAGGGCTGTGCATAATTATGTCAAGAATGTTTTTATTATCGAGAAGGGTGGGAAGAAGCATACCATGATTCCTTTTCAAAAAGGAGAGCTCAATAGGAGCCTAAGTTTTGGTAGATGAGTTGAGTTGGGATATTCTAAAAGGGTTGGAGATTAGTGTGGAAAGAAAATCTGTTACACATTGAAGATAGTTGTAGAAACAAAGTTGCAGAGGACTAACAAGTGAAAGAGTATACAAGTTGATGTGGTGGAGGACATGCATATGAAGAAATATTTTTGGGTTTATGTGTTGACCATGAAAGATGTTCTTCAAACTATTAAGAACATTTTTATTCTCAATTAGGGTGTCTGATGTAGGAGTATCCTAAGGAAGTCTGCAATCTTTTATTTAGGGTATTTGTGCTCGATTTTATGGATTTATGATTCATGCAGTTGGGGGTCTATTTGAGGCACATTGTGGAACCTTTCCTTAAGTGTCTATGATGTTTGGAGTCATTGTCTTAGATATAGAGCCATTTTAGTGGTTGCTAGTAATGTGTTCCTATTTACTAGTAGAGCTTTGGAGATTGTATTATTGAGATTCAATCTGAGGAACTTGGTGTGTGTATTCTTAGCTTTGGATAGTTGGATGGCATGTGAACCTATGTATAAGTGTATATACTCTTGTGTTTTCATATGAATTAGTTAATCATTGTAAACTTGGGGCCTTTCCTAAGTATTTAATTTATGTTATATATTTAATGTTTGTAGCTAAGCTGACCTATGGCTTGAGGGTGTATTTAATGTTAGTATATTTTTAATGTTAATTATGCTAGGCCAACTTGTGGCTTGGTTTAGTATAAGTAGAGGGTCTTTTGGAGTCTAGAGTCATGGTCATTCAACATGCAGAAGATGAGTAGTGAAGTTTGAGTGGAGCTAATAGATAAGTGTGGCTTGGGAAAAGAGAAATGTTTTTGGTGGCTTGTGAGCATGAGTTTAGATTATTCTTGGAGTACTCTACTGGGTTATAGATCTGGGCTAGTTAGTGGTTTTGGATCTTATGAGATCTTGCTGAACTGTTATTGTAAATGTTGATGTATTTGACCATAACACTGAAGGCCTTACAACTGGGCATGTGGGATGAAAATCTTATTATGAGAATTGGTATCGTGTGCATCTAGACCTCTTAATTTTTTTTATAATCCACTGTATTATTGTTTGCTAGGGGCTAGGACATCTCCTTGGGGGATTCTCCAACCATGCACTGCATCACTTCAAATCAAAGAAGACATTCCCCTTTTAATTATAAAGTAATTGGTAATATATACTAGCTAGTGTTAGTGTAGTTTTTTATTTCCTAGTAGGTTATTTGTTTTTCCCTATATTGCTAGGTTTTTCTTACACTTTTAATAATCTTTCTTAGGGTAATAAAGCATGTCTTATTCGATGAGTGGTTGCAAGGTATCACCTTCCTAGATGTGAGCATCCATTAGCTATTTTGGGAAGATACTTTTCTATCCTTAGTCTGATAAATGGTTGCTCCTCATTGGTCAATGTTGTTGCCTTCTCCCTCTTAAGCATGCTACCTAGCTTGTATATGTAATCTCTTATTTTTGCATCCTCTTAATGCTATTTTTCTTCAAGAATTTGCATTACTCTCTTGGAGACTAACTTTGTGTTGCTATTTTGATTTTGTATCATTTACATTCATAATTTAGATATCTGTTCTTTGCACTAGTTATTTGGGTTATTAATATTTTCAAATTTTAACATGGTATTAGAGCCATCCTATGTGCAAGAGTAGATTTTAGTTTCCTTATCTAAGAGATTCAGTGGGAGATAATAAATATAATTGTAGGTCTTTGAAAAAACCACTATGCTCTTCTCTTGCATCTTTGGATGATCTTGAGAATCTACAGAGTTTGACAAAAACATTTTTAATCTCTAGGGTTTACACATGTGTTTTATGAAATCTAGGTGATTGCAACATTTCTGGTTATACTGGCAACATTTCTAGTTGTTCTAATGTGTCCAAGAGGCTTGAGAAATATTTGGCTTTCATTTCACTGATATAGGAGATCATCATACAAGTTGCAAAACTAGGATTTCAATCTCAAATCTAACAACCACCTTGCATATTTGGTGTCTTCAATCAATATTACAAGTTCCAACATGCCATTGATTGACTTAGGTAGTTGATTAAACCTTTGCATGATGTCTATTGTTTGCTGGGGTCTTTTTTTGTTGCTAAAGGCATTTGATTTACACTAGAGCTACCTTTTTTGTACATCAACAAGAAAAACACCTTCTAGGTTTTATTCATAGCACTAAAAAACCATCTAGGCATCTTTTATTTTTTGCATGCAATTTGTATATTTTTTAGAATTAAGCATGGAAAGCTACAACTGTACCCATCTCCACTGGTAGTCACAAATTTGAAAGCAGTTTTCAAATGTCTCATTCTTGCTCATATGGACTCTGATTCCAATGATTCTTGTTATGATCTTATTTTTTTTTTGGTGCTCTATCCACTAGTACAATCATTTTTTGATTTTCATGCATAAATTTTTTAGAAATTGCAAATTCTTAGTCATGACTTTGCATAGTTCTCATTTCGAGAACTTTGGAGGATCATAACTTTCTCATACGACCTTATATCAAGATTTTTTTTGAAAATGCATGATTTTTTGAGTAGATCATAGTGGTTCTATTTATTTCTTTGAGTATTTTACCAAAGTTTCATTTTCAAGATATGCTCTTCATGAGGGTTTTGTAATGCATTGAAATCAAGACCATTTAGTATTTCTTACTAGTGGTAGTTGTAAACATACTAATATAAAGTGCAAAATCATATTTTTTGAGGGGGTGGGGTTCTTTGATTGAGTTAAAAGGGGGCATTGTCTTGGTTATGTCCTCTTCTTTTTATTATTTCTTTTTTGTATTTCTTCATCATGGATCAAACAAATATGCCCATCCTAACTCCATACAATTACTTTGAGTAGAAATCACACATGACAATTCACTTAAGGAAAGTTGGATTAAATAGGATAACTATAGGACTTGAAAATGAACCTAATAAAGATGAAGATAAGCCTAAGTGGTTTAACAAATGTGATGAGGCATATGGAACATTATGTTTTTCTTTTTCTCCTGATTTACTATTTCACATTGAGTCTTTGGATACACCAAATGAAATATGGACAAAGCTAGAAACATTATTTTGCACACAAGATTCAATGAGGGGTCATATGTTGGAAAATGAACTAATTAGCTTAAGTCCAAGAAATTTCAACACAATCCAAGATTTCCTCACTAAATTAAAATCACTAAATTTGTAGTTAAGACAATGTGGAATTCAAAAGAAAGATGAAAAACAAATTCTTAGTATTCTCTCTAAGCTAAGTTTAGAATATTTTTTGTTTGTCTCTACCTTCTATACTACTAAGGGTGCACTTGGTACTCAATACACCATGCCATCTTTGGATGATTTTGTTGTCAATCTCACTTGAGAATAGGACAAGCTAATCTAGATGGGCACTCTTAAGTCCTCTATGTCACATGCCTTGGCTTCCAACCAAGACACAAAAGAAAAAAAAGGACAAAGTAGTAACAAGAATAGTAAGGATAAGAAAAAAAAGAATAGCAAGGAGAAGAAGGATTAGATACTAGTTGCTTCAAAAGCAACTATTGATACCCCATCCTCCAAGGGTGATAGGCCTAAGAAAGAAAGGGTCCAATGTGCCTATTGTAAAAGACCCAGACATGATGAACATATATGTTTGAAGAAAAAAATTGATCACTTGACACACGTTCTTGAGAAGAATAATATCAGTGTTCCTGAGTCAATCAAACAAATTTCTCATGACAGGTCTAACAAGGAAAAAGAAAACAATAAGGGGAAACGAAAGGGCAAGGCCCTTATTGTAGTGGCTTCCTCACCATCCACTTGGGTTCTTGATTTGGATGCTTCACACCACATCACTTCATCTAAGGAAGAACTTGCATCTTTGGAGCCATGTACTGTGCCTTCTATTTTGATGGGTGATGACACTACTATTCAGGTGTGTGGAAGAGGATCTATTGATGTGGGGGATGACACTTTCCATGATGTTCTTTGTGTACCCTCATTATCAACTAATCTCTTGTCAGTATACTAGATCACTCACATAGGTTTAGGCAAACGGGTTGAGTTCACTCCTAATTCAGTGGAGATATGTGAGTTGCAGAGTGATTCTATAGTTGCAGTTAGGAGAACAAATCATCACTCATGACTCTATCTATTTTCTCACTTTGTTCCTAATCCTCCTTTGATTTTTTTTCTCACTCACTCTAATGATGTGATAAATAAATTATGGCATGAGCTATTTGGCCATCTTAACTTTCGCTACTTGCATCAGTTTAACTAGTAGAACATGCTCACAAGGTTTCCTTTAGTTTAGTTCTTAGGTAATGTTTTCTAAGGTTGCATTCTTGCTAAGCATCCTAATGAAATGTTTGAAAAAAATAAGGCACAGAGAGCTTCAAAGATACTAGATTTAATTTACAGTGGTTTGGCTAGTCCATTTCAACATCCTTCTTTCACTAGTACCTAATATGTCCTCAAATCCATTGATGAATTTTCTCAATATACCTGGGTGTACTTTCTCAAAAAAAAGTCAGAGGTATTTGATCATTTTTAGGACTTCAAAAATTTTGTAGAGAAGCAATCCGAGAAAACCAAAAAAAATTTGTGCACAAACAATGGTGGTGAGCATGTCAACCATTGGTTTAAGAGAATTTTCACTTTAGAGGGGATTGATTTGCAACATCTAGTTCCATAAAATCCTTAACAGAATGGTGTTGCAGAATAGAAGAATAGATTATTGAAGGAAATGGCAAACTGTATGATTCACTCTAGATCTCTTGCATCATAGTATTGGGCAGAGGCCATTAACTATGCTTGTTATAGGTAGAACCATTTTCCTCACCAAGACTTGAAGGGAGTTACTCCTTTTGAAGGTTGGAGTGGTCAAAAACCATTAGTTAAGAACTTTCAAATTTTTGGCTGTCGTGCATGGGCCCACATTCTTGCAAAGAAATGCAAGGCCTTAGATCTGCATAGTAGACCTTGCATATTTGTAGGTTATCCTAATGGTGTGAAGGGTTATTGGTTGCTCCACCCTACTACACATGAGTTGTTCATTGAGAGGAGTGTTCAGTTTGAGGAGTGATCTTCAAGCTCACTTTCTATCACTTCTCCAACTCCTTGTACTTTGACATGGAAGTCACTTGGAATACATGATAGATCTTCTAATGAGTTAGATTCACTTGAGTAGTCTTCTACCTCCACTTCTAATGCAAAGAGTGATTTAGAGGACTCACCTCCTTCCTCTCCTAGTCATCATTCAAAGGTTGATGATTCCCCTCTAGATTCTCCATCTTCTAGTCCACTTTGGGCTACATAGACCTTAGACTTTGCAAGTGATCGGGTTAGGGATCCATTAGACACCAAGTGGACTCATTCACAATTCTAAGATGCTCCACATGTCCACATTTCTACTACCTTAGATCCATAGTCCTTTCATGAGGCTTTTGGTATTCTTGAGTGGGCTACAACTATGCAGGAAGATTATGTTAGGAATAGTAGATCACTAGTATAATTGAGAGGGGGGGGGGGGGGGGGGGGGTGGGGGGTGAATCAATTATATATCAGTCTTGAACAATTCTTAATTATTCAACCAAAGTAAACAACAATCATAAAGAAATACACATACATAACTACACCAAATATGTTTACTAGGGAAACCACTGATCAAAGGGAAAACCCCGGTGGGAATGATGCCCACAAAATAATGTACTAATATGAATATTCCTTGTTAGAGGATGGACCTTGTTAGGAGTATATTACAACACTTAGTACAAAGAGTCCCTACTAATAGACTTTGAATCCCTATTAGGAGATTCCAACCCTATTAAGAGTTATAGAAGGCAATTGAACCCACTATCCAAATAGCTTCAGGATTAGATTAATGAACCCAGTATCCAATTGATCTTAGTACTATTCCTTTCAAAATAATAAGTGTGAGATAATCTTTCACTTCTTCCTCTATCCAGTATGTCAGACTTCTTCACCTTACGATCATGCAATCAGATCTAGAACTCAGAATCCATCAATAGTAACCCTTGGGGTCATGCATTAGTAGATTAATTTGCTCCTCTACTTCACAATTTAGAAGTCTTCTCTATTTCTTGATTTCTAATGATGATGTCTAAAACTTGGAAAACATATTTCCTTTATACCACACTCAATATTAATTCCTTGAGTCAGCTCCATACTTTATTATAAGTTATTTAAATAAAATACACATTTAATTAACACTGTTAGCTCACAGTTATACACAATATTTCATACATGTGACTTTTGTACCTACACACTTGCTAACATCATCAGTAGTCAGTGTACTACCTTTGGTTAACTACACAACCCTTCATTCCAAATACAATGTGCTATATCAATCATTCAATAGAAAGTGTTTTCCTAATGCTCTATTTCCTTGCAGTTCTCTATAAATCATCAATATCTTCTATACATTGTCGATTCAGGTTCTGTGCACTTGCCCACATGTCAGATACATGTTGTAGTATATGTTGGTAACTATGCATAAGAAGATATGCAATGTATTGTCCTTAGTACAAAAATCACAGTCTATTTCTCTGCCAATTTTACTAACTTATTAAAATATTGTCACCAATGAGAAATACAGTTATAAATCATATCAATGTTCTGCAATACTCCCCCATAGCATCAACATATATTCTAACAATCTCCCCCTTTGGCATTGATGGCAACATAGATGAAAAACATCTAGTTCCAAGAATACCAACATGTTTCTTCATCACTCAAATCTTGCTTCATGCAAATCTTTTATTGCAACACTTCTTTCCCATAGTACAAACTTTCTCTAATGTTTTTCATGTCACTCTCTCCCCCATTGACATCAATGTCAAAGATTATACAAAAGTTGAACATACAACAATCTATCAGCATGATCATATGCCAGTCTGTTGCTTTACAATTTTTACATATATTTCTATAAATAACACAAGTGTCTAAAGACACTGTTGCACACCAATTTTCTATTGCCAAGAGTTCTTGACTAGCTTTGTTCATCATAGATACTCCCCATTGAGGCATCATCATACAATATAGTCTAAAAATGGTGCTATGTACCCTAGACTAATGCATTTTTTTGCTTCTTCTATTCTGAGCTAGGTAGGGGCATAACCGCAAGCATACCTCTCAGGTACTCAAATGTATCCTTTTGCAAGGCCTTTGTGAAAATGTGTGCAATCTGTTCCTTAGTCTTAATGTACTCCAGTCTAATTTCTTTCTTAGCAACTTTTTCTCTCAACATGTGATATTTTATGGCAATGTGTTTAGTCTTAGAATGAAAAATAGGATTCTTAGACATGTTAACAATACTTGTGTTATCATAGTAAATGATAACAGGTTCTGTGAATGTAATTCCAATATCCTTCATCATCTACTTCATCCATATGACTTGATTATAGTTGTTTGTTGCTATAACATACTCTTCCTCTATACTACTTTGTGAGGTATAATTTTTCTTCTTGATGAGCCAAGAAACTAGTCTTCCTCCAAGGAAAAATGCTCCTCTACTAGTGCTTTTTCTGTCATCCCTATCTCTAGCCCAATCAACATCTGTATAAGTACAAAGAGTAAAGTCATTGCTTCTGTCATACTAAATGCCATAATCTGATGTTCCTTTTAGATATTTGAATATCCTTTTTACTATTGCATAGTGATATTCTTTAGGATCAACTTGAAATCTAGCCATAATTCCAACTGCATTAGCTATATCTGGTCTGCTATGAGTCAGATACTACAATCCTCCAATCATAGATCTATACATATTTTGTTCAACAATAGGTCTGTCATCATTTCTTGATAACTTTTGACTGATTACCATAGGAGTTCCAACAAGTTTACAATTTTCCTAGATAGAATCTTTTTAGTAAATCTTTTAAGTACTTGGTCTGAGAGATAAAGATACCCTCTTTGTTTTAAACAATCTGTAATCCCAAGAAAAAATTAATTTCTCGTATCATGCTCATCTCAAACTCATTCTTCATGTCCTCTGAGAATTTGTTATTGGCTTCATCATTTCCATAAAAAATGATGTCATCAACAAATATTATGATTATTAGCAAATCATCTTCTATTTTTGTCAAGTATAAGTTACTATCTATTGTTCCTTTAGCAAATCCAAGCTTTGTTAAGTGTTTGTCCAACCTTGCATACTAGGTTCTTGGTGCTTGCTTTAATCCATACAATGCTTTCTTTAGTCTGTGAACCATATCCCTCTTTTTTATTAAAGGAAAACCCTTTGGTCGTTCAATGTAAACTTCTTCTTCAAGTTCTCCACTCAAGAATGCTGACTTAACATCCATTTGATATACCTTTAAATTCTTGTTTGCTGCATATACCAGGAAAATTCTAACTAATTCCATCATTATTGTAGGTGCATATGTTTCATCACAATCAATTCCTTCTTGTTGAGAGTGACCTTTGCATACAAGTCTTGCTTTATTCCTTATTACTTCTCCTTGTTCATTCATTTTATTTCTGCATACCCATTTTGTACCAATCACATTTTTGTCCTTAGGTCTAGGAACTAATTCCCATGTGTCATTCTTAATTATCTACTAGAGTTCTTCCTCCATTTCTCTTATCCAATGATCATATTTGATTGCTTCATCTGCACTTCTTGGTTCCACTTGAGATATCAGACATAGTTCTTCATTAATTCTGCTCCTTGTCATTACTCCCTTTTATTTACTTCCTCTTATCTAGTCAATAGGATGGTGTCTTATCATGTACCTATTTGGGGTAGGAGTTGCTACTTCAAATCTTATTTCAGGAACTATGATCTATTCTTCCCTTACATCTTAAATTTGCACATTATTCTGCAAGTCATTATTAGTCTTGAGAAATAATTTAATACTTCTGTTAGTCAATTTAGAGTAATCATATCCATCAGAGTTATAATCCATTATCTTTTCCTTGGTGCCAAATTTTTCATCAATTTTAACATTTGCACACTCTACTATAGTTTTTGTTCTATAGCTAAAACATTTGTAAGCTTCACTTTTTAATTAATAGCCAAGAAACATACCTTCATCAATCCTTGGATCAAAATTACCAATATCATCATCTCTTTTGATGTAAGATTTTCTTCCAAATATCTTGAAGTAATTGACTAATGGTAAGTGACCAAACCATAATTCATAAGGTGTTTTTTTCATACCTTTCCTAATCTACACTCTATTCAGTGTGTGTACTACTGTATTGACTACTTCTCTAAAATAATTCTTTGCTACATCATTCTCAAATAACATAGCCCTTGTTGCTTCAAAAGTTGATTTGCTTCTTCTTTTAGCAATCCCATTCTACTCAGGTTTATGGGGTGAAGATAGTTGTCTCCTGCTACCATGCTCTTCACAATAGGTATTGAATTCTCTAGTTGTGAATTCTCCTTCTCTATTTGATCTTAAGCTCTTGATTCTGACTCCAAATTCATTATCAACTTTGTTCTTAAATATCTTGAATTTCTCAAATGCATTTGATTTTTCTTTAAGAAAAGCTACCCACATCATTCTAGTGAACTCATCAACAAAAATCATAAAGTAGCTTTCTCCATAGTATCCTCTTGTTCTTGTAGGACCACTCAAATCTATATGAATCAGTTCCAACTTTTGTGTAGTACAAAACTACTTGCTAGGAAATGAGGCTCTCTTCTTCTTAGCAAAAATACATTCCTTACAAATAGTATCAATGGGCTTAGCGATCTTAGGTAAATCTCTTATAGCAATGTATTACTGGCCTTGATAATGTTATCAAAGTCAATGTGACAAAATATTCTATGCCATAGCCAAATATTGTCAATCTTAGCTACCAAACATGTTATTTTAGTGGAGTTTAACTAAAATACATTACCTTTGGTTCTTGTTCCAATACCAAGTAGTTTTCCTTCCTTGTTTTTGACAATGCATGTGTTATTACCAAATTGCAATTGGTAACCTTTGTCCATAAGATGTCCAACGCTCAATAGGTTATGCTTCAGTCCATCAACAAAGTAAACATAAGCTATGTATGTTTTACCATCAAGTGTGATAGATCCAATTCCTATAATACGATAGGATTGATTGTTCCCTACTCTGACAATTCCTCCATCATGGCTTCTAAATTTAACAAACCTGTTCATATCACCAACCATGTGATGTGAAAAACCACTATCAATGATCCAATCTTTCTTTTCAACTTGTGAGATCAACACACTTTCTTCTCTGATTTCTCTATCAAAATCATCCTCCTTTATAGCTATGAACCCTAATTTTTCTTCACTCATGTTTTGATCAGATTCCTTTTCTTCTTCTTCATCATTAGCATATAAACAATTTCTAGGTCTTCTAGACTTGAACCTCCCTAAATACTTTCTTTCCCTTTTAGGACACTTAGATGCATAATGACCATATTCATTACATGTCCAACATTTGAAGATATTCTTACCATTTTTTTTCTCTTTCTACAAGAAGAGCTACTCCCTCTTGGATCTTTTCTTCAATGGACTTGCTACTACTAGCAATGTCTCCTTGCACTTTTGTGATCCTTGCTAAACTAGATTTGATATTTAGTGCACTAAATGCTGTCTCAAATTTTGCCAATTCCCTAGCTTCCAATCTACCAAGTAATGTCTCTTTGGTGAAATTAGTAATATAGGGTATCATCAACTGAATCATTTGTGCTACTATCTTGAAAGGTGGTGTCAGACTTTTCAAAATCTTCCATATCACTTCATCATTAGATTTCTTTCCATTATGAGATGTAATTCCTGCTACAATCTTAGATATTTTCCCAACATAGCTTCTTATAGATTCATGTTCCATCATTCTAGCATCTTGGAAAGCATAATACAAATTTTACAATCTAACCCTTTTTGCATGTGTATCACCATCATAATTTGCCTCTAAGGTTTTCCAAATTTCATGAAATGATTTGAGCAGTTTTACCTGATTGTACTCACTTTTAGGTAATGCTGATAGTATTGCTTCTCTTTCCCTTATGTTGCACATAAAAACTTCTCTCTGTTCCTTAGTATAGGTTTCAGGATTGTCTTCTTCTGCAATATTTTTTGATATCTTGGTTACAAGCCAATATCTTGGACCCATGCACAAGAGATGAGTCTCTTTTCTGAACAAATTCACCATGGATCTCCCAAAGTTATTAAACTTCCCTTTAAGGTCCTAAAGCTCTAATACCAATTGTTAGAAATAGTAGATCACCAATATAAGTGAGAGGGGGAGGGTGAATCAGTTACATATTGCTCTTGAACAATTCTTAATTATTCAACCAAAGCAAACAACAATCATCAAGAAATGTACATACACAATTACACCAAATATGTTTACTAGGGAAACCCTTGATCAAAGGGAAAACCCTGATGGGAATGATGTCTAGAAAATAACGTACTAATCTAAATATTCCTTGTTAGAGGATGGACCCTATTAGGAGTTTGTTACAACACTTAGTACAAAGAGTCCTTGTTAGGAGACTTTGAATCCCTATTAGGAGATTCCAACCCTATTAGGAGTTGTAGAAGGAAACTGAATCCACTATCCAAATAGCTTCAGGATCAGATCAATGAACCCACTACCCAATTGATCATGGTACTATTCCTTTCAAAATAATAGATGTGAGACAATTTTTTGCTTCTTCCTCTATCTAGTACATCAAACTTCTTCACCTTCAGATCATGCAATCAGATTTGGAACTCAGAACCCATCAATAGTAACCCTATAGGTCACACATTAGAAGATTACTCTGCTCCTCTACTTCACAATTTGCAAGTCTTATCTACTTCTTAGTTTCCAATGATGATGTCTAAAACTCAAAAACATCTTTCCTTTATACCACACTCAATATTAATTCCTTGAGTTAGCTCCATACTTTACTATAAGTTATTTAAATATTATACACATTCAATTAATGCTATTAGCTCATAGTTATACATAATCTTTCACATGTCTGACTTCTATACCTGTACACTCACTGACATCATCAGTGGTTAGTGCACTACCTCTAGTTAATTGTGTGACCCTTCATTCCAGATACAATTTGCTATATCGATCATACAGTAGAAACTATTTTCTGAATGCTCTATTTCCCTATAGTTCTTCATGAATCATCAATATCTTTTGTACACTATTGATTCATGTTTTGCACACTTGCCCACATGTCACATACATGCTGTAGTATATACTAGTTATTGTGCATAAGCAGATACACAATGTATTGTTCTTAATACAAAAATCACAGTTTGCTGCTCTTCCAATTTTACTAACTTATTACTATGTTGTCATCAATGAAAAACATAGTTATACATCATATCAATTCTTTGCAATACTCCCCCATAGCATTAGCATACATGCTAATAGAGTATAGTTCCTTGATGAGGAACCACACTTGGGATCTTGTCCCTCTTCCTAAGGGAAAAAAACTTGTTTGATGTAAGTGGAAAGTGGATCTATAGGACAAAATTTTCTATAGATGGATTGGTTGATAGGCATAAGGATTGCTTGGTCACCAAAGGATTCTCTTAGGTTCTTGGGATTGAATATTCTAAGACTTTTGCACCAGTTTCTTGAATAAATTCCATTTGACTTGTTTTTGCCATTGTTGTAGCTAATAACTAGGAAGTACATCAGATGGATGTGAAGAGTTCTTTTCTTTATGGTGACCTTCATAAGGATATTACATGGAGTAGCCACAAGAATTCCTTTCTGGATTCTTCACTTGTGTGCCATCTTTAGAAGTCTATCTATGGTGTCAAAAAGGCTCTTTCAACTTGTATGCCAAGATGGACTCCTTACTTCTATTAGTTGGGTTCACTCAGTGACATTATGATCCTAATGTCTACATTCAGCAATAGGGTGATTCACTCCTATTTTTGGTTGTGTATATTGATGACTTGCTGATCACACAAAGTTCTTTACCCACCATTAAGGCTATCAAAGTTTCCCTTCATGATAATTATTTGATGACCTACTTGGGCTTGTTGCATTTCTTTCTTGGGATTGAGATCTTTTAGTCTCCTTCCAGGATTACCATCACATAGTCCAAGTATGCTCTAGATTTACTCTTGAGATTTCATACGGCTAGCTGTAAGCTTTCTTTGACTCCCTTCCTTTCTGGAGTTAAACTTGAGGCTCAGTGTTCTTCTCCACTTTTTGATGGCACTTTGTACTCACAACTTTTTGGGTCTCATTTATCTGACTTATACGAGACCTAACATCTCATGTGCTATGGGTATGGTCTTTCAATTCATGTAGGAGCCTCATGAGCTACACTGGAAAGTAGCCAAATAGATCCTTTACTACATTCAGGGATATCATAGTTGTGGGATTCAGTATGCAACAAGTATTGTGCTTGATTTGGTGGGTTAAATATATTCAGATTGGGTGAGTGATTCTTAGGATCACAATTCTACTTAAGGTAATAGCTTCTCACTTGGTTCAGGTCTTATTTGTTGGTCAAGAAAATAGAAACCTTCTATTGCTCTATCTTCTACTGAGGCTGAGTATCAAGGGGCTATAAATGCCACCATTGAGGCCATTTGGCTTCAACATCTTCTCATTGAGTTTGGTATCCAAATCAAATGGCCATCAGTCATATTTTGTGACAACCAGAGTGCAATTTAGATCTCAAAGAATTTGGTCCATCATCAGTAGACTGAACATGTAGAGATCCACATGCACTACATTTTGGAGCTCATCCATGGTCATGTCATTGAATTTCATTATTGTTTGACTTCCAAGTAGGGTGGTGATATCTTCATCAAACCCTTCACTAAGAGAAAGTTCCTTCTTTTGTGACCTTTGCTAGGGGTGCAAGATGCTTCATTGTTTGGGGGGCCTCTTTCTCTCACTTGGAGTCTTGACTTTTTTTCAGGGGGGTCTCTTTTCTCTCTCTTTTGGGGGAATTTCATGTACATGGGTACCTCATCAGGCTTGATTTTTTTGGACCCATTTCTACATCCACCTAATCTTCGCTTATGGGGGGTATTAGTTTAGTTTTTTTTATTTCCTAGCAAGTTATTTATTTTTCCTTATATTACTAGGTTTTTCCTTCATTTTTAATAATCTTGCTTGGGTTAATAAAGCATGTCTTATTAGGTGAGTGGTTGTGAGGTGTCACCTTCCTACATGTGAGCATCCATTAGCTATCTTGGGAAGATACTTTGCTATCTTTAGTTTGATAGATGGTTGATCCGCATTGGTTGGTGTTGCCACCTCCTCACTTTTCCTAGTCTATATAAGCATGCTCTTGGCTTGTATTTTTAATCTCTTGTTTTTTCATTTGCGTTGCTATTTTAATTTTGTATCATTTGCATTGATAGTTTAGATATCTATTCCTTGCACTAGTTTTTTGGGTTATTAATCTTTTCAGATTTTAATAGCTAGGAAGTGGTGGCCTAAAAACCCTAATATAAATTGAATTAGATAGTGTGTAAAGTTTTCTTCTTTGTAAGACATTAGAAGCTATGATCTCCATCACACGATCTAAAAATTGATAGCTAACCCTCAATTTGTTAATGGAATCAAATCCTCCATAATTGAACTCAACTATCACCCTATATACTTATGGGGGCACTTTACTAAATGTTGTGCTAGAATTGATAGAAATAATGATCTTGCAAATTAGGCTATGTAGAAGCATCCAGTTGGAATAAGAAAGATGAATAAGAAGTAGGCACATAGACTCCCATTGAGCAAAGGATAAAACTCTACAAAACCCTTTAAGACACCAATACGGATTCCCTTGGAAATTATCAAGACCCATTGACAAAATTATTTGGGCTATTGAAAAGAAGGCACACACAACTCTCAAGCGAGACTTTGTTCTCAAACAAAAACTAAACTCCTTCAAATTTATGTGATATGTCTGTGTGTCTCATTCAAGTGAAGTGAATCTTTTATATAGTGTTCAAGCTTACCAATGAAAAGTGTGAAAATTCAATTTTATAAGACATACATAACTTGGGGATAATTTTTGGTAAATAGAAAAAGGTGCCTAGCTCAAATATACATCATCATGACATGAAGAACACACTCATCGTTGTGAGGAATTTGACAAAGTAGAGGGAAACATATTTTGAGATGCATGCCATGATCATACATGTAATGCATGTAAGTTCTACACAAAGCTTCCCACTAAGGTGAAAATGGATCTTTAACAAAATTCAACTTTGTGGAATCGTGAATTTGGTTTCACAATTCTAGTGACTCTGGGGGAAACACTAACTACCACCAATACATTTGATAATAAAATATGATGAAAGATTCTAATTAAATTCTTATTTTATCCGTTTTATCAAGTAGGAAGTATGAAATTATCTAATTTTAAAAATTTTACCCAATAATTGTCAAAATTTTGATGAATTGGATTGTCGATTGTATAAATCCAATGTCATTTGCAGACAATACTTCTCATAATATTTTCATTATTTTTTATTAAGTATTATGGGGTAAAATAGTGTTTTCTCATGTACTTTGATTGGAATAATCTAACAAAAGATCAAAAAATTATTATTGAATATATTTTCCAAATTGTTTCATGTCCAACTCCTCACTCTCATGAAAGAGCTATAAGAATTATCATTCGGTCACCTTGTTGCAAGATTGCACTTTGTTCAAGCAGTATGTAAAATTGAATTCTTTAGTCTAGAAAATTTTCCCTATTAGCCCTACTCATCAACACATTATATTCCTTTTTTCTCAATCTATTTAAAAAATAGATATATGAAGAGGTTTAAGTCCAAAGTGTCATCATAGTAAATATTAAACACATAGAACATTTTTATTCACCTATTCTAACATGGGGAGCAAAGTAGTGAGGAGCAAAATTTTGAATCAGGCTCTAGGTAGGAACCTAAAGAACACGGGGGATAGGGTCCTCTTTGCTGGTTCGAAGCCGGATTCAGTGGGGAAAGATGCTAATGTTCCATTGGATGGGGACCCATAGGAGTTACTACCTCATCTAGGCGAGATACCATCCCTTGATTTGGATAAAGGACCCTCTGTGGCATGGGGATAGTGGATGAATCTTTTTGGGATCAAGTTGACATGTAAGTCGACCTTCCCAAAAATTATTGATAAATTTGATAAGGAAAAAGGCATCTTTGTTGCGGAAGTGCCTAGAGAAATCATCGACCATAATATCCTCAGCATGGCATCTACTTTGGTTGACAAATTCATAGGCCCAAGGCCTAACATTGACTTGATGAGGGTTTTCACCAGGAATAAATGGGAGTTGAAGGGGAGTGTGGAGGTTATGGCTATGACTAAAGGGTTTATGACCTCTGAGTTCTCTTGTTCTAAAGACATTGCTAGAATATTGTGTGTGAAAAACTGGTCTATGGGGAGATCTACTTTGATTCTCCAAAAATGGACCTCAAACTTGGATTTGAACAATGCTTTCCTCACCCAAGCCCCTATTTGGATCATATTACCTGAGCTTCCTTTAGAATACTGGCATGAAGACATCTTTGAGGACATTGCTAGATCATTTGGAGAACTAATCTCCATTGGTCCTGCCACTGCAACAAAGAAAAGACTTACTTTCACTAGAATCTGTGTTGGGGTTCTGGAAGGACAGGACATGCCCCAAGTCATTGAACTTCAGTCCCGTCTATGATGTAGGATCCAACAGATCAACTACGAAAGTGTTCCTTTTGCGTGTTTCCATTGCAAAAAGGTAGGCCCTAAAGGTGGTGTTTGTCCAATTTTTAAAGAAAATGGAAAGGCTAGCAAAGCCTAGAAAAAGGATGGAAAGCAATAGTCCAATGCTACTAGAAAGGAAAGGAAGAAGAAAAATGTTACATCTAAGGATGCCGAGAGGGTGGATGAGACTGTCTAGATCGCTAAGACCATTATTTCTCCTGTGTTTGTCTCATCCATTTAGGACCCTTTGAATCCTTTAGTACTAGATATGGTTGATGGGGCTACCATTGCGGTGTCTTTGGCCCTAGCTAAGCATGATGTACCAGGTGTGGCTAAACCCCAACCCCTAGTTTCAGGGGATGCTACTAGGAGGGAGATCCATAGCTTAGTGAATTAGGGACTGCTTGTAGACTTTAAGGTTCTTGTTCCTTCCTTTATCCTAGATTCCTTGGTAGAACCATTAGTGGCTCTGTCTCTTTCCCAGGAGTCCATGTCTAGCCCAATCTTTAGGGCTACTCCAAAGACTGTGAACAAAATTCTTGAGCATCTCTCAACCACTACCCCTAGGCATTTGGCCAAACTAGAGGCTTTGTTTGATAACTGTAAGGAGGAAGATGGCGATCCTTATTCTGTAGTGTGCAGGAAGAAAAAGAATAGCCGAGACCCATCCCCTACCTCCCCGAAAACCACCAGGAGCAGGGTGAAAGCATAAACATTATGGATGGGATGCAGCGAACCATCCAGGAATCATGTTAATCAATCAAATCATGAAGATTATATCATGGAACATCTGTAGACTCAATGGGATCCATAAATAGGAGATTATTAGGAATATGATTAGGGACCAAAGGCCATATGTATTTTTAATTCAAGAAACTAAAATGAGGAAGGTAAAAATAGAGCTAATTTCTTATGGCAAAAGAGTCAGATGCAAGGCCATAGATTTGGAGGAGGCTTCTGGTGGTCTTCTCACTATCTAGAAGGATTCTCTAGAGGCATCTACTATTTATAATCAAGGTAATATTCTGCTCACCAATTTTTTTAACCCAATAGACCAAAATAGCTAGTTTTTATTGAATATGTGTGCTCCTAATACCTGTAATGATAGAACATTATTTTGTACCAAAATCTATGACTTGGTCTCTCAATTGGAGGGATCTAAATGTATTGTCATGAGTGATTTCAACACTCCTCTCCTTATTTTGGACAAGTTGGTGGGCTCCCACTAGACAGGGAAAGTAGGCAAAACTTGGCGGATTTGATTCAGGACTTAGCTCTTATGGATGTGGACCTGGGGGGTTGCAAGTTTACTTGGTCTAACAAAAGAGTGGGTCAGGACTGCATTCAAGTTAGATTGGATAAGGCTCTCATCTCCTTGGATTGGTTGGGTGGTTTCCATTGTAAACTCTCTGCTTTGATTAGAATCGGTTCTGATCACTCACTGATCTCCCTCTCTTTGGACAAGATCAACAGGAAGAAAGCTTTTCTGTTCATATTTGAGAAAATGTGGCTGGACCACCCTAGTTTATGCCTAAAAATTAAGGAGTGGTGGGGCATTGCCATGGATGGCACGACTATGTGCAAGGTGGTTAAGAAACTTCATTTTATCAAATCTAAAATTTGCAAGTGGAACAAGTTTAATTTCACCAATATCTTTCAGGAGAAAGAAAAATTGATGAGCAATCTTGAGGATGTTCAGATCGACATCCAATCCTGGGGGTATGATGATGTCTCTTTCAATGCTGAGAAGGAAATCCTTTCTAATCTTCATAATGTGGTTGGGAAAGAGGAGATGTTTTGGAGACAAATATCTAGAGTAATTTGGCTTAAGGAAGGAGACAGAAACACCCATTTCTTCCACTTGTCCACTCTGAAACACTGTGCAGCTAATAGAATCAGCAAAATCAAGATTTGGAATGAGACCATCAAAGATGACTAGTTGATAGTTGAAGAAGCCATAAAAATTTCTCTGATATTCTCACTAAGGATCTCAACTTGAACTTGGATGACCAGGATGAGGTTACCAGGTCTATCCATAATTTAATTTTGCAAGACTAGAATTGGAACCTATTGGCCATCCCCAAGCACAAGGAAATTAAAGAGGAAATTTTTGGCCTTCCCATTGAGAAGGCCCCTAGTCTAGGTGGTTTTCTCACTTTCTTCTTTTAGATCTTTTGGGACATTATTCATGTGGATGTTGTCCATGTTGTTCAAGAATTCTTTGGAGCAAGGGATCTCTTGAAAGAAGTCAATGCCACCTTCCTTGTTCTTGTTCCTAAGACTACTAGAGCTAATGGCTTTGGTTCTTTTAGGCCTATTACTCTTTTTAATTCCTTTTATAAGATCCTTACTAAGGTCTTGGCCAATCGCCTTTTACATATCCTGCCAGCTATCATCTCTCCCCATCAATCAGGGTTTGTCCCAGGTAGGCAAATTTTAGATTCTAGTATGGAAGTTCATGAGGTTATTCACTCTGTAGATGCTTGTAGGTAGGAGGGCTTCCTTCTTAAATTGGACCTCTCTAAGGCTTATGAAAAAGTGGATTGGAGGTTCTTGGACCAGATTCTTGAGGCTTTTGGATTCAATTCTAAGGTGAGGGAGATCTTTTCTCAGTTGATCAGCACTCCTTCTTTTTCTATTCTAGTGAACAGTGCACCTTCCAACTTCTTTAAACCCTCTAGGGGCCTCAAACAGGGTGACCCTTTGTCCCCCATCCTATTTATTATCCTAGCTAAAAGTCTTAGGAGGCTCATCTCCACCAAAAGAATTGAAGGGGTCCTAGTGGGATTGAAACCCTCCTCTGGCCCTTCAGTGTTCACTAATCAACAGTTTGTCAATGATATTATCATGGGGGGAGAGTCCTCTGTTAAGAAAGCCAAGTCTGTTAAAAGTATTTTAAACACCTACTCTTAGGCCTCTAGTTAGCTGATCAATTGGGATAAAAGTTCTATGTTCTTCTTTAACACCTCGAGTAGGAGGGAGAAGAAAATTGCTAACATTCTGGGATGCAAGGCTAGCATTCTCCCTTCCACTTACTTAGGTCTCTCTCTTAGAGCTAAACCCCTGGATTTATTTTGGGATATGGTGGTGGACCATTTCAACAAAAAATTGGCTAGATGGAAAGGGATCACTCTAACTCATGTGAGCAAGGTTGTTCTGATCAATTCTACCCTCCAAAACCTTCCTACTTATGCCCTTAGCCTGTTTACCATCCCTTCCAAGGTGGCAGCCCATCTATAAAGCATCCAAAGGAAATTTATGTGGTCTAAGCCTAATGATAGAAAAAAATACCCCCTAGTGGCTTGGGAATCCATATGTAAGCCCAAAAATCATGGAGTGTTGGGCATTAGAAAGCTGAAGCAGTTCAACTCTGCCCTCCAAGCTAAACAAATTTGGAGAATGTTCAATAAAATTGGAGAGTGGAGAGATATTTTGATTTCAAAGTACACTAAAAACCTCAATCTTCTTCTTTTCATCAATGAAGAGGTCCACCCCAGTGGCTCTTTCATTTGGAATGGGCTCTTATGATCCAAGGTCTTGGCCTTTGGCAAAGCCAAATGGTCAGCGGGAAATGGTGCCGATATCAATTTTTGGAGGGATGATTGGCTAAGCCTAGTCCCACTTAGGGAGAGTGAGACCTTCCTAGGCTAATGCTTGCACTAAGAGATTTGGCAACAAGGTTAGGGACTATAGAATCAATGACAGTTGGATAGACCTCACTGAGGTCTCTAAGGACCTGAGACCACTTATGGACTAGTTGAGACTCATCCCTTTATCCAATAATAAGGATGCTATTCTATGGGGGGATATTGATAATGGAATCTACATGGTGCCCTTTAGTTATGCATCTCTCCTTATCCACATCCAAGCCCCATCATGGGAAAAGTCCTAGCTTCATGTCCTTACTCTGAAGATTAACTTCTTTTTCTGGACTCTCTTGCAAGATCGCATTCTCACGATTGACAATCTCACCAAACATGGCAACATGTTACCCAAGAGATGCATCCTTTGCAAAAGGAATTATGAAAGTTTGGATCATCTATTTTTACATTGCCCCTTCATTGTTGCTGTCTGGTCTCACTTTCTATCCTTTTTCAAAGTTTCCTGGTGCTTTCCCTTATACACCCTCGAGCTCTTCACTTAATGTTAGTTTTTTTTGGAAGGAAACCACCTTAATTATTTATGGATTTGGGCTCTCCCCCATCTTTTTTGGGGGGTGTGGAAGGAGAGGAACAATCACATCTTTAGGGACAAAGAGGTGAATGAGTTGGTTGTTTTCCAAAAATGCCTCCATGCCCTTATGGAAAACCATACCATTGCCAAGGGCACCTCCCCTACCCCTCTCAAGATCAAGAATAATAGAGAGAATTGTTTCTAGTCCTTCCCCCTTGCTGGTTGGCTCAAGGCCAACTTTTATGGGGTTACTAAAGCCAACCTGGGTAGGGCTGGAGTGGGGGGAATCATCAGGAATGAATATGGCAAAGGCATTGCAGCTTTCACTGCTCCCATTGGGCGACAAACTAATCACTTTTCTGAGGCCCTAGCTACTCACAAAATTATCAAGTTGGCCAAAGATGTGGGAGTCAAATGTCTCTAGTTAGAGGGAGACTCCAAAAACATTATCGACTACCTTAAGGGGAAAACTAAACCAACCTAGACTATGGAAAATATTATCGGGGAGAGCATCAAAGACCTTCAAACCTTCGATAAATTTCATGTGGCACACGAATTCCATGAAGCCAACAAGATGGCAGATAGGCTGGCAAATTGGGGGATCAAAAAAGGTGAGGTGGCTAGATGGACATATGGAAGTGACATTCCGTCATAAATTAATGAAACCATTGATATGGATCAAATCCCAGGTAGATTGGGTAATAATAATAATAATAATGAATATTAGTTTCTTGTAGGCTGATTTTAGTACACACATGTGTGTTCTCAAAAGGGTAATTACTTTCTTTTTGAGAAGGCACATATCTATGAAGTGAAAGTACAATCTCATGGGTACTCCCCACATCATCAAAATCTTTCATGACAAGCTGAGCATCCATTATGACAAGGAAAGTGCTAGAAACATGAAAAATAAAGGAGTCTATAGTTGAAAAATTTTGTAGGTTTTGGCTCTTAGAGGTAAAGGCAAGAAGAGAGTCATGGCACGTGAATGGCACAGATGGGAGCAAGAGGATGTGGCCTTGAAATGGAAGAGAAGAACTAAAGTCTGGAAGATCCTAAAGAAAGGGGAGATCACCAATTACATTGAGCATCTCCATGGCTAGAAACCTTCGGTCACCAAAGATATGGTGCAACACTGGAAAAAGGGCAATGTGGAGATTGATGGGGTGGACTTCACTATCACGGAGGAAATTATTTCTCATGTAACTGCCATCCCTATTACTAGGAAATTTTTTTACAGAGCCCGAAAAATCTCAAGGCAAGCGATGATGGAGTTCACCAAAGACTTGGAGGAGAATAAAAAGTTGGCAAAAAGTGGAATCCACTATCTCCTGAGGTTTATCAAGCCCATTTGGAGGTTCATGCTAAGAGCCATTATCAAATACATTACTCTGGACACTAGGTTCAATTGCATCTGCACCTACCACTTCGTGCTGCTAAACCACTTCAAGTATGGAGCAAAAATCTCCATTCCTTTTTACCTCTATTCATCGATGAATGATAATATCCAAGAATTTCAAGATATGAAAATGAGGAACCTTGCTTTCTACAAAGGGCAGCTCTTATTGTTATATGAATATTTCAAGTCTAAAACAATAAGCAAGCAAATTAAGGGAAAGAAAGAGGACAAAAGGGTTAAAAGGGATTCAGGTGATACTGATGAAATTTACACCCCCTCTGAGACTGAGGAGGTGGAGTTGTACATGGATTCAAAAGATTGCGAATCCCCTCAGTGTAGTTTGGACATGTCTCCCTATTTCAGTAAGGAGGTTGCCACTCCCCCTGAGACTGGGAGAGATACCTCTTCAGACAAAGGGTATAATGAATAGGATGATGGCATGGAGACTGGGGGTGATAGTGTTGATGGTAAGGAGATGACCAAGGCTAAAAAAGGAAAAGATAGCAAGAAGAGAAAGCAGAATATTATTATCAAAGTGCCTTCTAGCAGAGAGAAGGAAGCCATGGAGACTGCCAAGAATAAGAGGAAGAAGGAATAAGTCAATAAGGAGAAGCAGGGTGAGGGAAGTGCGATGATGGAGGAGAACTCGATGGAAAAGCTCAAGTAGTAGCTCAACTTGAAACTCGACCAGGGTTACAATGATGCGGGCACTTCCACTTATAGAGGCTCCATCATTGGCAAGGACATGACAGTGGTCTGGAGAAATTTTGACCACAAGAATTCCAATTTGGGGATCAAGAGAGAGATAATCCATACCCAAGTCCATGAGAATGAGGAGGGAAAGATCTAGATAGAAGAATTTATAGACCCTTCCTTGATCATCCTCAATGACATTGCTAGGGACAACTCAGAGATGGATGTACTGAATAATGCTAAGAACAATGTCATGGATAGCTACAGGACAACTAAATGGATCTACCATGAGATCCTCGATCTCAAACATAGACTCAGTGAGTTGGAAAGGGAGACCTATAGCCTTGGGAATAGGGTTAACAAGGATGAACTCAGCATGGATAAGAAGTTGGAGGCTTTCAACACTACCTCCCTAGATATGGTGAAGACCTTGCAGGGCACATCTGAGCAAAACCTCAACATCCTCAAGGATCATGATAACATAAAGAGGCTCATCCACCATGGCGAGGTTCAAAGTGGCAAGGAGAAGGAATAGGGTATAAATAAAAAAGACTAGCCCCTGGAGGAAGGTGTTCAAAAAATAACTAGGGCCAACACTAGAAAGAAAGACACCACCGCCCCTGAGCATGATACTTTGGAAAAGGAGGAGGAGATAGGCAAGATGTTTGAGCTTGAGATCAATGTCATGGAGATGCTCAGAGACATTGGTTGATCTACCTTGGCCTTTGGTAGCCTACCCTAGTTTTTGGTGCTCTTCCCTGACTTTTTCTTTCTTTATGTTTTAGGGAACTACTATTTTTCTTTCTGGCTCTTGTTGGCCTTTTTCATTTAAACTGTTGACTTTCCTTTCTATTTTTGGGGTTTTAGGGCCTTTTTAAAGCCTATTTTCCTTAATAAAAAACATTAAACACATAGAATGGGTAAATTGCACTCCCTTTAAAAAAAGACACCAAAAGGAGGTAATACATCAAATAGAGGCAAGGTAAAATCCTTGTATTTATAAATCTTTGAGACCCATAACTTCAATATTGTTTGGTGAGAAACGCCATTCCCATTTAACATAATACCTCTTTCTACTACCTATACCGTCAGACCAAATAAATTCTTTCATAATCTTCTCCAACTTGTTGGTTTGGTAATTGGATTAAATCAAAAAAGAGGCATAGTAGATAGCATGAGAAGAAATGACTCTTTGTATTTTTTGTGCTTTGCCAACAATGGACAATATAGGAGTTTTGCACATGATGTTTTTCTTTCCAATATTTATAGTTTTTCATAACTTGTAATATTTGACCAATTAAATTTGAATGAGTTATCACCTTTTAATTAGTTTACCCTTTAGCCTTTGGGTAAATGCAACTGGATATTATCTTTAAAAGTAAAAATAAAACAAGGAATTAAAACTATCATAGTAGGAGATGACAAGAAGGGCATAGTTTTCTTTATAGGTTTTTTTGAATAGAGCTATTAGATAGAATGTAAGTTTTTTTATTACTAAATTTGGAAGAAATCACGCAGTATGATAATAATAGTGAAGAGAAAAAATAAAGAGACAATTTCGAGGTTGTGGTCTACATTGAAAAGAAGATGTGATGGGAAATGCTATTGTCCTTGCAAAAATTATAAGGTCTTAAAGACTAGAATACTTTTAGTCACAACTAATAGACATTGTAGGCAACTTGGTCACATTTAAGGGAGGAAATATTAGTGGCCATTGGTAAGTTATTTCTTTTATGTGTTTATAATGATCACATTTTTAATATTTATTCTTTTATTGTTATCATGGTTTATTTTTATCAAATGGGGCACCCTATGGCATATGATATGAACTATCATGGTTCAAATAATGTGGTTTCTCATGAAGTCGATGGACTTGGAGGTGTGGCTATCGAAGATGAAGCTAAGATTCTATGGAAGAAGATGATCATGCACTAGAAAACATAGCTGAAAATGATTGTACAAATACATTGATCAATGAAAAATTTAGTCAATTAGGTCAAACATTGTGACTCTCAAACAATTGTAATAGTGAAGATATCTCTTAATAGAGTTGACTTAACAATCATTTTGTAAATCCTCTAGCAAGGTGGCATTTCTAGATTAAATTGTCTTAAGACCTCTAACAAGGTCACTCATAACAGGGTGATAATTTTCTTTTAATAGGGTCACACCTAATAGTGTGTTTTGTAACCTTTACTAGGGTTGGCTCCTTACAAGGCTCACTTCAGAAGAGTGAAAAGTTATAACTAGTTGCATTGGTGGTGTTCATAGATTGGGTTTCCATGTTAAATCTTGGTGTATCATGTGTTCTTGTTAGTTTCTTATTGCTTTATCCTTTTGCAACTAATTTACTGAAGGTTAATGCACATCAATATTTCATGATTTATTTGTTAATTGAGTTACAATGGATTTGTAGTTCTAATCAAGCTATGAGTTATAAGAGAGTTTGTATTGACATCTAAGGGATTTGGAATTTTTTTTGTGGTAATTGGTTCACCCTTCCCCTCTTAGTTACTCCTCTTATATTTCCAACATATATTCCTATTCTATAGTGGATCCAACCCATTTTCAATACCCTTTTTCCATATCTTTAGAGGGAAGTTAAAATTGAGGGTTTTTTCCTCTAGCTATAGACTCATCCTACAATAGTACCTAATTCAAAGATCAAAATCATCTACATAATTCATCCAACAATATTTGATTATGACATCAGGTATGAATTGTTTCCCCATGAGGTGTCATACTATCAAGATGTTATCAAAATATGGATGGGATACTAGGTAGTCATCCAATAGATACTGATCCCACCCCACCTCATATGTGGAAATATATTACTTCTTCTTTACCTCAAAAGCTCTTATAGTGATGAGCCAAACCCATATCTTCTTATGCTTTTTTCTGACCCTATAATATGTTGAGACCATTTTCTTGGCTATCTCCAATAGTACCAACATATCAAACAGATAGTGGGGAAGCTTCTTCCAACATAGTAGATCCATGACCACCCAGATATATTTCAACATGTTGAACTAAATTTAGTAAGAACCTACTTGTGCTATCCAGGCAACAAATTTCAGAGACAATCTCTTCACAGAATCACCTTTAATAAACTAGATTATGGAGAAGATGATGCCATCATTGACTGACCTATACCTTGGGATTTTGAATGAGGTTTTCTTTTGTACTAACTGTAGGTACACTATGTATGGAAAAGAATTGACACTTTGCATAATCCCTATTTTTACTAGTCCTAGTTAATCTACATCCTAGTTGCCAAAAGATGCGTGAAATAAGAGGGTATGTAAAACTATGGACCATTCTTCATCAAAATGAGTTTCTTGTCTATGTTTTTTCTCATGATGGTTGCCTAGTCAATTGAAAATCCCCTCCTCTTAATGGTTTCAATGAAATGAATCATCCAAGTTTCAAGATGGCTAGCCTCCAAGAATCTCATCAGTATACTCAATAGAACTATACTATATTCGATGCCATCTATCATGTATCCGCTAGTTATGTCAACCCTTTTAGCTCTTGTGTTAGCAGGGGATTTGGTGATAAGGTACTTCTCCTCCACTATGTCTTTTGCCTCTTGATCATGCTTTATGTACCACTTGTATGTTGGGTGAGCCCACAATAGTTAGTGCCACTTTTGTGGCATGAATAAAATTGGCAATGCTAAACAAATTCAAAATTTGGGGGTTCCTGCAAACCCTAGGGTTCACACAAACCCATAAATTATGCGTGCACGAACCCTGTTTCAATATATGTTGATACACACATAATTTATAGGTTCACGCGAATCCTAGGGTTTGTACGAACATCTCAAATCATTATTTTGCCTTGAAATTGATATCTTTTTTGATAGACATGTTTGCATGAATATTTGTTTGCACGAACATAGAGTATGTCCACATGAACAAAGTGTTCACATGAAATTGTTTAAAAAAAAAAAAATTATTCTTTTTTAGAAAAAAAGAAAAAAAGCCCTTTTGACCCTCAATACTGGTATTAAATGATGTCATACTATAAACCTAGAAATGTCAAATTGTGTTTCTCAGAGCAAGATTTCCAATGACTATAATTTAATATGCACTATATTCATTAAGACTTTCAAGTATGAGTTCAACTCATTATAGGTTGATTAATGATTGAACATCGAATAACTTCAACACTTCGGGAAAATTTGTAAATTGGGCCAATTTTTTTTTGAAAAATCTCTAGGAAATGGGTTATTGAGTTAGATTTCTATTGAAAAAAGAAAAATTGATTTATGATCATTTGAGTTCAAGTTATGCTTGTCAAAATGAATGTGTCTGAATTACAGTTGATGTCACATTAAAACTTCATAAACTATACAATATACAACCAAATTGAATCAAACCAAATGTATCCTCTAGATATAGATGTTGAAAATACAATATCAAAAGAATTACCTAATTATCATTTGTATAAAAAAGTTATGCTTGTCAAAATGACTATCACTCTTTAAAAATATTGATTTTTCATATGTACCACTTTTTGAGGGAGAATTTTTTTCTTACTTAAATAATTTTTTATTTTTTATTTTTATTTATGGTTATAAAGTAGGAAAAAAGTAATAGAAATCACTAGTTTATGCCATCTTCCAATTATTAATACTTTTAGAGATATAGTCACCTAAATGTGAGGTTTGTTTCAAAAATATTGATTTTAGTGTTAAAATTGGTCAAAACATGGAACCCATTATTGTGGGATCAACCAACTATGTCATATGTAATATCCTAGAACTAGTATGGAGGTGGTAGGTGTAAGACCTTCTCAATATTCACCAGACATATATCAAACACTATCTCCCCTTTGACACTTCTTACAACCTTTTGTGTCAACATATAATGATGTACTAGTGTCATGATTAATTTGGTAGATTGGACAGATATGGGATGGGAGATCGTGGTTACTATTCTTGTTAGAATAAGTGATGAAGTTATTACCTACCTTTCCCTCAGCTTGTTACACAACACTAGGAATACTTTCCAATCAATGTGACCCATCTCTATATCTTAGATCATTGAGTTCTTGTCCAGATTTTATGATTTATTTGGAGTGCCTTGGAATTTGAAGGTAACCAATTTTGGTTCTATACTTTCTGCCATTGATGCT
Source organism: Cupressus sempervirens (assembly GCA_028749045.1). NCBI lineage: Eukaryota > Viridiplantae > Streptophyta > Pinopsida > Cupressales > Cupressaceae > Cupressus > Cupressus sempervirens. The sequence goes on from CM053784.1 coordinate 295,889,792, forward strand.
GAGGATAATTCTATTTTGACCTTGTATGATTTTGCAAAAGAAGGCAAAGCAAAAAAGAATAGATGATGTGTGAAGGTGCAAACATGTAATTTTTGGGGGCTCTAGGATGTGAATGAAAAAAACATGCGAAGGGTGGAGTATTTATAGGTGTAGTGAGGCTCTTTTGTTGAGCACAAAACACCTCCAAGGGTCCACATTCTTAAAGAAAAGAGGGGTCCACATTCTAACTCAAAATGGGGTATGTGTTGTGAAGCCACAACACTATTTAATATATATAATTGAAAAATACACCTATTTAATCCAATTATACATGGTCTTGTAGGTCTTCAAACAAAGGGAAAATTTTCATGTCCAATTTGTAGTCCAAAGATGAAATGTCATCATTCAACAAGTTTACAAAAGAAGGTGTCTGATGGCCATAGGCATTTCCTCCACATAAATCATAAGTATCATACTATTGATAAACATATTTTCAATGGGAAAGAAGAGATCACATCAAAACCACAAAGAATGACAAATCACCTATGGATGTTGGCATATAATAGAGTTAATCATCAAGGTAATGTACTTATTCAATCAAATTGTTTATCTATCAAATATGACATGTTTGGAATTTACATGGAAATTAGGAATTTATATTTACATATAATGCTGTGCTTACTCATGCTGTAGTTCACAATGATTGACATCATTATTATTTTTCTCTTATATGCTTCATGAAGGGTGTCAAGGTATTAATGTCTAGCTTCCAAATGGAATTGAAAGGTATCTTGGACAATTTATTGGTTTGCCTACTATGAGAAAATATAACTTGTATATTTATTATATGTTATGCATACTAGGAAGAACACAATGTAGATATTATGAATTTTTTTGGATGGAAGGTGTGACAAAGAAAAAATTGCTAAAATTTGTAGTAACATTCAAGAATCTAATCATAGTTAATTTTTTTTTGTTCAATTAAATAGTATTGATGCATATTAGATCAATATAAGCAACCTTCCTTAGTTATTAAAAAAGAAGCAAAGAAATGATATAAAAGAAGTCATACAAAACATTTGATTTTTCACACGATTTTCTAAGAACATACCTTCATTAAGGTAATTCCATATACTCCATGTTCTTTTAATTGTATTATATTTACAATAGTTGGAAAAATAATGAAAAGATGATTTTATAAAAGTTCTACCTTACCTATCACAAACAAATTCAAAAATAATGTTAAGAAAGTTATATATGATTTTACAAAACATGCGAGGAAAGTAGCCATTATTGTAAATATATTATATTATTTTATAAAATATTTTCATTATATTTGGTTAACTTGTACTCATGAATTATATTGTATGTTATTTTTTAGATCTCATTGATATATGTGCATCTTCAATCACTTGTAGACGGTTATACTCTAAAGAAATCCATAAATAAGATCTAAGTGATTAGAAAAGGAAAATTACTTATCTAATATGTCAAATGAAAAAGTTTCTACCTAATTTTTTTTTCAATGCACAAAAAATTTACCTCATACACCAAGCTAAGGAGATTGAGTTGTGCATCCTTGTGTAGACAAGGTCAATGTGGATGGTTCAGAGGCACCTGAAATATTCGAAGGATATAGTTTGATAAAGAGCACATTTTGAGGTTTCTCTAGTAGAGGGATATGTTGTATATTAGGGTATGGTGTACATTTCTTGTAAATCTTCCTAAGTTTGCAACAACAATCTTTCATTTAGACCACATTTGGGATCCCAACTTCATTAAGAAATTTGAAGGGAGTAGCTATTTGGGAAAGGTAGATTGAGGAAAGTGAGAGGTGATTATTAGATATTCATGGATACAAATCTCAATAAAATTTACATTTGATTTTTATATATCATTGTGTTTAGTTAATTATTAATTGTTAAAATACATCAATTATAAATTAAGGTCATATGCCATCATATACCATGTTGAGTAACTAACTGTACACTATTTATAAATTTTTAATTATTTTCAATACACTTTCTCGAGAGTCAGATGCAATACATTTGTAAGTCACAAAAAATGTTGATTGGATGAGGATATGGATTAAACTATGTCAACAATATCAATATAGATGAACATGGGAATGTGTGACTTCATTGATTAAAGACACTCATTATAATGGAGAGTACAATGTGACACCTAGGGCGATTAATTTAACATATAGTTTAAGAGATAAATAGGTAAGTATAAATATATTAATAGGAAATATTATTATTATTTTTTCAATATGTGTGTGTATGTGTCGGTCATTTTTTGCATACACTAGACCAAGATTAAATATGAGATACCATAATTTTGACATATTGTAGGTGAAAAACCATAAGGCTATGTGGTGTAATGGCCATAAATTTCAAATCAAAAAGTTGGATGACACCAAGAAAACTTGTAATTCTGGGATAATTGTAGCCTTCTAGGTGAATAATTTTCCATCTAGAAGTGACAAACATAAAATTGATACTATGGGATTTTGGATAATATACTTGAGTGTGACTGTAAGTCCTTCAAATTAGTTATATTCATCATCCAATGGAAGATGCTGCAATTTAATAAAAATGATCCTAAAAGAAACTTAATAGAACATGATAATGGGTTATAATGGCTACTATAAGGTCATTTGAGCCATCTACAAATTGTTGAAATATTCAAATATGGAAAGAGTACTTATGAGAGGGGGGGGGGGGGGGGGGGGGGTGAATCATAAGTATCACACTTTAGTCAATAAAACTTCTATCTTAAAGTAAATTGCATGCATGTAAATACATCAAATAAACATGTAACAAAACTCATGCATCAATAACACTCAACACCAGAATTTTGGTAACCCAGAAACCCTCCAAGAATAAGAAGGTAAAACTGGGGTGGGAATGATACCCACAAAAATTTATTGCAGCAATATTGTTCAACCACTTCTGATGGTTTGCCTTGTTAAAGGCCTGCCCTATTAAAGGCTTTACACTATATTAATAGTGACCTGGTTAGAGGATTTACAAACACTTAACATGAAGTGTCACCCGGTTAAAGGATTTTAATCACCTAATCAAAAGGATCTTACAAAATAGCTGTAAAGCTAACCTATCACCATAGGATTTTCATTCTAATACCATTGCTAGAGAGTATTAGATACAATAAACTTGATAGATTACAATCCTTGATTGCTGAATGCAGGCTCCTTTTCTGCCTTCTCCTGATTTGATCCTTTGTGATTTGATAACCCTTGCTTCTGAAAATAGATTTTCTTATGCATCCTTGTATGTCCTTCCATATATGTACAATGAAATTTCGTCTTCCTTATAAAGACTTCAAAGACTTAGGGTTTGACTTGGATCTACAATCCATATTGAATCTCAATTTCCCGCTCAATACTTGTTTTTTATTGATTGGTAGCATGCCATTATTATTTTTCTTATTGTCTGCATGTGAGTTGCACGGGAAAAATAAAAGATTCGATTATATCATTAAATCCCTTGAAGTTTACCTTCTATCGACTGCAAAAACTATTTGCATCATAGTTTGTGCAATTTCAAACTTTTATGCTGATCTATTGAGTTACTTGGCTCCTGAAGTATTTCTGATACTCGGCACATGCTGTTTCCTAGATAGCTTGGCACCTAAACAAAACTGTATCACTTGGCACATGTTGTACTCGGCACTTGTTAACACTCGACACCTATTGTACTCGACACTTGTTAACACTCAACACCTATTGTACTCGGCACTTGTTATCACTCGACACTTGTTATTACTTGGCACTTGTTATCACTCGGCACTTTATCTTACTCGACACTTACTTTTGATCTTGGTTAAGTGTATTGACACTGAGTTGTCAAATTTATTCTTTAAGCTAACATAAATTATAAGCCATATTCTCTTCATAAACAATGTGAAAAAGTATTTTACTCAGAGGTTTCACAAAATTTGGGTTGGTCATTTATTGTTAGACATGATCCAAGAGGTAGTTTGATAGTGTATGATGTGATGGAAGAAGAAGTTGATATAAGTGATGATAAATATCAACATTTAATTGATGATATAATTGATGAAGATGTTGAAGAAGAGGAACTAGATCCTGATGATCTAGAATTCAATATTTATGAAGATGATGACATTATTGAAACATATATCAATGATAATGATGATATGACCAATACTAATTACAATCTAGAGTCTAAAATAGATGATATAAAGATATAGATGTGTGGAGAAGAATATCATTGACATGATTGAAATGTATGATTGTAAATAGAAATAAAGAAAGTTATAATTTAAGATTTATTATCTTTCTATATCAAGGTATGTGCACATAATGATATTTGACTTATATGTTTTAATTTATCACTTGGAAAAGTCACAATTATTTAAAGCTTGTGCAATTCCTTATTTTCCTAATAAAGGAAACCAAGACCATGTGTTTAGATGATAGATGTCATATTAAAATGAAGATAATTGGATCAATTGAATACAAACTCATTTATAATTGTTCTCTAGCCATGTATTTGTATAAATTATGTATGTAGTGTTTTCCATTTATGAATTTATTTTAGAAAATATATGAAAGATCATTAATGACAGCCAAAAGCTAACACATATATATTTAGAAAAGAATGCAACGAAGTAGTTAAATCATTAACTTAATAAACCCAAAATTCTAAATATGACATAGAGGAGAGCATAAAAATTGAATTGTATTTTCATTGATATTTGAATCCATGATTCTGATGTGTAGATTTATCAAGTATGAAATGATACTCAACACAATATGACTCAAATCTAAACTGCTAATTGCTTTGTATCTTAGTATATCAATATATTCATAACATAACCCCTAGAATGGACCAATACTAACCCTACAACAAATGACTTCAAATTTTTTAGCCCCTCCTAAGTCATCTTGAAAATCCATACATAAGACAATGATTGTCACACGAAATGGACCAGTTAGAGATTTTTCAAAATTTACAATTGATTACAAGTGCTATAGATTCTATGAATCAATATAGTGGATAATAATTAGTATTACATGACTCATGTAGTAGTCTTCATGTCTTTTATGAACATCTCTTAATTCTAGAATGTGAGTCACTTGTATCCTTCAAAAACATTCAAAATGCTCATATGGATGATGTCATTCTTATAAACTCTACGTTGTCACTAAATAAAGACAAAAAAATTCCAATAGACACATCGTGTTAGCTTTGGATTCATTTCCACTTCCTACAAAATCATATCTATGTTTTTTGACCCAATGAATGAGTTAACAGATTCCAACTATTGAATAGAATTATTCCAATGGACATAAACAACAACTCTTGTATTTGCAATAAGCTTTGTCATATCTAATTCTTCCTTGAACAAAAATATCTATAATTTCATTAAATTTTAGCATGTCAGTTTCCACATTTTCCCAAAATTGTTTCAAAATTATTGATAATATTTCTAATCTCTTCCTCCCACTTTTTATCCTCCTTCATTTTATCAACACTCTAAAAAGTAATTAGAAAGAATATAATTTATGAATCCAATAAAACACTAAAATTTTGTTTTAATTATTTGGTCCTTCACTTTAAAGAAAATAAACTAATGTGATAAAAATATGTACCATCACCTTTGTCTTTTCAAATTTTCTTTGTAAATAAGGTTTATATGGTAGAATTGATGTAAGCTTTCCAATCAAGTTTTTCTTTACAAAAAAAAAATTAAAATGAGGATCTAAAACTTTGCTACCATAAACACAATTTCCCATGGACTTTTGAATTGCCTTATGTCATTGATAAACATCACTTACCTTTCTCTTGAAAAGGTCAACTCTATGTCATAAAAATTTCAACAATATTTAATCCTCATAGTTTTTCTTCTCCTTTTCTAATTGTTCAATTTTATCAAATTCCTTCATTTCCATACTATAAATTATAAGAACATAAATAATATTATCTCTTAAATTAGGATCACCTTTAGTATCGACTTCAACACTTATCTATTCCTTAACAATAGGCCTCTTATTCAATTATTTGACTTTCTCTTGTAGCTCTTAATTATCAATGACCCAAGTGTCATGTTCTTTGGCTAACCTATTTAGATGAAGGTAGCTATCTTCAATGTTTTTCTCTAGGTTTTCATATTTAGCCTTGTTTAGAAGTGAAAAACATATAAGAAAATTGACCATCCAAACACCACCAACCATGTTGACAGTCCAAACCAAATTTTCCCCTAGTCTATTACTTGTACATTTATTAGATGTATCTTTTATGTAGCAAGGGCAAGTGATCATACTTCACATATTTTACTTCTTGGAACAAAACTTTAACCTCTCAAAAATATCAATACATTCTATCTTTGATCTCAAAATTGGGTCTGGCTGCCTTCTCACTTGATTGATAATAAACGAAGAATGTAGATCCCAACTTGGAAACAACAACACCCCACTCTTGGTGACAAGGTCCCTATATTGCTCCATTGTCAATGCATTAATTGTTTGGATCATATTATTAGCCATAATTAACAAGCTCTTCCTTTTCCTTATCAATTTCACCATTTTACTTGAAGTTTCTCCTCAATTATTTTTCTTTTAAATTGAAAAAAAAAATTTAAAACTCATCTGTATTTACAAAATCATCATCATTGAGAATTCTTTTGCACAAAATGTAGGTCTCATCCATTGTATTAATAAGAATTAATCATTCTCTCCATCTTCCCCACCTTACGATGACTTATGCATTTCTCTAATACTTTTCCTTAGCTAGCTAAAATATTGGTGTTTCTCCACTACTATGGCCTTAGTTGTATTTTTCACAATTTAGTTTTCATTCTTTTTCCTTTTAGTGGTAGGCCTTTGAGAGGACTATGTCTCATCACCCTCTTCCACTTTTTCAACATAATCTTGCTCTAGTAGCTAACCACCTTGAGAAGATTCAATATCTTTAATATTTTCACTTACCACTACCCTTCCTGGCATATTTGATAACTTCTCTATAATCTCACTAATTTTCCATAAGGGCCTTAACTCTTGGCCAATAAGAAAAATATTGATTAGAACCCTTGAAATTTTGATCTACTTGTTTGAACTCAGATTCCAATCTTTTAATATTATTCTATTTTCTTATTATTTCATTTGAGTTAGATTGAATAATTTCATTCCTAAGAACATCCTTATCCATTAATTGTTCATGCTTTGGTATGGTAGTGATCTAGACTAGGGTATGGAACAAGTATTATGCTTATGCCAATTACCTTTTGTTCGATTGTGTAGGCACTTGATATTGATTATCATATTTTTAATTACATCACTGAAAGCCACTTGTTTTGTAATTTGTGTTTCTATACCAATAGCCATATTAACCATAAAATCCAATTCTCTCAGTAATTTCTCTATTATTGTTGTTTTAGGAACTTCAATTAGTTCCTCCTATAATTATTTTTTATCAACATCACCACTCCTTACTTACGGTCCACCAAACTCAAATCTAATGATAACATATGTGAATGTTGGATGTTGTGGATCTACTAAATCCAATTCATCTCAAACCACCTAATGTTCTTATTTCTTGTCTTTTTCTTTACCCATAACCTAAAGTACTCCATCTACCTCTAAATTCCAATTTTTCTTTAACATTTTTTAAGGTTTTTCTTTAACAACCTTGGTATCACCATAGAGTAATTTAGTTAACCTCTTCTTTATTTTAAATAATGATCATGTATACCAAAGGATATCTTTGATTTCTCTAGTATGTGTAATTTCTTTAGTATTGGGGTTATCAAGAAAGGAGTAAGATCTAATATTTTTTTGTTTGAATAAAATAATAAAAAGTCTAAATATACTAATCTAACCTTGATCATAACCCCAAAGATTAAAGACATCTCTAGTGTAGGATTACTAATCCTCTTGACAACCTCTAGGTCCTGAATGATATATCATCAATTCAAGTACCATCTTTGATTGCTTCTATATGTTTTCTAGAGTTCTCACTCTACCATTCTTTTTGTAAGAGCTAAAATTTTTGCTAGGGTCCTAATACATTTTCTTTTATTGATACCATCATAATATTTTTTGTTGGATACAATTGATAATTGTGTATTGTCTTTGATGTTACACAAATGTCATATCAGCCATTAGATAGAGTCTACCGAGCTCAGATGGTTGGCAAAGAAATTTATAGTGACTACCGAGCATTCCTGAACATTACACAGTAAGTTAGCTCTTACCGAGCTCACTCGGGCATCAAAAGATTTTGTAGTAGAAAGTTAATGTTAACCAAGCTCACAAGGTTAACAAAGGGAAAGTCAATGTCTACCAAGTTCACTCGGTCATCGAAGAGAAAGTTAGCTTTTACCGAGCTCACTCGGTAAGTGAAGGAAGGTCAGTGTTTACCGAGTTAACTTGGTCTCCGAAGGAAGTTGCAAGGTTTGCAGTGTTTATCGAGCTTCACTTGGTTAACATTGGGGAAACCATTCTGGAGTAGTGGTCACCAAGCTGGGTCAGGTAGCGAAGAATTTTATTGTTCTAAAGAATTAAGTTTAATTGTTTTGTGCAATGTTTGCAGTCGACTGATTTAATGTTTCTTGGATTGTTGTAACTTGTAATTGAGCCAACTTGACAATCTATAAGGTATATATGAAAGGTCAAGTTGTGAATTCATGAATATGAAAGAGTATGGATGCATAAGAGTGCAAATGTGTGGATGTAAATGGAATGAGCAAATATTGAATATATGAGTGAATGTTGTGGAAGGATTAGATATCCTTATGGAGCTGCAAAGTTGTATTCAATCAGTGAGGATCTAGTGAAGTAGAAGAGAGATCTGCATTCAGCAAAGATAAGTTGTATATATTTTCGATCACTTCATTGTTGCTTTCTAATCATTGTAACAATGATTCAAAATCTCTTAACAAAGTTGGTTTAACAGCCATTTTGAAAATCCTCTAACAAGGTGACAATTCAGTTGAATTGTTCTTAAGATCTCCAACCAGGCCACTATTTACAAGGTGATTAAATCCTCTAATAGGGTCACACCTAACAGTGTGTTTTGTAACCTTTAATAGGGTTGGCTCCTAGTAGGGCTCACTTCAGAAGAGTGAAAATTGGTGACTAGTTACTTGGTTGTTTTTCCCATCTTGGGTTTCCATGTTAAATCTTGTGTCTTTTGTGTTCATGTTATTTCCTTTATGCATGCATGTTAATCACTTTAAATGCTTAATAAGTTAATAGAACATCTATCAAGTTTCAACATTTATTTGTGTGGTTACTGAGTATCAGTAGGAACTATATTTTAAGACATCTAAGGATATGTGGATTTATTTATGTGGTAACTGATTCACCCCTCCCCTCTCAGTTACTCCATCTCTATTTATGACAATGATCATGTATGCCAAAGGATATCTTTGATTTCTCTAGTATGTGTAATTTCTTTAGTATTGGGGTTATCAAGATAGGAGTAAGATCTAATATTTTTTTGTTTGAATAAAATAATAAAAAGTCTAAATATACTAATCTAACCTTGATCATAACCCCAAAGATTAAAGACATCTCTAGTGTAGGATTACTAATCCTCTTGACAACCTCTAGGTCCTGAATGATATATCATCAATTCAAGTACCATCTTTGATTGCTTCTATATGTTTTCTAGAGTTCTCACTCTACCATTCTTTTTGTAAAGTACTCCATCTACCTCTAAATTCTAATTTTTCTTTAACATTTTTTGAGGTTTTTCTTTAACAACCTTGGTATCAACATAGAGTAATTTAGTTAACCTCTTCTTTATTTTAAATAATGATCATGTATGCCAAAGGATATCTTTGATTTCTCTAGTATGTGTAATTTCTTTAGTATTGGGGTTATCAAGAAAGGAGTAAGATCTAATATTTTTTTGTTTGAATAAAATAATAAAAAGTCTAAATATACTAATCTAACCTTGATCATAACCCCAAAGATTAAAGAAATCTCTAGTGTAGGATTACTAATCCTCTTGACAACCTCTAGGCCCTGAATGATATATCATCAATTCAAGTACCATCTTTGATTGCTTCTATATGTTTTCTAGAGTTCTCACTCTACCATTCTTTTTGTAAGAGCTAAACTTTTTGCTAGGGCCCTAATACATTTTCTTTTATATCTCCTAATAACTCATGTAATGACATAGATCTACAGTAGCAAATTGAAAATCTGGGAAATTAAGCTCAATGAGGATTATACTTTTTAGCTCTTCAACATGGAAGGGAAAAATATTTGATTAATGATGTTGAATTCAGCAACACCCCAAATATGTAGCAATAAGAACAAGTGATCCTGTAACTGATCAGTGCCTAATCCATTGGGCAATTCTATGAATCAAATACATACATACAGGTACCTAATACATATTCGTATCTTTAGATATCTAATCTATGCATTCACCTTGTAAATAGACATCTATGCTCAATCTAAATCTCATTCTTACTTGATATCCTAATCAGTAAACTTGCAACCTTGTCAATTTTCTTGAAGCATTTGCATAACCACTTGAGTTATAAGCAACAAAGAAACAACATACAACCTTAAGGGACTACAACTACAACCTAGGCTCTTTGTTCAAAGATCATAAAACATTGAATATTACTGATAAAGGAGACAAGATTTAAGATGAAATTCAATCATCTGCTATTCTTCATATTAATTTCCTTGAAATAATACATTCATAAGCATGAAATCAAAACATAAATCACCTATTAGATCTGAACTTATTCTATGTTCTCTTTATTACTATTGTTCACAAAAGAGAATTATGCTAAAAGAATGGTGTCATAAACAAGGAAACATATAAAAAAATAGAACCAATGTTCTCATAGTGAAAAAATGGAACCCCTAATGGTATCACAGCAATGAAACTTTTTCTTCCCAAAAACTAGAACCTATACAATGAGAAAGAATGAGAATGATATATAGGAAGGAATTTTCAGATCTACTTTGCATTTGACATGTGTCCACTTGAAATTCCCTCTCCAAGCAATGAAAAGGCTCTCTCTAATCTCTCTCTTCAATGGGTGAATCAAATCCTTGATCAATTTGCCTCCCAAAGACATAAAGTGATTAAGATATTTGATCAAATATTTGATTGGAAAGACTAATTGATTTCTGATGTCAAATTTGAACTCAAGGTAAAAGTGAAAAATCAATTGAATATGACCTTTAGAAGCCAAAAAGAACTCTTAGAATTGATTTTCTTCACTTTCACACTTCAACAAGCCTTTATATCTACCTCATGACCAATTTTGATGATCAATAATGAATTTAGCCCATTCCACTAAGAATGCCCTGGAAATCATAAATTGGCTTATAGCACGAACCAGTGAACACTTGTGAAAAAGATGATCTCAAAAGTGGAAAATTCAAATCATCCCAGTTCTAATAGTATATTGGAGCACCTATTTTGGATTAAAAATGCCCCTGTTATGCCTCTATAAAAATTGGGCTCCCAAATCCATGGTTTGCATTAAGAAGCAAAAATTTTGGAAAAATTAAAAAATTTCTATAGTATAAACTATAATACATTCAATTTTTTAAAACAAAATTCAAATATCTATTTGAATGAATGCATAGGTATTATTTCATATTTAAAATCTCATTTTCCTCCTTAAACCATTTGAATGGTGCCACATGTCACTTCTTTACTGGCTCTGATCTCAGGTGGGACCCACATATCTTTGCACAAACTTTGCTAGATTTTTGAATTTTTCAGCAAGTCACCATGTTGCTTGCCAAAAAATCTCCCATTTTTTGATGGCAACATGGTGACCACCAAATTTTGGTGAACTTTTTCAGTTAACTCCATCAGTGATTAGCACATCATCACCATCTCAATGCCCGCTCATTGCCACGTCACTGCCACCTCAATGGTTGCTATGTCGCTTTGCTTAACCGGTGAGAAATTCCACTTAGCGACATAGTGACAACCACACAATTTTCCATGTATTGCAATTTGGGGACTTGGATTCCATGTCAACACCTCTGTTTGCATGCTTGTTTAAAATTTATGTTTCACAACATCCAGCTAGCTAAGCGGGCTCCACACATGAGTAGCTTTGCCTTTTAAAAGGTGTGTCTCTTTAAGAAATTAAGTCTATTGTGTGTAATTATATTTTAAAAGAAAAAAAGCTCTTAACCTTCTCAATGTGGGATATTCATTGCAAATTGTTTCTCCTCCTCATCTCTGTGCTCAGCCCAATTCTTTTTCTTCGATCAACAACTTCTCCATGCCTCATTTTTCTTTGGCGCCTCCTTGCGTGAGCTTCTCTTGCCATGGATTGACCCTTTGGAAATCACATGGATCTCCTTCTTGTTTCACATGAATGCTCTATTTGTGATTTTTGTGGGTACCTTTTTCTGTGAGCTTACGTTTACTCCTCCATAGCTGTGGGGCTCTTATTTCCTTGATTGTCATCTTGACGTATACCATTCCCTATTATGGAATTGCTCCATAACAATGTTGATTGCCCCTTTTTCCATGAGCCTTCATTCCACTAGCCTATCATACATTGCATGAGTTTTTTTTTTTTAAACATCTATGGCTCTAGAGTCTAAAGTGAGAAATAGAGATGGGCAGCTGCTAGAAGAAGCTTGGGAAACCACAGAGTATGAGGTTATGATGGTTTAGACATTTTCTAATGCACTTCATCCTACATTTTTTGGGTTTTATTAGTTCTTTCTGAATCTCTCAGTATCCTTGTGTGGGTAGCCTCTCTTATTTTCACCATCAAGCTCATCTTAATTAATGCTATTGGTGGCTCTTTTGAAAGGAAAATTCTCTTTCTTTCAACAAGCTTGTGGCTTTCTTTCTTATATTCTTCAAGCTCCCTGTTGGTTGGGTTCCCTTTTGTAGACAAGGATTTTGTTTTGCATTGCAGCTATCAAATCTGTTGTCTTCAAACTCTCTTTGCTGATCAATCGCCATCTTATGAGCACTGGCATCCTTTTTTTTACCTTGAGTGAGCATCCTTGTAGAAGGTTGTGCCTATAGTAGGCTGACATGTAGCAATAGAAAAGCCTATTGGACCATAATAATAACTATGGCCCCAAGTCCAAGCATGGTAAAATCAAATGGAGAGGGCTTCTCACATTGATTGGTCCAAACTAGCATTTAGTGGATGGCCAATACAAATGTTTTCTTCACTTAGTCCAAAAGACCTAGATGGAGATAGGAAATAAAAAAGAGGTCAAAATTAAAGTCTTATTAATCAACTATACACAAGATCGCTTGTGTCATTACATATGGCATAATTATTATTATGGCATGGTAAACTCTGCCACACTAAATTTTGATTGGCTTGCTGTGTAACTAGACACTAAGTTGATCTCCTGCATAAAATCTTTTGTAGTAGAACCAACTGCTACAAGATAAAAGAGATCTGGAACTTGATCATCTTGATTGGCTTCATATCCACTAGAGATCCTATCAAAATCTAGACCTACAACATCAACTAACACAGTTCCCTTCTCTCCCAAGGAAGCTATGTATTCCCATTCATTACATCATGTATGAAAATAGCCATGTCTATTTTGCCACAACCAGATCTAGCCACCAAAATCTTTCTTAATTTTCCTTCCTATAAGCCTAATGCCTTCCCCTTATGCAGGAATCTTCTTGTCAGTAGATTCATGGTGCTCCAATTTAGTAACATCATGATATGTAGGATAGGAATTCAGAATATTTGCATTCAAACAACTAATAGCTTTAAAATTACTTGATGATGAAACTAAATTCTTTTGTGTGAACACTCTAATCTCTTATTGAGTTTCTCTGACTATGAGACATTGATTCTATTATGAGCTTATTTCTAGTTCTCAAACCTGTTGCTTTGTCAAGCTCTAAAATAGATTCTCCTTCTAGTTTTTTTATTGTCCTTCATACATGCACCGATCTGACCATAAATACTTTCCTGGGCAATCTAGAAAGTTCCCTTGAAATGAACCAATGTAAAAATCATTATTTGGAAAATGATTTTCTCCTATTCTATAGTATCTTATATCCTTTCAAATTTCTAGCATCCTCTACATCTAGTGTAGACATTGGCATTCACTTTAGCTTCATTGTTTTTATGCTTTGACTCACTCTATCTGATGGAACTAGTGAGGCTCCAATGTGGGTTCGACTAATTTTTTTTTTGTTTTCGAACAACTAAATCCTCAAATTGATCTACTGAGATCTTCAAACTGATTGAAATCAAAATTGAGCATTGAATTATCCTTAAAAACTCATTTTTACCCTTTTCTGTGAATTATCAACTTCATGCCAAGAGGTCCTTTGGTTGGCCTTAAAAAATGACCAAAACAATTGATCGGGCTCTGAAAAGTGGTACACTGATTCTTTTTTCTACATATTCCAACCCTGTTGAATCTTGTCTCATGACAAATTTAGGGTCAAAAGATATTGACCATCAAATTTGACCTTTTAGAATCACCTGCACATAAACATGTCAGAAAACACTAAATTGCATTCGGATTTGGCTTTGAAAATTGGGCAAATTGACACTTGGGAAGATGAAAATTTGGGTGTTGGTTCACGGTCATGAGAGTATGGATCTACGATTTGGGTTCATGACGAATAACATGATGCGTTTGGAAAGCGGTAGGCTACTCGAGTTTTGTAGATTGAAACAATGACAGAAAAGCAATTTTTGCAAACAGAATGGACCTGGGAAATTGTGCAAATAGATTCGTCATGATTTGAAAATTGACACACTTAAAGTATTTTTAGAGTACAACATAGTGGTACAATCTATTCAATCTCATCTATCAAAGATTAGGAGATATGCCATCACAAACAAGGAAACTAACAAATCTGCATATGCTGACACTAGTAAAAAGTTAGAAATTGCATTGGAAATCCCATTTGAAAAATGACCAAAAGGATTCCTTATAAGCTCAAATTTGAAATGTAGCATGTGTCTGACCTCTAAAATGTAGTGCAAATGTAAATTTAGCATTTTGGTCAATTGGGTCAAAATTACAACTCGTCAAATAGGGTCTCCCAAAATTTAGAACAATTCATATCAGCATGACATCATTAAATGACCAACTTTGAGGGATTCAAAACCTACTCAAACTAATTTGAAATGACTTGAAATTTGAAACATAGGTTCTATGGTAGGGACACTAGATACTCCCAAAGTGGCAAGTCATGAAACATTACTGGATGCAAGATATTCAGTTGCAAACATGGACTCATGTTGTTGTTTGACACAAGCAAAAATGTAGAATTGACAAATGCTCAAAATGGGAGTTCACGAAATGGCTCAGCCCAATAGTTTAACTTGATGAAATGAGTGGATACACTGAATGGAAGGTGTTAGAAACATTAAACACCTCACAGGCCCAAAAGGACAATCAGGTACAAAGTCATCAAAAAGCTTTTATGGGGCTCAATTTTCTCAATGGTGCTCAGAATTGGGCCCTCAATTTTGAGCACCAACATATGGGATTATATCTTTTTTGTTACTTTATACTATTATTTCCATTTGATACAATTATTTATATTTTCTTATTAAACAATAATTTATAAATATTATTTTAATTTTTATCTAACTCCTTCTAAAAAGTCACAACCCTTAAGAATCACAATCCTTTCAACAATCTATAGCCCTCATAATCACATTTCTTTTGAAAAGATGCAATACTTCATAATTACAATATTTTTTGAAGAATCACAAACATTTCTAGTTAAATCACTTTCAAAAATTCACATCCTTTAACCATTGCAATCATTTGGAAATGCCACTTGCTTGTTACTTCTCATTATTTCTCCTCTTCTATTAACCCTTCATTTACTCCTCTCTTCTAATCCTCTTTCTTCCTCTTTAAAATAAAATTTCTATCCTTTTATATCATAATTTAAAGTAGTCACATCTCTTTATGACATAGCTCTTGACTTTTCATTACTTTTAGTTAATTTAGATTGTTCTACGTTATGTTTTTTATTTACTTATGTCAATTATTATTATTATTATTTATTATTAAATCATATTTAGAAAGGAAACACACTCTTTTTTTTTAAAGAGGGGTAAACGCTTTTGACTAGGAGCTGTGAATTAGTGAGGCCACAAATAGGGGACCTCATCCCCATTAGATTTGAACCTTGATGGAAAGGATAACAACACAATAACTTAACCATCACAACATGCCACTATTGACGAAAGGAAACACACATTCTATAATATTCTCTCTTGTATTATATGTGTGTGTGTGTGGGCATGCGTGCATGTGTGTGTGTGTGTATGTATGTGTATATATGTATGTATGTATGTATGTATATGTATGTATATACATACATACATATATATATATACATACATACATATACATACATACACACACACACACACACACACACACACACACACACATATATATATATATCTGTATGTATGTATGTATGTGTATATATACATACATACATACATATATGTATGTATGTATGTATGTATATATATATATACACACACATACATGCATATATATATATACACACACACACATACATGCATATATATATATATGCATGTATGTGTGTGTATATATATACATATACATACATACATACATACATATATATATGTATGTATTTATGCATGTATGTATATGTATATATATATGTATGTATGTATATGTATATGTATATGTATATATGTATATGTATATGTATATATTTATATATATGCATATATATGCATTCATTTTAATTTTTCCATTTTTGTATTACTTAATTATTTTAAATCTTCTACTAATTACTATATTATTGATAATAGATTATGTGTGTGTGTGTTTTTCTTATTCTAAAATGACATTATCATCATTAATTTTTTAATAGTATTTTATTATCTAATAATTATTAAATTTCTATAAACAAGGTCAAATGAGATAATACAAGGGAAACCAAGGAGTAGGGATTCAACTATTTAATCATACAAAGACCTAAAATTGTATATTCTAGATGATTCTAATAACTAGTAAATCTAAGAGTTTATAGATAAAAATTATTAATTATAATAATTACCTATGATATTGAGATATAGAGAAAGATTACTTTGCTAATTAATTTTCATACATGCTTAATCTTCGTTCTATCATGATATCAAATTTGGTTCATCACCTAAAAGGACTTAATTATAATGCTATTAATTTGTAAGATAGTATTCCACTGCCCATTTTTCTAGTAAAGTTTAGTCTATTTCCCTGGTAACATGACTATGCACAAGTCAGGAACATTACTATGAATTTCTTAGCACCTCATTATCTTAAATTCTTAAGAATTGAAAATTACGAGTTAGTATGCAATAGTCAAAAGTCATAAGTAAGCTATGTTTGTAAATATTTAAACTAATGAACAAGGTTCAAATCAACCTAAAATCCCTCTATATAAGTATAAAATTTTAAAACTATAATTGCATTTATGAAAAAGTTTAATCTAAATTTTTTTCTTAATCTGACTAACATCTAATACACTTTGTAGTCTAGTATTTAACTTCAAAACATATGGCCTATATTTTAATTTTTGCAGAGTATTGATATATTAACATTCATGTAATATCTAATGCTTATATTCTCATAGCTTTAATAGTAAGAAGTCATAGATATTATTGGGAAAAAATGAAATGGACTCCTATCTTGTTGTAGATTTTGCCCCTTATATTTTTTTAAAAAAATGTTTTACAATATGATTATAAATTTTAAGTGTAGTTTTTATGCTAACCTTTTTATGAATTTGTAGCACTTCATAAAAGACCAAGAACCCTATACCATAATATAAAGTTTGAAGATCGATCAGGATCATAGGAAGATGATAATGCACTAGTAAATTTTGACCTATTTTTTGACATAGTTTTGGTCAAAATTTTGATAGTTAAACATCAAAAGTCAATGTCAATAGAATTTTTTAGAAAGTTTGATGAAATCAATAGTTGACAATGTATCGATAGGAAGATCTATCTAAAATCATCCCCATCTATGTCACATGTTAGTGCCAAACAACCAATTGAAAATGTCAAACTATCAATGCCAACCAGAGATGATTCAACGGGTCTATTATATCATTGATGAAAAACCTCATTGAACTATCAATGTTAGGTAGAGATGATTCGATGAGTCTTTTATACCATTGATGAAAAGCTACATCTATAACTTGATGATAGTTAGAGTTTTCAAAAAAATGATTGGGTCACAATATGCCTTCAACACATTTTCAATCATATTGGTACATGTTCAATTTTGTTGTGTCTTCATTTTATTTTTGTGTTGTGGATTATCAGTTTCCCTTGCACTCTTCTATCATCTTCCATACTCTATTGAGTTGAGTGCTAGAGATGTTGGTTATCTCTGTCTTTCTCATATTGGAGTTGACTCTCAACAATTCCCATTTTCTTTCTCATAGATGGGCTCTATATTGGAGTCATCATCTTTACTTGAGCTCATTGTATAGTCTTTGGATTCGCCAATGACTACAACAAGAAGTAAGAACAAGCATGTTTGAGTGAGAGGCATTCCATTTAACACTCAAAGTTTCATTAGAGGGTATTTGATATACTAATTTGATGCTAGGATTTTTAGAGGTGAATCAAACATCACAAAGGAGTTTTTGAAGAAGTTGAAAATGGAAACTACAGTACAAAATCTATGGGTAGCACCAACCACCAAGATAGAAAAATACATTGACACCAATTGTAATGACATTATCTGACATGCCAACATCATCATAGTGAAGGCCATTATGGATGTAGTTCAAACCTCACTAGGTCTCAAGGGCATGTACAAGAAGCTTTGCACCTCCTTGGGCTATTTGATCATCACCAATTATGGTGCCAAAATTCTTAACAAAATGTGGGTAGCTCAACTAGCCACTAAAATGCTTGTAGATCTTTTGAAATCATAGGATATTAATGCTGGTGATGGCATGATAATAGTTGTTGTCATCACTAATGTGATTCTTAAACAATGCGTGAATTTTTTGTCTAAGGGTGTTCATCCTACCATTATGTTGGAGGCCTTTCATAGGACCTTTGAGAAGGCCATTGAGGTTTTAATTGCTATGGCTATTCCTATCAAATTGATGGACCATGACTCTTTGGTGAAAAGTGTGAGCACTTCTTTGAATATTAAGGTTGTCAGCCAATATTCTACCTTATTGGCCTTTCTTGCTATTGATGTTGTCTTGAATGTCATCGACCCTATGAAGCCTGACATTGTGGATTTGAGGGACATCAAAGTTTTGAAAAAATTGGGTGGGACTATTGATGATAAATAGATGGTTAAGGGTTTGGTGTTTGATAAGAAGGCAAGCCATATGGCTGGAGGTCCCACCAGGATTGAGAATACAAAGATTGACATAATACAGTTCCAAATTTTGCCTCCCAAGATGGACATTGAGTAGAACATTGTGGTTTTTGATTTTACAATGATGGATAGGATTTTGAAGGAGAGGAATTATATTCTAGGTATGATAAAGAAGATCAAAGCCATTGGATGCAACATGCTATTGATCTAGAAGAATATTCTATGAGATGTTGTCACTGATCTTTCGTTGCATTATCTATCCACAAAAAAGATTTTGGTGGTCATGGATGTGGAAAGGGATTAAATCAATTTTATTACCAAGATGCTGAATTATTTACCCATTGCTAATATTGAACACTTTAGGGAGAAGAAGCTGGGGCATGCTATTTTGGTTTAAGAGGTTTTGTCAAATGCTATTGTTGACAAATTGTAATGTCAAAGAACACAAAGTTTTTGAGATTTGAGGGGAAAAGTTGTTGTTTAATGTGGTAAAAATTCAGTTAAATCCTAATAGCAATATCAAATAGTTAAATCCTGATAGAAATATCATAAAGTTCAGAATTATTTAACTCAATGAAATTAATGATACTCATTCCAAGTGGAATTGGATTCTTTCTAGCTTAATTATATCACATGAAGAGAAAATAATGTCTTTCTCACATGCCACACACATTTCTACAATAAATTATTATAGACTATTTTACTATTGTCAGCAGATAGGTGGATAAATACAAATAAATAAATAAGTGTAATTTACTGTTGAATGTGATAATATATTTCTTTTATTAATGCCAAAAGATAAACAAATGCAATATCTGCACTGCGGTTTCCCAACATTGAAGAAACATTCAATAACATGTGAAATAAGGTATTTAAACATGCCTCAACCAATTATGATTTAATTTTGGATCACCTACTTGATTAGTTTGAAATTTTGTTCTCACAAAAAATCATACAATGTAAGAACAACTATGCCAAAAAGAATGTAAAGAGATGATTATTGTGCACAATCTTTTTTTAGTTCTTTTGGCATAATTGTTCTTACAATTTTTTGGCTCAATCTCCAACTAGTCAGTATGTGTTTTGAAATATTTTTCTTGGACTGTGAATCAGAAAATAGAAATATCAAATTTGAAAAAGATGTACATAAATGCAATTAATTTTTAAACTCTAATTTCATAAACTTACAAAGAGAACCATAGAATTATAAGAAACTATTGTGGTTTGTACTATTTGAAAATTATAGTTATAAGTGATAAAGTTATATACCTTTGAATTAAAGAGCACAAATAAGGAAAATGAAGTTATTTTGAGGGTGTAGGCTCAACTACCCCTCCATGTGGATGGCACTGTTAACAAGACAATAGTTACATACATGCATACATACATACATCCATTCATTCATTAATTCATATATACATACATGCATGCATGCATACATACATACATTCATACATACATGGTTAAGTGCTACCTAACTATGTCCAAGCTGTCTGCACACTGGAGGCATACTTCACCTACTAGGCTACCTACATACCCGTATACATGGGATAAAGACCCTTGAACTACCCACTCTAATGAATATGTAGTTTTGGTTTCTAATTGTTTTGATGTAGCTGTATTCCTATAACCAATTGTGAGATTTACTCCCCTAATACAACTCTTCACCATCATCACCCACTTGGGTAAATTAGACAATTTTCTATAATTACAATCCTATAATACCCTAGTGAAACCTTTGTGTTGTAGTTTATAGTTAATGTAATGTTAACCTATATACATCCTAACTCACTCCTTATATAGTTATGTTTAAAAGCTTGTGACAATGATCAAGAAAAATTTAAGAAACATTCAATAACATGTGAAATATGGTATTTAAACATGCCTCGACCAATTATGATTTAATTTTGGACCACCTACATGATTAGTTTGGAATTTTGTTCTCACCAAAAATCATAAAATATAAGAACAATTGTGCCAAAAAGAACGTAAAAGGATGATTATCATAAACAGATGATTATCATAAAAAGATGATTATTGTGCACAATCATTTTTTAGCTCTTTTGACACAATCATTCTTACAATTTTTTGGCTCAATCTCCAATTGGTCAATATGTATTTTTGAAAATTATTCTTGGATTATGAGTAAGGAAAAAGAGAAATATCAAACTTGAAAAAGATGTACATAAGTGTAATTAATTATTAAACTTCAATTTTATAAACTTACAAAGAGAACTATAGAATTATAAGAAACTATTGTGGTTTGTACTATTTGAAAATTTAGTTATTTACCATTGATGTAGAGAGCACAAAAAATAGAAATGAAGTATTACCGAAGGTGCAAGCTCAAATGCCCCCTCATGTGGATGACATTGTTAAGTACAAAATACTTACATACATACATACATATATACATACATACATTGTTAAGTTCTACCTATGTCCAAGGCATCATCACACTAGAGGCATACTCTACCTACCAAGATATCTACATACTCGTATACATGGGATCAAGACCCTTGAACTACTCACTCAAATGAATATGTAGTTTTGGTTTCTAATTGTTTTTATATAGTTGTATTCCTGTAACCACTAGTGAGCTTTACTCACCTAATATAACTCTTTTCCATCATACACCCACACAGAAGAATCATGTGTTTTTTTATAATTACAATCCAATAATACCCTAGTGAAACCTTTGTGTTTTAGTTTATAATTAATGTAAGGTTAACCTATATATGTCCTAACTCACTCCTTATATAGTTATTTTTAAAGCATGTGACAATAATAAAGAAACATTCAAGAAAAATTAAATGAGATGTGAAATGAGGTATTTAAATATACCTCAACCAATTATGATTTGATAATGGATAACAAGTACAAGTAAACTTTAGTTCATGCTGAGTAAAGTTTAGTTAATACTGAGCACTAGTAAACTTTAGTTCATAACAAGTGATTTAATAGTGGACGCTGAGGAATATAGTATATGCTAAGCATCAAAAGTTAATGCCAAATGTTAGCATTATGAGAAAGATCATGAATTTGATGAATCTGAACTGACAAGATTGATTTCTTGGATTGTGTGAACTGTGTGGAAGATAAGCTTGATGAGCTCATGGCACATAATTCAAGATGAACCATTTTGAGGTGAATTAAAAAAGGATTGAAGGAGAAGTTTCTAGAAGGGAAAAAAAAGAAAAGATGGGTAGACTCATTGAATCCTATCTAATCCTACCTAACCATAAAATGGATGATAGAGGATGAAGGACAAAAGATCTTAATTTTCTATTTATAGAGATGGCTAGAGAAGAAAAGGTTGTCATGTGCGAGAACCTAAGGAAAGCAAGGAATCTAAGGTATGGATTCTTGAAGGGTGAACAAACTATTAAAGCTAAAATATGTGAAAGCTAAGTAGAATGAAGGACTAAAACAAAGATCTGTAATCTGCAAGTGTGTTGTAAGTTGTTATCAGATCAAGCCTTAATGTTACTTTTCAATCATTGTACCAATCTATGGTAAATTCTTTGGATTAAGGTTAACCTAATAGTCATTTTTAAATCCTTTTATTGGGTGACATTCCAAGTGAATGATCTAAAGTCTTGTAGCAAGGCTCACTCCTAACAAGGTGATTGAAATCCTCTAACCAAGTCACATTTAACATTGTGCATTGTAACCTTTAATAGGGTTGGCATTTCAAAGGACATCACTTTAGAAGAGTGAGAATGAGTAGCCTATTACTAGTGATTTTTCCCAAATTAGGTTTCCATGTAAAATCATTGTGTTAATTGTGTTATGAATCAGTTATGTTTCATGCTTACATTTATGCATAGTTGATTTGATAGTAACCTACAAGTTTAAGTAATTATATGGTCTAATGGATGCATGCATGATGAATATGGGTTCACTAAGCTGTGAAAAGTTTTATTTGTACATTTAGACCTTGGATAATTGATTGACTACCCTCTCAATTATTCTAAAGAATTCTAACACATACTCCACTTACCAAGTTGCTTAGATACTCGTATATATAGAATGAAGACCCTTGAACTACTCACTCTAACAAATATGTAGTTATTGTTTCTAATTGTTTTGATGTAGTTGTATTACT
The DNA here is from genome assembly GCA_028749045.1 of Cupressus sempervirens. Taxonomy (NCBI): domain Eukaryota; kingdom Viridiplantae; phylum Streptophyta; class Pinopsida; order Cupressales; family Cupressaceae; genus Cupressus; species Cupressus sempervirens. The sequence goes on from CM053784.1 coordinate 295,913,212, forward strand.
ATAAGAATTGGTGATATTTACTCACCTAATATATCTCTTCACCATCATACACCCACTCGAGCGAATCAGTTAATTTTCTATAATTACAATCATGTAATACCCTAGTGCAACCTTTGTGTTGTAGCTTACAGTTAATGTAAGGTTAACCTATATACATCCTAACTGACTCCTTATATAGTTATGTTTAAATTCATGTGATAATAATCAAGAAACATTCAATAACATGTGAAATAAGGTATTTAAACATACCTTTACCGAATATGATTTAATCTTGGATAACCTACCTGATTAGTTTGGAATATTGTTCTCACCAAAAATCACAAAATGTAAGAACAACTATGCCAAAAAAATTTAAAAATATGTTTATTTTAAATGGATGATTATCATGCATGATCATTTTTTTAGCTCTTTTGGCACAATTGTTCTTACAATTGTTTGGCTCAATCTTTGATGTAGCCCAAATCCTGTCAAAATAATACTCAAAAAATATTAACAGAACATAGATTTTTAGAATACCATATTCTTCATTAACTTCTCCAATTCTACTCTACCTTACAATGAAATAAAATTCCTACTTATTACAATTCTAAAAATTACCATATTTGGCAGATTTTTAGAAAAAAAATAGAATTTTCCATTTTTGGTAATTTCCAAAACCCATCCTACAAATTGCAATTTTTCCCAAGAAAAACCCCCAACTAAGGCATGATGAATTTCTAGCTAATCCATGAAATCAAGAATATGATTTTGGATTTATTACAAAAAATAACTTTATGAAAAACTAGAAAAAAAACACAAAAATCCAAATTTGGAGGTCAAGATAAAATTTTAGGCTCTCATAAAAATGTCAAAATGGCCACCTATCAAGTTGAGCTTGATTAAAAATCCAAATAACTCCTCCTCATGCAACTGCCTATAAAATTTTGGCCAAAACCCACATTTGAGTCAAAAGTTATGACTCCTGGAAATTGATGCACCAATCTCCCCTTCTTGAAAGAAACACAACTCGTGCAAGTGGCTGTCTATGAATTGCTACATTTTTATTGGATCCAACTACATTACTTCTCACTTAGATAACCATGTACTCTTTGTTTTAGGTAACCCATCCCACTATATCAAGTATCTGTTATGATGGCCATGCCTTGTGGAGGTAGTCTACTTGTCAAGAATTTTGGCAATCTTTTCCTCCTTCTTATTGGGGAGGTGGTGTTGCCAATTCAGTCCCTAGTCATCTTCTTAATTGGGAACATCTCCATGGAATGTGTATAAATCAGAAACATTAAAAACATGGGAAATGTCAAGATTTTCCAGTAAGCTAACCTCATAAGCATTATCATTAATCATTTTGATGATTTTGCAAGGCCCAATCTTTTTATACTTAAATTTATGATAGGTACCTATAGTAAAACATTCATGCCTCAAGTAAACTATCATAAAGTTACCAACAAAAAATATTTATTGTCTTTAAGTAGCATCTGTGACAATCTTATAATTTGAATTACTATCCTGTAACTTTTGTCTGACATCTTGTTGGAGTTGGTGAAGGTGTTCAACAAAGGAAAATCCATCATCACTAATTCTGTCTCCCTAGTGAAGTGACACAAGATCTAGAACACCTTGAGGATTTCTATCATAGAAAATTTGGAATGGAGATTTTTTAGTGGATCTATTAACAAAATTGTTATAGGCAAATTCTACCTAGGGCAATGCCAAGTCCCACTATTTAGGCTTCTCCCACACAATGCAGTGTAACAAATTTCCCAAACTCCAATTGACTAACTCCATTTGTCCATCTATTTGAGGATGATAAGCACTACTAAACTGTAACTATCTTCCTAATTTCCTCTACAGAGTCCTCCAAAAATGGCTCAAGAACTTAGTGTCTCTATCAAAGGTAATGATCCTTGGAAGGCCATGCAAATGAACAACTTCTAAGAAGAATAGTTATGCTGCTTTAGTTGGATCATTGGTCTTTTTGCAAGCAATAAAGTGGACTAGTTTTGAGAAGTGATAAAAAACCAAAAAAATAGAATCCTTAACTCACTAAGTGTGTGGGAGGCCTAATACGAAATCCATACTCACGTCAGTCCATGGTTTGGTGGCTACTATTAAAGGCATGTATAATCCTATATTTTGTGAATGTCGTTTAGCCACTTGTTAGATTCTACACCTTGCCACATATCTAGTAATGTCCCTCTTTATCTTGGGCCAATAATACTTTTCTTAAACCAAGTTTATTATTTTTTCCTTTCCAAAGTGTCTAGCCAATCCACCATTGTGAAATTCCCTGACAATGTTTTCCTGCATGAATCCACCTGGTATACATAGTTGTTTACCCTTAAAGAGGTAATCATATTGCATAAAATAGTCACTTTTCACATGATCCAACTTACAAAAAGGTGAAGCCTTTAGCTATTCTACAATGTCTGAGAAATCATCATTAGTTTCATGCAAGGCCTCAATAGCATCAAAACTAGTGGCCTCTGTTTCTATTGTGGTTAATAATGCAACACACCTGCTCAAGACATCAACAACCTGATTTTGTTTTCTAGACTTATGTTTTAGGAAAAAAGTATATTCCTATAAGAAAGATACCCACTTGGCATGTCGACTATTCAACTTCTTTTGTGTGTTGAGATATTTTAGAGCAATATGATCAGTAAACATCAAAAACTCACGTGGGACTACATAGTGACTCCAATGTCTTAATGCTTGAACAATTGCATAAAAATCTAGATCATAGGTAGAATAATTCTTTTTTACTTCATTCAATTTCTCACTAAAGAAGGCCATAGGATTACCTGCTTGGATAAGAAATACACCTATCCCAACATGTGAAGCATCACACTCTACTTCAAAAACTTTGTGAAAATTTGGAACTGTCAATATAGGAGCTTCAATTACTTTTTTTTTTCAAGAATTCAAAACTCTCTTGAGTATTCGATGTCCATGTGAACTGCCTTCCTCTGGTACAAACTATTATGGGTTCTATAATACTATTAAAATTTTGGATAAACTTTTGGTAGAAAGTTGCCAATCCATGAAAACTTTGTACTCCTATTATACTAGAAGGACTAGGCCATTCTAGGATTGTTGTTACCTTTTCTATATCTATTTGAACACCATCTTGAGAAATGATAAAGCACAGAAAGGCTAAACTAGTTTGCATGAACCTACACTTCTTCAAGTTTGCAAAGAGATTCTCCTTCCTTAAGACACTCAAGATGATTATCAAGTATTGTAAGTTTTCTTCCTTGCTTCTACTATAGATTATAATATCATCAAAATAAACTACAACAAAATTACCAATGTAAGGTCACAACACTGTATTCATCAGCTGCATAAATGTTCTAGGTGCATTCAAAAGCCCAAAAGACATAACCATGTGTTCATACAAACCATCTCTTGTTTTAAATGTTGTCTTCCTTTCATCTCCCTCTTGAATGTGGAGTTGGTAGTAGCCACTTCAAAGATCAATCTTGCTGAAGTAATTAGCCGCCACATTTAGAAAATTTTTTATTCATAGGATGGATTTTGGAAATTACCAAAAATGGAAAAAAACACAAAAACCCAATTTCAGAGGTCAAGATGAAATTTTAGAATCTCAAAAAAATGTCAAAATGGCCACCTATCGAGAAGAGGTCCATTGAAAATCCAAATAACTCCTCCTCATGCAATTGCCTATAAAATTTTAGCCAAAACGCACATTCAAGTCAAAAGTTATGACTCCCAAAAGTTGATGCATCAATCTCTAACTAGTCAGTATGTGTTTTGAAAAATTATTCTTGGACTATGAATCAAGAAAAAGAGAAATATCAAACTTGAAAAAGATGTGCATAAATGCAATTAATTTTTAAACTTCAATTTTATAAACTTACAAAGAGAGCCATAGAATTATAAGAAACTATTGTGGTTTGTACTATTTGAAAATTCTAGATGCAAGTGATAAAGTTATATACATATAACATACATATATATACATACATACATGCATATACATATACATATACATATACATACATACATACATACATAAAGTTATTTATGTCTAATCTGACTCTTGAAGGTTTGGTAGTTAGGCTCATTGCTTTTGAGCTGTCTAATTTTGATAACTTCAAAGTTGACAATGTTGAATCTTCTTTCAAACCTAAGATATCATTGAAGGAACCTAATGAGAAGAAGAAGAAAGAGGTAAAACATGTTTCTAGTGACAGTGCTACAAATGAGGAGGATGTAGAACAACTTGAAGCACTTCTAGCAAGGAGATTTCATAGAGGTAAAGGAAATTTCAAAGGTAAGTTACCTATCATGTTTTTTAATTATAATGATGTTGGTCATATTATTGCTAGATGTGTAGAGAAGAAGAATTATAGAGGTGGAGACAAGTACAAAAGTATAAGAGATGAGGACATCAAAGATTACAAAGATAAAGGCAAGAAGTCTTGTTACATTGCTGAAGAGGAAACTAAAGATGGATATGATGATAATGATGATGAAGTGTTGTATGTTGTAACGAAGGATGAATCTAATGAGGATGAGGCAACTGCACTAGTTTCTTGTGTGAACAAGAATGACAGATGGATCATTGATAGTGAGTGTTCACATCAAATGAATGGAGATAAAAGTAAGTTCATTACCTTGAATTATTATGATGGAAATAGTGTAAGGTATGGTAATGATGCACCCTGTCTGATAAAATGAAAAGGTTCTATCAAAATCATAGAAAAGATTTTATGTGATAATGTCTCTTATCTTGAAGGACTTAACTATAATTTGTTGAGTGTATCACAACTGTATAGTTCAAGTTGGTAAGGTTGAGTTTGAGATAAATATTGCTAAGATATATGATACTAATGGAGGTCAAACTAGAGGTAATCTATTCTATCTTGATATTGATGATGCTACTTGTCTAATTGTAGAATTTGATGATGTGTGGTAATGGCACAAGAGGTTATGTCATGTTAATTTTGATAACTTGGTTAGTATCACTAATGTGAGAAGAGTAAGAGGTTTTCCTAAGTTGAAGAAACTTGACTATATAATTTGCAAACAATGTTAGTTAGGCCAATGACAAAGAGTCAAGTTTTAAGAGTAAAACTCATACCTCTAAAGGAATATTGGAGATTGTTCATATTGACTTGACTTGTGTGGATCAATTGATGTGGAAATCGAAAAAGGTGATAAGTACATTATGCTATTTGTTGATGATTATTCTTGAATGATGATAGTTATATTTCTAAAAAATAAATCTAATACTTTCCAAATATTTAAGTGGTACTTAGCAAGAGTTGAGAAGGAAATAGGTAAAAGTATGAAATGTTTGAGATTTGACAGAGGAGGAGAATTTACATCATATGAGTTTGAGATGTTTTGTAATGATAGAGGAATCAAAAGGCAAATATCTGCCCCTAGGGTCTCTCCACAAAATGGAATTGCTTAACAAAGGAACAAATTTGTAATGGATTGTGCTAGGACACTCATGATGGAGAAAAATATTGCTTTGAAATAGTTGAGAGAGGCTAGAAGTAAAACTGTCTATACCTTGAACTGTGGCAAGTCAAGAAAGGTATTCATTCGACACCTTTTGAACTATGGTATGGATACTCACCCAATGTAAAATATTTTAAGGTATTTGGAAGCAAGTATTATATTCTCAAAGATTTTAGGAATGGTAAATTAGATGCAAAAAGTGAAGAAGGTATATTCCTTGTCTATTCCACAAAAAGTAAAGCTTATAAGTGTTTATATAGTAACACTATCAAGGTTGTGGAAAGTACAAATGTGAAATTTGATGAATATACAAAAGTACATAAGGCTGAACCTATGAAAGAACTAGAGAAATACAAATCATTTTTATATTTTTATGAAGGTATGCCTACTGAGAAGATGCTATAAATCAAATTGCAAATCAACAAGTTTTAGTTACTGTCAAGTCACATACTATGAATGCCAAATTGCATTCAGGAACTAAACTACATTTAGGTGCCAAGTTATAGAATAAAGTTGAGGCACATTCTAATTATGAGATTAGTGTACATGAAAGATATGTTGAAATACATAATAGAGATGTACATAGTGATTTAGAAGTTGATAGATCAAATGAGGAAAATAGAACTAAACCAAGATTGTCAAAGTATGTCAAGAGACATCACCCTACATCACAAATCATTAGAGATAAAGATGCAAGATGTATGATAAGAAAAAAGTTGAAAAATGATACATGTTTTCTTAGCATGCATGAACTAAAAATAGCGAAATATGCCTTAAAAGATGTGAATTGGAGTAAAGCCATGAAAGAAGAGATTGAACAGATTGATAAAAATTAGACATGGACTCTAGCTCCTAGACCATAAGATATCTTCACAAAAGCATTACGTAAGGATGCTCATGAGTTTATAAGAGGTAAAATATGGGTGATACCCCTATCCAAGGCTATTTAAGAAGCATGAGAAGTGACCTAAATAAAACAAGATTAATGACATATGTTACACATTGATGCAGTGGATCTTACTTTAAGAGCCACCTAAAGTAATTAACAAGCTAGAGCTACAAATTAGTCACAAGCTAGGTGACAGAGGGATAAATTAGAAATGTTCATATCTACATCTTAAAAATGTAAGTCTTTGGCATTGTTGTCAAAGAGGGAGAAAGAAAAAGAAAGGGAGATATAAAGGGAGAAATCCAACAATCTAGAGAGGGATATTATAGAAGATACAGATAGAAGAAACATGGAATATCTACTCACAGTCAGATAGTGCTATGGGAGATATACTAAGTTATCAAGAGGGAGTTGTAAGGATGAGTTGATTGATTTTATATTGATAAAAATAGAATTTTGTAACCTATTTAGGAGATGAAAATTGCTGATAGAGGGAGAGTTTTCAATAGAAGGAATTATTTTCTTTTTGGTATTATTGTTGGTTGTACTGATTAAGTTTGGTTTGTCATTAATGCCAAAGAGGGATATTTTTAGAAAAAAAATGATACAAGTATGAGAATGTGTTTCAATCATTGTTTTGTCATTGATGTCAAACTAGCTATTTGGCGGTAAGACAAGTGCTTAGATAATTTGAGTACTATCATTTGTTTGATTGATGAAGAGGATTTGATCAAATGAGGTAACAATAGCACCTAGAGGAAAGGTTAAGTTTTGATATGGAGAAGGAGTACAAGGATTAGCTAAGAAAGTGATATCATAGTGCATTTATTATCTACTTAAGGTTGCAATGGATAGATACACTGATTAAGTTTAGAAGAACAAGTAAAATGAATTAAGTGTACTAAGCTTAACAATCTACACATTAGGTGCCAAGAAATGTTAGTTGGAGCCAAGAAGACAATTAGTTGGAGCTGAGCGAATTCAAGTTTTAGTGTATGTTAAGTGATACAGTGTAAGCCAAGTAAAGTTTAGTTGATGCCAAGCACTAGTAAAATTTAGCTCATGCCAAGTGATTTGATGGTGGATGCCAAGGAATGTAGTATGTTCCAAGCATGAGAAGCAAGTTAATATTGAGTGTTAGCATTATGAAAAGATCATGAATTTGATGGACCTCAATTGACAAGTTTGATTTCTTTGATTGTGTGAACCATGTGGAAGATAATCTTGATGAGCTTGTGGCACAGAATTCAAGATGAACTTTTTTGAGGTGAATTCAAAAAGGATTGAAGGAGAAGTTTCTAGAAGGGAATAAAATGAAAAGATGGGTATATTCATTGAATCTTATCTAATCCTACCTAACCATAAAATGGATGATGGAGGATGAACAAAAAAAGATCTTAATTTTCTATTTATAGTGATGGCTGCTCAAAAGAAAAGGTTGTCATGTGTGAGAACCTAAGAAAGACAAGGAGTCTAAGGTATTGCTTCATTCAATGGCCAAAGAGAAGAGACTGCTATTTAAAAGAAAAGAAAGAAGGCTTAAGGATATGAATGCTTGAAGGGTGAACAAGCCATTAGAGCTGAAGTGTGTGAAAGCCAAGCAGAATGGAGTACTAAAATAGAGATCTATAATCTATAAGTGTGTTGTAGGTTGTTATCAAATCAATCCTTACTATTACTTTCTAATCATTGTACCATTCTAGGGTAAATCGTTTGGATTAAGGTTGACCTAACAATCATTTGTAAATCCTTTAATCGAGTGACATTTCAAGTAAATTATCTAAAGTCCTCTAACAAGGCTCACTCCTGATAGGGTGATTGAAATCCTCTAACCAAGTCACATTTAACACTATGTATTGTACCCTTTAACAAGCTTTCCCTTTCATAAGACATCACTTCAAAAGAGTAAAAATAAGTAGCATGTTATTGGTGGTTTTCCCAAATTGGGTTTCCATGTAAAATTATTGTGTCAAATGTGTTATTGAAGTTGTTATGTTTTATGCTTACATTTCAACAAAGTATATTTGATAGTAACCTACAAGTTTAAGTAATTGTATGATCTAATGGATGTATGCATGATGAATATGTTTTATGAATATGGGCTCACTAAGCTGTGAGAAGTTTTATTTGTACATCTAGACCTTGGATAACTGATTCACCCCCCTCTCAGTTATTCTAAATAATTTGAACACATACTCTACCTACCATGCTACCTACATACCCGTATACATAAGATCAAGATCCTTGAACTACTCACTCTAAAAAATATGTAGTTCTAGTTTTTAAATATTTTGATGTAGCTGTATTCCTATAACCACTGGTGAGCTATACTCACCTAATACAACTCTTCACCACCATACACCCACTTGGGTGAATTAGGCAGCTTTCTATAACAACAATCTTGTAGTACCCTAGTGCAACCTTTGTGCTGTAGTTTATAATTAATATAAGGTTAACCTATATATGCCCTAACTTAGACACAAAGGATATATGTTCATACTCAAGTTGATAGTGTTGTATTCAGACACACCTCAACGAATTATGATTTAATTTTGGATAACCTACCTGATTAGTTTGGAATTTTGTTCTGACCAAAAATCATAACATGTAAGAACAACTGTGCGGAAAAGAATGTAAAAAAAGATGATTATCATGCACAATCATTTTTTAGCTCTTTTGGGACAACCATTCTTACTAGTTTTTGGCTCAATGTCTAATGGGTTAGTATGTGTTTTGAAAAATTATTCTTGGACTATGACTTAGGAAAAAGAGAAATATCAAACTATAACAAGATGTGCATAAATGCAATTAATTTTTAAAATTTAATTTTATAAACTTATAAAGAGAACCATAGAATTATAAGAAACTATTGTGATTTGTACTATTTGAAAATTATAGTTATATAAATATATCCATACACATAAAGATACATACATATATACATACATACAAATATATAAACATACATACATACATACATACATCTTCATATGCAATTTTATCACCTTGGAAGGCATTGGAAGGCATTTGATGAGGAATATGGAAAATTGCAAAAATTGACAAAAAGTTGTCATGCAACAAATATTGTTGTTCAACAAATGTTTTATACAAATTCAGAAGGTCAACAGTCATAGTTTTGTGTTGATCAAACAAGTAGGAATGATTATGTAAGGTCAAGAGATATAACCTATAAATGAATGTTCTTCAACCTAAGAAATGGTCAGAGTTTATATGTTTGGATATCTCATGCGCACCACTATCAACTTGAGTATAAACATAGGAAGACTCAACCGTGTTATTGAGTTCATGTTAAATGGACGCTACCTCATGATAAAAAATATTTTTACAAAAATTAGAATAAATGTCATACCTTGGTTACATGTTTTCAACAATATTTAAGAGGTAAAATAGTCAACAAATAGATTTAAAATGAAACATTTCCCTCTGTTCTAAAGAAGATGTTACTTTGTGTAAATGACATGAATGTTGCTATATAATTCTTTAGACTTAAATAATACAAAGGTTATGATAAATATATCCGGTGCTAGACATGAAGCTAAAGTGATGACAACACTAAATGACATATATAGGTGACTATTTGGGAGTGGAAACATATGTATGACATAAATAGATAGTTTGAATAACCTCTAATTCATCATCCAATACATGGATATCCATGTTGGTGTTGAAAATCATTAGAAGAGTAAACATTTATAGTCAAGACAGGGACAATTATATTCAATAATGTCATTGATGCTCCAAGAAAGTGATATAAAGATAAAGATAAGATTTTGAATGAACAATTCATATATAATATAAGAAAATGGAATAATGTTTCCATATCATGTTAGGAGGACAATTAAAAATTTAATAAAAAGCTTGATAATCCAAAAGATAGAGTCATAACAAGGGCAGAATAAATGATCGTGATTCCAATGATACATCTAAAGGAGGTTTGAATATTCACAAAAGTGAATAGTGACTTATTGGTTCGCTAAGAAATGAGACACTAGTGTTTGCATTCAAAATAAATGTCACAAATAAGGTTGTTTTGTAAACTTAGGAAACTATTTTCTAGAATGCTATGTTCTCTATACCATTAGACACCTAATTTCTAAGAGATAGGATCCAAATTTCTTGTGTTATCTCATATTGTACATAACGATAGCCTTTGTCTCTAGATTTTGTGCCTAAATAGGCCACATTTCAATACAATATTTTTATAGCTTGTAACTTTCCATTTCAGCGAGTTGATAACACTATTTTGTTTCTTCCATTTAAAGCTCTTTAATTTTTATAAAGGTCTCTTACATATTTGCATTGCTTAAAAGAAAGGTACTATATTGGTTTAATGGCTGATGCATGTCAGTATTCTCTTTTGTTGGAGTCATCCAAGTGAATTTTTTTTTAACAATGTCCTATGCACTTGCAAAAATTATTTATCTTGAAGACTTAGTGTATCATGTGCTCAGAGATATTATAAATGTATTTGTTTTGTTTTGTGCCTATATTGGTTCATATTAGTTTCCTCTAACCTTTGCAAGAAAATCTTTATCTGGAAAGGTTAACTACACCTTAAATTTTGAAAGAATGTGGTTGGGTCATCCAAATCTTGAAAAAATCATACATGAATGGTGAAGCACTAAAGTTGAAGGCACAACTATGTTCAAAGTGGAAAAGAAACATGGACTTGTAAAAAAAAGGATAAAAAATTGGAGTAAGGAAGTCTTTGGAGACATATTCTAAATGAAAGTGAAAACCCAAAATGATCTTAAAATTATGTAGTATCAAATTTAAGAAGAGGGCTACACTGAACATCTAACAAATTTTGAGAATGGCATTCTATTCAGGTACCATAATATAATATCTAAAGAGTAAATATTCTAAAGGAAAAGATTGATAAATTTATGGTTGAAGGCCAAAGATAAAAATACTAAATATTTCCATATGATAAATCTTAAGCATAAGGTAACAAATAAAATAAATAGCATTCAACGTGATAGAAAAAAGTTAGACAAGCGTCAAGATATCAAGGAAGAAATGGTGGGGTATTTCTCTAACATTCTATTGATTGAAAATAATTTAAACTCTGAAAATAATCTTATCACTTCTATTCCTTCTAGAATGATGACATTTTGAATAAATCACTTAGTTCTATCCTATCCTCCAAAGTAATTAAGGAAGTAACCTTCTCATTTGAAGGAGAGAAGTCCCCTAAGTTGGGTAGTCTCCTTATGCTCCCTTTCCAAAATTTTTGGCATATTGTTGTTGGACTCAGATTGGTCCTTACAATTGAGTGTCAAAACACTTAAGAAATTTTTTAAACTGATGTTGAGTATAATATAGATTCTGAGTCATAGTATGTGCTAAGCTAGAAATTCAATAGGTGTTGAGTCATTAAGATGCCAAGTAGATAGATAGTGTGGAGAAAGTTTCAACTACCAAGTGACTAATAAATGTCGAGTCAGTATATGTTCCAAGTAAACTATAGATGCCAAGAAAGATAGAATTTATATAAGTGCCGAGAAGGACAGAATTTCTATAGGAACCAAGTAAGATAGAATTCCTATATGTATTAAGCATCAGTAATTAGTAAGTGTCGAGTAATAGAGAATCAACATAAGAGTTTGTGTCCTCACAAACTAAGATGTAAACCATTTTTTAGCTGACATATGAGGAATCTCAAATGATTAAAAGATAAGATTGAATCTTTTTGATTCCTTATGCAATCAACATGCAACCAATTAGAAAAATGGAAAGATTTGAGCGGGAAAGATGGATGAATCTCAATTGTATATTCATACCTAACCCTAAGTCATGAAACCTTTTTAAGGAGGTCGAAACCCCATAATTCAATAATGTGTGGTTGTGCATGAGAGAGTATGCAAGAAGAGAGTGCATGCAAGGAGTGAATACTAGCAAAGTTTGAAGAAAGTGAAAGGGGTGAAAAGACTTGGAAGAAGGACAACATTGTAGTGTCAATTAACATCAAAATAGAGAATCAACACTTCATACATAATCATATCAGATCAAAGAGGATCAGATTAGATTGGAAAAAATAAGGATCTAAAATTAGCAATTGAATATTGTAAGTTATTAGGTCAACACATTCTACTATACTTTCTAGCCATTGTATTAGGAAAATGAAAATCCTATGAAAATAGGTTGGTTTAATAGCCATATAGTAAATCCTTTAATAGGGTGACATTCCAAGTGAGTGTTTGTAAATCCTTTAGACATGTACACCACTAATAGGGTGATGGAGCCTTTGATAGGGCAGATCATTGCTGATGGTCAAACTTTGTAGCCTTTACAAGTTACAAATTGTTGTAGCAATAAGTTGTGGGTGTAATCCCCACCCTAGTTTTACCTTCTCATTTTGGAGGGTTTCTGGGTGATCAAATATTGTGTTGTCTATTTTCATGCATGCCTTTACTTTCATGTTAATTAGATATGTTACATGCATGTATTGATTTTAGTTAAAAGTTTTATAGCTTAAAGTTTGTTACTTATGATTCCCCCCCCCCCTCAGAAGTAAATCTTCCCACTTGTTAATTCCAACAATTATTTCTAAGAAAGTCTCCAATTTTGTCAAAGAATTCTTTGGCACTCAATCTCTACTAGGGGAAATGAATTGTACATTTATTTTCCTTATTTAGAATAAACCAAGAGCTAATTTTGTGGATGAATTTAACACAATTATACTTTGCAACTTGTTATAGAATATTATTTCTAAAGTCCTAACTTTGAGGTTGTTGGTTCTTCTCCCTAAAACTATCCATGTCCAACAAATAGGGTTTTTTATTAGAAGAAACAATTAGTATTCAATCGTTACTATCCATGAGAACATGCACTCAATGTAAGTCTTAAACAAACAAGTTTTTTTAAATAAATTGGATCTATCAAAATCTTATGATAGATTTGATTGGAGATTTTTGTGCAAAGTTTTAAAGGTTTTTGGTTTCAGTCAGAAATTCATTAAATTTCTTTTTTCTACTTTGTCTACTATTGTGTTCATGAATGACATGTTTTCTAATTTCTTCAAAGCTTCATGTAGTATCAAAAAAGGTGATACCATTTCTCCTATCTTTTTTCATATCATGGTGGAACCTTTGGGCAAATGTATTGGAGGATTTTCTCAGGTTGGAAAGATTTAGGGTCTCCAACATTGTTCTAATTTTTCTCCTTATTCTCGCAAGTAATTTTTTGATGACACTATCATGATGAGAATGGATATTGTCAAAGAGGCAAAAAAAATTAAGATTTCTCTTTCTTCCTATACTTAATTCTATGGGCCAATTTATCAATTCGACCAAAAGTTCCATTTTCTTTATCAATAATCTAGAAGATAGACAAAATAGAATATCTAAAATCCTTTATTGTAAGATTGATTTTTTTCCTTTTTCTTATCCTGGTCTCCCATTAGGGATCAAGCCTTTTAATTCCTTTTGGAATTCCATTATTGACAAAATTAATAGCAAGTTGACTAGTTAGAAAGGAGCCCTTTTAAGTTAAGATGGGAAAATCCAACTTTTTAAGTCTATTCACCAAAATATGCATGTGTATGCATTAAGCCTTTTCTCTATTCTTGCTAAGCATGCTAATATAACTAAAAAATATAGGGGAAGTTTCTTTGGATGGACACGAAGGAGAAGGTTCATTTTTGTTAGTGTCTTAGGAAAATCCCTACAAACCACATAAGAAGGGATGTATTGGCATAAACACTATCAGAATGATTAACAAATCTCTTCTCTCCAAAAAAATTTAGAGAATATTTGAAGAGGAAACAAAATGGAACTCTCTAAATAATAAAAGGTATGTCTTTGTAGCTCCTAACCTTAAGGATTACCTCTATTTAGATGTTTGGATTAATGGTTACTAGTTTTGGAATGATATGCATAAAGATAAGAACATGTTAAGCAAGGAAAAATATGGAATCTTGGTAATGGAAGGAGGATCAAGTTTAAGGATGACAATTGGATAATGGATAATCCTATTTTTGAATATCTTATCTTCTTCTAGCATGCAGAAAAATGCAAGCATTTACTAGAGATTAAAGTTAGAAACTACTAGAGAAACAATGAATGGATTATATTAAAGGATGTGAATCCTTCTCTTCCTCCTATTGACTAAAATCCAAATTCCTATTTTACTAGACCGAGTCTTAATGATAATATGTTCTGCAATAAAATTTTTTATGGAAGGTTGGTCAAGGATCAATCAAAGTTAGTCAAAGGCCCTAAGGGGTATTAAAATATCATGCAAGGTCACAAATGCTTTAAACATGTAAATTGTAAGCCTATTGGACCTATATATGGTGAAAAATATGCATGAGTTAGAAAAAGAGGCAAATTTTCAAAAATGTGCAAAAAATGTAAAGTTGTCAAAAAATTGTTGTTGTCAACATTTTTTTTGCAAATTGACAATTTTGTAAAAGATGGAAGGTCAACCATCTTGGAAAAACTCTTTATGGATTTTAAAGGTCTTCTATTACATAAGAAATGAATATACATGGAGAAAAAGAGAATGAGATATAGAGAAGAAAGGTGAAGGGTATGGTGTATGTGGTTTTGTATAACAAAAGTCAATTTTTTTTTTTTTTTTTGAAAATCTACTTGTGTACCGGTATTTAACTATAGTCCTAATATCTTCTCCTTTATCTTGTGGTTGTGATGATTCTTAAGTTTCATATATAGGTAAATGGAGACTAGAACTAATTCTAATTTTAAATGGATACCTAGTAGCAATGGGGTTATTACCAAGGTTAATCTCAATACTCACTGTGTAAACAATAAATTCTGCACAATTTTAGATAAAAGTGCCAGAGTGGCTACACAGTTTCTTTGTGTAGAGATTAGGGAAGGTTGAAAGTTTTTTTTGTTGTTGTGTGAAATTTCCTTCTAATAGGTCTACACCATAACCCTAAAACATATAAGGAATAGACCAAGAATCAATGAGTATCTATTGTTGCATGCAAAATAAAGTGAATTAGCATCCAAGAAATGTGACAAAGTCTTGAGTATAATCTACATAGTTTTTGGAGGGTTGCTATCATTCATGGGATGCTGAAGACATTATAAATGCTTTAGAATAACTAAGAGGGTGGGTGAATCAGTAATTCAAGGTCCAAATGTCCTAAAAAAACTTTTTTACTAAGTATAGTGAGCCCATTCAAACTAACCATGCATCGAAGCTAAAAAATCTTTTTAGCAAGTTACTGATAAATCAACATGTAGGAATAAGATATGAAAGATCAACACATAACACAATGATTTATGTGGAAACCCAATTTGGAAAAAACCACCAGTAACATGCTACTCCTTTTTCACTCTTTTGAAGTGATGCCTTATGACAGGCCTACCCTATTAAAGGCTACAAAACACACTATTAAATGTGACCCAATTAAGGGATTTCAACCACCATGTCAAAAGTGGGCCTAGTTAAAGGACTTTAGAACATTCACTTGGAATGTCACCTATTAAAGGATTTCTCAATGGTAGTTAGACCAACCAAAGTCCATAGGATTTTTCCCTAACTGATACAATTGCTAGAAAGTAACAATAAGGTCTTTTGATCTGATATAACTCACAACATAACTTGCAGATTTTAGCTCTCAATTCAATTCATAAACTTGCCTGGCTTTCAATCTCTACAGTTCTAACAACTTGTCCTTCTTTTAAAGCTTTGTCTCCTCAAGTCTCCATTCTCATTGTGCCAATGCAATCATCTCTATGATCACCTATCAAAGAAAAGTCTCTGTACTCTATTCTTCCCTCTTGATGCCTTCTCCTTGACACCGCACACTCTCTCCAATCTCTCTTTGCTTCTTGGCCTATAACTCCTTAAGTAGGAGTTTGGAATACTTTTCTCACTCTAATCTTCTTGCTCTTATTCTAAATTTGAATGGATTAGGTAAGATATGATGTATCTTCCCCTTAGCTTGTTTCTTCTAGAAATATCATGTGGAATCCACCTGTATTTGCCTAAAAATAGTTAACCTAGAATTCTGCACCACCAACTCAACATCCTTATCTTCCATATGGCTCACTAAATTCAAGATAACAAACTTAGTGGCTCAAATCTAGCGAATCTTTGAATTTTCATATAATGTAGTAGCTCAACACTATTGACTTTCTAATGCTCGACACATACGGTGTTACTCAGCATTAACTAAGTTTTATTAATGCTTGACACCTATTACATTTTGTCTAGCTCGACACTTAAACTTTTTCGGCACCTTCTACTTCACTTGGAACACACTAGATTTTGCATTTTCTTGGCACTTACTGATACTCTACTTGGAATGAACTAACTTGCTTAGAACCCACTGATGAATTTAGTCAAGCTTTGTAGATAGTTTTGTTATAACTTATTCTTCTTCAATTGTATTACCAATACATTATTTTACCATTGTCTTAATTGATCCTTGCACTTCATTACAAAATCATAACTCAACCTTTTTCTTAGGTGCTTTTGTTACATCTTATTGATTAAATCCTCTTCATTAATCAACAAAGTGATAGTACTTGGATCTTATAAGTAATTTTCATTCCAAAAAATAGTAGGTTTGACATTAGTGACAAAAAAATGATTGAAAACATTCAACAATCTCCCTTCTTCAATAATCATATTTTCAATCAGACTTCAACAATCTCCCTTTTTGGCATTGATGGCAAGCCAAACTGATCAATCAAGTTATCAAAATACTAACTAGCTTAAAATAGTAAGTCAAATGCCAAAAAGGAAACTTTGTATCCAAAATTACTCATTCTATTAGCAATTTTGAATTTCTTATGAATCCCTCTAAATTCTATAGGACTCCCTCTTTCAAAGTATTAGGGATATCTCTTTTTCTGATGAACTATCTTCTCCTTTTTGCTCTACTCCCTCTCTGATCTTCTCATCCTGATTGATTTATGTTTGTGTAGTTTTCTCTCTCTTAGCTACTATTTCTCTTCTCCTTCCTTTCTACTATTTCTCTCTTTAAATATTTGATCCTGTAGATTTGATCAATTTTTATTATTTCTCCCTCTTTCATAACAATGCCAAAGACATATTATTTCAGCATCTTATCATGCAAGTGTAGAATTTGTAGGAACTCCAATTTCTTCCTCTATCACCCTGCTTATGACTTGTTTGGAATTTTAGTATTTTGATTACTTTAGACAAAACCTAAAGTAAGTATCCTCTACATCAATTTATATAATTTCAACAATCAACTCATTTGATGCAGGGCAATCATGTTATTACTTTAAACAACCTTAGATAGGGGTATCACCCCTAACATATCTCTAAGATACTGAAATGCATCTTTAGCTAATGGTTTTGTGAAGATGTCAGCAATTTGTTCATTTGAGTTGACATATTCCATCTTCACTTGTTTGTCTTCCACTATTTCTCTTACATAGTGATACTTAATTGCAATGTGCTTTATCTTGGCATGCATCACAAGATTCTTTGATACGTTGACGGCACTTGTGTTATCAAAATAGAGTATCATAGGTTCAATTATATCTTCCTTCAATCCTTTCAATAGTTTCTTGATCCATACAATATTGGTGTAGTTGATGGCAACATCAACATATTCAGCTTTTACTATGGACTGTGAAGTACAACTTTACTTTTTTCTAGTCCAAGTGACTAATCTTCTACCTAAGAAGAGTGTTCCTCCAATGGTACTTTTTCTTTCATCAATATTACCTCCCCTATATGCATTAGTGTAGGCATTCAATTCAAAATCTTTAGTCCTCTTGTAGTATAAGCCAAATTCATCTATTCCTTTTAGGTACCTCATTAATCTTTTTACTGCCATAAGATGATTTTCTCTTGGATTTGTAGAAAATATTGCCACTATTCCAATCAATAATGCAATGTCTAGTCTTTAGTGTACAACATACTTTAACTTTCCAATCATTGATCTATACATTGTCTAATTTACTTCAGTCGATTCATCATTCTTAGATAACTTATGTCCTGTTACCATAGGTGTACTGAATGGTTTTGAATCTTCTAGGCCAAATGTTTTGAATATCTCCTTGATATATTTTGATTGGGTCAAAAATATGCCATGTTTTGGTTGAAATACTTGCAATCCAACAAAGAATTTTATTTCCCCAAACATTGACATCTCAAACTCATGTTTCATCTAATCAGCAAAATCTTTGCATAGTGCATCTTTTCCTCCAAATATTATATAATTAACAAATATTTTAGATATTAGAATCTCTTTACCTTTTTTTGTCTTGATAGACATGTTGCTATTGTCATCTATTCTCTCAAATCCTATCTTCACAAGATATTTGTGAAGTCTCTCATACCAAGCTCTAGGTGCTTGTTTCAAACCATAGAGTGCTTTATGTAGTTTGCAAACCATATCCTTGTTGTTGCCATCAACAAATCCCTTAAGTTGTTCTATGTAGACTTCATCTTCCAGTATACCATTCAGAAAAGCATACTTTACATCCATTTGGTATACTTTAAAACCTTTGTAAGTAGCATATGCAAGTAGAGTTCTTACTCCTTCCCTCCTTGCAACAGGGGAAATTTTTTCCCCGTAGTCTAGTTCTTCTTCCTTTGCATAACCTTTATAGACTAGTCTGGCCTTATTTCTTGTCATCTCACCATTCTCATCTAGCGTGTTCCTAAATACCCACTTGGTACCAATCACATTCTTATAAGCTAGTCTTGGAACTAAAGTCTAGGTTTCATTCTTCTCTATCTGCTCAATCTCTTCTTCCACAGCTTTATACCAGTCATCATCTTGTAGTGCATATTTCACCATTTTGGGTTCAATCTTGTTTAGTAGATAGGATCCATTTCTTAATTTGTTCCTTGTCATTGGTCTGACTTCCTTGTCACCAATGATTTGTTCAGCAATGTGTTGTCTTCTCACATACTTGGATAGCTTTGGTTTTGTCATTGTTTCCATGTTTGGTCTTTTATCTTTAGAGTCACTATGCACATCTCTTTTAGGTAGCTCAGAATCTCTTTCATGTGTACTGATTTTAGAGTTAGAATGCACATTTTCTTCATTCTACAACTCAACTTTTGAATGCAAGTTGACATTCACTAGTTGTGACTTGGCAGATACTAAAACTTGTTGTTGATTCCCAACCTAATTGGCAGCTTCTTTTTCTGTAGCCATTCCTTAATAGAAGTATACAAAGGATTTGTACTCTTCTGGTTTCTTGATGGATTCATCAACTTGAACTTTTGTATGCTCTTCAAATATTACATTTGCACTCTCCACAATTTTTTTAGCGTTAGTATTTAAACACTTATATGCTTTACTTCTAGTGGAGTATCCAAGGAATATACCTTCATCACTCTTTGCTTCAAACTTGCCATTTTTAGAATCTTTAATAATATAACACTTACAAGGAAACACTTTGAAATGCTTTACATTGGGTGAGTGGCCATACCATAATTCAAAAGGTTTCATTTGTACCTTTCTTGATTTGTACTCAATTTAGTATAGATAGCTATACTTATAGCTTCTCTACAGTACCTTAGACAAACATTTTTCTCCATCATTAATTTTTTGGCATAGTCCATCACTGATCTATTCCTTATCTCTACAATTCTATTATGTGGGGAGTTCTAGGTGTTGATGTTTGTCTCTTAATTCCTTTATCATTGCAAAATGTCTCAAATTATTTTGATGTGAACTCTCCTCCTTTGTCTAATCTTAGGCACTTCAGACTCTTCCTTATTTCTTTCTCAACCCTGGCTAGGTACCACTTAAACATTTGAAATGCATTAGATTTTTGCTTTAAGAACATGCCAGTCATCATTCTAGAGTAGTCATCAACAAACAACATTATATATTTGTTTCCTTTGTAACTTTGCACTTCTATTGGGCCACATAAAATAGTATGGACTAACTTGAGTACTTCTTTGGAAGTGCAATTTTTTCTTTTGAAGCTTGACTTGGTCATCTTTCCTAGCTAACATTGTTTGCACATTGTATTGTCAGGCTTCTTTAATTTAGGAAAAACTCTAACTTTCTTCATTTTGCTGATGCTAATCACATTATCAAAGTTGACATGACATAGCCTTTTGTGCCATAACCACACATCATCAAATCTTGCAATAAGACAAGCAACATCTTCCATATTTAGGTAGAATAGATTAGTCCTAGTTTGGTCTCCTTTTCCTATCAGATTTCCATTAGTGTCATAGATTTGGTAGTTTTGTTTCCAAATTCTACTCTGCATCCTACATTGCCTAACTGTGACACACTCAATAGATTGTAGTTTAATCCTTCAACATAATATGCTTTATCACATGAAATTTTCTTTGTAAGCTTAATGGAACCTTTTCCATTGATTAGACATGGAACATCACTTCCAAATCTAACACTATTTGCATCATATTGGGTTAAGGTAACAAAGTTACTTTTGTCTACTATCATGTGATGTGAGCACCCACTATCTATGATCCACCTATCATTCTTGTTCACATAGGTTACCAGTGATGTTGTCTCATCTTCATCTGACTCATCCTTCATAGCTACATAGAATACCTCATCATCATTTTCATCAGAATTCTCTTCTTCAACAAGGTAGCACATTTTGCCTTTGTCTTTGTAATATTTTCTTTCATCCTCTCTTCTATTTTTGTACTTGTTGCCTTCTATGTAGTTCTTTTTTTGTGTGTACCTTGCAACAATATGTCCTACTTCATTGCAATTAAAAAAAATGATAGGCAACTTAGCTTTGAATTTACCTTTGTCTCCATGAAATCTTGTAGCCAACAATGCTTCCAATTGTTCCACATCTTCTTCATCTATGTTGTTGTCACTGGATGCATATTTTAACTTTCTTTTCTTCTTCTTTAGTTTTAAACTTTTAGTGTCTTTCAACAATAGCTTTGGCTTGAAAGTAGATTCAAGATTCTCAGGTTTGTAATTATCAAATTTGGATAGCTCAAATGCAATAAGTCTTCCCACTATACCTTCAATAGTTAGTTTGTTTCCTAGTATGCATCTCAACTCTTGGATGGTTGATACTCTAATAGCATGGATGGGGAGCAAGGTTCTTAATCATCTAAATGACCAGCTACATTTCTTATTGCACTTACAACTTCATTTATTCTAGAGGAAAATTGAGAAATGTTCTCACCTTCCTCCATTCTCATGTCATCAAACTTTCCTTTGAGGCTTTTTTCTTTTTTTCTTTGGACATTCTTATCTCCTCCATAAATATTTTTTAGGGCTTCCCACATCTTGAATGCAGAGGTACATCCCTTGATGTCATCAAATTCAACATAGTTGAGGGCAAAGGCAATTTCTAACATTGCCTCGTTGTGCTCCTTCTTCTTCTTCATATCTTCTGTAGTAGGGAAACCAGATGGATCAACATGTGCTACTTTGATTGAGGTTTGTGCATGATCACCTATCAAGATCCAAGGTGCAACTTCACTAAACTTTGTCATGTAGTGAAGTTATCTCTATTGAGCTTGGGAACTTCTCTTTTAGATATCTTGATCTTTCTGCTTCTAGTATCTTTAAAACAAATCAGCAAATGGCTGTGATACCAATTGTTAGAAATGCCTTAGAATAACTGAGAGCGGGGGTGAATCAATTATTCAAGGTCCAAATGTCCTAATAAATTTTTTTTACTAAGTATTGTGAGCCCAATTAAACTATCCATGCATCCAAGCTAAACATTCTTCTTAGCAAGTTATTGATAAATCAACATATAGGAATAAGATGTTGGAAAGTTCAAATGAGAAGAGTACTTTTGAGAGGGGGGGTGAATAGAAAGTACCAACTTTTAACCCCTTTTTATTTCTTTATTAACATATAACTGAAAAACGAATTGCATGCATGTAAACATATAAAAGAACATAAAATAAATCACATGCAATAACACATAACACTAGAATTGATTACCCAGAAACCCTCCATGAATAAGAAGGTAAAACTGGGTTGGGGATGATACCCACAAAAATCACTAAAGAATTCAATGTTCAACCACTTCTAATGGTCTTCCCTCTAAAAGGCCTGCCTATTAAAGGCTTTACACTATGTCAATAGTGACCTAGCTAAAGGGTTTACAAATCCTTACATGAAGTGTCACCCTGTTAAAGGATTTACAATAGGTTATTAAACCCACCTAATATATAGGATTTTCATTATCCTTCTTCAAAGGTTTGCCTACCTAGCTATTCACCTAACCTATCAACATAGGATTTTAGCATCTAATACAATGGTGAGAAAGTATTAGAACATTTTACATGATAGAGTGCAATCTTGAATTGCTAGGTTCAGGTACTAGATCTGTTCTCCTCATTCTAGTCCTTGCTTGATCTGATTTCTCTATGTGTTCCTTGTCCCTTGTGTTGTTCTAACCAACTAGATGTGAAATTGCTGCTCTATTCCTCTAAGTCTTTCCTTCTTCACACTAAATTTTTTCTACAATCTCCCCTTACACTATTCTCATCTCACTCTGCAATGGGTATTTGACCTCCTTTTAAAGAATGTGAAGACTTAGGGTTAGGTATGGATCTACAATCCATATTAAATCTCAAATCCCCACTCAAATCCTTTGTTTTCACCTATTGGTTGTATGCTATCTCCAATTTTCTAATTGACTGCATGTTTATTTCATAAGTAATTGTAAGGATTTGATCTTATCTTCTTATCCCTTCATGAGTCATGCAAAAACTATTCTACATCTTAGTTTGTGATGGCACAAACTATCATTTTGATCTTGAGTTACTCGGCACTCATTCATTACTGATGCTTAGCATGAACTAATTCCTACATTGCTCTAACTCTATATTTTCTATATTGCTTGGCATTTGAACATTTCTGGATTACACAACACATAAACTTTCCTGGTTTGCTTGGCACATGCATGTTCTGTATTGCTCGGCACCAATTGTGGCTCAACACTTATTGAAATTTTGGCTTGGCATCCATTGTGTACCTAGCATATATAGTGAAAATGGTTAAGTGTGTTGACACTCAATTGTCAAGACTATTATTTTAACCAACAATCTCCCCCTTTGACATAAGTGTCAAAAACACTTAACTAAGCATTTATGAACTTAACCTTATTGAGCACATTCTTTTATCTACTCGATGCACATGCAAAAATTCAAAAATATTGTAAGTAACAATATACCTTATGACTCTCCCTAAGTTGATTATGCCTTGTCCATTCTTGAGATTGAAATTCTATTCTAATGTGCCTGATCCTCTCTATCCTTTGTCATATTTCTGCATTTTGAGCCCATGTGCTATATCTAATTTGTGTGAACTTCAAAATTTTCCATCTCCCCCTTTTTGGCTATTTAAAAACTTTCCACTTTATTCTCAAAATGAATGAAAGAATGTAATAAAAAATCATTCAAAATTTGGTATTCTCCCATAGTATTTGCATATATACATATCTCTACTTATACATATATCTTCCCCTATACATAAATCTCCTCCTTTTTGACACTGATGTCAAAGGGTTCTATGGAGTACTACCATGCTTAGCCAAAAATGTGCTATTTACCTCCGCGAGTATTTCCAAGGCTGCATCCCAATTTGCTAGTGCAATATCCAATGACTTATGCTGGATGGAAAGCTCTACTGCTAGATGTATAAGTAAATTTGAGGTAGAAATATTTGAATCTTTCTTGAGGATTGTTTCTACATACATTTTCTCCTTATGGAGTACCTCTAAGTGAGCGATTATAGAGGACTAAATTTGCATCAACTTAGCTTTTTTATTTGCCTCCTCTACTATTAATATAGCTAATTCTCTTTGTGTGTGTGAAGCATTTGAGAAAAATGCTTCTCATTTTGAGCTGGATTAGTTGGGAGTTGCATACTACAAATCTTTAAATTTCTCTCCAAACTCAGTATCCTCTAGCTAGTCTCCTGCGTGAAGTTGGGAAAATCACACAACTTGTTGTACAAGGAAAATATATTCCCAAGTACAATTTTTACTCTATCAAATTTCTTAGCCAGCTCAACTTGAGATAGTGCTATATTACCAGATATTTTCTCATTTACATTTCCTTGGAACTTCCTTTTTGACCATTCCATTAACTTTGCATTTGCATCATGGTCTTCATTTGTCACCTGGTCAATTATGTTAGATAGTTGCTCTACTATTGGCCTTGAATCATCAGGTGTCTACAAGCTGAAGGCATCCATGGAGATGTCCTTTATCTCATTTAGTTCTTGTTTATATTTATATTCTTTTCTCAATACCTCTTGTATCCTTCTTCTATCTAGTGCACTATGTATTTCATTAATCTTCTCCTTAGTGAGAGTGTTGGATTCATAGTAAGGTATTGTGATTTCCTCATCAAGCTTAGGAATTCCATAATGAAGTGTCCTAGCTATTTTTGTTGAGCTCGATTTTGGTGTTCTAACTTGCAATGCTAGCATTTTAGTGCTCGGCTTCTGAAGAGTTTGAGTGGGAGTACCTATTCTGGGTAGTTGAACCAAAGTTTGTATGGAAGTCTACTCCTCATCTCTTGTCTCTTCCTTCTCTTCAGCTTGTTTCTCCTCTTCACTATAAATGGCTAGGGGTGTGCTTGCTGGCTATTCTATTTTTCTTGTTTCTACCTCTACTATTGCACTCGGCAGTTGAAGTGCATCTGTTGTTGTTTCTAGTGGAGATAGAGGTGGAAGCAATAAGAGTCTAGTAGTTTGAGTGGTCGAGAGTGGTTCTTGTGTTTGCACCTTGAGTTCTTTAGATTCTACTATTGACTTTTGCAATTCATTAACACTGAACAGTATTGGACTTGAACATAATCTAGCTACTTGTGTTGATTGGTCAAGGATCTTTATAAGATCCTCTACAGTCAAAGGATTGACATTTTGACAAGAAGTTTCAATAACATCCTTAATCTTGATAATCTCTACAGGTGTGATGGTGGCATGAGGAGGGCTAAGAGGTGATAGTAGTATGTCTTGCACACTTTGTTCTTGCTGCTCATCTATACCCTTTTCTTCCTCTTTCTAGTCTTTATTCTCCTCTTCATCTTTCTTTTCTTTGTCCACTTTCTTCTCTTCCTCAGCCTTCTCTATCATTTTTATTTTCTTTATCTTGGAACTTGCTTTTGCCTTGTATTCCTCATCAAAAACATCATCACTTTTCTTATAAATTGTTTTCAACAACTGTGTGAATTTTCTCACTACATTTTCAATTATATTCTAAAAAATACTAAATGCCCTATGCTTAAGAGTAAATCTACTATTGTGCCTCTTGATTGCATTAGTTATTTGACCCTTAGTCAAATTAGGCAATAATCTAGCTAAATTAGATACCCTTATTTCCTTTTCCATTTGTAGACAAAAATGCCATTTGTCTTCAACAATTTTATACAGCTCTTTGGGAATTGAGCCATCTAGCTCTAGAGGTGTGTGCTTGTCCTCAACCATCATTGTATAAACAGAGTCCTCTATTTTATTTTTCTCTTCCTTTGTGAGCTTATTAAAATCTAGATTCTTTAAATCTTTCAAGTCATCATTTCTAATCTTTGTACACAATTTATCTATGGCAAACTTGGGTGGATGACTTACCACTTTGAACTAACTATTATCATCTATCTCTGTCTTTTCTTCATCTGAGTTACGTTGAGCTACATATTTTCTTCTCTTCCTTGGCTCCTCATCAGTCTTCTTGGTAGTTTTCTTCCTCTTCTCTATGTCTTCTTTGGCCTTTTGTGTTTTAGCTCTTGTGGTGGCTCTACTAGTAGGCTTCTTAGGTGAAGGTTTTGTCACTTTCTTTGCCTTGGGTTGAGGAGTAGGTGGATTTTTAGACTTCCTCTTGGTGACTTTAGTTTTGATAGATGCTTCCTCAACTTCTTTTTCCTCAGCACCTTCCTCTTTATCTTCACCTATGCCTTGTGTCAATTGTAGAGGCCCTTGCTTTGGCTCTTCCTCTTCATTTTCATTGTCATCTTCTTCTTCTCTTGCTTCCTCTTCTTTAGTAGTACCTGTTGCTCAAACTCCACATATTTTCTTGATCTTCTTGATCAATTTGTCCTTCTATTTCACTACTATGGCTATCTTAAGGTCTATCACCACCCTCGATTTGACAATTTTATAAGTTCCAAAATTTTTTGCAGCCTTGTCAATTTCCTCTACAAGTAGAGCTGTTATTATTGCTGAGGCTTGATCAACATCAAGTTCATAGCCCAATGGCCTAAGCCATCTCACTCTAGGTATGACTGCTTGTATATATGTGTAATCAATATCCACTAGGAAAAAAATATCCTTTACATGTTTCTCAACCAGTGAGACTGGTATCCTCATCCTCTGTTTCATGGACTTCTTGAAGTCCTCAAAGTAGCTAGTCATTTGGGCATCAAAATTCTCACCCATCTGCTCAATGAATCCATTAATTTTCTCAACAATGGTCTTATTCTAATCCCATTTCACCTTTCCTACTGAACGGAATTCTTTCAT
Source organism: Cupressus sempervirens (assembly GCA_028749045.1). NCBI lineage: Eukaryota > Viridiplantae > Streptophyta > Pinopsida > Cupressales > Cupressaceae > Cupressus > Cupressus sempervirens. Next base: position 295,940,013 of record CM053784.1, read on the forward strand.
AATATAGAAAAACATACAAACCAAAACTGAAGCAAATTTGCATTGAACTCCCTTAGACTTCCTTATAGCTCCCAGATTCTCATTGATCTGCTATAACATGTGCTCTGCAAGATCATATGTATGATCTTTCTTCACCAATTTATAGGCTACATCTACTCCAATACATGGTACACTATTTAGTTTGCTTGACTGGTAGAATTTGTGGGATATGACTCTCACAGAAAAATCTAGTAGGGTTCTATAATGGTGTCTGTTGGCATTCCCCTATTATAACATTTTGCACCTATATTCTTCTCTATGGCTTCCCTTTTGTCACTTCTCAAGGTCTTTGGCTGATCTCGTATTGGAATACCAAAAACCCTATTTATAGTTTTCTTTGTAAACTTTAATGGCCCTATCTCTAACAAAAAGGCTCCATCGTGTATTCAACTCAACACTATGCATATCCATTCCATTTGAAAATCATAGGGAAAACTAGGGCTTTGGCCAGACCCTTCTTTTGAGATATGGAGAATTCATTTTTAAGTTTTCCATTATCACACAATTTAACAAATGCATTAAAAATCTCCAAATCTCCTATGGCTCCAACTTTACAGTTATAACACTTGTGAATGTCTTGAACCATAACAAATTTATCAGGTATTAAAGATAGGACAATAGTAGGATCATTATTATAGGAAACTTTAGGAATGGGCCTAAACTCTGGCTGTGTGACTTCATTACTGACTAGTTGAATTTACAAACCTTCCTTTCCTTTGGTAGATTTTGACCCAGATGCCATCATTTACAAAACTAGGGTTTAAAATTAAATAAGATTTCAAACTTTGCGTAGCCCAACACTTCAATGAAATACCTATGAATAGATAAAATCAAGTTGAATCGATGTTGGAACCATGAAAATTCGCTATTTGATCACTGTAGAATCTCCTCTTTGCTTTGCTCAACTTTTCTTTGTGTTTGAATGATTCAAAAATGAACAATTTTCAGCTCTATTAGGTTAAAAAACCTAGCATTTATTACATTTGTGATTACAGTTGTACAGTCGACACCCAAATATTTTATCAACTTGGCTTCCACTGAAGTTCATCTACTCAGTAGCTACTAACATGTCTTACTCAACATCCACTAGACTATTCAACTCGACATATATTGGAGTTTCACTTAGTAACCAAAGGTAGCTTAGCATCATCTTTTCTCATGCATTATTTTTCTTTGTAGTCCTTCTATGTTTTCTTTGGCTAATGTATGATACATCTTTATATGTATCAGCCCCATGTATCTATCTTGTGCTTAGTTTGATGAGGTGTGATCACTTGACCTCTTGGGTGAAGTGATCTCTCCATTTGATGTGCTGCATTCACCTTTCTTCTTCCATGTCTTGTTCATTTGTCCTCTTATTTGTTCAACATCAATCTTCTCTTTTCCTTTGTTGACTTCAGTCTTTGGTGCTTTTCGCTTTGTAGGATAGTTTCTACTAATATGACCAGTCTTCAAACAAGTAAAACATGTAGCTTGATTTAACCACATGCTATAACTTCCCTTGAAATGTGTCCTTATGCAATTTTGAGGAATGTGTCAGTACTCTTGACAATAGTGACAACTATACTTGGTATTATAATCCCAATTGCAGTGATGTGGATGATTGATTCCTCTTAGATGCTGATTAGGTGTCCACATAGGCTTTGATCTGCATTCAAATGTTCTATGTCCATACATTTTGCAATTTTAGCAGTGATGCTCAAATCTTGGTGTCCTCATGGTCTTGGTTCTCTTGTCTTGTGTTGAATGTCCTTGGATTTTGCACTTGTGACCAAAATTTGCATTTGTAGGCTTATCATGCTGATGACTATTCTTGCTTCTGCACACATTAGAGGTATGTCCCTTTTTACCACAAAAATGACAAGTTGGTTTAGTGTTCTTACCTTTGTTGCTTCTTTCTTTTGCAATCTTGGATGATTCTCCTTGTAGAATGTTGATGTAGCCAAGTCCTGAAGTATCATTACTAGCCCTTGGTGATTTCAACAATTGCTCATAGTACTTGATGGCCTCATTGGGCTTGTTGTAACTTTTTTCTATTTCCTTTTCTGTCTTCAATTAATTTTACAATTGTTCATTATGCATCTTCAAGGTGGAGATCTCAATGTCATTCATGTTTAGCTCATGATGAGCATTCATCATCTGGCTTAAGATGTCTAGCTGCATATTCTAGATCTTTTCAAATTCAATTGTCTTCTCTTCCAGCCTATTGATGAGATTTCTTGTATCATTTTCTATCATGGCCTTGTCTTAAATAGCTCTTTTCTTTTGTTCAGTAATTTCACAAAGCATTATGGCTTGTGATTCTTGTTCAAGCTTGAGTAATCTGATTTCTTCAGCTTGTGCTCTATTTTTCTCCATTAGTTATGTTATTGCTGCATCAAATTCCTTAGAATCTCTATTGGAAAACACTTGTGTGGTATCAATCTCCTTGTAGCATATGTCATTTTCAGCTATGGCTATTTCCTTCCTTCTTTTAAAAGAATTTTCTCAGTTCATCCCTAGCTTCCTCTACTTTGTGTAGAGCTAGTTGCACATCAATCACCTAATTCTCAATGATCTTCCCAAGTTTGAAGATTTCCATCTTCTAATCTTTTTCTCCAAAATGTTAGGCTTTTCCTTATGAGAACCAACACTCTGATACCAATTATTGGAATTTTCAAATGAGACGAGTACTTCTAACCAGGGGGGGTCAATCAGAAGTACCAACTTTTAACCCCTTTTTATGTCCTTATTAACACATAACCGAAAAAAAAATTGCATGCATGTAAACATATAAAAGAACATAAAATCAATCACATGCAATAACACATAACACCACAATTGATTACCCAAAAACCCTCCATGCATAAGAAGGTAAAACTAGGGTGGGGTTGATACCCACAAAAATCACTACAACAATCAATGTTCAACCACTTTTGATGGTCCGCCCTGTGAAAGGCTTGCCCTATTAAAGGCTTTACACTGTGTCAATAGTGACCTAGTTAAAGGGTTTACAAACACTTACATGAAGTGTCACCCTATTAAAGGATTTACAATAGGTTGTCAAACCAACCTAATACATAGGATTTTCTTTCACCTTCTTCAAAGATTTTTTTACCTATCTATTAAGCTAACCTATCAACATAGGATTTCAACATGTAATACAATGGTGAGGAAGTATTCAAACATTTAACCTGATAGAGTGCAATCTTCAATTGCTAGGTTCATGTACCAGATCTGTTCTCCTCCTTCTGATCCTTGCTTGGTTTGATTTCTATATGTGTTCTTTGTCCCTTGTGCCATTCTAACCAACTGGATGTGAAATTACTACTTTGTTCCTCTAAGTCTTTCCTTCTTCACACTAAAATTTTTCTATAATCTCTCCTAACACTATTCTCATCTCACTATGCAATGGGTTTTTGACCTCCTATTAAAGAATACAAATACTTAGGGTTAGGTATGCAACTACGATCCATATTAAATCTCAAATTCTTGATCAAATCCTTTGTTTTCACCTATTGGTTGCATGCTATCTCCAATTTTTTGATTGGCTACATTTTGATTTCATAGGTAATTGTAAGGATTCAATCTTATCTTCTTATGCCTTTGTGAGTCATGCAAAAACTATTTTACATCTTAGTTTGTGATGGCACAAACTATCATGTTGATCCTGAGTTACTCGACACTCATTCATTATTGATGCTCAGCATGAACTGATTCTTGGATTGCTTGACATCTATATATTTTGCATTGCTTGGCATCTGAACATTTTTTGATTCTCAGCACATAAAATTTCCTAGTTTTCTTGGCACATGTATGTTCTGTATTGCTCAACACCAACTGTGGCTCGACATCCACTGTGTAGTTGGCATATATAGTGAAAATGGTTAAGTGTGTTGACACTCAATTGTGAAGACTATTATTTTGACCAACAATATCCCTCCTTGACATGAGTGTCAAAAACACTTAACTAAGACTTTATGAACTTAACCTTATTGAGAACATTCTTTTATCTACTTAGCGTACATGCAAAAATTCAAAAATATTGTAAGTAACAATATACCTTATGACTCTCCTTGAGTTGATTATGCCTTTTTGAGACTAAAATTTTGTGCTAATGTGCCTGATCCTCTTTGTCCTTTGTCCTGTTTCTGCATTTTGAGCCTATGTGTTGTATCTGATATGTGTGAAGTTCAAAATTTTCCATCTCCCTCTTTTTGTCCATTTACAAACTTTCCAGTTTATTCTCAAAATGAATGAAAGAATGTAATAAAAAATGGTTCAAAATTTGATATTCTCCCATAGTAAATGCATGTATACATATCTCTCCTTATACATATATCTCCCACTATTCATATATCTCCCCCTTTTTGACACTAATGTCAAAGGGTTCTATGGATTAATACCATGCTTAGCCAAAAATTTGCTATTTACCTCTAGGAGTATTTTCAGGGCTACATCACAATTTGCTAGTGCAATGTCCAATGACTTATGCTAGATGGCAAGCTCTGCTGCTAGATGTATAAGTCCATTTGAGGTGGAAAGATTTGAATCTTTCTTGAGGACTGTTTCTACATACATTTGATGCTTATGGAGTACCTCTAAGTAAAGGGTTATAAAGGATTGAATTTGCATCAACTTAGCTTTTTTATTTGCCTCCTCTACTGTTAATAAAACTAATTCTCTTTGTGTGCAAAGTGTTTGAGGAAAATGCTTCTCAGTCTGAGCTAGATTAATTGGGAGTTGCATACTAGAAATCTTTAGATTTCTCACCAAACTCAGTATCCTCTGGCTAGTCTCCTGTGTGAAGTTGGGAAAATCACACAACTTGTTGTACAAGGAAAATATATTCCCAAGTACAATTTTTACTCTCTCAAATTTCTTAGCAAGCTCAACTTGAGATAGTGTTATATCACCATATATTTTCTCATTTAACTATCCTTGGAACTTCCTTTGTAACCATTCCATTTATTTTGCATTTGTATCATGGTCTTCATTTGTCACCTAACTAGTCAACTATGTTAGATAGTTGCTCTACTATTGGTCTTGACTCATCAGGTGTCTGCAAGCTGAAGGCATCCATGAAGATGTTTTTTTATCTCATTCAATGCTTGCCTATATTTATATTATTTTCTCAATACCTCTTGTCTCCTTCTTCTATCTAGTGCACTTTGTATTTCATTAATCTTCTCCTCAGTAAGAGTGTTGGATTCATAGTAAGGTATTGTGATTTCCTCGTGAAGCTCAAAAATTCCATAATGAAGTGTCCTAGCTACTTTTTTTGAGGTCAAGTCTAGTGTTTTAACTTGTAGTCCTAGCATTCCAGTGCTTGGCTTCTGAAGAGTTTGAGTGGGAGTACCTATTTTGGGTAGTTGAACCAAAGTTTGTTTTCCAGTCTACTCCTCATCTATTGTCTCTTCCTTATCTTTAGCTTGTTTCTCCTCTTAACTATCAATGGTTGGGGGTGTGCTTGCTGGCTATTCTATTTTTCCTATTTCTACCTCTACTGTTGCACTCAGCACTTGAAGTGCATTTGTTATTGTTTTTGGTTGAGATAGAGGTGGAAGCAATAAGAGTCTAGTAGTTTGAGTGGTCAAGAGTGGTTCTTGTGTTTTCACCTTGACTTCTTTAGATTCTACTATTGACTTTTGCAATTCATCAACACTGACCAGTATTGGGCTTGAACATAATCTAGCTGCTTGTGTTGATTGGTCAAGGATCTTTGTAAGATCCTTTGCAGTCAAAGGATTGATGTTTTGATAAGAAGTGTCAATAGCATCCTTAATCTTGATAGTCTTTGCAAGTGTGATGGTGGCATGAGGAGGGCTACGAGATGATAGTTGTGTGTCTTGCACACTTTTTTGTTGCTGCTCATCTGTACCCTTTTCTTCCTCTTTCTCCTCTTTATTCTCCTTTTCATCTTTCTTTTCTTTTTCCACTTTCTTCTCTTCCCCAAAATTTTTCTCTATCATTTTTATTTCCTTTATCTTGGCACTTTCCTTTGCCTTGTATTCCTCATCAAAAACATCATCAATTTTCTTATAAATTATTTTCCACAACTGTCTAGATTTTCTCAGATAATTTTCAATTTTATTCTGGAAAATACTAAATGCCCTATGCTTTGGAGTAAATCTACTATTGTGCCTCTTGACTGCATTATTTATTTGACCCTTAGTCAAATTAGGCAACAATCTAGCCAAAGTAGATTCTCTTATTTCCTTTTCCATTTGTTGACAAAAATGTCATTTGTCTTAAATGATTTTATACAACTCCTTGGGCATTGAGCCATCTAGCTCTAGAGGTGTGTGCTTGTACTCGGCCATGATTTCATACATAGATTCCTCTATTTTATTTGGCTCTTCCTTTGTGAGCTTATTAAAATGTAAATTCTTTAAATCTTTCAAGTCATCATTTCTAATCTTTGTAGACAATTTATCTATGGGAGACATGGGTGGATGACTTACCACTTTGAACTAACTATTATCATTTGTCTTTATCTTTTCTTCGTCTGAGTCAGGTTGAGCTACATATTTTCTTCTCCTCCTTGGCTCCTCATTAGTCTTCTTGATAGTTTTCTTCCTCTTCTCTACCTCTTCTTCGGCCTTTTGTGTTTTAGCTTTGGTAGTGGCTCTGTTAGTAGGCTTCTTTGGTGCAGGTTTTGTCACTTTCTTTGTATTGGGTTGAGGAGTAGGTGGAGTTTTAGCCTTCCTCTTGGTGACCTTAGTTTTAATAGATGCTTCCTTGACTTATTTTTCTTTGAAACCTTCCTCTTTATCTTCATGTAAGCCTTGTGTTAATTGTAGAGGCCCTTGCTTTGGCTCTTCCTCTTCATTTTCATTGTCATCTTCTTCTTCTCGTACTTCCTCTTCTTCAGTAGTACCTGTTGCTCCAACTCCAAATATTTTCTCGATCTTCTTGATCAATTTGTCCTTTTTAACTACTATGGCTATCTTAAGGTCAATCACCACCCTTGATTTGACAATGTCATAAGTTCCAAAAAATTTTACAACCTTGTCAATTCCCTTTGCAAGTAGAGTTGTTATTACTGCTGAGACTTTATCAACATCAAGTTCATAGCCCAATGGCCTAAGCCATCTCACTCTAGGTATGACTGCTTGTATATAAGTGTAATCAGTATCCGCTAGGAAAAAAATATCATTTACATGTTGCTCAACCAATGAGACTGGTAGCCTCATCCTTTGTTTCATGGACTTCTTGAAGTCCTCAAAGTAGCTAGTCATTTGGGCATCAAAATTCTCACCCATTTGCTTAATGAATCCATTTATTTTCTCAACAATGGTACACTTGACATCCAAAGATTTTATCAACTTGACTTCCATTGAAGATCATCTACTCGAAAGCTACTAACATGTCTTACTCAACATCCACTAGACTGTTCAACTTGGCATATACTGAAGTTTCACTTAGTAACCAAAGGTAGCTTGGCATCATCTTTTCTCATGCATATTTTTTCTTCTTTTGAGCTATGCAAAATTCATCTTTAAGTTTTCCATTATCACATAGTTTATCAAATGCATTAAAAATCTCCAAATCTCCTATGGCTCCAACTTTACAGTTATAACACTTTTGAACATCTTGAACCATAAAAACTTTATTAGGTATTAAAGATAGGACACTAGTAGGATCATTCTTATAGGAAACTTTAGGAATGGGCCTAAAGTCTGGCAGTTTGACTTCATTACTAACTAGTTGACTTTCAAGACCTTCCTTTGGTAGATTTTAACCCAGATGCCATTGTTCACCAAATAGGGTTTAAAATTAAATAAGCTTTCAAACTCTGCATAGCTCAACACTTCAATGAAATACCTATGAATAGATGAAATCAAGTTGAATCGATGTTGGAACTGCTGCAATTCACTATTTGATCACTATAGAATCTCCTCTTCGCTTTGCTCAAATTTGCTTTGTGTTTGAATGATTAAAAAATGAACGATTTTCAACTTTATTAGGTTCAAAAACCTAGCATTTATTACATTTGTGGTTACAGCTGTACACTCGACATCCAAAGACTTTATCAACTTAGCTTCCATTGAAGTTCATCTACTCGACAACTATTAACATGTATTACTCAGCATCCACTAGACTATTCAACTCGACATATACTGAAGTTTCACTCGGTAACCAAAGGTAGCTTGGAATCATCTTTTCTCATGCATATTTTTTCTTTGCAATGCTTATATGTTTTCTTTGGCTAATGTAAGATACATCTTTATATTTATCAGCCCCATGTATTTGTCTTGTGCTTAGTTGGATGAGGTTTGATCACTTGACCTCTTGGGTGAAGTGATCTCTCCATTTGATGTGTTGTATTCACCTTTCTTCTTCCATGTCTTGTTTATTTATTCTCTTATTTGTTCAATACCAACCTTCTCTTTTCCTTTGTTGACTTCAATCTTTAGTGCTTTTGACTTTGTAGGATAGTTTTTGCTGCTATGACCAGTCTTCAAACAACTAAAACATGTAGTTTGATCGAGCCACCTGCTATAACTTCCCTTGAAATGTGTCCTTATGCAATTTTTAGGAATGTGTCCATACTCTTGACAATAGTGATAGCTATACCTGGTATTGTAATCCCAATTGTAGTGATGTGGATGATTGATTCCTCTTATAGGATGATTAGGTGTCCCCATAGGCTTTGATCTATATTAAAATGCTCTATGTCCATACTTTTTATAGTTGTATCAATGACCCTCAAATCTTGGTGTCCTCATGGTCCTGGTTTTGCAATCATGTGTTGAATGTCCTTGCTTTTTGCACTCGTGACAAAAATTTGTATTTGTAGGCTTATCATGCTGATGACTATTCTTGCTTCTACAAACATTAGAGGTATGTCCCTTTTTACCATAGAAATGACAAGTTGGTTTATTGTTCTTACGTTTGTTTCTTCTTTCTTCTTCAATCTTGGATGATTCTCCTTGTTTAGTGTTGATGTAGCCAAGTCCTAAAGTATCATTACTAGCCGTTGGTGATTTTAGCAATTGGTCAAAGTACTTGATGGCCTAATTGGGTTTGTTGTAACTTTTTCCTATTTCCTTTTCTCTCTTCAATTAATTCTTTAATTGTTCATTCTCCATCTTCAAGGTGGAGATCTCAATGTCGTTCATGTTTAGCTCATGATGAGCATTTATCATCTGTCTTAAGGTGTCTAGCTGCATGTTTAAGATCTTTTCAAATTCAATTGTCTTCTCTTCCAACCTATTGATGAGATTTCTCTTGTCATCTTCTATCATGGCCTTGTCTTTAATAGCTCTTTTCTTTTGTTAAGTCATTTCATAAAGCATTATGGCTTGTGATTCTTGTTCAAGCTTGAGTAATCTGATTTCTTTAGCTTGTGCTCTGTTTTTGTCCATTAATTCTATTATTGCTACATCAAATTCCTTGGAATCTCTATTGGAAAGCACTTGTGTGGTATCAATCTCCTTGTAGTTTATGTCATTTTCAGCTATGGCTATTTCCTTTCTTCTTTTCAAGGATTTTCTCAGTTCCTCCCTGGCTTCCTCTACTTTGTGTAGAGCTAGTTGCACATCAATCACTTGATTGTTAATGATCTTCATAAGTTTGAAGACTTCCATCTTCTGATCTTTTTCTCCAAGCTATTAGGGTTTTCCTTGTGAGAACCAGTGCTTTGATACCAATTGTTGGAATGTTCAAATGAGAAGAGTACTTCTGAAAGGGGGGAGGGGGAGGGTTTGTGAATCAGAAGTACCAAATTTTAACCTTCTTTTCTATCCTTATTAACACATGACTAAAAAATAAATTGCATGCATGTAAACATATAGAAGAACATAAAATCAATCGCATTCAATAACACATAACACCAGAATTTGTAACCCAGAAACCCTCCATCCATAAGAAGGTAAAATTGGGGTGGGGATGATACCCACAAAAATCACTACAGAAATCAATGTTCAACCACTTCTAATGGTCTGCCCTGTGAAAGGCTTGCCTTGTTAAAGGCTTTACACTATGTCAATAGTGACCTAGTTAAAGGGTTTACAAAAACTTACATGAAGTGTCACCTTGTTAAAGGATTTACAATAGGATTTTAAATCTACCTAATAAATATGATTTTCATTCACCTTCTTCATCTAATACAATGATGAGAAAGTATTAGAACATTTGACCTAATAGAGTGCAATCTTCAATTGCTAGGTTCAGGTACTAGATCTTCTCTCCTTGCTCTGATCCTTGCTTGATTTGATTTCTATGTGTTCCGTGTCCCTTGTTCTATTCTAACCAAATGGATGTGAAATTGATGCTCTGTTCCTCTATGTCTTTCCTTCTTCACACTAAAATTTTTGTATAATCTCCCCTTACACTGTTCTCATCTCACTATGCAATGGGTTATTGACCTCCTTTTAAAGAATGTGAAGACTTAGGGTTAGGTATGGATCTACGAACCATATTAAATCTCAAATTCCTGCTCAAATCCTTTGTTTTCACCTATTGGTTGCATGCTATCTCTAATTTTCTAATTGGGTGCATGTTTATTTCATAGGTAATTGTAAGGATTCTATCCTATCTTCTTATCCCTTCATGAGTCATGTAAAAACTATTTTACATCTTAGTTTGTGATGGCACAAACTGTCATGCTGATCCTGAGTTACTCGATGCTCATTCATTATTGATGCTCGACATGAACTAATTCTTGGATTGCTCAGCATCTATATATTTTGCATTGCTTGGCATCTAAACATTTTTGGATTACTTGGAACATAAACTTTCCTAGTTTTCTTGGTACATGTATGTTTTGTATTGCTCGACACCAACTGTAGCTCTGCACTTATTAAAATTTTGGCTCGACATCCATTGTGTACTTGGCATATATAGTGAAATTGGTTAAGTGTGTTGACACTCTATTGTCAAGACTATTCTTTTGACCAAAATAAGATATGAAAGATCAACACATAACACAATGATTTATGTGGAAACCCAATTTGGGAAAAACCACTAGTATCATACTACTCCTTTTTCATGCTTCTCAAGTGATGCCCTATTAAAGGCTACAAAACACACTGTTAAATGTGACCCAATTAAGGGATTTTAACCACCCTATTAGAAGTGGGCCTAGTTAAAGGACTTTAGAACATTCACTTGGAATGTCACCCTATTAAAAGATTTCTCAATGGTGGTTAGACTAACCTAAGTCCATAGTATTTTTCCCTAACTGATATAGTTGCTAAAGAGTAACAATAAGGGCTTTTGATCTGATATAATTCACAACATAGCTTGCAGATTTCATATCTCAATTCAGTTCAAAAATTTTCCTAGCTTTAAATCTCTATAGCTCTGACAACTTGTCCTCCTTTTCAAGCTTTGTCTCCTCAAGTCTCCATGCTTGTTGTGCCAATGAAATGACCTCTGTGATCACCTATCAAAGCAAAGTCTATGTACTTTGTTCTTCCCTCTCGATGCCTTCTCCTTGACACCACACACACTTTCCAATCTCTCTTTGCTTCTTGACTTGTAACTCCTTAAGTAGGAGTTTGCAATATTATCATGCCCATTTTTTTCTTTTCTTGCAGAAGACACACACATACACAATATTTTCTTTTCTTGAACAAGACACACACAATAATAATATTCTATTTTATTTCCTAGAAATAGCTTAAGAAATATTAAAACTAAAATATATTTACAATATTGAAAAAGTCCTTTCAATTATTACAATCACTTTTGAATCATTAGATCGATTTACAATTTACAAGAAGATCTACTTCTAACCTTTTACAAAATATAACTTTTACAAATTTCCAATGTAAAACATCTTCAAATCTCCAAAAGAAAGTGAAAAAATCTTCCAAGCTTTTCTTCACACACATGCATTTAGAAAACATGTACAAAACAACCCTATAAACCATGGAGAGCTCACCTCCCAACCTATGTCTCTGAGAGACCACCCACCGAGCTTGGAGAACCAAGACCAATTGGATAATAATCAAACACACACATATAAATCAATAATACAAGATACAACATTTAACACCCTTTTTGAGCTTACATAGTAGGTTACCAGAGGAACCAATAGAATGGGTGAAGGTGTGCCTAAAACCTCAAGGAGAGGCCAAGTATAGAAAAACCAAATCTACCTTTGCAAGGCATAAAAAATACATATCAACTCTCACAAAAATTCTCCCCTTATCTCCCCCAAAATGCATAACAAAGTACTGGCACATGCTCTACTTATCACCCCTAAAGTGCATAACAAAGTATTGGCACATGCATCCCATACTATATGCTTATCCCTCTTCCTTCCAAGGAAGAGACTTTGCACTTAGAGGATAGGCCCAACTAACCCTTTCACCCTAAAGGCCACTTCTTCACTCCCAAGCATGAGTGATGTCCTTCCACACCCATAACATCACACTCTCAAAAATCAAATTTAACTAAGGCAATAGAAAATTCATCCACATCCAACAATACAATAGGGACAATGAACAACACACATATGCATCTGTAGAAAAATTTATACATTTTATATTCAGACAAATAATGCAACACATAATTTTCAAAACATGGCAAAACCTCCAACTTTTCTCCAAGCTATGGTAAATAACCCAATTTGAGAAGAGCCATCTATCCTTCTTTCAATCCAATCTCCAAAACTAAAAATCTCTAAAACTAGAGAGTGGGTGAAATGACAACCTCTTTTCCAATTTCCCTCTAAAAGAAGAACATTCCTAATTTTTCTCCATCATAAAAGTGAACAACGACTCCACCTCCTCCTAAGTTTCCCTATTTTGTTGGAATTATTAACTCACTAGAGATAAGGTAGGAATTTGGGTAAGACTTCTTCCATTTTCGCAATACTTAAGAAATGGGATTTTACAAGTGTTAGAAAAGAGATTTTAACTCTAGTAAAGGAAAAATTAAAGCTATACCACATAGTACTAACATGTAGGTAACTTAATTTCACTGAAAGAACACTCTAAGACTCAAACAAAACCCTCTAAAGTCACCCTAAACTTGAAATCCGAAATATAATTTAATTAAAACCTTCATAAGATATTCTATGCAAGGGGATGAAAATTTAAACATTTCTAACTGGTTAGGAATAAGGTTGGGTGTCTTTTGCCAATGACTCAACTTGACTTGCCACTTAAACACACAACAACACAAGTGTCAAGTGACACTATAGTATACATTTAACATTATGAGTGGCAAATCAATTTTCACAAAAAGGAATCTAATCTAAGTTATCCATTCACATTATGTTCACAAAGTGAAATACTTAACAACAAGGTTAAGATCTCTTCATTAAATCTAACCTTGGCAATCTCAATTAATACAAAGGTATAGTCTTGGTTCTCCATTTTACCATGGTTATTTCCTGCACATTGAAAACACATATCAGTAGTCCAAGATAAATAAAACATATGCATATATATAAATTCTTAATCAATTCTATATTCACAATTGAATCAAAACATAAGGCATTTCTTAATTGAACAACACTTTTACATTTCTAACCTTTATGCATATATAATACTACCATTATCAAACTAAACATGATATGACTCTTTTGTAGCATTTTGTGATTTTCATTAATATATATATAATCCATCTAACATTTATATTCAAACATGATTTCCTATTCATAAATAAAATAACCAACCAAGTATATGAATGTAACTAATCATCAAACATCATAAATAAGTTCTAACATCATAAATGATTACCATAAAATAAAGTGTCCCATAGTATCAAATAGTCTGAGTAACAATCTAAAATAGTCCAACAATCTAAAATAGTCCAACATATAACAAGGTCTCAAAATGTAAAGTATCTACAATGTAAAATATAAAGTGTCTAAAATGCAAATAAACTGCTATGATATGCTATGATGGGCCAAGTTGAGGCCTCACATCCTCCCCCCCAGGCATGAAGCTCCTCCTAGAGTTCATCAAAGAGGTATGGGTACTGAGCTCCCAAAAAAAAAAAAAAGGCATACTCATGCTAAACCTATTATCTATTCATAAAAGTCCTTTATCTATAACATACTAGGTTAACCTATAATCCTACACTAATCTTATGCAGTGATTTGATTTTGACTTGCAATAGTCAAAGGAGGCTAGTTGTTCCTTCTAAAATATAGAAGAGGGCGAGTACATATAGCTCCACTAAAATTTTACACCCTAAAGCTCTAATTCCTACCTAATTTATCAAGAACCCCTTTCTAGTCTGGCCATTCACAAGTTACTTTGCCAACATAATTTGCATGAAAATGTCTCATAACGAAATTAAAACTAAAGATAAAATAATCAATTTAGAATTATTAAACAAAAGAAAATCAAGAGTGGTCACACTATTAAATTTTTAATCAAGAAGAAGTAAAAAATAAATAAATAAATAAAAACATGTCCTAGAGGAAAGATAGGACCATCATCAAAAAATTGGCTAAATAGTCCAACATCACATTTTACATTGTTGACACAAAAGAGGGAGAAAATAAAACAATAATTTGTAACGTGGAAGAAAATACAATAAATCACACTGATTTCATAATTTACATCATGATCACAATGCAACCATACCAGGGTCACTAATGGAAAAAAGGAATTTATTTGACTCCTGGCTACAATTGCACTTAATAGAGGACTTCATATGAACTCAACTGGTGCACCACATGTCAACAATACAACTATCTTCTTGACCTCATCCAAGGCTAGGGTTTTCTACAGTAAGGGGTGTGTTGAACTAGTAAACCCAAATTAGTGTCCCAATGCGAGGATAGATATAGGACAAGTGCCTTAAAAACTCTTACTATCACATGAGGTCTTATCTTTGATACCAATTCAAGTATATAATAAGATTAATATGCAGGGATTTATGGACAATATCAATGTAGTGTAAGTCAAAGTTATAAGAAAACATCCCCTATCATTACTCCATATCTCTAAAAAGGTTACTAGAATCCTATATACAAGAAGGTCTTCTCCAACTCTTTTATTAATTTATAGTTATCTAACCCATGTTATGTTGTAGTTTATTGAAATGATTTAAATGCTCAAATGTTTAAATCTACATTTCAAAGAATAGATTACTATGTCTCGTTCACAAAATATTCTAACTTGGTTTTCTTAACCATTTGAAATAAGAGTTTACGTTCAAAGGCAAAACTCTCACCTCACCTATTTCCTATAATACATAATCCATTTAATACTAATTACCATTAGTAGATTTACTCTAGATTTACATCTGTTACTTAAATATTTATTTATAAATTAAAGAATGTAAAATTTTGGTTAATCATAATTTTCATCAAAATATTTCTTAATTAATAATCTTTATAAGTCTTATTTTATTACATTAAATATTCAATAAATGATATTTTTAAACTATACATCTATAAGATGACATTTAATAAAGTTATAGTATTATTAATAGAGAAATTAGAGATCAACATCAATTTTAAGTCATAATTTTACTTCAAATCATACATATTTTGAATATTGCTCTCTCATCCTGATGATGGATCATGTAGTGTGATTCGAAATGTTGATGGTAAAAATCTCCACACAATCTAATCCAGAAACTGATTTACATAACTATGATGGATTGTGGAAATCTAATCGCATTAATTAATAATTCTAGTTTGGTATTAATGTCAAATTAAATTAATAATAGTCTACTACTTAACATTAAATAATTTACTTCAATTTTACCTATAAGCATTGCCCAATAGTTTACTCTTCATCATATTTGCATATACTTTTCTAATTCTCACATATCATCTTCTAATCTTTTTCTCCTTACTCGCTATTACCATCTTTTATACTATATCATTTGTATTACATCAATGTGTAATCTTAATTACCTTTTGTATACTAACATCCATTATTATCTTTATACCTCATTATCATGTAACTCATGTACTTTATACTACATAGTTTTATCTTTCAACACACTCAATTTCATACATCTTAACACTTTACTTCTTACACACACTTGCACACATTGTATGTAACTATCCTATACCCTTTGTACTCCACAACTACTCATATTATATATTTGCTTAATATTTGTATTTTTTAATATACACACTAATTGTATTATTCTTATCTATTATATACATACCTCACAATGATTATGTAATACTTCTCTTATCTTTCTCTTTTTAACTTTTTCCCAATACATCTATGATTTCATTCTTCCCCCTAATGCCATATAATGTACTATCCTTTAATGAACATTATGTGTTTTGTTTCTACTCATGCATTTATCATCCATTTTTTCTTATTCTCTCTTTTCTAATTCACTACAATTTCTTTACCAATTTCTTTATATTCTATACCATTTATTATCTATTCATTTAACCTATATGTTCTTTTATATTTATTCCTTTATACTTTCGTTGCTTTCTATCCACTTAACATCTCTTCAACGCGCACTATTCTATATACTTAATTTGATTATGTCATACACCTCCTTTTATTCTTGTACTTCCATTACTTTACATTACTCCACATCTTATGTTTCTTTCCTATTTATATGCCTTGCAACTACTCACTCATTCCTTTCTCATACTCCAATAGTTATGGTATGCTCTCGAGAAGGAAAATAGAAATCTCATGTCACTCAAAAAGGGGTAGCAAAGACATAAAAGGTCCATGTATGTCCAGCTATGTGCATTGCTAGTCTTTATATGCACCATGGTACTGCCTAAGTCGTCCCCTTATTTCTTAGTAAACTTGAGGTGAGCGTAGTTGCCATGAACGAACGCACCTTTCCATTTGACTACTTCTTCTGACTCAACCATGCCCACAAACTTGGAAGAAAATCCATGATTCTATCAGAAGTATTCAACACCAGCCATGATACCTATTGCACATCCACTCAGAGCTGCCAGATACACAATTCCAATCACAAGCAAAATTTTGCTCATTTTTTCAGACGCCAGTGTAGAACCTCTAGCACCATTTACAAAGGGAACAGCTTAAACATCACACACTAAGCTTAACTCCTAGATCAAAAGTGTTAAATAGTCAAATTTGGCGTTTTTTTACCAAGCTTAATTCTTCCCTTTGTGTGTGATAAAGTAATCATTGCAAGTCTTATTTTGAGGTTGAATTGAAGTTCTTCAAGTCCTATGTGCACGTCTATTGGAGGAGATTGATTGATGGCGCTCGAGGAGATTTGTTACCAGCATGGATTATAATGGGACCCATGCCATTATCTGAGTTGATCCTTGCCACAACTAGTTGACTTTTCCTAATTTGGGGTGGATCAGGTGATGATTGCATAGTTCTATCTTAAGAGGTAAGAGGTGGAAATTTGGGATATCAGCTGCTTCATTCACATGTAGCAAAGGGGTGCATACAAGAAGATCACGGGGAATGAAAGAAATATTGCAATGTTGGTATTAGCAGCAAGGATTGTTGTATTTCTAGTTGGAAGCTCTGTTTCTGTGCAAAATTGCAGGTGTTAAAACTTCTATCATTGCAACAGCAAAATAATGATGTAGTTCATTGGTGCTACTTTTTCTTAGATTCAGGACAAGATGGTGATGGTTCGGACATCGAGGAATCATCGGAGGGAGGTTCTTCAAGTGAGAGTGGCAGCATCGCTAAGGGCCCGTTTGGCGAGCGGAATACAAGTGGAATAGGCATATGTAAATTTCAAAAATTTTGAATTCCTCATTTCAATGCACCAAAATGGAATTGGAATACTCAAAAATGGGGTTTTGCAATTCTACCAAAATAGGTGTTATTGGAATACGTATTCCTATTCCATTTTTTATTATTTTAGAAAACATAAATTTTGAGGTCCGCAAATTCCCATCAAATATTGGCTGAACCAAATGGAGAATAGGAATATGTAGCCCCATTTTTTATTCCAAAATACATATTCTAGAATACGTATTCCTATTCTCGTAGCCAAACGGGCCCTAAGGGAGAGACTACAAAATTCAGCTTTACACCTGCCAATCGCATTTGTTATAATGCCAGTTCTGTGTGAAATTTAAGGAGAATTGGGTGTTGGAGGGGCAATTCAAATGGTGTGAAGACTGATGTACAAAATCAATCTTGGCTTTCAAATCCATAACAACACTTTTATGGCATTAATTGCGCTTGAACTGAAGTCAAAACTGACTCACGTTATGAAAAGATCAAATGAAATAAAATTCTATCATCATCCTACTCTAGATTCTCAAATGAATAACTACCACCAAAAATCTCTGGAAGAAACCGCCATCAGCTTACTTACATCAAGATTGAATGATCAAACAAAAATAATTTGAATTCGTCAAATTGTCCACGCGGCGATGATAAATATAGGATTTAAACAACTGGGATCCATGCCTAGCTAAAATATTAATTCTAGGCAGTACTATCGGGTTAACAATCGGCTAAAACCTAAAAATTCTCAGAGAAGACTCTGTGCATGTAATCTTCTCAGTGATTTTACTATGAGATCAAAGTCAACTATAGGCATCGATGGACTGAGCTGATTAGATGTTCGAATGGATGAGAATGGATGGTAGGAATGGGTTAGACTGGATCAACATAATGGCGTTGAATGAATAGCAAGAATGTAATGGATCAAAGATGATTGAGGTTGATGCACTGAGCTTATAACAGTCTACTACTTTAGTATTTTGTTGGTTAATCCAGCATCTAGGGTGAATTTTAGTGAATGTCTTTATATACAACATAGCACACAAATCAAATCAAATTTGCATTAGGCTGACTTAAGAATTTACAATGTCTTGTGAGAGGCTGATTCTGCACTCAAAGGATAGGCCCAACTAACCCCTTCACCCTCAAGGCCACTTCTTCCCTCCCAAGGGTGAGTAATGTCATTCCACACCCATAACATCATACTCTCAAAAATCAAATGAAAATAAGGCTATAGAAAAATCATCCACATCTAGCAATACATCAGGGACAATGAATAACACACATATGCATCTATAGAAAAATTTACACATTTTATATTCAGACAAATAATGCAACACATAATTTCCAAAACATGGAAAAAGCTCCAACCTTTCTCCAAGATATGGTAAATGACCCAATTTGAGAAGAGCCCTCTATCCTTCCCTCAATCCAATCTCCAAAACTGAAAATATCTAAAACTAGAGTGGGTGAAATGACAACCTCTTTTCCAATTTCCCTCTAAAAGAAGAACATTCCTAATTTTTCTCCATCATAAAAGGGAACAACCACTTCAACTCCTCCTAAGTTTCTCTATTTGGTTGAAATTATTAACTCACTAGAGATAAGATAGGAATTTGGGTAAGACTTCTTCCATTTTCGAAATATTTAAGAAATGAGATTTTACAAGTGTTAGAAAAGAGATTTTAACTCTAGTAAAGCCAAAATTAAAGCCCTAACATATAGTACTAACATGTAGGTAACTTAATTTCACTAAAAGAACACTCTAAAACTCAAGCAAAGCCCTCTAAAGTCACCCTAAACTTGAAATCCGAAATTTAATTTAATTAAAAACTTCATAAGATATTTTATGCAAGGGGATGAAAACTTAAACATTTCTAACTGGTTAGGAATAAGGTTGGGTGTCTTTTGCCAATGACTCAACTTGACTTGCCACTTAAACACACAACAACACAAGTGTCAAGTGACACTATAATATACATTTAATATTATGAGTGGCAAATCAAATTTCACAAAAAAGAATCTAATCTAAGACATCCATTCACATTACATTCACAAAGTGAAATACTTAACAATGAGGTTAAGATCTCTTCATTATATCTAACCTTGGCAATCTCAATTAATACAAAGGTATAGTCTTGGTTCTCCGTTTTACCATGTTTATTTCCTGCACACTCAAAACACATATCAGTAGTCTAAGATAAATAAAACATATGCATATATATAAATCCTTAATCAATTCTATATTCATAATTGAATCAAAATATAATGCATTTCTCAATTGAATAACACTTTTCCATTTCTAACCTTTGTGCATATATAATACTATCAATATCAAACTAAACATGATATGACTCTTTTGCAACATTTCATATATATATATATATATATATATATATATATATATATATATATATATATATATATATATATATAATGCATCTAACATTTATATTCAAACATAATTTCCTAATATAACTCACAACATAACTTGCAAATTTTAGATCTCAATTTAGTTCAAAAATTTGCCTGGCTTTCAATCTCTGCAACTCTGACAACTTGTCCTCCTTTTCAAGCTTTGTATCCTTGAGTCTCCATGCTTTTTGTGCCAATGAAATCACTTCTGTGATCACGTATTGAAGTAGAGTCTCTGTACTCTATTCTTCCCTCTCGATGCCTTTTCCTTAACACCACACACTCTTTCCAATCTCTATTTGCTTCTTGACGTGTAACTCCTTAAGTAGGAGTTTGGAATACTTTTCCCACTCTTAGTTTGGGTCTGAATGTATTAGGTAAGATATGATGTATCTTCCCCTTATCTTGTTTCTTCTAGAAACATCATGTGGATTTCACCTGTATTTTCTTAAAAATAGTTAACCTAGAATTTTGCACCACTAGCTGAACATCTTTATCTTCCATCTAGTTCACAAAATTCAAGGTAACAAAATTATCAAATCAGATCTTGCAAATCTTTGACTTTTCAAATAATGTAGTAGCTTGGCACTATTGACTTTCTGATGCTTGACACATACTGTGTTACTCAGTACTTATTGTAGATTCACTTGGCATCAACTAAGTTTTACTGATGCTTGACACCTATTACATTTTGTCTGGCTTGGCACTTGAATTTTCTCAGCACACACTAGATTTTGCATTTGCTCAACACTTACTAATAATATACTCAAAATGAACTAACTTGCTTGACACCCACTGATGAATTTAGTCAATCTTTGTACATAAATTTTTTTTTAACTTATTCTTTGTAAATTGTATTATCAATATATCATTTTACCATTTTCTTAACTAATCCTTGTACTTCATTACAAAATCATAACTCAACCTTTCCCTTAGGTGCTTTTGTAACATCGTATTGATTAAATCCTCTTCATCAATCAACTAAGTGATAGTACTTGGATCTTATAAGTAATTGTCATTCTAGCAAATAGTAGGTTTTCCATCAATGACAAAACAATGATTGAAGACATTCAACAATCTCCCTTCTTCAATAACGATATTTTCGATCAGACTTCAATAGAAGAACCCTTTGGAAGAGAGAATAAGCAAGATACTGGAGTTTAGAAGATAATTACTATATTATTGTTATATATCTTTGCAAATGAGAAATATCTAAGTATATGCAGTCAATGATATAGACACTAAGATATATGATAGTAGTGATATTTTATATTTTTGTTCAGATTGTGTAGGTATCTAAAAATAATATGAGTTGATTGTGTTCATATTGTAAAATCTTTTTGAAGAAATATTAAGTTCAAACTTTAGATATTAGGAGTATAGTACTTCAAAGAAAAAGAATTGATTTAAATGCAAGTTTATGGGTGTCATTGATAAGAGATAAAGAAAAAGGGGCCTATTGCCAAGCAAGGTGTTATAGTAAGGTTATAGATGTGTTAGAGATTACAAATTGAAGTATGATTTATAGTTAGTTTGTACTGTAAAATCTAAGAGTTATAATGAATGATTTTTAAAATCTAAGAATATCATTGTTAATCCTGAAGGTGAGTTTATTTTGACTAATTCCCATCATTCATGTTGTTGAGAGAAATGTTTTGTATTACATCCACAAATCATATTGGTGATTCCTTAGGGTTTGTGCCCAGAACATGGTTTTTTCCCTACTTGCATCAGCAAGAGTGCCTTATACATATATGGGGTCTGCAACATTCCTTCTTTACTAGGGTTCATATCTAGATCCTATTGTTCCGTGAAAGAAACAACATATTATGGAGAAAAGTAATAAGAAGGACCTATTGAATTGAAGTGGTATAAGTTGAACCCCTATATATCCCAGTTGCTCAAGTCAAAGAATACCCCTACTATTTATTGAAAATCATTCCAATTGATTGACATGAATAAACTTTTGACCAATAGAGGGGAAGAAACTTCATACATCTTGAGTTGTGCAGATTATCTCATTTTCTAGTGGATCATTTGTTCCCGATTATGGTCTCGACCTTCCATTTGGGCTTGCAAATAGCATGAATCATGAAGTACTAATTTCCTTGTAGATAATGTGACAAATGGGATGAATACACTTAAGGAAATTATTTTCTAAAAACCCTTGCCTTCAATGACACTATAAAAATGTTCATGAAGTCTCCCTCCTATGCACCCACACTTTTCCATATGAATAAATGAAGTTTTATTTTTCTTTTCTTTTTTGTTTACATCCCTAAAAACTTTGAAATTTTGACATTAAACTTAACTATCATTAAAATTTAGATGTTATCAGCATCATATTTTTAAAAAAAGAACAATTTGACAACCTAAATTGGCCTACCATCAAAAATTTTGGTCAAGAATGACCCCCAAATGTACTAGTGATATTAGGGAGGGAAATTTTTGAAGATTTTTAAAGGAAGGATTTCCATTTAAAGATTGCTTTCATCAGGAAAAATGATTACTCATAATATTCTATAAACCCTATGTAAAGAGAAAGCTCTCTACAAACCCTAACAAAAGTAAATAAAGAAATTTATAAGTTTCTCTATTGTACTAAGAAACCATTCCTTCTAAAGACCCCATGATATATTAGGGGTACTTGTACATCCTAGAACAAAACTAGTCTCCCAGACTATATTGGGGGTTCTATTATCCATTCTTTTTCCCTCGCTGCCTACGCTTTGAACAAGGAAAAAGAATACAGTAAAAATAATTTTGATATATAAGATAAGACATTTTACTTTTTCTTATCCTTTTTTTTTTTAAAACTCTCTATCTTAAAATGTGGACATAGCACTTTGTCCTCACTCAAATTACCTATCAAATAAGAAATTAAATAATTATTTCTATTGATTTCAAAATTTGTACATCTTTTTAGTCCAAATTCTTAGGTTGTTGTCATATATTTTATTGAACCTATTTGAAAATCTTTTAGTTTCTACTTTTTTCTTTCATATAAATTATTTTTATGTATCCTCTTTTACCCTATAGGTCTATAGGATCATGTTGCATGATATCAATGTATTGTTCCCACAATTGATATTAACAAGAAATAAGAAGGACTTGTTGAATAGATGTTAGAATAAAATAATAATGAGTCTAAATATACTATTGGGTAAGTGCAAGTAGGAAGTGCCTCTCCCTTCTCTTCAGTCTGCTCAATAAAATTTGGACTTATACGACCAATGCTTTTGTATAGAATTAGGTGCATGAGCATTAAATAATGGTGAAATTTTAAATTTCTCATTTCCCTTGTTGTGCACCTATGATATCAATGTGAAAAAATTTGATGATTTTCTTGACATAATCATATCCCACTCTAGTGTACATATATCAAATGTGTATAGCCATTATATATGTAGGAACAATGACATTCATAGTCTCATAAACTCCTAAGACCTTGTTTAGACCAAATAATGTCTTTTGAAAATATCCACATAAGTATTCGAGTGGCATGATTTTATCAAATTTATTTTGAATCTCTCCCAAACATTTATTTCTCATAGGAATATGATGCCTCATAATCCTACAAATGAAGAAACTCTTTTGTGCTTGGAAAGTTTCCTCAAACTTCTCCAAATTAATTTCTACACCCATTGGTGCCTCAAGACCAAATGCTTTGATAAATGACTCTCTATATAATGTGAATAGAAAACTCCTATCCCATTTATGAAATGATTAGGTGACAGCATTATAATCCTTGATCAAGGCCTTTACCAAATCTACATCAACATTTAAACTTCTAGTATATTTAACTTACCCAAATTCTTGTACTAGAGATTAGAAGTGAGAGGGTTCTTCAACTTGTTATCATTAAAGAACCAAAGGAGTTCACCTCCATTTAAGTTAGCAACTATAACATCTCTACAAAAAATATATGGGTCCCTTATGTCATGTGCATTTGGAAACTATGCATTAGGAGAGCTGGAAAAAAGTGCTAACCATTCTTCAGAAAAAAGTCTTGGATTTTTAACTTAGGTTTGAGCTAGACTTATTGGAACTTCTTCAATTTCTACCTCTACAATTAGTCCACCTTCTTGTATTTCCAATTCTTAATTAACAATGAACTTGACAAGAGTCTTTGAATTCTTTTCCTTGCAAATTTTTTGGCCCTAAAAGTGTTGCAATAGATTTTGTTATGAACAATTTAATAGCTTTCATGAGTTAGAAACAATATTAATGGTATCAAAGCTATGCATGGATGTATTCCTTAAAATTATTAGAATAATACCTTTACTTATACTTTGTGGTGTTTATATAGCTTCATCATCAATTCATCTTTTGTTAGCATGGTGCTAGGTCATTTGTTCAGACCCTAGTTTACTTTTCTTTACAACTATTACATGAATTTTAACTACAAGTTGTAGTGCTACACTTCAAAAATTACTATACCTTAGTTTCAGTCTTGCATCTATTTATCTCAAATTTCCTTTTGATCTCTGCAAAGTTTCACTCTTCTCCTTTTATATTCATCACTACTTCACAACTAGAGTTTAACTATGACCCTTAACTATAGCAATATAGCATAGATTGCCAACCGTTACTATTTTTAGCTTGGTTGGAGCTTCATAACATTGAATCTTACTATCCTTCATAACCATATAAAGTCATGTTGTTCAGTTAATCTCTACTTCAACACTATTTTTTGTAAAACATATGAGGAAGCCACAAATATGAGATTGATAGTTTTTCTTCATAGTGTAGCATCACCACCTCATGCCCTAACCATGGAACTTAGCTTGCAAAGTCACGCTCAACCTTACATTGTGAAATCACAAATCTATTTCTCTATTGAACTTTACACTTGGAAATTTGCATTGAACACTTTTTAAACCTTCATTGTGATATCAAGATAGTGTTAGTGAACAGATTGTTCTCTAAGAAAATACATGCAAATATAACTCTAAATGCCCAAGTAAGAAGACTAATCAACACTAACAGTTGGGTCACTTCATTATTGAAAGAGTGTAAGAGACCTCTGAATTTATCTAGATACAACTCCTCGTATATGATTTATAATAAATTTGAATATAGATGCTTTTAACCAGAAAGTTAAAAAGGTTTACAAACACCTACCTATAAACACAAAGTAGATATGAAAAGCTAAATGACTATAAGAATATAAATAGAAAATGACACAAAGTCCATTTGCATGCTACATTACAAAGAGAAAGAAAGTTTGAGAAAGCAAAGAATCAGAGCTTTAAAGATGCTTTGAAATCAAATTTATTCAAAAAACCATGATATTGAATGCATTTAGAGAAAACTAAAAGTTACACAAAGATAATGATCAGCAGAAAGAAAATTTGCACAAATTCAAAGTTTTGGTATGCAATTGTCTCTCGAGTCTCCCTTCTCTAAAAATGCAAAAGACAACAAAGATCTCATTACATTTTGCATCAAAATCATAGTCTAAAAAGAAAACATAAATTTCCTCCCCTATATTACATTCAAAATCAAAATATCCCCTCTTTTCCAACACACAGTTTTAGAAAAATAAACAAAAGCTCTGCTCCCTCTCTCCCAGAAGAATTGAAGAATCTGGAAAAGAACTCTTCCCTCCTACTGTAGCACCAAGTTTTTTATTAGGAAAGGAAAAAGTGGAACCCCTTCTGTGTTCACTCTTCTGCCATCAATAGTCACAAGAAAATACATGTTCAGTTTTATAACTAAATCTTGAGGCCATTTATCTTATGCTTATTTGTCTTTTGATTTTTGTGACATCTCTCTTCCTCATGACTTTTTCTTTATTATAACATTGCCCTCCATAATATCAATTTTTTTTTAGCTTCAAGAATAACTGATTATGCACATCTCACCTTGAGAAATGTCAAGAAGGTGTTTATAAAAATATCCAATGTTTAATGAATTATCATAACATTGTTTTAGTTTATGAAACTTTTTCTCTTAACTGACACATGTTTAATGACC
Organism: Cupressus sempervirens; assembly: GCA_028749045.1. NCBI lineage: Eukaryota > Viridiplantae > Streptophyta > Pinopsida > Cupressales > Cupressaceae > Cupressus > Cupressus sempervirens. The sequence goes on from CM053784.1 coordinate 295,966,064, forward strand.
CTTCTACCTTGATTAACAAATCCCAATTGAATAACCTTTGTAACTAGTGAATTTACACCTCAAGATCTATATTTCAAAAAATTTTTTGAATTCAAAATTGGATTTTTTTGCTTTGTCTAAGAAACCTGAAATTATGCTCTGCTTTTAGGCAGTTAACATTCTCAGCTTTTTTTGAATCAGAGGGACTTGAGCACAACAATGTTTTTTTATCAACAGTTTAGAAAAATTAATATTTTGGACTATTGATGGAATGTTTTGATATCGTATCCATGAGCTCATATAAACTCCAAAAGTTGTGCTAATAGTCAGTTGAGCAGTTTGTGTTTTGTTTTTCCATCTTTAAAAGGCAACGAGCTTTTAAACATCAATTATTGAAGAGATCCCACTCTTTGAAAAGGATGACTTTCTATTTTTATTTTAACACCTGTGCCATTCTTCAAAAGACCTGAACTTCCCAAATTATAAGGTTGAGTGTAGTAACAGTATTCTACCAAACAATTCATTTATGCTCTTTGTATTGGTGGCTTATATGTACACTGCATCCAAGAGTTTTGAGTTTGAATTGGTATAGGATGATGCACTGGGTGTTTTCCATCTTCTTTCACCTCTTTATTTAAACCAAAAAGGGTGTGGGTTCAATGTCTTCCAGAGATATTTGGCACATATTCTCCATTTCTGAACACAAGTTCCTCTATTGTGAGATCATGCTCCAATTGTCACCAATGGAGAGTAAGATTTCAATGGTGATAAGTGGCTTTCATACATTTATCTACCTCAACTATTATTGGGTTTTCTATGTGTCTCCATCTTTTAGGCAAGACACCAATTAAGAGGCACTTCCTGGCTCGGGTTTAGTGATCTTTGTTTGATTTGGGTAGACATACTACATACAAGGGCTGCTCTGTGTTTTTGAGCACCATTTTTAGCCATGGAAACACATTGTCGCATGGAAACTTGACTTCATTATCCATTGCCCATAAGCATTTCATTGGATACTTCATATGTGTTCTCCACATTTCTTCATGATGGAACCCGATTATCTCATCCTATTAGGGGCTTGTGGTTATTTTGAAATGTTCAAGCATATTATCATATTAATTATGTATCATTGGCATGTGGATATATATATATATATATATATATATATATATATAGGTGTGAGGAGTCCCCTTTATACTAAGTCATTTTCATATCTTAATGCCATCATTCCTCTATTACAAACTCGATACCAAGCACACTCAACAACAATTTGTTACACAATTCATGTGTTTTACTGATGTCGACCTCTATATTGGGTTTGGGATGATTTACTTGTTTTGTAGAAACATAAAGCAACTTCATTGCATGGCAAAGGATAGTTCTCAAAACTGAGAGCATACTTTATTGGACATAAGATCAACTCTAAAATTTGAGGTCTATAATACAAGACACATGAGATGAAAACATTCAATCAAGTGATTGATCGGTAACCTCGATGTGTATCCAATCATATAATTTGGATGAGATTCCCTTCCATATCAGATTGCTAAGATATCAACCATATCATTACATGGCCTCAATTTGGGACTTTAGAATCAAGGAAACTATGCATGTGAACTATGAATCTAAACCTTGTTTGCAACTAAACCCATCAGACTAGATCTTAACAATCTTGATTTGCACTTTTTTACTTTCTTGAAACCATTAAACTGATAGAACCTGAACTTGAATTATGAACCAAGAAAGGATTCTAAACTTGAATCAAGAAATCTGCATTTCAAACAATAAATTTTGAACTTTGCTTGAATTGAACCTACAAGATGCTTGTATGAACCATTAAACCACTTCAAACTACTTTGAACTACTTTGAACTACTTTGAACCTTAGTTCAAAGTAGTTCATAAACATAAATTAATTTTTTTTAAAAAACCCTATCCATAGTGGGCACTAATAGATAGTTAAGAGACTAAGCCATTTTAGAGTGGAGATGTTATGTTACCATTTTACATTGTTTATCATGACATCACAACATTTAGCTTTAACTATGGAGTCCGACTGGTGATGTTGCACTCAATATATCTTAGAACTAATCGTAACTTCACAAATTAAAACTTTAACCATGCACATAATATTGTGAAGACACATGATCACCAAGAAGAATGACCCACATGATCCGGTGAGTATTATTTTTCACTATCGATCTTCCATTTTCCCTTAATCCAATTCATCCACATGGAAACATGTCCATTCATAACTAACCCTTTGAAGTTGCACATAATGGCTTTCTAGCACTTCAAAACATAAATTTCCATTAGTTGAACAAATTGTAGAGATCTAGCACTCAATGCATTTCATAGACCATTGCAATCTCACAACTTAAATACACACTATGGGATTAACCACATTGATGTTAATCTTAACTACTACTATTCATGTCACCAATTTGTAGCTACATTATATATTTTACACTTAACTATGGAGATTTCATGACATCATAAAAACATAATGAATCACAATATTGCTACCTTGACATCACTATTAGAAAAATTGTTTCGATGTGGCACTCCTGGTCTAATTTTCTCTAGTTGTAAATTTGTAACCTTGAATGTGACTATCTAAAAGAGGCTAGATATGTTATGACTAAATTCTAATCACTATTTGCAACTTTAAATTTATAGGACCAAATATACCTTGCAAAGTCATGCAATACTTCATATCACTAGATCACAATGATAGTTTTAAGCTTTAAAAGGAGACTAGAGATGTTTCAACCAAAAGGACATCGCTACTTAATGACCTAGAAAATTAAAAACCCTACACCTCTTGCAAAGTCATGAACTATGGAAAAGAAAATGTTAAGGCCTAGGTCAGAAAAATAAAACAGTTGAGGATTAATATGAGACATAAGAAAGACCTAGGGTTTTAAAGTTAGGGTAAAACATGACAAAACTCAAATAAATTAAACCCTTCTTTAGGAAAAGAAAACTGACTATGAGAAACATAAAAAAAAAATTAGCCAATAAAAAAATAGGGCTAAAAGTGCCAACACAAGAACAAAAAGTACAAGAGGAAGTAGATAAGGAGAATAAATAAGAAAAAACTCTCACACAATCTTCCCCAGAAATCATTTCAATATTCATGGATTGTGGAAATCTGTTTGCTTTAAGAAACATAGCCTTAAAAGGTAAAAAGTTAAATAGGACATAAGTAAGAAGAAGTGTTTAACACCTAATAAACTCTAAAATAGAGTGTGGGAAAATATACCCTACAAGAAATAAAAATAATAATTGATTTGTTTGCAATGAGTCCAATGGAGATGATGAAAATGGTAATCATCATTATTTCTAAATCTAAGAGAGACTAGAAGAAGAATCATAATTTTTTGAATCATCCAAATATATCCATTTTGGCCTTGTACCAAATATGAATTATGATAACAATGCAACATCTATTGAATTTAGTTTTTAGTTGGTATCTATAATATGTGAATAATAAAAAGTTATTAAAGATGCTTTTACAATTTATAGTGCTAAAAGGGAATATAAGAAGAAATAAGCTCATTATTTAGTTTAGAAGATAGTGATGAAGAAAGGAACATTTCTCATTGGAGTCAATAATCTAAAGGAATTACTAAAAGAAGTGTGAAATATAATAACTATTATTATTGATTTTATAAAAAAAATCAAGGACATAAACACAAAAAGGTATGCATCTCAACAAGATCTTAGATTATTGATTGTAAATTTCAATCCTAATAAGGATTATGCTACTAGTTTTGGAGAATCATTTATCTTGTAAAATCATATTCTTAAAATACTTAGTAGTGAACAAGAAAGGAGAATCAACAAACTTCTAGAAGTACAAAGTGAATTAATTCCCAAAGTTTATATTTTACAAAATAGATTGAAGGATTTTTTAAGTTTTAATAACACTACAAGAGATAAGTAATGTCGAGATTCTTTGGAGCAGTTGACCTATTAGAAAAGAATTTAGATTCTAATAGTGGATATGTGAGGAATTAAACCTTAACATGTTTGTTAGTATATAATAAAACATTTATGAATATAAAATCAAATACTTGAAAAACCTACAATAGATGTTAGTAGATAAAAAGATACATAATAATTAAATAAAATATTTTCTAATCCTATACTAACCCACCTAATCCTTAGAAGAAACTCTTTTCAAATTTACCTAACCCTTTTGTGAGAATAGCTATAAATTAGGCAACAAGTAAATGGAGATCATTTTTCTAAGGCCTCTATGATCTTTATTATTGAGTAAACTCATTAAAAACCACTACTTGGTAGAGATTCCACCTCTAACTAAGTCATTATATCTCTTACATATGCTTATAATTAACCACTATAATATATATTGTGTCTAAGAGATTATCTACAAATTTCTCCCTTGGATTGTTTTTTAGGAGTCTAGACAATCTGTTTTGAATGCCCTCTATTCATCGAGTTCCCCTTTAAGAAACTCAACATCCAAAATGGATGTCTCTTTCAATGATTCCCTTGATCTCAATGAGAATATAAACTCCCATCTCTAATACATATTAATAACTCTTAATTAGTAAATTATTTGATACAAATATACCACTTTAATTATGTATTGATATTCTTCAAATTTTATTTATTATCCTTCTCTTACATAGTTTGATGTATGAAATTTTGACATATTTTAAGCGTGAATGGTTTCACCTTGAGCCAAATGCCCACCAACCAACTCTGACATTTTATAGGCAATAGTCAGAAACAATAAATGTGGGTTAGTATGTTCAAATCCAAAAATGAGAGGGAAAAATTTTGGTGTGAGACAAAAAAGAATGAATCTCATTCATTTGATCAGTTAGAAGGAGAGTAGACAGAGGAGAAGAGAAAATCAGAGAAGGAAGAAGATCATCCAATTAGATCAGAGGAATATTTAGAGTTTAGAGGATAGAAGGAAGGTTTAGTACCACAACACATGTTTGAATCCCTTTGTCATTTAGTAAGTTCGTTTTGGTCTATCTTGAGAAGCAATGATTTCTCCAAGTGTATTGTATGAAACCTTTAGTGCTATTAGTTTAAGCTTAAGTTTAAGTTTTATCAGTTGAAGTTTTCATGTAGTTTCTGGTTGAAGTTGAATGCTCCCATATTTTTTAATAGTTTTAACCTACTTGAATAAAAGAAATCAAGTAGGCATACTTGGCTCATTGTTGTCTCCCTTCTATTAGCCATTGCATGTTTAGTATTTGAGAAGTTTATACTTCAAAGTTTCATTGTTGTCCTCTTTATATTTTAATAGTATAAATGCTTAGATTCTAAGGCTATAGAAAACTCACTTGGTTAGTATAAGATAGGTTGTTTCTACTGAGTCCACTGGGTTTCTACCTATAGTCCTTACCAAGTTCACTTGGTTCCTTTCTTGACCAAGTCCACTTGGTTATTGGTGTTGGTTGAAGTGTTGGAGTTCCACCTTCCCTTTGTTGACTGAGCTCACTTGACAACCACCATACTGAGCTCCACCTTCCCATCAATGACTAAGCTCACTCAAAATTCTCTTGTGCTAAGTTTCCCTTACTACCAAGCTTACTCAACTTCTTCATGTGATGAGTCACTTGGAACCATCTGCCTATCAATCAACACCCTCTTGTGTAAGCAAAACTATTACTTGGCCTCCTCTTCTACCAAGAAAAAGTTGAAGTTAAATTTTTACATGGTATTAGAAGTTTGAAGCCCCACATCCATAGTGAGCTAGGGAATTTATTTTCTAGGTATAATTGACATGGTAGGAGATGTAGAAAAGATATGGTAGCAGCCACCATCCTTTAATGGACAAAATTATGATACATGGGAAAAGAAGATGAAAACCATAATGGTACCTAATGATTTGTGGGAATTGGTAATAAATGGGTTTAATGATGTTGCAATCCCAGCACTATATGCTACCCTCACAAACCCAAAGAAGACTTAGATGAAAGCGTCAAGGAGAAAGGATGTGAAAGCGTTAAGTTTGATAGAGGCATTAATGATAGAGACAATCTTTCCCAAGATTACAGTAGAAAATTACTCAAAGGAAGCATGGGATATGCTCAAGACAAAATTCAAGGGGACTAATAATCAAATTAGTAAAGCTACATATGATTAGAAGGGAGTTTGAGAACCTTCAGATGAAGGACAATGAACCTATTAAAGAGTTTACCTCACGAATCTCCACCTTGATAAGCCAACTCAAGTCAAATGGAGAAGATTATGAAGAGAAAAGGATTGTGGAAAGGATATTAATGAGTTTACCTTAGAAATATGACAACCTTGTGATGACCATAGAGGAAGAAAAGTACCTCACCACATTGACCATGGATGATTTGATGGGAAGTCTTTAAACCCATGAGCACTGTATCAAAAAATGAGCAACAACTTGCCAAGTGAAGTCTTTCAAGGCTCAAGAGAATTAAAGAGGCAAGGGGCAAGGAAGAAATGGCTTTGGTAGAAACTCAAGAAGTAGAGGTCATGGAAGGAATAGTCAAAGGAATGCTAGTTCAAAAAGCTTAGGATGAACATGTTACAAGCTAGAGTTGTCATTGCACCAAAAGATCAACCTATTAATGTCTAGTACAACCACTACACTTATAAAACATAGGAGGTAGTTAAGCCATGTCACAAATCTTGAAGGGTAACATTGGTTGTTAGTTCAACATTCCCTTCCTCAACATTACCTGAGGAGATTCAAACCTGTGACCAAGCTCTAATACCAGTTGTTACAAGCTAGAGTTATTGTTGCACCAAAATATTGACCCGTTAATGCCTGATACAACAACTAGACTTATACAACACAAAAGGAAGTTAATCCATGCCATGAATCCTAATGGGAAATGTTGGTAGTTAGTCTAATAGAGAAAGCAACCAAGAGGGAGCAAGCACCTCTGAAAACAACTCTAGAGGAGGTAAGAATAATTACAACTCTAATAAGAGCAATGTAGAATACTACTAATATCATAAGTATGGGCATTATGCTAGTGAATGCTGGAAGAAGTAGTGTGATTAGTCAAAGAAAAATGCAAATGTGGCTGATGTAAACATGGGAAATGAAAATAACCCCACAACTTTCATCATGTGCAAAATTGGTGAAGAAGGGAACCCTAAGGTATGGTACCTAGACAACAGTTATAGAAACTACATGAGTGGTAATGAAAGCCTATTATCTTTCATTGATAAAACTTTTAAGTTTGAAATTAAGATAGAAAATAATGGAGCCATTCCCATAGTGGGAAAAGGATCAATCGTGGTCTGCACCAAGTAAGGTGAGAAGAAGGAGATACAAAATGTATATTTTTCTCTAGGTATGAAGTGCAATTTGATGACTATTGGACAACTCATTCAAAATGTTTACAAGGTGTTGATGGAAAATGACAAGTGTATTATTCATGAGAAGGATGAGAATAATAGACTACTTGCAACAGTCCAATTGAAAAAGAACTAGATGTTCCCTTTGAGGATAGAGACATGTTTCTCTTCTCAAGTTAGTACTACACCTCCCAAGAATGCATATATACTAGTACATCAGTAATCAGCTCTTAGGAGCATGATTGAAGACCCCTCCAAGCATTGGCATCTCAAATATGGACATCTTGGTCTTGCTGGTTTAAATTTTTCCTCCAAGAAAAGAATGGTAGATGGTTTTCCAAGCATAGGAGATTCATATGACAAGTGTGAGGCTTGCACTTTGGGTAAGAAATATAGGATTCCCTCTAGTTCTAGAAATTATAGAAAGGCTAGAGCACCATTAGAATTATTTTATTCTAATTTAGTAGGCCCTATGAAAACTACTTCTATTGGGTAGAGTACTTACTTTATGATAATTTTAGATGATTTCAGTTGTAGGTCATGGGTGTGTTTTTTGAAGAGAAAATCTAAAACATTTGATAAATTTGTTTAATTTAAAGCCCCGATTGAAAAGGAATGTGGAAACTATGTTAAAGTTAGATCAGATAGAGGAGGGGTGTATACCTCCAATTTTTTTGTAAATTTTTGTAGGAAAAATGACCTAAATAAGGAGCTTACAACTAGTTATACTCTGCAACAAAATGGAGTGGCTAACAGAAAGAACATGACCATTTTTGAAATGGCTAGAAGCATGATGAAGGAAAAAGGGATCCCAAATGAATATAGGGGAGAGGCTATAGCAACAACAATATATTTGATCAACAGGTATCCTAGAAAGTCAGTTTGTGACAAGATTCCTCTTGAGGCTTGGTCAAGGAATAGATGGATAGTTGAACACTTGAGAATGTTCAGATGTATAGCATATGCACATGTGCCAAAGGAACAAAGAAAGAAGCTAGATGAAAAAGGTGTGAAGTGTATCTTCACGGGGTATAGCTTAGAGTTAAAGGCTTATAGGCTATATGATCCAATCACCAAGAAGATCATCACTTTAATAGATGTGGACTTTCTTGAAAATCAATCATGGGATGGCTCAGTTGATGTATCTTCAAGCACTTCAAGAAAAATGTCAAGTATTGATGATAAAGAGGAATAAATTGGTGATGAGAAGGATGATGGAGTAGTAAACATGGATTGTAGACAAATACAAAAAGGAAATAAACCACTTTACATTTTGAGTGACAACTCCAAGAAGCTCAAGAGAACCCTGAGCTAGTATGCAACATAGTAGCAGCAACAATACCAAGAATTCAGATCTCACTCTCCCCTTCCTATTGCCAAGAAAGACTAAGAGTCTAAGGGAGATAAACCCATTTTATAAAAATTATGAGGAAGATTATGATGAGAGTGTTAATTTTTCATTATTTTCTCATAGTGATCCAATTTACTTTGAAGAAGTTATGAAGGAGGAGAAATGGTGTAATGCCATGGATGAGGAAATATATGTAATTGAAAGAAATGAGACATGTGAGTTAACTACTTTGCCTCCCAAGAAATAAGTAATTGGAGTGAAATGGATTTACAAGACCAAGTGTAATGCTAAAGGAAAAATAGATAGGCATAACGCATGTTTAGTGGTCAAGGGGTACAAGTAATAGTATGGAAGAGATTATGGTGAGACATTGACCTAGTTGGGAGAATGGAAATTGTGTGTGTTGTCATAGAAATTATATCCCATCATAAATGAAAGGTATATTAAATGAATGTGAAGTCTACCTTCTTGAATGGTGTATTGAAAGAAGAGGTTTATGTGGAGTAACCACCTAGTTATGAAGTCTTGAGTGAAGAACTCAAGGTGTATAGATTGAAGAGAGCTCTATATGGGCTTAAGAAAGCTCCATGGGCATGGTAAAATGTGATTAACTCATATCTAAAGAGAAATAGTTTTAGTAAAACCGATGGTGATCCCACTCTCTACATCAAGGCAAAAAATGGTAAAATATTGATTTTTGTCTTATATGTGGATGATTTAATCTTCACTAGAAATGATAATTTCCTGATTGGTGAGTTCAAAGAGGCCATTAAGAATGAATTTGAGATGACATACCTTTGGTCTCTTAAAGTAATTTATAGTAATAGAAGTAAAATAGATTCATGACATAATCTTCATCTCTCAGGAAAAGTATGCAAGATAGATCTTGGAGATATTGAAAATGCACAATAATAAGGCAACCCAACATCAATAAAACTAGGTTTAAAGTTGAGCAAGTAATATTGGAACAAAAGTGTGAATCCAACATTATACAAGAGTATGGTTGGACATTTGATGTATTTGAAAACAACTCGGCCTGATATGATGCATGCAGTAAGTCTGATTTCAAGATTTATGGAAACACCAAAGGATTCCCATATGAAAGTGGGAAAGAGGATTCTAAGGTATGTGAATGGTACCAAGGGATTTGGAATTTTGTATTGTGTAGATGATGATTTTAAGTTGGTTGGTTATACTGATAGTGATTAGGCTAGAAGTTTAGATGATAGAAAAACTACTTACAGATAAATGTTTCATATGGGGTCAGGTGCAATTTCATGGGCATCTAAGAAGCAACCTATTGTTGCTCAATCCAAAATAGAGACTAAATAAATAGAAAGGAATGCAAAAATATTTCAAGCTATTTGGTTAAGGAGAATCTTGATAGATTTGAATAAAAGGTAAGAGGATGGAACCACAATATTTTGTGACAAAATTTCCTCAATTGCATTATCTAAGAATCTATAGTTCCATGGGAGAAGCAAGCACACAGAGATCACATATCACTTCATTAGAGAGTTGGTAGAGAATGGAGATATTAAAATAGAATTTTGTAAGTCTGAGTAGTATTTAACAAACATATTTACTAAGCCTTTGGGCATAGGAACCTTTGTGTACCTAAGAAAGAGTCTTGGTGTAATTTATTTGGATCAACAATGATCCTTGGTTGGCTCAAGATAAAGGGGGAGTGTTGAAATATTTTAAGTGTGAATGGTTGCCCCTTGAGCCAAAGGCCCACCTACCAACTTTGACATTCTATAGGAAATTGTCAAAAACAATAAATGTGGCTTGGTTAGTTCAAATCCAAAAATGAGAGGGAAACATTTTGGTGTAAGATAAAAGGAATGAATCTCATTCCTTCAATCAGTTAGAAGGAGAGAAAATAGAGGAGAAGAGGAGAGCAGAGATGGAAGAAGATGAATAGATTAGATCAAAGGAATATTCAAAGTTTAGATAATAGAAAGAAGGTTTAGTACCATTGCACATGTTTGAATCTCTTTGTCATTGTGTAAGTTCATTTTGATTTGTCCTAAGAAGCAATGATTGCTCCAGACATATTGTATGCAACCTTTAGTGCTATAAGTTTAAGTTTAAGTTTAAGTTTTATTAGTTGAAGATTTTATGTAGTTTCTAGTTGAAGTCAAATGCTCCCATATTTTGTAATAGTTTTAACCTAGTTGAATAGAAAGCAAGCAAGTAGGCAGGCAAGCATACTTGGCTCATTTTTGTCTCCCTTCTATTTGCTACTAAATGTTTAGTATTTGAGAAGTTCATACTTCCAAGTTTTATTATTGTTCTCTCTATGTTTTAATGGTGGAAATGCTCAAACTATAAGTCTATAGACAAATCACTTAGTTAGTATAAGACTAGTTGTTTCTATCGAGTCCACTAGAATTCTATCTATAGTCCTTATTGAGTTCATTTGGTTCCTTTGTTGACCAACTCCATTTGGTCTGTGGTGTTGGTTGAAGTGTTGAGCTTGTTGAGGTCCACCTTCCCTTTGTTGACCAAGCTCACTCAGTGACCACTGTGTTGAGCTCCACCTTCCCTTAGGTGACTGAGCTCACTCAACATCCTGTTGTGTCAAGTTGCCCTTACTACTAAGATTACTCAACTTCTTTATGTGCCAAGTCACTCGACACCATCTTGTGTCAAGAAAAATTGATACTTGACATCCTCTTCTACTGAGTGAAATTTGAAGTTGTGAAGTTGAATTATTTATAGGAATTAGTTTTCTTATTTTACTTCTCCCATCTTTAATAATAATTTTTTTTGTGATTTTTATGTAATGATTCTACCCATTCCTTTTTATTAGTGCTAGGGTGGATTTTCTCTTACCATGTCCAATTACCTTTGACCATTTATAGATTCATTAGTTATCCACTACTTTATGTTTAGTTTGTTGACTTAAACTCTTCTTCTTTGTATCATTATTGCCTTCACTTTATTTTTCTTTGAAGATAATATTTTGTATTTGTCATCTTATGTATCATTCTCATTGGTATGTGGTGATATATCTATGCCACTTGAAATAATTACCTCTCTTGTCTTACTTTACTACTGTGATGAATTTTGTTCCTTCTATCAGAGGTAAATGTATATTATTTTCTTTTATTTTCTTGAATTGCCTACCTATCCTTGTTATTGTATTCCATTTTCTCTACCTATGATGTCAACCCTATCACATTCAGTATGTTTAATTGATTGATTTTTGTTTGATAATAATTACTTTCTTAATTAAAGGTCATATCTTCTATTTTCTTTTCCTCTTCCAATAAAATCTTCATAGTATTAAAAATTTATTTGTGCAAAGCGGAAATTCTTTATCAAAATTTCCTATTAAACCTAACCAAATCCCAATTACTGAGAGTTTGTAGTTCCTCTATTACATTTCTATCCAAATCTCATTAATCTTCCAAAGAATCAATTGATTCTAATTTCTCACTATCAGTCCTTTGAATGTCTTACTCTCTTCTTACAAGGAATTCATATTATGTAGGGGTTGTCTCCTTGTTTTTTCCATTATGTTTATATCCCTTTGTTTTCCTATTTTCCTAACCCTAAATAGGGTAGACCAATCTTCTAAGAGAGGTCATGGTCATTATTTCCATGATGTCGGTACAATTCATTTATAATTTATATAAATAATGATGATGTTTAATTTATATTGATTATTAAATATATTTAAAATACATTGAGGAATCCATCAATTTAATTTAGTAAATATTGCTAGTTGGGAGTGTTCCTTCAATAATATTTTTCTTATCAATGTTGATTAATATAGATTAATGTTATAATACTTGATGATATTTATTTTATTTCCATCTATAAATTGAATATTATTGTAAGGGGATGTCGATTCAAAATATAAAACTCTAATGTTATGGGCATATGTGGAAACATTGGGTGCACATAGGTGTGGAGTAGGTGAGGCATGGTGCTGATATGAGGAATATCTAATGGGGCTATAACATGTGTTGGATATGCATAGTTATGGCATAGGATGTTTTCATGGGATGGATCCAAGGTATATCCAATGAGGATGCACTACGGGATGTTCCCTCTAGCATGGTTGTGGTCTAGGCATGGTGTGGAGTTGAGACAAGGTGTAACCTTGGGGTTGTGCTATGTGTAGTTCCCACTAGTATGGTTGTGGTATAGGAAAGGCATGGAGCTGAGTTGAGGTGTAATAGTGAAGGATAAGTGGTGGTGTTCATCAAGGGTGACTTAGGTAGTCAACCTCCCTAAAGAGGGAGGACAAAGAGTATTCCTTCCCTCTAGTATTTGGATGATATATAAGTGACACATAGTTTTAGAGGTGAAGAAGAGAAACTCTGCCTTATCATGATGTGATGAGGTTTGGTGACAATGCAAGGGTCCCTAACTTAGTGAACTAAAGTAGCTGAGCCAAAGTTGGTGATGACTTAGTGGAACTTGTATAATTTCTAAAAGTTGGGGAAGTGAAGTACCTAGTCCTATGGTAGGAGGCAAATAGTTTGTTTGAGCATTGGGGGATTATGGTGAGCTATGTGGGGGATGTATTACAGAGCCAGTTAGCTATGCAAAATGGTATTGAAGGGGTGGTTCACTAGGTGCACATCCAAGGTGCTTGGTTGGTTGGATTTTCATTGGGGTAAGATATCTCAAGTGCCATGGTGCTCTAGGATAATTATTAGGATATGGCATTTTGGAGGAGTTCTTGAAGTGAGTCTATCCATAAGGAAGATCTGTTTCAAGTGTCTGAAGAGGTAGTTGTAGGGCATGACTCAAAGAGGTAGGTAATGATGGATGGATAGAAGTGATCGCTTATGGTACATGACTTAAATGGGTGAAGTGATTCATAGGTGAAGTTGTGGTGGCATAGCTAAGTTATCAATAGAGTACACCATCCAATGGATTGGGTGAATCATGCAATATGGGCATGATGCTCAAGTAGGTTTTTGTTGCAAAAGAATCTAGGATGAGAAAGATTATGTGTATCCATGAAGGGTTGGTTTGAGTGTAGTGGATGCATGAGTAACAAGGTGTTGACCAATGAGGGCATACATACATAGATGTAGTGTTAAGGCAATCAAGGCTCAATATTTGGATTTATTGTTTTGTAGAAGTTAGTAGTTTCATGGAGAATAGGGTTGGGTTTCAAGGTTCATGGTGAGTTGGGGGAGCCCAACAAGTGATGAATAATTTTAGAGATAGGGGCACTCTAGGGCAGCATGCAAGGTTTGACTTGGGGACTCTAGGATTTTCTGAGGTGCGTTAGGGGTACCGAGTATACCAAGGTGGTGTATGTAGTGAGCAAGGGAGGACTCAATTTTCTAAGTCACTCAGGGTGGATACATTGTTCATCTAGGTGGTTGTGGTGATTCTAGATGCTATGTGTAGAGCTTGGTTGAGGTAAGAGATGTAGCTAAACAAGGAGAGTTGTAGTGGTTCTAAGCATTCAAGGAGTGACACTATGAAGATGAAGGGTGGTCAAAAGACTTGGAGAGTTAATATCATATATGCCTAGTGTTAGAGTAAGGTTTTCTTATTAGGAATGCTAAGGAAAAGACCCTATAAGGATGAGTAAAGGGTTCATCTTGGGTTGAATAGGCATAGAGCTTAGAGATCGATGATGCATGAAAGGTGTAGTAAAGGAAGTAGAACAAAAGTGGTTCAACATGCACTTCTATTCTACAAGGTTGTATTTTCTAGTAGATGGGTATGTGGAAACTTGATGAAGTTTAGGCACAAGGCATAGCCTAGGTGGACAAAAATGGCTAGAACAAAGGGGGAGGCAGAAGTAGTGATCGTTAGTGCCACACATGATTGGAGATTCTAAGGGAGAAGGCTCATCCTGGGCATGAGATAAGTCCAACCCTATGATAATTATCATCAATAGTTGGTGGTGTATTTGATTACTTATATAACTCCAATTTTAAATGTTATAAGTGAAATCACATTGATTTTTTTGTGATAGTTATATTGGTGAACATTCAATCAATCCTAATTTAATATTGGGTGATTGATTGAGCATAATTAGTGATTGTTTTATTGCATTTGATGATATAATGAAAAATCATAGATTGATTTATAGATTTCATAATTGAAAGATTAATGTATGATCAATCATAATAAATAGTTTTAATATTATATTCAATGAAATATTTGATTATGATTATCCTCCTATACAAAGTTGTACTTATTTATTAAAATAAATCATTTTTAAGAGGATGTTGAATAGTCTCTAAAATATTTAATAGTTAGTATGTTAAAATTGTATCCTTGTTCTATTCTAATATACCTTCTTTAAGAGGATAAAAAATTTCAATGTCACATGGGTTAAACACTCATCTACGAGTCAACTCTATTAGAGCATTGGGACTCCATGTTTGTACCCATCTTGGAATCTTTTCTCAAGGCATTGGAACCCATGCCCATAACCATCTTGGGCTCTACCTATCTTGAGAGGATTTAATCTTCCCATCACAATTTGAGAAAAAAAAACTTATATTAATGAAATTATATTCATTACTTGTAATCATTATTCCAGGTTTCATTATCATCTATATCCAGTAATTAAACTTTTTTTAATTGAAATTTTTATAATTCCACTTAATCAATAGGATGGATAGATCATTAATCTGATAACACATTTATGTCCACACTATATATTGAGGAATAATGCCTAAAACATTTTTTTAGTATAAGATAAAACATATATGAATATGAAATTAGATTCTTGAAGAACCTACAATAGATATTAGTAGATAAAAAGATAAATAATTATTAAATTAACTATTCTCATATTTGATATTAACCCACCTAATATTTAGAAGAAATTCTTCTTAGATTTACCCAACTATTTGGTGAAAATAGATGTCATTTAGACAACCATCATATGGAGAGTTCCTATCGAAGGCCTTTAGGATCTCCTTTAATGAGTAAACTCCTTAACAACCCTTGGTAGAGATCTTGTTAGATATAATTGATTAATTGTGTGTTGACTTTGATGTTACACAAATGTCATATCATTATCATCCAATATATGTCAAGCTCACTTGGGCAGTGAAGACAGTCTTCTATGTCTACAGAGCATTCCTATGATTGCCTAATTTAGAAGACAGTGTCTACCAAGTTCACTTGGGTGTCAAAGAAAATGTTGTAGAAGATGAGTATTAACCAATATCACTCAATTAGCAAAAGATCTTTGCAATTTTTTAGTATTAATAGAGCTTCTATTAGTTAACATAGGAAATTGTTTCTGAGTCAGTGTCTACCGGGCTAGGTCAGCTAATGAAGGGTTTTCTTATTTTGACATATTAAGTTCAATTGATTTATCTATTGGTTCTAGCTGACTAAAGTGATGAATATTAATTATTCTAAGTTGTATTTGAGCCAACTTAACAATATGAAAGATGTAAGTATAAGGTCAAGTTGAGAATTTGAAAGTGTACAAGAGTATGAAGATATAATGAATGTATTAAAGATTTAATAATGAAGAGAGGAAGTGAATTTGAAGGTAAGTAGAATATCCTTGTGGAGCAGAAAAGCTATATTCAATTAGGAAAGATCAAGTACAAGCTAGAATAGAGATTTATAATTAGAAATTCAGTTGCATTCAAATCAAGTCATCTCATTGTTACTCTCTAACTATTATAGCAGTGATCTAAATCTCCTAATAGAGTTGGCTTAGCAGCTATTTGTAAATCCTCTAACAAAGAAGAAGTTCTATTGAATTTTCTAAAGACCTCCAACAAGGCCACTCCTAATAGGGTGATTAAATCCTTTAACAGGGTCACACCTAACATTGACTTTTGTAACCTTTAACAAGGTTGGCTCCTAACAGAGCTCACTTTAGCAGAGTGAAAACAATAACTAGTTGCAATTGGTGGTTTTCTCAAATTGGGTTTCCATGTTAAATCCTGATGTCAAATATATTCATGCTATTTTTTTTTGTGTTTGTAACTAAGTTAAAGTAAGGGTAATCATAGTTAACATCTAAAGTTTGCATGTTAAGAATTTAGTGAGCACATTCAGTACTTACCAAGTCACAATATTTTATGTGTTTTTACTGAGCGTCAACACTATCCAATTTTTAGACTGTATTTTTATACTGACATCAAAGGGATCTAGGATTTATTTTAGTAGTGATTGATTCACCCATCTCCTCTTAGCTATTCCTCTTATGTTTCCAACAATTGGTATTAGAGCTTTTGGTGCTTGCAAAGAAGGTTTCAAGGACCTAAGCTAAAGATTAGGATGTCTTACAGAAGAGAGATTCCCAAGTTAAATAGAGACAATTTTGCAGCATGGCAAGGACTTATGAGGTTACCCTTGGCTAGCATTAGTGACTCAGGATGCAAATATCTTGATACTGAATACAAAACTCCCACTGGAACATTATTTTTTGATGATATTGCTGAAAAGAAGAGTCATAACATCATGATGATTGATATTGCATCTGCTCTTAGTTATGCTAAATTTGATGAAGTTAAAGACTGCAAGATAGCTCATGAGATGTTGATAAAACTAAAAGACATATATGGAGGATATGAAAATGTAAGAAGAACCAAAGTTGAATGTCTTAGAGGTCATTTTGATCAGATGAAAATGAGAGAAGATGAGAATATTGCAAAATATGTGGAAAGAATCAAAGCAAGTGTAAGTGCAATTATAGCATCTAGAGGAGACATTGAATAGAAAATAGTTGTAAGCAAGATATTTAGAACTCTTCTTCCTATTTATGCAATTAGAATGTTTTCTATTCAAGAAATGAGATGTGATCCAAATAATAAAATATCTTTGGATTCTCTAGTTCGAAGATTGATAGCTTTTGAGTTAGATGAATTTGATAACTATGTTCCTAGTTCATAAGTTATTGAGTTTGATTTTAAAGCTAAACTCTAACTCAAAGAAAAGGGTAAGGAATCAAAGTCTAGTCAATTAGGAAGTGAAGAAAATGAATCAAAAGAAAGTTTAGAAAGTGATCTTGAAGTTGTTGAAGCCCTATTTGCAAGAAAGTATTCCAAAGGAAGAGGAAAGTACAAAGGTAAAGTTCCTCCAATCTACTTTTCTTGTGAAGAAATTGATCACATTGCTCCAAGGTGTCCAAACAAAGAAATCAAAGATGAAAAGAAAAGAAATAAGCACAAAGGCAAGAAGGATTCCAAGAACTACAAGAACTATAAGGACAAAGGTAAGAAATCTTATTATATAGCTAAAGATTCTGATAACAATGAAGATGAAATGGTAGATATTGCTGTGAAAGATGAATCTTATGATAAAGGAGATAAGATGACACTTATCTCTCATGTTAGAAAAAATGATATATGGATTATTGATAATGGTTGTTCACATCATATGACTAGAGATAAAAAGAAATTTGAGCACATAGATTATTATGATGGAGGTAGTGTGAGATTTGGAAACAATGAACCTTGTAGGATAAAAGGAAAAGGATGCATTTCATTGACTATAGAACTTGTATGTGACAATACTTATTAGGTTGAAGGATTAAAGAATAATCTAATGAGTGTGGCATAGTTGAATAACAATTGGATTCAAGATAGAATTCATGAATGGAAAGAAAAAACTATTGGATGGAAAAGGAAATTCGATTCGATCTGGCAAGAAAACAAATGGTTATCTTGATTTTATCTTGATCTCAGTGATGGTTCATGTTTTATTGCTCAAGTAGAAGAAAGATGGTTATGGTACAAAAGGCTATATCTATTAAACTTTTATAATCTAGTTAAGATAAGAAAATATAGAAGAGTAAGAGGTATTCTTAGTTTGAAGAAGCTTGATATGGGTTTATGCAAGAATTGCCAAATTGGTAAGATGGGAAAGACTAGTTTCAAAAGAAAAAATTATCAGTCAGAAGAAGTCTTAGAGATTGGTCATACAGACTTATGTGGACCTATTGGAATAGTGAGTTACAGTGGAGAAAATTTTTTCATTCTTTTTGTTGATGACTATTCTAGAATGATGACTATAATATATCTAAAAGGAAAATCAGAAGTCTTTCAAAAGTTCAAATGGTATTTGGCAAGAGTAGAAAAAGAAACTGGAAAGAGGTTTAAATTCTTAAGATAAGATAGAGGGGGTGAATTCATGTTCAATGAATTCAATAATTTCTACATTAAAAGAGGAATTAAAAGACAAGTATTAGCCCCTAGTACACCACAATAGAATGGTATAGCTAAAAGAAGAAATAGATATATCATGGATTATGTAAGAAGATTGATAATTGTAAAGAATATTGCTCTCAAATACTTGAAGGAAGTTATCAACACTATAGTGCATACCTTGAATAGAGTATAGTTGAAGAATTTTTTTAATAAAAACTCCTTACCAACTATGGTATGGCTACAAACCTAATGTAAGTTACTTAAAAGTATTTGGCAGCAAATGTAATATCTTGAAATAGTCTAGAAAATGAAAATTTTATGTAAAAAGTGATGAAGGCATATTTCTAGGATACTCCTATAAAAGTAAAGCATACAAATGTTTGAATTTTTCTACTCATAAAATAATAGAAATTGTAGATATTAGAATTGGTGAAAAAGAGTGAAGAAGAGAAATAAGGAGCTAGAGGATTACAAAAGATTTGTTTACTATGAACCTAATACCTTGCCAAATCTATCTGAAAGAAAGGAGGTTTCATCTCCCAAGTCCCCAAAATCTCCAACAATTACTGAGTTGCCAAAAATGCAACCTAAGTCATAGTCTGAAGGACCCAAATCATAGTCAAAGGCTACCAAGCTAGTTCAAACCAAGTTTGATGAACCCAAGTCATAGATAGAAGGACCCAAGCTTGAAACTGAAGTTCATAATGAAGATAGTGGAAGTTATTTAAAGCCCAAAGAGCCTATGTTAGCAAGATATGTCAAAAGGCATCATGAACCTAATTAGATCATTGGAGACAAATCTAATGGAACAATGACAAGAAGCAAATTAAAAGGTACATGTTTACTTGCTGAATTTGAACCTAGAAATGCTAAAGATGCTTAGGAAAATGAAAGTTGGATTGAAGCAATGAATGAAGAATTAGAACATATAGAAAAGAACAAAACTTGGACTCTTGTTCCTAGACCTAAGGATAAAAATATAATTGGGACAAAGTGAGTATTTAGAAATAAGCTAAATGAAGATGGAAAAGTTTCAAGAAATAAGGCAAGATTGGTATGTAAAGGTTATTCTCAAGAAGAAGGTATTGATTATGGTGAGACTTTTTCTCCTGTGGCAATATTAGAAGGTGTTAGAACTTTACTAGCATATGCAACACACAGAGGATTTAAAGTGTATCAAATGGATGTTAAGTCTACATTCTTGAATGGAATTCTTGATGAGGAAGTCTACATTGAACAACCAAAAGTTTTTGTAGGTCCTAGCAAAAGAGACATGGTTCAGAATTACACAAAGCATTATATGGTCTCAAGCAACCTCCTAGAGCTTGGTATGAAAGATTTCATAATTACTTGGTACAAATTCGCTTTCAAAGAAGAAATGATAACAATAGTATGTATATCAAGGAAGGACCATACAAGAAGATTGTGTTGGCAAAAATATTTGTTGATGATACCTTATTCATAGGAAATGATGACTTGTGTAGAGCATTGTTAGAAGAAATGAGTAAAGAATTTGAGATGTCCATGTTTGGTGAGATAAAATTCTTTGTTGGGTTGAAGATACAATAGAACAAAAATGGTATCTACATCACTCAATCCAAGTATATCAAGGAGATACTGAAGAAGTTTGGAATGAAAGATTCAAGACCAGTTGGAGCCCCTATGTCTACTGGACATAAGCTTTCAATTACTAATGATTTAAAAGAAGTAGATTAGACCACATATAGATCAATGATTAAAAAATTATATTATGTAGTACATACAAGGCCTAATATTGCTCTAGCAGTTGGAATGGAGGCAAGATTCTCAGCAAATCCTAGTGAAAATCACATGATGGAAATCAAGAGAATCATGAGATATTTGAGAAGTAATGAAGACTATGGCTTATGGTATAAAATTGGAGGCAATTTGGACTTGAAAGTGTTTACTAATGTTGATTGGGCAGGAAGTCTTGATGAAAGAAAAAACACTAGTGGTGGAGCATTCTTTCTTGGTAAAAGACTAGTGTCTTGGACAAGAAAGAAATAAAATTGCATCTCTTAATCCACATCAGAGGTAGAATATGTGGTAGCAGCAGTTAATTGTTTTAAAATTTTTTGGTTTATACAATTGTTGGAAGGAAAAAAGATAGAGATCAAGGATCCAAAATTCATATAAGATGATAACACTAGTGTAATCAATATATCAAAGAATCTAGTGATGCATACCAAAAGAAAGCACATTGCTATAAAATATCACTTCTTAAGAGAGGTGGTACAAGATAAAGAAGTTAGATTGGAATATATGAATACAAAAGAATAGATTATAGACATATTCACCAAGCCATTACCTAACGATGCATTTATGTATCTAAGAGGTAAGCTAGGGGTCATTCCCCTATCTAAAGCTCACTAAATAAAGTTTAGTGATGCATCAACAAGAGCTAAGTTGAAGATCAATCAGTTGGTGTAGAATTGACAGGGGCATATTGCAAATGAATTAATACTTAAGGTACATTGATATTAACAAATTTATTGTCTTTGGTATGTGTTGTAAAAGAGGGAGAAGTTTTTTGTCATATCTCATAGAAATTTTTGTCATTCCAAAGAAGGAGAAGTTTGTTGTAAGAGGGAGAAAGTTTGTAGAAGATTGTTGTAGATAGAGGAAGAATCCAATGAAAGGAAGAGCTCATACTGACAAAGGGAGTTCTCAAAGATTAATCTAAAATTTCATTATGCTATGACATAATGTGTTGCCATCAATGCCAAAGATGGAGATTTTTGGATACAATTGATTAATTTGGTAGTGTCTTTGATGTTACTTGAATGTCATATAATTATATGTCAATATATGTTGAGCTAACTCAAATAGTGAAGATAGTTTTCTGTGTCTACCAAGTGTTCTTGTGATTACCTAGTTTAGAAGGAAATGTCTACCGAGTTCACTTAGGTGTCAAAGAAAAGGTTGTAGAAGATGATGAGTGTTAATCAAGCTCACTCAGTTAATGAAGGAATGTTGGATGGAACTAGTGCTAACCAAGCTCACTTGGTTGCCAAAGGATCTTTGCAAGTTTGTAGTGTTAACTAAGCTTCTGTTGGTTTACATAGAAAATTTATATTGAGTTAGTGTCTATCGAGCTAGGTCAGCTAATCAAGGATTTTATTATTTTGGCATATTAAGCTCAATTGATTCATCTATTAGTTCTAGCCAACTGAGGTGATGAATACTAATTATTCTAAGTTGTATTTGAGACAACTTAACAATATGAAAGATATAAGTATAAGGTCAAGTTAAGAATTTAAAAGTGTGCAAGAGTATGAAGATGTAATGAATGTATTAAAGATTTAATAATGGAGAGAGGAAGCAAATTTGAAGGATAAGCATTATACCATTGTGTAGTAGAAAAGTTGTATTCAATCAGGAAGGATCAAATACAAGCCAGAATAGAGATCTATAATAAAAAATTTAGTTGCATTCAAATTAGGTCATCTCATTATTACTCTCTAACCATTGTAGCAGTGATTTACATCTCCTAACAGAGTTGGGTTAACAACTATTTGTAAATTCTCTACAAGGTGGCAGTTCTATTGAATTATCTAAAGAACTCTAACAAGGCCACTCCAAATAGCATTATTAAATCCTTTAATAGGGTCACACCTAACATCACATGTTTTGTAACTTTTAATAAGGTTGGCTCCTAGTAGGATTTACTTTAGAAGAGTAAAAACAAAAAGTAGTTGCAATTGGTGGTTTTTCTCAAATTGGGTTTCCACATTAAATCCTAGTGTCAAATGTGTTCATGCTATTTTATTTTATGTGTTTTCAACTAAGTTAAAGTAAGGGTAATCATAGTTAACATCTAAATTTTTCATGTTATATCAAGCACATTCAATACTTACAAGATTCTATGTGTGTTTACTGAGCATCAACAATATTTAGTCTTCAAATTGTTATTTTGTACTAACATCTAAGGGATTTGAAATTTATTTTAGTAGTAATTGATTCACCATTCCCAATTAGTTACTCCTCTTATATTTCCAATAGATCCCACCTAAAAATAAGTCTCTCTCTCTTACATATGCATATGATTTTACCACTAGAATATACATTGTTTCTAAGAGATTCTCTACAAATATCTCTCTGAGGTTCCACTTTAGGAGTCCTAACATTCACTTTTGAATGTCCTCTAATCACTAAGTTCCCCTTTGAGAAACTCAATATCCAAATGGATGTCTCTTTTAAGATATCATTTGATCTCAATGAGAATATAAATTTTCATCTCTAGTACATACCAATAACTATTAATTGGTAAATTCTACAAATAAATCTTAATTAGTTAATTCTTTGCTATGAATATACCTCTTTGATTATGTATTGAAATTTCTTAAAGATTTGTTTATTTAAGCCTTCTCTTGAAAATTTTTATGTAGAGAGTCTTTTATTTATTTTATGTCATTAGTTTTCTTATTTCACTTGTCCCATCTTTAATAAGAATTCATCTTTAATAAGAATTCATTTTGTGATTCTTATTTAAAGCTTCTACCCAAGAGCTTTCTTTACCACTGGGGTAGAATTCCTCTTTCTACATCTAATTATATTATACTATTATAGATTTACTACATACCTATTTCTTTATGTTTATTTTTTGACTCAAACCATTTTTTTTGTATCATTATTGCCTTTAGTTTATTTGTTCTAAAGATAATGTTTTGTATTTTCAACTTATGTATCATCCTCACTAGTATGTGGTGATATATTTATGTTACTCTAAATAACCATCTCCCTTTTATTACTTTACTATTGTGATGAATTTTTTTCCTTCCATTAAAGGTAAATGTATGGTGGTTTTTTTTGTTTGAACTGCCTATCTATCATTGTCTTTTTCTTCCATTTTCTCTACCTATAATGTGGACCCTATGTAAGAACCATGTCCTTCTCAGAAATTGCCACATTAAACAATTTCTTGAAATACATAATTAACATATAAAATATCAATTAAAAATTCAATAATAATTTATAAACCATAATAAATATTAACAATTGAGTTAACCATAACACAATATAATTACAGTAAATTATCTAAGATTCTGACCTATACAATATCCATCCATCAGAATACATGATAAATAACTTTATCAAGACCATTATAAATACATTGTCCATTGTACATAATTACATCATCATGATCATCACAAGATGATTGTTTACATTACATCAATAATAGAGTTTTACATTATGCCCTGAATATGTGTCCATTTGTGAGTCTTGATCCCCAAAGCCATCAAACATCATCCATCCATTGTCTAAGATGAGTGTGGCCCAAGTTCTTTTATCACACCAACCAAAGAGTGTTTAGCTTTACTGAGGTCCTTCATGACATGGAGAATATACTCACCCTAGCACATAAAGCCTAGCAACTTGGTACAAGAGTGTCAGATGGATCCAATGTAGCCATGAAAGATACTACTTTCCACATATGTCCATGCAATGATGTAGGAGCATCCACTAGTGTAAAAGCAATATTGCATCACCAAAAAATATGTTTAGTGATACTTTTTATGTAAAGGTATTATATTTGAGTGGATATCCATTTGGGCCAATTAGAGATTCAAACTCATAGTTCTACTGTTAGTTTTTTATCACCTTAGAACACATGCCAATGTAGAAAATGGGCTATGTTGTAATTAAGCCAAGATTATGATAATTCAGATGGTTTAAGTTGGAGGGTTTTTTGTACTTGCAATTTTAAGCACTCCAAAAAAAAGAATCAGGTCAAAAGGCTTTACAATTTGAAAGTTATTACAAGTTTAAGTTTCTTGGACACCTCCTAAAAATGCTTCAAAGTTAGATTTTCAAAACTTAATGGCCTTGTATAGGCATAAAAAATGGGGGATGATAAAATATCCTCCATAGGGCTATAGAGAGATTAGAGATCTTTCCAATAGTGTAAATGGTTCTTCAATCAAAATCCTTGATCAAAAGTTATGTCTCCTAGAAGTTGGACTACCATTTTTGGAGTCTTCTAATTTTGTACCAACTTCTGACGTGTCCCCTAGAACCTTCTTCTTTCACGGTGGATGAAAAATGACAAATTCTAAAATTTATTCCTAACCCTAAACCTAATTTGGATTACTTAGGGTCATTTCTTTCATTTTCAAGGTAGTTTTTTGTGTGGAGTTTGGGAGAAGGTACTATAAGAAGGGTTTTAATCCAAAATATGATAATATTGTAAGCCCATAGGGCATATAGTTGAGTCCATTTTAATGCATTGAATGTAATTTTATTTTATTTATGATATTAAAATTCTCCTTTTCATGTTGTGTTAATTTTTCCTTTGGTTGTGCCCTCATCAAGTTTTATGAGAGTGAGAGTTCCTAAGTGTGTAGACAAAGCGTCAATTGTGAGGTAGTTTGCACTAGGACTATGTGGTTGTTGGTTTTATAAGAGTGATAAGATGTCTCCATGAACAGATCATGGTGGAAGGTCTAGAGGTGTTCCTATTGAGGTTAGAGCTCTCTATAGACAAGTTCAGGCATTGCAATAGGAGATCCGTAGAGGGATGAATCTTGCCATAAGGGATGAAAGGGATGAGGTAAATAAAGAAGAAGGAAATGTTGTGTAGGAAGGAGAAGAACAAGGAGAAGTCCTAAACCAAGTGGAAGATAATTGTTTTAGGGATATTTCCAAGCTCAAAAAAAGACCTAAACTTGAGGTTGGGATGTTTTCAGGAAATTTAAACCTGGATGATTTGATCGACTAGATTAATGAGATGGATAAACATTGTGAGTATGAGGAAATTAAGGACCCTAATAAGGTTAAGTTTGTGAGGGCTAGATCAAAGGGCCATGCCAAAATATGGTGGCAAGAGATTTAGTTAGAGAGGAATAGAAGAGGGAGGGAAAAAATCACAAGATGGGATTGCACGATGGACAAACTAAAGATGTAGTTCATTCCTATTAACTATGAGCTTGCTTTGTTCAAGAATATGTGAGAAAATTTGTGTACAAATACATGGAGGATTTTTATTGAGTCCTTAGTAGGACAAGGAATGTGAAGGATAACAAGGATAAGGTCATCTATTACCTTGATGAGTTAAGAACTAGCATTCAAGAGGAGCTTCATGTAGTTAGAATGACCAGTATTGAAGATGCATATTAGTTTTCTTTACAAGTTGAGGAGAAGATTTTTTTTTGATGGAATACAAAGAGGGAGTGATCAAGGAGGAAGGGGTAGTGATAGGTGTTTAGGAAGATAAAATGAGGACTAGAAAAAAAATGAAGATATTGGTACCAACCCAAACTAGATGAATGAGGATTTCAACTACTCCCATGATCAAAATTTTGGAGACCAAAGGGGAAGTGGTAGAGGATGTGGACAAGGGTTAGGAACATGACAATTTTTATGGTAAATTTTTTCACTTCAAAGAAGAAGTCCATCAAGCCTATGAGTTCCCTCAACACAAATGAAGGACATATAGGAGAGATGATGGCCAAGAAAGGGATCCTCATATGGATGATGATGCCAAGTCATAACATTTAGAGGATTCTAGAAGAGGAGAGGTTCTAGTTAATAAAAGGGTCTTGCTAGGTGGTGAGATTGAATTGGAAAAATGAGGAGTCTATTTCATACTATAGGTGCAAATTTGGGAATAAATGTTATGAAATTATTATTGATAGTAGGAGCACTAGAAACCTGGTGTAAGAGTAAATGGTTTCAAAGCTAAAGCTCAAGAGGGAGAAACACCCCCATCCATATTGGACTGTCTAGATGTAGGATGATCATAAGGTCTTGGTTAATGAACAATATTTGGTGAAGTTTGGGATTGGTGACATTGTACCAATAGATGTATGCCATTTTTTGTTGGGAAGGTTGTGGCACTATGATATGCATGTTATAGATGATAGTCATTCAAACACTTAATCTCTAATGAAGGATGGAGTTTGTCACAAGATAAAGCCCTTGATATAAAAGGAAGATGAAAAGGTATGTAGTAGTGCTAGGGTATGCCTTGTTGATGGAAGAAAATTTATAGATGACATGAAACATCAGTATATGTGTTATGCTTTAATTCCTAGAAAAGATAAGGAAGGCAGTAGTGAGGTCACAATTGAAGTATTAGGTCTATTAAGTTAGTATAGAAATATCATATATGATAATATCCCAAAAGGGTTTCCACTAGTCAGAAAGATTAATAATGAAATTGATTTAGTCATTTGAGCTAGCTTTCCTAACAAGGTTGCTTATAGGATGACTCCAACTGAGACTAAGGTGTTGAATAGACAAGTTCAGGAGTTATTGAAGAAATATCATATTTAGGAGAGCTTGAGTCCATGTGTAGTACCTACAATGCTGATGCCAAAGAAGGAAAGAGAATGGAGGATGTGCACATACTCTTATGCTATAAACAAGCTAACTATTAGGTACCACCTTCCTCTTCCAAGGATGGATGATCTTATGGATTGATTGAGTTAATATCAGTACTTTAAAAAGATAGATCTCAAGAGTGGCTATCACTAGATATATATAAGAGAGGGATATGATTGGAAGACAACACTAAAGAAAAAGGAGGGCCTGTGTGAGTGGTTAGTCATGCCCTTTGGATTGACCAATACATTGAGGACCTTCATGCAACTTATGAATGAGATACTAAAGAAATTTTTGGGAAGATTCATTTTTGTCTATTTGGATGATATTTTGATTTTTAGTGTTTTAAGATGAAAAATTGCTATAAATTCCTAGTTCCTCTAAGAGGTTGTGGGAAGAGAAATTATTGATTAATTTTACAAAGTGTAACTTTTTCAAAAAAGAGTTAGTCTATTTGGGGTTTGTTGTTCCACTGAACTGAAAAATAACACATAGAAGGTGAAGGTCATCCTAGAATGGCCTACCCCAAGGTATGCCACAAAGGTGAGCTCATTCCATGGTTTGGCTATTTTTTATAGGAAGTTCGTTATAAATTTTAGTAGTATTTGTGCACCCCTAACTGAACAATGAGAGGGGATAGAAAAGAGTTCAATTAGACTGCAAGAGCTACAAGGATTTTTGGGTTCCTAAGAACCAATGTAGAACTACATGATTTTAACAAGGTGTTAGAGGTTGATTGTGATGCTAGTGGTAGTGATAGTGGAGTAGTGTTGAGCTTAGAATGTAAGCCTATTTCCTATTTTAGTGAGAAATTGAATGACACAAAGAAGAAGTATTATGCTTATGATTTGAGGTTTTATGCAATAGTTCAAGCGAACCATTATCTTTTGCCAAAATATTTTTTCTTGTATACTAATCATCAAGCATTACAATACCTAAATAGCCAAGGTAAATTGAATTAGAGACATTTGAAATGGGTAGAGTTCTTACAAAGCTATACATTTGTATTGAAACATAGAAGTCAAAGATCTAATAGGGTTACAAATGCATTAAGTAGAAGATAATTGTTGCCGACAAAAATGAAAGTTGAAGTGGTTGGGTTTAATGAACTCAAGAATCTATACCCTAAGGATCTTGCCTTTAAAAATAGTTGGAAAGCTTGTAAATAACCTATTACTCTAGACAACACCAGGTGGTTGGATCACATGATCTAGGAGGATATTTTGTTCAAGGGCAATCAACTATGTATTCTAAGGAGTTCCATGAGGGAGAACTTGATCAAGGAAAAAAACATTGGAGGGATGACATGACACTTTGGTTGAGATAAGACCATTTCTATTGTGAGTGAACATTATTTTTGGCCTTAGTTATCATAGGATGTGAAGAATTTTGTTCAGAGTTGTCAAGTATGTCAGAAAACTAAAGGAGTCCATTAGAATAATATACTCTATCAGTCACTACTTATTTAATCAAAGCCCTAGTAGGACATAAGTATAGATTTTATTCTTGGGCTACCAAGGACACAAAGGGGTATTGATTCAGTATTTTTGATTGTTTATAGGTTCTCTAAGATGGAAAATTTCATTCCATGTTACATGACTCATGATGTAGTACATATTGGAAATAAAAATAGGGAAAGTAAACTCTACGGGTGGGTAGGAGGGGGGTGAATCAATACATCAAAACTCTAACAATTAAAACATTCACCACACATCCATCTCACAATTTGCATGAAAACTAAAATACTAGACTAAACATATTCATCAATAGCATGAAACAAATAAACACATATGACACAAGATATTTGGTTACCCAAAAACTCTCCAAAGAGAAGGTGAAACTAGGGTGAGGATGACACCAACAAGTCTTCACTGCTATACTTGCAAAGTATAGCCAATTAAGGTAACAATAAGTTTTATCATAAATTATGATCTACCCTGTGAAAGGTTTGCCCTATTAGAGGCTTAAAAAGATGGTTAGTCTTACCCTATTAAAGGATTCACAAAATCTTTTTAGGAGTACTAGGTTAAGAGATTTTACTAATTCACTTGTTTGAATGTCTTAGCCTTGATCCTTCAGTTAGCACTACTCTACTAGATATCAGATCTTCTCTTTCATGATGTATACTTGATCTACCTTATTAGATGTATCACTTTTGTCCTCTGTTCTCTCTAACTAATTCTATAATTCAATCCTTTCACAACTCTTTAGTCACCATGAATGCTCTGTTTACACATGCAAACCTCTCACTTCACACTCTTACTATTTTATGGTTTTCCTCCTTAAGAAGACTTAGGTGACTTAAGGTTAGGTAGGAATCAATGACTATGATTCACCCATTTTGACGCCTAATGTAATACCCCAAAATTGGCACATTGCCATGCTAAACCAATTCTGGTCTATTCAATCAATCTCAAAGTCCTATTTTACTAAGCAATAATGAATTTTGATAATCACTACTTGACCTAAGTGTCAAATGTAGAAAATCTCTAATCTGCATTAATTACATACTTTATTTGTTTCCTAAGTCTAATCGAATTAGCAAAGGTAAACTTATTAATTAATTTAATTTAATTATGAGTCCTAGCACTTTAATTTAAGTAAATTTACGCCTTTTGCTAAAATACATTAAGGAATTAAATGTATTTAATTTAATTAAATATATCCTCATTTTAATTATTGAGTTTAATTATTCAAATAATTAAGATTATGCATTTATGAGGTCATGTTATATTCTATTAAATTAAATATATTTCCAAATCCACTCTTCAGTTCGGAAATGGAAACTCTAAGTTGACTAAAATTAGAAAAGGAATTAAATTAGTTGACTGCTTATTCCATTCAAAAGCAATCAATTAATGTCCTTTTCATAAGGAAACTTTATATTCTGACTAAATCTTTTTTGGATCTCGATTGTTCATTCAATTTGATCTTGACCATTGATCAATCCTAGGATTCTATATAAGAAGCTCTCAATTCCTCATTTCAAAGTTTGTGAATGAATAGTATTGAATTTATGTTGAATTTTCAACTCATTGTTCTTGCATTCATAGCTTAATACTCTCATATTTGCAATCCCATATAGATTAATCATGCATACATATAGATTAATCTATTCTTTATGTTCTTACATTTACTTTCATACATCTAGCTTAATACTACATATCATCTAGCTTAGATAAATTCCTTCATTCTAGATGTCTAGTTGCTAGCTTCTTGATCTGAGAGTTGCAAAATTATTCTAGTTAGGAGGCAATAGATTGACCTATTTGTTATCTCAGATGAACAATCCCATGTTCATTTTGGGATGATTCATTAGATAATGATCCTGTTGAAGTGTGTATGCATCACAGAGGCCTACATTTCCCACTCACATTTCTTGTGCTCACCATGGGGTCGATAAATAAAGTTTTTGGTCTCATCTATTATTTATAATACAAGTTTTTAATGTTCTGTCACTCCAATCTATACAGTTCCTAGGTTTCTTGTGTGAAAAATCTCATTCTCACATGAAGAAACTAAAATATTAGTCCTTGTTCTACACTTTCTCATGTGGAAAAGTTTATAATTGTGTGGTTTCTCATGTGATACACACCATTTTCTCTCATGGTCCTATCAAGAAATTTATGCAAAATATGGCATCAGTAAATGCAAAATACAACTTTCAGATTGTATTTTTGTCATGTTGATTTAATTTGATGTTTTTTTCTAAAGCATTTTTTTTCCAATTTCTGATTTTCATTAGCCTAATAGTGGTGTGTAGATCATTTATTGAAGACACCCTATTAAAAACTCATTAAAAATATTGATGTTTTGATTGCAGGATGCTTAATTGAAGATACACATGTCAAAGAATGAATTCAAACCCATTAAAATGTTGTGTCTTTTTATTGCTTTTGTACACTTAGTTTAATAGGGCTTGTGAAAGTCATAGGGCTTGTGACAAAGGAATAGGGGAATATGCTCTTTTCTACTTGGAAGTGATGCCCAAGGGTAAATAAAAAACCTAGATGACTTTGGAAGATGGTACTTGAGCGGGGTAAGAAAGTTATTAGTTCTCCTATATGAGTCTTTTTTATGAAGAGATGATGTTTTCCTTTTAGGGAATCAAAATATTGAGGAAGAAAAGTTGGGATTAATAAGCTAACTCACTGATGAACATGTTCTGCATGTTTGGGTAAGGTGATGAGGTAGAGTATGCTCTTTCCCCTTGAGGTAAATCATAAACTTGGACCCTTAGATCTAAACCACTAGTCTAAGTCCACATTTAGAGGGCCTACCAAAGTGATCCAACCTTTGGGAATGACCAAAGTGAGAACACACCTTTTGTTGGTGATACCAATTCACTATAACAAACAAGTTTTCATAGAGAGAAAGACTCCAGAGCCATGTTAATTTCTTCCTCTTAATTCCTGATATCATATATCAAGAGGAGGCTCTATTTGTTGCATTGGGCAGCATTGCCCCCAGTCTTGCTAGTCAAGTACGTGCACTTTTAGATGCTAGTGTGGATTGTTGGCCTCAAATTTGTTTGAAATGCCACTAGGGATTAATGTGAATGGAAGCCAAGTAATTTTTTTTAGATAATTGCTACCCGGTTCACCTTCGAAAGGGGGCATAATCTTTGTGCAAGGAGGGGGAAGAATCTCTACTATAGATACTCACCATAGGCATGTACATGGATGCTAGAAGGTGGTATACATGCTTGAACCCTACCACAAGGATGCTCATTTAGTGTATATGTTATTGATTCCTTGGAATACACCAAAAACATAGGCACCATCTAGTGGGGTGAGACAATTGTGTGAGGTGAATGCAAGCACATAAGTTATGAGAGAAAGGTTTTGCTTCCTCTACCATTTTTTGTTATAGGGATAAAGAGTGTCTTTTTTGAGTCTTTAAACTTGTGCAAATATTTCAAACAAATAAAAGGTCAAGACTCCCCTATCTTTTTGAGTTTCTTTGTCATTGGTTGGATTGTTTGCAACTACTGCTTGCTTCTTATGTTTGAAAACAACTATCTACTTTTACATCAAAACAATGTCCAAAATCTGAAAGAAATATTGATATCTTTCTAAAAATTGTAAACACTAATAAGTAGGAGATAATTTCCATAGCAAGTCAAATTTTGATATTACCATGAAGATTTAACTATATGATTTTTGAGTCAAACTCATTGACCCATGTTTCATGAGTAGTGGTTCAAAATGAATCCATCTCTCATCAGAATAAATGGAACACTTAGCACTCATTGGATCTAGGTGATGCTAACAAGGGTGAAGCACTAGGACTTTCTAGGAGGTCACCCATCCCAGTACTACTCTAGCCTAAGTAAGCTTAACTACGGAGTTTCCTCCATGATTAAACCCAAATCTTGCAACCCCATTTGTAAAACCTTCACCAAGTGTTGTGCCTTATGAACCATACATTAGAAAGGCCCTTAAGTTCATCAATTGATAAGAAGGAGATAATTTCCACAGCAAGTCAAATTGTGATATTGCTATCAGGATTTAAGTATGTGATTTGTTTCATGAGGAGTGATTAAACATGAATCCATCTCCCATGAGAATAAATGGAACACTTAGCACTCATTAGATCTAGGTGATGCTCATAGGGGCGAAGCACCAAGACTTCAGAGTTAAGTGCACTTAGGCTGGAGTATTACTAGGATGGGTGATCTCTTGAGAAGTCTTGGTGCTTCACCCTTGTGAGCATCACCTAGATCCAATGAGTGATAAGTGTTCTATTTATTCTCATGAGAGATGGATTCATGTTGAAGTAGTGCTCATGAAACATGGGTCAATTAGTTTGACTCAAGAATCATAGTTAAATCCTAATAGTAATATCACAACTTGTAAACATTATCAGTCCTCTATTTAGAAATTGTCAAAAATATTGAAAATCTCTTCAAGTTTAGTCTAAACTTGTCAGTTTTGTCCTTTTCTCGTATCTAGTTCTATAAAATTTTGCATGAGAAAATTTTCTTTCTATACTTCCTCATGGGGTTCTCTTTATTTTCTTGCCTGGTTATCTGTGAATCTTTGTGTGAAATTTTGTCAAAACATTGTCTTTTTTTCCCTAAATCTCATAATTTTTAGTCGAACTGTGTTTGCTCACTTAGTTTTGTGTAAGTTCTCATGCGATAAAATTGGTCTAAAATTGTTGTTCTGAAACTTTTCTTAGTGCTTTGTACTTTCTCACGGGGTTCTTTGTGAATCTTCATGTGAGACCTGTATGCACCCTAAAATGGCACCTTGACTATGTGCCTTGGTTTCATAATTTATCTCAAGCTTGAATCAATATTTACATCACCATTTCCTTTGATCAAATTAAATTATTTGAATTATTTAATTAATCATTATTATTTAACATCAATTTCCTTGATTAAATTGGAGTTAATGTATTTAATTAATTTTAAATAAAAGGTTGAATTATCTTGACTTTTGTATTATTTAATTAAAGGAATTTGCTTCCTTTTAATTAAATAAAACCCCTCATTTAATGTTATGTGCAACAATTATTACTTTAAAAGAAATAATTAAATAAATGTCACACACTTTATTTTATAAGAAAAGGGATTATTTTACATTTACATTAAATAAGAAAACCCCTCATCTTATAATTTTTATGGAGTTTTACACTCCACATCTCTTAATTAATGTTAACTACACATTCCCTTATGTGGGTCACACCTTTTTATTTAATTTTTTGTTCCCCTCCAATTTGGGAATTCCTCTTGCCTTTGGTATATAACGAGACCACCTTCCTTCATTTTGGGAGAGGAAATTTTATTATCACCATTATCTGGAGCTTTTATACAATTTCCTTGAGGATTTGGAGCATTCTTATGAGAAGATCGTGGTTTCTTATGCTACCGTTATGATAGACATTTTTTGAAGCTTTCTTGGGGACTTGGAGATATCTTCCATGTTCATGATCATTTGAAACTTCCATTCATTGGATGTACTTGTGAATACCAAGGCTAATGTTCATATGAGAGCCACCACTTCAAACCTTTGAAGGTCTTTGCACATTGATGATAGGAACCTATGAGTTTATTCTTGAGATCTTGCACTTCCGTGCTGTTATTTTGAAGGATTTCAAGTATAAGGATTCATAGAAGTTTGTTTGCATATTTGTCCACATTTTTCACACACAAGATATTGTCCCAAAGTTGTCAAAACTTCTCTACTAGTTGTGTCTTCTTTCTAGGTTGTTTGTATTTCCTCATCCTAGAGTCATTTCCTCGTGCAAGTCTATCAAAATAGCAAGCTATTTTAAGCTCCCTCTTCAAAATCTAATCCAAGTCTAATCTTTGTCTAGAACACTTAATCATTCTTCTATCTGCAATAGTGTCCAACTTTGACTTCTTGCTTAGTTGACAACTTGCAATTTACACATGAACTAGTCCCTCACTTGGTTATCTTATTATGTTCTATTGTGTTTGTCATACCTCATGTCACGATAGTCATAACTCTTGATTTTTCTAAACATTTCTTAGATGACATGTACCTAGGTATACAATGAACTTATCATATTTTGACCCTACATTCTATTGTGGTCCTTGTCTAATCTTTGGTCTTCATCACTATCTATGACTGTTGAACCAAGGAGTGGAAACATATTTCCTCCCCATTGACTTAGAGAAGGTAGAGCTAAGGGTTGGAATCACAAAAAAGGTTTCTACCCAGTTTATACATGGTCTGAATCTAGTGAATCTAGTGAGGAGTCTTCACGATCTCCTTCACCTGTTAGACCACATCATGTTCAAAGAACATTTTCCATTAACTTTCAGCAAACTCAGAATCCCTTGTATTAAGAGAATCCTAAAACTAGCAGAATACCTACATCTATAGAAAAAATAGCTGAATTCTTATTTAGAATACCTTTTCAACTAATGTACATTGAAACTTACCACATTCCAAAAAAGGCTGATCAAGACCAAGAAAATGGAAAACATAGTAGAAGACAAGATCACCAAGGAAATGAAAGACATAAAGAACCTCTTACCGATGAGAATGAGGAAACTAAAGAGGTACTTCCCAAAGACATAGAAAAATTTCAAAAGGATAAACACTTTCAAAAAGTTGTGGAGATATTTCTTAATGAAGAGAAAGATAAATACTTTCTCAAAATCTCTCAAGAAGGAGAAAAACTACCTCATCACTTTAATGTCGAAACAATTTTCACACAAGAAGAAGAAACTAAAACTTCCAAGTTGCACAAATAGCTTCAAGTCATGCAAGAGAAATTGACCCAAGTAATGTGTGATAAGGAAAACCAACCAAAACATACACCTTAGACACACTTTGTCCATTTCCTCTTGACAAGAGTTTAGACATGCCTCCCTTTCCAAAAGGAGTTGAGTTGCCCAAGTATGACAAATACTTTGGAGAATCTAATCCCTAAGATTATTTGAGGGAATTCAGTCCTTTATCTATGGAATTCATGCACAATTAGACATATCTTATGCATTTTTTCCCATGGAGTCTAGGTTGTTAGGCCATGGAATGGTTCTCAAGGTTGCCTACAAGTATCAAAATATTTGATGAGATTTCTAACCCATTTACTCAATATTACTCACACAACATACAACATCTAGTTAACATGCATGACTTGTGTAACCTCAAACAAAAAGTCGGCGAAAATTTCCTCACATTCCTTTAGAGGTTGCAACAATTATACACCAAATACTCATGAAAGATTCTTGAAATAGAAAAACTTGACATCTTCATAGATAATCTTTTACCTAATTTTGGGTATAAAGTACAACTTCAAGATCCACATACCTTTGAATACAAGGTCACACAAGCTATCCTAATAGAGGATTTATGGTAAAAAAGGGTGAGATAACCCTTGAAAAAGACACTAATAAAGAATAAACCTCTAGTAAGGATAAATCCATGCATGTGAACAAGAATCAAGAGGTAGTATATGATGGAGTAGTTGATAACATTACTCCTAAACTTGTCAAAATAGTATTCAATGTCACAAACAATCTCAAAGCATCTAAAAATGTTGAGAAACCTCCTCTTGACAACAAGACATTTGGAAACAAAATAAGGAACTCATCTTGGATTACATGCCAAAAATGAGAATATAAACCTCTTGGTGAACCCCTAGATGTGGTCTATAAGACCTTGTTACAAATGAAACTCATTTCTTCATTGGATAATTCTCAGATTTATGATCCACAACCACGACCTTCATGGTGGAATGAGACTACATTTTTTGAATACCATCAGAATAAAGGTCACAAAACTAGAAATTCTATCAACCTACATCAAAATTTCCAAGACTTAAATGACAATGGTGAAATTGTTGTGGATGGACACAACAAGAATACAACTTGCAAGGCTTTCAAGGAGCCATTTCCACATTATGAGAAAGGAGAAAACTCTAAATTGAAATCTCATAACAAGGTGAACCATCCATATACAATTGACAATGATGTGATCAACATGGTTGAACCTATGGTTTTTGAATATTGTGATGTCATCACGATTAAGGGAAAAAGGAGCAACACAAAACCTAAGATGCCATTTGTCTTCTAAGGTGCTACATCTACTACATCTAACAAGGAACAATCACAATTGTATGCCAATGCTGCTACATGTTCTCATGCCAAGATAGTACTTAAAGGCCCTGCACCTTTTGCTCTTGAGTTAGATCAACACAAAGACAAACCCCTTGTTGTTCCATCTAGAAAAGGTAAAAAAAATTCAAAATCTTCTGCATCTACCAACTATTGTATCCTTGACCAATTACAATAGACAAGTGCTCAAATAACAATCTTTGAATTACTCAAAATCTTGATTGCTCATAGATAGATTCTTGACAAAGCCCTCAATGAGACAAATTTACCTCAAGATCTTGATCTTGACAAGTTTCAATCTATGGCGGGTCACTTGACTTCACCTCATTACTTGTCCCTTTCTGAAGAGGATGATACTTCACTGAGTCATCCACATAATCAACCATTACACATTGAAGTCATGATACATCAAAAGTGTGTCTATTATGTGCTCATTGACAACAGAGCTAGTTTAAACATCTAATCCTCTAATTTTCTTGGGCAAGTGGGCTTAGTCTAAAGAGTCTATTGCTTTGTGTCAAAAAATAACCATCAAGGCATATGATGAAGTCAAGTGTAAATCCTTAGCTCTTGTTATGTTGCCTCTTTGAGTTGGCCCTATAGAAAGGGATGTTACTTGTCAAGTCCTTAACATCCCATTATAATATAATATCTTTCTAGGAAGACCATGGATACATGAGATGCAAGTCGGATGACAATATCATTAGGTTAGTTCAGATGACAATATTATCAGGTTAGTTTAGATGACAAGATCTAGGGTTATTTCAGATGAGTCCCATCCAACTAGTGTCACTAGGTCCTTGATTAATGTCATTAGTACTCAAAGGCATTCGAACATGTCAAGCCTTGCCTGATCCCTCATAGTGTAGATGACATTATTGCATTTTGGTACTCTTAATTTGGTATTTTGATATACTTTTGAGACTATAGGGTTATGATAATTTAATATCTGCATTTCGATGATCCACACTTATGTCTGCACATTAAGACCTAAATGATATAATTAATGATTTTTTTCATGTACTAGATCTTTTCAATTGCTTTGATAGAGGCTGAATTGTAGAAATGCTTGTGATTCAATGTTTATGTGGGAGGTATGTCCCTACTTTCGATACTTGGTATTTGGATATTTGAGATTATTCAAGATCTAGTGGGACAATGGTTTACTTTATTTATTGATTTTGACACCTACAATAGTGTTCTACATCTACAATATGCACTATGAACTTTATATTGTTAATGGAATGATAAAACACATATGGATGCAACTTTATGACATGATAAAATTAGATCATAATATGATGATTACGATGACCTATAATTTAATGAGATACATAGATAAATGTTATATTGATTACAATGGCATATGATTTAAATGTGGATAAATGTTAATTTGATAATGATGATTTAGGAATTAATGTGGTATTTAGATAAGTGTTGATTTGATTATGATGATTTACGATATTTAGATAGATGTTGATTTGATTTTGATGGTTTGTGATATGCAGACCTTGATATTTTAACATTTTGAATGATTTATTTGAAATGATTAGGAAAGGAAATTTATTTGAGTTATATTAATAAGATTTTGTAACGTTTAAAATTATATGCATTTATGATATTTATTTATATAACCTCCTTGGACTACTGATGCTTGAGTTGAATGTGTAGGAAGTGGAACCATGGAAATTTTGGGGGAAACAAGTTCCAAACATATATGAACATAGTTTAACCAAGATGAATCTTTGGAAGATTCAAAAGCCTCATTGTGAAAACATTTTGTTTTGTAATGTAAATTTGTTTGCATGAGGAAATGTTTAATCATAATTTGGATGCATTAAGGACATATCATGGTGAAGTGTAATGTATTTTAACATGTCTCTTGACACTTGTATTTGTCTATGTGTTGATGACATGTCACCTAGAGTGTTGGTCACAAGGTCATTTAATCT
This sequence comes from Cupressus sempervirens, assembly GCA_028749045.1. Lineage (NCBI taxonomy): Eukaryota > Viridiplantae > Streptophyta > Pinopsida > Cupressales > Cupressaceae > Cupressus > Cupressus sempervirens. Next base: position 296,004,727 of record CM053784.1, read on the forward strand.
TAGTTCTTTCATTTTCTTCAATTAATATTTAAGTACACCCACTTGGGAGAAAGTATTAGGATGGATCAGAATCATGTTGATTTTCGAAATCAAACTTGTGAGGGATTTTAGGGAGCCTAAATGGGATCCTAGAGTATCTTTTTATTGAAATTAAACCACCCTAATGGTAGTATAACATGTTAGGATCTTAAATTCAACTATTTTAGTGAGTACCTAACTTAGGGGACCGCTTAAACCAAGCCCTCTTGAATTAATTCGAAATTAGGAGTCTCCCCATGAGAGAACCCTCACCGTCCCACTTGGTCAAATTTCTTATTTTGAAGGAGCAACAATGTAATAAAAAGGAGGCTTGATGTCCCTACTAAAAAATGGTTGGTAGAGAGTCTTTTTAGAGAAAGGGTGACAAATTAGTGAGTTTTTCACCCACTCTCTAAGTTTATGGACAGTTAGATTTTGGAAGGAAAAAGGGAGCTCTACTACAACTATCATTACCCTAGATTGGACCAAGGTTAGTGTTTCAAACTATGTTTCATTCTCATCCTTGAGTATTGTAGAGTAGATCTGCAAGTCTGAGGAATATGTCAATGGAGTATGCATTGTAGTGGGAGTCTTGCATTATGGATTTTGATATTGAGTTGTGACATTGTTGGATGTGTTGTGTTTCTATTGCATTATGGATTTTGATATTGTGTTGTGGCATTGTGAGAATGTGTTGTGTTCCTGAAGATTTCTTGGTTTTTTTTTCTTGAATGGATTGGAATGTGAATGTGATTGTGGGTTTGAGGGCTTCACTCACCCTTGTGGGAAGGGAAGAGAAGTATAGGGTGAAGGGCATAGTTGGGCTTGCATGGTTGAGGACCTTGGAGTATGGGCTCCATTGTATGCCATTTTTATTCATATTCTTCTTTGGGGGTGACAAGGGAAAAATGGTGAAGAAAGGAAGTAAATGAAGTATGGGTTTCAAGGAAGCTAAAGCTATTGGTTGTGTGTGGTGGAGGATGTTTATGAAGCCATGAAAAGGCATGAAATTTTTTTATGGAAGATATGATATGATATGGCAAACATCCTTGAAAGCACACCTTCACCCTATGTTCAAGGTTCCATTGGTGAACCTTTGTGAAATACCTTGGATGGGATTTGTTTTGTGTCTTGTGTTGTGTTCTTATAATAGTAAGAGATGTGTGTGTGTAAATCCATTTGGGTCTTGTTTCTCTTGCTTAATGGGTGGTTTCATAAAAGCCTAGGTTGGGAGGTGAGCCTCCATGGTTCCTATTTGTGTGTGTTATGTGCAGGTTTTGTGAAGATGCATGTCATGAAGTATTAGGGTTTCACTCTTGTCAAAGTGGAGAAGATTCAAATGTGTAAAGAAGGCTCAATGTTCATGTTTCTCAATGTTTATGACTTTGAGAGTCTTTTGTGTTGTCTCATTGTGATGTAAAGAGATTGTGCCCTTGTTACCATGTAAATATTTGGAGGGAAGAATTTGAGAATGTTGTATATATATATATATATATGTTTTCCTTGTAAAGTAATGAGCATTTGAAGTTCTATGTGTTATGAAAGGATTGGAATAAGTTGTAAAAATAGATTGGTATCATTATGTATCATTTGAAATTGTGGAGGAAGAAAATCATAATGATAAGTTGTATGCACATACTTTACTTGTAAGAAATTTTCTTTCCCTTGTGATATTTGATGTTTAGGGAGAGAGATTTGCATGAGTTCCCTCTACTTAGGTTATTGCTAGATGAATGGTGGACTTAGTTCATAAATATTAATGGAAAAATTTGTTATGTTAATAGTTCATCCTATATGTATGATTTGTTACTTTCTTTGGATTCAAGTTTTTTTGAAAGAAAGGGGTAAAATTTATTCAAATAACACCAAATTACAATGCAAAGGCTAGAGGCCCCTAGAACCACTACATATGTCTATCCTCCAAAAAGAGCTGATCAATAATCCTACAGTAATCGAAAGGTAATTCCTCCCTACCACTACTATCCCAATTATCCACATTCTCTGAAGCCCTCTTTGCTAAACAATCCGCCACCTTGTTCCATTCACGAGGGATATGAAAAAAGGAGACAAAGTCCAAGGAACTAAAAAGACTTAAAATTTGTCTTACCAAAGAGGCCAATTCCCAATTAACATTCTCCCAACTCTAGTTATTTAACATATCAACAACAATCTAAGAATCAAATTTGCATATGATCCATTTCCAACCTATGGAACATCCGCTCTCAACAGCAATTTTAATGGCTAGGGCCTCCATCAAATTATTAGAGTGCTGACCCTTATAGATAGAGAAGAGAAAAACCGCTCCCCCATCATTAATTCTACCTATAGCTCCAATACTAGCATGCCCAGGATTCCCTCGAGAAGATTCCTCTATATTAATCTTCAAAATTTCAGCCAATGGAGGAGTCCATCTCCCAACCCTACAAACCTATTGCCTACCATAACAATGCCTTTTTCTAAAAGTATGCTCTCATTTATTACCATCTAGATTCAAATTCCTCACAATAGCCTGATCATCAAGATCTATACTTTCAGCCATATCACATTTTGCAAAAATAGTCTTCTAAAGCATGCCAAGAATCCTCCTCCACAGCTGAGGGTTATCCAATTTGGATTCACAAAAAATTCTGTGATTCCTTTCCAACCAGAGGTTCTAGAGAATAAGAATCAGTTCGACCATCCAGGCAACCTACAAAAAGGAAGTCTTCACTGGAGGTTTGCCCAGGCTTTCCCAAAAGTCAGTGAGAGAAGTGGCATGGATACACCCATGGCACCAAGCCTTCCACCATCTATACCATATTTCCCTCACAAAAGGGTAGAGGAAAAACAAGTGAGATATACATTCTTCATTATGTGCACATAAGAGGTAGATAGAAGGGCCCTAGAAGCCTCTTTTGCGAATATTCTCCCATGTGAGACACTTCTCCTAAGCTAACAGCCATAAGAAAAAATTACATTTGGGCCAAGAAAAAGAATTCCAAACCTTCTTCCACCAGTGTAATTCTATTGGACCATGCAAGTTCCTATCAAGAGTAGCATAGCCCCGAGCCACCAAGAATTTGCCTTCAGGACTAGGACTCCAAGCCAAAACATCTCTCTCCCTGAGAGAGCTACAAAACCTACCCTTCAACACATGAGCAAGAAGAGTGTGATCCTCATTAGAGCCCCCAACAAGCCACTCTTGAAGATCCTTCCAGCAAGTCACTTCCACCTAACCCACGAACTTGATAGTTTTAAAATGCTCCACCTTAAACCAGCCAACATTAGTACAAGTGTGACAAAGAGGCTGAAGCTAGGGAAAGCTAGAGATCAAGGGAGGGTGCCCATCCAAAGAGTCCTACCAAAATAGAGCATCCAATCCACTATTACAAATCCAAAACAGACCCTCCTTAATCAACTGGGCTCCCTTCTTAAGGGTATTCCAAACATAAGAAACTTTCTCCACCAAAGTAAGCCATGCTACATTTGAACAATCAACCCCAGGGAAATACTTACAATTAAGAATCTTGGCCCAATCCAAATTTTGATTGCTGCACCATCTCCAATACAGCTTAACAGCTAGTGCCATGACAACTAGTGCCATAGACTTGAGACTGAGGCCCCCAACATGCTTTGGTTCACAAACATATTCCCACTTAACCAGGCTCCATTTGATGAGAGGAGGGTACCTGACGAAAGAAATTGATGAGATAGAGAATCAAACTCCTTCACAAAGGATGACAAAGGAACTTGTACACAACACCTGTAAATAGGGAGAGATTGCACCACAGTTTTTAGAAGGATTTCTCTCTCAGTAGAAGAAAGCCATATGTAAGTCCAATGATTGAATTTTCTTCAAAAATTATCCAAGATCCCTTGCCAATACCCTCGATACTGAGATCCCAAGGCCAAGGGGACCCCAAGATATATTAGGGGAAGAGAGCCAATCCAAAATCTAAGGATCCTAGCAATCCTATTTTGAATAGGTTGCAGGGTATTGAAGAAGTAGATGGAAGATTTGCCATCATTGATGCACTAACCTAAAGCCCTTAGGTAGATATCAAGAGCTTGCCTGAAGTTTACAGCTTCACTAACTCTTGCAGATCCCATCAATGCAGTATCATCCACAAATTGAAGGTGAGAATATAAAGGGATAGAGTCATTCCAATTCCAACCTTGAATAAGACCCCACTCCACTTGAGACTTAATAAACCTTACAAGACCTTCTGCCATTATAATGAATAAATAAGGAGATAAAGGATCCCCTTGCCAAAGTCCCTGAGAAGCACTGAACAAATAAGATGGTTCCTTGTTTACAAGAATAGAATAGGAAGTGAAGGTCACACATCTAAGAATCCAGTTCACCCACTCCTTGGCAAAACAAAATGCCAAAAGAATGTTTTGTAAAAATTCCCAACTCACTCGATCATAAGCTTTAGCCATGTCAAGCTTCATAAACATAGCCCTCTCCTTAGAATTAGTCATAGAGTGAATAACTTCCATTGCAACCACAACACCATCCAAAATTTCCCTTCCTTCAACAAAACCCCCTTGCTTCGGGGATATCAGGGAACTGAGAAGAGGCTTAAGTCTCTTAGAAATCAGCTTAGTGATAATCTTATAAAAAACATTACAAAGTGCAATAGGTCTAAATTGAGTCAGCTGATTAGCCCCTTCTTGTTTGGGTATGAGGACCAAAAAAGTGGAATTCAAGGACTTGAGCATCTGTTTATTCCTATGTGATTCCTAAACCACCTCAAGGAGATCAAACTTCACTATTTCCCAGAACTCCTAAAAGAACTCAATCAGAAATCCATCAGGGCCAGGAGCCTTACCTTTCTTCATGCTAAACACCACCTTCTCCAATTTAGGCAACAAGATAGGATGTAAGAGAGCCTCATTCATTTCCAAAGAAACAAGGTGAGGAATGCAATCCAAAATCTCCCTCTCCTCCTCCCTAGCATCAAGATCCTCCTTAGAAAAAATATTAGAGAAATAGTTGATTGTAGCCCTGGCCGATTGGAAGAAAGATGATCCCCTTCAGGTGAGGTGAAAGAGGCTAAAAAAATTTCCCTGCCTCCTAGCCTTGAAGCCAGTCAACATGAGATTTTTTCTTCCAAAAAATTCTCCTCTTGAAGCCAATCAACACGAGATTTTTGCTTCCAAAAAATTCTCCTCCCAAAGCTCCCACTCTTCTAATCCTTTAAGGGCCAAGGACTCGGCATCACTTAAGTCAACAATCCTCCCTTGATCCCGAATTAACCAAGTAATGTTGTCCAACCTAGTTTGAGCAGCAATCCTCTGAGCCTGTAGGTTCCCAAAACATTGTTTATTTCACTTCTTAAGCCTATACTTAACATGCTGGAGTCTTTTACAGAAAGTACACATTGCCATCCCATGGGCTAGCACCCCTTCATACCACCAATCCACCATTAGGTCTTGCAAAGACTAGTCTCTTAACCACATTAACTGAAACTTAAAAGAAGGGTTTTTGGTGATTCCATAAGTAGTAGCTGAGAACTTGATGGGCCAATGATCTGAACATCTCCAATCAAGAATTTTTGAACTAGTGATCAAATTGCTATTCATCCAATAACAAGAAACCAAAAATCTATCGAGTCTTTCAGAGATAGCCTCAACACCACACCTCCTATTATTCCATGTAAAAACACCATTATTTGGCTTCACATCAATGACCTTCAAGGAGTCTATCATATCTCTAAGTAGATTTGCAAAAGGGTCCAGCTTGGTAATCCCACCACGTTTTTCATCTAAACTAGTAATAGAATTAAAGTCCCTAGCCAAAATCCATGAGAGAAATGGGTCTAAGGCTTGGATGTAACTAATATGAGCCCAAAGTTGTGACTTGCCTAAACTATCACTAGGAGCATAAATATTGGAAAGAAGGCATCTTTCCCTAGTATCCAAACAAGATATAACCAAGGAGATAGAAGATCGACTAGAAATCCACCATAAGGGAAGAACTTTTTGTGGGTTCCAAAAACAAGAAACTCCCCCTAAATTGTTCCAAGCTCCCACCCCTTGCCAATTTCCTTGGGGCCAGATGTGAGGAGCACAATTAGCTAAGACCTCCACTGTAAGCTTGGTTTCCTGGATAAAAACCACATCCGGTAATTGAGATTCAATCAATCTATGAACAACCTTTTGTCTAGGGATGATGTTCAACCCCCTAACATTCCATGATAGAACAATCATTTAAGGGGGTGAGAGAAATCAGAATCAATGGGTTTCATAGACCTAGATTCAATCAAAGTATCACCCATAAGCTTCACTTTCTCTTGATCCATCTTCCTGCCACTCCTTAATGGTTTATCCATAAGCCCTTTCTTAAAGGATTTCTGCTGTAAGCCTAATGTAGGATGAGCTTTATTGCCCTTGGCTGAATCAGAGGCCCCCTTAGGAGCAGGGGAGTTTGGAACCACCACTAACGAACTCATCTGAACCTAAGACCCCTGGAAATCCTTGGTACCCTTATCCTGAGACTGCAAATCCATATCAATTTGTGCATTCTGAAGGTCTTCTAAAGGTAATAACTGATCCTCTTTCTTTTCCTCTTCTTCCTAAACTTCATGCAGCCCCTTATCTCCAAAGGAAAGCTCAACCAAAATACCTTCCTCCTAAACTAGGTCCTCAAGAACATCAAATTTGTTAAATGTACTGTCATTATGTCTATCCTGCCCAGTTCTTTTCTTACCTTTGCCTCTGTTGCAAGATTTAACCTGAGTAAAACCTTCATTATCCCCAAGATCGGTAGATGTTGGAGCCTTCCCCTTGTCACCCTTGAGAGGACCGAAAGCATCCATAGGACTAGGCTTAAACTTGGGGCATTTGTGAAGCAAATGACCATATTCATGACAAATATGACATCTAAACAGGAGGGTCTCATAATCCAGCTACTGGATCCAAGAAGAGGATCCCATGTGTATTTCCATAGAATCTAGTAATGGATTAATTAAATCAACTTCTACACAAATACGAGCATAAGAGATTACCTTACGATCTTGAATTTGTGTAGCCACTCCTATAGGCTTTCCCAAAATTAATTTGATTGAATGGAGAATATCCTCCCTGCAAAACTCCAGCAGCAATCTCAACAGCTAAACCCACACTAGTTATGCGTGAATATGTGGCCTCTGCTAACACACACACTTCAACACAGTCTTTATTTGCGGATTCATCCCAGAATGAACATTAGATTGTTCATCCAAAAATCAGCTTGCAAAGCAACCTATTGCCTTTTATCTAAAGGGAATTGCTTGTCAGATATCCTTAGATTCGAGGTGTTTAAGCAACCAAACCCTATAAGAATGAAGGATTTAAAAAAGAAGATGTGACTAATCTATATGAGAATGCAGATTAATCTAGAATGGAGTATGCATGTTTAATCTAAAAACATGTAAAAGAAAGCTATGCTAAAATGTATGCATATTAAATCTAGAAAATGAATATGAAAGTAGGGAGCTCAAATGAATGTACAATCCAGCAGCAATTCGATGCAAATTCTCATTCAAGCTCTTCTCAAAATGAAGAGATGAGTGTCTCTTGAATAGACTTTCCTGGAATCCATCAATGGTTGAGATTGATTTCAATCAACGGTCAGGATTAAAGGTGAAGTTCAGTCATAAAGGGAGATTCCCAAATTAAAGGGAGTTAATAGAATTAATTTGAGTAGAAAAAGGAGTTAACTGATTTAATTTGAGTAGAAAAAAGAGTTAACTAATTTAACTCATTTTTGATCAATAGTGAACTGGAAATTTCCTTTTTTGAACTAAAGAAGGATTTTGGAGAGATATTTAATTTAATAAAATGAGATATGCTCTCATAATTACCTTTTCTAATTAATTAAATAATCCTTTAATTAATTAGAAACACTTTTCTTATTTAATTAAATAACTTCATTTAATTAATTAGGAATGGCTTCCCATTTAATTAAATAGCTTTGTTTAATTAATTAGAAGTAAGTACTCCATTTAATTAAATAATTTTGTTTAATTAATTAAAATAGGCACATTTATTAAATTAAATAAATTTAATTCCATAGTACATTAGCCTTAGGATATAATTTAATTTAATTAAAGTATAAATACTTAATAATTAAATTAAATATTAATCAATAGGTTTAATGTGACTAATATGAGTAAATACTATAGGAATTAAATAATAAGCATGATGAATGCAGATTTAGGTTTTCTGCATTTGACAATTAAGTCAAGTAGCGAGTAGCAAAATGAGAATTGCCTATTAGAATAGGTCTTAGGATTGATCAGGAATAGACCAAAATTGGTTGAGATGGCAATGAGCCAATTTTGGAGTATTACAACTGGTACCCATGAGGGGATTTCCTCAGCTAAATTGAAGCCCATGTGCCAAGCCTTGATAAAAGGCCCCACCTGGTCAAAAAAATAAGGGCCTCCTTCAAAAGCCTTGTTCCTATCTAACATGTATGAGAAGACAACTAGAAAATAATTATTCATAGCTAGAATAATCTCCATATCACCTTCAAGGTTCCAAACTCAACGAGCCCAGGAATCTAACACAGGTAAGGAGAGGCACAAGCCCAAAAATTTGCAAATAAGGGCATGGTTATGTCAATATTCAACATCTTTAGAAATTTGCTCAGGTTGGATGACTAAGACTGGTCGATCTTCAAATCTTTCCAGACATCCATTAACTTTTTAAATCTGGGATACTCCTTTTGAGGATGATCCCCCATCTCCCAATGCGGATTTACTCAATAGATCATCACCATTAGCCTGTGTTGATGAGGTCAGCCTGATCATCTCCATATCCTCTAAAGCAATCTGCAATAATACTGACCCCCAATTCACCATAGGACCAACTCCACATCCACTAGTCAAAGAGGATGGGCCAAGAAGCCCCCCAGTCCCCACCCCCACCACAACCACTGACGAAAAAGCTTACTATGCCATCGAAACTCAAGAAAAACCCACACCCACAAACAAAATTCTCTTCACCCATCAAAACCCCACGAATCAGACAAAGCAACACCCCCCCATGCACATAAATAGCCAAACTCCCTTCATACGTAGAGAATGGAATAGAGGCTAGGGCACGTGGGCCCTAGCGCTCAGCTTTGCCCTGTAGAACACCATTCCATCAAACCATCTTTGGATTCAAGTTCAACAACAATCCTAATAGATAATACTTTTACTTCATCACCTCAACCACTAAAGTCCCATGATGGATTGAACAAAGATGTTTGTGAAAGAAAATACAAAAGAAAACCTTGTCGTAGGCATACATTTCCTCTCTGGAAAATGTATGGGAATGAAAATAAGTTCTTTCCCAACAATACAGGACAATAAAATATTGAGTACAATATACCTAGAATCAAGTACATTAAATATAAATAAAATAACATTCCTTCTATAGTGAATACCCTAACATAATTAGAACCTATTTTATTAGGAGGGACTCATTAGTGACATGTGACCCACAGGCTAGTATCACACCAAATCCAAATAAACACTAAAATAAAATAAAATATTAAACTAAAAAATAATATAAAACAACTAACTTCCTTAGTTGAGTGCCTTCACTTTGTTGGACACTTGTAAATTGTTTTTTTAAAAAAAAACAACAAAGTCAAACCACTGACATAATGTCAGGGCCTCCCACCTAGGTAAGACTATCAAATACCTTAAGTTGATTGCTTCTTTAACCAAAATATAATAAGCTTGTTGTTTTTTTTTTGAAAAAAGCCCTCCCCAATCCCAAGTGCCTTTTTCCTTGGCCAAGGGAAGTGTGCCTACCAAGAAACCTAGGCGCCTATGTTAGAGGGCTCAAATTATTAAAAATAAAATAAAAATCAAACAAAACATTGAATAAGGAAGAGAGTGGGAAGGGGTCCCATGTTTCCCTCTCCCCTCTCATGTGTCCCAAGCACATGAGCACTTTAATGCCACCTCAACCTGACATAAATCAAGAGAACCTCCCTTCTATCAAGCTTCAAAGCCACCACCTAGGGAGGGTCTTGGTCAGCTATGGTAAGGGATGGAAAGAGGGCAATGACTATCCAGGGAATTCATTCGACTTCCTAGATGCCTCCAACTCATGCCCTTTCTATTAGTCTTCTATCATAGCATGGGCCGAACTACCATGCCCTCGTGCAATGGATGGCAGGAGACCTTTTTTTGACATATACTGCGATGTCAACATTTTTCTCACACAATAACCTTTTTTTTGCTATTCGTTTTTCATCTCGCCTAAGTGCCTTTTTACTTGGTTTTTTACGTGGTTGATTTTATATTGTGTTGTTGTAAAGTCTAAAATATTTACTATTTAGTTGGGATAAGTAAATATATAAGTTTATTAAAAATATAAATATAGTTTTATTATTACGAATATAAATTGTTAATATAAAGCAATAAAAATATTATTGTTTTGTTTAGATTGTGATTTATTTCAATTATCATAATGTTTACTTTGTTGTAAAATTTAAATTTTAGTATATTTGTTATTTATTTTAGATAAATAAAAATGTAATTTTATTAAAATTTTGAATATATTATTATTATTATAAAGATAAAGTATTAGTACATAGTTAAATTAAATTTTAATTATTAGTATAATTTTAATTAGTAAAAGTTAGTAGTAATTTATTTAATTGATATGATTATACTGAATTTTTTATTATTGTAAGCTCTTATTTTTTTACATATGTCTATACTGAAATAAATTCTAAATTTTTAATATTTAATAATAAAATTAATATTATTTATTTTGACATTTATATTCATAAATCTAATCAAATAATTTTGTACATTATTAATTAAATTTATGATATAACATAGTTAGTATATTTAAGATTTCTAATCATTATGACAAAATATTTTGAAAAGAAAATTATTGTAAAAATCAAAATAAAATTATTTAAAATTATTTTGATTTTATAATTATTTTCCTTTTAAAATATTTTGTCATAATAATTAGAAATGTTAAATATACGTAACTATGTTATATTATAAATTTAATTAATAATGTACAAAATTATTTGATTAGATTTATGAATATAAATGTCAAAATAAATAATATTAATTTTATTATTGAATATTAAAATTTTAGAATTTATTTCAGTATAGACATATGTAAAAAAATAAGAGCTTACAATAATAAAAAATTCAGTATAATCATATCAATTAAATAAATTACTACTAACTTTTACTAATTAAAATTATACTAATAATTAAAATTTAATTTAACTATGTACTAATACTTTATCTTTATAATAATAATAATATATTCAAAATTTTAATAAAATTACATTTTTATTTATCTAAAATAAATAACAAATATACTAAAATTTAAATTTTACAACAAAGTAAACATTATGATAATTGAAATAAATCACAATCTAAACAAAACAATAATATTTTTATTGCTTTATATTAACAATTTATATTCGTAATAATAAAACTATATTTATATTTTTAATAAACTTATATTTTTACTTATCCCAACTAAATAGTTAATATTTTAGACTTTACAACAACACAAAAATTATAATTATTATAAGACACAATATAAAACCAACCACCTTAAAAACCAAGTAAAAAGGCACTTAGGCCAGATGGAAAATGGATAGCAAAAAAAAATGTTATTGTGTGAGAAAAATGTTGACATCATAGTATATGTCAGGAAAAGGTCTACTACCATTTGATGCATAGGGGGCATGGCACTTCGGCTCATGTAGTGATAGAAGACTGACAGAAAGGGCATGAGTTGGGGGCATCTAGGCAGTCGAACAAACTACTTGGAAAGAGGGCTTCCATAACTTTGAGACACATGCCAGGGATGTGAAGAGTGGTTTGAAAGTTAAGACATGGAATTTCAGCACCTAGGCAAGTGGTAGATTAGGAATGGGGTGGGTATTAGTGAAAAAGAAAACAAAGATAGTGTAGTTGGATTGTAGATGTTATAGGTTGTAAAAAAGTAAGCATTACATTGGTTGGATAATTAGATTGGAGTTTTGCGTTTAAATTTTATTAGGAAATTTTTAGTGGTAATAACATTCATAGTGGTTAGTATGTAGGTTAGTCAAATTTAGTAGCTAGTTTGAAATGATAATAAAGGGAGTAATAATGGATTTACATTGACAAATAATATGTATTAGGATTATTAGTAAATCAAAGGGTTAATTATTGTTGAAGTGTTTAGGAATGAGTTAGTGAGGAGATAGGGTTTAGAGATGATAATATCATAAGTTAGTAAAGGAATCAACTTCAAGTAAAGTGATGGTTAGTAGTGTCCTAAGGATAAGTTAGCAAGATTTATGTGTAGTAAGTGTAAATAGGAAAATTGATTTGCATATTGTGAGTAAATAGGAATTTTCTATATTAGGTAAGTAAAGTTAATGTATATATAATTAGTGATAATACTACTTTATGTTAGTATAAAAATATTTATATTTATAATTATATAAAATGCTATATATTTTATTTTTTTCTATTTGCAAATATGTTCAATAGTGAATTATAATTCCTTTTAGTGAAAGTATTTAAGCCATGTTCTAATATAAAATTTTAGTTAATCTTTCATTAGCAATTAAGTAGAAGGATTACTCAAATTCGTATAATTTGTAAGTTAACTAATCTATTCGAGTGAGAATTCGAAGAAATTATTAGTGAAGTAGTAGATTTTTGCAATAAAATTAGGATTTTGAAGGGGTGTGGATATTTCAGGAGAATATATGACAATGCTAGGAATTCATAAAAAAGGTTATTAGTAATCATGTAATGTTTAATTCTATAGTGCAAGTTAGATACCTAGTTAAGAACACCTAGTCAAAAGACACTATTGTGGTTGATGTATTCCTTAGTGTTACTCAGTATTAACCCTCCCATCTCAGTGATCGAGTAAATAACATCCTAGCATCCTTGGGAACCATAACAAAACATAAATCATTATGTAACACTCAGTATGAAACAAATATAAAAAGTAAATTAGATGGTATCCCTATATTCACATAATTTCTAGAGTTGTATATGTGAGATTTTAGAGATCTTGAGAAGGTAACATGATTTTATCATCTTAACAAAATGGACTCATAAGAAACATTTTGAATCAATTACATCTATATATATTGACTAGGGTTTCATGCAATATTAGAAATTAAATAATAAAGGTGTTTGTTAATTAATACATAAGAGCAAATTTTAATTGTATATTCCATATGGAACTTGTATTGAACTCAATCTCATACATGGATGATGCCAAGTAAACTAGAAAAATATTTCAGTGGTTACATATATAGAACAAAATGTATGTATTGATCCTACTCTCTTATATGTATAAACATAAAGAAACCTTATATCATGATTCCTCCTACAAATTTAGCAAAACACTTGCCTTGAAGAGCGTATTGGGAGCCTTACTGACACAAATAATGATTAGTTATTAAATTTTTAATATTTGATATAAATCACGTAATGTTGAACACATCTAGAGTATTTATCGATAACACTTGGGGCTTAGTTGGCTTAGGGAGCATACACATGACATCTAGCTTGATTAATTATATTCAGCTACTAATGCCACCACTCTATAATCAATTAAATGTCTATTCAACTCATCGTATCAATGTAATGTATCATTTTTAATAATAATAATAATAATAATAGGGTTGTGTTTTTAACTAGTAAAATTTAGGGCATGACAGAACACACCTGTGGACGAAGGTGCTCTAGGTCTCAAATTATGTGTCCAAGCATTTGATAACTATACTGTGAACACCATGAAACTTTTCATATCTCTTTCACACACCTATCTTGAGCTCATAGACTAGAATTCCAATGCATCTAGTGAAGTCCCTACATTTTAGAATTACTATGTTCTTTCCTACTACTTAAACATTGTCAAACTAGTAATTTTTTTCATTAGTAAAAAAAGTGTCAACATGACAAAAGATAACATCAAATATCTTAGTCACACAATAAAAAGAAAAAGAAATAGAAGTTTGATGGTAAAAACCACATTGTGGCAGTATTAGAACCTAAAATAGTAAAAATAAAAGACATATCTAAAGGTGAAGACCTCTCTAATGCTCTTGAGGATGAGATATTTGATGCACTTCCTAGTCATTTTCAGCAGAGATCAACTTGGGAACAGATGAACAACCTCACATGATACACCTTGCACAATCTTTATTTGTAGAAGAAAAAGAGGAATTTATTACCTTCTTCAAGAGAAAAAGATAAATTTTGCATGGACATACTTAGACATGCCAGGCTTGGATCCTAATCTCATTACACATCATTTATGTATTACACTAGGAGTAAAACCGATCAAACATAAGCTCAAGAAAATGCATCCTCATGTTGTGTTACTTGTCAAAGTTGAACTAGAGAAGCTTCTAAACTATGGTTTCATCAGTGCTATCAACTATCTTGAATAGATATCAAACATTTTTCTAGTCTCCAAACATGAAAAATCTATTTGAGTTTGCATGGATTTCCAAGATCAGAACTTAGTATGTCCAAAGGATGATTTTCCACCCCTAACACTGACTTGATAGTGGACATGACAATAGGATATGAAATGTACTCACTCATGGATAGTTTTTCTAGTTATAATCAAATCAAAATTGCACCATAAGATTAGGAGAAAACTTCTTTCACTTGCACATGGGGAAATTTCTATTGGAATGTGATGCCATTTAGTCTAAAAAATGTTGATGCCACAGATCAAAGGGTAGTTACAACTATCTTCCATGATATGATGCATAAGACAATGGAGGACTATGTCGATGATACCTTGGTTAAGAGGAAAAAATGCAACACTCACCTTCAATATTTGGGACCCATCTTAGATCATATGCAGAACTTTAGTCTAAGACTCAACCCCAAAAAGTGTGCATTTGGTGTCACTTCTAGGAAACTACTTGGTACATTGTCTTTGCAAAAGGAATCAAGGTAGATGGAGAGAAAGTTCAAGAAATCATAAACATGTCTCCACCTCATAATATTAATCAAATGAGGGGCATGTAGGGAATACTTCAATCCATTTGTAGACTCATCTCACAACTGGCGAATAGGTCACAACCTTTTAGTAAGACTCTGCATAAAGGCGTGAAATATAACTGGAGCAAAGATTGCTATCAGAGTCTAACACAGATAAAGAAATACCTTGCTAATCCACCAATCCTAATTTCTCCTATCTATGGGAAGCCTCTCATTCTTTACATCTTTGCAATAGAGTCATCTCTTGGGATCTTGTTAGCTCAAGAGGACAATGATAAAAAGGAATGAGCTATCTACTATCTGAGTCACACATTGATTTCTTATGAAATGAGCTATAGAATCATTGAGAAATATTTCTTGGTAGTTGTCTTTGCTTCCCAAAAGTTGAGACACTACATGCTTGGTCATACTATGCGACTAGTTGTTAAAATTGATCCATTGAAATACTTACTCAATAAAGAAGCTCTAACATGAAGATTAGCTAAGTGGGTCATGATTCTAAGTGAGTTTGATATTTAGTATGTTGAAAGGAATGCTATCAAAGGACATGCAATTACTAATCAATTAGCAAAAGCACCAATGTAGAGTCTTCTTCTGCTAAACATTGACTTTCTTGATGAATCTATTTTAATGCTAACACACTAGATCTGGGTGATGTTCTTTGATGGTTCTTTCATACAACAAAGATCTTGTGCTGAGATCTTATTCATAACACCAAAAAAGTATTCATTTCCTAAATCATACAATATTTTGTCTCCTTGTACCAACAACATTGCAAAATATAAAGCCCTAATAAATGATGTGAAGATTATAGTTGAATGGAAAGTAGATGAATTGAATATCTTTGGCGACTCAAAAATCATAATCAACCAGGTCAATGATGTGTATCAGACAAAGGATGAGAATTTGATACCCTATAAATGAATGGTTGACAATCTAAAGGAATACTTTTCTCATGTCACTTTTCAAATAATTTCTTCGGTAGATAACAAAGTGGCTGATGCAATGGCTACTCTCACTTCCATGCTATAGATGCTAGAGAATGATCTTTAACATAGGCTCTTGGTGGAGACATTACTCTACCTACATATAATTCCCCCGAATCCTAGATGATCTGCTCTATTGTAGGACATGATTCATCATGTTTCCACCATATATACTCTTACCTATGTGACCAAACAATTTTGGATAATCTAACCTAGAACAAAAAAATGTCACCTTATCTACAATGCTTCATGATATGTTATTATTGTTGATGACTTGTTTAGGAGAGGTCTTGGAAGAGCACTCCTTAGGTTTCTAGAACCAAATGAGTCCAAATGCACATTAATCAATGTACATGAGGGCATTTGTAGATCTCACTCTAACGGCTTGACACTAGCTCATAAGCTTATTAGAGCTAGTTAATATTAGTTGAATATGGAGAAAGAGGCCATCAAATATATCAAGTCCTAAAAATAATGCTAGCTCCATGGAAATATGATTCATGCTCCAACTAGGGAGCTAATTCCATCTATGACTTTGTGGCCATTTCAACAATGGGCCTTCGATCTAGTGGGTCAAATTCACTTGTCTTCTTCAAATGGACATAAGTTCATTATTATTGCCATAGACTACTTCACTAAATGGGTAAAGGTAGTCTCTCTCTACAAAAAATGGAAAAACTATAGCTCTATTCATTATGAATTACATAATTTGTAGGTATGGTGTACCACCCTCCATCATTACTGACAATGGAGGATAGTTTAAAAACAAGGATATTAAAGAGTTGTGCAAAAAGTTTAGAATCATGCAACAATGGTCTTCTATTTATTACCCTTAGGGTAATGGTCAAGAAAAATCATCCAACAAGTCTATCCTTAAGATCTTACATCACACAATTAATAAATTTGGAAGGGATTGGAACCTTTGGATTAATCTGACTTTATGGGCTTACAGAACTAGTATCAGAACTCCAATGAAGACAACACCCTTTACTTTGGTATATGAAGTAGAAATTGTGCCTACAATTGAGGTTGAGATTCCTACCTTGAGAATCTCTATGAAAAACTTCATTACTAATGATGAATATAGAATATCTCAGCTTCAAGAGTTAGAATTGTTAGATGAACGTCAACAAGTGGTGTGTGATCATCTTTGAGCATACTAGAAATGCATGTCTAAAAGATACAACAAGAAATTCAAGCCACGTGAGTTCCAAGTGGGTGATCTCATCCTCAGGGAGAACCCTAAAAATTAATAACAATGGAGATAGAAAGGGAAGCCTGAACCCAACTAGCTTGGTCCATACATAGTTACTACAGTGTTTAAATTTGGTTCTTACCAACTTTCTACAACTGAGGGAGAATCACTCAAGTAGTCGATCAACACTCTTCATCAAAAGAGGATCTATAGATGACATGCTTTCAAATGCTCTTCGTACATACTTAAAAGTCCTAAAAATTCATTATCTTGGTGAAAACCTAGCAATAAGCACCTTGGTTATACCAAAAAAATTGAAAATTTGAGAAATGCAAAAAAATTGAAAAACAACCAAAAAGTTTCATTGATGAAAACCTGGAAAATAGGCATCATGGTGGAAAAAAAAGAATCTCTACTAAGAAGGTGAAAACTTGGTAAATAGGTGCCTCTTGTTTCAAATGCTACATCTCACAGTACATCTTCTGGCTCTTGTATAGTTGCTTTCTTGCTTTAGTTTTTTGCTTTTTCTCATGAATCAATGGATTGAATCTTTTCTTAACTCAAGGGCAACACCCTATAGTGTTATAGGAATCTCTTTTGTGTTGGTCACTAGTTGTTCTAACTCTGCCTGCCTATTATCGCTTGTGTTACTTTAGAGATGCCTCTTGCATTAGTTACTAGTTGTTCTACCGATTTCTACCTATTGTATCTCATTTTCCTATAGAGATTCTTCTCACAGAAAATCTTTTTTGCATTAGTAACTATTTGTTCTAACTATGTTTTCCTATTGTCTCTTGTGTCACTCTAGAGATCTCTCTTGAATCGGTCACCAGTTGTTCTAACTCCATCTGTCTACTGTTACTTAGATTTTTATTGAGATTCTTCTTAATCACAATTTCTCTACAATGTCAATTACCAGTTATCCTAACTAAATCTATCTACTGTTATCAACCTAATAAAGAGATTTATTGCATATATGTTCAGAACATTGACACTTGACATCAATCCTATAACACAAAAAATTGAATTGAAAATGTTGAACATGTTTGAAATTCGCTAAGCTTTTCTTTATTTTTTTGGCTTTCACTTTATCATTTCCATTTGAGAAACATTGTGATGTCTATTTTAACTAGAGAACTAAGGACTTGGGGCATGATCTTTTCTTTATTTTCTATTTGATGGTTTAGTTCCAATGATTTGAAACATCCATATAAGAGGGATGTCCACTATAAGAGCCTCTATCTTGTATTAGATGGTTGAGTGTACCTTGAATCATTTTATATGGACTCTTTACTGAGGTTAGTTCTTTTCATTTCTTGTTTGAGTGAATTTTCTATTCTACAATAAATACTGATACTCATCCTACTAAGTGAACATTGGGTCATTGCGAGTATACTCAGCACACTTTTTTCTTAGGTAACAAATGGAAGGGTTATTGGAGACAAATTATTTACTTAATACTTACTATAAGAAGGATCTCTTATGTGTCTAGTATGTTTTCACACAAGAAAAAATATAGTCATCCTGTTGTTTATTCTTTGATGCTTATGTTCACGTTATACATTAAAAAGGACAAATGTTCTAGTCATTCTGGCTTCTTGTACCTTAACGCTTACATTTAATCCTAAAAAACTAAGACAAATGTCATATTCATATTCCCATAATTGCAATGTTAGTGAGAGTTGTATGATGGCTTTGATTTTTGCTAAACACTTGGTGATGATAATTCTATGAGTTTAGTAACCATATCTAGGGTTACATCTAGCATAGGGTTACATTGCATACTCCACTTACATAAGAGCACATTTTAATCACTACTTTACTTGCATCTTTTGACATGAGAGGTTGTTGGTTTCTTCAATGTATCACATTTCATCTTAACTACACAAGTGATCAATTAATCACCCCCTTGGCTAATTTGGCTACTTTGAACTCATTTTTGAGATTAGATTTGATATTTGACACACTTAAATAGTTCAAAATTGCATTTTAAAATTTTGGGACCAACATGATCGAACACTTGTGTAGTCCATAAATGATGCTTCCTGAATTTTTGAATATTTTCATATCACATTTTCTTCAAATTTTCCAAAATTTATGGAAAAGTCAACTCTAGTCAACTTTGGTCAACTTTGGTCAACTTTTGTCAAACTTGGTCTTTTGGGCCTCGAAATCACTTTGAATCAACTCAAATTTTCTTTAGATCCTTTTGATCTCTTCTATATTCTTCTTAACCTTGGATTTCTTCTGCATCTTCCAATATACAGCTCTGAATCACTATTTTGGTGTGTCATCTATTGATTTCACTCTTGAGGGGACAGGGTGATTATATCATTGAATCTTTCAAAATTGTCTTCAACTCAGTTTGAATTTTATGTCCTATAACTCGAGGCATCTTACTCCCCTCTATTTGGCATCATATGTCATCTATCTTATCTTTTGACCAACTGATCAATCTTATAATAGTTCTTGTTAGATTTTGATGGACAAGTATCAAAACAGTCTAACCCTAAATCCTAAGGATTAAGCCTCATTCTAGGGATGATTCTAGGATGCATGATAAGTCTTGCTATATCTTTTATAGACTAGTATTCAGATGTTCTATTTGGACTCTAGGGGATTAAGCTCCATTCTGGAAGATAATTCAAAATTCTTGCTGAGGGTTAAGCTTCATTCTAGAGATAATCATAACTCTTGTTGAGAATTAAGTCTTGTTTAGAGGATAATTCTAAACTCTTGCTTTTAGTCACTATTTAATGGATAGGTACCAAGCTAGTCTAACCCTGAGTCCTAAAGATTAAGCCTTATTCTAGGGATAATTCTATGAATCATGATTGATCTTGTGATTTTGTAATGGACAAGTGTTAGGACAGTCTAACCCTGACTCCTAAGAATTGAGTCTCATTCTGGGAACAATTATGTCAAGTTTGATAATCTTTGTTCTATCGATTTCAATATCTAGGTGTTCTTTATGGATTCTCTAAGGTTAAGCTTTATTCTGTAGATAATCTTAAAAATCTTATAAATTTTGATATCTAGGTGTTCTATCTGGATTCCCTAAGGTTAAGCTTCATTCTAGAGATAACCATAAAAATCTTATCAATTGGTCTCTATATCATCAATTTTAGAACCAATCTCATTTCTTGATCTATGCTTCATACTTCTAATTTCTTTGAATAAACATGTTGCTCACACATTTATTCAAAGAGGAGCAAATGTAATGCACTAAAATTGGCACATTGCCATGCTAAACCAATTTCGATCTATTTAATCAATCTCAAAGTCCTATTTTACTGGGCAGTTTTGAATTCTGATAATTGCTACTCAACCTAAGTGTCAAATACAAAAAATCCCTAATCTGCATTAATGACATACTTTATTTAATTCCTATGTCTAATCAAATTAGAAAAGATAAACCTATTAATTTATTTAATTTAATTATGAGACCTTGCACTTTAATTAAATTAAATTAACCCCTTTTTCTAAAATATATTAAGGAATTTAATGTATTTAATTTAATCAAATATATCCTCATTTTAATCATTGAGTTTAATTATTCAATTAATTAAGATTATGCATTTATGAGGTGAAATTCTATTCTATTAAATTAAATATATTCTCCAAATCCTCTCTTTAGTTCAAAAATGGAAACTCTGAGTTGACTAAAATTAAAAAAGGAATTAAATCAATTAACTCCTTATTCCATTCAAAAGCAATCAATTAGCTTCCTTTTCATAAGGTAACTTTCTATTTTGACCAGATCTTCTTTAGATCTCGGTCTTTCATTTAATTTGATCTTGATTGTTGATTAATTCTAGGATTCTATTTTAGAAGCTCTCAATTCCTCATTTCAAAGTTTGTGAATGAATACTATCAAATTTATGTAGAATTGTCAACTCATTGTTATTGCATTCTTAGCTTAATTATCTTATATTTGCAATCCCATATAGATTAATCTATTCTTTATGTTGTTAGATTTAGTTACATACATCTAGGCTTAATACTGCAAATCATCTAGCTTAGATAAAATAATTTATTCTAGATGTTTGATTGCTAGCTTCTCAATTTAAGAGTGAATAGAAAAATCATTCTAGTTAGGAGGCAATAGATTGACCTATTGGTTATCTTAGATGAACAATCCAATGTTCATTCCAAGATGATTCTTCATATAATGAACTTGTTGAAATGTGTGTGAATCATAGAGGCTCACAGAGGCTCAAATAATAAAGAAGCTTTGCAGAGAAAAAGATTCCAAAGCCATGTTAACTTCTTCCTCTTGATTCTTGATATTGTATATCAAGAGGAGATTCTATTTTTTGCACTAGGTGGTGCTGCCCCCAATCTTTCAAGTCAAGTGTGCACACTTTTAGATGCTAGTGTGAGTTTCTAGCCTCAACTTCATTCATGAAGCCACCAGGGATTAATTTAAATGGAAGCTAAGTAAAAAGTTTTAGATAGTTACTACCCGGTTCACCTCTAAAAGAGGGCATAATATTTATGCAAGGAGGGGGGAAAATCTCTCCCATAGATACTCACCATAGACATGTACTTGGATGCTAGAAGGTGGTATGTGTGCTTGACCCTTGTCACAAGGGTGCTCATTTAACATATATGTTATTGAGTCCTTGGAATACACCAAAAACATGGCACCCTCTAGTGGGTTGACACAGTTGGGTGAGGTGAACACATGGACATAAGTTGTGAGACAAAGGTTTTTTTTCCTCTACCATTTTTTGTTATAGGGATAAAGAGTGTCTTTTTCAAGTCTTTAAACTTGTCCAAATATTTCAAACAAACAAAAGGTCAAGATTCCCCCTTCCTTTCGAGTTTCTTTGTCCTTGGTTGGATTGTTTGTGACTATCGCTTGCTTCTTGTGTCTGAAAACAACTATCTACTTGTACATGAAAATAATGTCCAAAATTTGAAAACAATACTGATATCTACCTAAAACTTGTAAACACTCTCAGTTCTCTATTCAAAAACTATCAAAACCATTAAAAATCTCTTCAAGTTCAGTCAAAACTTGATAGTTCTATCTTTTTCTTGCATCCAATTCTATAAAACTTTGTGCGAGAAAACTATATGTTTGCACTTCCTCACAAGGTTCTTTGTATTTCCTCGTATAGTTATCTATGAATCTTCAAATGAAATTCTATCAAGATATGTCAAAAAGAGTGAGCTATTTTAAGCTCCCTCTTCAAAATCTGACCCAAGTCTGATTTGTGTCTAGAACACTTGGTCATTCCTCTATCTGCAATAGTGTCCAACTCTAACTTCTTGCTTACTTCACAAATTGTGATTTACACATGAACTAGTCTACTCACTTGGTTATCTTATTCTATTCTCTAGGGTTCGACATACCTTGTATCATGATAGTCATAACTCTTGGCTATTCTGGCCATTTCTTAGATTACTTGTACCTAGGTATAAAACATGCTTATCTCACTTTAAGATACCATCTAGTGTGGTCCTTGTCTAAGATTTTCTTTTCATCATTGTTTATGAAAATTGCAACAAGGAGTTGAAACATGTTTCCTCCCCATAGATTTAGATTAGGTAGAGCTAGGGGTCAGAATCATGGTAGAAGTTACTGCCCAGTTTATAGATAGTCTAAATCTAGTGAATCTAGGGAGGAGTCTTCATGACCTCCTTCACCTATTAGACCACCTCATGTTCAAAGAACATTTTACATAAACTTTCAGCAAACTTAGAATCCCCTATATCAAGAGAATCTTGAAACTAGCAGAATACCTACATCTCTAGACAAATTAGTTGAATTTTTATTCAAAAGACCTTTTCAACCAATGTACACTAAAACTTACCACATTCCTAAAATGACTGATCAAAACCATGAAAACAATAAACTTGTTCAACATATGTTGAGCTTTTCTTTGCTTGTTTTTTTCTCTGCTTTATCATGTCTCCTTGAGCAACTCGAGGATGTCTCTTTTGACTAGAGAAGCAAGGATTAGGGACATGATCTTTTCTTTTCTTTCAATTTACTAGTCTAGTTCCAATGATATGAAATGTTTATATAAAAGGGTTGTCAATTATAAGAGCCTCTATCTCGTATTAGATGTCCTCAACTCATTTTATATGAACTCTTCACTAAGGTTGGTTCTTTTCCTTGCTTGTTTAAATAAGTTCTCTATGCTACGATAAACATTGATACTCATCCTTCTAAGTGAATGTATGGGTCACTACAAGTATACTTAACAAAGTTTTGTCTTAGGTTACAAATGCAAGAGTCATTGCAAATAGAATAATTACTGAATACTTAGCATAAGAATGATCTCTTCTGTGTCTAGTGTGTCTGCATGCAAGAAGCATTCTAGTCATTATAGCATTTATGCTCTGATGCTTATGTTTTCTTGCTAAATTAAAAGGGACAAATGTTTTGGTCATTTTGGCTTGTTGTGCCTGAATGCTTAATTTTAATCCCAAAAAAACTAGAACATGTGTCATATTCATATTTCCATGATTACAGTGTCAGTGGAAATTATATGACATTTTTGGGTATAGCTTAGTACTTAGTGATGGTAATTCTATGAGTTTGGTAACTAGACCTAGGGTTGCACCTAGCATACGGTTGTGTTGCATACTCTACTTGCATAAGAGCACATTTTGATCACTACTTTACTTGCATCTTTCGGCATGAGAGGTTGTTGGTTTCTTCAATGTATCATGTTTCATCTTAACTACACAAGTGATCAATTAATCACAACCTAGGCTAATCTAGCTACTTTAAACTCATTTTTGGGATTGAATTCAAAATTTAACAAACTTAAACAAATCAAATTCACACTTTAAATTTTTGAGACCTACACAATTGAATGCTTGTGCAATCCACTTTTCTGATACTTTGTGAATCTTTGAATATTGACAAATCATGTCTTTCTTCCAATTTTCCAAGTTTTTGAAGAAAGTAAAATTTGGTTAACTTTTCTCAGCCAAAGTCAAACTTGGACTTTTGGACCTCAAAATTACTTTGAATCAACTTCAAATTTTCTTCATGATCTTGTAATCTAATCTACATGCTTCTAAATATTTGATCATATTTTTATCTTCAAATATACTACTCTACATCACTATTATGGTGTGTCATCTTTCAATTTTTCTCCTAAGGGGGCATAATGATTACATCATTGAATCTTTTTCAAAACTAGTTTCAACTCAATCTGAACATTATGTCCTAGACGTTAGGGGCATCTCATCACTTGGGGCATCTTTGGTCCCCACAATCTAGTATCATATGTCATCTATCTCATCTTTTGATCATTTGATCACACTTATAACAATCCTTGTCATAGTTCAATGGACAGGTATTAGGGCATTTTAACCCTGACTCATGAGGATTAAGCCTAGTTCTGGGGATGATTCTACAACTTATGATAGGTCTTGTTATCTTTTTCATGGACCAATATTCAAGTGTTCTATCTAGACTCGAGGGGATTAAGCTCCACTCCAGAGATAATTCCAAATTCTTGCTAAGGATTAAGCTTTGTTTTAGAGACAATCCTAACCCTTGCTAAGAATTAGGCCTCGTTCTAAGCATAATTCTAAACTCTTGCTTTTAATCACTATTTAATGGATAGGTATTGGGATAGTCTAACCCTAACTCCTAAGGATTAAGCCTCATTCTGGGGATAATTCTATAAATCATGATTAATCTTGTCATATTCTAATGGATAGGTATTGGGAAAGTCTAAACCCGACACCTGAGAATTGTGTCTCATTCTAGGAATAATTCTATGAAGTTTGACAATCTTTATTCCATTAATTTTGGGTATCTAGGTGTTCTATCTGAATTCTCTAAGGTGAAGTTTTATTTTGGATATAACCTTAAAAAGCTTATCAATTTTGGCATCTAGGTGTTCTATTTGGATTCCCTAAGGTTAAACTTCATTCTGAGATAACCTTTAAAATATTATCAATTGGTCTTCATATCATCACTTCGAAACCAATCTCATTTCTTGGTCTATGGTTCATAATTTTGATATCTTTGAATCAAATGTACTGCTCACACATTCATTCAAAGAGGGGCAAATGTAATACCCCAAAATTGGCACATTGCCATGCTAAACCAATTTCAGTCTATTAATCAATCTTCAGTCCTGTTGTACTAGGCAATTTTGATTTTGACAATCTCTACTTGACCTAAGTGTGAAATGCTAAAAATCCATAATCTGCATTAATTACATACTCTATTTAATTCCTAAGTCTGATTGAATTAGAAAAGGTAAACTTATTAATTAGTTTAATTAAATTATGAGTCATGTCACTTTAATTAAATTAAATTTACCCCTTTTAATAATATACATTAAGGAATTAAATATATTTGATTTAATTAAATATCCTCATTCTAATTATTGAATTTAATTATTCAATTGATTAGAATATTCAATTATGAGGTCATATTTAATTTTCTTAAATCAAATATCTTATCCAATATTCTCTCTTCAATTTAGAATTGGAAACATTGAGTTAACTTAAAAGGAAAAGGAATTAAATTAGTTAACTCCTTATTCCACTCAAAAGCAATCAATTAACTTCCTTGTCATAAGGAAACTTTCTATTCTAATTGAATCTTCTTCATATCTCAACCATTCATTCAATTTTCTCTCAACCATTGATCAAGTGCTTGGATTCTATTTAAGAAACCCTCAACTCCTCATTTTGGAAGTTTGGGAATGAATAGTATCAAATGTATGTTGAATTGTCAACTCATTGTTCTTGCATTCTTAGCTTAATACTCTCATATTTTCAATCCCATATAGATTAATTGTGCATACATATAGATTAATCTATTCTTTATGTTCTTATATTTACTTGCATACATCTATCTTAATACTGCATATCATTCAGCTTAGATAAAATCCTTCATTCTAGATGTCTGGTTGCTAGCTTCTCAATTTGAGAGTGAACAGAAAAATCATTCTAGTTAGGAGGAAATAAATTGACCTATTGGTTATCTTAGATGAACAATCCCATGTTCATTATGGGATGATTCTTCAGATAATGATTTTGTTGAAGTGTTTGTGAATCACAGAGGCCCACATTTCCCACTCACAATCCCTTAATACAATTGGTTGCATGCACTACATAGAAATTTGTAATATACCTTCATATATACTATAAAAAAATCGTCAAGTCAGCCCAAAAATGGTATACATAGGAGTTTGTGCCATTACAAACAACTATGTCCAAATTTGTTTACTAGGCACTTGAAGCCTCTAATGCTCAACATCCACGATATCTTCAATGTTGTAACTTGGTCTCTGAATGACTTGGCATCCATTGTTCACTTGACATCTGTATCAATCAACATGTATTAACTTTCTTATCACTGTAGTGACTTGACATCAACTTTCTGTACAACACATACTGGTGCTTGACACATACTATACATTATGCTTGGTATGCATTATTTGACAACTTATGCTTGACATACACTAATTTCTTGGCATACACTAAGTACTATTAAGTAATGAATTAAGTGTATTGTCACTCATATGTCTAAACCAAAATGAGATCAACAATCTCCCCCTTTGACATTAGTGGCAAAAACACTTTGTCATGCACATATAACCTTAACTTATGAGCATAACTTATATAGTATATATTCTTTACTTCACTCACATACAAAATTTCAAAATTTAATTTTTTTTCAAAACTGATGGCTTATCATTCATACCTCAAAACTTCATAACTCCCATTGAGTTGATGGTTTTGTGTTGTATCTAAGTCTGATTCTCGTACTAAGTAAATTTTCTTCAACTGCTAGCTTACTATGTTTTTGCATTTACTCCCCATTTGAGAGATCTCTCATTTTCTTCAATATCTCTCTTTTTTGACAGTTATGTCATGGGTAGTACATGTATAGTGTGTTTATCCAAAAAAAAATTATGGACCTCCATTATAATCTTGAGTGTCACATCCCAATTGTTGCACGCTACCTCTAGACATTGAAATTGAACATCTAGCTCAGCAGCAAGCTCTACTAGGCCCTCATGAGTAGAAAGATGAGAAGTTTTCTTCATCACTATTTTAGCAAAGGCTAGTTCGTTGTACAACACCTCCATGCATGGAGTAAGAATGGCTTGAAGAATTATCAAGGTAGCCCAAATTTTTGCATTTTGTGCATGTAATGTAGCTAGCTAACCTTGAGTGGATAAAAATATTTGAAAATGAGTCTGGCTTTGACCAAGAGACAACTTAAGAATATTACTTGTAGTCTTTAAGTCTCCTTGTAGCTGGTCAATACCCTTATGTGCTTCTTGTGTGAATAAATTCACATCACAAAGCTTTATATATAGTGAAAATATATTCTCTAACACCTTCCTCACATCTTCCATCTAGGTTGCTAACTCAACCTATCTTAGTGCAATGGCACTAGAAATCTTTTCATCAACCTTTGTTTGAAATATTTCCTCAAACCATTCTAGAAGTTTAGTGTTTGTATCCAAGACTGCATCATTGATCTTATCAACCATACTCACCAGTTGCTCAATTCTAGGTTTTTCCTCATTAGGTGCTAGGAGGCTAAATGCATCAAGAAATATTTCTTTGATGTCATATAGAACTTGTCTTTGGTTGTGCTCCCTTCTAAATAACTCTTGATGCTTCTTACTTTCTAGAGCTTCCTGCAATATGCTCATTTCTTCTGTAGTGATTTTTGTAAGATCAAAATTTGGAATTTTAATCACCTCATCTAAGCTAACATCTCCATAAGATGTGCCTTCTCCAAACTTAGATGTATTAGGACTAGGCCTTGATGATTGTAATGGTGTAGCATCTACACTCGACCTATGAAGAGTTTGACTAAGAATAGGAGATGCAGAGATTGGTAGTGTAACTGATGTCTAAATAGATATCTACTCCTCTAGTTTCATAGTCAAAAGTGACTTTTCAGTCCTATCCTTCTCTTTCTCTTCTATCAAAACTTCACCTTGTGCATGTAAGATAGGTGCAAGATTGACTTCCTGGCCTATGTGGAATTGTGTCCCATCCTTCTCAACTATCAAAACTACTTACATTGAAGCATTTGACATTAATGTTTTGACATTTGATGTCATAGTGTCCTTTACTTCATATAGCACAATGGGTATTGAAACATGTGTGTCAGTGATGACACCCTATAGTCCTTATGTACCTTTTGTCTCTATAGAAGTAGGGGGCACACTAGATGTGTCAGTTTTCTATTTCTCCCCGACTGATGCTTTGTCAATCTCATTTGTGCTTACCAATATAGGATTAGTGCATAATTTTGTAGCTAAAGTAGAATCCTATAGTATCCTCTGTCAAAGGATTGATGTTCTACACTATGTTATTAAAAAAATCCATTATATTTATTATGTCCTACTAACTTGCTTGGTCCACATAATGGGGACTGAAACTTGACATATGTACCTCAGGTACATTCTAATCTTGTTGCTTCTCTTCTTCAATTGTAGCCTCTTCATCTACTTACTTTTCTATTCTTCCCTCATGTCCATCTTTTATAGATACATCTTTAGTAGTCTCTACTACCTCTTGATCATCATTATCTTCACCTACCTCCTTAGGTTCTTGTTCAATTGTCATTTCTATTGTCTTCCCATAGATGAATTTCCATAGCTAAGTGCTATTTTTGACAACCTCTTCAATGTTATTGTGCAAAAAATTAAAGGTTCCATAATTTGGAGAAATCTCCCCTTATATTTGTTTATGGCCTTAGTCATTGATGACATTTAAATTTGGCATTAGAGTAATCTCCCTTATATTTTTTTCACTTGTTAAACTGTATTGCCACCTCTACTCAACTTTAATATATATACTTTTGGGTAATGAGTTGGGAAGCTCAATAGGAGTGTTCTTAAATGTGGCCATCATCTTATATACAGACTCTTCCACCTCATTCATTTTTACCTTTCCAACTTTATTAATATCAACATGTGTGAACCTTGACAAATCTACATTATCCTTAATATTGTTACACAAGTTGTCCAAATCAAAAGAGGGACTATGGCTTACCACTTGGAGTTGAATATTGTCATTTGATTCTATCTTCTCATCATTTGACTTCGGTGGAGCTAAATACTTTCTCCTCTTTGGTCTATCTTGTTGACTGTACTCTGTAGTAGCAGTAGTTCTTTTAACTTTGGGTTTTCCAACATCTTGTGTCTTCTTTGTAGTTACCCTTGTGCTATTCTTGGTAATAGATATTGTTGGCTTCTATTGTATAGGCTTTACAACTTACTATTTTTTCTCACTGCTTACTCCTTAGCTTTCCTCTTCTTCTTTTCTACAAGTTTAAGTACTTCATTGACTTCTTCTTCCTCAAATCCTTTATCATATTCTACTTCTTCTTGGTCTTCTCCTTGACCTTGTGTAAATTCAAGTGGGGCTTGAGATAGTTGATCTTCTTCATCATCCTCATCATCATCATCACCTTCTTCTTCTTCTTCCCCTTCACCAAATCTTTCATTGAGCTTCTTCACAAGCTTTTTTTTCTTTCCAACCACATAAGTTGTCTTCAAATCTATTATGATTCTTGATTTGGCCTCCTCATAATTTCCAAATGAAGTTGAACTTTTTTCTATCTCTTCTTCTAATAGTGTTGTGATGGTTGTTGGTGCCTTATCAACATTGATTTCATAGGGTAATGGCCTAAACCATCCAACCCTTGGAGTAACTACTTGTACATATGTATGATCAACATCAACTAGAAAAGAAACATCATTGTAATACTTTTCCACTTGTGATACTACTATTCTCAGTCTCTATTTCATAGACTTCTTAAAGTCCAAAAAATAGCTTGTCATTACTAACTCAAAGTTATTCCCAAGTTTCTCTATGAATTCCCCAATTTTAACTACAATAGACCTGTTGGTCCTCTAAGCAACTTTTGCAAATGAAGGAAATGTGTTCTGCACATAGAAAAATAAGCAAACTAGTAGTCAACCAAATTTGCATTGTGCACTCTTTTCCTTTCTTATAGCCCCCAAGTTTTCTAATAACTATTGAAGTTGTAACTTAGTAAGGTCATAGGTGTGATCCTTCTTCACTATATTGTAGCCTAGATCTATAACCATACAAGACAAACTATTCAATTTGCTAGATTGAAAGAAATTGTGAGCAATTATTCTCACTGCAAATGCAATTAAGGGATTAGCAATTGTATCTATGGTCAATCCTCCTTTGTTCCATATAGCCCCTTTACTCTTTATAATTACCTCCTTGGCATCACTTTTCATGGTCTTAGGTCACTCAAGGGTAGGATAGCCTGTTACTCATTGGGTGATCCTTTTTGTGATCTTGGTAGGGTCATTTTCCAACCATATAGAGTGATCATGTATTTTGGTAAGTACAACCTTAACCCATTCTATTTTGAATATATTTAGAAAATCTAGGGCATGGGTTAATCCTTTTCTCTCTACAATTTTGTTTTCCTCCTTCAATAGTCCATCAACACATAGTTTTCCATACAAATATTTGATTTCCATGTCTCTAATACTAGCAACCTTACAAGTGTACCAACATCTTACATCTTGTATCATCAAAATCTATGGTGGTATCATTGATAATGCACCAGACAAATCTCCCTTGTATGATATCTTAGGAATAGCTCAGAAGGATGGTTTTTGAACCTCATTACTTATTAGTTGAACATTCAAAACTTCTTGTAAGAATTTTCCTTAGGGAAAAATTCACCCAACACCAGGGAACTCAAGCACAAGAAAAAAAATAGAACAAAAGAGTATGATCAGAATGACAATATAATATTCATTCAATATGGATCAAAGTACACTAGGAGTTCCTATATATAAAGGAATCTAGAATTTTTCTAGAATGCATAGAAGTCAACAACATGATAAGTCATAGAACCAGGCATATGTCCACCAGATATGGGTTATCCTCCATTAATCACAGGAGTAAGTGCGATGATGAGATGATAAGCCTACAATGGTGTAGCATGCAAAATTATGCTGTAGACACCATGTGCTAAATTAGGAGTGTGAATAATTGTGTTGTCTACATGACAACTCAGTTAATTATGCAAAATCCACTGTTGTCAACATGACAACTCATAAGAGTACGCAAACTCCTAAGTGTCTCACCAAATAAATAATAAAATAATGCATTAACCTAAGTAAACTTAAGTAAAGTATAATAAGTAAATACTTATTTACACAAACACCCCCCCTTAAGTGTAACTTAGGGGAATGCACTTAAGCTTATGAAAGCTAGGATGAAATGCATGAGGGGTCTCGGCTACTAGGCCATGTTAGGTACCCATGTACATAATGCAATATTGAACACACAATGAAATGCAATCTCTCTACAAATAGGGAAAGAGGGAAAACCATGTGGGAAAAACCCTCCCCCAACAAGAGAGATGAAAAGACAAGATGCATGGATGGATGTAGAACCTGTCCCAAAGAACCAACTATCTCCTCAAATGATAAAGAGACCTCCTACAACTATTGTACATAAGGATCCACAATCATATCAACCTGTAAAGAATGATCATGTAGAGAATGGACAAGAGGGTCAAAATGAGCCCTTGCAACAACTGGAGAAGGATCAACATCATCTACAAAAAGTTGTATATCATCAATGAAGTCTCCCAAATCCGTTATGTGTGACTCCATAAATAAACCTAAAATATTTGTCAAGAAGTTATCACCTGATGTTGGAGCTAGAAGACTTGGTTTACCTTGTTGTGTTAAACCTATCACTATGGTAATGGATGAAGTATTCATCTCGACAAAGAGAAGAAAAATATAATCAATGATGCCTCCCACATCTTCAATGTGAGACTCCAAAAACTGCTCCGCAATATCTTGAAGGAAGTCACCTCATGAAGCTAAAGTAGGAAGACATAGTTTTTCTTACTGCACTAAATCTGAAGCATCTGTGGCTAGAACTGGATTAGGAGTAGAAATAGGAGCATTTGGAGGTGTGATCTCATCTAGAGTTGGAGGAACAAATAGTGAAGTTTCTAAAGATAGAATGTCCTCTGGAAATGGAGGAATTCATGGATCTCCATATGCTTCCCAAAGAGCCATCCAAACATCATGAGGAAAACTAGCCATAAGAAGAGGAGTAAAAGATTCCTTATTCATAGTTTGATACATAAAGTGAATAAGATGATGAAGATAATCTACCCAATTTGGATGAGGTGGCAATATCTTCAAGAAAAGATAAGGAATCATATCTTGATGCTCTCTTAGATGATCAAGCATCAAAGCACTCCATTTCTAATAGTTCCTAGGTGTCAACTTCAATCTTAAACTAGATTGACATATGTGACAAGATACCATGAGATCAATAAATATACCCATAAAGTAATCAATCAACCCCCCCTAATGTATGATTTGGGCACTCTATACTTAGTGTGATTACAATAGCCAATTTAGGGCCTATTTCTAAAAGTAGTATTTTGTCCATAGAACCTATAATCTGATTGTAGATCTAGAAAGTAGAAAAAAAATGTACTTTAAAAAAAATGGAACCTAATTTGGAGTCCAGATGAGCCTGTACTAAGCATTTGAAGTGGCAAAAATTAGAATTTTTGAGTTGCAAAAAAATTTAGAAATAGAGATGCCAAATTTCTTGCACTGATGTGTAGATCATGAAATTCTACCCCAGAAAAAAAAAATTGCTCAAAAAAATGAGTCTGTATGAGAGAGATATCATTGTTTTAAAATCATCTCTATTGTTATTTTTCTCGAATCATTGTCGTCACGTCTCCAAAAATCAAATGGCTCTAGATTTTACCTCAGATGTCCAATTTGGATGAAACAAAATCTAATCCAAGGGTTTTTTGACCTTCTAAATGTGATGCAAATATCTGATTTACAATAGCAAGCTCCAATCTTCGCTTGCAAAAATCTCTCCTACTGGCCTGATGGCCAAAAGTTTCCTAGAAAATAATGCAGATCCAGAAAAAATAACAGAGAGTCAAATGATAAAATATGCAAATCTGAAATGATCATACCAATTCTACAAATTGGGCCTTCGGGTTCTAGTTTGCAAAAAACATTTGCCTCAATTTTGACTATGACCCAACATAGGCAAATTTATAGCTAAATTTTACCGAATCGATGCTCCAAACACAATGGGAAGATCCACTTTAGCTCTAGATGCTCCTTATATCTATGGATTCTCTGGATCTGGGTCAAGGTGTAGAATAAATAATGGTCTTAAATGACTATGTGTAGAGAATCTCCCTCAGCTCTGATACCATGTAAGAATTTTCCTTAGGGAAAAATTAACCCATGACCAAGGAACTCAAGCACAAGCACAATAGTAGACCAAAAGATTCTGATTAGGATGACAATATAATATTCATTCAATATGGATCAAAGTACACTAGGAGTAACTATATATAAAGGCCTCTAGAATGCATAGAAGTCAACAACATGATAAGTCATACAACCAAGCACGTCCACTAGATATGGGTTATCCTCCATTAAGCATAGAAGTAAATGTTATGATGAGAGGATAAGCCTACAATGGTGTAGCACACAAAATTATCTTGTAGACACCATGTGCTAAATTAGGAGTGTGCATAACTATTTTGTCTACATGAAAACTCTGTTAATTATGCAAACCTCAATGTTGTAGACACCATGCACTAAACTAGAGTTGCTTACTCTAGTGTTGTCAACATTACAACTCAAAAGAGTATGCAAAATCCTAACTATCTCACCAAATAAATAATAAAATAATGCATCAACTTAGGTAAACTTAAGTAAAGTGTAATAAGAAAATACTTATTTATAGCAACACTTATGAACTTGATGATGGTGATGAGTAGTAGAAGCTTAATCCAATTCAAAAATGATTGAATCCTTCTCCTCTACTTTCCTTATGCTCTTTGTGCTCTATTCAATCTTGAATGAATGCAAATGAGTTAAAAAATACAATATAACCCTTGAAACTTGATTATAATTGCCTAGTGCTTACATAGTTGTAAGCTTGACTATCATAGTAATTTCAACTTACTCAACTTACACATAATTTATAATATGCTCAGAAACCACAATGAGCTCAACCAATACTATCACCTTCAATAGCTCGACATCAACTAAAATTTCATTTTCACTTGGCAACAACTTTTAAAATTTTCATGCTTGACAATAACATGAAAACTTTAAAAACTTATAGATTTCTTCTAGGTTCTAACCAATACGTTACATCTTAATTCATTCATATATAACCTTTTTAGTGCTATAATTCTTTAGAATAACTGAGAGAGGGGGTGAATCAGTTATTCAAGATCCAAATGCCACTTTTTCTCCAAATCCTTAATAGCACATAACTGAAACTATCATGCATGCAATTTGAACATTTAAACAACTATGAACAGTAAACATGCATCACACCATAACATTAAGAATTTGATAACCCAAAAACCCTCCAGGAATAAGAAGGTAAAACTGGAGTGGGGATGATGCCCACAAAAATAACTGTGCAATTGATTTCAACCAATTTTGATGGTCTGCCCTGTTAAAGACCTACCATGCTAAAGGCTACAACACATTATTAAATGTGACCTTTTTAGAGGATTTCACCATACTATTAGGAATGGGCCTAGTTAAAGGACTTTGGAACATTCACTTGGAATGTCACCCTATTAAAGGATTTACAACATGGCTATTAAACCAACCTAAGTCCATAGGATTTATCTTAACTGTTACAATTGGTAGAGAGTAACAATAATGACTTTTGATCTGATACAACTTACAACATATCTTGTAGATTACAAATCACACTTCAGTTCAATCCTTTGCTTGGCTTTAATTACTGCAGCTTTGAAAGCATGTCATCTGAAGCTTTGTCACCTTGAGTCTTCTTACTCATCATACCAATGCAATCATATCTATGGTCACCTACTGAAGCAGAGTATCTATGGTCTCTTCCACCTTAGCACCTTCTTCAACATTTCATAAATTCATGCTTGACTAGCACACTTTGCTTTGTGACCTTATGACTCCTTAAATAGAAATCTGGAATACCTTTCTCACTCGATTCACCCTCTCCAACTTTAGGGTTTCAATAGATTAGGTAAGATACAATGTATCTATCCCTTATCTTGCTCTTATCTAGAAACACGTCTAGAATCCAATTGTATTTGCCAAAAACATTTTACATAGTGTTATGTGCCACCAGCTCATCATTCTTATCTTCTACAAAATTCTAGATTTGGTAAATCTTCAATTTTCAAAATAATGCAGCAACTCGGCATTATTGATTTACTGATGCTCGACACTAGAAGAAATTCTATGAAACTTGGCTCTTGAAATTCATTCGGCACTTCAATATTACTCGGTACTTATATCTTTCTTAGCACTTGAAAACTTACATAGCACCTATTTCTTTTTTGCTACTTGGCACCTAATCTTCACTCGACACCTAAAGATTGCTCGACACCTAAAGATCACTCGGCATACACTAAGTTGAACTTTGCTTAGCTTCAACTGATAATTTTTTCGGCACTAACTATCTTGCTTGGCTCTTTCTAATGAACTTAGTTAGGCTTTACAAATGACTTAGCTAAACCTTACATCTTTGATGTGTTTTAGTGTGCCCATCCTCTGTGTCTTAGAGTATGTCATCAATACACTATTTCATCAATGGCTTAGTTAATCCTTATACTTCATTACAACATCATAACTTCAACCATTCTCTAGGTACTCTAGTTGCATCTTATTGATTGCCACTTCCTTGTCAATCAACCAACTTATAGTATTTGGATCACTAAAGCAATTGTCATTCCTGCAAGTAGCAAGTTTGACATCAATGACAAAACAATAATTGAAAACATTCTTTACTAGTTACATTACTCTTCATTCATGGGCTTTTCAATCATTTCCAACAATCTCCCTCTTTGGTATTGATGGCAAACCAAACTGATCACTTGATCAACTTAGTTACATTCTACTTCCTTCTTGACTACTGCATCCTTTACTACTGATCTCATATATCTCCATATCTTTACCTTTCAGTTTTCCTCTTTCATATATATCTCCCTCTTACTTTGTATTGATGATTAGTTTCCTACATATATCTCCCTCTTTGACATAAATGCCAAAGATGTAACATCTTTAACATACAAAATATAAGCTTTGCATCTCATATTGTCTCACTCTATCACCATGCTTGTGACTAATTTGGAGTTCCTGCTCCTGCTATCATCCTTTGCATCATTCTTCTGATATTTCAATAATTTGTTCCTATTGATGCAAGGTAGCTTCTTTGTTGCTTTAAACTGCTTGAGTTAGGGGAATTACACCCAACTTGCCTCTAAGATATTCATAAGCATCCTTGGACAATGGTTTGGTGATGATATCTACAATTTTTTCCTTTGCGTGAATGTACTCCATCTTCACTTGTTTGTCTTCTACCAATTCTCTAACATAGTGATACTTGATTGCAATATGCTTGGTTTTTGCATGCATTAGTGGATTCTGGATATGTTTATAGCACTTGTATTATCACAATACAATATCACAGGTTTGGTTACCTCTTCTTTCATTCCTTGCAATAAATGTGTGAGCCACACAATGTTTGTGCAATTGACTACTGCTACCACATAGTCTGATTTTGCAGTGGACTGAGATGTGCATGTTTGCTTCTTGCTAGTCCAAGTAGCTAGTCTTTTACCTAAAAATAGTGCTCCTCCACTTGTTCTTTTTCTATCATCAATGTTGCCTCCCCAATCTACATCTGTGTATGCATTGAGCTCAAACTTTTCATTCTTTTTATAATATAGGCCAAAATCATCAGTTCCTTTGAGATACCTCATTATTCTTTTTACTGCTATGAGATGATTCTCTTTAGGATTAGTAAAGGATCTAGCCACTATTCCAGCTGCTAATGCTATGTCTAGTCTGCTATGTACAACATATTGTAATTTTTCAATCATGGATCTGTACATTTTTTGATTAACTTCAGCTGATACATCATTTTTGGATAGCTTATGTCCTATTGCCATTGGTGTGCTGACTGGTTTGGAGTCTTCTAGTCAAAATGTTTTAAGTATCTATTTTATGTACTTTGATTGTGTCATAAATATACCATGTTTTAGTTGATGTACTTGCAAACCAAAAAAAAATTGATCTCTCCAAACATGGACATCTCAAACTCATGTTTCATTTTGTCTGCAAAATTTTTGCAAAGCACTTCCTTTCCTCCAAATGCTATGTCATCCATAAAGATTTTAGATACAATAATATCCTTTCCTTCTTCTAATTTGATGTACATGTTGTTGTTATCATCAATTCTTTCAAATCCTATTTGCACTAGATACTTGTGAAGTCTCTCATACCATGCTCTATGTGCTTGTTTTAGACCATAGAGTGATTTTTGTAGTTTACAAACCATATCCTTGTTGTTCTCATCAAAAAATCCCTTTGGTTGTTCAATATAGACTTCCTCTTCCAATATACCATTCAGAAAAGCAGACATTACATCCATCTGATAGACTTTAAAACCTTTATATGCAGCATATGCAAGTAAAGTTCTTACTCCTTCCATTATCGCAACAAGGGCAAATGTTTCCCCATAGCCTAATCCTTCTTCTTGAGCATAACCCTTACATACTAGTCTGGCTTTGTTTCTAGTAATCTCACCATTCTCATCTAGCTTGTTTTTGAATACCCACTTAGTGCCAATCACATTCTTGTCAACTGGTCTGGGAACCAAACTCCAGGTTTTGTTCTTCTTTATTTAATCAATCTCTTCTTCCATAGCTTTATACCAGTCACCATCTTGTACTGCATCATACACTGTCTTAGGTTCAAATTTTCTTAACAAACATGATTCATTTCTTAGTCTATTCCTTGTCATTGGTCCTGCATCTTTGTCACTAATTATCTGTTCAACAGGGTGATGCCTCTTCACATATTTGGACAACCTTGGTTCTGTCCTTGTTTCCATATTTGATCTTTCAAATTCAGAATCACTATGCACTTCATTGTCAAGCAGTTCTACATCTCTATCATGTGCACTGACTTCAGAGTCAGAATAAGTATTTACTTCATTCTGCAACTCAGCTTTTGATTGTAGCTTGACATTCACTGGTTGTGACTTGGCTGAAATTGAAACTTGTTGTTGAATCCCAATTTGATTGATAGTACCTTTTTCAATAGGCATTCCTTCATAAGAATACGCAAAGGTTCTATATTCATCCATTCTCTTTGGTTTTTCAACTTGGACATCTGCATGCTCATCAAACTTTACATTTGCACTTTCCACAATTTTGTCAGTGTTAGTATTTAAACACTTATATGCTTTACTTCTAGTGGAGTAACCAAGAAACATGCCTTCATCACTTTTTGCATCAAATTTTCCATTTCTAGCATCTTTAAGGATAAAGAATTTGCAACCAAATACTTTGAAATGCTTTACATTGGGTGAGTGATCATACCATAATTCAAAAGGTGTTGCATTTTTACCTTTCTTGACTTGTACTCAGTTCAGTGTATGAATAGCCACACTTACAACTTCTCTCCAATATTTTAGGGCAATAGTCTTTTCCATCATTAATGTTCTGGCACAGCCAATCACAGATCTATTTCTTCTCTTAGCAATTCCATTCTATGGGGGAGTTCTAGGAGCTGATGTTTGTCTCTTGATTCCTTTGTCATTGCAAAATATCTCAAATTCATTTGATGTGAATTCACCACCTCTGTTTGATCTCAGACATTTCAAACTCTTTCTTGTTTCTTTTTCAACTCTAGCCACATACCACTTAAACATTTGAAAAGCATCAGATTTTTGTTTTAAGAACATAATAGTCATCATCTTGAAATAGTCATCAACAAACAACATTATATATTTATCTCCTTTGTAGCTCTGTACTTCTATTGGACCACATAAGTCAGTATGAACTAACTCAAGTACTTCTTTAGATGTATAGTTTTTACTTTTGAAACTTGACTTGGTCATCTTTCCTAGCTGACATTGTTTGCACATGATATTGTCAGGTTTCTTCAGTTTAGGTAAACCTCTAACTTTCTTCATTTTACTGATATTGACCAGATTATCAAAGTTGACATGACATAGCCTTTTATGCCATAACCACACATCATCAAATTTTGCAACAAGACAAGAAGTATTTTCCAAATCAAGATAAAATAGATTACTTCTTGTTTGATCTCCTTTTCTTATCAATCTACCATCAATATCATAGATTTTTGCAATTTTATTTCTAAATTCTACTTTGCACCCTATATTGCCTAACTATGAGACAGTTAGCAAATCGTAGTTTAGTCCTTCAACATAGTATGCATTATCACACAAAATTTGCTCTATAAGCTTAATGGAACCTTTTCCTTTGATTTGACATGGAGCATCATTACCAAATCTAACACTATTTCTATCATATTGAGTAAAGTTAACAAACTTACTTTTGTCTCCTATCATGTGATGTGAGCATCCGTTGTCTATGATCCATCTATCATTCTTGTTCATACATGTTACCAGTGCTATAGGCTCTTCTTCATTAGATTGGTCCTTCATGGCCACATAAAAAACTTCATCATCATTATCATCAGAATCTTTTTCAACAATATAGCACTTCTTCCCTTTGTCTTTGTAATTTCTCTTATCATCTTTTCTTCTATTTTTGTACTTGTTGCCTTCCTTGTATTCCTTTTTCTGTGTACACCTTGTAGCAATATGTCCTACTTCATTGCAATTGAAACAAATGATAGGTAGCTTACCTTTAAATTTTCCTTTGCCACTGTGGAATCTTCTAGTTAGTAATGCTTCTAATTGTTCCACGTCTTCCTCATCAGTGCTACTGTCATTGGATACATGTTTCATCTTTCTTCTTCCCTTCTTTGATTTCACCTGATCAGCATCGTTTAATGATAGCTTTTCTTTGAAAGAAAATTCAACATTCTCAGGTCTATAGTTTTCAAAGTTAGATAGCTCAAATGCAGTGAGTCTACCCACTATACCTTCAAAACTTAGATTGTTTCCTGGCACACATCTTAGCTCTTGTATAGCTGATACTCTAATAGCATAAATAGGGAGAAAAGTTCTTAAAAACTTACTATTAATAGTATCATCATCTAATTGACCATTCAAACATCTTATTGCACTTACCACTTCCTTTATTCTAGAGGCTTACTGAACAACATTCTCACTTTCCTCTGAGGCTTTCTCTTTTTGCTCTTTGAACAATCTGATCTCCTCCATAAATGTTTGATAGGGCTTTCCACATTTTGAAGGTAGTGTCACATCCTTTGATATCATCAAACTCAACATAGTTTAGAAGCAATTTCTAGCATTGTCTGATTGTGTTCCTGTTTGTTTTTCAAATCTTCTGCAGTAAGAGTACTAGTTGGATCAACATGTTCAATAAAACATGAATTTTGGGCATAATATCTTATGGATCTAAGATGTATCTTCATCAAGCTTTGCCATGCAAAAAAAGTTGTCTTTGTTGAGCTTGGGAACTTCTCTCTTTGGCATTTTGATCTTTTCTGCTTTTAGTCCCTTTAAACTAATTCAACAGTAATGCTCTGATACCAATTGTTATAATTCTTTAGAATAAATGAGAGAGGGGGTGAATCAGTTATTCAAGGTCCAAATGCCAGTTTTTCTCCAAATCCTTAATAGGACATGACTAAAACTATCATGCATGCAATTTGAACATTTAAACAACTATGAAAAGTAAACATGCATCACACCATAACACTAAGAATTTGATAACCCAGAAACCCTCTAGGAATACGAAGATAAAACTAGAGTGGGGGTGATACCCACAAAAATAACTGTGCAATAGATTTCAACCACTTCTAATGGTCTGCCCTGTTAAAGACTTGCCCTATTAAAGGCTACAACACATTGTTAAATGTGACCTTGTTAGAGGATTTCACCATACTATTAGGAATGGGCCTAGTTAAAGGACTTTGGAACATTCACTTGGAATGTCACCTTGTTAAAGGATTTACAACATGGCTATTAAGACAACCTAAGTCCATAGGATTTATCTTAACTGGTACAATTGCTAGAGAGTAACAATAATGACTTTTGATCTGATACAACTTACAACATGTTTTGCAAATTACTAATCACACTTCAGTTCAATCCTTTTCTTGGCTTTAATCACTATAGCTCTAAAAGCTTGTCATCTCAAGCTTCGTCACCTTGAGTCTTCTTACTCATCATACCAATGAAATCATATCTATGGTCACCTATTGAAGCAGAGTATCTGTTGTCTCTTCCACCTTAGCACCTTCTTTAGCATTTCATAATTTCATGCTTGACTACCACACTTTGCTTCGTGACCTTATGACTCCTTAAATAGAAATCTAGAATACCTTTCCCGCTCGATTCACCCTCTCCAACTTTAGGGTTTCAATAGATTAGGTAAGATACAATGTATCTATCCCTTATCTTTCTCTTATCTAGAAACATCATCTAGAATCCAATTGTATTTTCCAAAAACATTTTACATAGTGTTCTATGCCACCAGCTCATCATTCTTATCTTCTACAAAATTCTAGATAACAACCATGTTGGCTCAGATCTGGAAAATCTTTGATTTTCAAAATAATGCAGCAACTTGGCATTATTGATTTACTAATGCTTAGCACCAGAAGAAATTATATGAAACTCGACTCTTGAAATTCACTCGAAACTTCAATATTACTCAGTACTTATATCTTGCTCGACACTTGAAAAATTATGCAGCACTTATTTCTTTTCTGCTACTTGGTACCTAATCTTCACTCGGCACCTGAAGATCACTCGGCATACACTAAGTTGAACTTTTCTTGGCTTCAACTGAGAATCTATTCGGCACTAACTAGCTTGCTCAACTCTTTCTAACGAACTTAGTTAGGCTTTACAAATGACTTAGCTAAACCTTACATCTTTGATGTGTTTTAGTGTGTCCATCCTCTATGTCTTAGAGTATGTCATCAATACACTATTTCATCAATGGCCTAGCTAATCCTTATACTTCATTACAACATCATAACTTCAACCTTTCTCTAG
This sequence comes from Cupressus sempervirens, assembly GCA_028749045.1. NCBI lineage: Eukaryota > Viridiplantae > Streptophyta > Pinopsida > Cupressales > Cupressaceae > Cupressus > Cupressus sempervirens. Next base: position 296,046,906 of record CM053784.1, read on the forward strand.
GTACTCTAGTCACATCTTATTGATTGCCACCTCCTTGTCAATCAACCAACTTATAGTATTTGGATCACTAAAGCAATTATCATTCCTGCAAGTAGCAAGTTTGACATCAATGACAAAACAATGATTAAAAAAATTCTTTACCAATTTCATTACTCTTCATTCATGGGCTTTTCAATCATTTTCAATATTTAGAACGTAGATTCTTGGAACTGATATGAAATATATCATTGAAATATTAGTCTCACATACCTTTTAATTTCCTAGTTGGGGGTGATGTGATCGCCTAATCCATTGGAAGAAGTGACCTCATCTAAACTTAATGCGTTGCAATCTTCCTTTTTCTTCCATGTCATGTTCATCTATATTTTGACTTTCTCAACATCAACATTCTCTTTGTGTTGAATAAATTCATTGCTTGGTGCTCTTTACCTTGTTGGACAATTTTTGTTAATGTGACCAGTCTTCAAACAACTAAAACATGTAGTTTGACTCAACCATCTACTATAATCACTTTTTAAATCTATTCTAATGCAATTCTTAGCAACATATCCACACTCTTCACAATAGTGACAACTACACCTTGTATTGTAATCCCAGTTGTAGGATTTTCTTTTTTTTTTGTCCCTTTGTCTACTTGTTTGATGTCCACCTGGAATTAGATCAACATTCATATGTGTTATGTCCATACTTTTGACAATGGTAGAAATATCCTTCAAATCTTTGTGTGCTTGAAGTCTTGGTCTTGTATTCATGAGATTAATGTCCTTCCTTATTGCAATGATAGTAACCTATGAATTTCTACTTAGGGTTATGATTTGCATTGTTGCTCCTACAAATATTTGTTGTATGACCTAATTTTTCACAATTATAACAAGTGGGTTTGTAGTTCTTACATTTGTTGTTTCTTTGTTCACTACTTTTAGATGATTCTCCTTCCTTAGTACTGGTGTATCCCAACCTAGTAGCATCATTATTAAATCTAGGAGATCCCATCAGTTTCTCAAAGTATTTGATGGCTTCATTGAGTTTTTTGATAACTTTCAAAAAATTCCTTTACTCTTCTTAATCCATTCCCTAGTTGTTCATTCTATAACATCAAGGTTGTGATTTCAATGTCCTTTCCATTCAATTAATGATTATTAATCATTAGCTAATTCATTATACCCAATTGCATGTTGGGAATCCTTTGCACCTTTGAGGTCTTCTCTTCTAGTTTGTTGGTCAATGTTCTTTTGTCATCTTCAATCATGATTTTATCTTTCTCAACCTTTTCTTTGTGCCCTATCACCTCACATAGAAATATTGATTGGAATTCTTGTTCTATCTTAATATTTTTAACCTCTTTAGTTAAGGCACCATTATTTTCCATTAGATCTGCAATTGATGCATCAAATTAACTTGAGTTTTAGTCTATAAACAATTCAGTAGTGTCTTCTTCTTGGTAATGTGTGTCATTTTCCTCAATAGCTATCTCTTTCCTTCTCTTTAATGAGTGCTTCAACTCATCTCTTGCTTCATTCAACTGATTTAGGGAAAGATGGATTTGAATCTTCTTGTTCTCAATAGTCTTTCCCAACTTGTAGACATCCATCTTCAAGATCTTTCCTCAAAGTTACAAAACTTTCCTTTCTAGAGAACAAAGCTCTGATACCAATTGTTGGAAATAACAATAGGGAAAGTAAACTCTAAAAGGAGGGGGCATGGGGGGTGGTGGTGAATCATTACTTCAAAATTATAACCATTAAAATATTCACCATACATCCATCTTACAATTTGCATGCAAACTGAAATATGAAACTAAACATATTCATCCATAGCATGAAACAACTAAACACATATGGCACAAAATGTTTGGTTACCTAAAAACCCTCCTATGAGAAGGTAAAATTTGGGTGGGGATGACACCTACAAATCTTCACTTCTATAGTTGTAAAGTTTAGCCAATTAAGGTTAAAATAAGTTTGATCTTAAATTATGATCTAGCCTATAAAAGATCTTCCCTGTCAAAGGCTTACAAAGACTGTTAAGTCTTAACCTATTAAAGGATTTCAACACCTTGCTAAAAGTTTGCCTCATTAAAGGACTTCAACTTACAATAAAATATGCACCTTGTTAAAGTATTTTCAAAAGCCTACTAGGACTGCTTGGCTAAGAGATTTTATTGATTCCCTATTAGAATGTCTCAACCTTGATCCTTCTATTAGTACTAGTCTACTAGATATCATATCTTCTCTTTCCTAATGTACACTTGATCCTCTTGATTAGATGTATCACTTCTATCCTCTCTCTACTTTCCTTTGTTCTCTCTAACTAATTTTGCAATTCAATCCTTTCACAACTCCTTACTCACCATGAATGCTCTATCTACACATTGAAACCTCTCCCTTCATACTCTTACTCTTTTAGTGTTCTCCCTCCTTAAGAAGACTTAGGTGACCTAAGGTTAGGTAGGAATCAATGACTATGATTCATTCATTTTTCCACTTAGAACATCCCTTAATCTAATTGGTTGCATGCACTACATAGGGATTCATAGTATACCTTTGAATATATTGTAAGAAAATCCTCAAGTCAGCCCAAAAATGGTGTACATAGGAGTTTGTGCCATTACAAATAGTTATGTCCAAAACTATTTTCTTGACAATTAAATCCTCTAATACTCGACATCCAATATATCTTCAATGCTCTAATGTGACCTATGAATGACTTAGCATCCACTATTTACTTGCCATCTATATCAGTTAGCATGTATTAACTTGCTCATCACTAGAGTGATTCGACACCAACTATCAACTGGACACATATTGGTGCTTGACACATACTGTACATTATGCTTGATATGCATTATTTGAAAACTTATGCTTGACATGCACTAAGTATTGTTAAGGAATGAATTAAGTGTGTTGTCACTCATATGTCAAAACCAAAATAAGATCAATAGTACATATTGCAAATTTTTTTATCAAAGAGGTGTTGAGGCTACATGATCTCCTAAAAAGAATTGTTTTTGACATAGATACTAAATTTGTTAGTTATTTCTAGAGGACTTTGTGGAAGAAGTTGGAGATAGAGTTGAAGTTCAATTTTTCACATCATCCATAGACTAATGGATGTAAATAGAAGTAGTGAATATAAGTGTGGGAAATTTTTTGAGGATTTTAGTAGGATATAATCCCAATGGATGGGATTTGGTTCTAACTCAAATGAAACTTTCTTACAATAATTCTATGAATAGGAGTATTGGTAGGTCACCATTCCAAATTATGTATGGGAGTTGTCCAAGGACTACACCAGAGTTGACAAAGCTAGATCAAGGAGAGAGGACTATACCTAAGGTAGAATGATGTAGAGGTACAACTTTTTAAAACTTCTTTTGGGAGTAAAACTCAAGAGGCTTCAATAATAGACATTTTCAACCAAATTAATGAGTTGGAAAAAATTAATATGCTTCACATATTTACTCATAAATTTTACAAATGACATGATATCACAAATCAGTTTTATGATATTTATTTGGGGTGACTCAAATATGTTTTCGCTAATTTATAGCTCAATCCAATGAGTGGAATAAAATTTATTAAACTTTTTCTAATACTGCTACCATGATAATCAAAATCAGACTAGTCTACACTCAAATGATCATAACTTATTCATATCTTAATGAAATTCAACCAAACCAAAAACAAAAGAAAGATAACTAAAATAAATAAAATACCTTTCAAAAAATATAAATCTTAGATACATATATGCTCATATGTCCTCATGCCAACACAAATAATAGTCAGATATATTGGAAAATAACTCAGAAATTTATCATAAAACTCACAAAAATAAACTTCTCTTTATTTCAATTCTTCTTTTAGCTTCTTCATCCATTAAATTATGAAAATAACTTACAATGCATAAAATTTTTACTCATTTTCAATTCCTTCAACCTATTTTCTATCTCCTAATGACTATTGACCTTCCTCATTACATCAACTTTACATATTGTCAACTTTTTAAGACAATAGTTTATTACATATTTGAAAACTTTTTCATTTTCCCTTAAATTACATTAAAATTGATAAAAACCCCTACTAACATATCAAAATATATTACATATGAAATTTATGATATTTTATCCTTCCATGGGTTTATTTACATAATCTAATCATACTAGACACTTTTGATAATCTATTGCAAGTGAATTTATTTAGCCTTACATATTGAATCAAATACATTCAAAATGCATTTGAAAGATCATGCTGAGTAATGAAATTTATTATCTACTCATGTATACTCTTATTGTTCCTTTTATTTATGGGAGCTACTACACCATACTCTCAAGGGCAAAAGAATCCAAGTCCCTTGGATTGTCCTTCTTCTTTCTTATCTTCCAATTCTCTGATATTTGTTGTTTGTATTCTTGCTAAGTACCCAAGTCAATTTTCATATCTTCATAAACCTCTTCCATATAATAATTCGAGTAGAAATCTTGAAAACCTGCAATAAATGGATTAGAAAAAATAAATGTGACCACATCATATATCAATTCATCAATTTGGTTCACTATAGGAACCTTTGCATCCTTTTTTCAATGTCTTTATGTTGCAATATCTCCATTCTTGGAGAGAAATTCATCACTATTTGTGCCTTATCCTCTTGGCTTCATCACAGTTCTTCTTCCTTGCTGCAACTATTAGCCAGGCCATACCACTTTTTGACTTAGCTTCAAATACCATCCCATGGTTCCATCAAGAACCATCATATCCATCTCTTTTCCATCTTCATGAACCTTTTCATCATAAGGCTTATCAACAACTACCAACTCAATCTCTTTCCTATCTTAAATTTTCATTGTAAGGTTCATCAACAACTATTTTCCACAAACTTTTAATATCAGCAATGACTTTTTTACTTTGTCCTTCCAATGGACAACTCTTCTCTTCATTGGTAACTGGGTTCTTTATTCCATCTTCACATAATTTTGTATCCTTAATAGATGGCTTCTCCAAATCACTATTTTCCTTGTCCATATTTTTCTTCAATTCCTCTTTTAGTCTCTCTAAATTTTCTTCCCCATTTTAAAGTTCCCTCATTAGGAATCTTATTTTCTCTTCTATCTCTTGTTTCATTCTAGCTTCCTCTTCTCTTTTTTTTTTCTTCTCTTCCTATCTTTTCTTTGCCTCTTCCTTCTTATTTTTCTAAAAAGCTCAATATGAAACCCATGCATCTTATAGTATCCTCTTATCATGAGATAGACCTCCTCTTGTGACCATTTTCTCCTCAACCTATCAAAATCCACACAAACTTATAATTCACCTTTGCCCAAACCTTTTTATGAGATTTGATACCAAAAATGATGCAAAGGTAAAAATTTTCAAAACTTTTTTTTGGAGTAAAACTCAAGAGACTTCAATAATAGAAATTTTCAACCAAATTAATGTGCTGGAAAACATCAAAATTCTTCACATATTTACTTATAACTTTTACAAAGGAAATGATATCAAAAATTACATTTATGATATTTATTTATTAATTTTTTTCTAAAACTACTACCATGGTAATCAGATTCAAACCAATTTGCACTCAAATGATCATAACTTCTTCATATTATAATAAAATTTGACCAAAACAAAGATAAATTAAATAATTTTCTAAAAATACATGTTGTAGAAATATATCTATTTATATGTTGTTGTATTAACACACACAATAGTCAGATATCTAGAAAAAAAACTTAGAAATTTATCATAAAACTCACAAAAATAAACTTCTATTTATTTCAACTCTTTTTTTGAGCTTCTTCAGCCATTACATTCTGAAAATAATGTCCAATACATGAAATTTTAATTCATTTCCATTCCTTTAACCTATTCTCTATCCTCTAATAACTATTGAACTTCCTCATTACATCAACTTTACATGTTGTCAACTTTTTATGACAATAGTTTATTACATATTTGAAAACTTTTGAATCTTCCCTTAAATGACATTTCAACTTTATAAATCCCCTACTAACATATCAAAATAGACTATATAACACATTATATGAAATTTTACCCTTCCATGGGTATTAATATACATAATTTGACCATACTAGATACTTTTGACAATCTATTACAAATGAATTTATTTAGACTTACATATTGAAACAAATAGATTCAAAATACATTTGAAAGATCATGGTGAGTAATTAAATATATTCTATACTCATGGATCTTGTAATTGTGCCTTTTATTTATGGGTGCTACTACACCAAGAAGACTTTTTTGAACATGTCAAGAATCTACATAAGGAGATATGTGCACATATTACTAAGATGAACATGTAGTTTAACGCTAGAAAAGATCAAAAGAGGAGACTCCAAGTTGGGGATCTAGTTATGTTGTGCTTAAGGAATGATTTCTAGTGGACACCTACAACAAGCTGAAGATGAAGAAATTTTCTCCCTAAAAGATTTTGAAGAAACATGATTTAGGGAATGGATATGAATTAGAGTTTCTAGATGGGATCCATATTTCCCCTATTTTCAATATTGTAAACTTAACATAATATCATTAAAATGATGCAGAGGTGGATTTGATACTAGAGTCATATCCCATTCCTACTTCTAAGAAGGAGGAGATTGAAAATAATATGGATAGTTGTGTGGGTACGAGTACCAGAAACATTTAGTATGAGGAGTAGCTAATGAAGTGTAAGGGGCAACCAATGGAAGATTTGACCTAGTTATCTAAGACAAAGGTTTCCCATTTGGGTTTTCTTCAACTAGCTATGAAGTGACAAGGTCACTTTTCAATTTACCATGGGTGTTTGATGTAGGAGCATCCAATGGTGTAAGGGCAATCCTGTATCACCCAAAACTATGCTTAGTGTTAGTTTTTGTTTATTGTGTTTATATTTTTGGATACCCATTTGGGCCAAGAAAATCCAACTCTCATAGTTCCACTATTAGTTTTTTGGGTTAGTGTTTTGAGCACCTTGGGATATGTGTAAGTGTAGAAAATGGGTTATTTTGTAATTGAGACATAATTATGATGATTAAGAGGGTTTAAGTTGGAGAGATGATTGTAGTTGTAAATTTAAGCACTCTAGAAAAAGAATCAAGTGAAAAGGTTTTACATTTTGAAATTTATTGCAATTTTAAGTTACCCAAATACCTCCTAAGAACACTTTAAAGTCAGATTTGAGGAACTAAATAACCTCGTATGGGCCCCAAAACATGGGGAACAAGAAATGCTCTTCTTTGGGGCTATAGAGTACTTAGAGATATTTCTAAAAATGTAAACAATTCATCAATCAAAGTCCTAGATCAAAAGTTATGTTTCCTAAAAGTGGGACTACCGTTTCTGGATTCTTCCAATTTTGCACTAACTTCTTATGTGTCTTTCAGAACCTTCTACTTTAGCAATGGATGCCAAATGAAATATTTTAAAATTTATTCTTAACCCCAATTTTGGTTACTTAAGGTCATTTCTTGCATTGGAAAGGTAGTATTTTGTGTGGAGTTTGGGAGAAGGTACTATGAATAGTGGTTTTCTTGATGCATCAACTTCCAAGAGTCATAACTTTTGACTTGGACTTGGGTTTTCTCTCAAATTTTTATAGTGGTTTTGGAAGGGGGAGTTTGATGGTCTAACAATTCAACTCTGCTCCATTGTATCTAGAAAAAATCATTTTCAGGTCCTAGAAAATCCATTTTGACCCCCAAACTCAGTTGTCGTATTTTTTGTCTATTTTAAAGAGATTTTTTTTTTTTTTTTTTGTAATAACTTTGAATGGACATTTCCAAATTCAAAGATTAGTTGGTAGGTCAAGTTGTCATAGCTTAAGGAAAGTCCAATTTTTTTTGTTTTTTTTAGGAATTAATTTCGAAGGTTAACTAAAATGGAAAAATTGAAGATTTGCTAAAATCTGTCAAAAAACATAATTTTCTATTTTTCAAATTCAGGAGTTTTTAGTTATTTAAGAAGAAAAAAGCATTGTAGAAGGAGTTTTGTTTATGGAAGATATTCAAGTTTCAAAATATGATTATTGCTTATGTATTTTTGTATGTATTTTTCTTCTGTAGAATGCATTATTATAACTAGGTACTTGGGTACTACATCATTTGGTATCAAAGCAAGAAGATGGCTAGGAGAGGAAGAGGAAAAGGAAGATGAGGTGTCATTCCAATTCAAAGATTGATGCTAGATATGTAGAGACAGATTGAGTGAGTGAATGAAAAATGGATAATCAAGGAATACCAGTAGTACAAGGAGAGAATGAATTGGATGAAGAGGGAAATCAAAGGGGTGTTAATCAAAATGAAGAAAATGAAGAAGAATAGTTTGAAGAACCAAGCTATTAAGATAGAGTTCTTTGAGCTTTAGAAGGTAAAAATGAAGGGATCAAGATCAAAGTTTCAGACTATGTTGGTAGTGTTAAGCTAGAAGAATTAATAGACTGGCTAAATGAGATGGAGAAATTTCTCAAATAGAAGCCTATGGTAGAGGAAAAGAAGATGAAATTCACATGCACATAACTAAAAGGACATGCAATGATATGGTGGGATCACCTCCAAAAGGAATGAACTAGAAAATAGAAGGAAAAGATCAAGATATGGAGCAAGATGGAGAAAAAGCTACGGGAAAAGTTCTTACTCTTGGATTAATAACAAACCCTCTTTTGTAAGTTCCAAAATTTGAAGAAAAATTTGTCCCTTGTACAATAGTACAATAATATATTCTATAAGTTATCCATGAGAATAGAACATCAAGAAGATGATGAGTAGATGGTTGCTAGGTGCATAAATGGCCTAAAGTTTTCTATCCAATATGATTTGAGCATGCATCATATTAATAGTATGGAAGAAGCCTACCAACTAGCCCTAAAGGTTGAAGAAAAATAGAATCAATAGTACAATTAGAGGAATAGAGGAGGAAGAAGGGGTCCCTCAACACCATTTTGAGGAGGTTCTAATTATGGCTTAGGAGAATCCTCCCAAGGATTTGAAAGAAATATAGATTCCAAATAAGATCTTGCAAAATAGGAAAGAGGAAGGGGATTTTAGTGAGGATGAGGTTATGGAAGTGGAAGAGGATGGGAAAATCAATAGAGGTCCTTTACCTATTTTAGATGTGGAGAAGGATATAGAGCCTTTGAATGCTCAAATTATAACATGCTAGAAATAAATCAAGGAAGAAAACCCAGATTGAACCTAGTTTAGCTAGAAGAGGAGGAGCAAGAAGTTTCACCAGATGTGGGAGAAACCCTCATGATGAGGAGATCAATGATCATTCTAGAGAAAGATGAAGTTCTTGCAAATAACTTTGACAATTTGTTGCTCCAGACCAAAAATTTTAGAACTAGATGCACTTCTAGTGGAAAGTTATGTCAAGTTATTATTAATGGGGGTAGTTGTGAGAATATGGTATCTAGAGAAATGGTAGAGAAATTAAATTTACAATGTGAAAAGAATCCTCATCCTTATCGTTTTGCATGGTTTAAGAAAGGAAATGAAGTAACAATTGATAAAAGATGTTTAATCAAATTTACCATAGGAAAATTTTATAAGGATGAAATATGGTGTGATGTTATCTACTTTGTGATATTTTGTTGGGAAGACCATGATAGTATGATAGGAAGGTCACACATGATAGGGAGAAATATACTTACACATTTTGGAAGGATGGATCTAAAGTGGTTCTAATGAAAATAAGAATGAAACCATGTTGTTTGCAAAGGAATTTTTCAAAGAAATGAAAGTAATAGGATGTTGTTATGCACTAGTACTAAAAAGAGGAGAAGAACAAGAAAACTTGATGCCACCAAAGCAATGAAGGTGCTAGAGGAGTTTTTTGATGTTACTCCTGATGAACTACCTAATGGTCTCCCACCAAAAAGAGATATTCAACATCATATTGATTGTATTCCTAGAGTAACTCTACCTAATCAAGAAACCTATCAGTTGAATTCAATACAACATGCAAAGTTAAATAAAAAAGTGATAGAACTGATACAAAAGGGTCTATTAGAGAAAGCATGAGTCCATGTGTAGTACCCACATTTTTTACTCCAAAGAAGGATGGCACATGGAGGATGTGCACTGATAGAAGAGAAATCAATAAGATTACCATTAAGTATTGATAGATAGAGTACATGATGGATGAATTAGTGGGGGCTAAGTACTTCAGCAAGATTGATCTCCTAAGTGGCTACCACCAAATCCACATTTGAGAGGGAGATGAATGGAAGACAACATTTAAGAAAAGAGATGGTTTGTAGGAATGGATGGTTATATCTTTTGGGCTTTCAAATGCACCCAACACATTTATGTAGTTGATGAATACAATGCTGCAACATTACATTGGTAAGTTTGTTGTAGTTTTTTTTATGATATTTTGATCTATAGTAGAAGAAAGGAAGAACACTTACAACACTAGAGGATCATCTTGAGTGTCTAAAGGAAGGATAATCTCTTTGCAAACTTGAAGTGTAGATTCATGCAAACTAGTTTGACCTTTCTAGGCTTTGTCATTTCTCAAGTTGGTGTTTAAATGAATCTAGAAAAGGTAAAAGCAATCGTAGAATGGCCCAGTCCTTCTAGTATAATAGGAGTATAAAATTTCCATGGGTTGGTAACTTTCTATTGAAATTTTATGAATAAACTTAGTAGTATTGTAGCACCCATAACAAACTATACCAAAGGAAGGGTGTTCACATGGACAATGGATGCTAAAGAGAGTTTTAAATTATTGAACAAAAAAAGTAACTAATGCTCCTATATTGACACTTCCAAATTTTGACAAAGTTTTCGAAGTAGAGTGTGATGCTTCACATGTTGGGATAGGAAATGTTCTTAGCCAAGTAGGTAAACCTGTAGCCTTCTTTAGCAAAAAAATGAATGAAGTAAGAAGGAATTATTCTACCTATTATCTGGAGTTTTATGCAATTATTTATGCATTAAGACACTGGAGGCACTATCTGGTCCCACACAAGTTTGTGTTATTTATTGATGATATTGCTCTAAAATATCTCAACACACAAAAGAATTTAAATAGTCAACATGCCAAGTCGGTATCTTTCTTACAGGGATATACCTTTGTTGTAAAACATAAGTCTGGAAAGAAGAATCATGTTGTTGATGCCTTGAGTAGATGTGCAACACTATTAACCACACTGAAAACTAAGGTCACTGGTTTTGATGCTATTAAGGCCTTGTACAAAAGAGATGATGATTTCTGGGAAATTGTGGAACATTTAAAGGCTTCATCTTTTGGTAAGTTGGATTATGTAAAAGGTGACCATTTTATGTAAGATTGTTATCTCTTTAAAGGTAGACAACTATGTATACAAGGTAGATCTATATGGAAAAGCATTATAAGGGAATTTCATAGTGGAAAACTAGCTAGACACTTTGGAAAGTATAAAACAATAAACTTCATTAAGATAAGTATTATTGGCCCAAGATAAAGAGGGACATTACTAAATATGTGTCAAGGTGTAGAATTTGTCAAGTGGCTAAAGGACATATACATAATACATGATTATACATGCCTTTACCAGTACCCACTAAACCAAGGACTGACTTGAGTATGGATTTTGTATTGGGTCTCCTACACACTCAACAAGGTAATGATTCTATTTTTTTGGTTTCTGATCAATTTTTTAAAATGGTCCACTTTATTGCTTGCAAAAAGACCAACAATGTAGCTAGAATAATAAAACTATTCTTCTTAGAAGTTGCCTGTTTACATGGTCTTCTAAAGACCATTACCTCAAATAGTGATACTAAGTTCTTGAGTCCTTTTTGAGGGAGTCTCTAGTGTAAATTAAGAAAAAATTTATAGTTTAGTAGTGCTTATCATGCTCAAACTCATGGACAAATAGAGGTAGTCAATCAGAGTTTGGGAAATCTATTACATTGCATTGTGGGTGAGAAGCCTAAATTGTAGGACTTGCCATTGCCCTAGGAAATTTTTTTCTATAATAGTTTTGTTAATAGATCAATTGGAAAATATCCATTTCAAATTATCTATGGTTGAAACCCTCAAGGTGTTCTAGATCTTGCCACTTCCCTCGGAAGACAAAATTAGTGATAATGGAGTTTCCTTTCTTGAACTAACTCCAACAAGATGTTAGACAAAAGTTACAGGATATGAATACGAGTTACAAGATTGTTGTAGATGCTACTTAGAGACAAAAAATATTTTTTTTAGGTATCTTGGTGATGGTTTAGTTGAGACATGAATGGTTTCTTATAGGCACATATCATAAATTGAATTATAAAAAGATTGAGGCTTGCAAAATCATCAAAAATATCAATGATAATGCTTATGAGGTTAGCTTACCAAAAAATCTTGACATCTCCCATATTTTTAATATTTCTAATTCATACACATTCCATGGAGATGTTTGAAGTATAGATGACATATAGGGAGTGGATTAGCAACATCACCTTCCCAATAAGAAGAAGGAAAAGATTGCCAAAATTCTTGACAAGCAGACTACCTCCACAAGGCATGGCCAACATAATAGATACCTAATACAATGGGGTAGGTTACCTAAAATAAGAGTACATGGCTATCTGAGTGGGCAGTAATGTAGTTAGATCTTAAAAAATTACATCAATTCATAGATAGCAACTTGCAAGAGCTATGTTTCTTTCAAGAAGGGGAGAATGATGCATCAACTTCGAGGAGTCATAACTTTTGACTCTAACATGGGTATTCTCTCAAATTTTTACAATGGTTTTGGAAGGGGGACTTTGACTAGAAAATCCATTTTGAACCCCAAAACTTAGTTGTCATATTTTTTTTCTAGTTTTTAGAGTTTGGTTTTTTTAATAACTTTGAATAGACATTTCCAAATCCGAAGATTAGTTGGTCGGTCAAGTTGTCATAGCTTAAGGAAAGTCCAATTTTTTTATTTTTTTTGTGAAGTTAATTTTGAAGGTTACCTAAAATGAAAGAATTGAAGATTTTTTAAAATCTACCAAAAAAGTTAATTATCTATTTTTTTGAATTTAGGAGTTTTAAATTATTTAAGATGCAACAAAGTATTGTAGAATGAGGTTGGTTAATAAAAGATATTCAAATTTTAAAATATGATTATTGCTTCTATATGTTTCTATGTATTTTCCTTCTATAGAATGCATTATTGTAACTAGGTACTTGGGTAGTACATCATTTCTCCATAATCTAATAATATTGTAAGCCCTATTGCTTGTACTTGAGTCCATTTTTTGTACTGAATTTAATAACATTTCATTTCTAATAATTAAATTTTCCTTTTCCTATTGTGTTCATTTTTTCTTGGATTGTGCCCTCATCAAGTAGCCTAATCATGAAATGTGGCATGGAGTATAAAACAACAACATATCTACTTATATGTAGTGAAATAAATTTCAAAGATATTTACTCATATGCAATTAAATAATCATATCTTCTCATATGTAATACAAAATAATAATGACATATCTTCACATATGTAGCAATATAAAATGTCTTGGCCAAGCACTTAAAGAGATAGAATTAGTTGATAGAAGAAACAAAGCATAACAAGTCCATTCTAATAGTACTATCAGAAATGAAGCATACCATATCCATTTCTATGCCTCCCTAATAAGACACATTATACCCAACCTTGAAAGAGTCTAAAAGGAACACTCATAAATCTGCACTCATCTAAAATCAGTATAAGGCATACATTGATTTACATTTACTTGGCATTAGTCTCCGTAGACACCAAAAATTGTCCAATTGAGCAAAAAACCCTTATCTTGACCAATTAAATAGATATTAATTATTTATTTAATTTCAGCCTTATCCTATCTTTAATTAAATAATTTTACATTTATTTAATTACATTCATGTTTATCCCCTACCCTTGATTTAAATAAATTTACATTTATGTAATCCTAGCCTATTCCCCCCATCCCACTTGCATCTTACACTAATAGATTTGGCATCGATTTGTGACGGCTATGTGTCCCAATTACGACAACAATGTGTTGCCACTACGACAGATATAGATGTCGTAGTTATTTAGTCACAATTTATGATATCTACCCTTGCCGTCGCAATTGTGACACCTATCCGTCGCTATGCAGCCACCTTGTTGTCCCGTCATCCTCGTCGCAATTCTTGTGTTTTTCGTCGCAATTGCGACGGGGTTGCCGTCGTACCTACAACAACCCCGTCGCAATTGGAGGGTAGGTGTGACAGCAACTACGTCACAATTCTTGTATTTTTTGTCGCAATTGTGATGCCAACCCCTCTAATTGCGTCGGGGTTACTGTAGGTGCGACAGCAACACCGTCGCAATTGCGACGGTGGAAAGAGTAAAAAATAAATAAAAAAATTTCGTGCTTTAAGCTGGTCTGATGATTTATAGATTTCACTAAAGTTGACACCTAGACGGTGCTCTTCTAACATAGAAGTTACTTCCAGCATCCACGTAGCTAGATTATAACCTTCCTTGATCCGCGGAACCCCCTCAATGGCCTACATGAATCATTTTCAATTAGCTGAAACATATATGATGATTGCAGCTAGTGCTTGACTCTTAAGCTCAACGTATTGAGAATGTTTGCTAAAAGCTTAGTGGTCAACATTATCTGGCATGACCAATTCCTTGTATATAAAATCAACTTCCTATTGGTTCTAGTACAATAAAATATGACTACTTACAACTCCAAAATTCAAACTGCTCATCAAAAGGTACCAAATTCAGATCTAAATCTCTCAACAGAATAAAACCATAGTGGATGGCATCTTACCGAAAAATATTCTATAAGTTTGTTAGAATTGTGACCAAGTGGACCTGCATAGATAAGCTGACCTCCTCACTTCATTAAGAATAGCTGCAGCATATTTCATTTAGCTTTAAGAAGATGCCAATTTCAAATGCTTCACAAAGCTATTTGAAGAAAACCAAATCTTTACCTCGTCAAATACCTCGAAGATATCAATACTAGGCTGATGGATTCTGCAAACAATAGTTCTCCCCGTGTCAACTATATTTCTTACTGTTCTCATAATTATAGCTGTTGCCTGAGCATCCAAGCCTAAAGTTGGCTCATCCATGAATATAATTAAAGGATTAGCCACAAGCTCTACTGCTATTGTTAACCACTTACGTTATTCAGTAGATAGGCCATTCAGTCCAGGAAGCCCAACCAAGGCACCTCTCAAAGAAGTGAGCTCCACAAGTTTCATTACTTCATCCACAAACATCTAAACATTGAATTTCCCATTGTAATATTACATATATAATTAAATAGAATAAAAACAAAAATAGAGAAATGAGGCTAGAGTAGGAATTTAGAATATTAAAAAACAAATAAAAAAGATGGTGCCAAAAGAATTCCAGATTAATATTCATCGGGAGTTCAATTTAGAAGGAGATTGTTACAGTGAATATTTTCGTAACACTTATCAAATCTTTGGTAGCCAACAACCTCTTTGCACTGGACTTAAACTAGGTTGTTTATCCAGTAGTAGTGAGTCAAGGCATTAATAAGAAGAAGTCAAATGGAGATCCTGATATTCAATGCTCACAAGATCAAAACAACTTTCATGTATACACCAAATTTATGGTTGGCAATGAAACTAGGGCTAGGTTTGAGGCACCTACCAAGCTTCTGCATGCTCAATCTGTCAAGTAGATGAGGACACTACCAATAATCTATTTCTCAATTGTAAGTGGACTATTCAAATTTGGTGTCTACACAGCTACAATTCTCTATAGCCATGCTTGGATTGATGATCCAGATATCAAGAGATTTAAATTTAATTGTGTTACGTTAATTTTAAGCACAACTGCAAAAGATTTAAGACAACAATGTAGCTCCAGAAAATTGGCTTTCCACATTAACTCCAACATTGCGCCCATGCCTATCTTGGGAAAAAGTGAATCATTCAATTACATAAGAAGATTCTATAAATAAAAACTGTTGAGTAAACAATCATAACCAAGACATCTTACCAAAACCAAAAAAAATCATTGAAAATTCAATCTAAAACATTCAAATTTTCCATGTTAAAGTAAGTCTAAGTCTAATGACTTGAAGCTGACAGTCTTTTAACAATTCAAAACAATGTCCTAAGAAGAACACCCATCCCTTTGCAGCAAAGCAATTATCACATCCTTTCAAAAGAAAACTGATACAATTTTCACCATTTCTTAAGTCTCCATGAAATTTGTAGTCACAACTGATCTTCTCAATATACTCATGTTTCCTTTCTAAATATTAATCTACATCTTACCTTTTCATTTCAAATGTTGCACCATTAATTCTTCACACATCTAAATTATTTTATACCCATCAATGACTATTAATTGCATTTGAGCTTCAGATCACTGTCATCTAGTAAACATTTATTTGACATCACAGAAGTGTAAAGATAATTTAAAGTTGTTACTTCTTAATCCTTGACTCTTTTCATTCAATCAATGCTGTTAGTAGATGAATTGTACTTACATTATGTTTTATCCAATCTGTAGTAGAAAATAGACATCAATCTATTTTCTCCCTTTAGTGAATCCTCCATCCTGATGCTTGAGATAGCATACTGAACTTTCATTGTCAAACCAAGTCCAAAATAAGCATGTTTTACCCCAGGGAAGAAAGGACAAAAGATATACTAAAACCCTTAATTCATTGAAAAAAGTAGAGGAACATGAAACTTACAATATCATTAATCCAAAAATCTATAATATCCCATTTCAAAACAGGTGAATATTTCGATGTTGATAGTAGCAAAAATTTGATTAAAGTTGTGATATCCATGGAAGTCACTTCAAACCGCTTGCATGCTCTTTCCAATTGTATGAAAAGGTAATGGCCTACATTATTCAATCAATTGAATGGACTTTTTACTTTGAAGGTTCGAAGGGTGCGTTTGGATATCACTCTCTATTTAGATTTCCCAACAATTGGCCTTCATATTGAATCACTTCTGTTTTGCACCTGCATAAGAACAATGTTGACAATTAATTATATATTTTTTGAGAAAAGATCGAAACATGTGTTTTTAAAGTACTACAATTTTAGACTTTAAAATGAATGAATGAATGAATTTGCAAGACTAAAGCAGCTTATGGGACTCACAACTTAGCACACACTATAGAAGGGAGGAAGAGAACTTAAGCTGGTTGTGACCTCTGTAACCTCTTGATTGATGTCTCTTTGCTGGTGGATTTTAATAATCAGAAATTAAAAATCACAAACTATCTATAAATTTGGATGTCTTTCTAGATAAAATATCATGTCAACTAATATTCACATATTAAGTGGCCTCATCAACCAAATGAAAAGTAGAATCTGAAACCTCATTCAAACTACAATAGATCACTGAAACAATATGATTGAAAAATGTCTTACAGAATCTTTGAAGAACTTACATCAATGCAATGGAGAGCTGAACCTATAGTTGCACTATTGCTTACATGGTGGTCATCATCAAACTTCTATTCATGGTGGTCATCATTAGACTTCTATATCTTCAAGCCCACAAAGAGTTACAAATGGTTACATAATCGTTGATGCTTGCATTGTCATCATCATTAGAACTTTGTTATAGTCAAAATTCATAGAGGGTTAGCAAATGATGAGATTAAGTTATTTTTTAGAAAATTATAATCTTTGAAGAACTTACACCAAGACTTCTAGTAGTATTGTTGCTGACTTTTGTTAAGTCAAGTCCATAAAGGGTTAGCAAATGTTAGATTAAGTTACTCTTAAGAAAATTAGAATATTTGAACAACTTACATGAAGACCTTTATTAACATCATGGTTGACATGGTCATCATCATTAAGCTCATGTTTTAATCAAATCCACAAAGGATTAGAAAATGGTCAGATTAAGTTATTCCTAAGAAAATTAGAATCTTTGAAGAACTTACATCAAGACAATGGAAAGCTAAACTTCCAGTAGTATTGTTTCTTATATGGTCATCATCATGAGGTTCCTATTAAAAGTCCTCAAACGTTAGCAGATAATCAAAAAGGAGAAAAACAAACATATTAGTTGTAACAATAGCATAACCTTTAAATCTTACTTTCTATTTGAACAAGACATTACAGCCCTTTCAAGATTCTTACTTTTCTAATAAATAATATTAGCATAGTCCATTATCAACCCAACATATCTCTGATAAACTCATTCAAAAATGGAAATTAGCAAATGTATAGATTAAATTATTCTTAATAAAATTAGAATCTTTGAACTTACAACAAGATGATAGAGAGTTGAACTTCTAGTAGCATTTTTCTTACATGGGCATCATCATCATGCTCTTATTATAGTCAAGTCTAAAAAGGGTTAGTAAATGCTCAGAATAAAATATTCCTATGAAAATTAGAATCTTCACAGAACTTAAATCAAGACAATGGAGAGCTAAACATTTACTATCATAGTTGCTTACATGGTATTCATCATCAAACTCCTAGTATAGTCAAGTCGACAAAGGAATAGAAAATGGTTAGATTAAGTTATTCCTAAGAAACTAAAATGTTTGAAGAACTTACATCAAGAAAATAGAGGGTTGAACCTCTAGTGGCATTATTGCTTACCTGGTCCTCATCATTAGAATCCTATTTAAAGTCCACACAGGTTAACAAAGAGACAAACAAAGTTAGTCTAAATTGTAACAAAACATGTTAGTTGTAATATTAGCATAAATTATTTCAGAATTCTTTGAAAATTATTGCTTATCTATTAAAAAATATTAACATAGTCCAATATCAATCTGACATACCGTTATAACTTTTATATGTTTCTTCTTCAGTTGATTTACTTGGCTATTAGATTTTTTCCTAATCATATGGCTAGCATGTTTTGATGCCCACACAGATTGTAAATCTTGAGCTCTACTTGTGAAATGTTCAAATCTATGTGCACACTCCCTATTTTCTTCGACTTTCTTAAGTCTACATTCATAATCATTGCCCTTATGCTTTCTTGAAACCCTTTCAGCTTGTGGCAATTTTAGAGAATGTTGATCATCATACGAGGAAAACATCTGATGATATAATTGTCCTATCTAGCTTGCATTTCTCCCTTTCCCACCATTAGTAGCCATGACATTATTTTGAGAAGAAGCCAATACATCAGACTCATTTTTCTGCATATCAGCATCTTTATCCTCATTGGACATAGAATTGAAGATATCCCCTGAATCATCATATACATAAAATTCCATATCCTTATATACTTTTCTAATCACCATGTCCAGTCAGTTAATATACCTGCAAAGAAGGGCATGGCTTATATGAACATATGATAAATTTAAGTGTTTTCAGATATTAAAATATAGTAGACACAATCTATTAATAAGTTAGACAGTTACCTGGATGCAATAACTCTATTTGCAAACTCATTTAGGTTTTCCCCACCAAATATTCCTCCTGGAAAACTAAATTGGATGTTTTCTAGAAGTTTGCAAATTTCTTTTATTAATCTATTCTTTGTTTGCTCTTCAATGCTCCCAGCAATCTCTAAGGCAAGTATTTCCATGCGAAATAATACTTGTAATTCATGTCTATTCTTGAGTGAAGAATTTCAATAATTTTTTTAATGAGCTTTCAAAGAAATGTCTATGTAAAAGCCTAAATGAAAAAGACAAAAAAAAAAAGGATACTCTCTAACCTTGTCCTCAGAAGTGTCAAGGTGGGTAGATAATGGAAGGGGGGAAATCTTTGTACTTGATTGCCAATTCCTTAGGTTTTTTCAAAATCAACTTCATCACTTCATGGCAAGTGGATCTCTTAGTTGAATTGCTTTCTTTTGCAATGTTTGTAGATGAGCAATGCTCAGCTTCCAGCTGGACCTCTACATGTTGGAATGACAAAATCTGTCAGGCATTGCACTAGATCTCTAAAATTAACATCTTTGCTAGAAAGGCCATGCTGCATTTTTTCATCTAGTGATTCAGTGAATGCCTTTTCATTATCCGAGATGACTTCAAGGAGATCAAAATTAAAGCATTTGATATTGGGGAAGGACCGGGAAATAACAGATCTTGCACTTTGAGTGCATTTTACATCATTTAGGGGCTTTAATAGCCTATTACATCATGTAAACACTACCATCCACCCATAAATCTTCCTAGGACACCCTAGGACTTCAAATGACCCCTTACATCATATAGACTCCCTATTTGTGCCAATTTGAGCTTCACTTACATCTTATTGAGCTTCACTTTGTTTCGAGAATAGTTTAATATTCTCTACTAAATAGGGCCAACCACGTGAAGGTGGAAGCTCATTTGGCCCCACCCCCCTCCCCCTAACATCACTCTACATTCCCCGTTAACATCTAACATTCATTCATTCTTTCAACCATTAATAAAATGTAACATTCAATCAATATCCCATGATAACATTCAATCAATATCACATGATAACATTCATTAACACATTAGATTCGTTAACATGCAACATTCATCAATATTCTGTATTAACACATAATTCATGAACATTCATTAGCACATAATTAAATTCATTGAGACATAAAATACAGTCATTATTAATTAAGGTATGTAGTGACAATCATTTCTTTTTTTTCTTTCTATTTCTTTTTTCTATGTAAGCTCAAAGAGGAGCATCAGTGTCATCATCAATTCCCCCCTCATCAGTTGTTCTGTTCTCTGTTCTTGATGATCTCAAATTCCTATGCTATTGCAAAGGGGGGTCCTCTGCAATAACAAATAAAAGAGTTAAATTAAAAATAATTTATTATAATTGTTACAAGTACTTAATTATTTTAAATAACATAACTGTGTCTCTTTACCTGATCTGAGCACATCGTTTTTTCTGGACTCAACGTCAACACGGTCATGAACATCGACCCCTCGATCCTCTACAGCTGCTATACAAAATGTTACGTTAATCCAAACACCAATTGCAATTACATATAAAAAAATTAATTGCAAATGTATACCTCCACCACTGGGATGCACATCATGCGAACCTTCGACATCCACAGATTGTGTAGAAGGATTGTCAAGCTGCATTCCAACATCCTACGCATTGTTATCATTGCTTGCTTAAAACAGATATACTCACTTTATATTGGAACTTAACATCAAATAGACTAATTGGTAAAGTATTCAATTTGAAATAGATTTCATTTAGCTTATTTACCTTTGGCTGAGATGCATCAGTATTAGAACCTTCCACACTAATTTCAGCTCATAGCCATTCAGCCACCGCTCTATAGCCTTGTTGGAAGCCAATTCTCTTATCGTCTTCTGTGAGGCATCTCTTGAACTCTGAGCCCTGCATTTTTGCATGGTATGGTGAATTTTACTTGCATTGTTTCATCAACCAATGGAGGGTAGTTAAAATATCAACAAAAAATCATCTATATCCATCACAATATAATAGGACAAAAATCAAGCAGTTTTGATGGAGCAATCTACTATATAAATGTTGCGTGTTTGTATGCTTTGCTTGTACCAACATATTTTCTCCAAATTCTTAAGTTGGGTAAGAGTTAGTTCAGCTCTTTGGAAATAAAAATGGCTGCAAGTGCTGCTGCATTCCCTCATTCTTTCAATCACTACCTTTATTCTCAACTATTGGAGGAAAATTCAGTCAAGGGTGAGATTTTAAATAATGTCATATTAGTGAATCACAAGTTTTCTTCACTAATCTAGATTGCAGAGTCTTGACTTCAATTGTTGAATTGTTTATATTGAATATGAAAATCCACTACTGTTATTATATTCTATTGACCTATTTATAATTGATCAGCTAAATAAGGGAGTCCTAGCATTTCCCTTCACATTATATAAAAAATTTGATACAATTTTTCATTTACTAATACTTACAACTCTTGCTTGAAGTTTTGAAAAACCACCAGAGCCGAGCTTGTGTGTCCCGTGCTTTTCTAGTCTTGCCTTTGTTGCCTTTGATGTGTCAGGCAATCTATGAAAAGTTTGAAATATGTTAGATAGTATAAATATGGAGGTTAATTAGTACATAATTAGATTCTTAACAGTATCACATACCTTGCTGTACTCTCCACTAGTGTAATATTATTTTTCTTGTCAGCTTTATACTTTCCATCCAAAATCAGAGCCTACCACTTAGCCTCAGGAACATAGAGCGGACGCTCAAACCTGGGGTTATCCCACAAATTTTTTCTGTACTGGTCCCTAATATACTTCAAAAATAAACCAGCTTTTTCAAGGAGCTTGTTTCTCTTGAATGCACGAGGTCCAAAGAGTTGGGTCATGCTCTCTATAAGATCATCCTTCAATGGTTTGCATTGCTGATTCCACCTTTTAAGTAAAAAAAAACATGTTAGACTCATAAATGAAGTGAAGCTACCTTTAATATAGTTCAAGAAATGGATGAAAAGGAAAACTATTATAGCAATTATATGAAATCAAAATAGTGGTTTGGGGTTTTAGTTAGGATATGATGTTCCACCAGGTACGCATGGTGGGCCCAAATATTCACAAACACTCATCACCAAGTTTTCTCCAAAAAAGATCATTCCCTACAAAACAATCATGGGATCATTAGACGATGAAGAGTGATCAAAAACTAAATTACTATTATATCACTATAGAATAATAATAACTTTAAAGTACTTGGAACTTTGGCTACTTTTAATGGAATGCCTTCATCGTCACTGACGATCAATGTGACATCCTTCACCGTTCTCGTACTAAGAACATAGGAACATCCAGGAAATGATGTTGCAGGTCCTATTGCAAAAAGTTTCATAAGTCTTTGTCATGATCGAAGTATAAAAGAACAAATGATAATTGATGTTATAAAGTTGTAAAAAAGAAACTGTTTGTTGCTGTCATAAGAGAGAAAAAGAGGGATTTTTGTACCAACAGATGGTGCAACATTTGATGCATGTAAGCTGCATGTTGCTAACTCAGTAGTCGAAAAGAGATTTGTGGTTGTCCTAGATGGAGGCGGCGTCATCATAGGATTCAATTGATGTGAAGCTGAAGAATAAAATTGTTAGAGCATGCATAAATATAGAACACGTGGGCTAGCATGGACAAGATTGTTAGAGCATTAAAAAAAAGGATTGTTTGAGCATGTATTGTCAATGATTATGATCATTCCTATATATATTCAGTGGAAAAAAGAAGTGGTGAATGGAACATGCGATCTACCTGAACCACCTACAACACCCTCATCATGGGAACGGAGCTCGAAATCAAGCAAAAAACTCTGTAAAGACAACGCATCCATATTTTAATTAATGCCATAAAAGAGCATAACATAAAAACCATTATTGAACTCTTGTTATAATTAAAAATTTCATTAATAATTACTTTTAAGGACTCAGAGGTGTGCAACAATTCAGATGCCCTATCTTTTATTTGTTGAGTCATAGGCTTTATGGTTGCCAAACGTAGAATTTCTTTGCTAATTTTCTTTAAATTAATTTTAATCGAACTGATCGGGTCATCGGTCTCTGCTAAATCGATATAGAAAGGGTCCTCCTCAGGGGGGGCCTGCTGAGGGACTGCAGGTTCTTTTCCCTCCCTCCGACCACTAGCCCTCTGTGACAACAATAGTATTAGTATTATCAAAATTACTCCAAAACAATAAAGAAAACAACATTAAAAAAATAACATTTTGCTTCTATCTAGTTTGCAAAATTACAAATGAGTTTTACCTGCTCATGTGTAGATGAGCCGGGAGCATCGTTAGCATCCCCTCCAAGCGGTTGCTCCATATTGTGTCCCTGTGTCAAAGATGAAGTATAAAAATCTTAGCCAAAAATTTATTGACTATATGGTATGTTGGAGTCATTGATTAGAATTTGGTTTAATAGTATGTACCACCCCCATGATAGTAGCCTCGTTTGTATCTATGCGGTTCAAATTGTAATCAATAAGAAGCTCTTCCCCTGCACGTATTGATTTTATCGCACAGATGAATATACGATTTCCCTCGCGCGCCTCAAATATGCAATTGGGTTGCTTTATAGTTGACCCAGGTCGTGTACTATTTATAAAACCTGCAATATTCCCTATTGCTTTTGGCCTTCCATCAATGTATATAGCCACACTTTTACTTTGATTATTGTTTTGCTGTTGTATATAATTTGTCGAGAGGGCATACCTACGCATACATTTTTTATATTTAACAATATGCATCCAACTTTTGTAATCGTAACATGGTCCAACATACTCCATCAATTCAGAAACATTGTTGTAAGACACCTTTATGTCATCCATAGAAAATAGGCCCAAACCATGTAGTGATGATGGTGCTATGTGATATATCCTCTCGTTAACACAAAAATCAGTGTTTATTGGAGGAAGTTCCTTGGGTACCCAATGTTTCTGTAGATGTTGGTACCTCAAGGGCACCTCGATGTCGCCTTCCATCTCATCATCATAAGAACATGACCCCCCTTGAGCAAGGAAAAATTTCATGTGTTTATTGAATTTCCTTCTAGTCCTTTGACCTCTAGTTAATCTCCCTATTCTAGATAAACTGCATGTCTCACTTTCCTCTTCTATTCCTATATTTCCCTCAGTCAAGGAAGACACTTCTGACAAATACCTATTCACTGGTACCTGCAAATGGGAGAGATCTTAGAAGACATCAATATTACTATTGATAAGTGTATTAAATAGACTGTCTATAAGGAGTATTGACTTATACCTGTCGATCCATGAGACTGTGCGGGATGCTCCTGAAAGGGGTTCAATTTCCTGCAAATGTAATTCAATTATCGTGAGCATAATCACATCATAATCATAATCACATCCATCATTAGCATCACATAAAAATTAAAAACATTAAAAGGTACACAATAAAACACTTAAATCAGGCTCACATTATAAGCCTACTAGGGAAGTAGGCCTAGTGAAGGGCTAAAACTGGGTTTTTGTATCAGCTGATGAGTTGAGGGCTTAGTCACCTTGGGGAAATGCTATTTGAAGTTTTTTGATGTGTGTGGAGGTGGAGGAAACACCTAGACTAAAGCAACTTGCATAACATTTTCAAATTTAGTTAGATATTTTATATTAATTAAGATAACTGTAATTTCTTCCAAAACCCATTATAATAATTTTAAAATGGATTAGCAGTATTCTATTTGTAGTTGAAACTTGTAGCTTTTAAATAGATAATGAATAAACTATGTAACCATATATATAAGACAAATATATTTCTAGAAAGAAATGAATATTAAATAGATTAAGGATTGATGGCATACCTCTAAATTCCATCATCATCATCCTCGTCATCATCATCATCATCATCATCATCATCATCATCATCATCCTCATCATCATCATCATCGTCGTCATCATCCTCCTCCTCACCATCATCGTCATCGTCGTCATCATCATCAACATCATCATCAACATCAACATCATCTTCATCATCATCATCAATAGTAGCATCATCATCATCATCATCTTCTTCTTCTTCATGAAAATTTGTGTCAGGAACATCATCCAATAACTATCGATCGTGATCACCATCTACATCATCTTCTACTTCTTCGGTATCTTCTTCTTCAATCGCATTATACTTTATTGGCCTTCCTCTTGGTTAATGTCTAACAACAAATGACCAACCCAGTTTATGTGGAACCTCTGAGTAAAATACCTGCTCACATTGGCTTGGAAGAACATAAGGCTCATCCCCAACTAGCTCAAACGACCTTGTATTAACCATTGTAAATCCATTATCATGTTCAATAACAGTTCTATCAGGATCATTTGGATTAAGTTGTAGCCTATACCATTTGACAACAAAGAGTACTAATTTGAAGGAACTAAAGTCACACTCAATTATCTCATCCAAAATGCCATAGTATCGATTTTCAAACTCTTGAGGATGTAAGTCATTTCTAGATGAAATATTAGTCACTTGAAAGACTGTAGTTATTCCTGAATCACAAGTTTTCTTTGTGTCATCCAACACTTTGACGCGAAATTTTTGACCATTAGAGAACATAGCCCTGTGGTGTTTAACCTGCAATAATATGTGAAACATATCAAAATTATTGTATCGTGAGTTGATAAACATACAGGTGATTAATAAATTTGTACGTACCTGGAAATCTCTTGAACCATGTGCTAAATCTATTTCCCTTTGTGTAACATTGGAATCTCCATTATAATGAGCTTCTTTAACCAATGAAGATACACCTTCCCATGTTAATGTGCGACCATAATGTTGACATCGTTCAATCCATACCATCATCCAATCAAGATTGTTTGCAATATACAAATGTAGTGCATCCCACTCTCAAGCACTTGTACAAAAAAAAAAATAGACAACTTACAACCAATTTATTTTGAAGATTAAGAAATAATTTATTACAATAACATCTTATAATTTATTACCTCTCACTTTCCTCAATGTACCTTTCCCCATCAAGTACTCCCCTTCTGATTTTTTAAAAGGCTCGAGATCCCAAATGCAATCTACATGGATATTTGATGCAAACTTAGGAAGATATTTAGTAATGTACACCATAGTCTGGTATACCATATATCCCTCTACCATAGAACCCTCAGGATGTGCTCTTTGTCGAACCAAAGCCTTCAAAGATTTCAAATGCCTCTCAACCATCCACATTGACCTAGTGTGTATAGGTCCACGCAATTCAATCTCCTCAACTAGGTGTATGAGGTAGTGTTCCTATGCATTGAAAAAAGTTGGAGGTAGACACTTTTGCATTTCACACAATAAATGAGGAATTCTTCTCTTCCAATAGTTTATATCTTCTTTATGGATTTCTTTAGATGACAACCACCTACATTAAGAGATTCAAGTCACAAAAAAATATAGATATGAGACTTTACAAAATAATATACAATAGATTACATAGCAAGAAAAAAAAATCACGAATATAATAAATATATACAACAAATTGAACAGATATTACTACTTACCTCATATATTTTCCAAGATCGTATATCACTTGTTTGATGTTATTGTTGAAGTGCTCTGGGAGAGATAGAGGAAGCATGTACTACAGTAATTATAAACCAATCATTTCATTATTTTCTAACATAACATAACGAACAATTCATGTAGTTTATGAATATATTGTAAATACAGAAGAACATAACTTACCTTGATGAAAGTATGCCAATCATGCGTTTTGAGCCCTGGCCCAAATTCACTTTTTTTTTATATGAGATTGTTTATGTTCGCAGCAAATCCTATGGGAAATTGAATTTTTCGTATGACTTCTTTTATGGCATCACTTTGCTGCTCCGTTAATAACCATGGAAGGGCACTTATATTAATCTGATCTCTGTTGCTATCTGAGTGAATGAAATTTTTCAATGCAATATGATTGGATTCATGTATGTCATTACAAATTTGGACAATTTTTTCTTTGTCATGCCTTCCATCCAATATTTTCCATAATGTCTCTGTTATATTCTTTCCAATATGCATAGTATCAAACAAATGCACAATTTGTAAGTGCTCGTAGTAGGGTAACCTACTAAATTGTCTGGGACAACTTTTTAGTCCCTTTGGAAGGTTGTCAGTATTTCCTTGACAACCTTCACGATCATCAATTACACAATTAGTCAACAAAAATCACAATAGAAATATATAAATTACAAACATAAACCATTAGGTGGAACAACATTACCTCGATGATTAATTCTATTATATTCCAACTTCCATAGGCGAGGTGTCATTCTTAGTGGCTTTGATGTAGTCTCTTCTTTCCCATTGAAAAGATGTTTTTTCGTACTTCGATACTTATGATTCCTATGGAGGAAGTGTCCACACTCATCAAACACCTACTTTCCTAAACTTTTTGAATGACGAGATTTCATCTTTGGACCACAAACTAGACATGCAAATTTTCCCTTTGTTTGAAGACCTACAGGATAATGATGTAATTGGATTATTAAATATGTTGATTTTTATAATTAGAATTATTGTGCGCAACTTGAATTCACTATAACATACCACAAAAATGTGTTAGCCCTGGGGCATCATGTATTGTCCATGCAAGTATTGCATGGAATTGAAATTGTTTTTTTCGTATTGGTCTAGACACGTCATACATAGTGACACCATTCCATAACTCCACCAACTCGTCGATAAGAGGTTCAATATATACATTCATATCTTTTACTTGATATTTACCTACTTGCATGAACAGTAACATTACATAGTTATTGTGACCATTTTATTGCAAGATTTGTAAGTACGTGTAAATTAATAACTATCAAATGATAAGATACCTGGAACAATCATTGCCAACATAATGTGCTCCCTCTTTATTGACATCCACGGAGGAATGTTATTGTTGATAACAAAAACAGGCCACACCAAGTAAACAGATCTCATCTCTCCAAATGGATTGACACTGTCCGCTGCCAATGAAAGCCTAAGATTATGAGGTTCTTCTTTGAAGTGTTGCCACTTTTCCTCTATGTGCATAAATGCCAAACCATCCATAGGGATTTGAATAATGTCATCTCGACTTCTATTGCATGCATGATAATCCATAAATTGAGCTAAGCTACTACACCTAAATAATTGTTGCATTCGTGGAATAATGGGGATGTAATGAAGAACCTTTTGAGGCACCTTTTTTGTTAGTCGATCTGTTCGATATCTACTCATATGACATACAGGGCATTGTGTTGCAAATTCATGTTCTTTATAATATATAATATGATCATTGGGACAAGCATGTATTTCTTCATACTCCATTCCAATATCTTTCATAACAGCAGTTAATTCTTGATATAAGCAAGGTAGAATATTTGATGATGGTAACAAAAAATCGCCTATCAATCTACAACAAAAAATATAAGTTGTTAATATAAACAATATTAGTGGTACATTATTCACCCTTTGTTAACTATAAAGACATATATGACATACCTTAACATACATGGCATTGTTATGTTGGATAAACCATTCATAACCTTCAAGTTCAACAACAACAATATAGCAGAGAGAAGAGTTGTTTGGGAGTCTTTGTATAGGGGCTCGTATGCCTTCTGAAGTAGAGGTACATCGAGGCTATCAT
The DNA here is from genome assembly GCA_028749045.1 of Cupressus sempervirens. Lineage (NCBI taxonomy): Eukaryota > Viridiplantae > Streptophyta > Pinopsida > Cupressales > Cupressaceae > Cupressus > Cupressus sempervirens. The sequence goes on from CM053784.1 coordinate 296,075,894, forward strand.
CATCATCATGATCAGATACGCTTGGACTAGATGTGTCATGGATCAATGTATTTATACCATCCTCTTCAATTGTATTTTCTGGCACATGATCATCATCTTCCATGGGATCCTTATCTTCACCTTGGATATTTGCACCTCCATGTTCCTCCACTTCGAAAACCATATTCTTTGGATTGTTGTGGTTCATATCATGTACTTCCCTGGGAAGATCAACCTATATAAAATTGATTAACATAAATAAACCATGATCATCAACTCATCATCAAGTGATTTCATATGTATATAAATTGTTAAAATGATATAATGAATGACTTACCAGTGGATGATAGTCATGCCCCCCTTCAATGTGACCATTCTCCCTACAATGTCTCTTAACTGTTTTGATTAGCAGTCTTCTACGGTTTAAGCCCTTACAAATATTGCAAGGACAATAACATTTTCCATCACCTTTTCTTTTCAAGTTAGACCACAATCTACCAATTGTCTCCCTATTTTGTTCTTCACTTATATTATCTGACATGATCGTTCTTTGCAGGAAGCAAAAATTGGGCTATGAAAACTTCGGTCTACAACTTTCACAAACAAAGCAAAAATGTCGAAAGTACATAAATCTTCTTAGACCTAGCTAAATACTTTAATATTTTAAAAATACTTTCTTTGACTTTATTCCTAAGATTATTTGTAAAACTTTGACCAACCACCTGAAGGTCTTATTTCAAGAGACCTTACAACATTAAGCCACTAAAAGCAATTTCAAAACATATAAGCTAAAAGTCTAGTTAAAATATATATTAGAATTAAAAAAAAAAAATTTCATACCCGAGCGCGCGGCTATAACTCATGCAACGGCCTTCTTTCTTAGTTGTAGAAGCTCTCCAGCAATCAAATTATACAAACTATAAGGCCTAACAAAAATTTCAAAACATATAAGCTACAAGTCTAGTTAAAATATACATTAGATTAGATTCAACAATAGGAAGCAATGTTATTTAGAATTAGATTCAACAAACCTTAGCAGTGTAAATAGCCATCTCCTCTAAACTGGACTCCAGACACAAGGGGGCATTCACATACTCTTCCCCTAAAGGTATCCTAAAGAACAAAAGTCACTATTCTTGAGTTTGTGAATTGCACCTCGAGATGAATGAAGCTTAAAAGGAATGAAAATTGTTTTCATACATTTAAATTAGGATGTAATATTTCTTCATAAGTATATACCAGCTTGCAAGCACTTAAAATTGTTGTTATATGTGTTGCAAGAAAAGAAGAAGTTTATACTTATGTGTATAGATGCACTTCCTATATGTGATCCAAAGCTCGAATGTTATCAAGTGTGTCCAATGATGGGGAGAGACCTCCGTGCAAGCAAAAGATTTGCAATGAAACAAAAGAGCCTCAGCTTGCCACATAGCAGGAAATTTGTGTTGTTGTGCCTTCAGGTGGGGATACCTGAAGGCACCTAAGTATCATGTTATTGTGAAGTCTCTAAAGAGACAAAATTGGTAAGGGTTGGAAAGACAATTTTAAAAGTAATCTTGAAGGCTGCATCTTTTTGCAAATGAGTTAACCATATGATCAAGGATGCACCATTAAAATTTCAAAGTTCTTCACACATGAAGCAGGAATTCACAATCAGCTTAGTATATCAAGAATCCAAATGTAAGTGAATATGCTCTCACAGGAATACATTTACTTCTATATCTAATGAAATCCTAATCTATGGAAATTTATCTAAACATATAAAGAAAAAATTTGGCCTCAATGAACATGAAGGATTTCTATGGGTATAAGGAAACCATTGGTTTAATTCAATGCACATTGAAAGAGAGTTCAGAGGGCTGATTGGAGTCAAAATTCATGCTTTGTATGCCAAGTTGGTGATGAGCATCATGTACCCGAACCTCACTCTATTGGTTCTCATGAAGATCAAGAACTTGAATACAATTGTGAATATATGTACTAGAAGATAATTAGAGATTTGAAGGGCATCAACAGATGAATGGATAAAGAGGTGTTGGTGAAGACATCATCGAGCGGTGACCTGCAACACCAAACACTTGATCTTATCTAAGTTCAACAAGATGCACTAGGAATTGCTCATAATGGACAGATACATTAAATGCAGTGACCCAATCTCTCTTTGATGCCTAATACACTGAGTTGAGGAATGGAAATATTGAATGATTCAGATATGGAGGCATTTTGAATGTGAGAAGACTGAAAAATGGTATATGCAAGCATGTCATATAACACCAACAATTCATATATGTTTTTGACTCAAGAGCATTGCATAACAATCTGGGTCAGGGATATTTTTGGGATCCATCACCATCATTTTGAGTCATTGGGACTCACCTGTGAATGGAGATCTCACACATTTGAAAGATGTAAACAATTTGCTCATTCAAGTTGCCAATGCGCGTCTCTGCCCGACCCTCTCAATGCACCTCAAGTTCACCTTACACCTTGCTGAAGTGATCTCCCGCGCGCGCCTTTAAGAAGAACTGGCTTGTGTCACGCAATTTCATTCAAATGAGGGTTTTTGGCTTTTTTTTTTTCTCTTATATCCTGCTAGCATTGCAATTGCGATGCCATCAGGCTAAAATTGAAAAAAAAAAGCCAAAACCACATTATCTTTTCTTGCCGTCACAAATTGACCCCTAATGTATTAGTGTTAAATCTTCACTTTAATTAAGTAAATGACTTATTTTCCTTAATTAATTCTTTTTAGTTCCACTTTGAATTAAATATTATATTTAATTCTATTTGAGCACATGCCTTCTAACTTTAACCTTTACCTAACCTTACTTTCCTAACCTAACCCATCCTTCTAACGTAGTTCAATCCAATTATACACTAATTAATCCTAGTTTTCCATCTAATTATATCTTTAATCATTTGCATAATCATAATAAAAGGATTAGAAAACCCTAGTCACATATGACATTTGAATCTTACAGACTTACACATTTGTCCCACTTCACATGTGAACCAAAGTTTCTCATACATGTGTAAAAAAAAACTTAAGCTTCTAACCTCTTACACATGTCATTGATCCATCACACCAAAGGTTTCTCACACATGTGTGAGCATCTTTCCCCCTTAGAATGGTCAAAACCCTAATCCACATGGAGTCCACTTGGCCTCCACCTCATGGCCACCTCATTGATCCTTAGGAATCCTATCCCTTCATCTCATTTTGAATCTCAACTATCCATTTCATCTTATTTCCTATAAAAGAAGAACCCTCTCCTCATTTTTATAAGAAATATTCAATCCATTGTTATGCTGTGGGATTTGTGAGCAACCACATACCCTCAACAACAACATCATCAATACTTTTTCATTTTGGGGAGGCTTGCATGTGTTGTATTGAGTAGATTAAGTTTATCTCTTATTTTTTTTATTTCAATACATTTGCATTCTTTCTCCATGTCTTTCATATTTGAGTTTTGCATAGATTTGTAGGAATAAAATTAGTTTCTTTTGTTTATTTCCTTTATTACATTTTATGAAATACAATCTTTAAATAGATTTTTACCACTATCAAGTGCTCTATCTAAGCGTATGTATTCCAAAGTATAAAAGTTATCTTTTCTTTACCATTCATATGTTAGTACAAATAAGGATTTCATCCAAGTGAACAAAAGTTTATGTACAAGAAAATGAATAATTTTGAGCATCCTTGTCATTGTCCATGATAATAGATCATTTGATTCTTCAATTAGGGAAATGAAACTCAATAAGAGATATTATTATCTCTTGGGATTACTAAAATATGTATACATGAGAAGAGAAAATAACACATTCATTGGTTTTTAACTGAAAAGTATCTGATCCAAAGAATCAATGTGGAATTTCGTGCGTAGTTCTAGTTGTCTTTAAGAAATTGTGGTATTCAAACCCATCAATATTGTAAGTTATAAAATGTTGAATGTTCTTTGTTAACCTAATAAGGTTCCAACTATAGATTCAAGTTTGTAACATTTCATACTAACATCAACATTGGTGTTTGAATTTAAAGAAGCTCATTCCAATCATGGAGCCCAACACATTCTATCCATGGTAGACATATTAATGTTCAGTAATTGCTTAAATTGCATAAATATGGTTACATATTCAACTCTTTTGTGATATAGAAGTAAAAAAATAAAATATAAGAGACAATAATGTATCATGGGATGGTGGGATTCACATCACATACCATTAACTTCAAGCAACATTAGACATTCTTTCTAAGAAAAAGTTCTTGAAAAGTATATCCACTGCAGATGATAGAACATCCTCCCTTCATTTCAACTTACTAAAGAATAAATCTATTACACTAAATTTATATTTACTTCCATTGATATATTAGTATAATCTATAATGTATTTCAAGATAGATATACCTAAAATGGATGTAGTATGATTTTATGACCCAACATTGTGCATCAATTTTGAGACTAATGGAAAATTTATTCATATAAAAAGTAATTTTGTTCCAAGTTCAAGTAAAATGATAAGATGAAGGAAGATGTGAAGCCCTTAGTATGGTGCTTAGACAAATAATTATGCTTTAATTATCATTGGAAATAGCATGAAGATGTAATTTTCTACAAACAATTTAAGATGTTTCTAAGTTGGATTGAGGAAGGTTTCAACCCAATGAATCTATCAGGCTAATGACCATCCTACTATAAGCCCAGGTTAATTCTATATTTCCTATTTACATATTGTGTGCAATTTGATAAAGAAGATGATTTAATTTGAATGTACATGCTATATTATCCATGTTCCCCAATATTTATCATTGATTCTATGTATAAGGTTATGGTTCTATTTAAGAATAGGGCCAATATAGAACCACACACTCGTGGTTAGAATTAAATGGCCTAGAAAATTGACAAAACATTCCTACCCACATACATTTATGTTGTTAAATTATTCTACCCTTACTTCAAGAACATATGGAATTAGGAATTTAAGACATATTTTTCCACAGATAGTTATTTATATTCCATTTAACACTCAATACACCGAGTGTCTAGTTTGGACCATAATCCAATAGTTAAGAACATATTTCAAGAAGAATTTGTTCACTCATTTGCTATAATTTTGAAGTAAACATGGAAGACAAAAATGCATAAAATTCTTTCCAAATCTTTATTTAATACAACTATTGAAACCCCAAAAAATTCAAATGAAGAAAAACATCATCCATTCTAAGCGATGAGTAAGAAATAACTAATTAATTACACTAAAAGAGGAACCTGACAATCACTATGATTAAAATCCTTCTGAATTTTGTTCCCCAATCCTTCTTCCTCCTTCCAGTGGCTGATGTAATTTCCAAGATTAGGTATTATATTTAACAAGAATCCTTGAATGTGCATAACTGACATAATATCATTCCCTTTCCTATTTTCCACTTTTACCATGCTATAAATTTATGATTAGGAAAATAAAAACATAGTTTGTACATTGATAAATACTAATTTATGAGCATAGTTTAACAATCACATGTAAATTCTTTATTCCAATACAACATGAAATTCCATTCTTCTAATTCATAATTTTGTACACACACACACACACACACACACACACACACACACACAACATGATTTTAACTCCTTAACCATTTGCATTTCCAATTTCACACATTAAATAAAAAGCAAATCTTTATCTCTAAATATCCCCACATTTGGCTAATACCAATCTAGCTATCTGGCATATAATTTATCACAAACATATTCTATCATATTGTCCCATTTCATGATTTACAAGGCTAGGTTAGGAATATGACACCATCAATAATTAATTCATTTAATTAGAGTTCTTATGTGGTGTGTGTGGGGTTGCTTAGGATTATCCAACCATCTCCTTTTAAGGAGCTAACCTCCTTACCTTGACCACACTCTCATCTTGATGTCGTTGCATCCACTCAGACACTTGTGAAATGAAAGGAGTTAGTATCCATCATGAACATGATCGTGGACATCATTAACATGATTATTCAATATTATTACATAATCATTATAGATAAAAAATGAAACATATAATTATAAACATACATCAATGCATTAAGTTAACCATTTTAATCATATTAACTAATATACCACATAGTTTATTAACCAAAATTAATATAATTTAACTTAATTTCTTCTTTAATCAATGTCAAAGCTGATTAGATCACCACATAAGTAGGTAATCTAAGAAACTCAAAAGGTGATACATAACACCCTATCACCTAGTATGCTTATTTAATTGATTTTTTTCATGATTATTGCTTTCTTCAATAAAGGTAATCGCTTCTATTATGTTCTCCTTTTCCAATAAAATCTTCCTAGTATTTTAAATTTATTTGTGCAAAGTGGTGATGCTTGGGAAAAATTTCTGGGAAAAGCCAATCAAGGTCGAACTACTGAGGATTTGTAGTTCCTATATTACATTTTCTTCCAAAGATGATTAATCTTCCAAATTAGAAATCAATCCTTTCTTCTTATAAGGCATTCATATTCTGCAATGAGTGTTTCTTTATTTTTTCTATAATATTTTATATTCCTTTGCTGATGTATTTTCATGACCTTAATAGGTAAGCTAGTCTTCTAAGAAAGGTTTTGATAATTATTTCCATGTTGTAGGTTCAATTTATTTAGAACTTATATTAAGGAATGATGGTGTTTTATTTATATTGATTACTAAATGCATTTAAAATATATTAAGGAATCAATCATTTTAATTTGGGAAATATTTTAAGTTGAGAGTGTTCCTTCTATGATCTTTTTATTTATTGATCTTGATTAATATTGATTAATGTTATAATACTTGACAATATCTATTGTGTTTTCCATTTATACATGGAATATTATCATCAATAGTTGGTGGTTTATTTGATGACTTATATACCTCTAGCTTTGATCTATGACAACAGATTTAACTTTGATATGGATAGACAAGTTTGTATATATTACTTATCTTATTTAATATTATAATTTATAATTTATATTTTATCTTAAGGAGGGGATATTGCATGATAATCTAAGAAAATCATGGGATACAAAATTGTAGGTGCTGAAGACTAATTTTAACGATGTATTGAATATAATTTGAATCCCTTCTTCTAATACATTTAAAAAACTAAAAAATTGAAAAGTTTTATAGGCCTCTCTCATTGTTATCAAAGGAAGAGGAGCATAGGAGAAAAAATGGGTGATGTGCTATAAACCATTCTATACAAGTAAGGATGAAAAACATGCATAGTATAATAATTGTTGATATCCAAATAAGGAATAATGGGTGCTACATTTTTCGTGACTGACTCAATTGTAAGTTTTTTTTGGACACTTAATCAAAATAATTCATTTTTTTTTCATCAGTAATATTGGGGGAAATTGTAGGAATGATAATGATGATGTTTAATAGGATTGAATCATAGTTTTTGGTGGATCATCATTCCTATATTATCAATTGTAGAAACTAGATGATATACATCTCTTAATTAGTTATATTGGTGATTGGATTGATCAAATAGGTAAAATTATTATATAATAGATGAATATGATAAATCAAGACAATTTTGACAATTTGAGGCTGCAACAATATTCTTGATGAATATGATGTATAGATAATAAAATATGTATGTCAGATATTTTTGAAGATGATTTAGAAATCCAATTTTCATCAAGTATTTATAAGAAGTCTAATAGGGTTTACATGGTACAACATGCAAAATAATGAACCAATAGAGTATATGATTTTTAAACAATTGAACTAATATACATAATAATGGTTATTGATAAAGAAAGAACATGGTTGTGGATTTTTTTTGAGGTCAATTCATGGAAAAAAAATTACTATTTTCCACTACCTTAAGAAAAGTATAAAGGTGATGCAAGATTAATGTTCTATAGTTGTTGTTGATATAAAGTGTAATTATGTGAATCATATTTAAAGCATATATTGTTAGCATTAAGCTAGAGAAGATACATGAAAAAGAGCATAAAGGATCTATCATGAAATAAACAAAACTTTTAGATCAAGATACATATATGGGTTTAATAGGTTGATAATGAAAATGCTCTTCCAAGGTCAATCTTGTCAAGGTGTATAGGATTGTAATAGGTCCAAAGAAAAAAACCCTTTAACTAGGTTACTCCTAGAAGCAAATTCAAATCACTTTACAGGGTAGATCCTCATAGATCTTATTTGTAAATTGATTAAAACAAGGGTTAACACTCTAAACTCAGTAGATTGAAAAGGTCCTAAGATGAAAAATGTACCATTACAATAAAGAATAATTATGGGGGGGCCCTTGTGGTGTTTCCTTCTGACCAAGGGTTTCCATGTAAAAGGTTTTGGTGTTAAAGTCTTCAATCTGAAAATGTTTGAATTACTTTTCTATTACTTGTTTCTTCCATTTTTATGTTTCATGTCAATAATTTGGTGGTAACAAATTTTTGATTTGTCACATCACTAATTCACCATTCCTACCCTCTCATTGTTTACTAATATTAACAATATGATATTTGTGAATTAAGTGTACTATACATGGATTTCTAGAATATTTGGTATAAAATGGATGCTTTAAATTGATGTAAATAATATAGTTTAAAAAATTACAATGGACATGTCAGAAATATATAAAAGGTTAAAAGTGTCTTTAATTGAAATTCTAACTATGATGCTATGTTGAAAATAATTATTCAATTATATGTTTCCTTTGATGTAAGGAAACTTGACAACAAATAATATAACCATTTCCACATAACCCATAATAGATCTAAAATAAACACGGAATTAAAATCCACATGCAAGAGAATAGACAACATACCCACAAAATGTGACACAAGATATACCTTGGGAAACCCTCATTGAAGGAAAAACCTAGCCTCCAAAAGCATCCATCACCATGTATTATTCAGCAAAAAATACCATTGCCATACAACCATGGAAGCCTTCATGGCCATAGCCACAACCGAGCAAACTATGTGAACAAGAATGAATCCACACATCCCATGCCATGCTTCCAACCTTCACAAATGCTCCCTTGGCTAACTTGTCAAGCCTTGTCCGCTCGACTCTTGCCTTTCTCACTCTTACTCTCTCTGTCACTCTACAACAACTACCCTTGTGGCTGCTTATATAGTAGCAAGTCCCACAAAACCACTAAGAGGTATTACATAAACCATGTGCTAAAACCATGTGCTACCTAACCCACTAACCCCACATTTAATATTGGGCATTTAATTCTTTTCCCCAATATTAAATAATTACATAAAATATTTTTACAATGTTACAATACAACTCATCAAGAATATTTCATGGGAATCTTTACATGTTGCACGTCCATCTAGGTACAACATTACATAATAAAAATAAAATAATAAAATAACAATATTATGCAATGTGTGCAACACCCATTATCTCAACAATCTCCCACTTGTTGTATACATTGCATAGGGTCAATCCATAGCCACATAAATGAACAAGGGAACAATCCCTCCCAGCACATCCACCATCATGGATCAAAATACACCAAGTGCTTCATCCTAGTACTCACAACAAAATCAAAGTATCCAGCATCTCGAACATGAATGATCTCACCTCCTATTATGCCACTCCCACTGGACATACATAGAAGCCATCCAAAGAGAAAGCCACCCAACCTGTCACATTAGAAGATCATAAAATCCTGTACCAACTAAAATTCCAAGCACAAAAACCTGATCCAAAGGTAATCACATGTATCCGTAGTTGTCAAAATATCCATAGCTAAAATAGCACCCATAGCAAAGTGCCAAACCCATCCAACTATCCATACCTCAAAGGTATAACAAGTGAATCTCATATCATCGACATATCCAATCTGCAACCTGCGATCACAAGCCTCAAGAGCAATACCTGCCACATATATACCAAGAAGCTCTCACTGCAAAAGATAATGTCAAATCTATAACCAATCCACTCACAACATCTCAAAGAAGTGAATCCATGTAGTATCAAGGACATCCACAATACATAAACTAATATCCTATAAGAACAACTCACATAACAAATCTCCAATGCTCTCCCAAGTTCTCCACAACCAATAGAGGAAAGAGAAAGAAATAACCATGTCATCTCACACATGACATGCATGAGCACAAATCAGTGATCACAATGTCTAACCAATCTCAAATCCAATGTAGGCAAAACTGAACATCCAAAAAAATAACTAAGACCGAAGAAACCATGCAAATAATAACCTGTATCATGTCCTTCTACACACACCTCTAGATGTGAACTGTGCAAGTATGATCTCCTCCATAAAACCCCAACAAGAAGCCTCAACAACACCCAAACCATACCATATAACTAATCATGTATGTAAGCCTCTCACAAGAAGATCAAACTCATAAACCATTCCTAAACCAAGGAATATGCCCAATATAAAACCATCTCCCAAATTCAACCAGCATAACAACATATGCACATGGAGATAACCAATGCTAAACCATCTCTTAAATGAACCCTCCAGAACTAACTCATGTACCATAGCTCAAGATCCATATCCATGAAAGATAAGCATAAATATAATGCAATTGAGAAAAAATAATGGGTTATACCTCTCAAGTAGCAAACCGCCGAGTAGACCAAGAGTGGGGAATGAGAATGCTCATCAAGATACCCAAGTGTCCAACCAAGACTCATCTAAGAACAATCTCCTCTCAAGTCCATATCAGGTGACTGCACCTCGAACTTCATGCTGAAACCATCAACCATCCCAACAAATACTTCTCTAATCCAAGAGAAATCAGCGTCACCACCATCTCTAAGTATCCATGAGCACCTGTAACCAATCAATCCATGCCAACTCCAAATGCAACATAGAAATATCATGAAGTATCCAACTTATGATTAGTGTACTCAATACCAAGAAACTAAACCAAGATCAATGTCAAAGTTCCAACCATAGCCTCAGAAACATAAACATGACAACATGAGTAACATCTCAACCAAAGAGATAACATGCTCCACATGAACATACCATAACATGTCACAACTCTAAATGTGTATCAAGAGTATACCATGACATAATAATGAAACCATCCTCACACCAAGGATAACATGCCAAATAAAAGCATAAACCAAACCTTTGGCAAGAACCATGTGAGTCCTCAAGATGCAACCATCTCCACACACCATGAAGAAAACCATCTCCTCATACCATGAAGAACCATCTCCACACACCATGAAGATAACCAAGAACTCTATGAGTCCTCAAGATCTAACCATCTTCACACACCATGAAGATAACAAGTGCACCATGCAAATGTCAAAGACACTTCTGCAACAACAGGATCTAAGAAAAACCTCCAACATTTGCAAACACTCAATAAATATATCAATGCCAAAAAACTCCCACTCAACTATGGTACCAAGTCACCTATGGCATCATAAAATCCATCTCCTATATGAAGGTCCAAATCAAACCAGGAACTAATCCTGCACTGTCACCCCATCACTGTCACAAGCTCCCACTAAATCGTGTATCCAAGCTATCGATGACATCATGATGAAAAACCATCTTCTAACCATGAGAATCAACCAATGCATCAAACCATCAAAGAACTCAAAATGCACATCATGAGCTCCTCAAAAGAAACCAAATAACCATGATCCTCAACCAAGAAGATATACCACCATAACTATATCAAAAAATCCAAGCTAATGAACATCAAGGATGTACCTGTATATCCAATCATGTCATGCCAAAATCCATGAGACCATGATCACATCCATGAACTGAGCATCTAGCTCTCAATATGTCCAACCTGTCAGCATAGTCAACCACAATCCTCTGCCATGACTGTAACTGGTAACAACATCTCATCCCTTCTACATGAAAAAAATAGTAAATCATGTGACTTAGGGCATAGACAACCCAAATCCAAGCCACCAATCTAAATATGCATCAATAATGAAAGATAAATGGGCAAAGACAACCCATAACCAAGCTATAAATGCAACCTATAAGTATAGACCACTTACAACACTGCACAACTTGTAGACCCAACAAGTCATCATGCATATCCAGACCAAACACTAATAACCATATCATCATGAGACCAATCTGAAATATGAACTGAGTATACAATGACATCAAATCTTAAATCTCCAATGCCATAAACTCACAATGTTACCATAGTCAAAATATATACCATAAACTATTCAGATAAATATATCAACAAATAAATCATGCCAAACCTACACCAAATCTGAACCAATGTGTAGAGCTCTCCAAAAGCTTTCCGTTGACTACTCGAAGTCCAAAATTTGACTCTGTATGCCCAAGTTATGCCCTAATCCATGCTCAAAATAAAAAACATCTGACTTTAGGGCTCTTAAAACCTGACAAAATTTCAAAATCACAGAACCAAACCTATACCATGTTGTAGTGCTCTGAATTAATTTTTCAATGCCTATAAGAACTCTGAAATCCGATATTCTGAGAGAAAGTTATGGCCATTTTACTAAGATAGTCTTTTTACCATTTTCACTACGATTTTTCCATTTTTAATAAATTTCTTTTTCAGTGACAAAAATTCTGACGGGATTAAATTTGACAGCCATTATGGGCTAAAACCAAAAAAAAATTTCATTTCCTCTGAACATGGCCAAACTAGGGCATATTATATATCAAAATTTATGGAAATGTTTGACCCAAATCCAATGGTGAGGTCTATTTTTACCCAAGAGGTCATTTTTGAATGCTACCCCCCAAAACCCTAATTTAAAATGAGACATCCAAAAAACTCTTTTGTCCAACAATTTCCCATGCCCAAATATTTTAACATCCCATCATAACAGCAAATCCAAAAGCCTCAGATCTGCAATAAATCATTCATATATCTTGCCCTTTTCTTTTATGCTCTCATGCATTTCCATAGATTCAATCTAGGGTTACAATAATAAAACCATAGCTCTGATACCACTTGTAAGGAAACTTGACAAAAAATAATATAACCATTTCCACATAACCCATAATAGATCTAAAATAAACACGAAATTAAAATCCACATGCAAGAGAATAGACAACATACCCACAAAATGTGACATAAGATATACCCTGAGAAACCCTCATTGAGGGAAAAACCCAACCTCCAAAAGCATCCATCACCATGTATTATTCAGCAAAAAATACCATTGCCATACAACCATGGAAGCCTTCATGGCCATAGCCACAACCGAGCAAACTATGTGAACAAGCATGAATCCACACATCCCATGCCATGCTTCCAACCTTTACAAATGCTCCCTTGGCTAACCTATCAAGCCTTGTCCCGCTTGACTCTTGCCTTTCTCACTCTTACTCTCTCTATCACTCTACAACAACTACCCTTGTGGCTGCTTATATAGTAGCAAGTCCCACAAAACCACTAAGAGGTATTACATAAACCATGTGCTAAAACCATGTGCTACCTAACCCACTGACCCCACATTTAATATTGGGCATTTAATTCTTTTCCCCAATATTAAATAATTACATAAAATATTTTTACAGTGTTACAATACAACTCATCAAGAATATTTCATGGGAATCTTTACATGTTGCACGTCCATCTAGGTACAACGTTACATAATAAAAATAAAATAATAAAATAACAATATTATGCAATGTGTGCAACACCCATTATCTCAACATTTGATGTTACACAAAATTTCAAGCCTTTACCAAGAAGTCAATAATAGTCGAGCTCAATTAGGCATCGAAGGTAGTTTTCTATATATGTCGAGCATTCAGTTTTAACCAAGTTTAGAGGCATTATTGACCAAGATGAGTCAATTAATGAATCAAAGTTTGTATTGACGGAGTTGAGTCACTTAACATTAGAAATTCTAAGTTAACCAAGTACTCAATTCTATATTAGTTGACTATCAACATATTAAGTTTGATAAATTTATTGGTTAATACAAGCCAACTTAAGGGATGATAATTTTTTGATTAAAAGAGTATTCAAGCTGACTTGACAAATTGAATCATATATATGAAAGGTCAAGTTTTAGTGTGGAATTGAAGAAGATGAACAAGGAAGAGAATTTGTAAGGACAATGTAAGAGGACAGAGTATCTGAGTCGACTAAGCTATAAAGAACATTTTGATCAAGGAGGATCAAGTAATCAAGTTAGATATGAGATCTAAATCAACACAATCAGTTGCATAAAAAATGAGGTCAAGTCATTGTTACTCTCTAATAATTGTCATACTAAATCAAATCTCTTAATAGAGTTAGCCTAACAACTATTGAGGAAATCCTCTAATAAGGTGGCATTGCTAGATTGAAGTATTTGAAAACCTCTAACAAGGCCACCCCTAACATGGTAAATTAAATACTCTAATAGGATCACACCTAATAGTATATTTTGTAACCTTTAATAGGGTTGTCTCTTAATAGGGCTGACTTCAAAAGAGTGAAAAATAGTAACTAGTTGCAATTGGTGGTTTTCCCAAATTGGGTATCCACGTTAAATCTTGGTGTCTCTTGTGTCCATGTTATTTCCTTTATGCTTTTGCAACTAATTTATTTATGATTAAACATATTAAATATTTCAAGATCTACTTATCTCTATGGTAACTAAGTAACAATATTAAATCCAGTGTTAACTAACTTACAATAGAATATTTAGTGTAAACCGAGTATCAGTAAGGATTTAGTTTAAAGTTTTGTTGACATCTTAAGGGACTTGGATTTATTTTTGTAGTAACTAATTCACCCCTCCCCACTCATTTACTCCTCATTTCCAACAATTGGTATCAGAGCTATTGGTGCTTGAAGATAAGGTTTCAAGAACCTAAGCTAAAGATCAAGATGTCTTACAGAAGGAAAATTCCTAAGTTGAATCAAAATAACTTCCAAGAATGCTAGGAACTCATGAAGATGCATTTGGAAACTTTTGTAGACATAGGCCTAAAACATCTAGAGAACAAGTATGTGGCACCTGCTAGACCTTTGAATATAGATCAAATTTTAGAAAAGAAGAATCACAACATAATGATGATTGACATTTCCTCTACTCACAATTATGTTGAATTTGATGAAGTCAAAGATTGTCCTACTACTCATGAAATATGGATCAAGTTGAAAGATATCTATGGAGGAGATGACAATGTGAGGAGAGCTAAGGAAGAAATTTTAAGAGGTTAGATTGATCAAATGAAGATGAGAGAAGATGAAAACATTGCAGAATATAGTCAAAGCATCAAAGCAAGTGTGAGTGAGATCAGAGCCTTTGGAGGGAAAATTGATGATCTGACTCTAGTCAATAAGGTTCTCTGAAATATTCTTCCTATTTATGCAATTAGAGTTTTAGTTATTCAAGAAATGAGATGTGATCCCAAAAATGATATAACTTTGGATGCACTAGTAGGAAGGTTGACAGCCTTTGAGTTAGACAACTTTGATAACTATGTTCCTAAATCTAGTAGCATTAAGTCTAGATTTCAAGCTAAACTATCAATCAAAAGGAAAGGTGGAAAATCTAAAAGTAAAAGGTCTAATAGGGAAAATTTTTCTAATGATGTCTTGAAGCCATTGAAGCCCTATTTGCAAGAAGATTCCCTAAAGGAAAAGGAAAGTACAAAGGTAAAATGCCCCTAATCTATTTTTCTTGTGAAGAAGTTGGTCACATTGCTACAATGTGTCCAAACAAAAAAGGAAAAGAATAAAAGAAGCATGAAAAGTCCAAAGGCAAGAAACGTTTCAAAAGCTACAAAGACTACAAGGATAAAGGTAAGAAATCATGTTACATGTCTAAAGACTCTAATAGCAGTGATGAAGATGAAATCGTCTACATTGCTATTAAAGATTAACCAGATGATGAAAATGATAAGATGGCCCTCATTTCTCATATTAGTAAGAATGACACATGGATCATAGATAGTGGTTGTTCTCACCACATGACTGGTGATAAAACAAAATTTGAGCACTTGGAACACTATGATGGTGGGAGTGTCAGATTTGGAAATGGTGAACCTTATTATGTAAAAGGAAAAGGTTGCATTGCATTAACTAATGAACTTAGATGTGACAATGCATACTAGGTTGAAGTACTGAAACATAATCTACTTAGTGTGGCACAGTTGAACAATATTGTATTCAAGGTAGAATTCATGAATGGAAAGGGCAAGCTACTGGATGGGAAAGGAAATCTAGTTGGGATTGGCAATCAAACAAAAGGTAATCTATTCTATCTAGATCTAATCGAAAGTTCATGTTTTCTAGCTCAAGTAGAGGAAAGTTGGTTATGGCATAAAAGATTGTGTTATGTGAATTTTGATAACTTGTTCAACATAAGAAATAATTATCATGCTAAAGAAATTTTGGAGCTAGTTCATACAGATCTTTGTGGACCTATTGGCATATACAGCTACTATGGAGATAAGTATTTCATTTTATTTTTTGATGATTATTCTAGGATGGTGATAGTGATATACTTGAAAGATAAATATGAAGCCTTTCAAAAATTCAAGAGGTATTTGGCTAGAGTGGAGAAAGAAACTAAAATGTCTAAGGTTAGACGAAGGATGATAATTCAGCACAAATGAATTCAATGAATTCTACAATGATAGAGGAATCAAAAGATAGGTATCTACAACTAGTACACCATAGCATAGCCAAAAGAAGAAATAGATCCATCATGGATTATGCAAGAACACTAATGATAGAGAAAAATGTTGCAATCAAATACTAGAAGGAAGTAATCAATACAACAATTGATACCTTCAACTGAGTTCAACTGAAGAAAGATGTAAATCAAACACCTTATGAATTATAGTATGGCCATAAAACTAATGTTTGTTACTTCAAAGTATTTGGAAGAAAATTTTATATCTTAAAAGAAACAAGAAAAGTAAAATTTGATATAAAAAGTGATGAAGGCATATTCCTAGGACACTCCAACAAAAGAAAATCATAAAAATGTCTAAATCTTACTACTCACAATGTAATAGAAAGTGCACATGCAAAAATTGATGATTTTCTATAAAAGAGTGAAGAACAAAGCCAAAGAGAACCTAAAAAATATAGAAACTTTGTCTACTTTGAACCTAATACTTTACCTAAAATTCAAGCAAATGCAATTATAAATTAATAGTCTTCACCACCCAAGTTCCCTAAATCTCTAGTTCAACCGAAGTTGCAGTTAGTGCAACCTGAGTTATAGTCTAAAGGAACTAAGCCTTAATCATAAGGACCTAATTTTCAACCAGTACAAACTAAGTCACATTTTGAAGGATCAAAATTGTAAACAGTGGGACCATAGCATGATATAAAAGATCATTTTGAGCATTGTGAACCGACTAAATCAAGTCCAAAATCTAGAAAGAAGGAACCTGTACTTGCTAGATATTTCAAAAGGCATCATGCACATGATAAAATCATTGGAGATTAGTCAAAAAAAAATGATAGGGAATAAACTAAAAGCTACATGTTTTCTTATTGAGTTTGAAACTAGAACTATTAAAGATGCATTAGACAATGAAAGTTGGATTGAGACAATGAATGAAGAGCTTGAAAAAAATAAAAGAAACAAAACTTGGACTCTTCTTCCTAGACCTAAGGACAAAAATGTAATTGGCACTAAATGGGTATTCAGAAATAAGTTGAATGAAAGTGGAGAAGTATCAAGGAGCAAGGAAAGGTTAGCATGCAAAGGTTATGCTGAAGAAGAAGGTATTGATTATAGAGAAACATTTGTTCCTGTTGCAAGACTGGAAGGTGTTAGAACACTACTTTCTTAGGATGCACATAAATAATTCAAAGTATATCAGATGGATTTAAAATCAACTTTCTTGTAAGGAATCCTAGAAGAAGAAATCTACATTGAGCAACTTGAAGGTTTCATAGATCCTAATAAAATGGATATGGTTTGCAGAGTACACAAAGCTTTATATGGTCTTAAAAAAAACCCAAATCCTGGAATGAAAGATTGCATAGTTATCTAGTAAGAATTGCTTTTTAAAAGATAAATGAAAACAACAACCTATACATCAAGGAACAAATAGAAAAGAAGATATTATTGGTAAAAAAATTCATAGATTATTGTTGGAATACTTTAGAATAAATAGGAGAGGGGGCAGGTTTAAATCAATTATCCAAGGTCTAAATGTGCAAATAAAACTTTTCAGTATTCCAACTTATCCTTATGCATGCATTGACCATTCAATATCTTAAACATATGCATATTTTTGTCCTATGTCAAAATAACTTTGTAAAAGTGTAAACATGAAAAACCACAAAATCAATCACACATTTTGACACAAGGATTTTATGTGGAAACATAATTTGGGAAAAACTACCATATGCTACTAATTTTCACTCTTCTAAAGTGAGCTTTGTGAGGAGCCAATCCTTTTAAAGGTTACAATGCACATTGATAAATCTGACCTAGTTAAAGGATTTCAATCACCCTATTAGGAGTGAGCCTTGGTAGATGACTTTAGAAAATTCCATTAGAATGTCACCCTATTAAAGGATTTACTAATGATGATTAGGTCAACCTTAATCCAAAGGATTTATCCAAACTAATACAATTATTAGAGAGTAACAATAGAACTTGATTTGATAAAAATAACAACTCACTTTTAGATTATAGATCTCACATTTAGTTCTCCATTCTTCTCAACATTCATCCTCTTCATTTCTAATAGCTTTTTCACCCTTCAAGCATTCATCCTCTTAATCCTTCTTTCTTTGCATCCCAATTGTATACTCTTCTATTCGGCCACCATACAAAGAAATACCCTAGACTTCTTGTCTTCTAAGTAGGTTCTTGCACATGACAATTATTGCTTCTAGCCCGCTATCTCAATTTAGATCTTTTTCTACTTAACCTCAACCATACATTCTAGGGTTAGGAAAGATTCAATGAATCTACCCACTTTTCCATTTTAACCCTTCTAGAAACTTCCTCTACAATCCTCTTTGAATTCACCTCAAAATAGTTTATCTTGAGTTTTGTGCCACTGACACATTATTGCAATCTTGCACATGCTTTACACAATTCAAGAAATAAACTTTGTAGGCTCAAATTTCTTAAATCTTTAATCTAACACATTTTCCTAGCTCTCGACAATAACACTATATTTTCTCAACAAACATTCTATTATGATGCTCGGCCAACACTGGGTTACTCTACATCCAATGGGTCTTTACTAGTGCTCAACACATACCTAACTATCTTCACTTGACACCAACTAGATTTCTCTTGCTCACCTCACATTAACTTTCTTCACTTGGCACATACTAAACTATGCAGCTCAACTTCAACCATTTTCTACCCATCTTGCACTAACTTTGCTCAACTTGCCAAGTCTTCCTGGTCAGGCTTGGAACACACTTTTCTTTACTTAGCCCCCTTCTAGTCTTTTCTGAAGTGTCCTTTCATTATAGACTTAAGTAGATAAATAACACACTATATCATCAATGTCTTGCTTGGTCTTTGTGCTCCTTTTATACACCAAATAACTCAACCTTTCTCTAGGTTCTCTTGTTATCCTCCCTTTTCAAATCCTCTTCATCAATCAAACAAATGATAGCATGTAGAGAAAAGTAAGTAATTTTCTCACCAACAAGTAGTAGGTTTGACATCATTGGAAAATTAGTGATATTTTCATCAATCTTCTTCACTTCAATAATCTCCTTGTTTGCATTGATGGAAAACCAATACCCTTGCACTGAAATATCTACCTCTATCAATATGAGTGCCTTTAGCTAATCTATGATCAATATATTCTTAGTATGCTCTTCCTCTTTCTCTTATATCTCCTCTTTAAATCCCCCTCTTTATCTGATATCTCCCTCTTTGACAACAATGCCAAAGACTTGTCATCTATACATGCATATATAATCAATTCAGGTTCTACTTCTATCACCTTTCATGTGACTATAAATCTTTTGTTTTAGCTCCTTCCTTACTTCAGGAATATCCTAAAGTAAGATTCACTAAATCAATTTGTAAAATATGTCATTTAACTCAATTAATGTAGGGCACTACTCTTTCTTCTTAAGTAGCTTCAGATAGAGGTATCACCCCTAGTTTACCTCTAAGATATTCATGTGCATCCTTAGGTAAAGCTTTTATGAATATATTGGCTATCTATTCTTTTGTATTCACATGTTTCATTCTCACTTCTTTGTCTTGAACCAACTCTCTCAAGTAATGATACTTGATTGCAATGTGCTTTGAATTTGCATGCATCACAAGGTTCTTTGATATGTTTATAACACTTGTATTGGCACAATAAAGTATAATAGGTTCAGTAATTTCCTCCATCACTTTGAGCAGTTGTTTGATCCATACCACATTTGTACAAATCACTAAAATAGCCACATATTTAGCTTTAGTAGTAGATTGTGATTTAAGATTTCATTTCTTAATGGTCTGGGTGACCAATCTCTTTCTTAAGAAAAATGATCCTCCACTTGTACTCTTTTTTTCATCAATGTTTCCATCCGAATCAACATCTGTATAGGCTCTTAATTGAAACATGTCATTTTTCTTTTAGGATAGACCATAGTCTTATGTTGCTTTTAAGTATCTTGTGATCCTCTTAACAACCATTAAATGATTCTCCTTAGGATTTGTAGAAACCTTGCAACAATCCTAATAGCTAATGTAATGTTAGGTTTGTCATGAAATATATTGCAATTTTCTAATCATAAACCTATACAATGTTTGATTTACTTCAACAAAATCATCAGTTTTGGGTAGTTTGTGTCCTGTCACCATATGAGTACTAACAGGTTTTGAATCCTCCATACCAAAAGTTTTCAATATTTCCCTCACATACTTGGATTAAGTGATATAAATACCATATTTCATTTGATATACTTACAATCCAACAAAGAACTTTATCTCTCCAAACATAGACATCTCAAAATCTTTCTTCATTTCATTTGCAAATGTCTTACACAATTCATTTTATCCTCCAAATATAATATCATTATCAAATATTTCATCTAGTAAAATACCTTTACCTCCTTCTGTCTTCAAATACAAACTGCTATTATCATCAATCTTCTCACAACTAATCTTCACAAGATAGTTGTGAATCCTTTCATACCATGCTCTTGGAGCTTGCTTTAAACCATATAAAGATTTTTGTAATCAACACACCATGTTCTTGTTGTTTGGATCAAAAAATCCATATGGTTGTTCTACATAAACCTCCTCTTCCAATATATAATTTAGAAATGTTGACTTTACATCCATTTGATAAACTTTAAAACCTTTTTATGTAGAGTAAGTAAGTAGAGTTCTTAATCCTTCCAATCTTGGAACTAGAACAAATGTCTCTCCATAGTCAATTACCTCTTCTTGTGCATACTCTTTGCAAAGTAATCTTTACTTATTCATTATGATTTCACCATTCTCATCCAATCTATTTCTATGCACCCACTTGGTTCCAATCATATTTTTGTTCTCCGGTCTAGGTACTAGAGTCCATGTTTTGTTCTTCTTAATCTAATCAATCACTTTTTTCATGGCTTTAATCTAGTCTTCATTTTCTAATGCATCCTTTACTGACTTATTCTCATGCATTCTTAACAAACATGTGTCAATTCTCAACCTCTTCTTTGTCATTGGTTTGTCTTCTTTATCTCTAATAATTTTTCTAGTAGGGTGATGTCTTCTAACATACTTTGATAACATTGACTCTACTCTTCTTTTTGCAATGGGTCTATCAATTTTAGAATCACTATGCACTTCTTTGTTAGGAAACACAACATTCCTTTTATGTACACTAATCTTAGTATTAGAATTTACCTTGACTTATGATTGCAACTCAACTCCTAAATGCAACTTGGCTCCTAACTGCAACTTGAAATCCATTGTATGTGACTCAACAGTCACTGATTCTTGTTGACTAGCAACTTGATTTGTATAATTATCATCATTAGTAGACATGTTTTTATAGTAGTAGCTAAAGGTTTTGTAATTTTTAGGTTCCTTCTTTGGTTCATCTTCATGCACTTCTATGTATTCATCAAACTTTACATTTTCAATTTGCATACCTTTGTTAGTATTAGTATTTAGAAACTTACAAGCTTTGCTTCTTATGGAATAGCCTAGTAATATATCTTCTTCTCTTTTAGCATCAAGTTTACCATTTATTTTTTCCTTAAGAATGTAGCACTTGCTTCCAAATACCTTAAAATCTTTAACATTGGCTGAGTATCCATACTATAATTCAAAAGGTGTGGAATTTGTACATTCTTGACTTCTACTCAATTCAAGGTATAGACAACTGTAGTTACAACTTCTCTCCAATATTTTTAAAAAAAATATTCTTTTCCATCATTGGTGTTCTAGCACAATTAATTATAGATGTGTTCCTCCTTTTAGAAATCCCATTTTGTGGAGGGGTCCTAGGTGCATAAGTTTGTCTCTTGATTCCTCTTTCATTACAGAAGTTTTCAAACTCATTTAATGTAAACTCTCCACATCTATCAAATCTTAGACATTTCAAGCTCTTTTTTCCCTTTCAATTCTTGTCAGATACCACCTAAACATTTGAAAAGTGTCTAATTTTTCATTTAAGAATACTAGTTATCATCAAGATACCACCTAAACATTTGAAAAGTATCTTTTTTTTTTAAAGAATACTAGTTA
This sequence comes from Cupressus sempervirens, assembly GCA_028749045.1. Lineage (NCBI taxonomy): Eukaryota > Viridiplantae > Streptophyta > Pinopsida > Cupressales > Cupressaceae > Cupressus > Cupressus sempervirens. Next base: position 296,098,531 of record CM053784.1, read on the forward strand.
TCATCATTCTTGAGTAATAATCAAAAAATATAATAATGTACTTGTCACCTTTGTATCTTTGCACATCAATTGGTCTGCATAAATCAGTATGAACTAATTCAAGAATTTATTTTGAAGTATGAGTCTTACTTTAAAACTAGACTTTGTCATCTTTCCTAACTAACATTGTTTGCAAATCACATTATTAGGTTTCTTTAGTTTTGGCAAAATCACTTTCATCTTACTAACATAGACCAAATTATCAAAATTTATATGAAACCTCTTGTGCCATAACCACACATCATAAAATTGTACAACAAGACAAGTAGCATCATTCATGTCAAGATAAAATAGATTACTTCTAGTCTAATCTCCACTTCCAATTAGTTTTCCAACAGTGTCATAGATCTTATCTTATATGTTATCAAATTCAATTTTGCAACCTAAAATATTCAATTGTGACATACTTAACAAATTATACTTCAATCCTTCCACATAGTAAGAATTGGCACACATGATCTTTTATGTCAATCTTATTGATCCTTTTCCTTTAATCAGATATGGTGCATCATTACCAAATCTAACACTATTTCCATTGTAATACTTAAGGGTAATGAATTTACTTTTGTCTCCAGTCATGTGATTTGAACATCCACTATCAATGATCCATCTATCAATTTTTTTTACATTGGATATCAATGCACTTGCCTTATCTTCATCAAAATCATCCTTCATAGCAACATAGGAAACTTCATCATCATGATCTTCAGATTCATCATTGGATTCTTCTTCAGCAATGTAACAAGCCTTCTTTCCCTTGTCCTTGTAACCTTTATTACTGTCATCTTTTCTACCTTTGAATTTTTCTTCATTCTTGATGTTTGATTTTCTGCAATATGACCAACCTCATAACAATTAAAGCATATAATAGGTAGCCTACCTTTGTATTTTCCTTTTCCTTTGTGAAACTTCCTGGCCAAAAATACTTCCAATTCTTCTAGCTCTTCATCATTTGTATCACTAGCACTAAAAGTAGGTTTGACCTTTTTCTTTTTCTTATCTTTAGGCTCTTTTAAGGTCATCTTAGCTTTGAAAGGAGATTCACTATTTTCAAATTTGAAATTGTCAAAATTTGAAAGTTCAAAAGCAATGAGTCTACCAACCAATCCTTCAAGGGTCAAATTGATACCATGGGTACACCTCAGTTCTTGTAAAGTAGAGACTCTAATAGCATAGATCGACACTAGGGTTCTTAATAATTTTCTAACCATAGTCTCATCTTCAATCTTTCCATCATATCCTTGAATAACATTAACAATATCTTTGATCCTTGTAGAATACTGGTCTATAGTCTCACCCTCTTGCATTCTCATTTCATCAAATTTTCCTCTAAGGCTTTTAGCATTGGCTTTCAACACATTCTTTTCTCCTCCATAGACCACCTATAGGGCATCCCATATCTTCTTAGTAGTATCACATCCTTTGATGTCATCAAAATATGAGTAGCTTAGGGAAGATGCAATCTCTAACATTATCTGATTGTGTTCTTTCTTCTATTTCAATTGATCAATAGTTGGGGTTCCAACTGGATCAACATGCTTAGTGATGATAGTTGACTATGCATAACCTCCAAGACCTCCTAGATGTAGCTTCATCAAAAAATTTTGTTTAAGAAAGTTTTTCTTATTTAACTTGGGAACCTCCTTTCTATACATCTTGATTATTAGCCTTAATTACCTTCAAATTTTCTCTTCACAAGCACTTGGTGCTTTGATACCAATTATTGGAACACTTTAGAATAACTAAGAGGAGGGGTGAATTAGTCATCCAAGGTTCAAATGTACAAATAAAACTTTTTAGTACTACAACTTATTCTTATGGATGCATTGACCATTCAATATCTTAAACATATGCATATTGCTATCCTTTGTCAAAATAACTTTGCAGAAGTGTAAAAATGCAAAACCACAAAATCAATCAAACATTTTGACACAAGGATTTTATGTAAAAATCCAATTTGGGAAAAACCACCAGTAACATGCTACTAATTTTCACTCTTCTAAAGTGAGCTCTGTGAGGAGCCAACCCTATTAAAGGTTACAATGCACATTGTTAAATGTGACCTTGTTAAAGGATTTCAATCACCCTATTAGGAGTGAATCTTGATAGATGACTTTAGAATATTCCATTAAAATATCACCTTGTTAAAGGATTTATGAATGACTATTAGGTCAACCTTAATCCAAAGGATTTATGCAAAATGATACAATTGTTAGAGAGTAACAAAAGGACTTGATCTGATAACAATAACAACTCACTTGTAGATTAAAGATCTCACATTTAGTCCTCCATTCTACTTGGTATTCATCCTATTCATCTCTAACATCATGTTCACCCTTCAAGTATTCATCCTCTTAAGCCTTCTAGATTTGCATGCCAATTACAAACTCCTCTATTTGGCCACTATATGAAGAAACACTCTTGTCTTCCTAAGGTTCTCACAAAGGAAACTATTTCTTCTAGCCTACTATCTCTATAAATAGAGAATTTAGATATTTTTATGCTTAACCTCAATCATACATTTTAGGGTTAGGTAAGATTCAATGAATCTACCCACTTTTCCATTTTAACCCTTCTAGAACCTTCCTCTACAATCCTCTTTGAATTCACCTCAAAATGGTTTGGCTTGAATTATGTGCCACCAGATCATCATAACAATCTTCCACATGCTTCACACAATTCAATAAATAAACTTTATTGTGTCATATTCATTAAATCTTTGATCGAACACATTTTCCTGGCACTTGACAATAACACTCTATTTTCTTGACAAAAACTATGTTTTGATGGTCAACTAACACTAGGTTTCTCAACATCCACTAGGTCTTTACTAGTACTCAAAAAATACTAAATTGTCTTCACTCTACACATACTAAACTTTACTACTCAGCTTCAACTATTTTTTTCTTGGTTTGCACTATCTTTGCTCTACTTGTATTGTTTGCATTGTTTTCTCAGTCAGGCTTGGCAAATAGTTTTCTTTACTTAGCATCCTTCTATTCTTTTCTCAAGTGTCCTTTTATTATAGACTTAATTAGATAAATAATACACTATATCATCAATGTCTTATTTGGTCTTTGTGCTCCTTTTCTACACCAAATAATTCAACCTTTTTTTAGGTTCTCTTATTATCCTCTCTTTTCAAATGTTCTTCGTCAATCAAATAAATGATAGCATTCAGACCAAATTAAGAAATTATCTCACCAAAAAGTAGTAGGTTTGACATCAGTGACAAATTAATAATTGTTCTATGATAGTTTCATAAATCTTCTTCACTTCAACAATCTAATTTCAACAATGATATATTATTTTTAGGACATGATGACTTATGCAAATCTTTTTCTAAAGAAATGAGTAAAGAATTTGAAATGTCAATGTTTGGAGAGATTAAATTGTTTGATGGCCTGCAAATTCAATAGAAGAAGAATGGCATATACATTGCTCAATCAAAGTATACAAAGGAGATATTGAAAAAATTAGGAATGGAGGATTCTAGACTAGTTGGAACACCTATGTCTACTAGACATAAGATTACGAAAAAAGATGATTTCAAAGAGGTAGATCAGACTACATATAGATCAATGATTAGAAAACTTTGATATGTAGTACACACAAGACCTAATATTGCATTAGTAGTTGGTATGGTGGCAAGATTTTCTACTAATCTAAAGGAAAATCATATGATGGAAATAAAAATAATTATGAGTTATCTAAAAGGTACTAAAGATTATGATTTTTGGTATAAGAAGGGAGGAAAATTTGAATTAAAAGTCTTCACTAATTTTGATTAGGAAGGAAGTACTGATGATAAGAAAAGCACTAGTGGTGTTGTAGTGCCTCTTGCATTTGTAGTTTGTACCTTGTTTATTTTGATTTGAGAGATACTTGATACTCTTATTATTTGTACTTTGAGATGACCTAAGGCTCAAATGTTACACTTTGATTTCAATACCATATATGCTTTACTACTATGCTATTTAGTTTATCATATTTGCATGTTGATGCCATTTTGAGATGACAATAGGTCTATGATGATATTTGATTATCTAGTATTTGGACATATCTTTGATTCTATTGTATGATGGATTTTATGCTATGGTTATTTACTTCATTCTTGTCTCTTTATGCTTTATGTGAATGTGAGTCATATAAATGGAATATTTAGGTATAATTGAATAAATGGTTAAATTAGTTATTTAATGTATTTATTGCTTCAACTATGATATTATATGCAATTGCACTTGATCGTGTGTTTAGTGTGCAAGATTTATATCCTTGGCAGTAGTACATGGAGTTAGTGATTTAGCTATTCACATCACCAATATAATCCCTGTATGGCTGACACATCCTATTTAATTGTTTAAATTAAAACTTTTGGGGGTTATTTAATTTGAACTCATCTAAATTAGATGAGTGAGTGTGTCTATGCATTTAGAGGTTTGCATTGTCACAAAAATTGTTAAGGGTCTTTCTATGATTTTGGGTTTTTAGGCTTTAAATTTTATTGAATTTAATTTTGGTAGCTTTTCCACAGATAGATTCCTATTTATAGGAATAGCCTATTTTTGTTTGGATGGATTCAAAGTTTAGCTAGTCTAACTGGCTATTTTCCCTAATCAATTATTCACTTGAAAAGTGAATAAGTATAGAAGGAGGAATTTGATTCCTCACTTCTCACTTTTGAAAAATACAAATTTTAGAGCTTTTTTGAGAATCCTCTTTTGAAGGATCACATTTCTATTCATTGTGAGAGCTGTGAGTGTGAGACCTTTGCAAGGTCAGTCTCAATCGATCTAGCTCAGGAATACCTTGCTTTACTGTTACTTTTGGTAGTATCGATGGGTTATTCATTTTATCAAGTTAATTTCAGCATAAAAGCACAAACCTATGTCACCCTTTTGCAAAGGAAAAGGCTAGCATAACCATAACTATTCACCTTCAATGACATTAAACTCGTATTATTATTTTGAATTTGAAAATGTAGTAAACCAATGAAATGTGTAGAAATGGATGAAGTTTAGGATTATAATTTTTAATAATTATTTTGAACAAGAGTTGATATATTTTCCAAATTTTTATAGATAATATTTTAGATGCTAAAAAATGTTGAAAATTCAGGATCTAGTTCCCACCACAAAACTACATGGAAATACAATTATTTCCCCTTGATATTAGAATATGTTATAGATAACTTATATAGCTAGAACAGTAAAAAATAAAATTTGGCTTTAGACCTATATTTTCTCTTTTATAATGATTCAAATTTCAACTCACCTAAAATTGATAGTTTTCATCTCCCACCACATTTTTCAAAATAAATCTATTCTAACCAGAAGAAAAATTATACATTCTCAAAGAGGACTCTCTCCTATAGAACATCATATAATTTTTAATTTTTTTTTATATGATTTAATATTTTTCCTTTCTCAAAATTGACATCTTTTAGAGTGTTAAAATATGTCCTTATAGAATTTTTTAATTACAATATACTATATGTAATTAAAACACTATAAACTCTATATGAGAATATTCTTGACTTTGAGCTCTACAAAATGGTGTTTATATGTTATTAAAAAAATATCATACAAAATACAAAGAGTTATTGAAGCACCACTTTTCTAATTAATTGTATTTCTTTAATAATTAGATACAAACTAGTATAAAACCTGCATTAAATAGAGATTTCTAATTAGAAAAGTGTGAGACCATATATAACTTAGCTAGAATGAATTTATCTAGATTGCATGTTTCAACAAAATTGATTTTTAGATAGAAATACTCAAATTTAGTCATTCTAATAAGTCAAATTGAAAGGTGACACAACTTTGTACTTTAACCCTTCAATTTTTACCCCTTTTGCTATCAGGGAGGGCTCTCCCATTTTCTTGTTTCTATTTCATTTCAGCTTCTATTTCTGGTAGCAGTTTGTTAGGAGGTTGAGAACTAGTGTTCTCCTCCATTTTAGTTTGCTAGTTCTACCTAGTTAGATGGTTATGAACATTTTCCCTATTTTTGAGATGAGGGTTTGGGGTTTTGCACTATTATGTTGGCTATTTTTGCATACGATGCTTGAACCCAAATTTTATTGGATTTTTGAGGCTTTGGTACCTAAAGACCTATTAGAGTAAATAATTAATTTACTAATTATTTATTCTATTTACTTAAACTTACTTAGGTTAATGCATTTATTTATTAGTTTTAGTCTAGGAGTTTGTTATAAGTTGTTGACAATATGGGAGTTTGTTCTCTCCTAAGTCATACTTATCCTCTCACATTGTTTGAGGACTTTCCACCTTATGTGGATGTATGCTTAGTTGTCACACTTATCTCCTAGCATCTTCTAACTTATTCTAGAAGAATTCATGAGGCCTTTATAAGTAACCTCTCGCTCATTGTATTTCATAACATATCACATTCAGCATATTGTAAATACATATTTTCTTGTGTTGTAATATATTTTTCTCTCTCATGTCTATTTAAGGTTTTTCCCTTGCTCCATGCTCTTCCTTCCTTGGCTTCCCTTTGACAGGTTATTGCATGCAAGTGATCTTGGGCATCTTCGGAGTTGGATTTTATCAACTCCAACATGGTATCAAAGCCTCCCTAATGCTGCTTGGTTGAAGAATTTTGAAGTCATGATTTGAAGTCACAAACCCTAGTTTATTTGTGCCATTTTTTCTTCAAATCAGGAGAATAGCAATTTTTTATAACACTTTCAGCTCAAACGGACGATACCATTGGATCCAGAAGGCCATTTGCAGTCAGGATTCATATAGAACTTGCTGATTTTGGAGACAGAGCTCTGAGAGGCAAAACAAATTTTTGTTTTAGGCCTTCCATATGGACTGTACGGACGAATTTCGGCAAAAAAATTAAATTTTTTATTTTGGGAGCACCACCGTAGTAGCATCCCCGTGCCACCGTAGCACTGCCACCATGCTGCTCAAGAGCTTCCTCCGCCAGCGTGACACTGCAGAGCCGCCGCAGTGCAACCTATCTACAACTGCCACCCCGACATTGACCTGTTGCCACCACAACCAGTGGCTCCTCCTTGATCCTATCACTTGCTGACAGCTCCACTCTACTTCTGCAGTGCCTGCGCCTAGATCTTGCCGCTCTGCTCTGTCTGTGACATGTTTGTGCCACCCTCCTGTGTCACAACCTGTTACTCGCCAGTTCTACAGTCGATCAGCACATACAGTCAACTTTTTTGCATAGTCATCATTGATAGCTCAGGGTCTGCACAAATCTTCTGTCCTGTCATCTTTTGACAACTTGGTAATTCATGTAGCACAGCCATCACCAGCACAGGTGTGACATGTGGCACATGTTCCATGTGGCCCTGCCACATCATCCATACTAGCCACCTGGCATCTTTTTTGCATCGACAGCCTCTAGGTCGTCAATTTTAATCATGTGAAATACTGACATCAGCATGACATCAGCACTACATCATCACACCTTGCACTCTCCTTCTAGGTCCTTTTTGACCTACTCTCAATTTTTTGGCCATAACTTGAGCATATGGAGCTATTTTTTCGATCCAAAAGAAGCACCAAAAAGTTGGTTTCGAGAAGGAGACATTGGTGTAGGTATTTTTAGGTTTTGATGCATTTTTATTGCTAATTTTTGTAGTCAAAATACAAAGTCTTTTTTTTGACTCCAGCATGCATATCTTTTGCGTCCCATGTCAGTTTTTTGAAAACTTTATATTTTTGGAAAGCTAGTTCTGTCACCTTTTTGGAAATGTGGTCCTTTTTCTTAGTTTTTGGCCCATGCTCTTTCTATCATATTTTTGGCATTTTTTCTATATGGTGGATATCTTGAATGTTTTAGGCTCAAGGATCATTTTCTTAGCATAGTTTCTTTTGTTTTAGGCTATATTATGTTTTGCTACAACTTGTTTTCAATTTTGATCATTGTAGCTATCATTTTGAAGCACTTTTATGTATCACATTGAGATAAGGTGTCACTCTTGCATTCCAGGGGTCATGAACGTTGTTGAGTCAGTTTTACATACAATATTTTCATAAAGCACCATGGGGGGGATAGTTGTTTGCTATTTTAGGCATTCTCCCTTTGTCAAGTGAGTGTCCCTTCCAAGACATTAGCCCATGTAGCATCAGTTTGACCGTGTCTTTATGGGTGTTTTGTACCTCTTCCCTCTCTCGTCATTCTTGGTTAGTTTGCAGGAGACTTTGGCCCACCTTCTTAGTTGCCTATCATCTTACCCAATTTGTGTTAAGGGGAGGTTATGCTATTGTTCTAATGCATCCATGGTTCAATGGTTCGATAGTGTGAACTATGTATTCAGTGGTTGATCCTATATACAAGGCGATTGCAGTGGCCAGCTACCTATGCATTTCGATGAGATGGATCATCTACCATATAGACATGCTTGGTTCGTGCCTTCTTCTTCCATGAAAGTTCTTCAAATTAGCATTTTTTGTTCTGATGGTAGAGTTTTACAGCTTCTTCATGCTTCAATGATTCTCTTCATGATTGCTCCTTGTTCCTATTTTAGGGGACATTCCCCTAGTTGGAGGCTTCTTTAGTTCTTCACTAGGTTCTTACCTCTTTTTGGGGGAGGGTATTTCCCACGTGGTTTTTTCTCTTTCCCCGTTTATAGAGATTGCATTTTTTTGCATTATACATGGGTACCTAACATGGCCTCATTACTGGGACCCATTCTACATTTCTTAATTTTTTGAGCTTAAGGCATTTCCCTAAGTTGCACTTAAGGGGGGGTGTTAGAGTAAATAATTAATTTACTAATTATTTATTCTATTTACTTAAGCTTACTAGGTTAATGCATTTATTTATTAGTTGTAGTCTAGGAGTTTGTTATAAGTTGTTGACAATATGAGAGTTTGTTCTCTCCTAAGTCATACTTATTCTCTCACATTGTTCGAGGACTTTCCACCTTATGTGGATGTATGCTTAGTTGTCACACTTATCTCCTAGCATCTTCTAGCTTGTTCAGGAAGATTCTATGAGGCCTTTATAAGCAGCCTCTCCCTCATTGTATTCCATAACATATCACATTTAGCATATTATAAATACATATTTTCTTGTGTTGCAATATCTTTTTCTCTCTCATGTCCATTTAGGGTTTTTCCCTTGCTCCACACTCTTCCTTCCTTGGCTTCCCTTTAATAGGTTATTGCATGCAGGTGATCTTGGGCATCTTTAGAGTTGGATTTCATCAACTCCAACAAGACCAAATGGGTTTTAATTTTGAAGTTTTCCAATTTTGAGGATTTTTACCTCATTTTGCATGTCACCCTATTTTCTCATATTTTCTTGGCATGATGTTGGTTATGCAATTGGATCATCCATTTGGATGTTAGTTGGACCATAACTTTGCACTTTTATGTTGCATTGGGATGCATGTCACATGTTTCTTCCTGAATCTATTTTCGATTGAGTGTATTTATGCATTGTGTTCTCATCTAGTCCCTGTGTTATGATCTTCGTGATGGTTGTGTGCTACACACAAGGAAATGTGTGTACATTTTTCAAGTGATGTACGAGGTCCAATCTTCTATGGTATTTCTAGGAGTTATGATCATTGGGGTTGGATTGAGAATTTGCATGCCTATAAGCACTCATCATTGGATGAGCATGGGTAGGGTAGGGTAACATATGGAGGGGGATTCTATTTTTGTAGCCTAATGTCTATGCCTAGAGTGTTGTGTGGGAAATCCTAAGTGATAAATAAATAAAAATACTAGGTGGTAATAAACTTAATTAAAACTAGCTTGTGTGCCTTTCATTGGGAAGAGTAGTTGCCAATACTAGCTTGGGCTTTTGGATGCCAAGTGACTCTCCATAATTCAGCCCCTACATAGTAGCCCATTGATTGTCTAACTAGGACCTGTAGTTCATGCATTGTCTATGATCTTGGTTTTAGTCATCATACTATATGGCATGAGTTTTAGCCATGGATGTTTGCATTATTTATGTTTGTGGTTGGATCGTTATCTCCATCAACATAGTGGGAGTGGACCTATTGCTTCCATGTGGTTGGGAGGTGTAGCTACCTTCACCACTTCCGATGATCAGTGTACAAAGACAGTTCTTTATTCTAGTACGACCATTGTTGGATGTTTTCACTTGGTACTTCAAGTTCTAGAGTATGCTTCCTTATGATCTATGCTTTCATTGGAATCCTTGGTTATCATGTTAGATGATGTTAGTTTTATTGATGCATTCATGTATTATGATATTTAACATATGTTAGATGATAAGTTTGATTTGTAGGATTTTCTTGTGCTTTATTTCTAGCATGTTAGATTTCCTTCTTCTTATATTGTAGCATGTTTTAGTAGTGACGTCCTCATAAGATAGCTTTGACAATTTGTTCAGTAGTTTAGAATGTTACATGCGGGGGATGGCTAGGATCCACAATGGTCTCATGATGCTATTATAGTTGGGAGGAACCACGTACTTAGTTTGGTTGTTTTTTTTTTTGCAATGTTATTTCTGTGCATTGTGATGTTTCTTTCAGTTGTTTTCTTTCACTTCCTTATTAGATGTTTAGATTCAGTATTTTTCTTTCTATCTTTCAGTTAGTGTTTGAGTGTCCTTTACTTGAAATGTGGATCCGATACTCTCTAGTGTAAAAGAACTTTATTTCTTATTTTTTTACCCTTTTTTTCTAGCATGTTATTTTGGATTCTTGTACAAAATTGTACACTCTCATGGGAGAATGAAAAAGTTGGCATGGTGTGCTAGATTTTCTTGCATGGCTTTTGGCACTTTCTCATGTGAAACCCCACACCAATTTTGGGTATTTTGGCTGCTGGGTCAAGTACTTCCTCCAGCCATTTGGTTCACTTATTTGCATGAAAGGTATGTTCTTGCATGGCTTACTACACTTCCTTACATGAAACTTATGTCTACTGTTGGTCATCACATGAAAAATAGGGGGCATCTTCACTAGTTTTTGGGGATCAAATATTGGTGTTTTACGTACTTTTTGGGTTTACTTAATTTTCCATGTTTTGACACATGTTAGATTCTTTGTGCTATTGTTTTTTTTTTGTTTTCCATTTTCTATTTTTGTGCATGTTAGTTCCAGTAGTGGCATTTGGAGATTTGTTGGTTGTTGGGATTGTGGTTAAGTCTTCCATTACAATCTTTGTGATCCCTATATGATTTTGTTGTGTACACTCATACTTGTAAAATTTTTTTATCTTGGCTTGTATTCCTTCCTTGTTCCAAGGATCTCTAAATGCGGCACTATAGGTGGAGCATTATTTCTTGGAAAGAAGCTAGTGTATTGGACAAGCAAGAAATAAAGTTGCATCTCTTAGTCTATAGTAGAAGAAGAATATGTTGTAGCATCAATCAATTGTTCCAACATCATATTGTTCAAACAATTGTTGTCAGGTATGAAGGAAGAAATCAAGGATCCAGTAGTTATCTTTTGTGATAACACCAGTGCAATTAACATATCCAAGAATCCAATGATCCATACCAAGACAAAGCACATTACAATAAAATATCATTTTTGGAGAGAATTAGTGCAAGAAAAAGAGGTAAGATTGGAATATGTGAATACAAAAGAACTATTTTAGACATATTTACCAATCCATTACCTAAGACTACATTTTTGTATCTAAGAAGTAAGTTAGGAGTCATTCCCCTAATTTAAGCTCACTAAACAAATGTTAGTGATGCATTAATCGAGCATTTGTAGATTAGTTAGGTTGATGTAGTTTTGTCAGAGTAGATTACATATGAATTAGTACATCACATACATGGAAAATCCATTGGGTGTTGTCTTTGGCATTAGATGTCAAGAGTGACAATTTGTTGTCATATCATAGAAATTTTGTATCAGCAAGTTCATATAAGAGATTAACAAGTTAGAAGGAGTGATTTAGTCACAGTAAATCATTCTAGAGGGAGAGATTGATATCAGAGGGAGTTCTCACTAATAGAGGGAGTTCTCATAGATGATAATTAGAATGAAACTAAGGATATTATCCTTCTATTTTTCTCTAAAATTTCTTTATATTATGACATTTTGTATTGCCATCAATGCCAAAGAGGGATGTTGTAGAAAATAATTATTCAATTATATGTTGTCTTTGATATTACACAAAATGTCAAGCTTTTACTGAGTAATCAGTGGTAGTCGAGCTCACTTGGGAGTTGAAGGCAATTTCTTATATATGTCGAGCATTCAATTTTAACAAAATTTAGAGATAATATTGATCGACCTTAGTTGGTTAATGAATTGAAGTTTGTATTGATTGAGTTTAGTCTATTATCAAAGGAAAGTAAACATGAAGTTAGTATTGATTGAGTTGGGTCGATTAACATTAGAACTTCTGTGTTAATTGAGTACTCAATTATGTATTAGCCAATCGTCAGCATATTAAGTCTAATAAATCTATTGGTTAAAAGCTAACTTAATAGATGATAATTGTTTGATTAAAATATTATTCAAGCTAACTTGACAAGGAGGATCATACAAATGAAAGGTCAAGCTGAGGATTGAAGTGTGGAATTGAATAATTTGAACAAGGAAGCGAATTTGGAAGGATATATGTAAGAGGACAAAGTATCCGAGTTGACCAAGCTACAAAGAACATTGTGATCAAGGAGAATCAAGTAATCAAGCCAGAATTGAGATCTGAATCAACAAAGTTAGGTGTATCAGTAATTATGTCAAGTTATTATTACTCTCTAATAATTTTAGTAGTTAATTAAATCTCCTAACAGAGTTAGGCTAACAACTATTTAGGAAATCCTCTAACAAGGTGACATTTCTAGATTGAAGTTTCTGAAGACTTATAAAACGGACACTCCTAATAGGGTGAATTAAATCCTCTAATAGGATCACACATAACACTATGTTCTATAACTTTTAGCAGGTTTGGGTCCTAATAGGGCTCACTTCAAAAGAGTGAAAAATAGTAACTAGTTGCAATTGGTGGTTTTCCCAATTGGGTTTCCACATTAAATCTTGGTGTCTCTTGTGTTCATGTTATTTCCTATATGCTTCTCCAAGTTATTTATGGTTTAACACATTAAATATCTTAAGATCTAATTATCTCTATTCTAACCAAGTGAAAGTATTAAATCTAGTGTTTAACAAATTACAATAGAAAATTTAGTGTTAATCAAGTATCACTAAGGATTTGGTTTAAAGTTTTTTTGACATCTTAAGGGACTTGGATTTTTTTTTTGTGGTAACTGATATACCCATCCCCTTTCAGTTACTCCTCATTTACAACATACTAATTCTAATTGTAAACTCTTCATCCTAAATCCTAACCATAGTATAATTCCTAAGCCTCTTTTTTATAATATTAATACAAATCCTAATCTCAAGAATATTACCTTATATCATAACTTCATATCATAATCCTAACATAAACCCTAAATTGTAACCCTAATCACAACCCCAATCTTAGTGATCTTGGCCCTAATACTAACCCTTACCCTAACCCATTACCCTAATAATATCCCTAAATATGATACTAATTATGATACTAATCTATCTCTCAACATATTTATATATGTGGGTCAATGCAAGAAGTTGGGTCTCACTTTTGGCAAAAAAGTGGAAGTGTTTTTCCTATTTTTGAAATATATTATCAATTGATGTCAAAATTTGGGCCATTTAGAGATTAAATTTTTTTTTTTAAATTGAAATAAAAATTGTAGTGCCCAGAATCTCCTTTTTGAATATGTAATTTATTTGTATACCCATATGATAGATTTGTTTTCAGTATGGATCTTTAAAAACCACTTTTTCAAAATGGCTATTTCAGGAGCATACCACACTCGTGTACAAACAACATAATTTGACACAACTAAATATTTTTTTATGAATCATTTTAAAAGAAGTCCCTTGACACACCAAAGATTGATGAGAATAATTTTCTTTAATTATTTAATGATTTTTTTAAAATTAATTTTTAATTAATGATTAAGATAATTTATAAAACCGCTCATGTATAGACAACATAATTTAATCAAAAATTAACTTTTTCATTTTTTTTAAAACTTCAAAAGAGTTGTGTGCAGATTGATAACATGTAAATTAATTTAAGAAATATCAAAAATTTAAAAAGTTATTAAAGTTTTAATGAATCTCACTATTTTATCTTTAAGAGACACTTTTGATTAATAAATAATGAAAAAATAAAAAACGAACTCATAACACTATGAAATTTACATTTTTAAAATCAAAATAGTAAGACCTATAATGGGTTTTTGTTTTCTCGAAAAAATCAATGGGGAAGACAATATAAAAATTATGACAATCCCTTAAATTGTCGAATAGTTGCCTTAGTCAAAATTTGATAAATAAAGTCACATGCTTGGTCCCACCAAGCTTGTATGATTCCTTTCCCTAAGGAAAAACCTTGTGCCAGAGGGAAGTTCTCACCCATGGCATTAGAATCACGCACCTGATTCTCAATTCAAAAATTGGGTGCCTAATTTAGAATCAAGTGCCCAATTTTTAAGTACCCATTGGGCCCCAAAAGATTACCCACATAGCACTTATCAATCATTGCAATGATTGATTGACAGTTTCAAGCTGCAACAATGAATTTCTATCATAATATTTTTGTTTTCTTGTCATCTTGTATAATTTGCAAGCTATTGATTTGAATTCAAAACTGGTGCATGGGATCAAAACAATGAAGAAAGATGAAAATAAAAGTTCTAACAAATGAGGAGATTGCAACAAACAAAGAGAAGGAAGCACAACTTCAACAAGAGAGAAGAAAAATAATTAGAGAGTTGAGCAATGTTGGGTCTTCAATTTCAATTATTATTTCAGAAGAGGAAGACACTGAGGATACTACAATAGATGAAAAGGGTGAAGAAGAGAACCCAATACAAGGAGACCTAGGTGCACATTCTATTCAAACATTCAATATAGATGTGTCTCCAAACCCTCAAGTTTTTTCTCATGATGAAATTGATAATTTTGTAGAAGTGGGTAATGATTTAAATGATTTAGGTTTTCTTCATGAGAATAGATTATCAAATGATCATGCACAAAAACATCCAATGGAAATGCAAGCCCCAAAAGAAATACCAAGAAAAAATGAAAATGAGATTCAAATTCCAAATAACATTGAAAATGAAATGCGAATTGAAAATAACAATTATATGAATGTAGACATGGAAACACCAAGTACTGAAAAAACATGTTTGAATGATACTAAATTGTGTGAACATAATTTTCATTTTTCTAATGATGTGCTAGATAATCTTCATGGATTGGTTTTGTGGAGACATATTAGGATACATGCTAATAGATTATATAGACATTTTTTTATAATAAAAAATTTGGGTTTCAATGTCAGTTGATGTTGCAACTAATTAAAATGCCTAAAATGTGAAAAGTAATCAAAATTTTAGGAATTTATATAAAACCCAAGAATAAAAATGAGTCTTAAAAAGAATTTGTATCCACTATTGCTAGTGCATTCAATGTTATCGAAAAGAGAAGTCACTTTAAAGATAAGAATGCAACACAATGAGCAATAACAACAACTTTAGTTAAAAAAATCAACTACTGACAAAAGATTGATTAGTAACATAAATGGATATCTTAATGTGAGTCTTAAAACTTTATAAAGAGCTCTAAAGAGAAATGTTAACTATGAATGTGATCCAACAAATATTTTGTGGACTTCTAGTGGTAGTCTCCCACGATCTGATATGAAATTTACTAGTGAAGTCAAAAGTTTGGTTGAAATTTTTTGGCATGATAATGCAAGAGTATCACCTAATTCAAGAGATGTTATTAATTTGAGAGTTGGCTCAAAAATACGTGATCCACATCCTAAACTCCTTTTGTACATGACTCAAACTAAATTGTTCAAAAAAAAATTAGATGATAAGGTGTTAACTATTACCATTAGTCAAAGATCTTTTAAAAATGTAGACCATGGCATGTAAGGATTAACAAGGAAAGAATCACATGTTGTTGTAAAACTCAAGTTCAATTTCATTAGCATTATTATGTATTCTGATCTATACATAGTACCATGCATAGTAAAGAAATGTTGTAGGAATGTGGTATAAAAATACCACCTAAAACTATAAAGGATTTCATATCAAGTTTGTTTTGTAAGCCACCTAATGACCAATAATTTCTTTTCAATGCATGTCTTTCTGGTACATGTGATATGTGTGGTTCAATATTTCTTTGTTAGATGAATGTTTGCATGAAATTTCTTTGACTACTTTTGGAAAATAATTAGTTAATGTAAAAAAGATTCAAAACTATTTAATATCCATTAAAGGATGGGAAGATTGGAAGGTGTGATCTGGTTACAAATAAAGTCAGTTATCATGCATTTATGGACGAGTTCAAGAGTGTGATCATACCAAAATATGTTAAACAATCTCAATATGCTAGATGGATTGATGGAAAAAAATTCGTATGTAATAATACATTTCCAATTGGTACTATACTTTCAGTTGTTGACTTTGCTTAGACCTACACACTTGCACCCCAAGATAAGGTACAAGCACAATATTGCAATTCAATGCAATTAGTAATTTTTTTCCATATAGTTTATAGGCATGCACCTGATTGTATAGATGAGTCAAAAAATATTGAAAAAGTACCATTTCTATATGAGTGATAATAAAATTCATTCATTTGAGTTTGTCCACTATTGTTTCAAGGTCTTTTATGATCATTTAAGAGAGACAAATTCAAATGACACAATATTGCATATGGTTAGATAATTGTACAGGACAATTCAAGAATGCTAGAATGTTCTATTGGTTGAGTAGGACACATAGTAAAACTGATATCCAACATATGTGGAGTTTTTTTGAGGCTGGACATGGTAAAGGAGAGAATGATGGTGATGGTTCACATGTGTGAAGAGAGCCCTTTGAAGAGAGCAATTAAAATATGAGGAAAAAGCCAAATTCAAAAATGCACATCAGATTGTGGAATGGTGTAACAAATATTTATACACAAGATCAAGTCAAAAGGGTAAAAACACAAACCTATGTCACCTTTTATGAAGAAATGTGATATCAAAATGCAACAGTTCAACATTAATGACAAAAAAAATGGTATTTGTGTTTAGAATTTGAAAATGATGTAAACTGATAAAATGTGTAGAATTGGATGAAATTTATGCTTATAATTTTTAAAAAAAATTTTGAGTAAGAATTTATTCATTTCTTTTATTTTGAAGTCCCTTTTTTAACTATAAAAAATATAGGGTGTAGTTCCTGTCAAAAAAAAAATGCAAATCATCTTTTTTTGTTTTGATTTGAAAATATCTTATAGATGACATGTATATCTAGTGCACAAAAAAAGAAATAATTAATTTTTATCTATATTTTCTTTGTTATAAGTACTCAAGCTCGACCTTCTCAGAAGCCAACAATTTTTTCCTCCCGTCAAAACTTCCCAATCAAATCTACACCTTCTTGAGGAAAAATTACATATTCATGAAGAGGACTCTCTCCTCTAGAGATAAATATAATTTTTTTATTTTTTTGGTATGATTCACTATTTTTTTCCCTCTTTTAAGTGAGCATCTTCTAAAATGTTGAAATATCGACTTATAATATTTTGAAATTCTAACATATTATAACTAATCAAAACACTCAAAAATTTATATAATGATGATATTGAATCTAAGATATATAAAAGGGTATTTTTATTTTTTGAATAAACTTGAGTTTTGATAGAGAAATGAAATTTGACCAAAACAAGTTTTGATATCACACATTTCTTCTACCTAGTTGAAGAGAAGAATATCATTTCAAGATATGAGTATGAGACAATTAGTGGGTCAGCTAAATGGAATTCATTTAGGAGTCCGAATTCTAACACTTGGTCTTTCAAGTGAATGGGAAGAATGCAAGAATACATAATGGGTTGAAGATTGAAAAAAAATATCATTAGCACCTACTGACACACATTTTCAAGATGATATAGTAAATGAAGGCCCAAATGTTACATAATTTACATTAGAAGACTATGGTCATATTTCAAACCTCATACAACTTGGTATACACAATTTATTTAAATTTTGTTGCGCAATCATGCTTCAATTTATGTTATTTATTTATGTACATGTTATTAATATAATTCAAGTACATGTCATTAATATATTATTTATTTATGTACACATGTGATTAAATTATTTATGTACTTTATCTTATCTTGTAGGATATGTTTATGTTGTTATTGCACCTAATGATAATAATGAACATACTGAGTATTGGCTATTTATATGTGTGGAACCTAAGAAAAAAATTATATGTCAATGAAAGTAGATGATGATGGTTTTGAGTATCTAATTGGGTTTGTCATTGTAGCTAGTGTCCGACTACATATATACCTAACAAGAAGAAATAGTTTACCAACATTTGAAGACTACCAATCAGAAAAGAAGATTTTACGCTATTCTCATTTGGTTGTGGCAACAAATATCAAATTACAAAGATAGAAAGGGAGACCCACCAATAAGGTATTATGGACAATTTCAATGGATGAGCATGAGGCAATCATAGATGCATTACAAAAGAGAGAGGATGCATCTATGGTACATTGGGATGACTACAAAATACACACATGTAAGTTTTTTCTTTATTGTGCTCTTTTTATATATGTACTTATATAATCTAAATTTATGTATGCATTTTCAATAGAAAATTAGAGAACTTATATATACCTCTTATTTTGGTCTCAAGTACAACTTATGCAAATTTAAATGTTTAAGGTGGATCCAACATCAACATCTTGTGCAATTACACATAGTGACTACATACATTATACATATTTGTAATAATACATATACGTCTTATTAATTTATGCTTTTATTAACATTTGAAATTTTGGTTTTTTTAATAATTTTTTATTTTGTAGGACCTCATTTGAAGAAATATATTCAACCAATTTTTTATTTTGAAATCAAAACATGTAAACATTTAAAAAGATGTGTTCACTTCTATTTATGTCCTTCACATTGTCTAACATATATATGACTCTCATGGGGTGATCTTGTATCCCCTGGCCCCTTTTTTGTGAATTTGTAACTGATATATTAAATTATTAATAGAAAAGGACTATTCATAAAATAAAACATATGACCACTTTTTTTTAATAATATATGACTTTAGTTGTGTAAAATATAGGAGTTCACTTCTATTTGAAAGTTAATGGTGTGCACTTGATATTAAATTCTTTGTCAATTTAAGTAACAACCTCCTATATTTCTCCATTACTTTGGCATTCAACCATGTTTAAATTAATATTCCTATATTTAATAAAGATTATTAAAATTATTGTTCATGTACCATATAGTAAAAAAATGTGTCATAACATGAATAAAACATGTCACAATAAAAAAAATGATTCATACCTACTGTCATGTCCCCTTTCCAAATAATTAAAAAATAATAATCTTTTCTAAGGCAGGCAGGCCCAAGAAAGTGAAGTTTCGGAAAAAAGGGGGTTAATCTTTGGAAACCGTTGGACTAATAAATGGAAATTATTATTAAAATATGTTTCATTAACCTCTCTTGGACATGAGTTATGGTTATGCCCTCTTTTAAGGGGTTTCGAGGCATTTTGGGCAGATTCCAGAACTTGATTTTTGCTCATTCTTTGTTATTCTTCAGAGGCTGCCAAACCTGTGGAGAAGGAGACCCAAGAACAGGAGTTTGCAGGTTTCTAGGGAGACCCAAGAATGGGAGTTTTCAGGTTTCTAGGAAGGCTAAAGATAGGAGTTTGAATCCATTCCATGTGCATGCTCATACAGAGTTTGCCTTTGTGCTGAACAGTGCAGATTTATGAGTTTTCGGGTGTGTTTTTTGTATGAGTTTGGTGTTTTCAGTTGAGTATTTCATATCAGTTTGGGTTGCTGTTGTATTTCATACTTTAAGGTGTTAAAATAGTGCTGAATATATGTATTGGGATGTGATTAAACTTCTGAGATAGATTATTAGTGTTTTTGTGGTGTTTTCGGGCATTTTTGTGTTAATTTCGGGAGCCCGATGAGCATAGTTTTTGTCCTACATTTGAGAACTATTGTGTAAAGGCTATATGGATCTGAAAATTTCATTTTCTAGGCTTTTATGCTGCTAAAATTTCTGTAAAAATTTCCACTTTCAGATTTATTAATAATAGGTGAAGTTGTGAAGCTTTTGGCACAATTTCTAGCATACCCGATTTGGGGTTTCTTGAGAAATTTGGTGGATCTTTGTGATATTAGTTGTTTGATATTGAAAATCTGATTAGAGGTTGGAAATATCATACAAAATCAGAAAAGGGACATTTCAGTGGTATCAGAGCCATGATCTTCCCAGCCTGAGGGTTTGTAGAAGTTGCATGTCAGTTTTGACAACTACCCAGATCTTGCATTTCAGTTTTTAGAACTACCCAAATCTTGCATGTCATAATTTATGGTTGCATGTTGCTTCTAATCAGCTGCATGAAAAAATTTATGGTTTCATGCTACTTCTAATCATTTGCATGTTAGTTCTTGGTGAATTTGGTGGTTGCATGTTGCTTCTAATCAGTTGCATGTCAAAATCTATGGTTGCATGCTACTTCTAATCATTTGCATGTTAGTTCTTGGTGTTTGAAGAAGTTATATCCTATTGGGGTTACACTCTACTTTATCTAGAATGGAAAGGTATAGTACAAAGTCTTAGAGGACACGATCTTGGACAATTGGTACCCAGAGTCAAAATAGTAGAAAGGATGGTTATTTAGACATTCGAGATAAACTTATGAAAATAAGCCATGACATGTCTGAATAGTTGGTTGAGAACCACCGTATAATGAATGACATGTTGTCTGACCCAGCTAAGGTGGATAAGTTGATTGGATTTCTATTTGACAGATTTTCTCATAGGACAGATGACACAATTCCCAAGAACTTGCATGAGGAGTTTGAGAAACTAGCTGATAGCCAGGTAGAGGTCTCAGATTCTACTCTGCCATAGGAGGTGGTGGGAAAGGATATTACATAGATTGATAGTAACAGTCAACTTGATACTCAAATTGAGACAATTGTTTACAGGTCGTCAAAGGGTGATGCCACAGGTATTCAGGATGGTATAGTTACAACAAGCAGTGACTACAGTGTAGTGGGTTCAGATGATGATTATGAGGATGTCGTTGTGCAGGATGGTGAGATACCTGGTAGAGATGAGCAGACATTGAGCATTCATGACTTTGCTGAGACAGAGTACCAAGCACAGTTAGATGGTTCATCACATGAGGTTGAGGCTGGTAGTACTTCACATGATCTGTCCAGCCAGCTAAAGGTGAACAAAGATAGTATTGTGACTTCATTATCTCATCATGATAGGTATGTGGAGTTAGTTGGTATTGGTCATATTACTCAGGTGAGGAGTTTGCTTGAGTTACCAGTTGATTCTAGTTTACGGATATCCACTCGAGATTGTTATATTGGCGTTTGGGATTCAATTGACTGGAGATCTTTAACACTTTTTGGTAGCAGTGATTGTTTGGGTGCTATCATGAATTTGATTAGCAGATTGCATGGTGTTGTCTTTTCTTGTGCCAAGAGCTTATCTGATGTTGGTATTAGTTTTTATACATCGGTGTTGGGCTTTGTTCATATATCCAGTCGACCATACTTGCTAGAATGTGTTGATGATATTTCATATTTGGTAGTGTGTACAGATGAGTCCCAAGATCATATTGGCATTGATGACATCCAGGAGGATGTAGTGGGCAGTTTTGAAGACTTAGTTTCCTTGGGTACAAAGGAGTTGGACAGTAGTGCTAATGTTTTTGATACTCCGTATGTTGATATGAGCTTTAGATTTGATTCATAGAATATGGATAGTAATACTCTAGAGACTAGTAACTTTGAGGATACTCCTTTAGATAGTGCATCAGAGGAGGTTTGTAGGAGACAGTCAAGCCAGTGCCATCATGTGTCTAATCAGTTGAGAGTTAGTGACCGAGACATTGCTGTCACTTGCCAGCATTTCGATGCTGCTCGTCAGTTGTTAACAATTTATGGATGGGGTTCTCCTACTAGTGATGAGCAGGAAGGCAGTTATCTTTCCTTGATAGAGATCCACTCTTTATGGGAGGCTATTCAGATTTTGAGACAGAACTATATGCAGTTGGTAGCCGATAGAGATTATCTTATGGAGTGGGGCAGTACAACATATGATGCATTGTTGGCCAAGGAAGATGAGGTGAGTGAGCTTACTGAGCAGCTTGAGGTGACTTCTGAGATTCTTGAGAGTACACAGTTGGCTTTCAAGGAGTCACAGTTTCATTTGGCTAAGGTGACCATGGAGTTAGAGCAGCTAAAGTCTTTACCTGATTCTATACAGTCACAAGCTGTGGTGTTTGGTGATCCGAGGATGTCCATGCCCGAGATTGTTAGAGACAATGGAGATGGGGATGCATCCATCCTTGATACTAACATTGGCATATCAGGTTCATTCCCACTAGAGTCAGGTTCAGTTGAGTTGGGTGTTGTAGCAGATTGTTGTATGCCTGACATGGTGGTGGCCTCCAGTACTGATGGAACAGAGACTAGAGATGTATCAAAGATCGTGTGTGATGTTGGTGAGTTGACAGTTGGCATGGTTCCTGCTAGTAATACTACTCCCTTGGTGATATCTTTGGAGGTAGTAGTTAGTTCCAACATGGTTAATGATCAATTGCAGTTAGTTTCATATGGATTATAGTCTGAGCCACTGACTGAGATTGGCGCATTCTATTGGCATTACACTGTGAGGTATGCTCATCAATTTACCTTTGATTACCATGTTGATGAGATTATGATACAGAGATGTACTTTGGCTCCTAGTGCTTATCATCAGTTATAGAATAGTTTGATGCCTCGGGATGAGAGTTGTGATGGGCACAACATGGTGATAGGTCCTGCAGTTGATAGCTTGATAATACATGACTTAGAGCAGGAGTTTTGGAGTGATGCTTCAGTAGGTGTTGTTATTGATTCTACTCCTTTGGCTATGACATCTCCTGACTTAGCTAGTGATCAGTCATAGTGGGTTATATCACTTGTTCATGGTGAGCTGTTGACTGAGGTTGGTTTTTTTAATCAACATTATATTGCAAGATATGTACATCAGTTAGCATTTGATCCTTTTTTTGAGGAGTTGATGGCAGGCAAATTTGGTTTGGATTCCATTTCTTACTCTTTATCTTGTAATGTCTTTTCACCATCAGCAGTGCATGGGAGTTATGGTTATGAGATAGTGGCCGGTGATTTGCAAAGTTTTGTTGACTGTAGGAGTTGTACAGTGTATGAATTCTCCATACTTGGTACAGTTTCATTCGAGAGCGTTCACCATTGTTGCAGAGTTGGATTGTACATTCCATATAGGCTAGTGGGATGTGTTGATGGTATTTACTGTGTTGGTAGTTTGATTTGTCCACTTTACTTGGGTTCTGATGTTCTAAGAGTTTGTGTCTCATGGGTTTTTGACTATGGTAGTGGTGATTTTGGAGTTTGGTTGAGCTATAATTGTTAGTTTGATTATGGATTCCTCTTGGTCATATTGTAGAGGATATTGCAGGAGCCTATGTTAATTGGTAGTAGTATAGTTCATGACTACATTTGGGATCCAGGTGGATTGATTGGTTTATTGTTCAGCCATTGCTTGAGGACAAGCAATTTTTGGGAAGGGAGGACTTGTAATGTACCCTTTCCAAATAATTAAAAAATAATAATCTTTTCTAAGGCAGGCAGGCCCAAGAAAGTGAAGTTTCGGAAAAAGGGGGTTAATCTTTGGAAACCGTTGGACTAATAAATGAAAATTATTATTAAAATATGTTTCATTAACCTCTCTTGGACGTGAGTTATGGTTATTCCCTCTTTTAAGGGGTTTGGAGGCATTTTGGGCGGATTCCAGAACTTGATTTTTGCTCATTCTTTGTTATTCTTCAGAGGCTGCCAAACTTGTGGAGAAGGAGACCCAAGAACGGGAGTTTGCAAGTTTCCAGGGAGACCCAAGAATGGGAGTTTGAAGGTTTCCAGGAAGGCTAAGGATGGAAGTTTGAATCCATTCCATGTGCATGCTCATACAGAGTTTGCCTTTGTGTTGAACAGTGCAGATTTGTGAGTTTTCAAGTGTGTTTTTTGTATGAGTTTGGTGTTTTTAGTTGAGTATTTCATATTAGTTTGGTTTGCTGCTGTATTTCAGACTTTAAGGTGTTAAAATAGCACTGAATATATGTATTGGGATGTGATTAAACTTCTGAGATAGATTATTAGTGTTTTTGTGGTGTTTCCGAGCATTTTTGTGTTAATTTCGAGAGCCCGATGAGCATAGTTTTTGTCCTACATTTGAGAAATGTTGTGTAAAGGCTATACAGATCTGGAAATGTCATTTTGTAGACTGTTATGCTGCTGAAATTTCTGTAAAAATGTCCACTTTCAGATTTATTAATAATAGGTGAAGCTGTGAAGCTTTTGGCACAATATCTGGCATACCCAATTTGGGGTTTCTTGAGAAATTTGGTGGATCTTTGTGATATTAGTTGTTTGATCTTGAAAATCTGATTAGAGGCTAGAAATATCATACAAAATCAGAAAAGGGACATTTCACCTACAACATCATAATGTATAAGAATCTATATTGGATACAAGTTAGCATGATAAGAAGTCATAAAAATATATAACATGGTCTAACATATGATAAAATGATCTATGAAATAAAAAATTATATATAATACAAATAAAATTCCTAATACAAAGTGTATCATGTAATAAACAATATGTGTCATAAAAACATAATTTAAAGGTGCCAAAAGACCTAATCTATCTGATCTTTTGTCCTCTTTACTCCATGTGAAGAGGACTCAGATTGATCATTCTTTGTAGCATGATATGTCTCATCCTATGTAACATGATGTTTCTCATCAAGTGGAAAATCCTGTGGATAATCATGTGTCGCATCTTGAGAAGGCAATATGTACATGATTGATTGAAATTTGTTTCAAAATCTAGCTTGTAAATAAAATTAAATATTTAGTACTTATTTTTAATAATACCACATGAGATAGGTGTCTCTCTATAATAGAGGAGGTGCACTTTCATAGCTACCAAATGTGTGATGGGGAGAGTATGGGTAGACTAACTAGCCTATACCACTAATCCATAGTAGGATCTTGGTGTTCCTCTAACACCTAAATTGGTCTATAGGATTTCCTTCTACTTAGAGAATCTCCTGACCTGCCCTAACCTTCCCACTAGGTTAACTAACCAAATCTTTCTCCATGGCTCACTTGTTCTTCTAGGAATTCAATTCCTCCAAAAGGCATATATATAGGTCTACTAGGGTTCCACAACACTCCCTAGTCCAACCAAGGTTCCCATGAGATTTAATGTGTTAGTGGAACACTTTTAGCATGTTTGAATTGATGGTGATAATGGGTTCATACCTGATTCCCTAGTTTCTTCATAATAGGGCTACTCGAAGAGCCCCTAATTAGGCCTCCACTCAGATTTATAGGGCGAATAACTTATTTCACTTAGAGATTGAACACATCTATCCATAAGAGCATTTTTTTATACAGGGTACATACTCAAGGATTTTTAGGGTCTTAGGCCTCCAAAAGGTCATACAACAATAATGGTGAAAATGAGGGTTTTGAAGGGTTTCAAGGGCTGCCTATTGTCCCCACTTTTTAAACACCTTCCACAACTTATAAAGAACATTCCTCTTCAAGATAGAACCTCCTCATACCCCTCTTCAATCCATTATAAGGGAAATCCATGAAATTTCTCTCCTTGCTCTTGAGAGCTCTTTCTTTGTTGATTGTTCCTAGGTGGGCATTGCCTAGCTTGCCTAGGGCTTTGTCAAACAATTTGTTTAAACTCACTTTATGGGCCCCTTCTTGAATGATAATAGACACTGGGGTCTACAATCCTAGAATCCATAATGCCATGGAAATCCCATGGTGGAAACAAGATCTATATCCCTTTCATTATAGACAACTCCAAGACTGGCAACACACAATTATCTTTAAAGAAAATTACAAAAACCTTATGAAACTTGAAAAAAAACCTAAACTAATGAAACTAGAATGGAGAGTACATTATTCTCAAACTAAATCATGCAACAAGATGACAATTACAATGTGATTTTCTTCCAAACAATGCTAAAAACCAGTAAATTCTATGATAAAAGCAATCACAGTCTGTTGTATATGCTACAATAGTATAGTACTTGTACAAGTAATGATTTTCAACCCTTGGTTAGGGTTCTTCCAACCTTAAATAGGTTCCTCTTTGATATGTAGATAGGTTTTAGGGCTTTTTGTTAGCCATAGTACAAAGTAGACCCTTTTGCAACAAAGGGAAAAGTTGCTCAGCAACTTTGGAGCAATTTTTATTGCCTGAGTATCATTATTAGTTTCCACATTTTAAGACCATTTTTTGGTCTTCCCAAAAAGTCCTTGGGAGTGAAAACTTCACCACCTTACTTCATCTAAGGCCTCCAAACTCTTAATGGAATCTATTCCATATGGTGATAGTTTTTGCATAACATTGTATTGTTTAATCATTATGGTCTTCCAAGAAAATAATCCACTTGGAAGTTCTTGTAAAGCACACATATGCTCAAATGTAACAAGGATTCCTAACTCAAACTTTCACCAATCATGGAAAAACAAATATCTTAGAATGATACCAACCTAAGGTAAAGATACCATTCCCATCAAAGACCAAAGAGGAATCTTTAGGACCTATCCTAGCCTAGACACACAAGCATGAGCTAGGACTCTTATTGCATTCACATATTCCTTATGAGAAGTTCATCACACTAAAAATGAAATGTTGGGAGCCTTGGAAGGGTACTCCTACACCAATGGGGTAGTGGTGAGGTCCTGTAATAGATTACGTAATTTTTAAAAATTTGATAAAGATCATAATTAACTAAGTATAAATAAAAATACTAACCTGAAAGGATGATGTGTATACCTCCATCTAGCTTAGTCATGTAGTCCCACCAACACTCATGGAGACATCATGCTACAACCATGGATACATAAACATTGAGTCAAAATTACATATACATGAATTACTAAGTACATAAATCAAAAAGTACATAATTTACACTATTTTTTGTGAAATAAAAGCATATATAACATACCTAAGTACTAGCTAGTGTCACAAATGTGTCTAGATATATACTATGATGATGATCATCGACATGTCTAAAATCTTCAAAAGATGAAGGAGTCAAAAATAGACAATACTAAGGCCTACATGGAAAAGTACGATCCATCTCTTGTTTGTAAAACCAACATAGATTATAATACATGAATTAAAGTTGAAGATAAGTTAATAGCAATGTGTACATAAAAATGGTATAAAATATTTTTCTTGAAAAGTTCATACCATAGGTATTTGAGGTTGTGCCTCAGTGGTGGATGGATCAATACCTATACAAGCATCTAACTGTGTAATGGATGGAAATCCCTACAAAATTAGATAAAAATAATATATGAGCACATGTTATTAAATTTGAGTTCCAATGTACATTATTTATAGTTTAATTCAAAGTGCATATTGCATGAAGGATGCCAACATGTGAAGGTCTCAAAAAAAGACTATATTGTCTCCTAGGAGGAATGGGATCATCCATCATCTGTTAATTGAAAATCAACATACATTAATATGGTTAATACAATTATGCATATATGTAGAAAGTAAATAATAATGTACTTTAAAAATTTTAATTAAATTTTTACCTGTTGCTCCTGACTACCTCCCTCTTAAAAAAGAAGGTCAACAAATGATGACACATCAATATCATCATTGCCACCACCATGAGAAACATACACCTCATAATCAAAATCAACACCCTTGACATCACAACCATCTTGTGCTACATTAGAATTGCTCTAGGGGCCTCTGCATATACCTCTACAACTGGTACAAATGTCTCCAAATGGACAAATATCCATCGCCTACATCCACTGGTCTACTAAATTTTCCAAAAGGGCACTCAATGAAGTAAGAGAAGATGACACTGCTTAACAATGGAGATGTGTTGGAACAACTAGTGTAGGAAGAGGAACAAGAGGCTGAGGACATCGATGATTCCTCTTATTAGATCATTGAGATTTTCCCTAGGCCTATCTTGAGGCATCCCTCCACTGACACCTGATAATGATCAAATATCAAAATAATAGGGTCTCAAACCCAATTCAATCTCAGCCCATAATTTCTTAAGAAAATACATGGGCACCTCATGATTAGCATGTGGTGGATGGTCAAATACCATCCACCACCACTCCCAAAAGTGTTATGATATATGGGGATGTGTGCACCATCTAATAGATATACAAGGCTTATTTTGGCTTATCTCATTTACAAAATATCTTTTAAAATATTCTTTAGTTAATTTCAGCTAATGGACCTCTCTATAAGATAGGCCATCATAATAGAAGGCACGCGTATTTTTCCTCCATGCTCTAAAGCTATCTATGTCACTCTCTAAGTGCTCAATAGACTACACAACACCTTGCATGCTATATGCAAGGAAAGGTAGGTGAGGAGAGGGGATGGGTCTCACACCTAATACTCTGTATATCTCACATGAGGTCATGAAAGGTTGTTCCTCGTGCTCTCACGCAGACCCTCTGGGGTAGGTGGTGGAGGAGGACTAGGTCGTGGTGAAGGTATGGGTGGAGGTGGGGTGGAGATGGAAGGGGCGAGGGTGGAGGGGGGGTGGGTGGAGGTGGGTCAAATATAATCTACATAAATGTACATACAACATAAAAATTCACAAAATTACTATTTAATTAAAACAAATCTAAAATATCAATATAAATACATATTTAAAACCATATATTTACATCTAATATATCTTTAACTACTTGAATATAACAAAAAGAGGAGGAGAGAATATTCATGCTAATGATTTAATATACTAGGATTAAAGAAATAGTGTCCATCATAAACATACATAACTCTAAAGTATAGGTTTAAGTAAATTCTAACCCTTAACTTTGATTAGTGTTTAATATGTACAAGATAAAATTAAATTACAATTAATGTTTAGTTAAAATAAATCTAAAATATAAATATAAATACATCTTTAAAGCCATATATAACACCTTGAACTACTTGAATATATCAGAAAGAGGAGAAGAGAGATTAAATTTATAGAATCAATTATTTTTAAGGTTAAGGTTAAGGTTAAGCTTAAAGGATTAGGGTTATGGTTGAGTTTTAATCATTACAATTAGTGTTATATGATTATTCTTAGACTTTTGATTCTAAACAGTTAGGGTTTATATATTACATTTTAATGTTTATGTATTCATATGCTATATGTATTTATATTATGTTTATGATTTGAGTTAGTGGTATAGTTAGTGTTATGATTGTGCTCAGACTTTAGGGTTTTAAAGTGTTAACATTTACACAATTAGGTTTTACTAGATTGGGCATTTATATATGTTGGTTAAGATTTAGATTTAACATTTCTGATTAAAAATTTTCCATTTGGAATTAAGGTTACAATAAATAGCATTTAGGATTTAAGGATCAGGCTTAAATCTTCAATTTTTGCAATAATTATAATTTTTTTAGGAATGAGGTTTGAAACATAACCTATTATAGCTAGGCATATAATGTTAAGCGTTAGTTTTAGTATTATGCATTTAAAGTGTAGACTTATATAGTTCAATGTTCTTACATTGAAGCACAATTTGTGGTTATATAGTTCAAGAAGTGGCTTATAGTTATGATTCAAGATTATGGTTATTAAATTGAAGGGTTAATTTGTACTTATGATTTGCATTATAGCTAAATTAAGGATTAACTCTATATAATGAATTATTGTTAGGGTTATGACTTACATTAACTAAAGATTGTACAATACAGTTAAAACTATTGTTACACAAAGGACCAGGGTTAGGGTATGGATTAGGATTCAAATTATATTTATTTCATGGTTTAGGCTAAGAATTAGAAGTGATTTTAAAAAAGGTTAGTGTTATGATTGTGCGTAGACTTTACAAAAGTGTTCTAAAGTGTTAACATTTACAAAATTAGGTTTTACTAGATTGAGCATTATTAATATATGTTGGTTAAGATTTAGGATTTAACATATTTGATTAAAATTTTGCCAATTAGAATTAAGGTTACAATTTAGCATTTAGGACATTAGGGTTAGGCTTAAATTTTCAATTTTAACATTAATCGTAATTTTTTAAGGAATAAGGTTTGAAACAAGCTTATAATATCTAGTTATGCATATAACATTTACAATTTTTTTGGGATTAGGTTAAGGGTTTGGGATTATGCATTAGTCAGGGTTTAGTTAGAGTGGACATATTACAGTTAGGGTTATTGTGGCTCTAGTTCTAGGATTGGATTATGGTTAGGGTTCAAACTAGGATAGAATTATATAGTTCAATGTTCTTATCGTTCAAGCACAATTTTTGACAGAACTAAGGATGGAATAGGGCTACATACATTTAAAGGAAAATATTGTAGTTAGAGTTAGGGTCAAGAAGTGAATTATAGTTATGGTTCAAGACTATGGTTGTCTAGTTTGATTATTAAATTGAAGGGTTAATTTATACCTATGATTTGCATTATAGCTTAATTAAGCATATAATATTTGTGCTAGAATGATAAATAATATATATTAGGGTTAAAGAAATATTGAATCATAAGCATACATAACTATAAAGTGTAGGTTTAAGTAAATTCTAACCCTTAACTTTGGTTAGTGTTTAATATGTAAAACATAAAATTAATTTAGAATTACTATTTAGTTAAAATAAATCTAAATATATCAATATAATAACATTTTTAAGGATTACTCTAACTTATGATTGTGAAATATAGTTAAAATTATTGTTACACAAAGGACTAGGGTTAGGATATGGATTAAGATTCAAATTATATTTAGATTATGGTTTAGGAATATAGGGTTAGGATTTAAGTTGAAGTATAAAAGAAGCATTTTATGGGTTAAGGTTACAAGATTAGGGTTACATGGTTAAGGTTTAGAAATAATATTTTAGTGTATGAATATAAAACTTGGTTAGGTTAGTGTTAGGGTATGGATATATGATCTAACATCATCGTTTACATTTACATTTATAATTTAATGTCTATATGGTAGGGTTAGGAGTATAAGGTTTGAAACTTAACTTATTATCTAGGCTAGGAATTTAAGGTTTAGAGTTAGTT
Organism: Cupressus sempervirens; assembly: GCA_028749045.1. NCBI lineage: Eukaryota > Viridiplantae > Streptophyta > Pinopsida > Cupressales > Cupressaceae > Cupressus > Cupressus sempervirens. Next base: position 296,129,772 of record CM053784.1, read on the forward strand.
TTAGGATTGAAGTAAGGGTTTCAAATTATGCATTAGGTAGGGTTTAGTTAGGATGTACATATTAAGGTCAATGTTACTATGGCTCTACTTAAGATTGGATTATGGTTAGCATTCAAATTAAGATATAGTTATATACTTCAATTGCTCTTATGGTTGAAGCATAATTTTTCCTAGACTTAAGGTTAAAATAGGGTTACAGTTCATGGAGAGTGAAATATGAACTAGTTATAGTTAAGGTCAAAAAGTGAATTATAGTTGTGGTTCAAGATTATGTTAGAGTTTGATTATTAAATTCAAGGTCTAATATACTTGAGATTTGGATTATAGTTGGAATTAGGGATACAAATAGGTAATATATTAGAGTTAGAAAAATATTTCATAAACATGTATTTAAGTGTAAAGTGTAAGTTAAGTATAGGGTTTATACAAATCCTAACCATAAAGTTTGGTTAATATTTGATATCTACAAAAAAATAATTTACAATTATTATTGAGTTGAAACAAATCTAAAACATCAATGTAAATGCATGTTTAAACAATCTAAGCATCTAATGCATCTAGAATCATCCATCACTTTAACTTTGATTATGTGTCATATAAATTAAATACATCCAAACATCTAAAATACTAATTTTTAAATGAACATCTAAAAATAATAACTTAAATGAACATCTAACTATCAAAAAAGGAGAGAAAACATAATCTAAATATATAATTTGAATAATAATCCATACAAAAAATAATTTACAATGCAAATCTAGAATTTTACATATATAAAACTATTAATCATGAACACAAAATAAATAAATTAACAAAATTGTAAAGAAAAAACCTAAAAACAAAGAAATGAAATAATATAAAATAAATTAAAATACCTGGAAGAGTGAAAAGTCAGCTGGGGTTAGTAGAAAACTAAAAATGGGCTCTTGTTTCCAAGCAAAAATTGGGCTCTTGTCTCCAAATAGTGATCAGTAGTGAAAATGACAAAAAAAACCACAAAAAATGGGTTTTATGTTTTTACAAATTGAGCATCCAATTTTAAACAAATCAAGCACCCAAATTTAAACAAATTGGGCACCCAATTTGTTTAAAATCGAGTGCCCAATTTTTAAAATACAGTTTGGATGCCTGATCCATATTCAAAAATTGTGTGCCTAATTTTTGAATATGGATTAGGCATTCAAACCATAATGGGTACCTAGTTCTTAAAAATTGCGTATCCATTTTAAGAGAAGTTCCATTCTGCGAAATGGTCTTCTACAAAATTGAGACCCAACTTCTAGCACTTATCCATAATAAGTATATATAATTTAATTAATTCTAAACTAAGAGAATTGTTAGAAAAAAACATATGATTAGAATAAAATATTTTGTCAATTAAATAAGCTTCAAATTCCTTGCAACTACTAAGTGTTATCTTGAATATTAAAATATAAACACTAATATTTTTATTCATTTATAGAAGAATATTGTTAATAGTTGGATTAAAGCTCTCAAATTGATTCAATATTGAATGATGACATTCTTAGGATTGTGGGGAGAGAAAAAGACAAGAGACCACTACTTGTTTGGGATGGAATTTATAAGTTTAATCTACACTGTAGTGCCTAAATATGGAATTGGAGTATGATGGACAAGGCCCTAGGATCTTAATTAGCATGGATGATGTTTGCAAATCCATACTTATTGTGGGTTAAAGGTTTTATACAAAAATAATTAGATTTCCAAGCTAATTCTCATATTCTAACTATTAGAAGTCCCCTTAGAGGTTTTGTAATATACAATTTTATACCGAATTGTAGGACCCTAGTCATAAACCATCTTAATAAGAAATTTGGAAATGAAAAGTAGGAAAAGTATGGGGTGGACTCCTGGGGAGATTATCAGGCTTTAGGGGCTACTATAAAGATAAAAAGAGGTAAAAACAATTGAACTACATTGAGAAATTAGCATATGTGACTATATAGAATTGTGTCATACCCCTTGGGAGAGGAATGGAAATAAAATAGGCTGGATAATTTAGAGCTTCCAGATCATCAAATACATTCTATAAAAGGATTTTTAACAACATAGACATCATTAAAATTATTAAAGAAAATAAGATTATATGATTTACTACTAACAATGACACATTTGTTCAAAAGAGGATATTCAACCCTTTGGAAGAATTAAAAAAGTAAACAATTGGCTTATTTATTTTCATCAAGAAATGAGTGTCTACAAAAAGTTATAGCTTTTTATTTGCTTACAACCAAAGGAAAAATATTTTTACTAAAATAAATATGGTGTTGAAGCTCCTTCTAGATATAGTTAATATGAAGAGCTTGAATAAGATGCAAATAATTTTCTTCTCAATGTTTTTGTGTCCATAGATGCATGGAAAATGGTGCAAGACAAAATAAGGTGGAAAGGCTCTCTTTCATGAAATTTTAAAAACCAATGTTTTTCGTGGCATATTAAAATTCCAAGATTACTCTTCTCTTTCGTTTGGAAAATTTGTCTATCAATTATCATTTGGGAGCTATGTAAGGGATGAAAGATGAGTATATTTCAAGGTAACTATGAATCATTAAATATAATCTTGTTTATGACTAATCATCATTTTGAGGACATAGTATGTGCTTATACTTTACACATATCCCCATCATTGTTATTCACATAACTAGATAAAATTTGGTAATATGGTTTGCCTAATTTTAAATACAAAATTGTTCAAAATTGTGGGGAGGGGGGTTTAAGAAACTAGATACAGCTAAAGTGAAATTGATGGAGCCTAAAGATGGTTAGATTTAAGTGAACTTTGATGGGCTATCAACTCACAATGGAGGTCCATTAGGTATGGGTTTACTATTTTAGGATCAAAAGGTTAATGCATTATCCATTGAGGCTATGTGATTTCAAATTGTTCTAACAATGTGGTACTATAGAGTTTATCTATAGGATATTAAGGTCAAGTTGGCTCTTAGCTTCAATCAAATTCATCAAGAAGATGATTCTTTAATGACTATTAGGATAATTAAGAATGATAGAATTATGTCCAATGACACCTCTAACCTCTTTTGATTACAATTAGAGAAGTTGTGAACATTTTGGATGACTTCATGATTAATAATATTTGTAGAAAAGGAAACACTAAGGTGGACAAGATTTTAAAATGGGCTTTGTCCTTCGATCGGAATTTGAATTAAAAATTAAAAAATCTAAACCTTGATGGTGACCTAAATATCAATCATGCGTGTAATTAATAAACCCAAGTCTAAATAAACAAAGTGAATTATGGTTATGAGTTAGCTAGATGTCATCATTTATCCTAGGTTGGTAGGTGTAATTAATAAGAAATATATTCTCATGGTTTAAAATCTATTATTTCTCATTGTAGGGGTTATAATCCTTTAATAGATGAATGTAATATAAGGAGAGATAATTTACTGTCAATGCATGGAGATGGGAACCTAGACAACATCTCATCACTAATATGCTTTTATGTGACATGTTTTTATTAAGGGCTATATATTATAAGGTTTCTAATTATTTACAATGTGGATGAGAGTAGGTCTTGTATATAAGCTATAGGGGTTAGGTTGGCTCTTGGCTTTAAGTGAATTCAGTTGGAAGGTGATTATCTCATGATTACTAGGAAAATTTAGAATCATAGAACTATGACATGACACCTATAACCTATTTTAATTATATCCAAAGAATCCTTATATAGTTTAGATGACTTCAAGATTTCTTATATTTGTAGAGAAGGCAACATTGAGGTGGGCAATCTTAAACTTAAAATTGAAGATTTCAGACCATGACAATGACCTATGTATCAATCATGCATGAAATTAATTAACCAAAATTTAAAACAAAAAAGATGAATTATAATTATAAGTTGGCCAAATGACATCATTCAACCCAGGGTGGCAAGTGTATTTAATAGAGGACATGTTTTCATGATTTAAAATCTTTCATTTCTCATTGTGGGGGTGATTACATTTTAAGAGGATGAGGCAATAAAGTCAAGTAATGTATTGTCAATGTATGAAGATGGCAGTTGAATCATCTCTTCATTAATGAAGGCTTTTGTGCAACAAGTTGTTATTAACTTAATTATATAAACATACTTTAAATGACATTTAATCCTTTTTTTTTTGTGTCTAGTAAAAAAATGGACGCAAACTTCTTTGTCTCCAATTTGATCCATTAGAAAGGTTCCTCTTGATCTATGAAGAAGCAAAACCTGAGGGGTCTTCTATTGATTAAGTTTAAAGGATGATTTATGTAGTCATTGATGTTTTTAAAAAGAGCCATAGGCATTACAGGATGAGCATAAACATAGCATTGATTGTTTAAGCATGAGGAATGTAGTTAAAAGATAGCGTCAAGATGGAAAAATAAGCTATTGTGTGTCTCTTTGATGATGATATTTTACATGGGTTGGAATCCATTCTTGAGTGGGTGGTCACTTGAGTAGGAAGTGACATATATCAATTCTATGAAGTTGAGAGGAATGCGAAGGAGTTTGACATTATCATTTTTATAAGATGGACTGAAGAAAAAAGAAAAGGAAGTTATATGAATAAATGCTACCCAATACATGATAGAAGCTAAAATTAGAGATTCTAAGGCATGAGGAGGGAATTATTTCAAATTTCCCAATGCTAATCCCTCGATGAGTGCAAATGAGGTTCTAGAGTAGATCTTTCCATCACACTCTCAAATCTTGTGTGTAGGAGGTTGACGAAGAACCATGATGATTAGAGGTTTTAAGTTGAAGGTTTGGTGTATTCTATTAATATTTTTTGGTTTGGAAAATTAAGAATATAAGCTATTCAGATATAGGTTTTTCTGCACCTTGATAAGGATGATGTGAATAGTATATATGTTCACTTGTTTACTAGGTCGAAGGTTTGTAAATTTTACAAAATATTTTATTTATTATCACAAGAGATATAAGGAGTCTAATAGTTTTAAACTTGTTTTGATTAAATTCTCAAGAACATAATATTTGGAGAGGAGCTACTCATTGCTCCATTTGTTAAGCTAGTTTAACTAATCCTTCATATTAAAAAATATATATACAACTATATATTAATCAAATATTTTTATCAAAAATTAAAATCTATAATTTTTTGGTATTAATATTTCTTAGATATATATGTGCACACACACACACACACACACACACTTTTTTAGTTACATTTTAAGTTATATTATATAGTATTATTAATTATCATAATTTTTAAAAATTAATTAGATTAATTATAATGGAGTAATTGTCCTATCCAAGAAATGCATTTATTTTTCTTTCATGTTTATTATTAAATATTTCATCTTTATTTAAAACCTCATTTTTAACTACTACCTCTTATGATTATCTAAATTATTTTTGTAATTTTAAGTTAATTAATTTTAAAAAATTGATTTTGAACATAATTTTTCACCAATCTTTGTTCCTTCAATATTAGTATTTGATTCACTCTAGAGTACCCTCTAAACTTCTCACCCTATTTTTATTTTATTCACTCATTTTCAATTTACCTCTTAAATTTAGCCATTCATGTAAACATATTGCCCTACTTTTTTTTTAATCCTAGATCCTAGTTCTTATGCCACTTTTAATCCTAGCCATTCACTAAATTCACCTTTTAATCTTAACTATTCATATAAATATACTGCCCTAATATTTTTTCTAAACCCTAGATCTTATCTCTTAATGCCACTTGTCATGTGAATATAACTTTGAACTAAAACCCTAACTTTCATTCAACCCTAGCCATTGATAACTCAATACAATTAGTCTTCTTAGACATTCTATAAATTTGAAGTATTGCATGGTAGATGGCTTAAACATTACACACTAAGACTTGAGTCCTAAGCTAATGCATCGCATTGAAAGAGCCCTCTTTGCGCTACCAAAATTTTTATCAATTGCAGTTGATTGAGGGAACGCATCATATCGATCAAAGAAACAGATAAAAAAGGAGGAGGATACATAGGCATTGGAATGCTTTGAGGTTTGATTTTTCACATCATGTCATTTATGTTTCAGTCATTTTTCAATTTTACCAATATTTTGAGAATCCATTAAGTTCTTTCCCCACCAACTTGTTTTCAGTACCTACAGGAAAAAGTCATGGCTCGTAAACGAAGAAATCAACCAGGCCTAAAGGATCTTTCGGATGAAATCCTGATCTCTGTTCTGGGTAAGCTCCCTTTGAAGCAAGCAATGCGTTGTTCTCTAGTTTCAAAGAGATGGAAATTGCTTACCACATTCCTGCCAAATCTGAAATTTTCCACAACGGATTTCTCATCTTCGTCATATGACGACATTATTGATGGTATTCTTCAGCGTCATTCGGGTTCAATTGAGCTTTTTGAATTTAGAAACACCTCCCGACCAAGCTCTAGTCATGTTATTAGCCACAATATTTGTGAATGGATCCATCGTGCTGCTCTCAAAAATGTGAAAGAAATAAAAATCGAAGAGATCTGGCGTACAACTGAGATCCCCAATTCCATTTTTCTCTGTCATCAGCTCAGATCTTTGGCTGTTAAGAGTTTCAGTCTCACAAACATACCAGCCTGCTTTGGTGGCTTTGGCAGTTTGACTACACTCAATTTTCACAATGTTGAACTGCATGATAAGACAATTGAAGATATGTTGCGATTTTGTCCAATTCTAGAGATTTTAATTCTTAATAACTGTTATGGACTCCGGAGATTGAAGATATGTTCAGACCGCCTTATTTCTATAGATATATCGTCTCCGATTAAAGCAATCGCAGTAAATTGTACACGATTGATGAGTTTTGTATTCAGAGAGTGTTATTGTAGAGAGATAGAAGCCTTCTTACCCGCATGTTTAAGTCTAAGTACAAACATTGGTGAAGTTGAAATGCTTACAACTATTAAATCAGTGAGAAACATTACACTCTTCGTGAGGGCATTTAGTAACACAATTTCTGAAAAGGATTTAGAGATTCTGAGTGAATTTCCCAATTTAGAACAACTGTGCATATACCATGCGGATCTTTTTGAATTGGTAAGATTTTAACGCATTACCTTATAAAAGTGTTGCATTTCTCATCTCTTTATTGCATATTTTTTAACACAAGGCCTTCTAAAAACTTGCAATGCAGATGCCCTCTTGTCAACAGAATGGTGCAATTTCGGAAATCTCAACATCTTGTGCAGATTTCAGAAGCCTAAAGCAGATTCATCTGACACTGGAGACTATTTATCATGATCCTACACTTATATTGACCTATCTTCTTCGACATGCTCCTCATGTCAAAACTGTATTCATTTCTCGAAGGAATTGGAACAGCATCAGGGCACTGCAACTTTTGAACAAGTTGATCGATTTGAAGGAAGAATTTGCACAAACGAAAATTCTCTTGTCACGGAGTAGTTTAAAGGAAGCGAGATGCCTCAACTGTGCTCCTTACCAAATTATGTCATAGAGAGGCAAGTCAATTTCTACAGCTTTTAAAGTCTGATCGTGACGAAGACTTCAATGAATGTTTCGCTTTTAATAATTGCATTACTGTTTAGATCAATTTTTAGAGGTTGATGTTATCATTATCGGCTATAGAAAAGGAAATGCCAAAATTTTATTTGAGCTGAAACGGGGAAGATCCAATTTTAAACCCATTCAGAAAATCGTTTTTATAATATTTTCTTCCTACCGCTTTCCTATTTCAAGGTATTTTCATTATTAACTCTTTTTATTCATTCAGTGCTTTTGCCATTGCGTTTATGGTCTGCCAGTTAAATCATTTGCTGTTATTATTTGAAAGAGCTGCTGCAACTATTCAACAAAATATGCTTCTACTGTCAACTAATTGATATGTTTATGCAAATTAGCTCAATGATCATTATGCCTGAATATGTTTTCCCAGATGATGTCTGCGTAGCCTTCCAGTTATGATGGTCTGTAGTCAGTTATTTCAATTTCCTGCATTAAACATCCTAACAGTTAGTTCAAATGAGATTGCAGTCGTTGTTGAAGAGAGTGAGCCACCATTTGAATGGAATGATTTGTATTTCTGTTATACTATTATGAATGAAGCTGCGCAACAAATATAAAGATAGACGTTAATGGTAGTATCAGTAGCGATACTGTTGGCGATTGCAATCCCAACAATTCGAACTCGGTATGTCATATTTGTTTGACAACTGAATACGAGTCTTGAAGACAAATTTTGGAAATGCTTTGGAAGGAGATTTGTAAACATATCACATACTTGCTATACAGATTTTGAACCAGCAGATTTATGCTCATCGATTTCTATGTATTGAATAGAAAGGATGAAGAATGATCAGAAGCTAAGATTAGTTTCAATGCTTTTTTTCTGCACTCCTTACTTCATTCATATAATGTATGTTACATTATCACTAAGCAAACAGATCAAAAGTTTAGGTTTTGTATAGAATGGTAAGAAATGACGAGAGTTAAAAAATACAGTACAAAGAGGAGAAACTCACTCAAATAAATGAGAATTCCAAATATGGGGTCTTATTAGGTATCTATTTACATGCACTTCTTATATACTATCATTCATATTGCTCCCCTATATTACAATCACTTTTGGATGTTCACAATGCAATTTTGAAGTGGTTTCAAGCTCATCACAAACTCCACAAACATCACACAACTGGTTTAAGATTACCACAAACTTCGTTTAAAGTTGTTTTGGCTCACCCCAAACATTGCTCTAAAATGATTTCAAGATCACCATAAACTTCAAGCACTGAAGTGGTTTTGGATTACCACAAACCAAGCACACAATGCTCACAAACTATCAAAATGTGGAAACCATCATAACTATTAATTTTTCTCCTCTGCTTGTTTTTGTTTTTTAACTACCACAAACTTTGCCTAAAGTAGTTTTGACTCACCATAGACCTTACTCAGAAATGGTTTCAAGATCACCATAAACTTCAAGCACTCATGTGGTTTTGGATTACCACAAACCAAGCCCTCACTACTCAAAAACTGTCAAAATGTGGAGACCATCATAACTATGGACTTTTCTCCTCCTATACCTCTATCAAATTGATTATTGAGTCCATATAAAAAGGAATACATCTACAGTTCTATAGGAATCCTTTTTAGATACATGGTTCATCAATACATTAAACCAAAAAGTTTTGAGGTGTCAAGCATGACCGATGATGCACCCCTTAAAATGGCTTAAGGAGAATGCATTGGCTAGATTTGCCTTTTAACAAAAGTGATTGTGCACTTAAGAATTAATCCAAAATACATACCCCATTAGCAACCATTTACTATTTCAATATTCAATACTTGGTTGGGGTATATCAATCGAATACTCTTCTATTACATGGCAGCTTTTGAAATGCGCAGATCCTTCACAAGTAACCAAACATTTTGGCACTTCCCATCCCAACAGTTTTCACCCTAAATCAATAGACACACAGACCTTTGCACCATGAAAACAATCCTAACACATGCTCTTACCTTTTATTCAAATATTTTGCATCTCAGATAATCAACACTAACTCCTACAACTAATATGGATAATTCTAATAAACAATTCATTTAGACACAACCTACCTATATGACTCATTTAGAACACAGATTAAAAAAACTGAAGCAATCTGTTCAACACCCTCTGCTCCTTTTGAAGTAATTAACTTTCCTTTTGTTTAAACACAATCTTCCATGATTGATGCCCTCCTCACCAGGAGTCAATTCTCATGCTCTTCTCTTAAAATGTGTATGCACTCTCTGACACTCTGCTTGCATAAAGGTGCACCACAGGCCACACATGTAACTTTGTGATGGACACCCAGGAATGCCCAAAAGCTGAACCAAGGCTGAATTTATATTAATGCTAAGAATGCTACAATCAATTGCAAAGAGATGTATTCCAAAGGCCAAACCCTAAGGGAATGACGTCTAGAATGTTACAATAGAGAATGAACGTCATGTCCCTTGACCCAACCTCGCAAGGGTTCTGAGAGTCCATCCATAAACAACACTACTAACCTCCTCTCTGAAATATCTATGACCAACACAACTAACCTCTGAAACTCACTGATATATGTTTCAACTGATCCCCACTTCTTGAGTTGTGCCAGCTCCTTAAACTGTAATTCAGGATCCCTAGTATCAAATCTCTGTATGAACTTCTCAGCGAACTCCTCATAAGATGTGATTTGATTATGTCCCAAGTTTACCATGCCATGGTGCCACCACTCATGTGCTGGTCCATCCAAATGAATAGTTGCATACTTTATAGCCTCCTCTTCAGGCATAGGATTCAGCTACAAGTATGTATCCATCTTCTGCACCCAAGCTTGTGTGGTCATCTTCCCTGAAGCATCATAATAAGGTAAAGAAAGTTTCCCCACTTTCTTTTTCAACTCAAAGTTTTGACTTCATCCTCCTGATCTGAGCATGTGTCTCATCCTCAAGTCCAAGTAATCTCTGCGAGAGATATCCACCTGAAACTCTGGCCCATTGGCCTCCCAATCCCTCCTAAACTGATCTTGTAACTCTACAATCTGTAGTTCATTAATTGGTTGAACTAGTTCTCTAGGTGGAAAGGTGGGTAGAAGAGGTCTCGAGCTGGTTGTTTGAGTTTTTCGTGCAACATGTCTAAAGTTATCAGCCTCATTTCCATTGTTGTCATGTCCATTATTACCATTAATGTTGTCTCTGCCTCCATTATCATTACCCCTATTATTGTTGTTTCCATTGTTGGCATCACTTGGATTAATATTGATGCCCATCTGTCTAGCCATTAGCTGCAACATCATATCTGTTCGCCTATTTTGCTCATGTTGCATCATATTCTGCTCCTGTTGCATTCGTTGCCCCTTCTCTAATGTACCTAGTAACTTGAATATTACATTTTCTTGGTCAGAACTGGTATTTCTATCATCTTGGTCACCCATGTTGTTATCTTGTTCAAACAATGTCTCCTTTGTGTCTGTATGACTAGATTGTATGTCCCTCTGCACAAACAAACTATCCCATTCATTAAGAGAGTCTGAACTCCTACTTTTTCTTGCTCTGGTATTGCAAAAATTATAAAGCCCTTGTCGCATGCCCAAACATAAATGTTGAAGATCTCCATAGGATGGCAGGACTTATAGCTCTGATACCACTGTAATGGACACTCAGGAATGCCCAAAAGATGAACCAAGGCTGAATTTATATTAATGCTAAGAATGCTGCAATCAATTACAAAGAGATGTATTCCAAAGGCCAAACCCTAAGGGAATGACGTCTAGAATGTTACAACAAAGAATGAATGTCCTCTATTGCCAAAAGAAGGGAGTGTGATTCACACATCCAAGCTCTTATCAAATGCAAGTCATAATCATCTGATGATCAACAATGAAACTTTCAGCCCTATTTATCCTTTTCTTCATCCTTTTGAAAGGAACTAAAACATTAATTAATTGCAAGAGCTAAAAGCTTCCTCCTTCCAATAATTAATGCATACCCTAGAAATTCCTCCCTGACAATAATTAATTAAATCACGAGAGGCTTCCGTCCTTCCAATAATTAATACATACCCTAGAAGCTATTAATACAAAGTCACCTTTTAATTTTTAATTGAATGACTTTAATTTTTCTTATCCTCCACTTAGACTTTGGAGAACATGAAGGCTAAAACATAGGAACATTACAAACTTCACAAATGTTTGTCTTCTCTTCAAAACTTTGTTCAACCTTCCACAGCATCATACTGTCACCTTTCCAAAGAGATACTTCAACAGTCTTCACTATGATCACGAAAGGTTCCTCAAATAATAATAGCAATTCACAATTCCAAACTTCAGCACTCTTTTACATATGTGCTCCAAACAACAATAGTGCATTCAGTAGATTGTACATACTTTCCAATGGGGTGCTCACTATTAGCAATCTCCCACATCCTTCAGATCCAATACTTATCTCCCTTTACAATGGCACTCTCCCTTGTTCATTTATGGCTTTGATACCAAGTTGAATAGCAATGATAAATAGCAACCAAGAAGAGAAGGTTAAATAGATGAGAAACCCAAATATGAGCTCAGCTATGAATAATTTAGGCACAATATATTACATTTATAGAAAAATAGTAAAATACATATTAAATGCTATAAGACTACAGACCAACATTTTTTGCATAATTAATATTGGAGGGTACAGTGGACTGCTGCATTTGTTAGGTGGCCGAGATGGTCTGTGCTTGAACGGCTGGTCTGTGCTGAACATGTTCATGATGATTAATTTATTTCTAACAAGGACTTCAACGAATGATTCATTTATAATGATTTGTGAAACTCCAAGTCTTGTTTGTAAATTTTACAATCGGAAGGATGAGGTTATTGTTAAACGGTGAAGGTGAGGAAACGTGTGTTTAATTTTTTTATCTCAACTGAATATGGAAATAGCATATTCTAAGGGATTTAGAAAATTAATTCTCAGAAATATTTATTCCATTCAGTACTTTTGTGTTTATTTTCTGCCAATTAGTTTTTTTCTGTTGCTATTTGAAATAATAATACAGTATTCAACAACAAAGCTTTTACAATCGAATAATTGATATTTTTATTTTAAATTAGGTCAGACTTCATCATGTCTCATTATACATGCTCAGATGATGTTTAGGTATCATCATCTAAAATCTACAACCACTTTGTGACTTCTTGCTATACGCTTCTTCCTGTAACAATGATTGTGACACAAAGTACCCATTTTTCTCTCTGTAAATAGTTCCTTTAGTGTTCCTCAATATCTAGCATGACACATAAGTTTTCTTATAAATATTTTAATATATTTCTTCTAAGAACACTAATACAACTGTAAATTATAGGCATCTTAACAATATAAACAATAAACTATAAATTGGCTGCAACATACAACCAAAAATTTATTCAGTTTTAGATTTAAATTAATTGTAGCCACCCTTAAACATTATACATTATACGTTAGGGAGAAATTTAAATTTGGAAAAAATAAATATATTTTGACTATTTAATATTTTTAATATTAGAATGAAGCTTGTGTGTGATGTTTAAGTTATTTGAAAGAATTGTTAGGAATTATTTAAAATGTTTCCATTTCATTAATCGCACCCATTCCATTCATTTCAGATTGAACCTATTCCATGAGGTCTTCTGCATTACTTTTGAGGTGCTTTTCTTCTTTTCTTATAAGATTTATTCTGCATCTTTTCAACCGACTTTAAATTCTTAAGTTAAATTTCTTCTATGATACTTGATTCAGCTGCAAAGTCAGACTACTTATGGTGGAATATTAAATGCATATTGACGTTTGTCCCTGGAGCCAAATGTCCACCTACCACCCCTAATGGATTGCAGAACAGATAGAAAACATGAATGTGGTAGGTGAGTTTTTTGAAATTCTGAAAAGAGGGAAAAATTTTTTTGCCAAAGACAAAAATGAATGTTTGATTCATTCATTTGTGAGAAAGAGAGTTAAAAATTTAGTAGATTAGAGAGAAGTTGTAGAGAAGAGCAGAGAAGAAGGAAGTTGATCAGTAGATCAAGTCGAGTGCAAAACTATAAGGAAGTTCATTTAGTGTCTTTAGTTGCACGTATTTCTTTGTGTCATTCTGTAAGTAAGTTCATAGTTTATTGTTTGATTTGATGATTGCTCTAGGCACTATTGTATATAGCCATTAGAGTTGCAAGTTTAAAGTTTTTTGAAGTATTGAAGTTGTTTAAAGTTTTAGAATTATTTTAGGGTTTTTTGGTTGAACCCGAATGCTCATAGATTTTGTAATGATTTAATCAAAGTTGAATAGAAAGCAAGTAGGCATACTTGAATCCATTGTTCTTCTTCTATTCATTTGTTTTTTGAAAAGTTTATTTAGAAGCTTCATACTTTGACTCTTTGATTTTTAATGGTGAAAATATTCACGTTATAAATCTTCACTTGGTCAAGTCTTGTTGAATTTTTTATCTTTGCAATGGCTACCGAGTTCACTTGATACCTTCTTTACCAAGTTCACTTGGCATCCACTCTACCAAGATCACTTGACATCCATTGGTTCTGAGTTGTTCTTCATTTGCCAAGCTCACTATGTACTCTCCTACCACTCAGCTCCTTAAGATTCCAAGCAAAACTAGCACTCGGCAATAGTTTTTTCCGAGCATTATTTAGGGTTGTGAAATTGATTTTTAGGGTTGGTAATATATTTCTCACATGGTATCAGAGCTTTGAGGCCCCACATCCAAAGTGAGTTAGGGCAATTTTTTTTGGGATATTTGACTTGGCAAGAGATGCAGGAAATATATGGTAGCAACCACCACCCTTCAATGGACAAAATTACGATACATGGGCAAAGAAGATGAAAACCATTATGATTGCTAATGATTTGTGAGATTTTGTGTTTAATGAATTCAATGATGTGACAAACCTAACTCAGCATGCTGCTCTCACAAATGCACAAATGCACAAAAGACTCAGTTGAAAGAGTCAAGGAGGAAGGATGCTAAGGCATTAAGTTTGATTGGGGCAGCAATGACAGAGACAATTTTTTCTAAAATTGTAGCAGCAAACTATGCAAAGGAAGAATGAGATATCTTTGAGATGAACTTCAAGGGGACTGATAAAGTTCATACAGTAAAGCTACAAAATATAAGGAGGGAGTTTGAGAACCTTCAAATGAAGGAAAATGAATCAATTGCAAATTTCAGTTCAAGAACCTCCAATGTAATTAACCAACTAAAGTCAAATGGAAAAGACTATCAAGAGCAGAGGATAGCGGAGAAGATATTGAGGAGTTTACCTCATAAATATGACAATTTGATCATGACCATAGAAGAGGCAAAAGATCTCACTATTTTAATGATGGATGAGTTGATGGGTATTCTTCAACCCCATGAGCATAGGATCAGCAGATCTACTTCTTCTTCTTCTCAAGAGCAAGAATTCAAGGCTCAGTCAAATCCAAGAGGAAGGGGGAGAGGAAGAAATGGCTTAGGCAGAAACTTCAGAAGTAGAGGCCGAGGTAATGGAGGACAAAGAAATGGTGTAGCAGAAAGCTCAAGAAGAGTAGATGGAGCAAGTAGCTCACAAAATACTTCAAGAGGAGGTAAGAAAAATTAAAACTCAAATAGGAGTAATGTAAAATGCTACTATTTTCATAAATATGGGCATTATGCAAGTGAATGCTGGAAGAAGCAAAATGATCAATCAGGACAAGCAAATGTGGCTAATGTAAACATGCGAAGTGAAAACAATGCCACTGCTTTCATCATGTGTGATGTTAGTGAAGAAGGAAGCCTTGAAGTTTGGTAACTCAACAGTGGATGTAGCAACTACATGAGTGGTAATGAAATCTTGTTTTCATTTATTGACAATAGTTTCAAATCTAAGATTAAAATGGGTAACAATGGAACCTTACCAGTAGTGGGTAAAAGATCTATTATGGTCCACACCAAGCAAGGTGAGAAGAAAGAAATACAAAATGTGTATTTTTCCCCTAGTATGAAGCACAACCTGATGAGCATTGATCAGTTCATTCAAAATGGATACAAAGTGCTGATGGAGAATGACAGGTGTGTCATTCATGAAAAGGATGGGAGCAAGAACTTCTTTGCCGCAATTCAAATGACAAATAACATAATGTTTCCCTTGAGGATAGAGACATGTTTCTCATCTCAAGTTGGTGTTGCACCTCCCACACAATCAGCTCTAAGAAGTGTGATTGAAGACCCTTCACGGTTATGGCACCTCAGGTATGGTCAACTTGACTATGCTGGTCTAAATTTGTTGTCAAATAAAAGAATGGTAGAAGTTTTGGTAGGAAAAGAAAATTCATGTGAGAAGTGTGAGGCTTGTATTTTGGGTAAGCAACATAGGCCTGCCCTTTAATTTTAAAAATTCTAAGAGGGCTAGATGTCCATTAGAGTTAGTGCATACTGACCTAGTCAGTCCTATGCAAGTTACTTCCATTGGGGGGAGTACTTATTTCATGACATTTATTGATGGTTTCAGTCGGAGGACATGGGTTTTTTTTTGAAATCTAAATTTGAAACATTTAATAAGTTTTTTGAATTCAAAGCCCGGCTAATAGAGAATGTGGACACTATATCAAGGTCCTAAGATCAGATAGAGGAGGAGAGTATACCTCCAATTCCTTTGTAAATTTTTGTAGAAAACATGGCATAAAGAAAGAGCTCACAGCTAGTTATACACCACAGCAGAATGGAGTGGCTAAAAGAAAGAATAGGATCATTGTTGAAATGACAAGGAGCATGATGAAAGAGAAAGGTCTTCCAACTAAATTTTGGGGAGAGGTTGTGGCAACAATAGTTTACTTAATTAATAGATGTCCTACAAAAGCAGTCTGTGATATAATTCCAATGGAAGCATGGTCAAGAGGAAGATGGACAGTTGAGCACCTAAGGGTATTTGGATGTGTTGCATATACACATGTGTCTAAAGAGAAGGCAAAAATTGGATGACAAAGGTGTGAAGTGCATATTCAAAGGGTATAAGAATCAAAGGAATACAAATTGTATGACCCATTGAACAACAAGATAATTCTCTCAAGAGATGTGAGATTTCTTGAAAATCAGTCATGGTATGGACCAACTGATGAATCACTGAGCACCTCAAGTAAAGTGTCAATTATGAATGAAGAAGATGTTGATGAACAACAAGAAGAAGGAGCAGATATATGAAAAGGCAAGTAGCCTTAGTCATTGCCAAGCTCCTCTAGGCATGACCGAGTGTTAGTGTCAAGTAACAGTGAAGACCGAGCTAGTCAAAAAAGCAGTAGCAGTGAAGATTATGATCCCACACTCTTGATGCAGGAGCATCTAGAGGTATAAGGGCAATCCTGTGTCACCCAAAAAAAATGTACTTAGACTTAGTTTCTGTTTCATGTGTTTCCATTTCTAGATACCCATTTGGGTCAAATAAAGGTTCCAACTCTCACAGTTCCACTATCAGTGTTCTAGGATAGAGTATTTGAACACTTTGGGATACGTATAAATGCCGAAAAAATAGGAGTATGTAATTGAGCCATCATTTTGGTGAACTAGGAGGTGTAAATTAGCTAGATGAATGTACTTTTAATTTAGAACATTCCAGAAAAAAGAATCAGGTCAAAAGGCCCCATGGTTTGAGAGTTATCGCAATTTTTAAGGTTTTGGAGACCTCTTAAGAATGCTTCAAAGTCAAGTTAGGGGCATTAAATGACCTCAAAAAGGGTCAAAAATGGGAGACAAGTGAAGCTATCCATAGGGCTATAGAGTACTTTGAGAGCTTCTCGAAAATGTAAACGATTCATTAATCGAAGCTACGGTTCAAAAGTTATGCCTCCCAAAAGTTCGGTTACTATTTTTGGATTTTCTAGATTTGCATCGACTTCTAATGCAGCTTTTGGAGCCTTCTATTTGGTTGGTGGATGCCTACTAGCACTTTCTAGAATGTATTCCTAGTCCTTAACCCTCCAAGGTCTATTTAAGGACATTTTTGGCATTGTAAAAGGCAGTTCGGAGTGGAGTTTGAGAGGAGGTACTGAAAGGAGAAATTATCTCCAGATTTATGTTATTGTAAGCCCTTAGGGCATGTTTTGAAGTCTATTTTCTCTATACTGAATGTATTATCTTATCTAAAAAGTTAATAAAATTTACCTTTCTTGTTGTGCCCATTCTGTGCATGGGTTGTGTCTCCATCAAGTGGTATCAGAGCTGGTTTTCCTGAGTGTGTAGACAGAGCGCCGACTATGAGGCAGTTTGCACCAGGACTGTGTGGTTGTGGGTTTGAGTTAAGAAGATGCCTCCATGAAGAGAGCATGGTGGAAGGGCTAGAGCTATTAATCTTGAGGAGGTTAGAGCCCTCCAAAGGTAGGCACAAGCATTGCAGGAGGAGCTCCATAGAGGAATAAATGTTGCCGCAGGTGACGACAGTGAGGATGACAATGGAGAAGAAGAAATTGGACCAAAAGGGGAATTTTATGGGGAAGTTCTGAATCAGGTAGAGGAAAGGCTTTTTAGGGCCATTACTAAATTTGGGAAAAGACCTACAATTCATGTAGCTGTATTTTCAGGAAATCTGAAACCAGATGAGTTGATCAACTGGATCAAAGAACTGGAAGAATACTTTGAGTATGAGGATATCAGGGACCCAGATAGGGTTAAGTTTGCAAAGGCAAAACTGAAAGGCCATGCCAAAATCTGGTGGCAAGAGGTTCAATTGGAAAGAAATAGAAGAGGAAAGGAGAAGATCACAAGGTGGGATCGCATGGTGGACAAATTGAAGAAGTAGTTCATTCCTGTGGACTACGAGCTTGATTTGTTTAAGAAGTTGCATGGGCTAAAGCAAGTAGGAAGATCAGCCCAAGAATATACAGAGGAGTTTTATTAACTTTTGATTAGAGCAGGGCATGCAAAAGCAAATAAGGAGAAGGTTGCTTGTTATATCAGTGGGTTGTGACCTAGCATCCAAGAAGAATTAAGTCTGGTAAGAATGACCAACGTTGAAGAGGCATACCAGTTTTCCCTACAAGTCGAAGAGAAGTTGAATAAGAGGTTTGAAGGGAGACAAAGAGGGCATGGTTGAGGAGGAATGGGAAGCAATAGATCATCTAGAGGTCGAAATAAAACCCAAAAGAAAAATGAAGATGTGGGTACTAGCAGGAACCAGAGGAATGAGGGTTTCAACCGCTCCCGTGATCAAGACTTTGGAAATCAGAGAGGAAGAGGTAGAGGATGTGGACAAAGAAGAGGAGGCTTCGATGGTACCTATTTCCATTGCAATGAAGAAGGTCATCATACCTTTGAATTCCCTCAACGACAAGGAAGGACAGATAGGAGAGCTGAGGGTCAAGCTAGGGTTGCTCATGTGGATGAGGATGCACAATCACCACATTTAGAGGATGCAGAAAGAGGAGAGACCTTGGTGAATGAAAGGGTCCTACTAAGTGGTGAGATTAAACTAGGACAAAGGAGGAGTTTGTTCCGTACCAGATGTAAGTGTAAGGATAAATGTTGTGATGTGATCATTGATGGTGGTAGCACTAATAACTTGGTATCAGAAGAGATGGTGTCTAAGTTGAAGCTCAAGAGGGAGAGACATCCCCAGCCCTATCAGATTGCTTGGGTAAAAGATGATCATAAGGTCTTGGTAAGTGAACAATGTTTAGTGAAATTTAAAATTGTGAGTTACCAAGATGAAGTTCTCTGTGATGTTATTCCAATGGATGTTTTCCATCTATTGTTGGCTAGACCATGGCATTTTGATAGACATGCAATACATGATGGTCATGAAAACACATATTCTCTATCAAAGGATGGAGTTCGCCACAAACTGAAGCCCATGAAAAGGGAAGGTGAAAAGGTATGTAGCAGTGCTAGGATTTGTCTTGTTGATGGAAGGAAATTTTTAGATGGAATGAAACATCAGCGTATGTGCTATGCTTTGATTCCTAGGAAAGATAAAGAAGGTAGTAGTGAAATACCACTTGAAGTTTCAAATTTACTAGGTGAATTTGGAGATATTATCTTTGATAATGTTCCAGAAGGATTGCCACCAGTAAGGCAAATCAGTCATTAGATAGATCTGATTCCAGGAGCAAGTTTTCCTAAGAAGGCTTCTCACAGGATGACTCCTACTGAAACAGAGGAGCTAAACAGACAGGTTCAGGAGCTGTTGAGGAAGAGCTTGATTTGAGAGAGCTTGAGTCCATGTGTAGTACCCACAGTATTGGCACCAAATAAGGATGGAGAGTGGAGGATGTGTACAGACGCTCGAGCTATAAATAGGATAACCATCAAATATCAGTTTCCTTTGCCAAGAATGGATGATCTTATGGACTGCTTGAGTGGAGCTCAGTACTTCACAAAGATAGATCTCAAGAGTGGTTATCACTAGATACAGATTCGAGAAGGAGATGAGTGTAAAATGGCCTTCAAGACCAAGAAGGGTTTTTATGAGTGATTAGTCATGCCCTTTGGATTGACAAATGCCCCAAGCACCTTCATGCGGCTCATGAATGAGGTACTTAAGAAGTTCTTGGGAAAATTTGTTATTGTTTATTTGGATGATATTTTAATTTTCAGCAAGACTTTGGAAGAACATTTATTGCATATTCGTAGTGTTCTTGAGAGGTTGAGGGAAGAGAAACTATTAATTAATTTGAAGAAGTGTATCTTTGCTAAAAGGGAGTTAGTCTACTTGGAGTTTGTTATATCACCTAAAGGTCTTAAAACGGATCCAGAGAAGGTAAAAGCCATCTTGGAATGGCCTACTCCAAGGTCTACTACTAAGGTAAGATCATTTCATGGTCTGGTTAGATTTTATAGGAATTTTATTAAGAATTTTAGTGGCATATGTGCACCCCTAACTGACACAATAAGAGGGGATAGAAAAGAGTTCAAATGGACTACAGCAACTGCGAGAAGTTTTGAATTGCTAAAGAAGAAGGTGACAGAACAACCTGTGTTGGCACTTCCAGATTTTAGAAAGGTGTTCCAGGTGGATTGTGATGCTAGTGGCAGTGCTATTGGGGCTGTATTAAGCCAAGAAGGTAAGCCTATTGCATATTTTAGTGAAAAATTGAATGATGCAAAGAAGAAGTATTCTATTTATGATCAAGAGTTCTATGCAATAGTTCAAGCCTTAAAGAAATGGAGGCATTATTTGTTGCTGAAGGAATTTGTTTTGTATACTGATCATCAGGCATTACATTACCTAAATAGCCAAGGTAAATTGAATTAGAGGCATATGAAGTGGGTAGAATTCTTGCAGAGTTATACATTTGTGTTGAAACATAGAAGTGGAAAATCTAACAGGGTTGTAGATGCACTAAGTAGGAGATAGTTGTTGCTCACAGTAATGTAGGTTGAAGTAGTTGGGTTTGATGAACTCAAGAATTTGTACCCTGAGCATCCTGATTTTACTGAAGCATGGAAAGCTTGTAAAGAGCCTGTTGTTGTAGATAGAACCAAGTGGTTAGACTATTTGATTCAGGATGACATGTTGTTCAAGGGTAGTCAATTGTACATTCCAAGGAGCTCCATGAGGCAAAATTTGATTAAGGAGAAACACAGTAAAGAGATGGCAGGACATTTTGGTCGAGATAAGACCACTGCCATTCTTAGACAACATAATTTTTGGCCTCAGATTTCACAGGATGTGAAGAAGTTTGTACAGAGTTGCTAGGTTTGTCAAGTTGCCAAGGGATTTAGTCATAATACTGGACTATATCAGCCATTGCCTGTTCCATCAAGGCAATGGGAGGACATAAGTATGGATTTTGTTCTTAGATTTCTAAGGACACAAAGGGGTAATGACTCAGTATTTGTGGTGGTTGATAGGTTCTCCAAAATGGCACATTTCATTCCATGCCACAAGACTCATGATGTTGTCCATATTGCAAACTTGTTTTTCAAAGAGGTGGTAAGACTACATGGTCTTCCAAGGAGTATAGTTTCTGATAGAGATACTAAATTTGTGGGGTATTTTTGGAGGACATTATGGAAGAAGTTGAGAACAGACTTGAAATTCAGTTCCACGCATCACCCACAGACTGATGGCCAAACAGAAGTGGTTAATAGAAGTCTGGGCAATTTGCTGAGATGTTTAGTTGGGGATAAGCCCAAGGGATGGGATTTGATTCTACCACAAGCAGAGTTTGCTTCCAATAACTCTATGAATAGGAGTACTGTAAAATCACCATTCCAAATTGTATATGGAAGTAGCTCAAGGACTCCACCAGAATTGAGGAAGATAGAGCAAGGGGAGAGGACAAGTGCTAAAGCTGAAGAATTTGCTGAACATATCAAGCGTCTACATGAGGAGGTTCAGGCACACATTACCAAGATGAATCAAGATTATAAAGCTAGGGCTGATCAAAGGAGAAGACAGAAGGAATTCCAAGTAGGGGATCTAGTCATGGTGCACTTACGAAAAGAAAGATTTTCAGTTGGTACTTACAAGCTAAAAATGAAGAAATTTGGCCCCTACAAAATTTTGAAGAAACATGACTTAGGAAATACATATGAGGTGGAGCTACTAGATGGTGTTCAAATTTCTCCTATTTTCAACATTGTAGACTTAACAGAGTATCATTATGATGGTGCAGATGAGGAGCTGGTGTTAGAGCAATGTCTAATTCTTGCTTCTAAGGAGGAGATAGAAGACATTCTAGATCATCATGTGGGTAGAAGTACCAGAAACAGGTAGTATGAAGAGTATTTGGTCAAGTGGAAAGGACAACCGATAGAGGACTCAACTTGGATTTCAGCAGCTGAGGTTTCCCATTTGGGATTTCCTCTCCCATTCATAAAGTGACAGGGTCACTTTTCAATATACCCTAGGTGTCTGATGCAAGAGCATCCAGAGGTATAAGGGCAATCCTGTGTCACCCAAAAAAAATGTACTTAGACTTAGTTTCTATTTCATGTGTTTTCATTTCTGGATGTTAGGAAAAAACCATGGACAGAAATAAAAACTACATGCAAATATAACCAATAACAGAAAATAATAGAACACACAAAAATAAACACAAGGCACCAAGATTTAACGTGGTTCACCCAATCCCTGGGCTACGTCCACCAAACAGCAAGTTCGATCTTATTACAATCCAATGATTACAACTTGATTACAATCTGTAATCCCTTACAGCTCAATACTGCCGCAAGAACCAATTTCGTATCACCACATATGAAAAATACCCAACCCTAAGCCCTTTTTATACAAGTATTAAACCGCTTTAGGGTTATAACATGTCGGCCATATGTTGGCCATAATATGTCGGCTACCATGTCGGCTACTTCCAAAAAAAAAAATTTATGAAGTATGTACAGTACTTTCCTGATCAGTCACCACAATCTAACACTGGATACCCATTTGGGTCAAATAAAGGTTCCAACTCTCATAGTTCCACTACCAGTGTTCCAGGATAGAGTATTTGAACACTTTGGGATACGTATAAATGCTGAAAAAATAGGAGTATGTAATTGAGCCATCATTTTGGTGAACTAGGAGGTGTAAACTGGTCAGATGAATGTACTTGTAATTTAGAACATTCTAGAAAAAAGAATCAGGTCAAAAGGCCCCACGGTTTGAAAGTTATCACAGTTTTTCAAGTTTTGGAGACCTCCTAAGAATGCTTCAAAGTCAAGTTAGGGGCATTAAATGACCTCAAAAAGGGTCAAAAAATGGGAGATGAGTGAAGTTGTCCATAGGGCTATAGAGCGCTTTGAGAGCTTTTCAAAAATGTAAATGGTTCGTCAATCGGAGCTACGGTTCAAAAGTTATGCCTCCCGGAAGTTCAGTTACCATTTTTGGATTCTTCTAGATTTGCATTGACTTCTAACGCAGCTTTTGGAGCCTTCTATTTGGTTGGTGGATGCCTACTAGCACTTTCTAGAATGTATTCCTAGTCCTTCACCCTCTAGGGTCTATTTAAGGACATTTTTGGCATTGTAAAAGGCAGTTCGGAGTGGAGTTTGAGAGGAGGTACTGAAAGGAGAAATTATCTCCAGATTTATGTTATTGTAAGCCCTTAGGGCATGTTTCGAAGTTTATTTTCTCTGTACTGAATGTATTAGCTTATCTAAAAAGTTAATAAAATTTCCCTTTCTTGTTGTGCCCATTCTGTGCGTGGGTTGTGTCTCCATCAAGTGGTACCAGAGCTGGTTTTCTTGAGTGTGTAGACAGAGCACCGACTGTGAGGTAGTTTGCACCAGGACTGTGTGGTTGTGGGTTTGAGTTAAGAAGATGCCTCCATGAAGAGAGCATGGTGGAAGGGCCAGAGCTGTTAATCCCGAGGAGGTTAGAGCACTCCAAAGGTAGGTACAAGCATTGCAGGAGGAGCTCGGTAGAGGAACAAATGTTGCCGCAGGTGACGATAGTGAGGATGACAGTGGAGAAAAAAAAATTGGACCAGAAAGGGAATTTGATGGGGAAGTTCTGAATCAGGCAGAGGAAAGGCTTTTTAGGGCCATTACTAAATTTGGGAAAAGACCTACAATTGATGTGGGTGTATTTTCAGGAAATCTAAAATCAGATGAGTTGATCGACTGGATCAATGAACTGGAAGAATACTTTGAGTATGAGGATATCAAGGACCTAGATAGGGATAAGTTTGCAAAGGTAAAACTAAAAGGTTGTGCCAAAATCTTGTGGCAAGAGGTCCAATTGGAAAGAAATAGAAGAGGAAAGGAGAAGATCACAAGGTGGGATCGCATGGTGGACAAATTGAAGAAGCAGTTCATTCCTGTGGACTACAAGCTTGATTTGTTTAAGAAGATGCATGGGCTAAAGCAAGCAGGAAGATCAGTCCAAGAATATATAGAGGAGTTTTATCGACTTTTGATTAGAGCGGGGCATGCAGAAGTAAATAAGGAGAAGGTTGCTCGTTATATCAACGGGTTGCGACCTAGCATCTAGGAAGAATTAAGTCTGGTAAGAATGACCAATGTTGAAGAGGCATACTAGTTTTCCCTACGAGTTGAAGAGAACCTGAATAAGAGGTTTGAAGGGAGACAAAGAGGGCATGCTCAAGGAGGAAGGGGAAGCGGTAGGTCATCTGGAGGTTGAAATGAAACCCAAAAGAAAAATGAAGATGTGGGTACTAGCAGGAACTAGAGGAATGAGGGTTTCAACTACACCTGTGATCAAGACTTTGGAAATCAGAGAGGAAGAGGTAGAGGACGTGGACAAGGAAGAGGAGGCTTCCGTGGTACCTGTTTCCATTGCAATGAAGAAGGTGATCATGCCTTTGAATGCCCTCAATGACAAAGAAGG
The DNA here is from genome assembly GCA_028749045.1 of Cupressus sempervirens. Classification (NCBI taxonomy): domain Eukaryota; kingdom Viridiplantae; phylum Streptophyta; class Pinopsida; order Cupressales; family Cupressaceae; genus Cupressus; species Cupressus sempervirens. The sequence continues at coordinate 296,154,520 of CM053784.1, forward strand.
ACAGATAGGAGAGCTGAGGGTCAAGCTAGGGTTGCTCATGTGGATGAGGATGCACAATCATCACATTCAGAGGATGCAAAAAGAGGAGAGACCTTGGTGAATGAGGAGAGACCAGGACAAAGGAGGAGTTTGTTTCGTACCAAATGTAAGTGTGAGGATAAATGTTGTGATGTGATCATTGATGGTGGTAGCACTGATAACTTGGTATCAGAAGAGATGGTCTCTAAGTTGAAGCTCAAGAGGGAGAGACATCCCCAACCCTATCAGATTGCTTGGGTAAAAGATGATCATAAAGTCCTGGTCAGTGAACAATGTTTAGTGAAATTTAAAATTGGGAGTTACCACAATGAAGTTCTCTGTGATGTTATTCCAATGGATGTTTTCCATCTCTTGTTAGGTAGACCATGGCAGTTTGATAGACATGTCGTACATGATGGTCATGCAAACACATATTCTCTAACAAAGGATGGAGTTTGCCACAAACTGAAGCCCATGAAAAGGGAAGGTGAAAAGGTATGTACCAGTGCTATGATTTGTCTTGTTGATGGAAGGAAATTTTTAGATGGAATGAAACATCAGCGTATGTGCTATGCTTTGATTCCTAGGAAAGATAAAGAAGGTAGTAGTGAAATACCACTTGAAGTTTCAGATTTACTAGGTGAATTTGGAGATATTATCTCTGATAATGTTCCAGAAGGATTGCCACTAGTAAGGCAAATCAGTCATCAGATAGATCTGATTCTAGGAGCAAGTTTGCCTAAGAAGGTTCCTCACAGGATGACTCCTACTAAAATAGAGGAGCTAAACAGACAGGTTCAGGAGCTGTTGAGGAAGGGCTTGATTCGAGAGAGCCTGAGTCCATGTGCAGTACCCATAGTATTGGCACCAAAGAAGTATGGAGAGTGGAGGATGTGTATAGACTCTCGAGCTATCAATAGGATAACCATCAAATATCAATTTCCTTTGCCAAGAATGGATGATCTTATGCACTGCTTGAGTGGAGCTCAGTACTTCACAAAGATAGATCTGAAAAGTGGTTATCACCAGATATGGATTCGAGAAGGAGATGAGTGGAAAACAACCTTCAAGACCAAGGAGGGTCTTTATGAGTGGTTAGTCATGCCCTTTGGATTGACAAACGCCCCAAGCACCTTCATGCGGCTCATGTATGAGGTACTTAAGAAGTTCTTGGGAAAATTTGTTATTGTTTATTTGGATGATATTTTAATTTTCAGCAAGACTTTGGAAGAACATTTATTGCATATTTGTAGTGTTCTTGAGAGGTTGAGGGAAGAGAAACTGTTAATTAATTTGAAGAAGTGTATCTTTGCTAAAAGGGAGTTAGTCTACTTGGGGTTTGTTATATCACCTGAAGGTCTTAAAATGGATCTAGAGAAGGTAAAAGCCATCTTGGAATGGCCTACTCCAAGGTCTGCTACTAAGGTAAGATCATTTCATGGTCAGGTTAATTTTTACAGGAAGTTTATTAAGAATTTTAGTGGCATATGTGCACCCCTAACTGACACAATAAGAGGGGATAGAAAAGAGTTCAAATGGACTACAGCAACTGCGAGAAGTTTTGAATTGCTAAAGAAGAAGGTGACAGAACAACCTGTGTTGGCACTTCCAGATTTTAGAAAGGTGTTCCAGGTGGATTGTGATGCTAGTGGCAGTGCTATTGGGGCTATATTAAGCCAAGAAGGTAAGCCTATTGCATATTTTAGTGAAAAATTGAATGACTCAAAGAAGAAGTATTCTGTTTATGATCAAGAGTTCTATGCAATAGTTTAGGCCTTAAAGAAATGGAGGCATTATTTGTTGCCAAAGGAATTTTTTTTGTATATTGATAATCAGTCATTACAGTACCTAAATAGCCAAGGTAAATTGAATCAGAGGCATATGAAGTGGGTAGAATTCTTGCAGAGTTATACATTTGTGTTGAAACATAGAAGTGAAAAATCTAACAGGGTTGCAGATGCACTAAGTAGGAGACAGTTGTCGCTCACAATAATGTAGGTTGAAGTAGTTGGATCTGATGAACTCAAAAATTTGTACCCTGAGGATCTGATTTTGCTGAAGCATGGAAAGCTTGTAAAGAGCCTGTTTCTATAGATAGAACCAAGTGGTTAGACTATTTGATTGAAGATGGCATGTTGTTCAAGGCTAGTCAATTGTGCATTCCAAGGAGCTCCATGAGAGAAAATTTGATTAAGGAGAATCACAGCGGAGGGATGGCAGGACATTTTGGTCAAGATAAGACCATTTCCATTCTTGGAGAACATTATTTTTGGCCTCAGATTTCACAAGATGTGAAGAAGGTTGTACAGAGTTGCCAAGTTTGTCAAGTTGCCAAGGGATTTAGTCACAATACTGGACTATATCAGCCATTTCCTGTTCCATCAAGGCCATGGGAGGACATAAGCATGGATTTTTTCCTTGGATTGCCAAGGACACAAAGGGGTAATGACTCAGTATTTGTGGTGGTTGATAGGTTCTCCAAAATGGCACATTTCATTCCATGCCACAAGACTCATGATGATGTCCATATTGTAGACTTGTTTTTCAGAGAGGTGGTAAGACTACATGGTCTTCCAAGGAGTACAGTTTCTGATAGAGATACTAAATTTGTGGGTTATTTCTGGAGGACATTGTGGAAGAAGTTGAGAACAAACTTGAAATTCAGTTCTACGCATCACCCACAGATTGGCGGCCAAACAGAAGTGGTGAATAGAAGTCTGAGCAATTTGCTGAGATGTTTAGTTGGGGATAAGCCCAAGGGATGGGATTTGATTCTACCACAAGAAAAGTTTGCTTACAATAACTCTATGAATAGGAGTACTGGAAAATCACTATTCCAAATTGTATATGGAAGTAGCCCAAGGACTGCACCAGAATTGAGGAAGATAGAGCAAGGGGAGAGGACAAGTGCTAAAGCTGAAGAATTTGCTGAACATATCAAGCTTCTACATGAGGAGGTTCAGGCACACATTACCAAGATGAATCAAGAGTATAAATCTAGGGCTGATCAAAGGAGAAGACACAAGGAGTTCCAAGTAGGGGATCTAGTCATGGTGCACTTATGAAAAGAAAGATTTTCAGTTGATAGTTACAACAAGCTAAAAATGAAGAAATTTGGCCCCTACAAAATTCTGAAGAAACATGACTCAAGAAATGCATATGAGGTGGAGCTGCCAGATGGTGTTCAAATTTCTCCTATTTTCAACATTGCAGACTTAACAGAGTATCATGATGATGGTGCAGATGAGGAGCTGGTGTTAGAGCAATGTCCAATTCTTGCTTCTAAGAAGGAGGAGATAGAAGACATTCTAGATCATCGTGTGGGTAGAAGTACCAGAAACAAGCAGTATGAAGAGTATTTGGTCAAGTGGAAAGGATGACCGATAGAGGACTCAACCTGGATTTCAGCAGCTGAGGTTTCCCATTTGTGATTTCCTCTACCATTCATAAAGTGACAGGGTCCCTTTTCAATCTACCCTGGGTGTCTGATGCAGGAGCATCCAGAGGTATAAGGGCAATCCTGTGTCACCCAAAAAAAATGTATTTAGACTTAGTTTTTGTTTCATGTGTTTTCATTTCTAGATACCTATTTGGGTCAAATAAAGGTTCCAACTCTCAAAGTTCCACTATCTATGTTCTAGGATAGAGTATTTGAACACCTTGGGATACGTGTAAATGCCAAAAAAATAGGAGTATGTAATTGAGCCATTATTTTCTTTAACTAGGAGGTGTAAATTGGCCAGATGAATGTACTTGTAATTTAGAACATTTCATAAAAAAGAATCAGGTAAAAAGGCCCCACAGTTTGAAAGTTATCGCAGTTTTTCGAGTTTTGGAGACCTCCTAAGAATGCTTCAAAATCAGGTTAGAGTCATTAAATGACCTCAAAAAGGGTCAAACAATTGGGGATAAGAAAATCTCATCCATAGGGCTATAGAGCACTTCAAGAGCTTTCTGGAAATGTAAACGGTTTGTCAATCGAAGCTACGGTTCAAAAGTTATGCCTCTCGAAAGTTCGGTTACTGTTTTTGGATTCTTCTAGATTTGCGTTGACTTCTAACACAGCTTCTGGAGCCTTTTATTTGGTCGGTGGATGCCTACTAGCACTTTCTAGAATGTATTCCTAGTCCTTAACCCTCCATGGTCTATTTAAGGACATTTCTAGCATTGTAAAAGGCTGTTCGGAGTGGAGTTTGAGAGGAGGTACTGAAAGGAGAAATTATCTCCAGATTTATGTTATTGTAAGCCCTTAGGGCATGTTTTGAAGTCTATTTTCTATGTACTGAATGTATTAGCTTATCGACAAAGTTAATAAAATTTCCCTTTTTTATTGTGCCCATTCTATGCGTGGGTTGTATCCCCATCAACTCTCCTCCCTATTACCAAGAAAGACCAAAAGTCTTAGGGAGATATACCAAGATGAAAGGTATGAAGATTATGATCAGAGTGTTAATTTTGCATTATTTTCTTATAATGATCCAATATATTTTGAAGAAGTTGTTAAGCAGAAGAAATGGTGTGAGGCCATGGATGAGGAGATAGATGCTATAGAAAGGAATGAGACATAGGAGCTAACTGAATTGCCTCCCAAAAGACAAGTGATTCGAGTGAAATGGGTCTACAAGACCAAATGCAATGTTGAAGGAAAGATTGATAGGAATAAGGCAAGGCTGGTAGTCAAGGGCTACAAACAACAGTATGGCAAAGATTATGATGAGACATATGCCCCAGTTGCAAGAATGAAAATTGTGGGTGTTGTGATAGCAATTGCAGCTTAGCACAAATGGAAGGTATTTCAAATGGATGTGAAGTCTACTTTCTTGAATGGTGTATTGAAAGAAGAAGTCTATGTGGAGCAGCCACCTGGTTATGAAATTGTAGGTGAAGAACACAAGGTGTATAAATTGAAGAGAGCTCTTTATGGGCTCAAGCAAGCTCCAAGGGCATGGTACAGTATGATTGACTCATATTTGATGTGCAATAGCTTTAGAAAAAGAAATGGTGAACCTACTCTCTACATCAAGGAAGCAAATGGAAATGTACTAATTATTGTCTTGTATGTAGATGATTTAATTTTTACTAGTAATGACAAGGCTCTAATTGGTGAGTTCAAAGAGGCCACGAAAAATGAGTTTGAAATGACAGACCTAAGATTTTTGAAATACTTTCTAGGTATAGAAGTAAAAAAAATGCATGATGGCATCTTCATCTCTCAAAAAAAATATGCAAGGTAGATCTTGGAGAGATTTAAAATGCAGAATAGTAAGCTAGCCCCCACACCAATAGCTATAGGTTTGAAGTTGAGCAAGGAAGACTCTAGCAAGAGAATGGATCTAACACTATACAAGAGTATGGTTGGAAGTTTGATGTATTTGACTACAACTCCACTAGACTTGATGCATGCAATACATTTGATTTCTAGAATTATGGAAACACCTAAGGATTCCAATTGGCAAGTGAGAAAGAGGATTCTAAGATATGTGAAATGTACCAAGGGATTTGAAATTTTGTATACTACAACAAATGAATTCAAGTTGGTAGGTTATACAGATAGTGATTGGGTTGGAAGTATAGATGATAGGAAGAGCACTTTTGGATATGTATTTCATATGAGATCGGGTGCAATTTCATAGGCATCCAAGAAGCAACCTATTGTTGCTCAATCTATAGTAGAGGCTGAATACATAGCAGAAAATGCAGCAACATGTCAAGCTATTTGGCTAAGGAAGATCTTGAAATATTTGAATGAAAGGCAAGAGGATGGAACCACAATTTATTGTGACAACATCTCATCAATTGCATTATCTAAGAATCTAGTCTTCTATGGGAGAAGCAAACATATATAGATTAGATATCACTTCATCAGAGAGTTAGTGGAGAATGGGGATATCAAAATAGAATTTTGTAAGTCTAAGCAGCAGCTAACAGATATTTTTACAAAGCCATTAGGCATTGAAAGTTTTGTACACCTAAGAGAGTGTCTTGGTGTAGTTGATCTAGATCAGTAGTGATCCTTGTTTGTTTGGTGCGGGAAAAAGGGGGAGTGTTGGAATATTAAATGCATATTGACGTTTGTCCTTGGAGCCAAACACCCACCTACAACCCCTGACAGATAGAAGAATAGATAGAAAACATGAATGTGGTAGGTGAGTTTTTTGAAATTCTAAAAAGAGGGGGAAATTTTTTTAACAAAGACAAAAAGGAATGTTTGATTCATTCATTCTGTGAGACACAAAGTTAAAAATTCAGCAAATCAAAGACAAGTTGCAAAGAAGAGAAAAGAAGAAGGAAGTTGATCGGTAGATCAAGTCAAGTGCAGAAACAGAAGGAAGTTCATTTGGTGTCTGCAGTTGCACATACTTTTTTGTGTCATTCTGTAAGTTCGTAGTTTATTATTTGATTCGATGATTGCTCTAGGCACTCTTGTATGCAACCATTAGAGCTGCAAGTTTAAAGTTTTTTGAAGTATTGAAGTTGTTTAAAATTTTAAGGTTATTTTAGAGTTTTTTGGTTGAACCCGAATGCTCACAGATTTTGTAATGATTTAATCAAAGTTTAATAGAAAGCAAGCAGGCATACTTGAATCCATTGTTCTTCTTCTATTCATTGTTTTTTGAAAAGTTTATTTTTAATGGTGAAAATATTCATGTTATAAATCTTGACTTGGTCAAGTCTTGTTGAAGTTTTTAACTCTACAGTGGCTACCAAGTTCACTCAGTACCTTCTTCTACTGAGCACCACCCTCCAATGGCTAACGAGTTCACTTGGCATCTACTTCTATCGAGTTCCACCTCCAGTGGCTACCAAGTTCACTCGGCATCCACTCTATTGAGCTCACTCGGCATCCATTGGTGCTGAGTTGTTCTTCATTTGCCGAGCTCACTTGGTACTTTTCTGCCACTTGGCTCTTTAAGGTGCCGGGCAAAACTGGCACTCGGCATTAGTTTTTACCGAGCATTATTTAAAGTTGTGAAATTGATTTTTAGGATTGGTAATATATTTCTCACAGCTTAAACATCACACACTAAGCTTCATTCCAAGACTAAAATTATTAAATAGTCAAATTTCACTTATTTTTTCCAAACTTAATTTTATCCTTAATGTATGATATTTAAAACCTTGAGAAATTTATCTTCCCCAATAAACCGGTCAAAATTGTCAGTAAAAGCGATAAACCCTATATTGTCCAAGAGGTGGTCGAAATCATTTCGGTATAAGTTGATCATATAACATTACTGATGATAATAGAAATCATTAGGGAAGAACAGTAGCTTGGAGTACAATCTTCTATGCATTTGGCTACTAAATGATTCTGTCCAAATTTATTCTTTCTCTGTTCATTTCAAGAAGGGTCGTTGATCTTGTCTGCAAAACTCTTTATATTTCATCTCAAACTTTTGAAATTTATTGGTAATTTTATGAGCTCATAGAACGGACGTTCTGATATTACTTGTAATGTGCCTTTCTGAGATTAATTAATTTTCCCTAAAATCTTCAATTAGACTTTAGTTTGCCCTAAAATAGTATATACGGAATCATTAACCTTAATATGCAATTCTACTATTTGAAAAATATTCGATGTTGATTACTGTAAGGATTTAAATAGTGACATATGTTAAAAGTATTATTGGTTGACCTAGCGGCTATATTATGTTGTAAATAAATATGTTTTTATTTTGGATGAAGGTTCTTTGGTTTGATTTTAAAACAATCCATATATTTTTATTATCTAAAAGATATATATTTCTAATTAATAAAATTCAATATTTTTTTGTATTTTTTATATTTTCTTATTATTTGTATGATCATGTATTTCTTATTTTAAAAAATCAATATTTTTTTTATACTTTTTATATTTTCTTTCATAAGTCTTTTCAAATATTGTCTTATAATTTAATATGTTTTAATGTTCTCATTAGATAAATCGTCATAGCATCCCAAATCTTTAAAAAATATCACCAAGTCTAGAAGTTACAGAAGAGGGAATTTATAAACTATGAAATCTAGAAACTAACATACTTGGAAAGGAAACAATAATTAAAATTAGAAACCAAAATCCAATAACTAGACAAAAATCAACACACTATCCCAACACATGTAATGAAAGCAAAGAATCCAAAAAAATGGCACCCTGCCAGCTACTGCTTGTTAAGCTCCTTAAACTTGTTGAGGAAAGAAGAATGCTTCGTAGGCCTAAAAGAAGTCATGTTTTCTACAACCACCTCCTCCTTAGAAACCAATTGGAGGTTATCCTCTTGTTTCTTCCTTCTCATTTTGCATTCTTTAGCCTTAATCTAGATAGAATTGATGGATATGTCTTCTCGTCCATTTATTTACTGGAGGATGCTAGTTCTAGTAATTGATTACTCAGCTAAGATTGACCATCCTTCATTTTGACCAAGGCACTGAGAATTTCCAAATTTTCAACCTTTGAAGGCATAGGTTTTTGAGCTCCAATTTTTGGTAAGTTATTTTTGCAATTGATATGAAAAAACAAGTGAAATGATATGATGAATAGCACTACTACCTTACTTAAATAGACCCAATTAAGCTCAAACTTCATTCCTTGCATTCTGATACACCTCCTCCATAAATAACATAATATTAGCACATACTTCTCCCTCTACTTTTTGTCACACATAAGATGATATTAATACATCTCATGAATTAAGACATTTCCACCACCTCAACCTTGCATTCAAAATTCATAAATTCCCTGCTTAGAAGTCTACCAAAAAAATATTTATCTTTCTCTAGTTCGTATTAATAACATGATCTAATTGCATAGTGATTTGAAAAGAAGCTTCAAATGTATTACACTTACCTAGGTTCATGCATGGCGTAATGAAACCTCAATCGAATAGACCAATAAAAGTAATACCTAAGTTTCTACATTAGTTTTGACATGTCATCACATATCTTATAATTATTGAATAATTATATGAACTAATTGTCCTTTACTGATCACCAATCTAATTGATTGTTCTTTAGTGTTCTTAATTGTCCTTCACTGTCACACATCAAATATCTATAACTCTATCCTTTAATCACCAAACTAGTCATGGTTTAAATATAAATTCAATCACATCATGAAGATCAAATATATCCAACTACAACAGTTGATTCCAATCATGTAGGTCACACCGGTTGAACGTAAAAATTTATTCTTGCAATGCTACACCAGTCTCTTGTAATCACTAGTTTGACTATAACTTTCACTGGGCTTATTTAGAACATGTGTGATTATAAATATATCATAATAAATAAGTTGAGAATATTTGTGCATGATTGCATGTCATAACTCACATCTCTCTTACTTCACTAATTCTATCAAGACTAAGTATATCAATAATATAGACATCTAAAAAGATCTGAGTTGACATCAATGACAATTAGCATAACTAATAAAATATTGGACAACCACACTTTTTGATCTCATTAACATAAACTATGCCAATAACATTCCTTTTTTGGCATTTTTTGTAACACCTAAATTATTGTCAAAACATGTTCTTGAAATAGAAATAAGATATAAATAGTCAAGTTCAAGTTCTTTTTAGATCTCCCACTATTTATCTTCTCTTCATAATCCATGAGCCACCTTCCTTATATTATTGACACTTCATCTTCATGTGCTAGAATTCTCCTCTTCTACCTCTTTATTGACACACTATACTTCTCCCTTTGATGAATATTTCAAAGGCATGATGTTTCTTAGAAATGTAACTCTCCAACTACTCCAACTAAGGATTAGTGCCCTTTACATCAATCCACTATAAGATAAAACAATAAGAGATAGTGGATTCATTCAATACATGCATCCTAGTTCTTCATAAGTAGGGGCATGGCCTCTAGCTTACTTCCAAGGTACTCTAAATTATCCTTCAGAAGTGGTTTAGCAAATATATCAGCAATATTAAATTTTCTTTGAATGTATTCCAACTTCACCACCTTCTCCTACACCTATTCTCTCTAGAGATGATACATCATAGAAATGTGTTTTCTCTTTGAGTGCACCAACAAGTTCTTGAAAATATAAATGGCACTAGTTTCACCACATATTTTTGTTGATCACTTCTAATATCTATTTTGTCCAAGCTATGTGAGTGCAATCAGTACATGCAACTACATACTTTGCCTTTGGAGTTGGATGAGATATACAATTCTACTTCTTGCTTGTCCAAGACACAAGCCTACCGATAAGAAAGAATTCACCTCCACTTATTCTCTTCTTGTCACTCGTATTGTCTTCCTTATTATCATTAGAAAACATATTTAAAGTGAATCTCCTTCATGATCATACCTAAAACCATAATCAATAGTTATTTTAAGATATATTATTTTTATTGTAACCATATGCTACTCCTTCAAACTTGGTTGAACCCTTTCTAACATACCCACATCTTTTGTTATATCTAGTCTATTGTATATAACATAATGTAGCTTTGATCAAGGGTGCTCCCCTTAATACCATAAACTCATAATAGAAATAAGAAACAACAAAAAATGCAAGAACAAAATATGGACTTCTTATTATTGGAAAAATGTGGAATTACATAATTCACAATTACAATATGTTAACCCACATGGGTGCTTTCATTACAATAATCTACAAGACAAGTTGTGAACTATCACCCAGAGTCATCGTAGACAATGTTCAGGCCTCTCTTAAATAGGCAATTTTATGCCACCCAAGAAGGTTCTAGATGCTCAAACTTAATACCTAGGCTCACTCTAAGGCCTTCAATGATGAGCCTAAAGATTTTTCTACAAATATTTCCACCAAAAATCTATAATAACTTCTCCAATACTTAAGCTAGAGCAATGAGATTTTTATGGTAGGCTTATAACTCTAAAATGAACCTTCATGTGGAAAATGAAAACATTCTAAGCTCATATGACAAGCTTACTAAAAATAGCAAGTTCTCATAAATAGTAACCACCCTATCTACTAGTCCTTATTAAAATAGAAAAGATTAAAAGAAAAATATTTTTTGGTAATGCAAGATTGCTCTTACATCCAAGATGTTCTTGCATCAGACATTTAGGGTAATTTGAGAATTGACTCCATCACATCTTAAGTGTTCAAAGGAAATCCAAGATGGTGAACCTCCTCCCTTACTAGCCATGATGAATCCTCTACTGGCCTCCCTTTCCATTTGACCAGATATTTCTCATAAGTTTTGTTCCTTGTACTTTTGCCAACATGATTGTCCAGTATCTCCTCAATCTCCTTTGTAGCCAAACTAGCTGCTAGAATACTCCACTATGCTTGTGCAACTTCATCTCCATCACCTCCTTCATAATACTCTATCAAATTTGAAATATTAAATACTAGTGAAATATTCAATTCAGTAGGCAGCTCCACTTCATAAGCATTTCCAAAATCATTTTTTTTCACTATCTTGCACAGTCCAAACTTCTTTAGCTTCAACTTATTATATGTACCTACTAGAAAGTGCTCCTTTCTCAAATGAACCATGACTTCATCTCCAATCTGGAATTCCATCTACCTCCTTTTCACATTCTCCTTGGCTTTATAGTGTGTATCCACCTTTATGATATGTTTCCTCACCTCCTAATGGATGTTTTTCAAATGTTCAACAAATTCTTCTACTTCAACACTACTTAACTCTCCTTTATGCAACTATCACAATTCAAAGGTATTTATGGGATTGCTCCCATATACAATTTGGAATGATTATTTACTAGTACACATATTGACATAATTATTATATGCAATTTTTGCCTATGGTAAAATCAAATCTCATCCTTTTGGCTTGTCTCCAACCAAACATCTCAGCAAGTTTCCCAAATTGTGATTCACAACTTCTATCTGTCCATCAATTTGTGGATGATGTGATGAACTGAACTTCAAATTTGTCTTCAATTTCTTCCATAATGTATGCCAGAAATGCTCAACAAATTTGGTATCTCAATCTAAAACTATACTCTTTGGCAGACCATGTAGTCTTACCACTTCTCAAAAAATAATTTTGCCACATGAACCTCATCACTAGTCTTTTTTCAAGGAATAAAATGTGTCATCTTTGAAAACCTATCAACCACCACAAAAATAGAATCATGCCAATGTTGAGTCCTCAGTAATCCAAGAACAAAATCCATGCTGGCACCCTCCCACAGCCTCTCTGGTATAGGTAATGGCTGATACAACCTTATATTTTGTTTCACTCCTTTCGCCATCTAACTTCTACAACTTTGTACAAACTTATTCACATCTTTCTGCAATTGTGGCTGGTAATAATACTTTGCAACCAAAGAAAAGGTCTTTTCTCTACCAAAATGTCTAGCCAATCCTCCACTATACTTTTTCTTGATGAGATTCTCTCTCATTGAACTTCTGGGAATGCACAACTAGCTTCATTTGAACAAAATATTATCTTGGATCATAATATCCAACCACTTTGTCCTATCAAGTTTAATAGGTTCTACACAAGCCTTCCACGCTTCACCAAAATCATGATCATCTCAATACAAAGTACTGAGTTCCTTGAATCCAACCACCTCTATCTGCATTTCTATCAAAAAAAGTTGTCTTATAAGTTAAGAGCATCTACAACTCTATTAAACTTCCCACTCCTATGTTTTAAAACAAATGTATAACTCTACAAAAACTCAACTCACTTCAAATGTCTTTGGTTTAATTTTTCTTGACCATTCAAATATTGCAAAGCTTGATGATCAATATACCAAAAAAACTCCTTAGGAAGAAGATAGTGTCTCCACTTCTTCAATCCTTGAACTATAGCACAAAATTCCTAATTCTATACATAATATTTTCTTTTTGCATCATTAAACTTCTCACTAAAATAAGCAATAGGTCTACCTTCTTGGCTCATAACAGCTCCTATTGCAGTACCACTAGCATTACAATTAACTTGATACACCTTGTTAAAATTAGAAAGTGTTAAAAAAAGCCTGCTTAGTAATTTTCTATTTCAACAGATTAAAACTTGTATTTTTTTTTATAGTCCACTTAAATTCTTTCCTATCCATTCTCATTGTTTCAATCAAGGGTCCACAAATACTGCTAAAACCTCTTATGAACTTTCTATAAAAACTAGCCAGGCCATGAAAAGACCTTACCTATGCCACACTCCTTGGAGTAGGTCATTCAAGAATAGCCTTCACTTTTTCTAGTCCATTTTTAGACCTTCTATTGAGACTACAAATCTTAGGTACACCAACTCCTTTACAAAACTACACTTCTTCAGGTTTATCAACAACTTTTCTTCCCACAACTTATCAAACACCTTGTGAATATGAATCAAATGATCCTCCAATGTCTTACTAAAGATCAATATATCATCTAGGTAAACAATAACAAACTTACTTAGAAACTCCTTCAACACCTCATTCATGAGCCTCATGAAAGTGTTTGGTGCATTGGTTAGCCCAAAAGGTATGACTAACTATTCATATAGTCCTTCTTTGGTCTTTAAAGTAGTCTTTCACTCATCACCTTCTCTAATATGAATCTGATGGTATCCACTCTTTAGATCTATCTTAGTGAAATACTCAGTCCCACTCAAACAGTCCATAATATCATCCATCCTTGGCAATGGAAATTTATACTTGATTGTGATCTTGTTGATAGCGCAAGAATTTATGCACATCCTCCATTCTCTATTTTTCTTTAGTGCTAGTATGGTTGGTACAACACATGGACTCAAGCTCTCTCAAATCAACCCCTTCTGCAACAACTCATGAACTTGTCTATTCAACTCTTCACTTTTTGCTGGTGTTATTCTATGCACTACCTTGTCTGGAAAATTGGCTCCTGGAACCAAATCCATCTTGTGACTGATCTTTCTCATTGAGGGAAATCCATCAGGTACATTATTTGATACAATATTAGAAAACTCTCCCAACATATCTACAACTTCTGTAGGTACCTCCTCTACTTCTTCTTTACTATATTTTGGAACTATAGCAAAACACAGATGCTCACACTTTATACCTTTGAGAAACTCTTTTCCATCAACAAAACATATTCTGGAAACACTACATACCTTTTTTTCTTTATCCTTCAACGGTTTCAACTTATGTTTCACTCCATCCTTAGTGGGAGTGTAGGTATTTGCTCGCCCATTGTGTATAATATGCCTATCAAACTACCATGGCCTACCTAGCAACATATGACATATGTCTATAGGTATGATATCACATAGTACCTCATCTTGGTAGCTTTTGATCTTGAACTTCATGGAGCACTATTCATTGACCATGACCTTGTGGTCATCTTGCACCCAAGAAATACAATATGGATGCAAGGGTTTCTGTATCATTTCTCACACCATATTTTTAGTACTTCCACCATTAATGATCACATTAGTTCACTTATCTTCACATCTATATCTTGTGCAAAACAAACTCCTTTGATCAGGTTTATTCTCACCACTAAGCAAGACTCTTTTGTTAATTATAACTTCTCATCTTTTAGCATCTTCAAAATGTGATGATCTGACATCTTCATCAACATGTGCAACTCTAGTCTGGCCTTTTATTCTTGGATCTGTCCTTCCTTGGTGCTAGGTACATTCAAATTCTCTATGACCTTCTTCTCCACAGTGAAAACATTTCACATGGAAGCCTCCTCTTCCAAATCCTTGTCCTCTGCCTCTTCCTCTCTAATCTCTATTGTTTTGACCATGGAAATGATTGGAATTGGTTCCCTTTTGGTTCTGACTTCTACGTGCAACCTTGTTCTTTTGATTATCATTATAACCAAGATAAGATCATCTACTAGATCTTCCATCGCAACCTCTTCTATTATTCTTGTTGTCAAACTTCTTGCTTAGTTTCTCCTCAACACTTATGGTAAACTAGTATGCCTCCTCAATACTATTCATTTAAACCATACTCAGCTCATCCTGAATGCTTGGCTTTAACCCATAAAGATAACAAGCCACTTTCTCCTTATCATCTTTTGCGTGTCTGATTCTAATGAGAACTCAGTAGAACTCTTCGGTATACTCTTGAACACATTTTCTTGCTTGCTTCAACCCTTGCATTTTCTTCAACAAATCAAGCTCATAATCCATGAGAATGAATTGTCACTTTTGTTTAGCTATCATCCACTCCTATTTGGTGATTTTGTCCTTTCCCTTTCTATTTGACACCAATTGAAGCTCTTGCCACCAAATCTTTGCATGTGCCTTTAGTTTTTCCTTTGCAAACTTGACCCTATTAGGATTCTCAACATCTTCATACTCAAAATACTCCTCCAGTTCATTAATCCAATTGATCAGCTCCTTTGGGTTACGATTTTCCAAAAATGTGGGAACTTTAAACTTAGGTATTTTTCCAATCTTGGAGATGGCCCTAAAAATCCTTTCTTCCTCTA
Source organism: Cupressus sempervirens (assembly GCA_028749045.1). Taxonomy (NCBI): domain Eukaryota; kingdom Viridiplantae; phylum Streptophyta; class Pinopsida; order Cupressales; family Cupressaceae; genus Cupressus; species Cupressus sempervirens. The sequence continues at coordinate 296,169,905 of CM053784.1, forward strand.
GGTTTAGAATTGCCTCTACTTTGGCATTTTCATCTATGTCATCCTCATCCTTGCACTCATCTCTTTCAGGAAGATTTATTCCTTAATGAATTTGTTCTTCCAATGCTTGTATTTGTCTTTGGAGGGCTCAAAAACCTTTAGGTGTAACACCTACAACTCTTCCACCATGCTTTCTTTGTGAAGGCATTTTTGCACTTCTGTGAAACCCTAGTACAAACTACCTCACAATCGGCAACTATCTTCATGCTCAATCCAAACCATGGTCCTAGTGCAAACTACCTCATAGTTAGTGATTTGTCCACACACTCAAGAACTCTAGCTCTAATACTGCTTGATGAAGGGTGCTCCACTTAATACCATAAAATCGTAATAGAAACATGAAACAACAACAAATACAAGAACAAAATATGGAATTCTTATTATCACACAAATGCAGAATTATAGAATTCAAAATTACAATATGCTAACCCACATGAGCACCTTCATTACAATAATCTGCAAGACAAGCTGCAAACTATTACCTAGAGTTGTCGTAGCCAATGTTTGAGCCTTTCTTAAATAGGCAATTTTATGCTGCCTGGAAGGTTCTAGATGCTCAAACTTAATAGCTCGGACAGAGAGACCCTAACAATACATATATAGTCATCAGGTAAATGTAAAAACTTGTATCACCCTTTTATAAAGGAAAAGGCTAACAAAAGTATAATTGTTCAACTTTAATGACATAAATCTTGTATTATTATTTAGACTTTGAAAATGAAGTAAAATAATAAAATGTGTAGAAATGTATTAAGTTTAAGATTATAATTTTTAATAACTATTTGCAAAAATAAATGATAGATTTTCTTATTTTTTAAAGATAACTTTTCAGTTGTTGAAAAATGTTGAAAATTAGGGGTCTAGTTCCCACCACAAAACTACAAGGAAATAAACTTATTTTCTATTAATCTAAGATTATGCTATAGATAATATATGTAGCTAGAACAATCAAAAGCACAAATTATTTTTCTTTTATAATGATTCAAATTTCAACTTATTCAAATCGATAGTTTTCATCTCCCACCACATTTTTGAAAATAAATCTATTCCAACCAAAAGAAAAATTATAGATTCTTGAAGAGGACTCTCTCCTCTAGAATGTCATATAATTTTTAAATTTTATGATATGATTTACTATTTTTTCCCTTCTCAAAATAGACATCTTCTTGAGTGTTAAAATACATACTTGTAGCATTTTTTAATTAGAATATATTATATCTAATTAAAAAACTACGAATTCTATATGAGAATATTCTTGACTATGAGCTCTATAAAATGGTGTTTATATGTTATTAAAAAAATAACATAAAAATTAGTAAGAGCTATTAAAATGTCAATTTTTTGAAATAATTTAATTTCTTTAATAATTTGATACTAACTACTATAAAACATCCATTTAATAGACATTTCCAATTGAAAAAGTGTGAGACCATATATAACTTAGCTACAATAAATTTAACAAGATCATATGTTTGAAAAAAATTGATTTTTAGAAAGGAATACTCAAATTTAGTCATTGTAATTAGTCAACCTGAAAGGTGACACAACTTTATACTTTCACCCCATCCAAACACATCTTTGATAATTATTTTAGATATTTCGAGTAGGCTAGCTTTGGAAGGTCATAACTCTCAAACCTTTGCTCTGATTGGCTATTATAACTAGTTTTTAGAAACACTAGATCCTAATCTATAGGTTTGAAATAATGCTAGTGCCCTTCCATCAAGTTTTTGAACCTCATTTGAGCACTCTAAGGCCTCTAATAGTGAGCCTAAATATTTTTCTACAAATATTTCTACCAAAAATCTATAATAACTTCTCCAATACTTAAGCTAGAGCAATGAGAATTTTATGTTAGGCTTAAAACTCTAAAATGAACCTTCATATAGAAAATGATAACATTCTGAGCTCATATGATAAACTTACTAAAAATAGAAAGTTCTCATAAATAGTAATCACCTTGTCTACTAGCCCTTATTAAAATAGAAAAGTCTAAAAAGAAAATATATTTGGGTGATGCAAGATTTCTCTTACACCTAGAATGCTCCTGCATCAAGCTTACTAATCAAGGATATCTACAAAGTAGCATCAACAAGATTAGATTCATCATCCTTAGAGATCTTACAATGTATATAACCATTAGGGTAATAAGTAGTTTAGTATCTCGCATGCCAAATTACTTCAACACTTGCCTCACATATTTTGAGTTACTAATCTATATTCCACTTCCCAAAAAAGATATCTTCAAACCTATAAATAATTTGATCTCCTTTATCATTGAAAAATCAAATCCTATCTTTATTTCACCAAAAAATCATATACTCATCTCATCATTTCCTCTAAAGACTATGCCATTAATAAAGACATTGGAAATTAACACATTTTCACCTTCAAATTTTAAGTAAATATTATTGTCATCAAAATTCTATATTGAAACCAATATTATCAAGATAAAAATGGTGTCTTTCATACTAGGATCTATAGGCTTGCTTCAATCTATACAATTCTTTGTGAAGTTTTTAATCTATCTTTTTGTGATTGGTTAGTTTAATAAATCCATCCATATATTCATTGTAAACCTCCTCTTCAAAATTATATTCAAGAAAGATGACTTGACATCCATTAGTTTACTTTTAACTTATTGAATTCAACATAAACAAGTAGTATTCTATCACCCTACAATCTAGGAACTGGAGAAAATATCTCCCCATAAACTAATCCTTCTTCTTGTGCATATCCATTGCATACAAGTGTTTTCTATTTTCTTATCACTTGACCACATTCATTTAGCTTCTTTATAAAGACCTATTTTATACATATCACTCTTTTATCTTCAAGATTTGACACAAGTTTCCAGATTTCATTTCTCTCTATTTGGTCAATATCTTCTTCCATAGCTCTGACCCAATCATCATCTTTGATACTTTCTTTTGTTTTCTTGGGCTCATACTATGATATAAAATGTGTGTTATATCATGTTTTTCTTCTTGTCAACATACTTCAGTTTCTATCACTAATTATCTAATCATAAAAATGATTTTTTTTACATACCTTAGAATGGTTGGTTCATATCAAGAAACTTCTTCTTATAATAGTTGCATTATTTCTTCTTTATTGCTTGATTATATCAATCTAGACTCTTTTAGTTCAATGAATTATATTCTTTGATCACGTTTTGACTCTTATTGGTCTAGGAGAACCCCTCCCATGATGGAATACAAGAGGTTTTAGTAGGTCTATTATTCCACAAGGAATATTTTCCCCTATGGATGTAATAAATGAACCAAACTATAAGGCATGTTTCCACAAGGTTCTCTCATAAACCTTAGGGTCAAAATTGGTCAAAGGATTTAAAACTTTTATGTTTCTATGGGTTTTATATTTCTTAGGTTATTTTTAGTTTAAATAGACTCATTTTAAGTCTTAATAAGTCCTAGGCAATAAAATATATAAGTTCTTAAAAATCTTAGTGAAGTTACATATCAACTTTTGCAAATTTCAAATGCAAAAAGTTCTAAAATTACCCAATGGTCCCAAATAGAATTAAAATTTACTTTTGGATGTTGTATTAGATAAACATAACCATAGGTATTCCAAATAAAAGAGAATTCATTCATGTTTGAAGTTTTGGTGGCGATTGCACCAATAAAAATAATAACATAATTTTTTAAGGAAATTGTCTCTTGATTCTATACAACTAGTCTCTCATTAGAGCACCAAAAAACTCTCTATTATTACATAGAGGATTGTCTTATAATTTTATTTTACTTGGTTTCATTAATTTATGCTTTGGATCATGGAAGATATTTGCAATTTTGTGAAACTTATATCGAACCATTACACAAACCAACATTTCAACAAAATGGAACCTTAACTTTATTTTCCACCAAAGAAATTTCATAGATCTTGGGGTGAAGCAATTAGGGTATATTTACAAATTAGGGATCTTAATTTTCAAGCATAGGAAGTGGAGTTTTTAATTTTTATCGCCAAGCCATAGCCAAGCATCATATATATGCTTGGTAGCAGTTTAAAGAAAATTGTAGTACAAGGAGGGCAAGATATTGTGGGATTCAATATGACATTGGATTTGGAGTGTATGATGGAATTATATATTTCCATTGTATTAGTGAAGTGTGAGAATTCCATTTTCTAGTAGTTTCTTTGTGAATTAGACCTAATTAAGCCTATTAGGTCCCTAATCATTGTGTTAGTTTAGGGGATTCAATTTGGAGTGGAAACCAGGGCTTCCATGTTTGATGTAAATTTCATATTGGTTTCAAAAAAAGACTATTTTTCATTGAGTTTTCTAAAATAAAATGTGATTAAACCCTTAAAACCATCTTGGCAGACCTAATAGCAATTAGGCATGTTGACTAGGCTAGTTTGAGAAATTTGTGGTGTAGAACTTTAGGGTTTAAAACATTGGTTATTTTTTAATCCTTAGGCCTAAATAAACTTTATTAAGTTTCCCTTTTTGGATATATGAGAAGATAATTACTTTATATTCATTTGAAAAATATTAATATTAATGTATATTTATTATAATATAATGACAACTTTATTTTAAAAAAACATGTCATATACTCTTATTTGGCATTTGTCTCACCCTATGTCATTACTTTATTTTTATACTTTTTATATTACTATTATCATTAAGGAGGTGACCAATTTATATTTCCTTAGAATTGTCTCCCTTATTCTTACTTACCATTTTGATGGTTTCCATGTTTTGATTTTCCCCTATTATTTCTTCCTTGTGCATATATCTTCTCATGATTATTTTTGTTACATCATTTGTTTAAAAGATGCTCACTTCTCCCCTTAATAATTTACTTTTTAACATTGCATATTCCTTAATATCAATCATTCTCATGCTTAATATTATTCTATATCCTTTCAAAGGCTCTTCCTTTTACCTTAAAATTATCCTTGAATGCTAACTATTCTTGTTGGTACTTAGGAAAGGTCCCCATGTGGATTCTAAGCTTATTTTGGCTAGTGGTTATTTTTCAACATTTTTAGCAACAACTTGTGTAGTTGATGGTCACATGGTTGTTGAATTTTGATGCATATTTCTTAATATCCATAAAAAGTAGAATGTTAGATTGAAATTTTAATAATTAATATTGTAGATAAATATTTTTAGAAAAAATATGGGGCAATAAAGGAGAGGGAAACAAAGTCTGTGGAGCCACATGTCATTTTTCTCTATAAACAATGATTGCTTATTCTAGCCCCCACTTTTTTCAATGCTTAACTCTATATTTTAAGTGGTACCTACTCCACAAAAGTAGGGATAGATTCCAAATTATCCTTTATCCATAGTTTAAAAATAATATGGGAACACTTTGACTCTTAAATTTAAGCACAAATCGCACTGAAGCAGCTACATGGGGACATGGAGTTAGTACCTTTGTGTGTTCCTTTATTTTTCCCACCATCGTATCCCCTATTTTTTCTTCCTATCCAACTTAAGAGGGTCTCAAATATAATGAAGTTGGTTTTACAATAATAAGTATTATAGTATAATGGAAGTAGTTATTATTAAATTTGAATAATAATTAAAGGAAATATTTGATATATAATATATGTGTGTATATTATTATTATTATTATTATTTTAATTGATGTTTTATTATTTATGATTATTAGGCAATGAACCTTTTGTAATTAATAATATCAATTCTTTATTTTTTATGATTCAAGAATATAATGATCTTGTAGTATGATGAATCAATATTATTTAATGATTTCATTGCTTCATTAAAGTAGTCATATGCTCAAATAATTATAATTCATATATTAAAATGATATTATATTTATTTTTTAAGCATTAGATTATTAGTATATTTTTATTTTAATCACTTATAGTTGTGGGATTCCCTTTTAGGAGGGCTCATGACAGTTCACCCTTCCCTTTATTGCTTGTACTCAAGCAATAATAATTATTACAAATCTTATCATGTACAGTCAATGTATATAGTGAAGACACAAGAAAAATATGAAGTAGACACATGAATGTATGAAGACACAAATTAGACACAAAAAAGAAAACATATGCTCATCCTGTTTACAAAATTCTCATCTTTGTTATGTTTCCAATTGAATCATGCAACCATAAAATGAACTTCAGTACATATGTGTATATATAAGCTTTAAAGAAAATTTGATTAACAATAAGTTAATCCAATTCAATCCCATACTAATCCCAAGAGAAGAGCTTTGGCCCTAATAGAAGGTGTTTGGAATCCACACAAGGTGGTCTACTTAGTGATTTGCTTGTTTCTATTTGTGTCATATATCCTCTCTAAATATTCCCGTAGCATCTTTCCCCTAACTGGTACTGTAATAGTGTGTCCTAGTGCTTGTCCCTTTTGTAGACTCCATAGGAAAGCTTCTTTCATCATGGTATATTAAGCTTCCTTTTCCATAACTATTACTACAATAGAGTGCCTTAGCCATTATCCCTTTATCATAAAGTAGTAGGCACTTTTTTAGTAGTTCTCCCCTAACTATTTTGTGATAGGTGTTGGAAATGATTGAAATGATCATAAGAAAAATTTATGGAACTGGTAAAGAATCTCCTCAATCATTGTTTTGTCATTGATGTCAAACTTGCTACTTGCAGGGATGACAATTGCTTTAGTGATCCAAATACTATCAATTAGTTGATTGACAAGGTGGAGGCAATCAATAAGATGTAACTAGAACACCTAGAGAAAGGTTGAAGTTATGATGTTGCAATGAAGTACAAGGATCAGTTAAGCCATAGATGAAACAGTGTATCGGATGACATACTAAAAGATACAAAGAATGAGCACACTGAAACATATCAAAGATCTAAGGTTTTAGCTAAGTCTTTTGTAAAAGCTCAAACTAAGTTCATTAGAGAGGAGCCAAGCAAATTCCTAGTTAAAGTGTCGAGCAAGTTTAGGTGCCGAGCACTAAGTGCTGAGCAAAACCAAGTGCCAAGCAAAACTAAGTGCCGAGCAGAATCAACTGCCGAGCAAAACCAAGTGTCGAGCAGAACCAAGCGCCGAGCAGAACCAAGTGCCGAGCAAGTATAGGTGTCGAGTAACATAGAGGTTCCGAGCACCAGTAACTCAATAATGTTGAGTAACACAGAGGTGCCGAGCACTAGTAACTCAATAATGCCGAGTTGGTGCATTATTTTGGAAATCGAAGATTTGTCAGATCTAAGCCGATAAAGTTGTTATCTAGAAATCTGTGAATTAAAAGGAAGATAAGAATGATGAGTTGGTGGCACAGAACACCATGTAGAATATTTTTAAGATACAACTGGCAAAGTTTCTAGAAGAGAAGAAGATATGGGGTAGATACATTGTATCTTACCTAATCCATTTTGAAACCCTAAGATTGGAAAAGAAAAAGTTGAGTGGCAAAAGGCAAATCAGACATCTATATAAGAAGACACAAGTTAATATAAAAAAGAGAGAGTGAAAAAGGGGGGATAGTGTGAGAGAGAGCCATGGTCAAGCATAAAAGCATGAAGTGCTGACGAATGTGCTAAGGAGAAGAAAGCACAGGAACTCTATTTAAATAGACAACCACAAGAATGATTGCATTGGTCGAATGAGTAATAAGACTCAAGGAGACGAAGCTTGAGAAGGAAACAAGTAGCCAGAACTAAAGTAATTGAAGCAAAGCATAAGGATTGAACTGAAAGAGTGATCTGAAATCTGCAAAGTATGTTGTAAGTTATGTTAGATCAAAAGACCAATATTGTTACTTTCTAGAAATTGTAATAGTAAGATAAATCCTATGGACTTAGGTTGGTTTAACAACCATTAGATAAATCCTTTAACAGGGTGGCATTCCTAGTGAATGTTGTAAAGACCTTTAACCAGGCCCATTCCTAACAGTTTGGTGAAATCCTCTAACAAGGTCACATTTAACAGTGTGTTGTAAGCCTTTAACAGGGCAGGCTTTTAATAGGGCATCACTTCAGAAGAGTGAGAATCAAGTAGCATGTTACTGGTGGTTTTTTCCAAATTGGGTTTCCATGTAAGTCATTGTGTTATGTGTTGATCTTGAATGTTTTATCTTTGCATGTTGATTTACAGTAATTTGCTTATATGACTGATTTAAGTTTGAACAGATGAAAAGGGTATGGATTCATTAAAAAGGTTTTAATAGGGCATTTTGGACCTTGAATAACTGATTCACCCCCCCTCTCAGTTATTCTAAAATAATTATAACAATTGGTATCAGAGCCGACTGTTGATTCAGTTTAAAGGGACCACTAGCAAAAAAGATCAAAATGCCAAAGAGAGAAGTTCCCAAGCTCAACAAAGACAACTTTGTTGCATGGCAAAGTTTTATGAAGCTACATCTTGGATCCATAGGAGATTATGCTCAAAATTCAATTGTCACTAAACATGTAGATCCAACAGGTGTTCCTACTGTTGAAGATATGAAAAACAAGCAAGAACACAACCAGACAATGCTGGAAATTGCTTTTGCACTCAGCTAAGCTGAATTTGATGATATCAAAGGATGTGACACTGCATTCAAAATGTGGAAAGCCCTATCAGACATCTATGGAGGAGATCAGAATGTACAAAGAGCAAAAAGAGAAAGTCTTAGAGGAAAATTTGATGACATGAAAATGGAAAAAAATGAGAATGCTACTCAGTATGGTGCAAGAATAAAGGAAGTGGTAAGTGCAATAAGATGCTTGAATGGTCAACTGGATGAAGATACTGTTAATAGTAAGTTCTTAAGAACCTTGCTTCCTATCTATGCTATTAGAGTATCAGCAATACAAGAGCTAAGATGTATACCAGGAAATAATCTAAGCTTCGAAGGTATAATAGGTAGACTCACTGCATTTGAGTTATCTAACTTTGACAACTACAAACCTGAAAATGTTGAATCTGCTTTTAAGGCCAAGTTATCACTGAAAGATGCCGAACAGGTGAAGTCAAGGAAAGGAAGAAAAATGAAGTATGTATCTAGTGACAGTAGCACTGATGAGGAAGATGTGGAACAATTGGAAGCATTGCTCGCTAGAAGATTTCACAGGGGCAAAGGAAAATTCAAAGGTAAGATGCCTATCATTTGTTTCAATTGCAATGAATTAGGTCATATTGCTGCAAGATGTCCACAGAAAAAGGATTCCAAGGAAGGCAACAAATACAAGAACAGAAGAGATGATGACAAGAGAGATTACAAAGAAAAAGGTAAGAAGTGTTATATTATTGAAGAAAATTCTGATGACAATGATGATGAAGTTTTTTATGTAGCCATGAAGGACCAATCTGATGAAGAAGCCACAGCACTGGTGACATGTATAAACAAAAATAACAGATGGATCATAGATAGTGGATGCTCACATCACATGACAGGAGACAAAAGTAAGTTTGTTAACTTTACTCAATATGATGGAAATAGTGTTAGATTTGGTAATGATGCTCCATGTCAAATCAAAGGAAAAGGTTCCATTAAGCTCACATAACAAATTTCATGTGACAATGCATACTATGTTGAAAGATTAAACTACAATTTACTGAGTGTCTCACAATTAGGCAATGTAGGTTGCAAAGTGGAATTTGAAAAAAAAATTGCAAAAATCTATGACAATGATGGTAAACTGATAGGAAAAGGTGAACAAACAAAGAGTAATTTATTTTACCTTGATATGGATGATGTTTCTTGTCTACTTGCAAAATTTGATGATGAATGGTTATGGCATAGAAGATTATATCATGTCAACTTTGACAATGTAGTCAACATTAGTAGAATGAAGAAAGTCAGAGGTTTACCAAAATTAAAGAAGCCTGATAATATCATGTGCAAACAATGTTAGCTAGGAAAGATGACAAAATCAAGTTTCAAAAGAAAAAACTATACATCTAAAGAGATACTTGAGTTAGTTCACACTGACTTATGTGGTCCAATGGAAATACAAAACTATAGGGGAGATAAATACATAATGTTATTTGTTGATGACTATTCCAGGATGATGACTGTTATGTTCCTAAAACAAAAATCTGATACTTTTTAAATGTTTAAGTGGTATGTGGCTAGAGTTGAAAAGGAAACTGGAAAAAGCTTGAAATGCCTAAGATCAGATAGAGGTGGTGAATTTACATCAAATGAATTCGAGATATTTTGTAATGACAATGGAATCAAAAGACAAACGTTAGCTCCTAAAACTCCCCCACAGAATGGAATTGCTAAGAGAAGAAATAGATTTGTAATTGACTGTGCCAAAACATTAATGATGGAAAAGAATGTTGCTCTAAAATACTGGAGAGAAGCTGTAAGCGTAGCTGTTCATACACTGAACCGAGTACAAGTTAAGAAAGGTACAAATACAACACCTTTTGAATTATGGTATCATTACTCACCAAATGTAAAACATTTCAAAGTGTTTGGTTGTAAATGTTTTATCCTTAAAGATGTTAGAAATGGAAAATTTGATGCAAAAAGTGATGAAGGTATATTTCTTGGTTACTCCACTAGAAGTAAGGCATATAAGTGTTTGAGTATTAACACTAACAAAATTGTGGAAAGTGCAAATGTAAATTTTGATGAGCACACAAAAGTCCAAGCTGAAATACCAAAGAAAATGGAAGAATATAGAACCTTTATATATTCTTATGAAGGAATGACTACTGATGAGGATGATGTCAATCAAATTGAAAATCAACAACAAGTGTCAGTTTCAGCCGATTCACAACCAGTGAATGCTGAGTTGCATTCAAAAACTGAGTTACAGAATGAAGAAAATGCACAATTTGATTCTGAAGACAACATACATGATGAAGAACAACCTGACAATGAAGTACATAGTGATCCTGAATCCGAAAGATCAAACATGGAAACAAGGACAGAGCCAAGATTATCCAAATATGTGAAAAGACATCACCCTGTTGAACAAATAATTGGTGACAAAGATGCAAGACCAATGACAAGGAACAAACTAAGACATGAATCATGTCTGATTAGCCAATCTGAACCCAAGACAGTACATGGTGCATTACAAGATGATAACTGGCATAAAGCTATGGAAGAAGAAATTGACCAAATAAGAAAAAATAAAACCTGGAGTTTGGTTCCCAGACCAAATGACAAAAATGTAATTGGCACCAAATGGGTATTCAGAAACAAACTAGATGAAAATGGTGAGATTACCAAAAACAAAGCTAGATTAGTATGCAAGGGTTATGCTCAAGAAGAAGGAATAGACTATGGAGAAATATTTGCTCCTGTTGCTAGAATGGAAGGAGTAAGAACTTTACTTGCATATGTTGCCTACAAAGATTTTAAAGTCTATCAGATGGATGTAAAATCTACCTTCTTAAATGGTATACTAGAAGAAGAAGTCTACATTGAACAACCAGAAGGATTTGTTGATGAAAAAAATAGGGATATGGTGTGTAAGTTACACAAAGAACTCTATGGTTTGAAACAAGCACCTAGAGCATGGTATGAGAGACTTCACAAGTATCTAGTGCAAACTGGATTTGAAAGAACTGATGATAACAGTAACATGTACATCAAAGCTGAAGAAGGTAAAGACATTATTGTATCTGAAATTTTTGTGGATGACATAGTATTTGGTGGTAAGGAAGTACTTTGCAAAGGTTTTGCTAACAAAATGAAACATGAATTTGAGATGTCTATGTTTGGAGAAATCAAATTTTTTGTTGGATTGCAAGTACATCAACTCAAACATGGAATATTTATTACACAATCAAAATACATCAAAGAAATTCTTAAAACATTTGGATTGGAGGAATCCAAACCAGTCAGCACACCAATGGCCACAGGGAATAAGCTATCCAAAAATGATGAGTCAGCCAAAGTCAATCAAACACTGTACAGATCCAAGATTGGAAAACTAAAATATGTTGTACATAGTAGACCAGACATAGCATTAGTAGTTGGAATAGTGGCTAGGTTCTCTGCTAATCCTAAAGAAAATCATCTCATAGCAGTAAAAAGAATAATGAGATATATCAAAGGGACTGATGACTTTGGTCTATACTACAAAAAGAATGGAAAATTTGAACTTAATGCATATACAGATGCAGACTGGGGAGGAAACATTGATGACAGAAAAAGCACAAGTGGAGGTGCATTATTTCTAGGCAAAAGGCTGGTTACCTAGACTAGCAAGAAACAAACATGTATATCCTAGTCCACTGTAGAATCAGAATATGTGGCAGCTGTAGTCAATTGTACAAACATTGTATGGCTCACACATCTATTGAATGGAATGAAAGAAGTAGTAACAAAATTGGTGATATTGTATTGTGATAATACAAGTACTATAAATATATCCAAAAATCCAGTAATGCATGCAAAAACCAAGCACATTGCAATCAAGTATCATTATGTCAGAGAATTGGTAGAAGAAAAATAAGTGAAGTTAGAATACATTCACACAAAGGAACAAACTGCAGATATCTTCACCGAACCATTGCCCAAGGATGCCTATGAATATCTTAGAGGCAAGTTGGGGGTTATTCCCCTAACTCAAGCAGTTTAAGGCAACAAGGAAGCTGCCTTGCATCAACAGGAATAAATCATTGAAATATTAACAGGTTGGTGCAAAGGATGACAATAGGAACAAAAACTCCAAATCATTCATAAGCATGGTGACAGAGGGAGAAAAACAACAAGAAGCCAAAGCTTATATTTTGCATGATAAAGATGCTACATCTTTGGCATTTATGTCAAAGAGGGAGAAATATGCAGAAAACTGATCAATAGTATGCAAAGAAAGAGGGAGATATATAAGAAAAAGGGAGATATATATGAAAGAGGGAGATATATGCGATCAGTAGTGAAAAAGCAGCAAGCCAATACAATCTTGGTAGAAACTGAATTGATTACTTGATCAGTTTGGTTTGCCATCAATGCCAAAGAGGGAGATTGTTGGAAATGATTGAAATGATCATAAAAAAAATTTATGGAACTGGTAAAGAATGTCCTCAATCATTGTTTTGTCATTGATGTCAAACTTGCTACTTACAGGGATGACAATTGCTTTAGTGATCCAAATACTATCAATTAGTTGATTGACAAGGTGGAGGCAATCAATAAGATGTAACTAGAACACCTAGAGAAAGGTTGAAGTTATGATGTTGTAATGAAGTACAAGGATCAGTTAAGCCATTGATGAAACAGTGTATTGGATGACATACTAAAAGATACAAAGAATGAGCACACTGAAACATATCAAAGATCTAAGGTTTTAGCTAAGTCTTTTGTAAAAGCTCAAACTAAGTTCATTAGAGAGAAGGAGCCAAGAAAATTCCTAGTTAAAGTGTCGAGCAAGTTCAGGTGCCGAGCACTAAGTGCCGAGCAGAATCAAGTGCCGAGCAAAACCAAGTGCCGAGCAAAACCAAGTGTCGAGCAAAACCAAGTGCTGAGCAAAACTAAGTGTCGAGTAGAATCAAGTGCCGAGAAAAACAAAGTGCCAAGCAGAACCAAGTGCCCAGTAGAACCAAGTGCTGAGCAAGTATAGATGTCGAGTAACACAGAAGTGCCGAGCACCAGTAACTCAATAATGTCGAGTAACACAAAGGTGTCGAGCACTAGTAACTCAATAATGTCGAGTTGGTGCATTATTTTGGAAATCGAAGATTTGTTAGATCTAAGCCGATAAAGTTGTTATCTAGAGATTTGTGAATTAAAAGGAAGATAAGAATGATGAGTTGGTGGCACAGAACACCATGTAGAACGTTTTTAAGATACAACTGGAAAAGTTTCTAGAAGAGAACAAGATATGGGGTAGATACATTGTATCCTACCAAATCCATTTTGAAACCCTAAGATTGGAAAAGAAAAAGTTGAGTGGCAAAAGGCAAATCAGACTTCTATAGAAGAAGACACAAGTTAATAAAAAAAAAAGAGAGTGAAAAAGGGGGGATAGTGTGAGAGAGAGCTGTGGTCAAGCATAAAAGCATGAAGTGCTGACAAATGTGCTAAGGAGAAGAAAGCACAGGAACTCTGTTTAAATAGATGACCACAAGAATGATTGCATTGGCCGAATGAGTAATAAGACTCAAGGAGACGAAGCTTGAGAAGGAAACAAGCAGCCAGAACTGAAGTAATTGAAGCCAAGCATAAGGATTGAACTGAAAGAGTGATCTGAAATCTGCAAAGTATGTTGTAAGTTATGTCAGATCAAAAGACCAATATCGTTACTTTCTAGCGATTATAAAAGTAAGATAAATCCTATGGACTTAGGTTGGTTTAATAGCCATTAGATAAATCCTTTAATAGGGTGGCATTCCTAGTGAATGTTGTAAAGACCTTTAACCAGGCCCATTCCTAATAGTTTGGTGAAATCCTCTACAAAGTCACATTTAACAGTGTGTTGTAAGCCTTTAACAGGGCAGGCTTTTAACAGGGCATCATTTTAGAAGAGTTAGAATCAAGTAGCATATTACTGGTGGTTTTTCCCAAATTGGGTTTCCACATAAACCATTGTGTTATGTGTTGATCTTGAATTTTTTATCTTTGCATGTTGATTTAGAGTAATTTTCTTATATGACAGATTTAAGTTTGAACAGATGAAAAGGGTATGGATTCATTAAAAAGGTTTTAATAGGGAATTTTGGACCTTGAATAACTGATTCACCCCCCCTCTCAGTTATTCTAAAAGAATTCTAACAATAGGGTGCCCTCATGATTCTTCCTTAATTTTTGACTCTGTAGGAAAGGTATTTGCAATAGGGTTCCCTAGCAGCTCTCTCTTGATTTCATAGTAGTAGGGTCCCTTCACAATGGTTCTCCCTTAACTGTATCTACTATAGGGTTCCTTAACCATTCTCTCTTAATTCCATCTCTTTTAATTTGATTAACTTATTTCTTAAATATCACAATAATCATCAAAATTAGGCTATATAAATAAGTCATTAGTACATTATCAATTGAAATAGTTTTGAATTATTGTTGCAACTACAGTCAACTTCCTTGAAACCCATTAATAACTTCAATGTAGGATGATGGAATTCTTCTTATATTGGTGTATGAAATAGTCTCTAAGAGGATACTTTATGAAAAAAGATCATTTTGGGAGTCTTCTCCTCATACTGATCGAATTAAATTTTCATCCCCTTCACCAACCCTTTATCATTTATCTGCTTCAAGTAATACCTACATCATGATAAATATAAAGCTATGTAAAATGATTTTGAAAAAAAATTAACTTAATAATATTGTGCATAATTTTAGAGTAGAACTTATCTTAATTTATTTCCATAAAGTGGCTATGACATTAATTACAAATCTCTTAATATAATAGTAGCTTGTGTTTCTTTTTGGTCCTTCATATTTATAATTTTTCACCAATGGTGGACTTACATTATTATCCACAAGATGGTTGGATTATGCTATGATACCACTTGGAATTTCCCTTTATTGATATACTCCTTGATCACTTCAACTTGGTAATTATACATTTTTGAATAAATGATTTTGAATTTTATACTTGAAACTATATAAAATTTATGTTCACTACAAAGATGTACAAGCTCTTGAATGAAATATACATGATATGGAAAAATAATTAATGTATATGCATTTAAAGTATATTTTAATATAATAAAATGAAAACATTATTAAATTTCTCATTTTAATATATACCCTTATTTGGAATTTCTCTCACCCTATCACATTTCCTTTGTTTTAATATTTTTTGCATTAATATTGGATAAAAGCACAAACCTATGTCACATTTTATAAAGAAAAAGGACCCCAAAATGTAAATTATTCAACTTTAATGACATAAAAATAGTATTTGCATTTAGAATTTGAAGATGATGTACACTAATGAAATGTGTGAAATTAGATGAATTTTATCCACACACACACATATTTATTTATTTATTTATATAAAAATTAAATAAGAATTTGTAGTGCCTCTCCCATTTGATTTTTGAAGGTCATCCTGATGGATGAAACCTTGTTGATCTCTCCTTGAGGTGGGATCATGATTGGGACCATGAGTGGTCTACACCCTTGAGATGATTGGATTTATGT
This sequence comes from Cupressus sempervirens, assembly GCA_028749045.1. NCBI lineage: Eukaryota > Viridiplantae > Streptophyta > Pinopsida > Cupressales > Cupressaceae > Cupressus > Cupressus sempervirens. The sequence goes on from CM053784.1 coordinate 296,185,969, forward strand.
TACTATATCAGTTGCTTTGATTATGGTTATGGTTGATTTATGAGATTATTATGTGTTAGATGGTTCACTAAGGTTTGTGCTAGTGGTTACCAAGATCAATGTGGTATCATGATGTTGTTCTATGATTACCCTAAGATGTGTGCAGAAATTACATTGTGTACTATTACCCTGCTACACTAGAGTAGGTTCTTGTAGCAATGGTTAGTCATGTTTATGACTATGTTCTCTTTTGTGTTTTAAGTGCCATTTTATGTTGTGTAAACTACCATTATTAAATGCTTAAATAACTAGAAATGGATTTTCCATGTTGGATTATTTGGTTATATGTCATGGATATTTACCTTGTTATATTTTGATTTCAAAGATACTTGATACTCATGTTATGTTTTACGTTTGAGATGACCTGAGGGTTAGATGTTATACTTTGATTTTAGTATCATAGATGTTAGACTACTGTATTGTTCAATTGATCATAATTGCATGATGATGCCATTTTGAGATGACAATATGCTTTATGATGATATCTAGTTATCTAGTATTTGGGCATATCTCGGTTTGTGTTATGTGGTGGATTTAATGTTATGTGTATTTACTTCATTCTTGCTTCATTATGTTATATGCAAACGTGAGTGATGTAAATGAATTATTTTGGTATAAATAAATAAATGGTTAAATTAGGTGATTTAATGCATTTATTGCTTCAGCTATGTCATTATATGAAATTGCACTCGATCATGTGTTTTAGTGTGCAAGATTTATATCCTTGGCAGTGGCACATGGAGTTAGTGATTCAACTATTCATATTTCACCAATGTCGCCCCTATATGGTTGACATATCCTTATTTTAATTGTTTAATTAAACATTTTAGTCATATTAAATCCAAATTCATTTGCATTATGTGTTTAGACTAGTGAGCATGTCTGTGCATTTAGAGGTTCACATTATTGCAAATATTGTTTAGGAAATTTTGTGATCTTGGGGTTTTCGAGCTTTAAATTTAATTGAATTTAATTTTTGGCAGCTTTGCCATAGATGAGTTCTTATTACTAGGAATAGCATGTCTTCATTTGGGTTGATTCAAGGTTTAACTAGGTTGGCTAGTTATTTTCCCTAATCGATTATTCACTCAAAAAGTGAATAAGTATTGAAAATCAATTTAATTATGGACTTCTCACTTCTGAATTAGAAAGTTTGAGAATAAAACCCAAAATCATCTTCATGAGGATTTATTGTTTTGTTCATTGTAGGAGATATGGGTGTGGGATCATTGCAAGATTGATCTCATTGGATCCAACTCAGGGAGACCTTGGATTGCTAGAATTTTTTACTACTTCTGTGGACTTTTATTTTATGGCTTAGATTCCCATTTTTCCCTTTTTGCTGTGAAGTAGGGCTCTACCATTTTACTGTTTAGATGCTCTATTCAATTTTATTTTTTTTAATATCTATTTGTTAGGAGGTTGAGAACTAGTGATCCCCTCTATTTTTGTATGCTTGCTCTACCCGGTTGGAAGGGTATGAGCATTTCCCTATTTTACAAGATGAGAGTTTGATGCTTTGCACCATTATGCTAGCTATTTTTGCATACAAACTCCAAACCTAGATTTTATTTGATATTGCTGGCTTTTGTACCCTAAGACCAAATGGGTTTTAATTTTCAAGTTTTTGAGTTTTGAGGTTTTTCACCTCAATATGCGTGTCACCCAATTTTCTTAGGTTTTCTTCGCATGATGTTGATCTCAAACTTGGATTATCTACAGGATGTCAGTCAGACCATTGTTGCACTTTTATGTCTAGATTAGGATGTGTGCCACATCTGTTACTCTTAACTTTGTTCTCGGTTGAGTGATTTTATACCTAATGTTATTTCATGGACACTAGGATTCATGTAGAATCCATACTCCTAGACTGAGGCTAGTTGAATGAGTTCATGATGTATCATTTTATTTTTCTTTGGGATTTCTGTAGAATCCATCCTCTCGAGCTTGTTTCAGTTGAGTGATATTTTTTTTGTGCTCTCATCCAGTCCTTGTGTTATGATATATGTGATGGTGGTGCACTACACATGAGTATGTGCATGTACATGTTCCACATGACTTGCGAGACCCAATCTTTTGTGGACTTGTCGAAAGTTATGATCATTTGGAGTTGGGTTGGAAATATGCATGCCTACGGGCACTCATCATTGGATGAGCATGGTTAGGGTAGGGTAGCATGTGGAGGGGCTTCTATCTCACAATTGGGTGACTATTTCCTAAGGTTGGTGGAGGAAGTTTTAAGTAAGTGATAACTAAATAAAATGTGTGAGTGGTAATAAAATTTAAGATAATTAAAATGTGGATTGTGTGTCTTCCGTTGGGAAGTTGATGCAACCAAGGTTGTGCACCTTCCATTGGGAAATTGATGCTACCAAAATTGACTTGGGCTTGTTGATGCTAAGCACTCTCCATGATGTTAGTCCCTACATAGTAGCCCATTGAGTGTCTAACTAGGACCTTCTATACTTGCATTGTTTCATGCTCTTGGTTTTAGTCTTCATTATTGTTTGACATGAGTAATAACCATGGATGTTTATGTTATGTGTGTTTGTGGCTCAATCATTATCTCCATTAGCATGGTGGGAGTGGACCTATGGGTTCCATGTGGTTGGGAGGCATAGCTATAATACCCCAAAATTAGCACATTTCCATGCTAAACCAATTCTAGTCTATTTGATCAATTCTAAGTCCTATTGTACTAGGAAATTCTAATTCTAATTACTCACTATTTGACTTAGGTGACAAATGTAGAAAACCCTAATCTGCATTAATCACACTCTTTATTTAATTCCTAAGTATCAACTCAAATTAGATTCATCAAACCTACTGATCAAATTTGATTTAATTGAAAGTGTTCATATTTTGATTGAATTAAATTACCTCTTTAGCTAATGGGCAAGGGAATTAAATATATTTAATTTAATAACGTCCTCACTTTAAATATTGAATGTAATTTTTAAATTAATTAAAAGTATGCATTTATGAGGTCATATATTATTTTATTAAATTAAATAATATCTTCAAATCTTCTTTTTAGTTTAGGAATGGGAATTCTGAGTGATCTATTTCTCAAATTGGAATCGACCTAATCAACTTATTCTCACACTTAGGTGAATTTTAGTTAACTCTCCATCACACTTAGGATCTAAGTTAGTTAACCTCATCTGCATAGGGAATGTTCCATCCTGATTGAATCTCATCTTTGATCTCAACCGTTCATCCCAGTTGATCTCGACTATTGATTGATTTTGAGAATTATATTTAAGAGGCTTCTAATTCCTCATCAAAGGGGGTTGAATTGAATTGCATCGAATCATTGTTGAAATAGATACTCACTTGCTCAATAATTTCATAGCTTTCATAATTTCTTTGTCTTCTTATCATATAGATTAAAATGCACTCATATAGCATTATTTGATTTTCTTGTTATTAGTTTAATTACACTTCATTTATATTAATTGCACTCTCATATAGCTACATAAATCCTTCATACTAAAAGGTCTAGTTGCTTGCTTCTTGGTCTGAGAGCAAAGGCACAATCCTTCTAGTTAGAAGGCAACAGGTCAAACTGTTGGATTACTTAGATGAACAATTCAATGTTTATTCTTGGTTGATCTTTTAGATAATGATTGTGTTAAATTGTATGTGAGGATCCAAGGACCACATTTCATATATACATTTCTAGCGCCCACCGTGGGGCTAGATAAATCAATTTTTCTAGCTCATCTACTTTGTTTTCTACATTTTTTTATTACTCTATCATGTTTGTCCATACAAATTTCTAGATTTTCACACTAGAAATCTCATTTTCACGTGAAGAACTGAAGATTTTTCCTCTTTGATTGCATTTCCTCATGTGAAAAAGTGCATAAGCATGTGATTTCTAATGTGGTACACATCATTTTTTCGCTCGGGCCTATGCAAGATTTCACAAGAAATTTTGCAACACAACATATAAAATACATTTTTTTAGAATTTAGTTTATCATTTTTTTTGACTAATAGTGTTCTCTAAAGAATTTTTTTTTAGATTTCTAGTTTTTTTGCAACATAACAGTGGTTTGCAGGACATTTGACGAAGACACCCTTATCTAAACACTATGAACATGTACTGACTATGTGATTGTAGGATGCTTGTCAAAGATATGCATGTCAAAGACTTATTCAAACCCACTTTAAACATCATGTCTTCTTTTTTCTTTTCACACATAGTATAATGAGGGCTTATGAACTTCATAGGGTGCAAGATAGGGGAATAGGGGAGCATGCTCTTTACTACTTGGAAGTGATAACTAAGACTAAATTAGAAACCTAGAAGCCTTTGAAAGATGACACCTAAGGGAGGAAAGCAAGTTAGTGGTTCTCTAGTACAAGTCTTTTTTATGAAGGGATGATGATTTTCTTTTAGGGAATCAAAATCTTGAGAAAGGACAAGTTTGGATTGATTAAGCTAACTTGGTGATTAACATGTCTTGCATGTTTGGGTGAGGTGATTAGGTAGAGGAGTATGCTCTTCCCCCTTAAGGGAAATTAGAAACTTAAACCCTTAGATCCAAACCACCATTTTGAGTCAACCCTTAGAGGGCCTACCGAGGCGATGCAACCTCTAGGAACAACCCAAGTGAGCACACTCCTTTTGCCAGAGATTCCAACTCACTATAATAAAGAAGCTTTTTAGAGTGAAAGACTCCAAATCCATATTAATTTCCTTTTCTTCATTCTGATATCACATGTCAAGAAGAGGCTCTATTTATTACACTGGTTGGCACCGACCCCAGTTTTCCAAGGCAAGTGTGTGCACTTTCAGATGCTAGTGTGGGCTGCTAGCCTCAACTTCACTTGTGAAGCCATCGAAAGTTAATATCTCTTAGTTAGTTGCTACTCAGTTCACCTTTGAAAGGGGGCATAATCTTTGTACAAGGAGGGGGAAGGATCTCTCTTGTAGAGCTCACCATAGGCATGTACCTAGGCATTGGAAGGTGGTATATGCACTTGACCCCTTCCACAAGGGTGTTCATTCAGCATATATGTTATTGAGCCTTTAGAATACACCAAAGACATGGGCACCCTCTAGTGAGGTGACATGGTTGTGTGAGGTGAATGCATGCACATAAGTTGTGGGACAAAGGTTTTGCTTCCTCTACCATTTTTGGTTTTAGGGATAAAGTGTGTTTTTTACTGAATATTTAAACTTGTCTAAACCTATTAAACAAACTAAAGGTCAAGACTCCTTCATCCCTCCAAGTTGCTTTGTCCTCAATTGGATTCTTTGTGACTACTACTTGTTTCCCGTGTTATTTGAAAAAAAATATCAAGGCTCCAGAAAAAGATATAAATTATTTGCAAATCTTTCATTATTTTGAAAAACCAAATTATTTTATTGACGAATCTCTCAAATTTTTTATTTTATTTGGAATCATAATTTTTGAATAGAAAATAGTGGCAAATCTCAATTATAATAGGAAGTTCACTAATCATCATGGAATATTACAAATAAAAAATTGAAGATGTTGTATCTAATGGAAATTATGAAGATAATTACATTACATTTTAAATCAATGGTGAAAACTAAATATTGGTAATATATATCCCTAAAGTAACTAATAATTATGATAAGTATTGGTTAATTAATTTTAATTTCATTGGTAATATATAATATTTAGGTGAATCAAATCTAATCATGTATCAAATATTGTGGCAAATATTTGAGTTTCAATTTTTTAATAAAATAAATTATTGAGAAATTTTAAATATCTTAGAACTAAATTTAATAAAAATGTGGTGATTTAGGTTGTATTAAATCTTAAATTATTAGCCAAATTACTAGCAAGAAACTTCTAAAATTCACAAAACTACAAATATTCACCACTAAAAAACACCCTAAAAAAATTGTCTTATTCAAAACCAAAATTCTATTCAACAACTTGAAATCCATCTTGCTATCTATTTGAAATCTGTCAAAACAACCAACAATCTATCTAGAACTATCTGAAATTTGCAAAATCTCTTCAAAATTTTGTCTCAGTTGTCAGTCTGGTCCCTGTTTTGGCACCTAGTTTTGTGAAATTTTGCATGTGAACCTTTTGGGTTAGCACTTCTTCACACAACCCTATCCAAGTCCTCGCATAGTCCTATGCAAATCTCTGTGTGAGATCTTGCAAATTCTACCTATTTATGTAAGAATCCTTTTTTTTTTTGGTCAATCTAGCACATCCTTGCATGACTCTGTAAAAGTCCTCACATGAGAAACCTAGTCCAATTTTATTTTTTTCTAAGTCTTCGCCTACTTCATTGTATTTTCTTACGCAGTTCCTTGAGAATCTTCATGCGAGATCTTGTCTTAAATTTGTCAAAAATGTTTGTCAGAGCTATCTATGCTCTAAGTCTAGTCTATACCTACAACCTTTTACTTCTTTTCCATCTGCAAATAGTGTCAAATAGTAGCTTCTTGCTTGGCTAACTACTTGTGACCTACACATAAACTAGTCTCGTCTCTTGTCTATCTTGTCCTTGTCCTTTCATGCTTGTCATACTCTATATCACAGTAGTCATAATCTTTGGCTATTCTAGCCATTACTTAGATGACTCGTACCTTAGTATACAATACTATGCAATAATCTTATCTTTCTTTTTGAGACTACATTCTAGTGTGTTTCTTGTCTAAGTTTTTTCTTTTTGTCCTTGTCTTTGATTGTGGCAGCAAGAAGAAAAACCATTTTTTATCACCTTAGACATATAGACGAGGTAGAGCTAGGGGTCATAATCATGGTAGAGGTTGCTTTCCAATTTATACATGGTCAATGTCTAGTTCATCTAGTGAGGAGTCTTCAAGATCTCCTTCACCTATCAGATCACCTCATGTTCAAAGAACTTTCTCCATAAACTTACAACAAACCAAGATCCCAAGATCCCCTTATATCAAGAGGATCTTGAAACTAACAAAGGTCATATGTCTACAAACAACAAAGCTGAATTCTTATCAGGGAACCTTTCCAACCAAAACACACTAAAACTTATCACATTCCTACAATGGCTGATCAAGAACCCAAACATGGAGAACATAGTAGAGACCAAGATCAAAATAGGAATGAAAAATATAAGGAACCTTTTATCGATGAGACTGAGGAGGAAGTAGAAATACTTCCTAAACATGTTGAAAAATGTCCTAAGGACAAAAACTTCCAAAAAGTCATGGAAATCCTACTTAACAAAGAGAAAGAGAAATACTTTCTCAAGCTTTCTCAAGAGGGAGCCAAGCTACCTCATCACTATAACGTTGAAACTAACATTACACTTGAAGAAGAAACTAAAACTTCCAAATTGCAAAAACAACTGAAGATCATGCAAGAATAGTTAGCCCAAATGATACATTATAAAGATAAACCTACTAGAACATACACCTTAGATGCCCTATGTCCATTTCCTTTTGACAAGTAAATGAATTATTTCATCAATAGAATTAAGTTACTCAAATTTTTTCTTTCACCCATCCCTATTTTCTCAATTGTGTTTCTCAGTATTCTTAATAAGGTTATGAAATTAATTCAATATTGAATGATGACATTCTTAGGATTGCGGGGAGAGCAAAAGAAAAGAGACCACTACTTGTTTGGGATGGAATTTATAAGTTTAATCTACACTGTAGTGCCTAAATTAGGAATTGGAGTCTAATGGACGAGGCCCTAGGATCCTAATTGACATGGATGATGTTTGCAAATCCATGCTTATTGTGGGTTAAAGGTTGTATACAAAAATAATTAGATTTCCAAGCTAATTCTCATATTCTAACTATTAGAAGTCTTCTTAGAGGTTTTGTAATATACAATTTTATACCAAATTGTAGGACCCTAGTCATAAACCATCTTAATAAGAAATTTGGAAATGAAAAGTAGAAAAATTGATTGAGTGGACTCTTGGGGAGGTCATTAGGCTTTAGGGGCTACTACAAAGATACAAGAGGGTTAAAAAAATTGAACTATGTTGAAAAACTAACATATGTGACTATATAGAATTGTGTCATACCCCTTGGGAGAGGAATGGAAATAAAATAAGTTGGATGATTTAGAGCTTCAAGCTCATCAAATGCATTCTATAAAAGGATTTTTAACAACATAGACATCATTAAAATTATTAAAGAAGATAAGATCATATGATGTACTACTAAAGATGACACATGTTTGTTCAAAAGAGGATATTCAACCCGTTAGAAGAATTTAAAAAATAAAATATTGGCTTATTGATTTTCATCGAAAAATGAGTGTCTAAAAAAAGTTATATAGCTTTTTATTTGCTTACAAGAAAAAGAAAAGTATTTTTACTAGAATAAGTATGGTGTTGAAGCTCCTTCTAAATGTAGTTAATATGAGGAGCTTGAGGAAGATGCAAATCATTTTCTTCCCAATTTTTTTGTGTCCATAGAGGCATGGAAAATGGTGCAAGAAAAAATAAGGTGGAACGGCCCTCTTTCATGAAATTTTAAAAACCAATGTTTTTGGTGGCATATTAAAATGCTAAGATTACTCTTCTCTTGCATTTGGAAAATTTATCTATCAATTATCATTTGGGAGCTATGTAAGGGATGAAAGAGGAGTATATTTCAAGGCAACTATGAATCATAGGATATAATTTTGTTTATGATTAATTATGATTTTGAGGACATAATATGTGCTTATACTTTACACATATCCCCATCATAGTTATTCACATAATTACATAAAATTTGGCAATGTGGTTTGCCTAATTTTAAATACAAAATTGTTGGAAATTGTGGGGAGGGGGGTTTAGGAAACAAGATAGAGCTAAAGTGAAATTGATAGAGTCCAAAGATGCTTAGATCAAAGTGAACTTTGATGGGCTATCAACTCATAATGGATGTCCATTAGGCATTGGTTTACTATTTTAAGATCGGAAGGTTAACACATTGTCCATTGAGGCTATGACATTTCCAATTGTTCTAACAATGTGGTAGTGTAGGGTTTATCTATAGGATATTAAGGTCAAGTTCGCTCTTAGCTTCAATTAAATGCATCAAGAACATGATTATTTAATGATTATTAGGATAGTTAAGAATATTTTGATTACAATCAGAGAAGCTGTGAACATTTTGGATGACTTCAAGATTTGACATATTTGTCGAAAAGGAAACACTAAGCTGGACAAGCTTCTAAAATGGGCTTTGTCCTTCAATCAGAATTTGAACTAAAAATTAAAAAAATTAAACCTTGATGGTGACCTAAATATCAATCATGCATGTAATTAATAAACCCAAGTCTAAAAAAACAAAGTGAATTATGGTTATGAGTTAGCTAGAGGTCATCATTTATCCTAGGTTGGTAGGTATAATTAATAATGAATATATTCTCATGGTTTAAAATCTATTATTTCTCATTATGGGGGTGATAATCCTTTAATAGATGAATGCAATATAAGGAGAGATAATTTATTGTTAATGCATGGAGATGGGAGCCAGGACAACATGTCATCACTAATATTCTTTCTGTGACATGTTTTTAATAAGTGCTATATATTATCTCTCCTTTTTGGGCTATAGGGTTTCCAATTATTTACAATGTGGATGAGAGTAGGTCTTGTATATAAGCTATAAAGGTTAGGTTGGCTCTTGGCGTTGAGTAAATTCATTTGGAAGATGATTATCTCATGATTACTATGACAATTTAGAATCATAAAACTATGACATGACACCTATAACCTATTTTACTTATAATCAAAGAATCTTTATATAGTTTAAATGACTTCAAGATTTATTTTATTTTTAGAAAAGGCAACATTGAGTTGGACAATCTTTCAAAATGTGCTTGGTCCTATAAAAATAAATTTAAACTTAAAATTGAAGATTTTAGACCATGACAATGACCTGAGTATCAATCATACATGAAATTAATTAACCAAAATCTAAAACAAAAAAGATGAATTATGGTTATGAGTTGGCAAGATGACATCATTCAACCTAGGATGGCAAGTGTATTTAATAGAGGACATGTTTTCATGATTTAAAATCTTTCATTTCAGACTTTTGTGTGACAAGTTGTTATTAACTTGGTTATATAAACTGACTTTAAATGACATTTAATCCTAATTTTTTCATGTCTAGTAAAAAAATGGAGGCAAACTTCTTTGTCTCCAATTTGATCCATTAGAAAGGTTCCTCTTGATCTACGGAGAAGCAAAACCTAAGGGGTTTTCTATTGATTAGGTTAAAAAAGATAGTTTATGTAGTCATTGATGTTTTCAAAAAGAAGTTTCAATAGCACCATAGGTGTTACAGGATGAGCATCAACATAGCATGAGGGTTGTAGTTAGAAGATGATGTCAAGATGGTAAAATAGGTTATTGTGTGTCTCTTTTATGATGATATCTTACATGGGTTAGAATCCATTCTTAAGTGGGTGGTCGCATGAGTAGGAAGTGACATATATGAATTCTATGAAGTTGAGAGGAATGCGAACAAGTTTTACATTATCACTTTTATGAGATGGATTGAAGAAAAAGGAAAAGAAAGTTATATGAATAAATGCTACCCAATATGATGGAAGCTAAAATTAAAGATTCTAAAGCATGAGGAGGGAATTGTCTCAAATTTCCCAAAGGCAATCCCTTGATGAGTGCAAATGAGGTTCCGCAAATCTTGTGTGTAGAAGGTTGATGAAGAACCATAATGATTAGAGGTTTTGAGTTGAAGGTTTAGTGTTTTCTATTGATATTTTTTGGTTTGGTAAATTAAGAATATAAGCCATTCAAATATAGGTCTTTTTGCACCTTGATAAGGATGATGTGAATAGTATATATGTTTACTTGTTTACTAGGTTGAAAGTTTGTAAATTTTAGAAAATATTTTATTCATTATCACAAGGGATATAAGGAATTTGATAGTTTCAAACTTGTTCTGATTAAATTCTCAAGAACATATTATTTGCAGAGGAGCTACTCATTGCTCTATTTGTTAAGCTGATTTAATTAATCCTTCATATTAAAAAAATATATACAACTATATATTAGTCAAATATTTTTATCAAAAATTAAAATCTATAATTTTTTGGTATTAATATTTTCTTTAAAATATTGTATGCTAAAATTTCAACCATCATATGTGTGTGTGTGTATTTTTATATATAGACACATGCAGATATATATATATATATATATATATATATATATATAAAATTTTAGTTATATTTTAAGATATATTATATAGTATTATTAATTATCATTTTAACAAAATTAATTAGAAAATTATAATGGAGTAATTATCCTATCCAAGAAATGCATTTGTTTTTCTTTCACATCTCTTATTAAATATTTCATCTTTACTTAAAATTTCATTTGTAACTACTATCTCTTACGATTATCTACATTATTTTTCTAATTTTAAGTTAATTAATTTTAAAAAATTGATTTTGGCTACGATTTTTAACCAATCTTTGTTCTTTCAATATTAGTATTTGATCCACTCTACAGTACCATCTAAACTTCTTACCCTTTTTATTTTATCTACTCATTTTCAATTCACCTCTTAAACTTAGTCATTCATTTAAACATATTGCCCTACTTTAAAAAAAATAAAATCCTAGATCTTTTTTCTTGATGCCACTTTTAATCTTAGCCGTAAATTCATCTCTCAATCTTAACTGTTCATGTAAATATATTGCCCTAATATTTTTTCTAAGCCCTAGATCTAATTATCTCTTAATGCCACTTGTCATGTGAATATAACTTTGAACTAAAACCCTAACTTTCATTCAACCCTAGCCGTGGATAACTCAATACAACTAGTCTTCTTAGACATTCTATAAATTTGAAGTATTTGTTGCGGACGGCTTAAACATTACACAATAAGACTTGAGCCCTCCTTGCGCTACCAAATTTTTTATCAATTGCAGTTGATTGAGGGAACGCATCCCCGTAGCTTAAACATTACACACTAAGACTTGAGCCCTAAGCTAATCCATGGCATTGAGAGAGCCCTCCTTGTGCTACCAAAATTTTTATCAGTTGCAGTTGATTGAGGGAACGCATCCTATCGATCAAAGAAACAGATCAAAAAGAAGGGTACATAGGCATTGGAATGCTTTGAGGTTTGATTTTTCACATCATGTCATTTATGTTTCAGTCATTTTTCAATTTTACCAATATTTTGCGAATCCATTAAGTTCTTTCCGCACCAACTTGTTTTCAATACCTACAGGATAAAGTCATGGCTCGTAAAAGAAGAAATCAACCAGGCCTAAAGGATCTTTCGGATGAAATCCTGATCTCTGTTCTGGGTAAACTCCCTTTGAAGCAAGCAATGCGTTGTTCTCTAGTTTCAAAGAGATGGAAATTGCTTACCACATTCCTGCCAAATCTGACATTTTCCACAACGGATTTCTCATCTTCGTCATGTGACGACATTATTGATGGTATTTTTCAGCGTCATTCAGGTTCAATTGAGCTTTTTGAATTTAGAAACCCCCCCCGACCAACCTTTAGTCGTGGTATTAGCCACAATATTTGTGAATGGATCCAATGCGCTGCTCTCAAAAATGTGAAAGAAATCAAAATCGAAGAGATCTGGCATACAACTGAGATCCCCAATTCCATTTTTCTCTGTAATCAACTCAGATCTTTGGCTGTTAAGAGTTTCAGTCTCACAAACATACCAGCCTGCTTTGGTGGCTTTGGCAATTTGACTACACTCAATTTTCACAATGTTGATCTGCATGATAAGATAATTGAAGATATGTTGCGATTTTGTCCAATTCTAGAGACTTTTGTTTTTTATAACTGTTCTGGACTCCAGAGATTGAAGATATGTTCAGACCACCTTATTTCTCTAGATATATCATCTCCGATTAAAGCAATCACAGTAAATTGTACACGATTGATGAGCTTTGTATTCAGAGAGTGTTATTGCAGAGAGATAGAAGTCTTCTTGCCCGCATGTTTAAGTCTAAGTACAAACGTTGGTGAAGTTGAAATGCTTACAACTATTAAATCAGTGAGAAACATTACACTCTTCATGAGGGCATTTAGTAACACAATGTCTGAAAAGGATGTAGAGATTCTAAGTGAATTTCCCAATTTAGAACAACTGTGCATATACCATGCGGATCTTTTTGAATTGGTAAGATTTTAACGCATTACCTTATAAAAGTGTTGCATTTCTCATCTCTTTATTGCATATTTTTTAACACAAGGCCTTCTAAAAACTTGCAATCCAGATGTCCTCTTGTCAACAGAATGGTGCAATTTCGGGAATCTCAACATCTTTTGTATTCAGAAACCTAAAGCAGATTCATCTGACACTGAAGACTATTTATCACGATCCTGCACTTATATTGACCTATCTTCTTCGACATGCTCCTCATGTCAAAACTGTATTCATTTCTAGAAGGAATTGGAACAGCATCAAGGCACTGCAACTTTTGAACAAGTTGATCGATTTGAAGGAAGAATTTGTACAAACGAAAATTCTCTTGTCACGGAGTAGTTTAAAGGAAGCGCGATGCCTCAACTGTGTTCCTTACCAAATTATATCATAGAGAGGCAAGTCAATTTCTACAGCTTTTAAAGTCTGATCCTGACGAAGACTTCAATGAATGTTTTATGTTTTTATAATTGCATTACTGTTTAGATCAATTTTTGGAGGTTGATGGTATAATTATCCGCTATAGACAAGGAAATGTGAAATTTTATTCGAGCTGAAATGGGGAAGATCCAATTTTAAACCCATTCAGAAACTCGTTTTTATAATAATTTCTTCCTACTACTTTCCTATTTCAAGGTATTTTCATTTTTTACTCTTTTTATTCGTTCAGTGCTTTTGCCATTGCGTTAATGGTCTGCCAGTTAAATCATTTGCTGTTGTTATTTGAAAGAGCTGCTGCAACTATTCAACAAAATATGCTTCTACTGTCAACTAATTGATATGTTTATGCAAATTAGCTCAATGATCGTTATGCCTGAATATGTTTTTCCAGATGATGTCTGCGTAGCTTTCCAGTTATGATGGTCTGTAGTGAGTTATTTCAATTTCCTGCATTAAACATCCTAACAGTTAGTTCGAATCAGATTGCAGTGGTTGTTGAAGAGAGTGGGCTACCATTTGAAAGGAATGATTTATATTTCTGTCATACTATTTTGAATGAAGCTGCGCAACAAATAATAAGATAGTTAATGGTAGTATCAGTAGCGATACTGTTGGCGATTGTAATCCCAACAATTCGAACTCGATATGTCATATTTGTTTGAGAGCTGAATACGAGTCTTGAAGACAAATTTTGGAAATGCTTTGGAAGGAGATTTGTAAACATATCACATACTTGCTATGCAGATTTTGAACCAACAAATGCTCTTCGATTTCTATTTATTGATTAGAAAGGATGAAGAATGAGCTGAAGCTCAGATTAGTTTCAATGCTTTTTTTCTGCACTCCTTACTGCATTCATATTATGTATGTTACATTATCACTAGGCAAACAGATCAAACATTTAGGTTTTGTATAGAATGGTAGCAAATGACAAGAGTTAAAAAATACAGTACAAAGAGGAGAAGCTCAAATACACAAGAATTTCAAATATGGAGTCTTGTTAGGTACCCATTTACATGCACTTCTTATATACTGTCATTCATATTGTTCCCCTATATTACAATCACTTTTGGGTTTTCACAATGCAATTTTGAAGTGGTTTCAAGCTCATCACAAACTCAGCAAACATCACACAACTGGTTTAAGATTACCACAAACTTTGTCTAAAGTTGTTTTGGATCATCACAAACATTACTGTAAAATGGTTTCAAGATCACCATAAACTTCAAGCACTGAAATGGTTTTGGATTACCACAAACCAAGCACACAATGCTCACAAACTATCAAAATGTGGAAACCATCATAACTATTAATTTTTCTCCTCTGCTTGCTTTTGTTTTTTAACTACCACAAACTTTGCCTAAAGTTGTTTTGACTCACCACAGACCTTACTCAAAAATGGTTTCAAGATCAGCATAAACTTCACGAACTCATGTGGTTTTGGATTACCACAAACCAAGCCCTCACTACTCAAAAACTGTCAAAATGTGGAGACCATCATAACTATGGACTTTTCTCCTTCTATACCTCTATCAAATTGATTATTGAGTCCATATAAAAAGAAATCCATCTACAGTTCTATAGAAATCCTTTTCAGATACATGGTTCATCAATACATTAAACCAAAAAGTTTTGAGGTGTCAGGCATGACAATGATGCACCCCTTACAATGGCTCAAAGAGAATGCATTGGCTAGATTTGCCTTTTAACAAAGGTGATTGTGCACTTAAGAATTAATCCAAAATATATAGCCCATTAACAACCATTTACTAATTCAATATTCAACACTTGGTTGGAGTATATCAACTGAATACTCTTCTACTACATGGCAGCTTTTGAAATGGGCAGATCCTTCACAAGTAACTAAACATTTTGACACTTCCCATCCCAACACTTTTCACCCCAAATCAGCACATACACAGACATTTGCACTATGACAACAATCCTAACACATGTTCTCACCTTTTATTCAAATATTTTGCATCTCAGATAATCAACACTATCTCCTACAACTAATATGGATAACTCTAACAAACAATTCACTTAGACACAACCTACCTATATGACTTAGTTAGAACACAGATAAAAAAAACTGAAGCAATCTTTTCAGCACCCTTCGCTCCTTTTGAAGTAATAAACTTTCTTTTTGTTTAAACACAATCTTCCATGATTGATGCCCTCCTCAGCAGGAGTCAACTCTCATGCTCTTAAAATGTGTATGCACTCATTGGCACTCGGCTTGCATAAAGGTGCACCACAGAACACACATGTAACTTCACAAATGCTTGTCTTCTCTTCAAAACTTTGTTCAACCTTCCACAGCATCATACAGTAACCTTTCCAAAGAGATACTTCAATAGTCTTCACTATGATCACAAAAGCTTCCTCAAATAATAACAGCAATTCACAACTCCAAACTTCAGTACTCTTTTACATCTGTGCTCCAAACAACAATAATACATTCAGTAGATTGTACATACTTTCCAATGGGGTGCTCACTATTAGCAATCTCCCTCATCCTTCAGATCCAATACTTATCTCACTTTACAATGGCACTCTCCCTTGTTCATTTATGGCTTTGATACCAAGTTGAAAAATACAGCACCAAGAAGAGAAGGTTAAATAGATGAGAAACCCAAATATGAGCACAAAGAGGTCAAAGGTAAATAGATGAGAAACCCAAATATGAGCTCTGTTATGAAGAATTTAGGCCCAATATATTACATTTATAGAAAAATAGTAAAATAAATATTAAATGCTATAAGACTACAGAGCAGCATTTTCTGCATAATTAATATTGGAGGGTGCAGTGGACTGCTGCATTTGTTAGGTGGCCGAGATGGTCTGTGCTTGAACGGCTAGTCTGTGCCGAACATGTTCATGATGATTAAATTATTTCTAACAAGGGCTTCAACAAATGATTCATTTATAATGATTGTGAAACTCCAATTCTTGTTTGTAAATTTTACAATCGGAAGGATGTGGGTATTGTTACACGGTGAAGGTGAGGAAACGTGTGTTTAATTTTTTTTATCTCAACTGAATATGGGAAGAGTATATTTTTAAGGGATTTAGAAAATAATTCTTAGAAATATTTATTCCATTCAGTACTTTTGTGTTTATTTTCTGCCAATTAGTCTTTTTCTGTTGTTATTTGAAATATAATAATACAGTATTCAACAATGATTGATATTTTTATTTTAAATTAGGTCAGTCTTCGTCATGTCTCATTATATATGCTCAGATGATGTTTAGGTATCATCATCTGAATTCTACAACCACTTTGTGACTTCTTGCTATACGCTTCTTCCTGTAACCATGACTGCGACACAAAGTACCTGTTTTTCTCTCTGTAAATAGTTCCTTTAGTGTTCCCCAATATCTAGCATCACACATAAGTTTTCTTATAAATATTTTAATATTTTTTCTTCTAAGAACACTAATACAACTGCAAATTATAGGCATCTTAACTATATAAACAATAAACTATAAATTGGCTGCAACATGCAACCAGAAATTTATTCAGCTTTAGATTTAAACTAATTGCAGCCACCCTTAAACATTAAAGCTAATTGCAGCCACCCTTAAATATTATATATTGGGGAGAAATTTATTCAGCTTTAGATTTAAAAGGATTGCAGCCACCCTTAAACATTATACATTAGGAAGAAATTTAAATTTGGAAAAAATAAGTAAATTTTGACTATTTAACATTTTTAATATTAGAATGAAGCTTCGTGTGTGATATTTAAGCTATTTGAAAGAATTGTCAGGAAATATTTAAAATGTTTCCATTTCATTAATGACACCCATTCCATTCATTTCAGATTGAACCTATTCCGTGAGGTCTTCTGCATTAACTTTTAGGTGCTTTTCTTCTTTTCTTATAAGATTTATTCTGTATCTTTTCAGCTGGCTTTAAATTCAAAAGTTAAATTTCTTCTATGATATTCAATTCAATTGCAAACCTGGACTGCTTAAATGTCACACACTAAGCTTCATTCGAAGACTAAAAGTATTAAATAGTCAAATTTCATTTTTTTTCAATCTTCATTTTATCCTTAATATGCGATTTTTAAAGACAAACCTTGAGAAATTTATCTTCCCCAATTAACCGGTCAAAATTTTCAGTGAAAGTGATAAACCCTATATTGTCCAAGAGTTGGCCGAAATTATTTCGTTATAAGTTGGTCATTTTTATAATAGAAATCGTTAGGGAAGAACAGTAGTTTGGAGTACAATCCTCTGTACATTTGGCTGCCGGATGATTCTGTCCAAATTTATTCTTTCTCTTTTCATTTCAAGAAGGATCGCTGATCTTGTCTGCAAAACTCTTTACATTTCATCTCAAACTTTTGTAATTTATTGGTAATTTTAGAGGCTCATAGAACGGACGTTCTGATATTACTTGTAATGTGCCTTTCTGAGATTATTAATTTGCCCTAAAATCTTCAATTAGACTTTAGTTTGCCCTAAAATAGTATATAGGGAATCATTAACCTTAATATGCAATTCCTACTATTTGAAAAATATTCGATGTTGATTACTGTAAGGATTTAAATACTGATATATGTTAAAGTATTATTGGATGACCTAGCCGCTATATTATGTTGTAAATAAATATGTTTTTATTTTGGATGAAGGTTCTTTTGGTTTGATTTTAAAACAATCCATATCTTTTTATTGTTTGTATGATCATGTATTTCTTATGAAAAAATTTCAATATTTTTAAATAATTTTTATGTTTTCTTATTATTTGTATGATTATGTATTTCTTATTTTAAAAAAATAAATATTTTATTGTATTTTTTATATTTTCTTGCATAAGTCTTATCAAATATTGTCTTATATTTTAATATGTTTTAAGGTTCTCATTAGATAAATTGTGATATCATCCAACTCTTAAAAAATAACATCAAGTCTAGAAGATACAAAAGAGGGAATTCATAAACTATGAAATCTAGAAACTAACATAGTTGGAAAAGAAACAAAAACTAAAATTAGAAACCAGAATCCAATAACTAGACAAAAACCAACACTCTATTTCAACACATGTAATGAAACCAAAGAGCCCCAAACAAACTAGCACCCTACTAGCGACTACTTGTTAAGCTCCTTAAACTTGTTGAGGTAAGAAGAATGCTTCATAGGCCTAGAAGAAGCCATGTTATAAAGAGCCGCCACCTCCTTAGAAACCAATTGGAGGTTGTCCTTTTTTTTCTTCCTTTTCATTTTGCATTCTTTAAGCTTAATATGGATAGAATTGATGGATATGTCTTCTCTTCCATCTATTTATTGGAGGACACCAATTCCAGTAATTGATTACTCAGCTAAGATTGACCATCCTTCATTTTGACCAAGGCACTGAGAATTTCCAATTTTTCAACCTTTGAAGGTGTAGGCGTTTGAGCTCCACATTTTGGTCCTCTATGATCTCCAAGTTATTTTTGCAATTGATATGAAAAAACAAGCGAAATGGTCTAATGAATAGCATTACCGCCTTACTTAAATATACCCAATTAATCTCAAACTCCATTCCTTGCATTCTAATACACCTCCTCCATGAATAACATAATATTAGTCATGATCTTGCACCGTCACACACTTGATATTTATACTTCTCCCTCTACTTTTTGTCATACATAAGATGATATCAATACATCTCATCAATTAGGGCATTTCCACCACCTCAACCTTGCATCCAAAAATCAAAAATTCCCTCCTTAGAAGTCTACCAAAAAAATATGAATCATTCTCTAGTGCATATTAATAACACGATCTAATTGCATAATGATTTGAGAAGAAGGTTAAAATGTGTTATACTTACCTAGGTTGATGCATGGCTTAATGAAACCTCAATCCAACAGACCAATATAAGTAATACCTAACTTTCTACATTAGTTTTGACATGTCATCACACATTTTATAATTAATGAATAATTATATGAACGAATTGTCCTTTACTAGTCAGCAATCTAATTGTTTGTTCTTTAGTGCTCTTAATTGCCCTTCACTATCACACATCAAGTACCTATAACTCTATCCATTAATCACCAAACTACTCATGATTTTAATAGAAATTCAATAACATCGTGAAGATCAAATATGTCAAACCACAATAGTTAATTCCGATCATGTAGGTCACACTGATCAAATGTAAAACTTTATTCTTGCAATGCTACACCAATTTCATGTAATCACTAGTTTGATTATAACTTGCACTAGGCTTATTTAGAACATGTGTGATTATAAATATATCATAATAAATAATTCAAGAATCTTTGTGCATGATTGCATGCGATAATTCACATCTCTCTTACTTCATTAATTCTATCAAGACTAAGTATATCAATAATATAGACATCTAAGAATAGCTGAGCTGACATCAATGACAATTCGAATAACTAATAAAATATTGGACAACCACACTTTTTCATTGAATCAACATCCATTATGCTAATAATATCCCTCTTTGGCATTTTTTTGTAACACCTAAATTATTGTCAAAACATGTTCTTGAAATAGTAGCAAGATATAAATAGTCAATTCCAAGTTCTTTGTAGATCTCCCCCCATTTATCTTCTCTCATAATCCATGAACCACCTTCCTTCTATTATTGATGCTTCAGCTTCCTATGCTAGAATTCTCCTCTTCTACTACTTTATTGATGCACTACACACCTCTCTTTGATGAAAATTCCAAAGGCATGATGCTTCTTAGAAATGTAACTCTCTAACTACTCCACCTAAGGATTAGTACCCTTTACATCAATCCACTAAAATATAAAACAATGAGAGACAGTGGATTCATTCAATACGTGCATCCCAATTCTTCATAAGTAAGGGCATGGCCCCTAACTTACTTCTAAGGTACTATAAATTATCCTTCATAAGCGGTTTAGTAGATATATCAACAATATTAACTTTTCTTCGAATGTACTCTAGCTTCACCACCTTCTCTTACACCTATTATCTCTAGAGATGATACATCATAGAAATGTGTTTTCTCTTTGAGTGCACAATAGGTTCTTGGAAATATAAATGACACTAGTTTTACCACAATAGATTATTGATATCTCAATTATATTTTCCTTGATCACTTCTAAGATTTATTTTATCCAAGCTATTTGAGTGCAATCTGTACATGTAACAACATACTTTGCCTTTGGTGTTGGCTAAGATATACAATTCTATTTCTTGCTTGTCCAAGATAGAAGCCTACCAATAAGAAATAATTTACCTCCACTTGTTCTCTTCTTTTCACCCATATTGACTTCCTAATTGCCATTAGAAAATGCATTTAAAGTGAATCTCCTTCATGATCATATCTCAAACCATAATCAATAGTTATCTTAAGATATATGAACATTATTTTCATTGCAACCATATGCAACTCCTTCAAATTTGGTTGAACTCTTTCTAACATACCCACATCTTTTTTTATATCTAGTCTGCTATATACAACATAATATAGCTTACTAATCAAGGATTTCTACAAAGTAGCATCAACAAGATCAAATTCATCATCCTTAGAGATCTTACAATGTATATAACCATTAGGGTAACAAGTAGTTTTGTATCTTGCATGCCAAATTTCTTCCACACTTTCTTCACATATTTTGAGTTACTAATGTATATTCCACTTTCCAACAAAGATATCTTCAAACCTATAAATAATTTGATCTCCTCTGTCATTGAAAAATCAAATCCTATCTTTATTTCACTAAAAAATCATATGTACTCATCTCATCATCTCCTCCAAAGACTATGTCATTAATAAAGACCTTGGAAATTAACACATTTTTACCTTCAAATTTTAAGCAAATATTACTATCATCAAAAGTCTATATTGAAACCAATACTATCAAGATAGGAATTTTGTCTTTCATACTAGGATCTAGGGGCTTGCTTCAATCTATACAATTCTTTGTGAAGTTTTGATTCTATTTTTCTTTGTCATTGGTTAGTTTTATACATCCATATATTCACTGTAAACCTCCTCTTCAGAATTTTATTCAACAAAGATGACTTGACATCCATTGGTTTACTTTTAACTTATTGAATCCAGCATAAGAAAGTAGTATTCTATCACCTTACAATCCTGGAACTAGATAAAATATCTCACCATAATCTAATCCTTCTTCTGGTGCATATCCATTGCATACAATTGTTTTCCTTTTTCTTATCACTTGACCACATTCATTTAGTTTCTTTATAAAGATCTTTTCTTATACATATCACTCTTTTATCTTCAATATTTGGCAGAAGTGTCCAAGTTTCATTTCTCTCTATTTGGTCAATATCTTCTTCCATAGCTCAGACTCGGTCATCATCTTTGATGCCTTCTTTTGTTTTCTTGGGCTCATACTATGACATAAAATGTGTGCCCTATCATATTTTTCTTCTTGTCAACATAATTTCATTTCTATCACCAATTATCTGATCATAAAATTGATTTTTTTTACATACCTTAGAATGGTTGGTTCATATCAAGAAACTTCTTTTTATACTAGTTGCACCATTCCTTGTTTATTGTTTGATTCTATCAATCTAGACTCTTTTGGTTCAATGAATTATATTCTTTGATCATATTTTGACTCTTCTTGGTCTAGGAGAACCCCTCCCATGATGGAATACAAGAGGTTTTAGTAGGCCTATTATTCCTCAAGGAATATTTTCCCATATGGATGTAATAATGAACCAAACTATAAGGCATGTTACCACAAGGTTTTCCTATAAACCTTAGGGTCAAACTTGGTCAAAGGGTTCAAAACTATGATGTTTTTATGAGTTTTAGATGTCTTAGGTTATTTTGAGTTTAAATACACTCATTTGAAGTCTTAATAAGTCCTAGGCAATAAAATACATACGTTCTTAAAAATCTTAGTGAAGTTGCATATCAATTTTTGCACATTTCAAATGCAAAATGCTGTAAAATTACCCAATGGTCCCAAATAGATTTAAAATTTAATTATAGATGTTTTATTATATATACATAACCTTAGGAATTTCAAATAAAGGATAATTCATTAATGTATGAAGTTTTGGTGGTGATTGCACCAATAAAAAGACTAACACTAATTGCACCAATAAAAACACTAACACTAATTTTTTAGGAAATTGTCTCTCGATATTGTATCACTAGTCTCTCATTAGAGCACAAAAAATTCTCCATTATTACATAGAGGATTTCCTTATAATTATTAGGCTAGATTGAGAAACTTGTGGTGTAGAACTTTGGGGTTCAAAACATTGGTTATTTTTGAATTCTTAGGTCTAAATAGAATTTATGTAATTTCCCTTTGTGGATATACTCTTTAATCACTTCAAATTTGTAATTTGACAGTTTGGAATAAATAATTTTGAACTTTTTTAAAACTTGAAGATATATAAAATTTATGTTCACTCCTAAGACGTACAAGATCTTGAAAGAAATATACATATATGAGAATATAATTACTTTATATTCATTTGAAGTATATTAATATTAACATAGATTTATTATAATATAATGAAAACTTTATTTTTTTAAAATAATTGTCATATACTCTTATTTGGCATTTCTCTCACCCTATGTCATTACTTTATTTTAATACTTTTTATATTAATATAATCATTAAGGAGGTGACCAACTTATATTTCCTTAGAATTATCTCCCTTATTCTTACTTACCATTTTGGTGGTTTCCATGTTTTGACTTTCCCCTATTATTTCATCCCATGCATATATATTCTCATGGTTATTTGTTTATATCCTTTGTTTAAAAGATGTTCACTTATCCTCTCAATAATTTCCTTTTTCACATTGCATATTCCCTACTATTGATCATTCTCATGCTTAATATTATTCTATATCCTTTCAGAGGCTCTTCCTTTTACCTTACAATTATCTTTGATTGCTAACTAAACTTGTCGGTACTTAGGAAAGGTCCTGATGTGGCATCTAAGCTTATTTTGGCTAGTGGTTGGTACTTAACATTTTTGGCAACAACTTGTGGAGTTGATGGCCACATGGTTGTTAAATTTTGATGCTTACTTCTTAATATCCATTCAAAGTAGAATGTTGGATTGAAATTTTTTTAAATTATATATGTATGTATGTATGTATGTATGTATGTATGTATGTATAATTTTTAAACAAAATTTGATTAATGATAAGTTAATCCAAGTCAATCCCATACAAATCCCAAGAGAAGAGTTTTGGCTCTAATGGCAGGTGTTTGGCATCCACAAAGGGTGGTCTACTTAGTGATCTTTTTGTTTCTATTTGTGTCATATATCCTCTCCAAAGATTCCCTTAGCATCTTTCCTTTAACTGGTACTATAATAGGGTGTCCTAATGCTTGTCCCTTTTGTAGACTCCATAGGAAAACTTCTTTCATCATGGTATATTAAGTTTCCTTTTCCATAACTAGTACTACAATAGGATGCCCTAGCCATTCTCCCTTTATCATAAAGTAGTAGGGTACTTTCATAGCCATTCTCCCTTAACTATTTTGTTATAGGGTGCCCTCATGATTCTCCCTTAATTTTTGACTCTGTAGGAAAGGTATTTGTAAAAAGGTTCCCTAGTAGCTCTCCCTTGATTTCAGAGTAGTAGGGTCCCTTTACAATGGTTCTCCTTTAACCGCCTCTACTACAGGGTTCCTTAACCACTCTCTTTTAATTTGATTTATTTATTTCTTAAATGTCACAATAATCATCAAAATTAGGTTATATAAATAAGTCATTAGTACATTACCAATTAAAATAGTTTTGAATTATTGTTGCAACCAGTGTCAACTTCCTTGAAATGCCATTGATAACTTCAATGTAGGATGATGGAATTCTTTTGCTATTGGTGTATGAAACAGTCTCTAAGAGGATCCTTTATGAAAAAAGATCATTTTGGGAATCTTCTCCTTACACTAACTAAATTAATTTTTCATCCCCTTCACAACCCTTTATCCTTTACTCTTGACATGCTACTCATGAGGTTTATTTCTGCTTCAAGTAATACCTACATTATCATAAATCTAAAGGTACGTAAAATGGTTTTTTTTTAAATATTAACTTAATAATATTGTGCATAATTTTAGAGTACAACTTATCTTAATCTATTTTCATAAAGTGGCTATGACATTAATTACAAATCTCTTAATATAATAGCTACTTGTGTTTCTTTTTGGTCCTTCATATTTGTAATTTTTCACCAATGATGGACATACATTATTATCCACAAGATGGTAGGATTATGCTATGATACCACTTGGAATGTCCCTTTTTTGATAGACTCCTTGATCACTTCAAATTGGTAACTATGCATTTTGGAATAAATGATTTTGAATTTTTTACTTGAAACTATTTAAAATTTATGTTCACTCCAAAGATGTACAAGCTCTTGAATGAAATATACATGATATGAAAAAATAATTACTTTATATGCATTTAAAGTATAGTAATATAATATATTTTTTATAATAAAATGAAAATATTATTAAATTTCTTATTTTTATGTATACCCTTTTTTGGAATTTCTCTCACCCTATGTCATTTGCTTTGTTTTAATACTTTTTACATTAATATTGGGTAAAAGCACAAACGTGTGTCACCTTTTATAAAGAAAAGCGACCCCAGAATGCAAACTGTTCAACTTTAATGACATAAAAATGGTATTTGTGTTTAGAATTTTATCCCTATAATTTTTAAAACTTTTTTGAATATGAATTTATTCATTTTAATATTATTTTGAAGTCCTTTCTTTAATTGAAAAAAGTATAGGGTGTATTTACGGTCAAACAAGTATATACAAATCATCTTTTTTTCTTTGATTTGAAAATATTTTATAGATGACATGCATAGCTAGGCAACAAAGAAGGAAAATTTGGTTATTGATGTATACTTTCATTATTATAAGTATTTGAGGTTGACCTTATTAGAAACCAACAATTTTTCCCTCCCATTAAAACTGCCCTATCAAATCTATACCTTTTTGAAAAAAAATTGCATATTTTTGAAGAGGACTCTCTCCTTTAGCGATAAATGTAAATTTAATTTTTTTTTGATATAATTTACTATTCTTTTCTTCTTCTTCTTTTTTAAGGAGCATCTTCACAAATGTTAAAATAGCTACCTACAATATTTTGATAATATTGACTCCAAGATCTATAAAAATGTATTTTTTAGTTTTTGAAGAAGTTGAGTTTTGATAAAGAAATGAGATTTGACCAAAATAGGTTTTTAGGTCCTAAAAGGTGACACAAATTTATGCTTTTACCCTATAATAATTAAGGACAGGTGCCCACTTATATTTCCTTAGACTTATCTCCCTATTACTTCTTCCCCAAGCCTATATCTTCTTACAATTGTTTTTTATTTCCTTTGTTTAAAAGTTTCTCGCTTCTCCTTTTAATAGTTTCCTTTTTAACAATGCATGTTCTCTATTATTGATCCTTCCCATGCTTAATATTATTTTATATCATTTCAAAGGCTCTTCCTTTCACCTTGAAAATTTCTTTGAATGGTAACTATCACTTTTGTATCCTTTATTTTCTCTTCTTATCATGCTTTAAACAATATGATGGAACTTATGTACAAGTGCCAAAATGGCCTCAAGGGAAAAGTGTATTATTTTTTAAAGGAACCACCTAACCCAAAAGGGATATCAGATATTATGAAGTTGGTTTTATAGTAGTAAGTATTATAATTTATTATTAAATTTGAATAATAATTAAAGGCAATATTTAATATATTTATTTATATTGTTATTATTTTTTTAATTGATGTTTTCTAAATTTTTATTATTATCTAATGAACTTCTTGTAATTTATAATACCAATTTTTTTTTTAAAATTGATTTGACAATGTAATGATCTTGTAGTATGGCAAATCAATATTATTTAATGATTTCATCACCTCATTAGGGTAGTGATATCAACTCTCTTTATATCCTTTCAAATTCTCTCTCTTTCACCTTGAAACTATCTTTGAATGCTAACATAGCTTTTAGAATTTAGACCTTATTATTATTTGATCCCTTGGACATAATTACTAGAACTTGGTTTTAAAAGCCTCAACAAATAATTCTCATTCACTCAATGTTTAAAAGTCACTTGTAAACATGAGTCATGACCTACTCAAGTAAAAGCATACAATAAATTAGTTATATCTCCTTTTATACATCTTCAAATTAAAAATTGATTTTTATCTCTTATAAATTTCCAAATTAAAAACATATTTTTTAAATTTAAAATAAAAATAAAAATTTACACATCTCCTATAATTGTTACAATTCCGACTAGATAAAAGGAAAAAATATAATATATATAAATTTTTTAGAAATTTATATGATGATAAAATAAATTCAATAATATGTTGTTTTCTTTATTGAGAAGCCCCATACTTTCATTCAAGAGTCCTTCCACATGGAGATGGGATGGAGATCTCAAATGCACTATAATGTCTTGAAGACAAACAAAAAAAAGAAAAAGGAAAAAACAAATAGATTTTACTCATTAGTCAAGAATTGAATTCATTGATGGAGATAATATAAGTCAATGGTGGAAAATGACAGTGGTGAAGCTGATTACAAACGGCATACTCTCAATTCTGATAGCATACCATGAGAACAATAAAAGGAGTATGATCTTCTAAGAATCATAACCTTACTTACCTATCCATGAGGTGATTAGATGGTATCCTTATAAGTTTCCAAAATGCTAATAGTTATTTATGTGGAGTGACTGGATAAGAACAATAATTTTTCACTATTGTGATACATTATTGACTACTTTGAGCAAAAAATGCATATTCTATTTTTTAAGTAGTTTTTTAATTATTTTTTTATGAAAAAAATTACTTTTAATAATTATATCTATATCATATAAAAAAAAACTATATATATAAGGAAATGATTTATGAGTTACTCACTTTATCTAGATTTACTTATAGATTTTTATCTTCCAATATTTATACCCATTTGAATGCTTATAACTTCTTAAGTAAATTATTATCTTGAGCAAGTGTATGTGTCTTTCATTGTATAATAATGGTGAGCTCTACTGGGGGAATTTTTTTATATAAAATTGGATCATTTGAAGCTAGGCATGAATGACAATTTAGAGATTTTTGCTATTCTCCCTAATGCTAGGTTGGTTGAAGGGTCCCTAACTATCAGTTTGGGGGACCTAGGTAGGGGTCCAAGTGCTCTGAAGGGCCTTGTTCTCTTCTTGAAAATGACTTTGATGACTATTCCTATGTTGGATGATTCCCTCTTTGCTAAAGAGGCTCCCTGTTCTCTGAAGGGTTGTAGCAAGAAAGAAGAGATTTCCAAGAATCTACAAGAGGTGACTAACATTCCTAAAAAGTGGCCATGGTTGTTTGCAGATCCCAAAGGTTTGTTCGTCTCTCCACCTTTACAGATCCGATTAGAGTTGGGTGTCAAGATGGACAATATAGTATATTTTTCATGACCCCATCCTAGAATAATCAGTTGGTTCAATGGCATTGACTGTGATAGGTAAATTGATGCAGGAGCATCTTGGGCTTATTTGCAATCCTGCATGTTGGAGGGATTCTCGCTAGGAGTTGTGGACTCAGTCACCAAAGGAGTGGTGCTCATTTACTTTTGGATGTGGTTTTGGCTAAGGAGCTCGGTCATTGAAGGGGCTCAGTCATTGTTGGTGCTTGGCTTCTTCTATTGCTCGACACTCACTGTGTGCTTGACATGTATTGGTTGCTTGATATATGTTAGTTTCTTGGAATGTGTTGGTTTCTTGGTAGTGCTTGGGAGTTTTTTGACACTCAACAGTGTGTTGTTGTTGACTAGAGTTCTTGCAAATTTTCTTGATTGATTTGGTGCATTTAATGCATGTAGTGTGTGATCATGATGTGGATCAATATTAGAGTTTGTGTGAACCTATTTGGGTCTTGGTTCTCTCTCCTATGTGCATTTAATCTATGTTGTAATCCTTTTAAGGAATTTTGGCATTTAATATCTATTGGAGGTTGACATGTGACTCAACATATATTTAATGTTAGGAAATTTGTAATAAATCAGATCGACTTGTGGCTTAGTTGGGTATAAGTAAGGGGTCTTGTCAAATCTTTAAGATTCATTTCATTTTTGAGGGAGTGGATCATTGATGGTCATCCATCTTGGAGAAGATGATAAAGTTTAGGAGTGAACTTTGAAGGGCTAGTAGTTGTGGCAAGGAAAACTAGGAGATTGCTTGGTGGGCTTGCGAGCACAAGTTAAAATTTCCTTGGATGTTTTTGTCAGAGTGTGGATCTAGACTAGCTAGGATTAGTATTTGGATAAGATCTTGAGAAATCTTGTAGAACTATTATTCTAATTGTTGTTGTATTTGGCCATAAGTGAGAAGGCCTTACAACCCAATACATTGCATGTAATCAGTTATTTTATGAATAAAGAGTTGTGATTTGGTATCAGATCTTGCATTGTTGTTGTGTTTTCATAGTGTGGTTATTTTCTGGGGGCTAGGACATCTTCTTTGGAGATTCTCCTACCTTGCACTACATCATAAATTTCTTGGTCCTTGCCCAAATATTGAGGCTATTTATAGATCTGTGGAAAAGGAAGTGGCACCTAAAAGACCGTGTGGAAATAACTATCATTCTAAGAGAAATTTTGTCATTTTAGTTTTCCAATAGAGCATACTTTAATTAGTCCTGTGTGAAGGCCCATGTATATTTGGCAAGATAACTATATCCTTTTAGAAGTGGTCACCTAAATGGAACTATTAAGACTCCTTTATAGTTCCTATTTGGGTTAGGTTTTTAGGCCTCCCTCTGGAGTTTTGGAACTTGGACGTCCTAAAAGGGTTGGTGAGTTGCTTTGGAGATCTCGATTCTATTGATCCAAGCACCTCCACTAAATCTAGACTCCTTAATGCTAGGATTTATTTGAATATAGGGAGACTAGATAATCTCTTCTTAGAAATAAATATTAACTCGAAGTGAGGGATTTTTATATAGGAAGTGGAGTTTGAATCCCTCCACTTCTCCTATTTTTTTTCTATAACATTACAGGTCATTAGCCAAAATAATTCCTAATGGAGTTTCAAAAATTTGCTCTCCATAAGAAGACCAATGTCCATTTTCATGTTTTGGGATAGGAGAAATTACAATTTAGCAATTTTTTGGAGTATTGGATATGCAATAAAATGATGGTTTTGATTTTGTGACTTCAAGAACAAAATAATTTGGCTTCTTTGACTTTGCAATTTCACTAGACAACAAATATTAACTCTCTAATTTCACAATTTCGCTAAGCTTCAAACCTCGACATTCAGATTTCATGATTTTGATGAGTGTTGGCTCCTGATTTAATAGTTTTGAAAACAACCAAGAAACTAGAACAATGCATCTAAGGCTACCAAATTCCTATGACAGATATAGTCGACTACAATCTTGGGCCAACTATAAGGCATAACTCCTTCACTTTAGGCTCTATAAGACCTAGGCAGGTTAACCTTGAGGTTCTGATATATGGTACCAGTAAGATGACCTAACTTGATTGCCTTACAATTAAGTTTGTTAACTGAAATCCCCAAATCCCATTCTTACCAAATATCCCCTTCATACATCCAGAAACCCTATCAAAACATTGAAGCATTTACTTGCCTCCTTGAATCAAAAGCAACAACAGATCTAATATACAACTCATCCAAGATGTCTTAAATCAAATGAACTTTATTCACTCAATCACAAAGTTAACAACATATGAAGAATTAGGAGACATAATAAGAAAACCCAGATATTTCATTGTAAATCCCCTTGTATATTCATCCATGGAAAAGACCGAATACATAAACCAGTAAAATTGAATGTAACTCAAGATACTTCATATAATCTAGCATCAATTTCCAATATCTCAGAATAACAACACATGAAAATGAAATGAAAATTTGCATAGGTGCAGGTGTGTGGCCTTCATTATGAGAGCTCAGCTCAACAGACAAGAAGTAAAGCCATCAACAACCATGGTTTCACAGTAGAACACTGGAACCTTGTTGGTTTCCCCAGATAAAATTGCTAACCCTTACAATGAAAGAGAAAGAGAATGATATAGGAGAAATCAATTCTTGGATCTGATCTACACCTAACATGTGTCCACTTGGAAAACCTTCTCAACAAGTTAAAACATCTTTCTAATCTCTCCCCTCAATTAAAAGATCAAATCCTCATCATTTGGCCTCTTTTCAGAATTCATTTTAGGCTTCAACAGACTTCAATGTTTGTTCCCCTACTGATTTTGATGCTCCATGATGAAAACTGTTTGTTCCACTGAGAATGCCCTAGAAAATACAAAACTTCTTACAAAGCGAGCTAGTGAAGACCTGCTCACAAACTGACCCCATAACTAAAAAATTTGTTTCCTCCAGGTTCCAACAGTATACTGCACTACATATTTTGGACAAAAAAGGCCCCTGTTATGACCATTTGAAATTCAAGCTCCTGTTCATGACTAGAAAATTAAAATTAAAAAAATTAAAAATTAATATAATCTAAACTATATAAAAACATTGAAATTCATTTAAATTTTTCATCCTTTTGAAAAACTTGATGCATTGGAAAACTTGAATTTGATCTTATATCTTAATTTACATCATCCCTGCCACTTGTCAATTTTCTAGTGGTCACACTATTTGAAATATTAATTCCTCCATGGCTTATTAAACATCGTGGAGCATCGGGACCCCTTCAATTCTCCATTTACACTCATATGCGAAGCCTTAATTTTCGTAACACCAGAGGCTTCTACATTTTCCTTTACGTGCACAAGGGCTTTTGAAATTTCCTTCCTTTACGCTCATACGGTTGCAAGTGTAACATAAGGGCTCCTTAAAATATGTTTTTATGCCCGTACACCTTGAGCGCAGCATCGTGAACATTCAATTTTTCAACTTCCAATCTCACGAGTTAAGCGTAAGATCAGGCATCTTCAATCGTGCCCTTCCCAACTTTACGAGTCATTGCCACGTGGCTTCGATTTTCTTCGAAGTTTGGGTCAAAACAATGCTGACATCGGTATCTCCAACTAGCCAGATTGGAGGGCCCACACATGAGCATGCGACTTCAAAAGCTGTTGTCTTGAAGACAACATACAACTTGAGTGGGTGAGTATTTAAAAAGCATAACGCGTTACTTCCCCAATGCGGGATAATTATTTTTTGGTGATTTTTAGCGGTTTTTGAAAAATGCTTTCCTTTTATCCTTGCTATTCCTTTGTCACCTGGAGCTCTACTCTTTCAACTTCATATGTTGCACATTGAATCCTCCATAGCCGTGGGTTGCCCTGTTTGACCTGTGAGTTTCTTCCTTGTGCTTGTTGGCTCTTCACACTCTCTGCTTTAGCATCATCACTTTCATTCTTAGCCGAGTATTTCCCAAGCTGCTCAATTTGAACATCGCAAAGTCTCTTCCTCTTCAAATGTTGTATTGCCATTCTTTTTGGGTCTGCGGATTCTCCTCCAGCAACTTCTGCTATAACAATTGGCTGCTTTGGCTTCATAGCTGCGTACAATGTACTTAGAGCTTTATTGGCAGGTCTAGAGCTAGGAGGAGCCATAATGACAACTCCAGCACATCGGCCAACACACTTGATCATATCTTGTATATCTATTATGTTAAGATCCATCATCTCTATGCCAATGTTTGCTTTGTCAAACCCCTGGCTAAGGTCTGAGATAGCTGATCACTGAATCCATAATCAGATACATACTGTACAGCAACTGTTGCCAACTGCTTTTCCAGTGCTTGTTTGCTCCATGCCTCATATTTACTCATCAGTTCAGCTATATTATACCTCAAAAGAGGACCATGATCTATTGCTACAAGCCTGAAATCCTTCTTAGAAATCCTTTTCAACGCATTTATGACAGAACGTGAATTTGGCCGCATCAAACAATCATAGTAGAACCTATAACGTGGTTCTATAGCACCCAAGTCTTCATCATCTACCAACTCAGTGCAATAGTGCATTCCAAATGCATCACATGTGAAGAGAACTTTTGTTCCATGGTCAAGAGTGAACATGGTACCAGGCCAATGCAAATTTGGTGCCATTATGAACTCTAACACATGGTCCCTTCCTAAGTTTAGAGTGTCACCTCCCTTCACAACTATGCTTTTGAATGGGCGTAGCATTAGATTTTGAAGAAACATAATGCAATTTTTAGATCCAACTACTGTTGCATTTGGTGCAAGCTCTAGGAGATATGGAATCAGAGGTTAGGTTTTTTGTGATTTGCTATAACATACTCAATGGTACCAGGATCAATTTGTTCCTTGATTACTGACATGTACAGTCCTTTGAACTTTTCATGTGAAGCATCAATTACAATTGGCTTATCAGCATCAATTATAAAGAAATTGTATGTAGTCCCATTTTGTAATCCAAATTCTCTCCCCTAGGTGTCTTCTCGATGTTCAGCTACCATGTAACAATCACTAGACTCTTGAGTTCTTTTCTTTCCTTTGTTTCTAAAGATCTAACCATAAATTTCTTGAAACTTGGCTTGTGTAGATTCCTTACGCACACAAGATATTTCTACAATCCTCAATATTGTCACAAATCCAATGAATTTAGCTGGGCCTCAAAGTGCGTTCGGCTAAAAAAAATTCATTTTCAAACACCTGAACTGTCAAACTGATCCACTGAACACTTAACTTTGACTGAAAATAATCTATACCATTGGTTCAAATTTTAAATTTTATTTTCATCTCTTCTTGCAACTTTTCGACTTTGTGCCAGGAGGTCCTTTGACTGGCCTTAAAAACTGACCACGACACATGATCTGGCTCTAAAAATCAGCACACTGACTCTCTGTTCCACCTACTTGCACCCTATCGAATCTTGTCTCATGAAGAATTCTCAATCAGAAGATATTGACTGTGAAATTTGCCCCTTTAAAATTGCTTGCAAGAAAACATGTCAGTAAACAATAAATTGCACTCGGATTTGGCTTCAAAAACTAGGCAAATTGACACTTGGGGCGATGAAAACTAGGACATTGGTTCACCGTTACAGGGAGAGTATAAATTTGGGTGGGCTCATGACGAATAACAGGATGCAAATGGAAAGTGGTCAAAATGGGCTACTCAAATTTGCAAACTGGAAACACTAGATAGAATAACAGTTTTTGCAAATGAAGTGGACCTGGAAAAATGTGCAGACGGATTCATCGAAGTTCAAAAATTGGCACACTTAATGTATTTTTGGAGTAGAATGTAGGGGTACAATCCATTTGGTCTAGGCAATCATGGATTTCAAATTAAAACATCACGAACAGGGGTACTGATCCATCTACATTTCATTACACTAGTAAAACTTTATAAATTGAATTTGGAATTGCATTTGAAAACTGATTAAACGGATTCGCCACAAGCTAAAACTTGAAACATAACATGTCTTTGACCTCTAAAATGCAACACAAAAGGAAATTTCTCATTTTGATCAACTAGTCAAAAGTTATGATAGGTCAATCAGGGCCTTCCAGAATTTTGCACAATTTACATCAGTATGACATCAATAAACAACCAACTTTGAGGGATTCAAAACCTAGTCAAATAGATTCAAAACAACTCAAAATCTAAAACATAGGCTCTCTGGTATGGACACTAAATACTCCCAAAGCAGTGAATCATGAAACACTACTGGGTGCAAGATATTCAGTTGCAAACATAGGCTCATGTCACTATTTGATAGGTGAAAATGCAAAATTGACATGCTCAAAACAAGACTTCATAGGATAGCTCAAAATTTCAGTTTAACTTCATGAAACACATAGACACACTAAATACAAGGTGTTAGAAACATTAAAAACCTTACGAACCTCAAAAGGACAACCAGGTACAAATGCATCAAAAAGCATTTAAAGGGCTTGATTTTCTCAAAATTTTCAATATGTGACTGAAAATTAACCATTCAATTTTAAGTCCCAACAATGAGCACTAAAAGTTAGCCTATCAATTTCATGATTTCACATCAATCATGGTTTCTCATGTTCAATTTCGTCATTTTTTCATTCATAGTTTCCTGACATTCCAATTTCACACAAGGAAGAATTCTTTAGAGCCATAATTGTGAAGATCGATATTTTGAGGGAATATTTCTTTGGTATTATGACAAGACATGCATATTTAATATCTAAGTATATTCTCATTTTTCTTAAATCAACACTGAAATAGAGGTGAGAATTTTTTTATGTATGTGCATGTGAATAGTTGGTTGAATTAATGTGTCAATTGACTGTTGTTAAAGGGACATTGTGAGATCATTTTATCTACATTGCACTATAATCTTTGTGTTCTTTTTGTGTAGGTTATAAGGTTTATCCTCCATGGAATTTTGAATTTAGGCTTATAAAAAAGAAGATGATCTAAAGCTAGTAATGCAACTAGATTTGACACCATCACAAGAAGAATAGTTGGATGTCTTACATAACATGTATACGACTATCTGGGAAATGTGAACAAGCTATGCCAATTACACCAGTGATACTTATGAATTAAAACTTGAAGAAAATAGAGGTGAGGTCCATACCATCCTTTCTAAGTTTGATGACCTTAGTGGAAACTGACATTTTAAAGCAATTCTATGATACAAAAATTATAGTTTTATTTTAAGCTTCTTTAAGCTTTATGATTGTAATATTTCGTGAATGGTTGCAATTAGTTGTTAGTTAATTTCTTTTGTAAATGTCTAAAGATTTTTTGCAGCCTTTTCATTTTTTATAAGAAATTGTATGAAGACCTTATACGATAGAAAAAGATACATATTAAAATAATATATAAAAGGTCTTTTCTATCAAAATATATACATGGAGCATAGGGTAGCTATTGCAACCAATCATAGCTCAATTGTACTTATTATTAGAATAAATAAAAATACCTTGCTTCTCTTCCAAAGCTTAGGAATTGATAATAACTATTGATATTTGCAAGTTGTCTCCTTTGATTAATATTGTTGTTTAATAGATTGAAATTGGGGCATATCCTTGATAAACAAAACTCATATAGGGGTTATGTTTAATTGGTATTCATATTTTTGAAGTTAAACACAATTAACTAGGATTTTATGACTTCAAGTTCTCCATCCAAAAATTGATGGTAGCATGCCCATCTCCAAGTGATTTGATATAGATAACAAATATTGTTATTGGGTCTATTCTGCCAATGGAAAAAGGACTGCTCTTTAATTTCTTCTTAGGAAAAGTATAGTTTTGTGGAAGGTGGTATTCTTTGTCTTACACATTTGCATACATATTTCACCATTATTTATACATTCAAAACATCAAAACTTGATCTCTCCTTGAGAAAATACTTTCCCACTCAAGAGTATCAATTATAAGTCCACATCAACAATTTTTCTCCCCTACAAGAGTTGATATAGAAAGTGCAACCACCTAGTTTTTGTAGAGCCTAAAGTGTGGAGGTTGATTTATTGTGTTTGAACCTTCTATTAGCATGAATGCTAATGGTATTCATTTGGTGGAGTATCCTAAGCATTGCTAAAGCATGTGGAGACTAATTAGTATGATTGACATGTTGCATTCATGACTATGTTTGTCATTGATGTCAACATAGTAGTGTTTCTATGAAGACTGGCAAAATAGAAGGCATAGACTTAGGTCATATAGATAATGTACAAAAGATCAAGTCAAGCACAGTTGAGGAGGTATTGTACAGTGTGTCTTGATGAAATGTATGAAAGCACAAGCAGAGAGTTGAATATATGTAGGAGATATATTTGATTTATAGAGAGCTATACATAGAGGGCATTCTTTAGAAGAAGTTTATGATGGTTAGATTATATCTTCTAACAAAGATAGAATAGGGATGTGTGAAGATGTACAATAACAATAGAGAGTTTGATGATGATGTCAATGAGTGCACAAGTTCTAAGGTCACACGTGTGAGGATTTATAAAGACTTGCAGCCGAAATTGTTGTGCAAGTGTAATTAATTATCTTAATGTGGTCCTATTATAATTAATTGAGAAATCCTCAAGGCCAACTCAAGGAATTGTTTTGAGGACATGGTATAAAGGAAGGCTATTTTCCTCTTGATAAAGTGCAAATTGGACATACCAAGTAAGTGGAGGGTGAACCCACA
Source organism: Cupressus sempervirens (assembly GCA_028749045.1). Lineage (NCBI taxonomy): Eukaryota > Viridiplantae > Streptophyta > Pinopsida > Cupressales > Cupressaceae > Cupressus > Cupressus sempervirens. Next base: position 296,222,708 of record CM053784.1, read on the forward strand.
ATATTGGGTACCACTTTTGGGGGATGAAGGAAATCATGAAATAATGAAAAATTCGCATATTGAATGCTAACTATGTTTGTGCGAAAATAAAACAATTATATGTTCACGCAAACATATTGAGTTTAAATAAGGTATGTTCGCATGAACATACCTTATTAATATGTTCACGTGAATATATTTTAATGGTAATTTTGCGATTAAAATTCCATTTTTCCATTTGAGATCTTGATAATAAAAAATTGTATGTTCGCACGAACACATTAACTTAAATTTTTGATCGTCGGATCATTTTGCTTGTATGTTCGCATGAACATATGTTCATGTGAACATGTCTAATATGTTCACACGAACATAGTGTTCATGTGAACATGTCTAATATGTTCACACGAACATAGTGTTCATGTGAACATGTCAATTTACAAATTTTTGGTGCTATTTTTAGAAAAAAATGAAATTGGCTCTTTTGACCCCCAAAATTAAGATTGAATGATCTCCTACTATAAAATAAAAAATGCCAATTTGTGCTACTTGGAGCAAGATTTCCAATGACTATAATTATAGTACATATTTTATTCATTAAGACTTTCAAATATGAGTTTAACTCATTATAGGTTCATTAACAGTTGAACATCAACTAACTTTGACACTTCGGGAAAACTTGTAAATTAGGTCAATTTTTTTTTGGAAAATATCTAGGAAATAGGTTGTTGAGATAACTTTCTATTAACAAAAAATAGATTTATGATAAATTGAGTTCAAGTTATCTATGTCAAAATGAACATATGTCTGAATTATGATTGATGTCACTTCAAAATTTCATAAACTATACAATATTTAACCAAATTGAATCAAACCAAATGCATCCTCTGGGTATTGATGTTACAAATGTTAGGATAAACCATAGACAGAAATAAAAAATACATGCGAATATAACCAATAACAGAAAATAATAGAACACATAGAAATGAACACAAGGCACCAAGATTTAACGTGGTTCACCCAATCCCTGGGCTTCGCCCACCAAACAGTGAGTCTGATCTTATTACAATCCAGTGATTACAACCTGATTACAATCCGTAATCCCTTACAGCTCAATACCGCCGCAAGAACCAATTTCGCATCACAACATAATGAAAAATACCCAATCCTAAGCCCTTTTATACAAGTATTAAACCGCTTTAGGGTTATAACATGTCGGCCATATGTCGGCCATAATATGTCGGCTACCATGTCGGCCACGGCCCAGAATTTTTTTTTGGGGTGATGCCCCGAACCCCACTATTTATGAAGTATGTACAGTACTTTCCTTATCAGTCACCACAATCTAACAATCTCCCACTTGGGGATTGATCAGGCTCCACACTAAACAACAATCTCCCACTTGGAGACTGATCTTGTAGCAATACAACTACCACATGGGGCTCCCACTGGATCAAACCTCCTTGGACTCTGTTGTTCTTTTATTCATGTTCAGTCTAAAAGACCAACCGAAGTTGAAGAGGAGTTTAGCTTCTCCCTTGTTACAACCTTTGTCAACATATCTGCTGGATTGTCATTGGTATGTATCTTCTCTAGCTTTAACTGTCCATCCTCCAAAACTGACCAAATGAAATGGTACCGCAACTGTATGTGTTTGGTCTTAGAATGCAGAGCTGAATTCTTAGCAAGATGAATGGCACTCTGACTCTATGTAAACAAATAATTATCCTTCTGAGGATGTCCCAATTCTTCCAAGAAGAACTGAAGCCATATCATCTCCTTGGCTACCTCTGTAGCAGCAACATACTCTGCCTCTGTAGTGGATAAAGAATTAATCTTCTGTAACCTAGAAACCCAGCTCACAGTTGCCCCACTAATAGTAAAGACATAACCTGTAGTACTCCGCCTGGTATCAATATCCCCAGCCAAATCTGAGTCAACATAGCCCTGTAAATCAGTAGTAGAGCCCCCAAAGTGTAAACACTTATTGGATGTTCCTCTCAAATATTTGAGAATCCACTTGACAACATTCCAATGCTCAAATCCTGGATGACTCATATACCTGCTAACGACTCCCACTGCATGTGCAATATCTGGCCTAGTGCATACCATAGCATACATCAAGCTTCCTACAGCTGAAGCATAGGGTACCTTGGACATCTTATCCTCCTCTTCCTGTGTCTTGGGACACATTTCCTTAGTCAATTTCAAATGACTAGGTAAAGGTGTGCCGACAGCTTTAGCATTCTCCATAGAGAAACGTTGCAATACCTTCTCAACATAATCAGCTTGAGATAGCGTCAATGTTCTATTCTTCCTATCTCTACAAATATTCATACCAAGGATTTGTTTTTCTGCCCCCAAATCCTTCATAGCAAATGCATGTGCTAATTGGCGTTTCAGCCCCTTAATATGATCCATGTTAGACCCAGCTACAAGCATATCATCAACATATAAACATAAAATAATGTAGCTATCATCATCCAACCTCTTAAAATAAACACAGTAATTTGAATGACACCTGTTATATCCATGCTCATGCATAAAATTGTCAAATTTCAGATACCATTGCCGAGGTGCTTGCTTCAAGCCATATAAACTTTTCTTCAATTTGCACACTAAGTTCTCCTTACCTTTGACCTCAAAACCCTGTGGCTGAGCCATATATATTTCTTCATCCAAATCACCATAAAGAAAAGCTGTTTTAACATCCATCTGCTCTAAATGCAAATCTTCAGTAGCCACAAGACTTAAAATAGTACGAATAGAAGTCATTTTAACAACAGGAGAAAATATCTCATCAAAATCAATTCCCTTTTTCTATGCAAATCCTTTTACAACTAACCTGGCCTTAAATCTTTTCTTACCTCCTTCCTCTTCTTTCAACCTGTAAACCCACTTATTCTATAAAGCCTTTTTACTTGTAGGCAACTTGCACAAATCCCATGTCTTATTTTTCAGCAAAGAGTCCATTTCATCTTTCATTGCAGACTCCCACTGAATCTTAGTATTCACCTGCACAGCTTCATCATAACTTTCAGGTTCACTAGCATCAGTAAGTAAAATAGAATACAAAGAGGGAGAAAACCTTTGTGGAGGTCTAATTTGCCTTGTTGACCGTCTAACATTCACTGGTGTGTGTGGTATTTGTTGTTGCAGGTGTTGCACATCATGAGGAATGGCTGGAACATCAGCTTTTGGAGTATCATCCAGCACTACATAATCATCTTCTTTCTTCTCATGTTGCTGCAACAGATCTTTGTACAACACTTTCTCATTGAATATGACATCCCGACTTCTAACAATTTTAAGATTTTCAAAATGCCAAAGCCTATAACCAAATTCATTAATGCCATATCCAACAAAGACACATTTCTTTGATTTAGCTTCTAGCTTGGTTCTATTTTCAGAGTCTATATGAGCAAAAGCTTCATAACCGAAGGTCTTGAGAAAATAATAACTCAACTTCTTACTAGTCCATGCTTCCTCTGGAATTCCACAGCCCAAAGGAGTAGAGGAACATCTATTAATCAAATATACTGCAGTATTGATAGCCTCCACCCACATGTGTAAGGGCAACCCAGCATGCAACCTCATGCTCCTTGCGCGCTCCATTATAGTCCTGTTCATGTGTTCAGCCACTCCATTTTCCTGTGGAGTCCTTGGAATAGTTTTCTATCTACGAATACCATTAGTGGAGCAATAATCTTCAAATTTATGACTGCAATACTCACCACCATTATCAGATTTGAGACATTTTAATTTCTTACCAGTCTTTTCAACCAAGCATTTCCATTTCTTAAAAGTTTGAAATACATCAAATTTCTGTCTAAGGAAATAAACCCATACTTTTCTAGTTGCATCATCAATAAATGTAACATAATAATGAGAGCCACCAAGGGAAGATACCTGAGCTGGTCCCCATACATCTGTATGCACAAGCTCTAATTTCTCCTTTTTGTTTTTCTTCCCTGTCTTTACAAAACTCACTCTTTTGTTTTCCATACGCACAACTTTCACAGAAATCCATATTCACACATTTCAGACCTGGTAAAACTTTCTTTGAATGAAGTACTTTCAAACCTTTCTCACCCATGTGCCCAAGCCTATTGTGCCACAATGCTGTATCAGAATCTATAACAACTATTTGTTCTCCCTGCTCAATTGCAGCAATTGTTCCTAAACATTCATTTTTCTCTGAAACAATCAAAGTAGAAGGAACAATATGACCTGTACAAAGATATAAGGTGCCTACTTTCACACCTTTTGCTACTACAAGGGAACCTTTTGAAACCTTCCAATTTTTATCATTAAAAGTAACTACACAACCCTCATCACCGAGTTGCCCTGCTGAAATTAAATTCCTAATTAGTTTTGGAACATGTCTTACCTCATGTAGTAGCCAATAATTCCCATTCTGAAACTTAATCTTAATTTTTCCCTTTCCAACAATTTGACAGGGTTCATTATCCCCCAAATAAACAAGCCCAAAATCCCCTTGGACATAATCAATGAAATAACCTCTATGAGGTGTAGCATGAAATGAAGCACCAGAATCTGAAACCCATGAATCATCAACACTCTCTAAAGATAGAAGCAAAGCATCCTCTTTGGATTTGTTACTTACCACATTTGCCTCCTTGTCTCCATCTAATTTATCTCCTTCATTTTTCTTTCGATTCCAGTAATCTTTCTTTTTGTGCCCTGGTTTCCCATAGTACCAGCAATCATTTGGTCCTCTCGATTGAGACCTCCTCCCCTTTGACTTTCCTCTTGATTTACCACGATTTCCAGAGTTACTTCCTCTTTCAGTCGTTCTGCCCTTGCTTTGTGCATTTAAAGCACTTCCTGATGTAGATCCACCTGAGGATTTTCTACAAGTTTCCTCACTTAAAATAACATCGATCACATCATCATATTTTAGGGTACTAGATCCAGGAACGGAACTACTCACCGCCATTACCAAGCCATTCCAACTTTCAGGCAAAGAACACAAAATCAAGAGAGCCCTAATTTCTTCATCAAAATTGATACCCACAGAAGATAATTGACTAGTAATAGTATTAAACTCATTTAAATGATCTACAACAGATCCACCTTCTGCCATTTTCATATTAAATAAACGCTTCATGAGAAATACCTTGTTTGAAGCGGAGGGCTTTTCATACAGTGTCGCTAGGGTTTTCATCAAATCTTCTATCATCTTTGCTTTTGTAATATTAAATGCCACTGATGGTGCCAAGCATAACCGAATGCTTTCGAGTGCCTTTCTATCCAAGAGATCCCATTCAACCTCTAACATAGTTCCTTGGTTCTTGGCTTTGCCTTCTAACGACTTCCATAAATCCTTCTGATATAGATAGTCTTCCATTTGCATCTTCCATAATTGAAAGTTCTACCCATTAAACCTGTCAACCCTCAGCTTACCCTCATCTGCCATCACTCCCACTCAACTGTGAGACTCCCACTTAACTGTGAGACTTTCCTACAGAGGATAACTGAAAGACAACCTCACTCTGATACCACTTTTTAAGATAAACCACTGATTGAAATAAAAAATACATGCAAATATAACCAATAATAGAAAATAATAGAACACACAGAAATGAACACAAGGCACCAATATTTAACGTGGTTCACTCAATCCTTGGGCTACGTCCACCAAACAATGAGTCTGATCTTATTATAATCTAGTGATTACAACCTGATTACAATCCATAATCCCTTACAGCTCAATACCACCACAAGAACCAATTTCACATCAAAACATAATGAAAAATACCCAACCCTAAGCCCTTTTATACAAGTATTAAACCGCTTTAGGGTTATAACATGTCATCCATATGTCGGCTACCATGTCGGCCATAGCCCAAATTTTTTTTTCGGGAACCCCACTAGTTATGAAGTATGTACAGTACTTTCTTGATTAGTCACCACAATCTAACAACAAATCCAACACTGAAAGAATTACCTCATTACAATTTCTAGAAAAAAAGTTGTGTGTCAAACCTACTGTCACTCTTTAAAAATATTATTTTTTCATATGTACCACTTTTCAGAGGAGAAGAAAAAATTGACTTAAATATATTTTTTTTTTAAATTAAAAAATATGGTTACAAAGTAGGAACATAGTACTGGAAATCACCATTTTACATTATCTTGAAACTATTCATAGTTTTAGAGATATAGTCACTCTATTGTGAGGTTTGTTTCAAAAATATTTATTTCAGTGTCAAAATTGGTCAAAAAGTGGAACCCATTATTGTGGGATCACCCAAGATTGTGCAAACAAGAGTAGAGTATTTGGTAAATGTGTGTAAAAATTTGGCTTAGGCCAGAATTCACCCAAGAACTAAAGAACTGAACACAAGCACACAGTAGACCAAAATAAGCAGAGTATGATCAGAATGACAATATTAATTCAATAATTTGATAAAGAGTACACTAGGAGTGCCTGAATATAAAGGCCTCAGGAGAGCTTCTAGAATGCCTAGAAGTTAGCATCATGATATGTCATACAACTAGGCACATGTCCACCAGATATGGGTTATCCTCCATTAAGCACGGGATTAAGTGTGATGATGTGAGGATAAGCCTACAATAGTGTAGCACACAAATCAATGGTGTAGACAACATGTGCTAAATGAGGAGTGCTGATAACTATGTTGTCATCATGACAACTCAGTGAATGATGCATACTCATGTGTTGTAGACACCATGTGCATAATTAGAGTTGCATAACTCAATGAGAGTTCACAAACTCCTAAGTGTCTCACTTAAAATAATAATAAAATAATGCAAAATAATTAATTAATGCATTAACCTAAGTAAAACTTAAGTAAGTGTAATAAGTAAATACTTATTTACACCAACACCCCCCTTAAGTGCAAGTTAGGGGAATGCCCTTAAGTTTACAAAACCTAGGATGAAATGTAGTATGGGTCCTGACTACTAGGCCATGTGAGGTACCCATGTACATAATGATATCATATGTACTTCTAAAAGAGACTTGGCATGAATCATGCAACTTGCCATAGACTTAAGAGTTCATATCCTTAAAGTTGCAACATCTGTCTTATGTGGACTGAATGTTGGTGGAGTCTGAAGATCAATTCCCTAATGTCTGCAAAAGTCCTTAAGTCTTCTGTTCACATCCATTTTTCTATTGTCCATGCAGAGTACTTTGATGAATTTCCTGGATTTTCGTTCTACATGAGCCTTGAAGTCTAGAAATTTGTCCAACACTTCATTCTTACTATGAAGAAAGTAGAGCCAAGTGAACCTTGAAAAGTCATCAACTAAGGTGAGTATGTAGCGACCCTGGCTGAATGCAAAAGGACCTACTAATACCATGTGAACCATCTATAGAACACTTTTTGCTCTTGAAGACTTCCTTCTCTATAACTTCCCCTCCGGATGCATATCCACTGAATCTATTAAACACTCACCCTTAGAAAAGTTGATTTGAGGTAGACCTTTCACCATGTGGTATGTGCAAAGTTGTTGAAGATAGCGGTAGTCAAGATGACCATACTGCTCATCCCATAATTTCATATTTGAATTTGATTGAGTTAACAAGGCCTTTGAAGAAGACTTGGGTACAAAATGCGAGAAAGAGTATAACCTCTTGTGATCATTCACTTTCCCTACTGCAACCAAGGAATTATCTTTAAAATTGTGCACTTTTACTGAGTTTGGAAGGAACTCAACTCTATGTCCATCTCCAAAGTGAGTGACTTGGTAGATTGATAGGAGATTCAAAGTTAGGTTTGGAACATAGAGAACCTCTTGAAACTCTCCATTTTCCATTTCCATGTTTCCTTTTCCTTCAACTTCCATTTTGCTATCATTTCCCATGAAGATGTGTGGTACCCTTTAGTGATTCAATGAAGCTAAATCCTCCTTTGAAGAACCCATATGATATGAGGCACCTGAGTCAAATATCCATTCCTTTGAAGAGTTTGCATTTTCCATGAATGCTTTCCCTTTGCCCTTTGAATCTAAAGAAGATCTCTTCTCCTTGTAAGCATTAGGCAATGGAACATTATGTTTCCTCATGATGTTAGTTAATTCATTAATCTTTTTAATATAACACTCATGCTCTTCATGACACTCATGCTCTTCATGACCCAATTTCTTGCAATAAGCACACTTCTTCTTCTCTTTATTGTTGTCCCCTTTCTTGTTGGAATTCAAGGACTTGCCTTGTTGATTAGATTGAGGTGTTGTCTTTTCTGCATCCTCAGATTTGCTCTTCCATTTCTTCTTACCCTTTCCTTTATTTGAAGATTGTCTAGCTGAATGTTGAGAACCCTCATTGGCCACCAATGCTTTGGAATGAGGTGATTTGAGAATCCCCATTGATTTCAACTTATTTTCTTCATCATCCAATAGTTTAGCATATTCATCAAAAGTGACTTTCTTGTAGGCAGACCCTAAGGTAGACTTTGCGGTGTTAAAAGAAGATACAAATGTGGAATATTCGGATGGTAGCTTGTTATGGATGAGATAGATCAGTTTGTCATCTCTTATAGAATTCCCACAATCAGTAAACTTTGTCCTTAATTCATTCACCTTAATGATAACATCCTGTATTGAGTCATATGACTTAGGATCTAAGGAAACTAGCTCATCTTCAATTTTGAACACATCCTCTTCAGACACTTTCCCATAAAGGCTTTCGAGGGTATCCCAAGCTTCCTTGGATGCAATACATTTCTTGATTTGATACATGATTTTATCATCTACCCCCAAACATATATCACCTAGGGCTTTCCTATCCATTGCTACCCAATTAAAAATTTCACTTATTGATACATTATCACCTACTAGTTTTGGAAGAGTACCATCTACATATTGTGAAACTCCATTATGCATTAAGTGATACAACATTTTGATTGACCACAAAGCATAGTTATGAGGAGTTAATTTAGGAAACTTAAAGTTTCCCATTATGCAGAAAATGAAAGAAAATTGTATAAAAGAGAGAACACAACACCAAGAACACCCCCCCTTTTCACTAAATCAAGAAACCCCCCCAAAAAAGATTCTTTGGGCACTTTATCAGTAGTGCAATTACAATGGGCCACTTGCCAATTTTGGCCTTCATGGACTTCTGATTTTTCTTGTTACAACCTCTTGATAGAGTAAAAATCTGAAACTTTACAATGTGCTACAGTATTGAAGCATTACAAAGCAAAGAAAGGCCCTATGTTGAAAGTGACAATTTTGTCCACACAACACTACAATCTGATGCCAGATCTAAAAAGTAGATAAAAAAAATGCACTTTCAAAAAAAATGAAACCTGTTTTCGACTCCAGATGTGCCCATATGGAGCATTTGAAGTTGCAAAATGCATGATTATCTAGGTACAGTCACCAAAAAATGCGATTTTTGAACAATTCGTAGACCAAAACCAAACAATAGTTGCACCACTAAAAAATTAAGGAAATTTTACCCAATTTAAAAAAAATTGCACCTGATTTGGAGTACGGATGTGCGAGTTATGGCCTCTTGAAGTCGGACTGCAAAAACCAAAATCAATTTGGTGAGGGGTTGCACTAGCAAAAGAGAGGGTTAAATTTGACGATCATACGATCATCATAGCAGTTATAAAATGGCCTGTGATGATGTCCAAATGGGCGCCAATTTTAGACACATGACATGATGATGTTAGCAAAAAATTTGATCCCACTAGATGACATGGCAGAACTGTACTGTATAGATCGTACGAACTGTATGAAAAAATCCAATGTGGGTAGATGATGTGGAATGCTCTATCGAATGCTGACATGGATGCGATGTGGCACTATAGTTGATGTGGCAGAGTCACTGTGCGAGGTCATTCAAGTTTGCGGATTCGACTAGGTAGAATGATGTGGTTGCCGGGATAACTCTGCCAGAATGCAATGTGCTACCAGGGAATTCAATGTGTAGTGCCAAAATGTGGGTATTTAGTCCCACATGCAGTGGGTAAGCGTTATCTATGCTGTTTAAATATAAACATCTGCAGAGCATAAACAAGAGATGCACCCGCCGGTGAAACTTTGTTGAGTGTGGTGGGCAGTGAGCCGGAAAGGTGCTGCTGACTGCTGGCCAGTGAATAGGCGAGGTTGCCGATAGATTAGTTCACACTGGTTGATCTCTGCCGTGCCGAGAGGTAATTTCGATCTGTGCAGTATATAATGTGTGATTTGATTTGCAGAGCCCGTAAATTAAATAAATAATATCCTGTGAATTAATACAAAATATTCCAGAACAAAATATAGGAGCCAAGCTAGGGTTTCACTACCTAGTTCGACAAATTTTTTTCTCTGAATATATAATTAACAGAAAAATAATTCCAAAAATTCTGAAAATACAATTACAGCAGAGACAAATCCGAAAAATAATAATCAGATCAATAAAAATGGTCATACCCAATTGCAAATCGGTGCCTTCGAGTGTCAGTTTGCAAATTTTTTTTTTGCCTCACGATCAACTTTCACCCAATATAGGAAAATTTATAGTCAATCTTCACTGAATCAATGCTTCGGATGCAATGGAGAGGTTAGATCTTGCTCTAGACACTCTCAATTTCTACGAATCCTCTAGATGCGTGTCGAGGTGCTGAAGCATGAACAGTCTTGAATGGCTACGTGATGAGAATCCTCCTTAGCTCTGATACCATGTAAGAATTTGGCTTAGTCCAGAATTCACCCAAGAACTAAAGAACTCAACACAAGCACACAGTAGACCAAAATAAGCAGAGTATAATTAGAATGATGATATTCATTCAATAATTTGATACAAGAGTACACTAGGAGTGCCTGAATATAAAGGCCTCAGGAGAGCTTCTAGAATGCCTAGAAGTTAGTATCATGATATGTCATACAACCAGGCACATGTCCACTAGATATGGGTTATCCTTCATTAAGCACAAGATTAAGTGTGATGATGTGAGGATAAGCCTACAATGGTGTAGCATGCAAATTAGTGGTGTAGACAACATGTGCTAAATGAGGAGTGTTGATAATTGTGTTGTCATCATGAAAACTCAGTGAATGATGCATACTCATGTGTTGTAGACACCATGTGCATAATTAGAGTTGCGTAACTCAATGAGAGTTCACAAACTCCTAAGTGTCTCACCTAAAATAATAATAAAATAATGCAAAATAATTAATTAATGCATTAACCTAAGTAAAACTTAAGTAAGTGTAATAATTAAATACTTATTTACACCAACAATGTGAATAAGCAATCCAAGGGATTTTTAGATGCAAAGTTTATGATCTGGTATCAAGATTAGAAGGAGCATAAGTCCAATTGACATGATAAAAAGGAATAGGAAGTACAAGTACAATTCATTTCCATTATTCTACAAGGAATAATATGAAGATCAGTTAGACAGTGAGTTCAGTGATCTTGCCTCTGAAGTTGTTTTGATAGTGGTTCCATCTACCTTCTATAACTCCTAATAAGGTTAGCACAACTACTAATAGGGTCCATCCTCTAACAAGGAATTTATATTAGTACATTATTTTGTCTTACCATCCCTACTAGGGTTTTCCCTCTCCCTAGTTAACATATTTGGTGAACAATTGTGTATGAGTATCTTGTTATGGTTGCTGGTTATATTTTTCACATACATTAGGATTAATAATGTTGATAATTATTGTAATATTTGGATAAATGATTCATCCCCCCCACCACTCTCAGTTATATTGGCAGACTTTACTTTATAACATGTTCTTCACTGACCAAAATTATGTTGATATTATTGACAATTGGCTATATGTAGTGATGTAATTATTATCATTAATGGCAACACATGATGTACATGTTGTAGAAAACTTCAGAAATAAAGACACTTATCTTTTTGGTACTCAGAAAATTGTCTAAGTATGAAACTAGTTTGTAGTAGTGTATCATTTTGATGTTTAACTTATTTATATGATGTTATCTATGAAAGAAAGGTTAGATTGAGATAGTATACATGTTGATGATGATGTGTATAACCTTAGACATTAGTACAGATAGTACAGAAAGGAGTTGTGTAATATTTATAGAAGAACAAAATGAAAAGTAATAAAATTATTTTTTTTGTCAAAATAATTACTTGACCAATTAGGGCTAACATCCTAGATGTTTACTCTAAGTTGGAAAAGTATAGTGTGGTCCTAGCCAACCCAGTAGGAATTTGTGAAAAGGCATTGTATTTATGCAAAGACATCTTATGAGATTATTGTGTAGTGATTTTGGAAGTGTAATGTGGAATTTGTGAATGTGAAGTTTTGTATCATATGCAGAAGTGAATTTTGATAACCTAATTTTGTAATTCAAGATAAAGATAAGGTCAAAGATCAGCTAAAAGAAGGTACAACATCCATACTTCTATATTCAAGGAAGTTTAATTATTTGTTTGGGTAGTGAGCTCTTCTTGCACTCATTTACCACAACTCCTAACAGGGTTGGAATCTCTTTATAGGGATTCAAAGTCTCCTAAAAAGTACTCATATGTATTGAATGCATTTATAGACTCCTAATAGGGTCCATCCTCTAACAAGGAACATTTATATTAGTGCATCATCTAGTGGGTAGCATCCCCACTAGGGTTTTCCCTAATTAGCAAAATATGGTGTTATGAGTTCTATCTATGGATGGTTACTTTTATTATTCAACATTACTTCTTTACTTTCTTATGCATGGTTCAAAGTAATAAATAATATCCAGTTGGTAGAAAAAAAATGTAGAATATTGATTCAATGCCTCCCCCCACGCCCCCCCAACCCCAATATTTCCTATTTTTAACAATTGGTATCAAAGAATAGTTACTTAGAAGAGGCTTAACAACTTGAATAAGATCCCTATGGATATGGAACAATTGATGAAGAACCTTGAAGAGGCACTTGAAAAAATTGATCTCCTTAATAAAGAAAGAGATAAGTTGAAAGATAGCTATGAAGACTCCAAAATATACATTGGAAAACTTAAGGACAAGATTGAACATCTCAAATCCAAGTCTGAACCTATTGAATTTGAAACTAGTGACGATGAATATTTAAAACTAAAGATAGAGTAGAAGATCTTGAAGCATGAATTGAAGATTCCCAATTTAAAGTTGAGTTTAAAGAATGATCCTAGCAAAGTTGAATCTGATTTGAAGACTGAAAATTTAGATCTTAGAGAAAATCTAGCAAAGAGGACATATGAATTTGAGACATTAAAAGAAGACCATGAAGAGCTTCATAAGTACAACACTATGGTATGGGTCATAAAGCAATTGATTTTAAGAAACCTAAATAGGAGAACAATAAAAGAAATAATAGAATGTCTAGAAATACTAACCCTATAGATAGAAGAAGATCTAATGAGAGGACATCAAGAGAATGAAGACCTTTTTAATGAAAGAAAGCAGATTGTGTGTTATAAGTATAACAACTTTGAACACATAGCCTAGAATTGTCAAGCACCTATTGATCAACAAAATCCTAGAAGCAGAGCCCTAGGATGTCATTTATGCAACAACTTTGGACATACAAAAAAATAGTATAGAATGGACAGAAGGAACAATGGAAAAAATTTTAGAAATGATAGAAGGAATCATAAAAGAAACTTCAAGAATATAAGGAATAATGGAAGAAACTTCAAAAATTATAGAAGGAATCATGAAAGTAATTCCAGAATTAAGAAAGACAAGGAACATTGAACAAATGTAGTCAGTGAGCTTTGAGAAGAACTTGATGAGTGATTTGGAAAGGGATGAAATAATTTTGAGGAAAAGTTAGAAGATGTAGAGACATGAAGATTAAAGTTAGGAATTGAGTTTGATTCGACCAAGTTGAATTAAGCTTATTCACAACACTAAAATTTGAAAATTCATTTATAGATTGAGCTATGAGTAGTGAGGTTGAGAGAAGATATATCTAGAAGAGTTGAGGTTGTGGCTAAGCTCACTTGCAATTCGGAGCTTATTGAAATAAGTTACGAAGGAAATAAGAGTTAGTGTTATAGCAGAGAAACCTATGTTTTCATAGAAGATTTTGTGGAGGAACTTTTTTTGGAGCATTGTCATGAGGAACGGAAGCTATGATTAACCTCAAATAGCATTAGAAGATAAGATAGATCATCTTGAGCAAATATTTGATTTTAGAAGTGAAATAAAAAAAATTAAATTTGGAAAAGTATGCAATTAATGCAAGTTCTATCTGAATAAATGGAGTACAAACTTGATTATTTCCACATTGTGATTATCTTCGAAGCTTACAACACTTAGAAGTGATTTGACAAGGCAATTTCAAGCAAAATCCTACTTCAAAAAAAGGTATTTTATCATTTTCGCACATAAATCCTTCGATAAAATTCTATTTGGTGTAATAATGGACATGTTTGTAGTTCACAATCTTGAGAATGTAGAGAGAACTAAATTGAAGGTTTTTCATTTGAAACCTTTAGAGGAAAAACCTAATTTAGCTTTATCTATTACTCCAAACAATGTAGTGTATTTGGAAGATGTAGGAAGTTACTTGTCTAGTAAATTTGAAAATATTGGAGGAGAATTCATGAACAAAGATATATGGATATTGGTTTCAATCATGATATGGCTACAAAGTCTAGATATGAGCATCTAAAGGATTTAGAATTAGTCAAATATTACTTTTATCATGAACTTGATACCGAAGAGCGGACTTAGATTATATTAAGAAGAGCCTATAATGGAAAGATTTGGATGGGAGAAGATGTAGTTGATATCTTTGTCGACCTTATTTATGAGGCTACTGGTCGTAGCAAACAAGGGAGTGTACCGATTGGTGAGAAACTAGTTAAGAAGAAGGTGGAGCTTAACACTAAGGAAGTTTATAATGGTAAGGTAATGGTGATCAACACCATCATGAAACATGATGTGAGATTCTTGTGTAAAATTATTTTATATTCTATTTTTGCAAGTTCTAAGAGTGATGAGTTGTCAACAATCTTTGTCTATGCAGCCTACAAAATCTATGTTGAGAAGGAGCAAGTAAATTTAAATTAGATTCTGAGTGTGCAAATCCTTGAGAATTTGGAGAAGATTAAGAGAACTAAAAATGGTGTATTCAAATTTCAGTCTCTGATTAATCATATTTTCTTTCATGTACTCAAGAGATTTCCATTTTTGTCAGTTACAAAGATTAAGAGTAGTGAAAGATGCACTACAGATAAGATAACAAATGTATGCAGAAGTCATCCTACAGAGAAAATCTTGGATAGTGGTAATTTAAAAATGAGGAAATTTAAGAATGAGATGAAATAAAGATTCAAAATTGCACCTACAATTGTTGACAGATTTAAGAATGACATATGTTTTATGGTGGATATAGACCTAACTTATATTGAAGCAGTAGAACCTCGAGGAACATTTCTTGATCCATTAGGTTATTAGTTAAGTGACGATGTAGCTATTGGTTACATTGATTTAATGTTGAAATTTGAAATAGATCAAGAATCATATAGATTTGGAACATATGAGAAGATAAATCAGTCAGCTTACCATACATCATTAGAGAAAGCATCTCAGAAGAAGGTTGCAACTATAATGAAGAAAACACTATTTGAGGTTGGTATATTAGAAGAAGAATGATAGGCAATTAGACAAACAATCTTTGGATTGAGACAAACTAGTGAATAAGGTGTGATGTATGTAACACCTCTGTCAGTTGGCCAAGGATCCAGTGTATCCATTCCAGAAAGTCCTATAGAGTAGAAAATTACATATGCTACTATATCAGTTGAGCAACCTAGTGGATCTAAAAGGTAGTCAATGTGAGTTAAGCATCAAGCTACTAGACTAGAGAAAAGAAAGAAGACATTGTTGATAATTAAAGATTTAAGTGATGAAGAAGAAAAAGAGGAACAAGAAGATAAAAAACCAAAGAAAGTTATTATTTTCAAGTGGCCAACAAGAAAAACAAGGAAAACCTAGAAATCAAAGATAGAGAAAATTAACACAACCATTGTTAATGAGGGGAACTTTGTGCACATGAAAAAGTTCTATGATTTGTACAATGACATTGAGAAAAAATAGATTGATATCTCTAATATGAGATATATGATTATTAACAATTTGAAGTTCAAAGACATTAAAGGTTTTGTCAATCAAAAAGTATATGATAGACTTATAGCTAAGAAGGCAATAGTTTAGGAAGAAGACATGGAACTTCAAAAATTGATGATAAGAACTATGTGCAAGATTGAAGATGAAGAAGAAATAAAGAAATTGATGAGTAAAATAGAATCCTATCTATGGAAAAAATTGAGGCCAATTCTATTTATGAGTGGTGATAAGAATATAATTAGAAGTGAAACTATTGTAGCTATCAATAAAATGATGATTGAGGTAGAGGTAGCTCCTACCACTATAGAGAAAACTTTAGAAGCGTTAGTAAATGGTAGCACCATGCAAATTGATCAAACTAATGTTACTATTAACATTGATGAGAATCCTTTGAAAGCTTTGATTAGCCTAAGCCTTGTTGGTGTTTGAAACTACTAAACAACAAAATGCTCAATACCAACATGATAATTCTCATATAACCTAAGGATTAGCCAATTCCTATTAACAATTACACAAGTACACCATTTGAACCCAACTTCAACAAAACCAAGGATGGTTTCCTACTCTTTAGGCTCTACAAAACCAAGGTGGGTATACCTAGGGATGATTCTAATGTAAACTATTGTATGAAAATTATCTTAGTTTCATTCTGATTCTCATCTTCTACCCTTAGGCACATACATAATTTACCAATTTCCTTAATACTTACAAGTCTATATGCATCCCTCATAAGAAGATCTAGTCATAATTCTCCTAGAGTTTACAAGTGTTTCTAGAAATAGCAGCTACCTAAGACTCAAAAACTAAATGTAAATGTGTGGTGACCAGCATTATAACCTTGAACAAAATGGAATGAAAATGACTTTGAAATTATAATTGTTTTGACATGTAGAAGTAGAATTTACTCTCATCCACTTCTGATTTTTATGACCAGTGCCTTATCCATGGGGGCAAAGAGTCAACTATTAGCAGGAGATCTTGTTCAATTAACTTGTAATTGAATTTATCAATTGTAATCTCCTATTTCCATTCTTATGAGATATCCTTTGCATAAACTCATGAATTCTACTGATTTATTGAAGCATTTACATAATCCATTGAATTAAAAGCAACAATATAACCAATATACACCCCATCCAAACTACATTCAATCAAATGAACATTATTCAAATGATCTCAAAATTAATAAACTCATGAAATGGAGACAGAAAATGGTGACACAGATCTGGTGTAAATACCCTTTTGTATTATCCTTTTTGGTTGACTAATATAATGACCAATAGAAACTCAATGAGATGCCTAGAAATTCAAACTAATTTTGTCATTTTTATCTGTCATTAGAAAGTATATAATTGGAAGTAAACTCAAAAACAACTACACATGATTGGACCAACTGTACTTTCTTGAAAATTGGAAACATACAAAAGTTCAAACCCTTTCTCTAGCCCTGGGATCTCACTTATATAATGTGAGATGCAACAAGCTTTAGGCAAAGAGAACTGACAGCTATCTTTTACAAAGAATCTTTATAGGTAGCTATCACAAAAAGACAAAAATGTGTGCAACAAAAAACTTAAATGCCATTACATTCTTTTGGTAGGCCCCATTTCTATTACATTTTTTGGAACGATGAAGCTTTATGATTTGATTCTCTAGCTATTCTAAATCTTTAGAATAAGTGGCTATGAGGCTTGAAAGTGTTGTGTCCTCTTCAGTTACTCGCAAGTCTACTTTTAACTTGGGGGTTTTCCTTGTCTTTATCATCAATAGTTAAAGTAACAGTCACTCTTACATTTTCCTCTGTCTCATCATCTTCTTCCATCAATTATCTAGACATAAATTGTTCCTTCCACTCATTGTAAATAATGTCATCAGGCTAATCAAAATTTAGGACATCCCTTTGTATAGTTATTAAAGAAATTCCAATAGCTTCTATTTCAACAGAATCTTTTCTGATGGCATTGTAAAACAACTCCACTTTAACCAATTCCTCATTGGTCATTGCCCATAATAAATGCCCCATTTCATTTATTACATTATTTAATCTTTGACAAAACAATTCATCCAACTCCTTTTTCCACTCTTCCTTTTCCTTTACTTTATCAATATTTTTGAGAGCACTAGGAAATAAATCAAAATTTTCAGCTATGTACTTTGAGAAATAAACTATCACTCTTATTTGAAAATAATCATGTTTGTCATCAAAATTTTCTAGCTTATTTAACAAGTCAAAAATCCTCTCTATGCGGTGACAGGTTAGTTGGATGAAAAATACATACATGAGGGTAATATCATTATTCCTTTCAGTCCATTTTTGTATAATAAGCTTCATTCTTTCTTCATTTCCTTTCAATTCATCCCTGATGGCTATAATTCTTGCTAACTAGTCAAAAAATGTTGGCCATTCTATCCTATCCATTAGATACATTACACTCTATCTTATCTTTTCCTCATACTAGCTATTTAATTCTACATGTAGTGCATACAACTTATTCTTTTCCTCTTCAAAATCCTCTGCAGTGTAGAATTGAGGCCTTTTTGGGGTGTCTAGTATCTCAATAATTGGAGTTGACTTAAAAGGCTCAATAGGTGGCTTGGGGTATAAAATCTTGGGTTTGCTTGATTCTCCTACTTTTCTTTTCCCCAGTTGTTTCTCCATTTCAGATAATTTATTTTCTAATGATTGTATCTGTTTACCCCCATCCTCATGCTTTTAAAACCTCCTCAAATCTAGCATTGAGTTGGAT
Organism: Cupressus sempervirens; assembly: GCA_028749045.1. Lineage (NCBI taxonomy): Eukaryota > Viridiplantae > Streptophyta > Pinopsida > Cupressales > Cupressaceae > Cupressus > Cupressus sempervirens. The sequence continues at coordinate 296,241,507 of CM053784.1, forward strand.
AAACCTATCCTTTTCTTGACCAAACACCACACTGCCAAATTTTAGCATTTCTAAAGCCATTCCAATAATTTTCTTATTGCCAACCTCACTAGCCTTGAATACTGTTAATCCACTAGTATGCTCTATAGTAGAGATTTCCTACATTCTAGTTTTGTCCCTCTTGTCAATTGAACAAATTACCAAAGCTTGGTGGTCATCATTGAATTTGACTCCTCTATGAGCCTGTAGTACCTCTTCCTCAGTCTTATATGGTACATCCTTTTGTTTCCTTATTGAATAAAAAATAATTACATTGGCTATGTCCCATTCTAGCAAAATGAGGACCCCTGACTGCTTAACTAATTGCCTCCCACCCTCAGGTGTAAATTAGGCAAAATCACTCAAAATTTTGGATTTTACCTCCTCCTTGATAATAGAGTTTTATTTATTAGGTTGCTCTAATTTTATTTGCTCACAAGGTTTTTCAAAATTTCCTATATTTAATCTCCACAAAAATTGTGTAAAGGCTCTAGATTTCACAAAATTTTCATCATTAATAAACTTCTTGGAAGCTTGGGCCACTATAGGATCTATCTCCTTACCTTGATAGTCAGCAATAGTAAGGTCCAAGGAGCATGCAAGAGGCTCTTGCGGTTCCCCAATCTCTAGGTCTATGGTAGTAACAATAACATCCCCTTCTCCACCAATTTGCCCCAGCCGATCCCTCAAAGATGCTTCATCATCTATTTGAATTGGGGTTTGGCCTGGAGAGTATTTTTCTACCTAAGAGGAGGATCCCTGCTCCAATTTCTGCCTCTTTGGGGCACAAGTTGCAGATGGAATTTTTGGTCTTGGTATTTGCTGAAGGGGAGCTTGTTGTACACTCTACACCATCACATAACCTACCCTTTTCTACAATGTGTACTATCCATGAGCTTCTATGTTTCTACTGTTTATTCTCCTTTGTATCTCTATAGCCCTATCTGGATATGTCTTGACATATGCAACCTTATTTTCATTCATTGTTTGTATTATTATAGAAAAATTGTTCATCAATGCTTGCATATTGGCTCCCCAATATTTCTTATCTTTCAAAGGATCATAATTGGAGTCAAAAGCATTGATGAATTCTAGAGTCTTACTGAACACTATCCATTTTTCTTTCCTTAATTCTTGTTCCTGTAAAGAAAAAACATTTCTAATAATATCCTTAGGAATGTACACCTATTATACCATGCGAGTAGCTTTTGTCCTTTCTCTTAAGAGGTCATAAAACCCTTCTAGATCAATAAATCATGCATGGGACTCTGCCATGTTATACTTATCCAAAAAAAAGCTTAGGTGTTTCCATCCTTTTCTTATAAAGAAAAAATCATGTACTACAGTGACAACTAAGAAAAAGGTGCCTTTCTTGGGAAAATCTCTTTCATCAATAGTACCAATCTGCCACAACAACTCTGCTATCCCTATGTTTAGAGGCACATAGAATGGTAGCATATGAGGCTTCCCCCAAAAGCCATACACTCTTGTTACTGTAGAAACATTATATGGGATTATATCTCCCCCAATTATGACTAACCAAAAGCCCTTTTGCATGGTAATTAGGCCTGACCAGTTCAAGCAGTGATCGTGGAATCCTAGGGCTATCTCCTCTCAAGAGAAATCTAAGCTTAGATGCAAAATATCTATCAAACCTCACAAAATTGGCACCTCTAGCCTCTAAGGTCATTTCAACAATCCATAATTGGACTGGATTCTTCTCTCCATATTTTTTTATTTCTAGCTCCATTTCCTTAGAGAAGTAAGTAACTCCCTTATACAGACATATATGCATGAGAAATGAATACCAATAGAATGGCTTGTTTACTTTCCCTTGTGCTATCCCCACCAAGCTATTGTGAATTTCTCGTGCAAGAAAAGTGGCAAAATCCAGAATAGTGCTCATCCCAAATTGAAGAGTTTGAGCCATGATAAGAACAATGAAGCCTAGGATTTGTTTGGCTTAATCCATCCTAAAAATCTTGCAAATAGAGAAATATAATGCTTGAGCCTTGATATTAAAATTTTTCCTTAATAATGGCTCTGGGGTACTGGTAGTAATCATAGACAATGTACCAATCTTGGCAACATGTTCTTGCAATGGCCTTGTCCTTAAGTAGATCCTTTGTGCATTGTAACTTGCTTGAAGGTCATCCATATCAATGATTTCATGCACGATGTGGTTAGGGTTGAGGTTGAAAACCTCACTAATCAATTCAGGGGAAACCCTAAAAAGATGTACTCCTGCATGATTCTTTACCCACCCCATGATAGGATCATACTTCTTTGTGAGGTTACTCAATATATCAATATCAAAGAAAACTGCAAGGATTATTAACTTCCAAATGTCAAATTCCCAAACATTTCTCATGGGGGTATCTAATTTTCATTCTGAGAACCACTTTTTCAAGAATTCTAAACCTGCCACAGATACCTGGGCATCTCTTACCCAATTTTCCCTATCATAGAAACCCTCGGCTACAACTACCCTTGGGTTCTTAGGAATCAACTCTCTCACCTTAGTGATTTCATTGATAGATAGTGGGAATTATTCAAGGAAATCATCATGCACAACCTTTGTCAAGTAACCAGTTTGCCCAAAGAATTCCTTTCGTTGAGGCATTTTCTAAGATTTAAAATTTTACCACACAAAATTCTTGCTATTCAGAAGTTTCAGAGCACTTACCTATAAAATTTTGCTTCTTTCTCTGAAATTTTTTGCAATTCACTAGATTTCTCTACAAAATTATGTGCCCTAGCTCCATAAATTCTTTGCACTCTAATAACCTTTTGCAATTTTGTGGTTCAGTAATGGTGAGATCATGAACTATATTCAAGCATTGAAACCACACGAATGAGCTTTAAACCATATTAACTTCCAGTAGCTTTTATTCTCAAGCTGCATCCAAATTTAAATCTTATCTATTGATTTCACCAAATTGGATGACTTTAATTCAAAAAATCAACAAGATTTATGGCTTTAAAAATGTAGCATGTAGCATTACAACTTACCTGCATTCCTTAAATTTCTTGCATCTTGAAATTGTCAGCAAGCGCCATCTATTCATCAAAACAAGATCAATGATCACACACATTTATAATTGAATAAGGCCTAGTTAGTTGTTCTAACCAATAATAATTCTCCATGTGAATTAGTGCATACTGATAGAATTCCATGCAAGCGGGTCCCATTTTATTCCTTTGAGAAAGTGAGTGCTTGGTGTCATCTTTGCCACACATCTGGCTGATGCATCCCTACTTTGTTTAAGTAGGTAGCATTTTCAAAATGTGGGCATCCACCAGACATTGATCTTGGAAAGATCAATGGTGGCAGAGCTTGAGCCTTTTAAACCTTCTAAGATGGGGGCACTGACATCACCCTAGACACGTGTCTCCATGGTGCATACTCGCTTTGCTTAAACTCCCTTCAAATTCCTTATGTGGGCATGCGTCTATCGTTGATCTAATCAAAATTGATGGTAGGTATTAAATTTTGTCTCTCATGGTCCCATCATCCACTTGAACCAATGCAATAACTTCTCTTAACCCTCATGCTTTGAAAAATCTTACTACCACATTAATAGTTAAGTTTTTGTACACATAACAATCAGCACTCCCAACTCAACACATGTGTCAGACAGCATGGCATGACTCAACACTCTCTTTAGATCTTGGCCCCACTATGACACATGACACAAGGGTGCATACTCACATTTCTTATTTCTTGAGTAGTTTCTTAATGCAGGCATGCAATGGCCATTGATCCTACATAGATCAATGATCACAAAGCTTCCAACCCTTTTAATTGACAAATCATTTTACTGGACTAACTGGCATTACACATTAGCTTTTCCTTACAACCTGGTGCAACGTAGCACATACCTTTCATGCTTGGTCCCACTTTGCTACATGTCATCATAACACTTTTTCGCATTATTTAAAAATCTAGCAACTTCATAATGTAGGTAAGTACTGATTGTGGATCTTACATAGATTAATGATCATGAAATCATGCATATTTATAACATCGAGTCAACTAGTATAGCCAATGAAATATGTCCCTTTAGTCCAACTCACCTAATAACTACCATGGAAGATATACCAATGTCACCTTTTGAAGAGGCGAGCCCATTATGCTATGTGTCTCAATGGCACATGCTCACTTTGTTTAAAGACCTTCAATTTCAAGATTGTAGGGATGCACTACCCGTTGATCTAACTAAGATCAATGGCTGGCCAAAAGGTGTTGTAGATGATATTATTGAGTAAAATACCTTGAGCAAACTGCAAACAAAGCAATGTTAATAATTTTTTAAATCAAATTTTAATGAGATCATCCTTGTGTAAACCCCTCCTTAGGATAAATGTGTCTCACTTAAAATTTTGAAAAAACACTTTCAAAAGGATTTTCAAAAACTAGAGTAAAATAATATAAGGCATTACAATTTTTTACAAACTTAAGGTTTTTCAAAGACCATGCCAATGAAAAACCTTGAGAATTTAATAGAACTCAAACAACATAGAGACTAGGACATGATTAGGGTAACCTAAGAGAATGAAACCCTAATCTATATGATAACATAATTTAAATGATTTTTCACTAAAATTTTAAAATTTCTTTGAACTATGAAAATTCAAGCCAATAGTGGCTCTATCTAGGGATGATAGACTCCTTGAGTCTATGCAAGAATTCAGAATCTTTGGAAGAGTAGACTACATACTTGGTATAGGAATGACAACTTCTTTAGAGAGCATAGAATAGAACATCATAATAGGGAACCAGACTATACAAGGATATTTACAAGGATTTACAAAAATATATAAAATGTATAAGCGCACGAGGAAACCTAAAAACTACTATTCATGGAAAATAGATATTTAAAGAAAAGTAACTCTTCAAGAATTTTCCATGAACTAGCAATTCAAGAATATCTCCAGTCAAATCCTTTAGAAAATATGAATCTTCTCCATTTATATCACAAATGTTATATGGGCCAAGCTAGATTGGGTCAAATTTACCATGTTTTCCTTTATCTTCCATTCTAGCATGCACATCAATACCATGTCACCTATTCCAAGTTCCCTTTCAATGGTCCTTTTGTCTTATAAGTGCTTCATTTGTGATTGTAACTTGGCATTCTGAATAGAAGACTCTCTCCTTACTTCTTCTAATTGCAAAATATCATCCATTCTAAGTTGCATCTCATCAATGATATCATCCTCATATAGTTGAACAAATTTATACATCTCCTTTAGGTTATTCTGTGTGAGTCTGGCTTGTATACCATAGACCAAGTCAAATGGAGTGCATCCAATGGCCTTTTTCATAGTAACCCTATCAGCCCACAAAGCTAATGGCAATTTTGAATCCCAAGCCTTCTTGTTTTCTCCTAAAATCCTGTTGATGATTTTCAATATAATTTTATTAATTGATTCTGCCTAGCCATTTCCTTGGGGATGATAGGGTGATGATGTGTACTCTATAATGCCATACTTCTTACAAAAAAAATTATATTCCTCAGATCTGAAACACATAGCATTATCAATTAAAATTTTTTGTGGGCACCCAAACCTAGTCACAATATTATTTAAGATGTAATTAATCACTACTTGTTGCATTTTTAGCAGGGATTGCTTCAACCCATTTAGTAGAGTAATTAGTAGCAACTAGGATCCAAGAATGTCCAACATTGGATTTATTTGAGATCTCACCTATGAAATCAATTCCCCATTGTTGAAATGGTGCTTATACTTCAACAGGTCTTAATGGTAGATTCCCAAAAACTTTAACTTTCCACTAAACCTTTGACAAGTATCACAAACCTTTACAAACTCATGAGTATCTCTAAAAAGTGTTGGCCACCAAAAACCAACCCTAAGAATTTTATGAGCAATAGTCTTAGCCATATAATGACCACCACATACACCTTCATGCATATCTTTCAAAATCCTTTTAGATTCAATTTCATCTACACACTTCAAAAGTACCCCTTCCATATTTCTCCACCATAATTATCCTTGCACTATAACATACCTTATGGCCTGTAACTTCAAAGATCTTTTCTAGTTATCTATTAATTTTGATGGAGATTTCATGTTTTACAAATAATAAATCACCTCTTTGTACCAGTCAAAAGTATCGATGTCACAAAGATTATCCCTGCAACTATCATCAAGTTGACTAATTTGGTTTGCCTCTAAATTGGCTTCTGTCATCAATTTGGCCAAACCTTGACCCCTAACTAGTTTGGTAATCTAAATATCAATGTTAAACTATTTTATCCTATTAATCCATCTACATCTCCTGCCAGATACCTCTTGTTGTGAAAAAAATCCTTCAAAGCAATAGTAGGAACAAAAATAATAACAGTAGCTCCCATTAAGTAACACCTAAAAGCTTTGACTCCTTTCACGAATGCATATGCCTACATTTCATTTATATCATATTTGAGTTTTGCTGCTTGCAAGGATTTGCTAAAAAATGCAATGGGTTATTCATAACCTTCTTCATTTTTTGTAACAATACTATATCAATAGCATGAAATTAGGCCAGGGAAAATATATGCATGGTTTACCATAATTTGGAGCTCTGAGAATAGGGGCATCTTTAATAGCTTTCTTAATCTTTTAGAATGCGATGCTAGGTTCACCATCCCCTTTTATCTCAAATCCTTTCTTTAGCATCGTTGATATAGGCCTACTAATTTTTGCAAAATTAGTCACAAATCTCCTAATAATTGATATGTCCAAAGAATGACTAAATGCCCTCAACATTTTTGGGTTTTTGAATTTTGTCTATTGCTTCTACCCTTTTAGGGTCAATCCTCACTCCATGCTTACCAACTAGATGTCCTGACAACTTTTGTTTAGTAACACCAAAACTACATTTCCTTGGATTCAAAGAAATACCATACTTAAGGGTTTTGATAAATACCTTTTCTAGATGTATGCAATGATCATTCTCATCCTTGGAATAAGCAGTGAGGTCATCCTGATAAAAAACCAAAAATTTATCAATAATATAAGCAAAAGCCACATCCATAGCCCTTTGAAAAGTAGCCCCAACATTAGTATGCCCAAAAGGCATCCTGACATAAACATAAGTACCCCATGGAGTAGTAAAAGTAGTCTTGAACTATTCTAATTCTTTAACAACCACTTGATTATAACCTAAAAATCCATCCATCATAGACATAAGCTTAGAACTAGTGACCCTTTGCAACATAGGTTCCATATTTGGCAATCCATAATTATCCTTCAATGAAGATATATTAAGATTTCTGAAGTCAACAGATAACCTTATGTCTCCATTTTTCTTCCTAATAGGAACTAAATTGGATACCCAAGAAGAATGTTTGATAGGCTTTATGATTCTTGCATCTCTTGGCTTGATTAGTTCCTCTTGCATTTTGGGAGCCAAGGTTGGATTTATTTGCCTTTGTTTCTACCTAAAAGGTTTAACATCTAGCTTCAAAGGGATCTCATGCTGAAAAAGATCTTCCCTATAGGCTTTTAGGTCATCATATGTCCATGAAAACACATGTCTATACTTCCTTAGCAGGTCTATTAGATTTTTCCTAATTTTAGGAGGCAATTTCTTACCAATATATACTTTTTTAGGTGTTTCTTGAGTTCCTAAGTTTACCTCCTCTAGATTTTTGGCATTGTATTCACTAGTATTCATCTATGACCTGTCTTGGTTGTTAAAAATAGTTTCTAAAACAACTAGACCCTTTGGGATTTTGTTTGTCTTCAATTGCACAACTTCCTACCCAAAAATAGTATATTTTCCATTTATATTCTCTACATAGGTTACACAATCAATTTCTTATCCTGACAATATATTCTCACAATTCAAAAATCTCAGAATATCCTTATCATCTTCAAATACTCGCCAATTCTGAACATTATTAGGGATAGAGTGCCTAGTTTGGATCTCAATTTTAGACACACCAACAAATGTGATATCATCAGGCTTTATTGCTATATTTTCTAGTAAGTCTACCATCTTATTATTACTCCTATCTTTCCAAATTATCCCAAATGCATCAAAACATTCAATCATATCCCACACAACATTTTTGTACTATTTTAATCTTTTTTTATTTGACACATAAGCATTTCTTACTTGGGATACAACTAGTTCAAAATCTCCTATAACATGTAAACACTTTATCCCATGCTTATGAGCTAATCTAAGGCCTAATAGTAAAGCCTCTTAATCTGCTATATTATTGGTACAAGGGAAACTTAGAGTAAAGGAGAATTTGTATGTTACCCCTACTGGAGATATCAAAAAAATACCTGCACCAGATCCATCCTTGTAGCATGCACCATCAAAAAACTCAGTCCATAAATTACCTTTGTCTGTCTTTGTGTTAGCTTCTACTTCCATCTGAGACTTATGCTTGGATTTCTTTAAAGTCAAAACCTCAACTCAAAATGCATAAATATTTGTATCCACAAATTTTTCATATTGTCCTCTACATATTCTTCTATCATGTATATAATTTTAGGCTCCCTATTTACTTTTATCAAATTCCCCTCAATATTAAAAGTAGCAAATGACAAATCACACTATAGACTCCCTCCCATGGCAGCACTCCACTTCCTAGATAACATGCCATACTGAGGTGGAATATCAACAACCAATACACTCATAGTAAGTTCTTTGTCAAGACATGTTGTTAATATATATGGTAAAGAATTAATAGTACCTATGACTATCACCTCTATTTTATCCATAGCACAACACCTTCCTTGAGTAGTATCTACCTTCAAGCCTAATTCCTTCATTATTTCAAAAGGCATCACAGTATTGGAAGCACTAGATTCAATCATGCAATTTTTTAATGGTTTACCATTTACTAAAATACTTAAGAAAAATGGCTCAACATTTCCAAAACACTGATTTATAGAATTATCCAAAAACGTCTGAGGAATTTGAGACACAACTACTTCATCTTTTTTGTCCTTTACCTTTTCTTTACTACTTCCCTTGGGACTATGATTTTCGTTACACTCATGTTTCACCTTTATACCAGTATCTCGCAACCATGCTAAAGCTTTATTTTTATGTTCAGGGATCCTTAACAATTTACACAAAGTAACTTTGATAGTGATTTGTGATAACATTGTAGTCATATCTATAGAAGAATCTGATAGGATATCAATGAAAATACTCCTTTTATCATGATATTTATCAAAAGTATTTACAACACCTTGGTAATTCTTGTCACTTGTAATGATTGGTTTTGGTACCTTCTCATCTAAATTCTTTGGAGTATTTTTTAGGAACTCACAAGCCTTGAAATTATTCTCCTTCTTTGGTTCCTATTTTTTATTTGTAATTTTAACCTTCTTAGTAGGGATCTCTTTAGGCTTCAAATCTTCCCCTTTTTTAAGGTTAACCCCCTTTATAAACATACTAACCACCTTTTCATTACCCTCCTTTTGAGCCATGTTTCTAGTCTATACTTGAGCTATCATGTTTGCAGTAATTTGTTCAATCTCTTCCCTAGAGGGCTTCCTTAATGTGACCTCTTCTTTCGCACTTACCATATTACACACATTATCTTCTACATCGCTCTCATAAGAGAATACTTATTGTTGCACTTTATTCTAAAATTGCCTTTTCTCATTTACATCTTTGTCATAATCCTCACAATCAGAATAATGTGATTCAAACATATTACATCCTACATCATCATTGTTTTCTTCTTGCTCATGATAATTTTCTACTGTAGTTTGATTTCTTGGATATGACAATGCTACTACACACGATTCAGTGGAATGGGGTAATTAACATGCAAAGTACCATGTAGGCTTAGTAGTAAACTTAGGATCATCTACCAAATTTATAGAATTTTTTGACATAGGATCAAGAGTCACCTTGTTGTTATTATTCTTAGGGGGAGCAACATTAGGCTGACCATCTTTCCAATTAGTATTGTAAGGAAAATTTTGAAACCTATTCTATCTATTGAAATTTGACTGATAAGGGATCCTATTATCAATGGGATTCCTGTCATTCTTTATTTGAGGCAGATTCAAGCTTTTTATAACATTTAGAACTTAGCTTATTTCACTAGGTTCTTTCTTTTTTCCACCTATATTTTTATGATCCTCCTTTCTATTTCCCTTATTACCAAAGAACCTAGGGTCATCTCTTTTACTTTCTAATCTCCCTAAGATCCTCAAGTTATTTTCTACTTTTATAGCAATTCTAAAGGCATCTCTTAAAGTCCTAGGTTCCTTATCCCTAAACTGGTATGCCATTTTACCATCAAATGAATTTAGATAAGTGATTAGACATAACTTGTCATCAATTCACATGGTCTGCATTAGCTTGTACATCCTCTTCTGAAATCGAGTATTGAATTCAGTGACAGACTCATTAGTCACTCTCTTGATGTTATTGAATTCACTCAAAATGTAGCTCTAATTTTTCTTGTCACCGTATTGTTCTTTGAAACAATATTCAATGTCTTTCCAATCCACAATGGCAAATTCAAGAAGTCTTTTGAACTATACTCTAGCATCTTTAGTTAATGATTGAACAAACAACTTTATTATAACATCTTCAACTTCAACCTCATAGTCACTCATCATGTCTAGAAAACTTCTTAAATGATCCTCACAAGTGATAGCACTGTTCCTAGCAAACTTAGGCAACTTTTTTTCTCATTTCTTGTGGGATGGGTTTAGGAAAACCAAGGATTCCATCAAAACATATCTGCCTATATCCCTCTAATTGGATAGGTCTTCTTTGCAAATCAATCTTAGGATGATGGTCAATATCTTTCCTAGTGTTACCCATAGTATTAGTAGTGCTAGCATTACCAATAGATTTGTTAATAAAATGAGGATAAGAAAGGGATAGGTACCTTGGTAGTATTTTTATTTGCATCATTAGATCCACCATCATCTTTAGGCATAATTGCATATTGCCTCCTAGCATTCTCCAAGAATTTAATCTTGTTGTTTATCTCAGCTATGGCTGCTTCATTTTTTGCAATCTCTAGTCTCTTAATCAAAGCATCCTTTTCTTTCATCTTCTTCTCCAACTCAATATCAAAAGGTGATAGGGAATCATGGATCTAAATGATCATTGTTGGTTCTTTAATCTTAACATCCATCTCCTTTTGTTTCCCTTTATCTTTAGCCTCAACAACATGCCCTATATCTTTTTCTTTGTTGTTGTTAGCTTCTAGAGCATCATAGTTCCTAATCTATTGTATTATTGATCCTTTTAGGTTCATATTCTGAGTTTCCAACAACTTTTATTCTTGTATCTTAAGCTATTCAACTTGACCTATAATCTCTGGTTTTCGTGCAGTGGTTGCTATTTATTTTTTATTTTTTAGGATAGCAATTCTCCTAAGCAATTCTTGTTTTTCTTCAAAGGCTTTAATGATCTTTTCTTCCCTTTCCCTTTGAAATTTACTATCTATAGCTTCTTTTTCAGCAAACTGTTCTCTCAAAATTTCATTCTCATCAGGATTAGGGATAGTAAACTTAGAGCCAGATGTCTTCTCATTATTGAAACTTTCAGGTTCTAAGTGTTTAGGTCTTAGCTTTTTAGGAGAAAAATCTAACATGAACTGGTTCATACTATGCTGGAAAAGATTACTACTATTTCCATCACTGAAACTAAGCACATGTCGTTGCACAATCTTTTCTTGACATATCATTTTAGGGGTATTATAGAAATTATCATCAAATAACCCTAGGTGAGATCTAGGACTCTTGGAGAAAGGTCCCTTTTTAATAGTAGGATGGTAGGTATTATCTTTTCTTTCCACTTGCTCTTGGGCATAATTTCCTTTCTACATCTGATCTCCTTTCACAACCCAATTCATTCTTCCCGTAGGAGGGAGATCAGTCTATAATCTAAGTTTTGAGTTTTTCTTCACATTTTTTGATGTATTTATCTTATTTGTCATAATTTTGATACAAAAAACCTCCAAGTATTGACATTGGTTAAACCTTTTGAGTTTCCACCCACCCTATCAAAATGGGAAAAGCTTGTAAATAGATCACAATTCTTTCACTAAATCATAGACAAAATGCAAATAACCCTTGAGACCGTAGAAAAGCTCTCATAAAAATGCCTACCTTAGACTCTACCCAAAGGAAACATAGATCTTAAATGATACATTGGTTTATAACACCTAAATTATTATTCCCCAACAAAGTTTCCATTTTGATGGTGTTTGAAACTACTAACAAAAAAATGCTCAATACTGCAATCACCTAAAAATGGTCACCTAGACTATTAGCCCCCTTCTCAGCATTTTGGCTAATTTAATTTAATCATTTACCTAGACCAAATTTCTAATAATCAATTTATTTGATTATAACCTATAGTTTGAGTATGCTATCCTAAGTTCATTATTTGATTAAAAGAACATGTCCCCTTTTAATTAAATAAAAGACCCCATTCTTCTAACCCACTTAAAGTGGACACATAAAGTCCTTTTTCTATTTTTTAATTAAAAGAAAAGGCTTTGTGACTTTTTTCTTATATGACAAGTCAACTTATATTCTATTGGTTGACTTGTGTGCGCACATGGATCACTCCTATTTTCAAATTCCACCATTGATCATCCACCATCTTCATCTTGATCTCTACTGTCCGTACGACTTTAAAAGGGAGAGAGCTTTCCCCCTCAAGGGATCCATCCATCATTTGAATATTGTTATGCTAGAGGTTTTCTAACAGGTTTCTTTGGAGCTTTGTGGAGAACTTCTCTTTCTTGTCTACATTCTCTCATCCATGCCATTCTAGCTTAGCTTAGCTTTCATTTTTACATGTAGCTTAAATCATATAGTCTAATAGTTGGATTGTAACACTCTCATCCATGCTTAGAATAGCTACACTTTTCATATTCATGCTAGCTTAATCTTTAGTTGCATTGCATCCTTGAGGAACTCCTTAGGATGTTTGCATTCTTGCATCTTGTCTTTGGAACATCCCATTGCATGGTTTACTAGCAAGAAGAGTATCTCTAAGGCTCATCTAAGAGCCTTCTTATTCTTGAAATATACTCTCTTGCACTCCATGGATAGGGAGCTCTAAGCCGGCATCTAAGCATTCCAAACACATGGAATCATTTGGATTGAAGGGTTTAGAGTGTGACACAATTCGAGTGTACATTTTTGGCGCCCACCGTGGGGCCAGACTGTACATTTTACCCTGCATTTTCTTAGTTTCGCTTGTATTTTCTTTACTGTTCTACATTCTTCTTTTTTTTACAGTCGTAGTGTTGGGCAACATTTTTCTAGTTTCACATGATAGTTCATAGTACTGTTGTGCCACACTTTTTTTGGAAATAGTGTCGCACTTGAAGCCTGCATTTTGTCGCCCTCTGTGCAAAAATTTGTCGCACGACTGAAAAAAATGTATCGCCTGAACATAAACTATCGCCTTGCTATATTATAAAGTATCACATGACATTTGTTTAGCAAAAAGTATTGCCTGACAATTTTTTTCTCATTCCTTGAGGGATTTGATCAAATTTCTTCTTAGCTGGTTGACTATTGTCTTTAAGCAGATTTCTAGGCTCTTTTACAAAGGTTTAATTCACAGTTTTTGTGATTATTTCATGCTAACTTGTGGGCTAACAAGTTGTGATTGCAAGTTGCCCTCTTTGTGAAGAAAAATTGAAACCTTGCATACAAAATAATGCATGTCAAATCTTCAAATGCACAAGGGCTACTAACATTGTTTGCAAGGCTGCCCAAAGGATAAAAACCCAAACTTGCTTGATTTTTTGTTTCCATGTGTGGCATTAACTAATTGTTCATTTTTTATAGGCACATAAAACTTGTGATTGGAGTCTTTTGGTAATAGGAGAGTATGCTCTTCACCCTCGTGGTGAATCAAAAATCTTGACTTGCCATTTGGTTTCAAAAGTAAGGGGTAACTGAATCTTCCTGGCATATTTGGGAGAAAATGATTGGAATATGAGAGTATGCTCTTCACCCTTGTGGTGAACCAGAAATCTTGACTTCTAAAAGTTGGTCCACTTTGTGTAGTTAGAATCCTTTAGAGGGCCTACTCTCGAACAACCTGAGAGGAATGACCCAAGTGGGGACAAGCCGATTACCTAGCTCTTACAACCTACTATAAACTCAAGGTTACTAAGGACACAAAACTTTTTTAGACATAGTGTTTGTCTTTGCCTAGTGTGATCGCTTATGGGATTTTAACCATAGGGAGATCACTAGGAAAGAATGCTTAAGGTACTCTTGTGGTCAGGAGATTAGTTACTCATCACAAGGTGAGGTGTCCCATGATTGAGAGCAAGAGGAACACTATGAATGGAAGATTGATCCAAAAACCCTAAATTAGTAACTACCTTTTTTTAGTCGCTCAACTTCTTGGTGCAAGGATCGATCCTAGTGGATTACCCAGATCACCCCAAGATTTTACACTCACCATATGTTTTCCCTTGGTTGTGCTTATGGAACTTCCATTACAAAGCCAATATCTCTTGTGGGAAACCACTTGGTGTGAGGCAAAGGAGCATCAAGCATGGGCCAAGTTGTTGAGTAATGAACCGTGACCCTAAAGTAGATTGCTTGGCTATTGTTTTCGATGTTTTGACCAGTGTTAATGTTCTTGCAACATAAACATTTTGATAAAAGTTGTTAGCAAGGCTATTTTGATATCCCAAATGCGTATTGACAAGGTTGTTTTTTACCGTTGATCAATTATTTTGAGACATGTTAAAACACTTACTATTTGCAAACCTTGTTGTTTACTGATACGAACTGAAACGAAACACTATCTGATTGAAACAACTATCTGATTGACAAATTGAAATGAACTTCAGACCAAAAATTGACCTTTTTTTGTACAAAATGGGAACTCTATCACATGCTCTCACGAGAAATATCGTGCAACATATTTTTACCCAAAAATATGTCGCATGTCTGTAGTAAATTCTGTTGCACTGCCTATTAAATTCTGTCACACTCAGTGAGAATATCTATCACCTAAACAAAAAGTGTTGCACCCATGTTAAAATTCTATTGTGCAACACTATTTTCTCAACTTATGTCACCCTGCTTTTGAGAAAGTATCACCTAGAGTCACTTTGGGTCAAAACAGAGTTTACAGTTGGATTTTTTTGCTCTAAGGAGCGTCACGTTGGTCACCCTTGATCCTGGCTACATATCAGTGTGTGAAGAATTCATCCTAGGTTGAAAAGATAGGTTTAGTCCATTGAATGTAAGTCTTGAAACATCTTGATGAATCACTTGTCAAAATTTAGCTATTATTTTATTCTAGCTATCTGCTATTGAGCTTCTCACTCATCCGCTTGGCTCAAGTCACTAGTGTTGTAAGATCTTGAGCACTGCTTGACAAGCCATCTATGACAAGCCATCTATCACATTTTGACAAGTGACTAGTCCTGATCATAAAAGTTTCAAATTCAGCTTGCTTTTCTTTTCCTACTAAACAAAGACAACTCTTTACATGCCAGTCACAACTAGATATCAAGTTGGTAATGGTAGCCACACGCCTTTTATTTTCAAGCAATTGGAGACACCACCTAAGTGTCCTCACAAACAACTTTGTGTGGAAGATCTCGAGTCTACTCAAACACAAACAGCTAACATTAGGCATAATCCGCTCTATAGTTTTGAAAATCCATTTGGTACACCCTTTGAGACACCCAAGGATACAAGTGGTATAGTCACTATGGTGCACCCTGATGAAATTAAGCATCGCCTAGAAGAACAAGCACGTGAAACCCAAAAGACTTTGGAGGCGATATATGCTATGGAAAGAGAAAACGAACAAGTCAACACTAACAATTAGGCACGCTATGAAGGATATAAAGGGACTTGTCCTCGAAATCCTTTTGAGAACAATGATGGTAATCACACACCTCCAAGGACTCCTAGAGCTACCATTGGTGCATGTCCTTCACCACCTAAACCATCTCATCATGATAGTGATGAAGAAGTAACTAGCGAAGATGTGATCAAATTTCAACAAGATGGATTCACCCAAAAACTAATGCTTAGAGCTTTAGAGGAAAATGGAGACCAATACTTTTGTTACATGGCAGCTAGGGGATGGAAACTCCCTCAAGGTTTTAATGTTGAGCATATTATTCCAAAACGAGAGCCCACTGAGGCTGAAATCTTAAGGGAAGAAATATAGGAACTAAGGAAACAATTTGCACAACTGCAAACTTTAAAAGAGCCACCTAAAACATCATTTGTTGAATCAATTTGTGCTCTTCCATTTGATAGGAGTCTATACATACTACCATTTCCTAAGGATATAGAGGTTCCTAAGTATGAAAAATATGATGGAAATGGTGACCCTCACGACCATGTGAGACATTTCTATGCTATTAACATAGAATTTATGCATGAAGACACCTTTCTTATGCGTCTGTTCCCCAGAAGTTTGAGAGGACAAGCCATGGAATTGTTTACCAAGTCGAGTCCCCCTTTCAAGACATTTGATGAACTCGCACAATGGTTTATCCAGCAATATTCATACAACATTCAACATCCTATGACTATGCTAGACTTATGCAACATCAAACAAAAACTAGGAGAATCTTTTGCAATATACCTTCAATGATGGAGATCTTTATACTCTTGGTATCCTCGGCAAGTGCCTGAAGCTAAAAAAATTGTAATTTTTGTCAATACGCTTGTACTCAAATTATACTTTGATCTAAGAAAATAGTTATTCACATCCTTCAACACCATGGTGGAAAGTGCATATCGCATTGAAGATGTTGCTATCAAAAGAGGTGACATTTCCATAAACAAGGATAAAGTTAACAATGGAAACGATAAAGACAAAGGCAAACCTTGGAACAAAAACAAGTATGTTGTCAATGATGGAGTAGTGGACACTCCTAAGACTAAGGAGCCTATGTTTAACCTTTCCAATGCCATCTATGCAACAAAACAACAAGAAGGTTCAAAGCCACATCCCTTTGACAAAGGCTCTAAATTTGGGAGGAAGTGATGTGTTTACACACCTATGGTCGATCCTTATGAAGTGGTTTTAAAAACCTTAATTGCAAACAAATCGGTTACCTTACCAGACAACTCACGTCCTTATGATCCACTTGTTAGACCTCCATGGAGGAGTGAAGATCATACTTGTAGCTATCACCGAAGTAAAGGACATAACATGAAAAATTGCTTCAAACTCAAAGATGTAATTCAAGACCTCATCGAAGCTGGCAAAGTTGTCACATATGGCCGTGTTAAAAATGTTGATCATAAGGCTTTCCAAAAACCATTACCCAAATACAAAAAGGGTGAGAACTCAAGGGTAGCGGCCAAAAATAATCATGATGCCAAAATTAGTTATGCTTACACTGATACTAATAATGTTATAGGCATGCTTGAGCCTGTTGAATACATATGTATGGAAAGCTCCAACAATGACAACTGGCCAAATTATGATGCTGAAGATGAATGACCAAGAGTGGTCTTAAGGACACGATCCACACCTCAAGATCATACTGATAGTAGACCCAAGGTGGTACTTTGAGTGGCTGAGTCTTCATCTTCTTAGGGTGAACCACTTAACATTGTCACTAGGGGGCAATCTAAGGTTGTTCTAAAAGTTGCTAATGATCCTAAAAATGCTTCATCATCTAAGAACCAATTACTTCCAAGATCTCCAACTATGATCTTGTTAGCCAACTGCAATGCACACAAGCACAAATCTCCATTTTTGAATTGTTAGAGTTATCTCCTTTGCACAGGGATATCCTTGAGAAAGCTTTACGTTCTGCCAATGTTCCCACAGATATTGATGCGAAACAATTCCAAGCTATGGTGAACCACATCTCCTCGCCTCACTATCTCACCTTTTCTAAAGAAGATGAACGAGCTCTCAATCATCCCCATAACCTTGCTCTTCAGGTAAAAGTTCAAATCTTTCATACCTGTGTCCATCGAGTCTTGATAGACAATGGTGCAGGGTCAAATATCATTTCATTCAATGCAATCCAATAGTTGGTCATGTCTGAATTTGTCATCGATCCTAAGTGTAAGATCACTATAAAGGCCTATGATGAGGTTGAAAGGCCTTCTAAATGTCTAATTGTACTTCTAATTAGAGTTGGTCCAGTTGAGAAGAATGTCATTTTCCAAGTCTTAGACATACCACTTGCGTACAACTTGTTGTTGGGACGGCCATGGATTCATGATATGCAAGAAGTACCCTCTACGTACCATCAGTGCATTAAGTTCCCTTTTAATGGTATTGAAGTAGTTATCCTTGGCAAAAACTCCATGTCTATCAACACATTATTTGCTGCTGAAACACTAGTCCCGCACAATCACTCTTCTCATGATCTAGCACCATCTTTCACAGAATGTGAACAAAAACTAAAAATGATGAGCCTTGGTATGGGTGAGTACACTTTGGACTCTATTGCTGCCTTACCAAAGAAGTCTTCTGCTTTTGCTATGACACTTTTTGGCACTTTTGTGAAATCTTCAATACCTCTAGAAGTAGAAAAGGAAGAACAAGCCATTAGGGACTAGATCTACAGAGAAGAGGAAGACAAGGAGGTTACAGTGACTACTCCTATTTCTCCCAAAAGATATGGAAAAGGCTATAAATTTTTGACAAAAATGGGCTACCAGGGCCACGGGTCCTTAACTGGTTGTAAGAATGCTCTAGTTGAACCTATAAGTCACACTCAAGGTCGTGATACTCGAGACACCGCTAGTCTAGGCTTTGGGCTAAACAATGATATACCAACCTGTGATCGAAGATTGCTCATGTCTAGTGAATAAGAGGATGATGACTCTCTTGTAATTGCTACCACTGCACAAGATGAAGACTTTGTTCCTCTCACTTCCCTACTTTTGGGATAAGAAATAGTGACTGCTAATAATGAAGAAGCTTCTACCTCCCAACAATAGGAACAAGAAGGGTCTACTTCTGAGGACATAAATAGAGGATGAATTAGGCAGAATATTACTCATCTCATAGCTAGGGATCAGAGTACAGATTCTCATGTGTATGAGTGAGAAATTCTCTCTGATGTATCTTGTGAGCTAGGGGTGGATGTCATTCACGACTATACAACCCAACCCAATGTAGTCGAACAATCTAGTATAGGGTCAGATGAGTTTGACTCACAACATGTCTCAATGGATCACACTAGTCCCTACACGACTATTCCTGAGCTGGACTCCTTTGCAACATTTTCTATAGGCTCAACTTCATAGGTCACCAGAGATAACTCCTTCCATGTCAATCACATTGAAACTTCCCCCTCACTCTCAATAATTCACCCATATCTCATAGATTGGTCTATCCAAAATCAAAGACCTGAAATACAGTCTTTTCCAAAATGACTATGAGATCGCTTGTTATTTGAACGCAATTGAACCTGTCACTTTTCCACCAGTGAACCCGTAGTTAACATGACAGAATCAGATATCAAGTACCTCAATAAAAAAATTAAAGGGAAAAATAAGCAATCAGATGGCAAAAACCACATTGTGGCAGTGTTTGATCCTCAAAAAAGTAAAAATAAAGGCGTATCTAATGGTGAAAACCTCTTTGAGTCACCTGCGGATGAGTTACTTGGTAGTCTTCCAAGCTATTTCTAGGATAGATCTTTAGTTCTCATTGAACCTACATAGCCTATCAACTTGGGTATAGAAGAATGTCCTCAGATTATCCATGTAGCTCAATCTTTGTTAGACAAAGAAAAGACATAGTTTGCTCAATTCTTTCAAGACAAGAAGTTTAACTTCGCATGGACATACTCTGATATGCCAGGGCTTGATATAGATCTCATCATGCATCACTTATCAATCTCACCAAATGTCAAGCCTGTCAAACAGAAGTTGAGAAAAATGCATCGACATGTGGCCCTATTGGTCAAGATAGAGTTAGAAAAACTATTGAATGCAAACTTCATTAGGGTCATTGATTATGCAGAGTGGATTTCCCACATTGTACCTATCTCCAAGCATGACAAATCCATATGAGTTTGTACTGATTTTAGAGATCTCAATAAAGCATGCCCCAAAGATGACTTTCCACTACTAAACATTGATATGATAGTGGACATGACTGCAGGTTATGAGATGTACTCGCTCATGGATGGATTTTTTGGGTATACCCAAATCAATATAGCTCCAACAGACCAAGAAAAGATAGCTTTTACATGTACATGGGGTACCTTTTGCTAGAATGTCATGCCTTTTGGGCTTAAAAATGCTGGCGCTACATATCAAAGGGCAATGAAAACCATCTTTCATGATATGATGCATAAAAACATGGAAGACTACGTTGATGAGACATTGGAAAAATCAAGGAAATGAGACACACATCTCAAAGACCTTAGTTTGATATTGGACCATATGGAACAATTCCAACTTAGGTTGAATCCAAAAAAATGTGCCTTTGGTGTCACTTCTAGAAAATTGCTAGGTTATATCATTTCAGCAAAAGGCATTGAGGTTGACCCTGAAAAGGTCCAAGCTATCATGGATATGCGTCCACCAAAGACTATCAATTAGCTTAGAGGTCTGCAAGGATGGCTACAATCCATAAGAAGATTTATCTCTCAATTAGCTAATAAGGCTCAACCTTTCAATAAAAATCTGCATAAAGGATCTACCCATATTTGGAACAGTGACTATCAAAAAAGTTTAGATCAAATCAAAGGCTACTTGGCAAAACCTCTAGTTTTGATGCAACCCATTTTGGGAAAACCTTTGATCCTGTACATTTCAGCTACGGATTCTTCTCTAGGAGCACTCTTAGCCCAAAGTGATGAGATGGGTAAAGAAAGAGCCATTTATTATATCAGTCGCACTTTGGTGGTTTATGAACTAAATTATACAAGTATAGAGAAGGCATGCCTTGCTGTAGTTTTTGCCTCCCAAAAACTCTGGCATTATATGTTAGCCCATATAGTTCACTTGATTGCCAAGATAGACCCTTTGAAATATTTATTAAGTAAAGTTGCACTTACTAGTTGTCTTGCTAAATGGATGATGATTCTTTTTGAATTTGACATTCAATATGTTGAATGTAAGGCAATCAAAGGATAGGCCATAGCTAACTGGTTGGATGACTTCCCACTTGAAGATGTAGCACCTATGCAAATTGAGTTTCCAGATGCCTCGATCATGTACATTACTGACAGAACATGGAAGATGTTTTTTGATGGATCCCATACATAGAATGGAGCTAGAGTAGGGGTTTTGTTTGTTTCCCCTCATGGTTATACGATCCCAAAGTCCTACAAACTATTGTTCCCATGTACAAACAATATTGCAGAGTATGAAGCATTAAAAAATGGGATCAAAATGGCCCTTGAATGGTGAATAACTGAGCTACACTTCTATGGGGATTCTCAACTGGTTGTAAACCAAGTGAATAATGAATATCAAACAAAGGATGAAAAGTTGATCCCTTATAAAAATTTGATAGATGCTCTAAGGAATTATTTTACCTTTGTAACATTCCAATAGATTCCTAGAGCAAAAAATAAGGCTACTAATGCTATGGCCACCTTAGCATCTATCCTCCAATTGCAAGAACATGAATCGTGATTTGAGTTCTTGGTGGAAGAATTGCGTCATCCAGCCTATGATTCCTCAGATAACTAGGTGATCTGCACTATTGTGGGTCATGATTCCTCCTGCTATGCTGCTATTTTCTCCTACCTGCATGATCAAGTTATTCTCAAAACCTTCACACACAACCAAAAACACCAACTCCTTCGTAATGCCTCACACTACACTTTGGTCTCTGGTGACTTGTATAGGAAGGGTCTAGACGAAACATTGCTTAGGTGTTTAGAGCTAGAAGAGTCTGAGAAGGCACTCGCCAAAGTCCACAATGGAATTTGTGGGGCACATTCTAATGGCCTTGCACTTGCTCGAAAACTGCTTAGGATGGGTTATTACTGGCCCACCATGCAAGCTAATGTTGTGCGCTATGCAAAGTCCTATAAAAAATGTCAGCTCCATGGCAACTTGATACATGCTCACAGGTGAGAGTTAATCCCTTCTGTGGCATATTAGCCATTTCATCAATGGGCCTTTGACTTGGTAGGAAAGATTCATCCAAGCTCATCCATCGGTCATAAATTCATCATCATAGCAATAGAGTATTTCACTAAATGGGTTTAAGCTATACCATTATCTGCTACTACAGGCAAACATGTTACCTTGTTTATACTAGATCACATCATTTGTCGATATGGTATCACATCCTCTATTGTTACGAATAATGGAGGGATGTTCAAGAATAAGGACTTAAAGCAGCTATGCAAAAAGTTTTGAATCAAGCAACACTGGTCCTCTATTTACTATCCCCAAGGGAATGGCCAAGTTGAGGCCTCTAATAAAACGCTGCTGAAAATCCTACACCATATAGTTCACAAGTCTGGGAAAGATTGGCACTTGCAAATAAATTCGGCACTTTGGGCCTATAGAACCACCATTCATACTCCTACAAGGGCTACACCCTTTTCTCTAGTCTATGGCTCTGAGGCTATTCTCCTATTATAATTTGAGATACCTTCCTTGCATGTCTCCTTACATGGGTTAATAACTGATGAAGATCATAGAGCTATGCGAGTACAAGAACTGGAAACTCTGGATGAATGTCACAAGGCTGCTTTTAATCATATGAGAGCTTATCAGAAGTGCATGTCTACACAATATAACAAGAAGGTTCACCCCCGTGAGTTTCAAGTAGGTGAACTCGTGCTTAGAGAGAATCCAAAAAATCAGCAACATCGAGAGCAAAAAGGGAAATTTGAACCTAACTAGTTGGGTCCTTACATTATCATAGCAGCATTTGGGTCTAGTGCTTATCAGTTGTCTACTTTAGAGGGTGAAGAACTTGCAGAGCCTATCAACATCCTACACTTGAAGAAGTTCTATGCTTAGAGGCTTGCTGCTCAGCTATCTTGTATATATCCATGATCCTAAAATATTCTTAAAAATTAGAAAATGTCCTGAAAAAAGATCATCTTAGTAAAAACCTAACAATAAGCACTTTGATGTATCACCAAAAAAAATCAAAAATAAAAAAAATACAAAAAAAATGAAAAAAGTCCTGAAAAAAATATCTGTCAAGTGGTGAAAACCTGGAAATAGGCACTACTTGAAACCCTTGCAGCTATGTCTATCATTTTCAATCATCCATTTCACTACACATTTCCTAGCTTGGAATTGTTTCTTGTCCTCGTCTCGGGGGCATAGCTACTTAGCCTATTGAGGTATTCTTGTGTGTTAGGGTTTCTTTGCAAACTCAAAAAATAGTGTTTCTCAACACTTCCCCCACCTTACATCGAGTTTTTTTCAACACTTTTCAGATAGTTTACCTACGATCTCGGATGTCATGATATTTCTCACTATCAGAATCAAGTCTTGAAGAAATGGCCAAGTGACTTACACACATGCACTTTAACACTTAAATGACTGAGTTATGCTGACCTTTATCTACTTTGTGTGCTATCTATGATGATTTCTTTTCCATGTGTTCCCTCCCTAATAGTCTTTCGAGGATGTCATTGACTAGAAGACTGGGGGCATGGGACATATTTTCTTGATTTCTACTTGTGGGTATACCTTGTTTATCTATAATGTTGTAAGAATTTATGCTTGTCCTATTCAACATTTTGACTTACAAATGTATCATCCTTGACTATTTTATAAGACCACACTTAGGGTTTATACTAGTGCTTATGCCTTGATACAAGTGTAATCTTGGTAAATTAAACTTAGGGAATCTAATCACGTAGTTATCTTGACTTACATGTCTCTGATGCTTAGATTGGATTTCCACATACCTATCTGATATCGATCATATTCATATCCTCATAGTTATACTAGTGATGGTTTTATGATCTCATGATGTCCCTAATAAATGCTCAATGATGAAATTAAGAGTCTGAACATTATGCACTTCTTGCTAGTAAACCACTTTTGCATATTAGCTTGCATTTTAGGTTCATTTTTTTTAGCTTAGTCTTGCATTCGTGCATATGGGGAAAAGCTCTCTCTTCATCTTTTCATAGACATATCAGCTAGCTACTTTCATCTTTCGCTTCTTCATGTCTTTTCACCTCCTTAATCTTTCACTACATTCCTTTGCTATCCTGTCATCACAAGGGGTTAATCCAAAAACATCACATACGATCTATCCAAGTGTCACATTTTCACAAAAACATTTAAAGTCTTTACCATTCATATGAGAGATAAAAATCAATACACATGAGCATATACACATACATGAGCTAAAAACAAAAATTGAAACACCACATGAAAGCTGAAACATACATTTTGAGACAAGTACACAAGAATATCGATAAACCCAGTATCTCATATATATATCAAATGTGTCATGGTACATATACAAATATGGGATCCAAAATTTGGATATATGTCTCAAAAATACATAAGGTACAATCAAAACATAGCTATCACATTATGTCTGACTACCACCCTCTGCAGCTAGTGCTGGCCCTAGTGGAGGAGCTTGTCTCCTATTCGATGGCTACATTGTGCCCTCTGATCTACCCGCTCGCTCTGAATAGTCAGGAAGACCCTGTCTTGGTGGTACCACACTCCTATAGGTGGCATAATAATATGTAGCTCATGCACCATGATGTGCTGCCTCTTGCCTCGCAGTATCCTACTCTTGATGTAGCTCATCTACTCATGCTCACTCATCCATCAACTACTAATTCCGTATTGCAATAGTCACCTGAGCTGCTTGCAGCTCTGCCTCCAAGGTATGGATCCTCACACCCTGATCCTCTCCTCCTACTGGCTGCTCTGTGGGTGCCTCTACTCTTACCGCTTTTCATCTCCTTAGGGGCACCTCCTCCTCCCACCATCATCATCATCGGACTTTGATGACTCCTCCACCTCCTGCATCATCTGCACTCAGGTCCTCCTTTGCCCTGCTTGGGAGCTCTCCCCCTCCATCTGCCTGCCACCTCTCCCCCTCCCTCTCCCTCTACCTCCTCCTCCCTCGCCACCTCCGCCTCCCCCTCTTGTAGGTGCCACATCTAGATTTGTGAACCAAGGGAACGAGTGTCTCTGCATCTCATAAAGATACCCTAGATCTGCCCCTACATCTACCACATCTGGGCGATAATCCCAAGGAGTCGCTACTAGCACTGTTGTATCTTGAACTGTTGTCTGATAGTCCAGCATTAGTAGCCACCCTAATCCCTCATCTATGCACATCTCGACATACATAGTGGTCTCCACTGATACCACCTACCACTCTACAAACTGTCGCCATACACGACTGATCACAAACTGCTCCACAATGTCTATGCTCTGACCCACCAGTGGTTTGCGATACCGCATGTAGTCTAGCTCCGATGAATTTGACCAGCACTAACACTCCCGGTACGGATGCCATGTGAACACCGTCAGCTCATCAAGTAACCACCGATAATATGTCACATCCCAACTATCTCTATGGGATAAAACCTATATAAAAAAATATAAGGCTGGCTACGCTCTCATGGCTGCACTCGCGGTTGGATCACAACAATGTGCTCCCAAGCCCAGATCTGTGCTAACACTACTCCACATGCCCATGACCCACCCTCATCGTATACTATCTCATGGAGCTCGTGGTACATCTCTACCAATATGGTAGGCCCCCATGCCATCCTGCATGGTCGAGAGATCAAATCATACACCATTCGACCCCATCCTAGTGGAAAGCCCTTCTGGCCTCAGTTTGTCACCAGGGCTTGGGCTACCAAAGAACATAACAAGCTGGGAAAAGGATAATCATATCCATAATCAGTCATCAATCTCTCCCAACTTAGGTGACAGTCCAAAATGGTCACATCCTAGAAAAGCTCCTGCACTAGCGCTCACCCCTCTGTCAGGGTCATATCATAGTACACCTGTGCCATCATCAAACTTAACATCAGTACACCTAGCATCCAACATCAAAATTACTAAATCAACAAACTACTAATCAAGTAACTTACTGGCTTGCCATGGCATGACACTCACAGAATGCAATATATGTCCTCCAAGGTAATAGATGCCTCGCCAGTTGGTAAATGAAAGGTGTTATGCTCGCTATGCCACCTCTCTGCTAGCGCAAACAGCAAACCATAGTTTGCTCAAATATGGGCCATCCGTACAACCCACCGCAAACCCATAGCCACTAGTGCAGTCTGCTCCTCATTGCTTAAATGCTGCAAAATGCGCAAACCCACCACTCTGGGAGCTCTAATCTATAATGTTGGGAATACCTCCTATCCAAGTAAAACATGCAACTATCAGTAACAGTCTCATGATGAAAAAGCATTAAGAAAAGCATTAAAAAAAGTTTGTGCGACACTTTTTATATGCCTCGTGCAACACATTTTTCTACAACAACGTCACGCAACACTTTTTTTGAGGTTGTGTGACATATTTTTGTTGTGCAACATTTCACACAATTTCGTTCGACATTTGGGTATAGCTGTAGCGATAGTTTTCCCTTAGCATTGCGATACTTTTTTTGAAAAAAAAAGTGTTGCGTGACATTGTTTCAATGCCCGTGTGATACTTTAAAAGTAATTACTTACCAGCGCCCCACATCACTCTGGCCGGTTGTGCAACCCACTGCACTCAAAATGGTGTCGATGAAGAGGAATGTTCGCCTAAGCTATGATGCTATGTGGACCACTCACAGAATCTCTCAAATCACAAAAAGATAAATGAATAGTGAAAATGAAACTTGGACCCCTTTTATAGCCTCCAACCTCATTTTGACCTAATTTTCAAGCTCCTCAAAATTGCGCAAAAATTATGCCCCTAGCTAATTTTGACATCCTGGATCCATTTTTGGGATCGAAATTGAAATCTAAGTTCATCTTGATGGCCAAAATTGCATTTTTAAATTTTGCCTTCTTCTGAGTAGTTAGCTGACCGTTTGAGGTCTAATCTTTGAATCATCGCTGGGGCATGCTGGGGCATCTTCATTTCTTCATGTCTTCATCATTTCTATGCTTCATATCTACTTCTAGTTACTTTTTCACATCTAAATCATCTTTCTACTAGATTTGACCAAATTTTACACTGTGTCTTTCATGGTCAACTCTAAGTCAAATTGGGGCATTTAATCACTTTCTTATAGTCATTCTTGGGCTCTAATCATCTATCTGTCATCTTGGACATTGTTATATTCTCAATTTTCTCATATCTAGCTTGTTTCTATGTCCCCTTACCTCATTTTGATTTTGATCCCGAGGGGGCAGAAATACTCTATTGCTGATTGTTACAGCTATCTATTTCTTAGGAGCATTTGTTTGACCTTATCACTTGCTCTTGATCTATTCACTTTGCTAGGTGTTAGAATTCTTTTTTGATCCTAACATCATCTTCCTAGTGTTCAGTACTACCGCTATCAGGCTATGCATTCAAGACTTGCTATTTATTTCAGCATTTCATTCTTTGAAATCAGACATCTATTTCTATTGATGCCTACTTGGCTTCTTTTTTCTTTGACATAATGTGTTCCCAGATCGATCATGCATTAGTCAAAGAGGGGCAAATGTAATCACCTAAAAATGGTCACCTAGACTATTAGCCCCCTTCTCAGCATTTTGGCTAATTTAATTTAATCATTTACCTAGACCAAATTGCTAATAATTAATTTATTTGATTATAACCTATAGTTTGAGTATGCTATCCTAAGTTCATTATTTGATTAAAAGAACATGTCCCCTTTTAATTAAATAAAAGACCCCATTCTTCTAACCCACTTAAAGTGCACACATAAAGTCCTTTTTCTATTTTGCAATTAAAAGAAAAGGCTTTGTGACTTTTGTCTTATATGAAAAGTCAACTTATATTCTATTGGTTGACTTGTGTGTGCACATGGATCACTCCTATTTTCAAATTCCACCGTTGATCATCCACCATCTTCATCTTGATCTCTATCGTCTGTACGACTTTAAAAGGGAGAGAGCTTTCCCCCTCAAGGGATCCATCCATCATTTGAATATTGTTATGCTGGAGGTTTTCTAATAGGTTTCTTTGGAGCTTTGTGGAGAACTTCTCTTTCTTGTCTACATTCTCTCATCCATGCCATTCTAGCTTAGCTTAGCTTTCATTTTTACATGTAGCTTAAATCATATAGTCTAATAGTTGGATTGTAACACTCTCATCCATGCTTAGAATAGCTGCACTTTTCATATTCATGCTACCTTAATCTTTAGTTGCATTGCATCCTTGAGGAACTCCTTGGGACATTTGCATTCTTGCATCTTGTCTTTGGAACCTCCCATTGCATGGTTTACTAGCAAGAAGAGTATCTCTAAGGCTCATCTGAGAGCCTTCTTATTATTGAAATATACTCTCTTGCACTCCATGGATAGGGAGCTCTAAGCCGACATCCAAGCATTCCAAACTCATGGAATCGTTTGGATAGAAGGGTTTAGAGTGTGACACAATTTGAGTGTACAAATACCAACATGATAATACTCATATAACCTAAGGATTAGCCAATTCCTATTAAAAATTACATAAGTACACCATTTGGACCCAACTTCAACAAAACCAAGGATGGTTTCCTACTCTTTAGGCTCTACAAAACTAAGGTGGGTATACCTAGGGATGATTCTAATGAAAACTATTGTATGAAAATTATCTTAGTTTCATTCTGATTCTCATCTTCTAACCTTAGGCACATACATAGTTTACCAATTTCCTTAATACTTAAAAGTTTATATGCATCCCTCATAGGTAGATCTAGTCATAATTCTCATAGAGTTTACAAGTGTTTCTGAAAATAGTAGCTACCTAAGACTCAGAAACTAAATGTAAATCTGTGGTGACCAGAATTATAACCTTGAACAAAATGGAATGAAAATGACTTTGAAATTATAATTATTTTGACATGTAGAAGCAGAATTTACTCTCAACCACTTCTGATTTATATGACTAGTGCCTTATCCATGAGGATAAATAGTCAACTATTAGTAGGAGATCTTGTTTAATCAACTTGTAATTGAATTTATCAATTGTAATCACCTATTTCCATTCTTATGAGATATCCTTTTCATAAACTCATGAATTCTAATGATTTATTGAAGCATTTACATAATCCATTGAATTAAAAGCAACAACATTTTTGGATATGATTGAATATGAATGATAGAACTGGCAAAGAATGTTTTCAATCATTGTTTTGTCATTTATGTGAAACTTACTACTTGCAGGAATGATAATTGTATTAGTGATCCAAATACTATTAGTTGGTTGATTGACAAGGAGGCGACAATCAATAAGATGTAACTAGAGTACCTAGAGAAAGGTTGAAGTTATAATGTTGTAATGAAGTACAAGGATCAGCTAAGCCATTGATGAAATATTGTATTGTTGACATATTCTAAGACACATATAATAGACACATTAAAGCATATCAAAGATGTACAGGTTTACCTATGTTATTTGTGATAGCCTAACTAAGTTCATAAGAGAATGCCGAGCAAGCCTAGTTAGTGCTGAACAAATTCTTAGTTGAAGTCGAGAAAAGTTCACTTTTAGAGTGTGCCAAGTAAATATCAAGTGCCGAGTAGAAAAAAAGTGTCGAGTAAATATCAAGTGCCGAGTAGAAAACAAGTGCCGAGTAAACATCAAGTGCCAAGCAAGAAACAAGAGCCGAGTAAAGATATAGATGTCAAGAAAGAAACAAGTGTCGAGTAACACAGAACAAGCTGAGTATCAGTAAACTAATAATGCCAAGTTGCTGCATTATTTTGAAATTGAAGATTTGCTAGATCTGAGTCGACAAGGTTGTTACCTAGAAGTTTGTAAACTAGATAGAAGATAAGAGTGATGAGCTGGTGACACAGAACACCATGTAAAAAGGTTTTTAGCGAATACAACTGGATGCTAGACAAGGTTTCTAGATGAAGTAGAAATATAGGGTAGATACATTGTATCCTACCTAATCCATTGAAACTCTAAAATTGGAGAGGGAGAATTGAGTGGGAAAGATATTTTAGATTTCTATTTAAGAATTCATAGGGTCATGAAGCAGTAGTGTGTGGTAGTGAGAAAGTATGAAAGCATGAGCTACTGAAGAAAAGTGCTAAGGAGAAAGAGAGCAAAGAATACTTTGTTTTGCTAGATGACCACAGATATGATTGCATTGGTATGATGAGTAAAGAAGACTCAAGGAAACAAAGCTTGAGAGGAAGACAAGCTAACAGAACTAAAGTGATTATAAGCCAAGCAAAGGATTGAATTGAAGTGTGATCTGTAATCTACAAGTTATGTTGTAAGTTGTATCAGATCAAAGCCATTGTTGTTACTTTCTAGCAATTGTAATAGTTAAGATAAATCCTATGGACTTAGGTTGGTTTAATAGCCATATTGTAAATCCCTTAATAGGGTGACATTCCAAGTGAATGTTCCAAAATCCTTTAACCAGACCCATTCCTAACAGTTTGGAGAAATCCTCTAACAAGGTCGCATTTAACAATGTGTTGTAGCCTTTAACAAGGCAGGCTTCTCACAAGGTAGACCATCAAAAGTGGTTAAAATCAATTGCGCAGTTATTTTGTGGGTATCATTCCCACCCCAGTTTTAGCTTCTTATTCTTGGAGGGTTTTTGAGTTATCAAATTCTTAGTGTTATGGTGTGATGCACGTCTACTTTTCTTAGTTGTTTTAATATTTAAATTGCATGCATGATAAGTTCAGTTATGCACCATCAAGGATTTGTAGAGAAAAGAGAAAAAGTTTTATTATGGCATTTGGGCCTTGAATAAATGATTCAACCCCCCCCCCCCCCCCCCCCCCCCCCCCTCGCCCCCATTAGTTATTCTAAAGAATTGTAACAATTGGTATCAGAGCCTCGATTGCTGATTTTGTTTAAAAGGACCAGAAGCAAAAAAGATCAAAATGCCTAAGAGAGAAGCTTTGAATCTCAACAAAGACAACTTTGTTGCTTGGCAAAGCTTGATGAAGCTACATCTTGGATCCATAGGAGATTATGCCTGAAATTAAAGTTATACTAAACATGTTGATCCAACTGGTGCTCCTACTACAGAAGATTTAAAAAACAAACAGGAACACAATCAAACAATGCTGGAAATTGCTTCTGCACTCAACTACGCTAAATTTGATGATATCAAAGGATGTGACATTGCATTCAAGATGTGGAAAGCCCTGTTTGACATTTATGGAGGAGATCAGAATGTCCAAAGAGAAAAAAGAGAAAGTCTCAGAGGAAATTTTGATGATATGATAATGGAAGAAGGTGAGAATGTTGTTCAGTATGTAGCTAGAATAAAGGAAGTGGTAAGTGCAATAAGATGCTTGAATGGTCAATTAGATGATGATACTTTTAATAGTAAGTTTTTAAGAACCTTGCTCCCTATCTATGCTATCAGAGTATCAGCTATACAAGAGCTAAGATGTGTGCTAGGAAACAATCTATGTTTTGAAGGCATAGTAGGAAGACTCACTACATTTGAGTTATCTAACTTTGACAACTACAGACCTGAGAATGCTGAATCTTCTTTCAAAACCAAGCTATCATTAAAAGATGTTGATAAGGTGAAATCAAAGAAAGAAAGAAGAAAGATGAAATATGTATCCAGTGACAGTAGCACTGATGAGGAAGATGTGGAACAATTGGAAGCACTACTAGCTAGAAGATTTCACAAAGGCAAAGGAAGATTCAAAGGTAAGATGCCTATCATTTTTTTTAATTGCAATGAAATAGTATATATTGCTACAAGGTGTACACAGAAAAAGGAATACAAGGAAGGCAACAAGTACAAAAATAGAAGAGAAAATGACAAGAGAGATTATAAAGACAAAGGCAAGAAGTGCTAAATTGCTGAAGAGGATTCTGATGATAATGATGATGAAGTTATTTATGTGGACATGAAGGACCAATCTTATGAAGAAGAGCCAACAACACTGGTAACATGCATGAACAATAATGATAAATGGATCATAAACAGTGGATGCTCACATCACATGATAGGAGACAAAAGTAAGTTTGTTAACTTTACTCAGTATGATGGAAATTATGTTAGATTTGGTAATGATGCTCCATGTCAAGTCAAAGGAAAAGGTTCCATTAAGCTTACAGAAAAAATTTCATGTGATAATGCATACTATGTTGAAGAACTAAACTACAATTTGCTAAGTGTCTCACAGTTAGGCAATGTAGGTTGCAAAGTAGAATTTGGAAATAAAACTGCAAAAATCTATGATACTAATGGTAGACTGATAGGAAAAGGAGATCAAACAAGAAGTAATGTATTTTGTCTTGATCTAGAAAATACCTCTTGTCTTGTTGCAAAATTTGATGATGTATGGTTATGGCATAGAAGGTTATGTCATGTCAACTTTGATAATCTAGTCAATATCAGTAAAATGAAGAAAGACAAAGGTTTACCCAAACTGAAGAAGCCTAACAATATCATGTGCAAACAATGTCAGCTAGGAAAAATGACCAAGTCAAGTTTCAAAAGTAAAAACTATACATCTAAAGAAGTACTTGAGTTAGTTCATACCGACTTATGTAGTCCAATGGAAGTACAAAGCTACAAAGGAGACAAATATATAATGTTGTTTGTTGATGATTATTCTAGGATGATGACTGTTATGGTTTTAAAGAAAAAATCTAATGCTTTTCAAATGTTTGAGTGGCATGTGGCTAGAGTTGAAAAGGAAATAGGAAAAAGTTTGAAATGCCTAAGATCGGACAGAGGTGGTGAATTTACATCAAATGAATTCGAGATATTTTACAATGACAAAGGAATCAAGAGACAAACATCAGCTCCAAGAACACCCCCACAAAATGAAATTGCTAAAAGAAGAAATAGATCTGTGATTGACTGTGCCAGAACATTAATGATGGAAAAGACTGTTGCTCTAAAATATTGGAGAGAAGTTGTAAGTGTAGCTGTTCATGCACTGAACCAAGTACAAGTTAAGAGAGGTACAAATACAACACTTTTTGAATTATGGTATGGACACACACCTAATGTAAAGCATTTCAAAGTATTTGGCTACAAATGTTTTATCCTTAAAGATTCTAGAAATAGAAATTTGATGCAAAAAGTGATGAAGGCATATTCCTTGGTTACTCCACTAGAAGTAAAGCATGCAAGTGTTTAAATACTAAAACTGACAAAATTGTGGAAAGTGAAAATGTAAACTTTGATGAGCATGCAGATGTCTAAGTTAAAAAACCAAAGAAAATGGATGACTACAAAACCTTCGTGTATTCTTATGAAGGAATGCCCATTGAGAAAGATACCATCAATCAAACTGGGATTCAACAACAAGTTTCAGTCTCAACCGACTCACAACTAGTGAATGTCGAGTTGCATTCAGAAGTCAAGTTGTAGAATGAAGAAAATGCTCATTTTGACTCTAAAGTCAGTACACATGATAGAGATATAGAGCTACCTAACAATGAAGTACATAGTGATCCTGAATCTAAAAGATCAAATATGGAAACAAGAACAAAACCAAGATTGTCCAAATATGTGAAGAGGCATCACCCTGCTTAACAAATAATTGGTGATAAAGATGCAAAACCAATGACAAGGAATAGACTAAGAAATGAATCATGTCTACTAAAAAAAATTGAACCTAAGATAGTGTATGATGCATTACAAGATGGTGACCGGAATAATGCTATGGAAGAAGAAATTGATCAAATAAAGAAGAACAAAACTTGGAGTTTAGTTCCTAGACCAGTTGAAAAAAATGTGATTGGTAACAAATGGGTATTCAGAAACAAGCTAGATGAGAATGGAGAAATTACCAGAAACAAAGCCAGACTAGTATGTAAAGGTTATGCTCAAGAAGAAGGATTAGACTATGGGGAAACATTTGCCCCTATTGCAAGAATGGAAGGAGTAAGAACTTTACTTGCATATGCTGCATATAAAAGTTTTAAAGTCTATCAAATGGATGTAAAATCTTCTTTTTTGAATGGTATATTGGAAGAGGAAGTCTACATTGAACAACTAGATGGTTTTGTTGACGAAAACAACAAATATATGGTTTTTAAACTACATAAAGCACTCTATGGTCTAAAAAAAACACCTAGAGCATGGTATGAAAGACTTCACAAGTATCTAGTGCAAATTGGTTTTGAAAGAACTGATCACAACATCAACATGTATATCAAATCAAAAGAAGGTAAGGACATTATTGTATCTAAAATCTTTGTAGATGACATAGTGTTTGGAGGAAAGGAAGTGCTTTGCAAAAGTTTTACTGACAAAATGAAACATGAATTTGAAATATCTATGTTTGGAGAAATCAAATTCTTTGTTGGTTTACAAGTGCATTAGCTAAAACATGGTATATTTATGACACAATCAAATTACATCAAAGAGATACTTAAAAAATTTGGATTAGAAGATTTCAAACCTGTCAGCACACCAATGGTAACTAGACATAAGCTATCCAAAAATGATGTATCAGCAGAAGTTAATAAAAAAATGTATAGATCCATGATTGGAAAATTACAATATGTTGTACATAGCAAACCAAACATAGCATTAGTAGTTGGAATGGTGGCTAGATTCCCTACTAATCCCAAAGAGAACCATCTCAAAGCAGTAAAAAAGAATAATGAGATATCTTAAAGGAACTAATGACTTTGGTCTATATTATAAAAAGAATGAAAAGTTTGAGCTCAATGCATACACAGGTGCAGATTGGGGAGGTAACATTGATGACAGAAAAAGCACAAGTGGAAGAGCACTATTTTTAGGAAAAGAATTAGTTACTTGGACCAGCAAGAAGCAAACATGCACATCTCAATCCACTGCAGAATCAGAATACGTGGTAGCAGCAGTCAATTGCATAAACATTGTGTGGCTCACACATTTATTGAAAGGAATGAAAGAAGAGATAACCAAACCTGTGATATTGTATTGTGATAACACAAGTGCTATAAACATATCCAATAATCCAGTAATGCATGCAAAAACTAAGCATATTGCAATCAAGTATCACTATGTCAGAGAATTGGTAGAAGACAAACAAGTGAAGATGGATTATATTCACACAAAGGAACAAATTGCAAATATCTTCACCAAATCATTGCCCAAGGATTCTTATGAATATCTAAGAGGCAAGTTAGGGGTAATGCCCCTAACTCAAGCAGTTTAAAGCAACAAAAGACGCTGCCCTACATCAACAAGAGTAGATCATTGAAATGTCAAAAGAGTGATGCAGAGGATGACAACAAAAACCGGAAATTCCAAATCAGTCACAAGCATGGTGATAGAGGGAGAAAATATGAGATGCAAAGTCTATATTTCACATGTTAAAGATGCTACATCTTTGGCATTTATGTCAAAGAGGGAGATATGAAGAAACTGATCAAAATAAACAAAATAAGAGAGAGATACTCATAAGGGAGATATATATGAAAGAGGGAGACTTATGAGAAACTTAAAGGTAAAGATATATGATTAGTAGTAAAAACTATAGCAAAAGAGGGAGAAACAAAAAGTGGCAGAAAAATGTATGTAATTTTGATAAGTTGATCAAATAATCAGTTTGGTTTGCCATCAATGCCACAGAGGGAGATTGTTGGAAATGATTGAATAAGAATGATGGAACTGGCAAAGAATGTTTTCAATCATTGTTTTGTCATTGATGTCAAACTTGCTACTTGCAAGAATGACAGTTGTTTTAGTAATCCAAATACTATCAATTGGTTTATTGACAAGGAGGTGGCAATCAATAAGATGTAACTAGAGTACCTAGAGAAAGGTTGAAGTTATGATGTTGTAATGAAGTACAAGGATCTGCTAAGCCATTGATGAAATAGTGTATTGTTGACATATTCTAAGACACATATAATAGACACATTAAAGCATATCAAAGATGCAAGGGTTTACCTATGTTATTTGTGACAGCCTAACTAAGTTCATAAGAGAATTCCTAGCAAGCCTAGTTAGTGCCAAATAGATTCTTAGTTGAAGCCGAGCAAAGTTCACTTTTAGAGTGTGTCGAGTAAATATCAAGTGCCGAGAAGAAAACAAGTGCCTAGTAAATATCAAGTGCGAGCAGAAAAAAAGTGCCATGTAAACATCAAGTGTCGAGCAAGAAACAAGTGCCGAGTAAAGATATAGATGCCGAGAAAGAAACAAGTGCTGAGTAACATAGAACAAGCCGAGTATCAGTAAACTAATAATGCCGAGTTGCTGCATTATTTTGAAATTGAAGATTTTCTAGATTTGAGCTAACAAGGTTCTTACCTAGAAGTTTGTAAACCAGATAGAAGAGAAGAGTGATGAGTTGGTGGCACAGAACACCATGTAAAAAGGTTTTTAATGAATACAACTAGATGCTAGACAAGGTTTCTAGATGAAGTAGAAATATAGGGTAGATACATTGTATCCTACCTAATCTAGTGAAACCCTAAAATTGGAGAGGGAGAATTGAGCAGGAAAGATATTTAAGATTTGTATTTAAGAAGTCATAGGGTCACAAAGCAGTAGTGTGGTGGTAGTGAGAAAGTATGAAAGCATGAGCTTCTGAAGAAAAGTGCTAAGGAGAAAGAGAGCAAAGAATACTCTGTTTCACTGGATGACCACATATATGATTACATTTGTATGATGAGTAAAGAAGACTCAAGGAAACAAAGCTTGAGAAGAAGACAAGCTAACAGAACTAAAGTGATTATAAGCCAAGCAAAGGATTGAACTGAAGTGTGATCTATAATCTACAAGTTATGTTGTAAGTTGTATCAGATCAAAGCCATTGTTGTTACTTTCTAGCAATTTTAATAGTTAAGATAAATCCTATGGACTTAGGTTGGTTTAATAGCCATATTGTAAATCCTTTAACAGGGTGACATTCCAAGTGAATGTTTCGAAGTCCTTTAACCAGGCCCATTCCTAACAGTTTGGAGAAATCCTCTAACAAGGTTGCATTTAACAATGTGTTGTAGCCTTTAACAGGGTAGACTTCTCATAGGGAAGACCATCAGAAGTGGTTAAAATCAATTGCACAGTTATTTTGTGGGTATCATCCCCACCCCAATTTTGTCCCTTATTCTTGGAGGGTTTCTGGGTTATCAAATTCTTAGTGTTATGGTGTGATGCATGTCCACTTTTCTTAGTTGTTTCAATATTTAAATTGCATGCATGATAAGTTTAGTTATGCACCATCAAGGATTTGTAGAGAAAAGAGAAAAAGTTTTATTATGGCATTTGGGCCTTGAATAACTGATTCACCCCCTTCCCCCCCTTAGTTATTCTAAAGAATTATAACAAATATAACTAATATACACCCCATCCAGACTACATTCAATCAAATGAACATTATTCAAATGATCTCAAAATTAATAAACTCATGAATTGGAGATAGAAAATGGTGACACAGATATGGTGTAAATACCCCTTTGTATTATCCTTTTTTTCTGACTAATACAATGACTAATAGAAACTCAATGAGACACCCAGAAATTCATACTGATTTTGACATTTTTAGTTGTCATCAAAAAGTACATAATTGGAAGTAAACTCAAAAACAACTACACATGACTGGACCAATTGTACTTTCTTGAAAATTGGAAACATACAAAAGTTTGGACCCTTTCTCTAGCCCTGGGATCTCACTTATATAATGTGAGATGCAACAAGCTTTAGGAAAAGAGAATTGATAGCTATCTTTTACAAAGAATCTTTATAGGCAGCTATCACAAAAAGACAAAAATTTGTGTAATAGAAAACTTAAATGTCATTACATTCTTTTGGTAGGCCCCATTTCTATTACATTTCTTGGAACAATGAAGCCTTATGATTTGATTCTCTAGTTATTTTGAATATTTAGAATAAGTGGCTATGAGGCTTGAAAGTGATGTGTCCTCTTCAGTTACTTGAAAGTCTACTTTAACTTGGTGGTTTTCTTTGTCTTCATCATCAACAACTAAAGTAATAGTTACTCTTACATTTTCCTCTGCCTCGTCATCTTCTTCCATCAATTTTGTAGACATAAATTGTTCCTTCCACTCATTTTAAATAGTGTCACCAGGCCAATCAAAATTTAGGATGGCCCTTTGTATAGTTATTAAAGAATTTCCAATAGCTTCTATTTTAGCAAAAGTTTTTCTGATGGCATTGTAAAACAACTACACTTTAGCCAATTTGACATTGTTGATTGCCTATAATAAATGCCTTGTTTCATTTATTACATTATTTTATCTATCCAACTCATTTTTCCACTCTTTCTTTTCCTTTACTTTATCAATAGTTTTGAGAGCACTAGGAAATAAATCAAAAATTTCAGCTATGTACTTTGAGAAACAAACTGGCACTCTTATTTGAAAACAATCCTGTTTGTCATCAAAATTTTCTAGCATATTTAACAAGTAAAAAATCCTCTCAATTTGGTGACAGGTTAGCTAGATGACAAATACATACATGAGGGTAATATCATCATTCCTCTCAATCCATTTTTGTATAATAAGTTTCATTCTTTCTTCATTTCCTTTTGTTGGTGTAAATAAGTATTTACTTATTACACTTAAGTTTTACTTAGGTTAATGCATTATTTAATTATTTTGCATTATTTTATTATTATTTTAGTGAGATGCTTAGGATTTTGTGAACTCTCTTTGAGTTATACAACTCTAATTATGCACATGGTGTCTACAAAATAGGAGTGGGCATCATTCACTGAGTTGTCATGATGACAACATAGTTATCTGCACTCCTCATTTAGCACATGTTGTCTACACCACTGATTTGCGTGCTACACCATTGTAGGCTTATCCTCACATCATCACACTTAATCCCATGCTTAATGGAGGATAACCCATATTTGGTGGACATGTTCTTGGTTGTATGACATATCATGATGCTAACTTCTATGCATTCTAGAAGCTCTCCTGAGGCCTTATATTTAGGCACTCCTAGTGTACTCTTGAAACCAGTTATTGAATGAATATTGTCATTCTGATCATACTCTATCTATTTTGGTCTACTGTGTGCTTGTGTTGAGTTCTTTAGTTCTTGAGTGAATTCTAGCCTAAGCCAAATTCTTACATGGTATCAGAGCTCAGGGAGATTCTCATCATGTAGCCATTCGAGACCGTTCATGCTTCAACACCTTGAGGAATTCAAAGGATCCGCAAAAATTTGGAGCATCTAGAGCCAGATCTGACTTCACCATTGCGTTTGGAGTGTCGATTCAATGAAGATCGACTATAAATTTGCCTATCTTGGGTGAAAGTTGATCGTGAGGCAAATTTTTTTTGCAAATCGGCACCCAAAGGCACCAATTTGCAATTGGGTATGATCGTTTCATTGATCTGATTATTATATTTTGAGATCTGAATTTATTTTATTCTTTGTATTTCTTGGGTATTTTTCAAAAGTATTTTCAACATTATTATTGCCCGATCACAGAGAAAATATTATATTTTTGCTGGGTCATCACACCCCAGTATGCGGATATATTTTATTAATTTTACAGGGTTTATTTTATTTAATTGGCAAACCCCTACAAATCCACATCATTAAACTGCGGGTATCTACAAATTCTACCCGCAGGCCATACCTGCATCACAATCTAGCGGTGGCCTGACTCTCGGCGAGCTCACAATCGGAGACCACTTTCATTTTTTGACCGATTTAATCCAACCAGCTTCCCATAATCCATAGCTCACCGCCTTTTCCTGTTTGAGGAGCGAGGCTTATTTTTATAAAGCGCATCAAGCACTTTTCCCACGCATGTGGGACAAACTTCTAAGTTTTTGACACCCACTTGATAGGAGGATTCTGGCCATCGTCAATTCATTTTCGTGGTCGTGAGCAAACACCCAACATAGTAAAACATGGACACACAATGCAACAACTAAAATCCATGTGGTCCCCAATCCCGCCACATAGACCCGCGACCCAGACCTCTCAATGGACATGTGGCGTCCACAAAATCCTACATAATCAGCACAACTGTACAATCCCTGTCAACACAGACAGACACACAGACATCCATATCTGCATAGTCACCTACCATGCAGCCAGTCTTTGTATAGGTAATACATTTCTATATAGTACAGGTATTCCACGCGATCTCCCACATCATCTAGTGGGCCAATTTTTTCTTGTTGATGTCATCAATTCATGAGCCTAAAATTGATGCCCATTTGGATGTCATTATAGGGCAACTTATAACTGTTGTAATGACTATATGACCATCAAATTTAACCCCATCTTTTGCTGGTGCAACCCCTCTCTAGATTCATATTCATTTTTGTAGTCCAACTTCAAGAGGTCATAACTTGCACATCCAGACTCCAAATTAGGTGCAATTTATTTTGAAATTGGGTAAAATATTCCAAATTTTTTAGTGGTGCAGTTATTTTCTAGTTTTGGTGCATGGATTGTTTAGAATTTGCATTTTTTGGTGACTGTACCTAGATAATCTTGCATTTTGCAACTTTAAATGCTCCATATGGGCACATTTGGACTCAAAAATAGGTTCCATTTTTTTTGAAAGTATGTATTTTTTTGTCTACTTTCTAGATCTGGCATCAAACTGTAGTGTTGTATGGAAAAAATTGTCACTTTCAGCAATAGGGCCTTTCTTTGCACATTGTAAAGTTTTAGATTTGTACTCTATTAAGAGGTTCTAACAAGAAAAATTAGAAGTCCACCAAGGCCAAAATTGGTAAGTGGCCCATTGTAATCGCACTATTGATAAAGTTCCCAAAGGATATATTTTGGGGGGGTTTCTTGATTTAGTGAAAAGGGGGGGTGTTCTTGGTGTTGTGTTCTCTTTTTTCTGCACATTTCTTTCATTTTCTGCATTATGGGCAACTTTAAGTTTCCTAAATTAACTTCTCATATCTATTCTTCGTGGTCAATCAAAATATTGTATCACTTAATGCATAATGGAGTTTCACAATATGTAGATGGTACTCTTCCTAAACCAATAGGTGATAATGTATCAACAAGTGAAATTTCAAATTGGGTGGCCATGGATAGGAAAGCCCTAGGTGATATATGTTCGGGGGTAGATGATAAAATCATGTATCAAATCAAGAAATGTACTACATCCAAGGAAGCATGGGATACCCTTGAAAGCCTTTATGGTAAAGTGTTTGAAGAGGATGTGTTCAAAATTAAAGATGAGCTTGTTTCCTTAGATCCTAAGTCATATGACTCCATACATGATTTCATCATTAAGGTGAATGAATTAAGGACAAAGCTTACTGATTGTGGGAACTCTATAAAAGATGACAGACTAATCTATCTCATTCATAACAAGCTGCCATCAGAGTATTCCACATTTGTATATTCTTTTAACACCTCAAAGACTACATTAGGGTCTACCTACAAGAAAGTCACTTTTGATGAATATGAAAAACTATTGG
Source organism: Cupressus sempervirens (assembly GCA_028749045.1). Taxonomy (NCBI): domain Eukaryota; kingdom Viridiplantae; phylum Streptophyta; class Pinopsida; order Cupressales; family Cupressaceae; genus Cupressus; species Cupressus sempervirens. Next base: position 296,282,922 of record CM053784.1, read on the forward strand.
ATGGTGAAGAAAAGAAGTTGAAATCAAAGAGGATTCTCAAATCACCTCAGTCCAAAGCATTGGTGGCCAATGAGGGTTCTCAACATTCAGCTGGTCAATCTTCAAAGAAAGGAAATGGTAAGAAGAAATGGAAGAATAAATCTGAGGATGCAGAAAAGATGACACTGCAATCTAATCAATAAGGCAAGTCCTCGAATTCCAACAAGAAGGGGGACAAAAATAAGGAGAAGAAGAAGTGTGCTTATTGCAAGAAATTAGGTCATGAAGAGCATGAGTGTTATCTTAAAAAGATTTATGAGTTGACCAACATCATGAAGAAACATAATGTTCCATTGCCTAATGCTTACAAGGAGAAAGGGTCTTCTTCAGATTCAAAGGGCAAAGGGAAAGCATTCATGGAAAATGAAAACTCTTCAAAGGAATGGATATTTGACTTAGGTGCCTCATATCACATGGGTTCTTCAAAGGAGGATTTTTCTTCATTGAATCACTCAAAAGTACCACACATCTTCATGGGGAATGATAGCAAAATGGAAGTTGAAGGAAAAGGAAACATGGAAATGGACAATGGAGAGTTTTAAGAGGTTCTCTATGTTCCAAACCTAAGTTCAAATCTCCTATCAATCTACCAAGTCCCTCACTTTGGAGATGGACATAGAGTTGAGTTCCTTCTAGACTCAGTAAAGGTGCATAGTCTTAAAGATGATTCCTTGGTTGTAGTGGGGAAAGTGAATGATCACAAGAGGTTGTACTCTTTCTCTCACTTTGTACCCAAGTCTTCTTCAAAGGCCTTGTTATCACAATCTAATTCAAACATGCAATTATGGCATGAGCGGTATGGTCATCTAAACTACTGCTATCTTCAGCAATTTTGTACATACCACATGGTGAAAGGTCTACCTCAAATCAACTTTTCTAAGGGTAAATGTTCAACAAATTTAATGGATATGCATCCAGAGGGGAAGTTACAAAGAGGGAAGTCTTCTAGAGAAACTAGTGTTCTACAGATGGTTCACATGGTATTAGTAGGTCCTTTTACATTCAGCTAGGCTCGCTACATACTTACCTTAGTTGATGACTTTTCAAGGTTCACTTGGGTCTACTTTTTGCATAGTAATAATGAAGTGTTGGACAAATTTCTAGACTTCAAGGCTCATGTTGAATGGAAATCTAGAAAGGCCATCAAAGTACTCCACATGGACAATGGAAACATGGATGTGAATAGAAGCCTTAGGGACTTTTTCAGACCTAAGGGAATTGATCTTCAGACTCCACTAGCATTCAGTCTGCATAAGATAGATGTTGCAGCATTGAGGATTAGAACTCTTAAGTCTATGGCAAGTTGCATGATTCAGGTCAAGTCTGTAGATCCATCATTAGAAGTCAAAGCAATCTCTAGTGCCACTCACATTCTTAATCATTCTCCTCATCTAGCCTTAGATGGCAAAAATCCTTTTGAGGCATGGTGCACCAGAAAACCGACACACTTTAGAGTCTTTGGTTGTCCTACATTGGCGAAGAGATCTTATAGGGGTCGCAAGGAACAATCATCTCGACCTTGTACTTTCATTGGTTATGAAGATGGTGTGAAGGCATACAAACTTCTAGATCCTAAGATACATCAGATATTTGTGGAGAAGGATATACATTTTGAGGAAAGTTCTCCTAGCTTGTCCTCTACTCCTCTTTGCACAACATACAATTTGGATATTGATAGTGATTCTAGTGATAGTGCTTCAATAGATTCAGACATGTGGGGTTCTGTGGATAGATACAATGAGAGGTCACTTCATCATTTTAGTCCACATGCATACATTGCTATAGTGATAGGTACATAATAGTATGGTACATCTAGTCTTCCAGATATAGGTTCAGTGACAAATTTGGGGGATAGTATTGATGATTTGCCTTTTCTTCTTGATGCAGAATTACCTTCTTTAGTTGTCATGAGGGTTCCATCAGAATCTCTTATTCATTCTCTACATGATCAATCCTCATAGATTGAAGTGATTGTGGATACTTATGATCAGCAGTTGTTGTAGGGTTCTTCATCAGTTGTAGGGATAGATAGTTCTTTGGGACAGGTTCTTCAACTAGTTGAGTAGGTTTCAGAGACATCACTCATCCATGGGATTCTTTCCACACATAGCGAAAGCATCTCATTTGTACCTTTGGCATTGTTTCTTCCTAAGGGGAGGAACACCATTCTGCAATCTTGGATTAACTTCTTCATCGGAGCAATCACTGTTCAGCATTCTTCTTTGGGGGGGGGGGAGCCCATCTGGTCTCTCTTCCTCTTCTCATCATTGTCTTATGTATATATTGGATATATTTCATAATGGGGGGGTCTTGATTACTCCATCCATCGATGCATCCCTATTTATCTCTCTTTTTGTGGGAGGGTTTTTTCCATGAGGTTTTTCCTCTTTCCCTGCTTTATGGGAGATTGCATATCATTATGTACATGGGTACCTAACATGGCCTAGTAGCCGAGACCAATACTACATTTCATCCTAGATTTTGTAAGCTTAAGGGCATTCCCCTAACTTGCACTTAAGGGGGGGTGTTGGTGTAAATAAGTATTTACTTATTACACTTACTTAAGTTTTACTTAGGTTAATGCATTATTTAATTATTTTGCATTATTTTATTATTATTTTAGTGAGACACTTAGGAGTTTGTGAACTCTCATTGAGTTATGCAACTCTATTTATGCACATGGTGTCTACAACACAAGAGTGTGCATCATTCAATGAGTTGTTATGATGACAACACAGTTATCTGCACTCCTCATTTAGTACATGTTGTCTACACCACTGATTTGCATGCTACACCATTGTAGGCTTATCCCCACATTATCACACTCAATCCCATGCTTAATGGAGGATGACCCATATTTGGTGGACATGTGCCGGTTGTATGAAATATCATGATGCTGACTTCTATGCATTGTAGAAGCTCTCCTGAGGCCTTTATATTCAGGCACTCCTTTTGTACTCTTGAAACCAGTTATTGAATGAATATCATCATTCTGATCATACTCTATCTATTTTGGTCTACTATGTGCTTGTGTTGATTTCTTTAGTTCTTGGGTGAATTCTGGCATAAGCCAAATTCTTACACCTTTAAATTCATCCCTAATATCTACAATCCTTGCCAATTGGTCAAAAAATGTTGGGCATTTTATCCTATCTGTTAGATACATTACACTCTATCTTATCTTTTCCTCATTCTAGTTATTTAATTCTAGATGTAGTGCATAAAACTAAGTCTTTTCCTCTTCAAAATCCTCTACAGTGTCAAATTGAGGCCTTTCTAGGGTGTTTGGTATCTCAATAATTGGAGTTGACTTAAAAGGCTCAATAGGTGGTTTGGGGTATACAATTTTGGGTTTTCTTGATTCTCCTACTTTTCTTTTCCCCAATTGTTTCTCCATTTGAGATATTTGATTTTCTAATGATTATATCTATTTACCCCTATCCTCATATGCTTTTAAAACCTCCTTAAATCTAGCATTGAGTTGGGAAAATCTATCCTCTTCTTGATCAAACACCACACCACCAAATTTCAACATTTCAGAAGCCATTCCAATAATTTGCTTGCTACCAACCTCACTAGTCTTGAATACTGTTAATGCACCAGTATGCTTTGTAGTAGATATTTCCTGCATTCTAGTTTTATCCCTCTTATTAATTGACCAAATTGCTAGGGCTTAGTGATCATCACTAAATTTGACTCCTCTATGAGCCTATAGTACCTCTTCCTCAGTCTTATATTTTACATCCTTTTTTTTCCTTATTGAATAAAAAATCATTTCATTGGCTATCCCATTCTAGCAAAATGAGGACCCTTGACTGCTTAACTAATTGCCTTCCAACCTTAGGTGTAAATTGGGCAAAATCACTCAAAATTTTGGATTTTACCTCCTTGATAATAGAGTTTGATTTATCAAGTTGCTCTACTTTTATTTTCTCACAAGTTCTTTCAAAATTTCCTATATTTAATCTCCACAAAAACTGTGTAAAGGCTCTAGATTTCACAAATTTTTTGTCATTGATAAACTTCTCAGAAGCTTGGGCCACTATAGGATCTATCTACTTACCTTGATAGTCAACAATAGTAAGGTTCAAGGAGGGTGTAGGAGGCTCTTGTGGTTCCCCAATCTCTAGGTCTATGCTACTAATAATAACATCCCCTTCTCCACCAATTTGCCTCAGCTGATCCATCAATGATGCTTCATCATCTAGTTGAATTGGGGTTTGTCTTGGAGAGTATTATTCTACTTGAGAGGAGGATCCCTGCTCCAATTTCTACCTCTTTGGAGCACTGGTTGTAGATGGACTTTCTAGGCTTGGTCTTTGCTGAAGGGGAGCTTGTTGTACACTTTGCACCATCACATAACCTACGCTTTTTTGCAATGTGTACTATCCAAGAGCTACTATGCTTCTATTTATTCTCCTCTATATCTCTGCAGCCCTATCTAGATATTTCTTGATTTATGCAACCTTCTTTTCATTCATTTTTTTTATTATTATGGTAAAATTGTTCATCAATGATTGCATCTTGGCTACCCAATATTTCTTATCTTTTAGAGGATTATAATTGGAGTAAATTAATAAATTCTAGAGTCTTACTAAACACTATCCATTTTTCTTTCCTTAATTCTTGTTCCTGTAAAGAATTTTTTTTTTTTGATAATATCCTTAGGAAAGTACACCACCATGCAAGCATATTTTGTCCTTTCTCTTAAGAGGTCATAAAACCCTTCTAGATCAATAAATCATGCATGGGACTTTGCCATGTTATACTTATGCAAAAACAAGCTAAGGTGTTTCCATCCTTTTCTTACAAAGAAAAAATCATGTACTAAAGTGATAATTGGGAAAAAGTTACCTTTCTTGAGAAAATCTCTTTCATCAATAGTACCTATCTGCCAAAACAACTCTGCTATCCCTATCTTCAGAGGCACATGGAATGGTAGCACATGAGGCTTCCCCAATAAGTCATATACTCTTATTACTGTAGAAAAATTATATGGGATTATATCCCCCCAAATATGACTGATTAAAAACCCTTTTGCATGGTCCTTAGGCCTGACCAGTTCAAGCAGTAATTTTGGAATCCTAGGGCTGTCTCCTCTCTAGAGCAATCTAAGCTTAGATGCAAAATATATATCAAATCTCACAAAACTAGCATCTCTAGCCTCTCAGGTCATGTCAACACTCCACAATTGGATTGGATTCTTCTCTCCATCTTTGGTTACTTCTAGCTCCATGGCCTTAGAGAAGTAGGTAACTCCCTTATATAGACATACATGCATGAGCAATGAATACCAATAGAATGGTTTTTTTACTTTCCCTTATGCTATTCCCACCAAACCATTGTGAATTTGTCATGCAAGAAATGTGGAAAAATCTAGAATAGTGCTCATCCCAAATTGAAGAGTTTGAGCCATGATAAGAACAATGGAGCTTAGGATTTGTTTAGCTTCATCCATCCTAAAAATCTTGCAAAGAGAGACATATAATGCTTGAGCCCTGATATTAAAATTTCTCCTTAATAATGGCTATGGGGTATTGGCAATAATCATAGACAATGTACCAATCTTGGCAGCATGTTCTTGCAATGGCCTTGTCCTTAAGTAGATGCTTTATGCATTATACCTTGCTTGAAGGTCATCCATATCAATGATTTCATGCATGAAATGGTTTGGGTTGAGGTTGAAAACCTCACTACTTAGTTCAGGGCAAACCCTAAAAAGATTTAGTCCAACATGATTCTTTACCCACACCGTGATAGTATCATACTTCTTGGCTAGGTTAGTCAATGGATCACTATCAAAGAAAACTGTAGGGACTATTAACTTCCCAATGTTGAATTCCTAGGCATTTCTCATGGGGGTATCTAATTTTTATTTTGAGAACCAATTTTTGAACAATTCTAAACCTCCCACAGATACTTGGGTATCTCTTACCCAATTTTCCCTATCATAGAAACCCTTGGCTACAACTACCCTGGGGTTTTAGGAATAAAATCTCTCCCCTTAGTGATTTCATTGATAGATAGTGGGAATTGTTCAAGGAAATTGTCATGCATAACCCTTTTTAGGTAACTAGTTTTCCCAGAGAATTCCTTTCGTGGAGGCATTTTGTAAGATCTAAAATTTTACCACACCAAATTCTTGCTATTCAAAAGTTTCTGAGCACTTACCCATGAAATTTCACTTGTTTCTATGAAATTTTTGCTGCAATTCATTAGATTTCTCTACAAAATTTTGTGCCCTAGCTTCAAAAATTCTCTATACTATGGTAACCTTTTATAATTCTGTGGTTCAATAATGGTGAGATCATGAATTATATTCAAGCATTGAAATCACATGAATGAGCTATGAACCATATTAACTTCTAGTAGCCATTATTAACCATATGAGCTATTAACCATATTAATTTCTAGTAGCCATTATTCTCAAGTTGCATCTAAATTTAAATCTTATCTATTGATTTCACTAGATTGGATGACTTTAATTCAAAATAGCAATGAGCTTTATGGCTTTAAAAATTTGGCCATGTGTCACATTATTGCTTACCTGCATTCGTTAAATTTCTTGCATCTTGAAATTGCGGGCAAGCATTATCCATTGATCAAAACAAGATCAACGATCTTACAAATTTATAATTGAATAAGGCCTAGTCAATTCTATTGACCAATAAGAATTATCTGTGTGAATTAGTGCATACTGATAGACTTCTGTGCAAGAAGGTCCCATTTTATTCCTTTGAGAAAGTGAGTGCTTGATGTCATCTTTGCCATCCATCAGTCTGGTGCATCCCCACTTTGTTTAACTACCTAGCATTTTCAAAATGTGGGCATGCACCAACTATTGATCTTTGAAAGATCAATAGTGGCACAACTCAAGCCTTTTAAATCTTCTTCAAATTCCTTATGAGTTCATGTGCCTGTTGTTGATCTGATCAAAATTGATGGTAGGTTCTCTTTTGTCTCTTATGGTCCCATCATCCACTTGAACCAATGCAATAACTCCTCTTATCCCTCATGCTCTAAAAAATCTGACTACCACATTAAGTTTTTGTGCACATAAAAATCAACACTTCTACCTAAACACATGTGTTAGACAACATGGTGTGACTTAGCACTCTCTTCAAATCTTGGCCCCACTGTGACACATGGTGCAAGGGTGCATACCCACATTTCTTATTTCTCAAGTAGTTTCTTAATGAGGGCATGCGCTGGTCAATGATTCTACAAAGATCAATGATCACAAAGCTTCCAACACTTTTAACTGAAAAATCATTTTAGTGGCCTAATTGGCATTACACATCAACTTTTCCTTATAGCCTGGTGCAATGTAGCACATACCTTTCATGCTTGATCCCACGTTGCTATGTGTCATCATAGCACTTTCCCACATTATTTAAAAATCAAGGAACTTCATAATGTAGGTAAGCATTGATTGTGGATCTTATAAAGATCAATGATTGTGAAATCATGCATATTTATAACATTGAGTCAACTGGAATAACCAATGAAATACGTCCTTTTAGTCCAACTCACCTGACAACTACCATAGAAGATATCCCATTGTCACCTTTTGAAGAGGTGGGCCCATGATGCTATGTGTCGCAATGGTGCATGCCCACTTTGTTTAAAGACCTTCAATTTCAAGATTGTGGGGATGTGCCATGATTTGATCTGACTAAGATCAATGGCTAGCCAAAAGGTGTTGTAGATGATATTTTTTAGTAACATACCTTGAGAAAACTGCAAAAGAAGCAACATTAAAATTTTTTTATCAAATTTTAATGAGATCATCCTTTCATAAACCCATCCTTAGGATAAATATGTCTTGCCTAAAATTTTGAAAAAACACTTTCAAAAGGATTTTCAAAAACTAGGGTAAAATAAGATAAGGCATTAAGGTTTTTTATACACTTAGGGTTTTTCAAAGACTATGTTGATGACAAACCTTGAGAATTTAATAGAACTCAAACAAGATAGAGACCAAGACATGAGTAGGGTAACCTAAGAGTTTGAAAAATTATAAGGAACAAAACCCTAATTTGTAGGATACCATGATTTAAATGATTTTTCACTAAAATTTTAAAATTTCTCTGCACTATGAAAAATTAGACCAACAAGCCCCATTTTGAAGATATTCAAGATTAGTTGAGACTGATTGAAGAAGAGAAAAGATAGTTAGAAGAAGAGAAGAAGAAGATCAAAGAAGCCAAGTTGAAATTGCTTGAAGAGGAGAAGTAGAAGAAAGAGGAAGAAAATATCATCAAAGAAGAAAGAGAAAATAAATTGGAAGAAGAAAAGAAAGAAGTAGAAAAGAAAGAAAGAAAAAGAAAAGAAAGAGAGGAAAAGAAAGACGAAGAGAGAAAATCAAAGAAGGTAGCAGAGAAGAAACAAGAGGAAGATAACGTGAAAGAATCTAGCTCATCCACTCTTATATCTCTTGCTAACCTGATAAGTGATGATGATGATCAATCTAACTTAATCTCATCTTTCATTCTAGCACATCCACTCCTATATCTCTTGCTAACCTTATAAGTGATGATGATGATCAATCTAACCTTATAATTGAGAAAAATAGAATAGTCAAGAGTCTACAAAGAGCATTAATGGAGGTGACTGATAGATTGCACAACACCCTTGTAGGCACAACAAAACATACTATTTAGCTATCATTTTCCATGATGCTTAATGACAGAAATCCTTTCGAACTCCTTTCTTAAAAAGCTAATCTGGGATCAACTCCAAAGTTCTGAGTGATCTTGTGACCTGCTAGAATCTTCTTAGTAGAAGATAAATGTGAGTGTTCACAAGGAGGCCTTTGGTATTTCTGACCAATTTTGGATAAGATTTTTGAATCTTCTTGCTATCTCAAAAGAATAATCACACAAAAAGAAATATATTTTTATATTTTTTAATGATTATAGTTTTAACTATGCAACTATATGAATTTCTAAATTAACCAAGTATTTGTAAAAGAAAATAACAAATATAGGGTAACAAGAAGTTTAAGAAAATAACTTGAAAATTAAATCCCTAAAGGACATAAGTCATGATAAAAACATGTATGTGAGTTAAGCCTTTGAAAATATCAATAGGTAACCAATGGAAATAAGAGCAATGCTTCCTAAATTCCACTGATGCAATCATTGATAGGAATTCAATAACTATAAGATGTTTCAATTTTCATCAAATTGCAAGGCCATGAAAAGTGCACTCATGTGAGACAAAAATCTATGCAGGAACAAAAGGGATGATCTCTTCTTGAACAAGTATGTTAGTGGAATTTGTAAAACCATAGAAAACATTAGAATAAAAAGATCACTCAATCAAAATAACACAATAAAACTATTAGCTCCATTACACTCCATGAACATACATTCATAAAATATAATACACTTGGGAAAGAATAACTACACTCCAAATGAGAGCACCATTAGGATATATTATTGCATCAAAATAACAACCTGTAATACATATTACATTCCTAAATTTAGAAGAAATCTTCTCCTCAATTTGTGTTGAGAGTGAGAGATATCTTTATGCAAACATATGCTTCTAAATTAATAAAAAAAATCTATTTATGTACAAACTGATTCTCTAATTGGTGCTTAGTAGGATGCCATCCTTATTTATATTATTAAATGAATGCATGAGCCTTTACATGTCTTAAAACAAAGAAATCATGACAAAGGAAGAAGAAGAAAGCCATTGGATGATGTAGGAGTCTCTAGAGGCCAAATATAAAAGCTCAACATTCATTGGATGTTTGTAGGAGTTAAACTGTTATCAGATTGCATTTTTGGTACATGAAAAGCTCTAAATTTAGAACTACTAGTTAATTGTCAGTATACCTTTGACTTCTTTAAAAAAAAATCTGGCACACCTTAGAAGCTAGCACACCTTGAAAGAAGGGCACCTAGTGCACATGGTGCACCTATGCACCTTGGAAGTAGGTCCAAAAAATGCAAAATTTTACTAAGTGTCAAAACTAAAATTCTAGCTTCTAGGTTTTATTCCCCTTCATACTAAAGCTATGTTTGGGTATTTGCTCTTGAATTTCTCTATAATCTTAGTGATTTGGGTTGCATCCAAAAAGTCTAAAGCTTCATATTTATCCTTCACTTTTTGCCTATAGTTTTCCACCTTAATGCGAGTCTCTGGAAAATCTCCTAGTCTCACATCTAAATGTAGCAATGCCTCTTTAGTCTTAAACACTTGTATAATTTCATCATCAACGAAAGCTTCTTTAAAAGTCTTATATAACTATTCAAAAATTGCTTCTATAGTCATTAGCTTATCCCTTGAATCATCCTCACAAATGTCTAAGCAAGCATCATAGTAATGCCTCTCTACCTCCAAGATTTTCGCTTGGGTTTGATCATTGAGTTTATGAATATTTGCATTTAATGTTTCCATTACTTTATTATCATCCAAAATCTTCTCTATCCAATCATCTATATTATCAACTCATTTTTTATATATACATCCATCAACATTTGATACCTTTGACCCTTTATGGACTATAATGCTTGCAGGTCTTTACCCCAAGTATGTACTTCATCCATTAACCCAAAATCCTAGTTCAAAATCTAATTCTACTTCTGAAGAGTTATTAATTTAGTCTCATCCTACTCTAAGTGCCTAAACACTTGTTTGATTCTTGTAGTTACCATTAATTTGGTAGTATCCAGAGTGGGTTTTCCAAGCACAACCTCCCTAATTTGATAATCTTTTGGAGTCAAGCCCTCAATGCACACATGCAGAGGAGGGATAGAAACATGGGCAAAAAATTCTTGATTCTTATCACTCATTGCAAAGGCCAATGTTCATGCATCTTCTATAAGTGACTCAGGCTTATTGAGAGCTTCAACTAATTCTCTAATTCCCTCTTCCTCAGTATAATATTGCTACTTTTTGTTTCTAATCATCACTTCTTTCCTCAACCATCTCAAAGTATTTACCATTGAAGATTTACATTTTGAAGAAGAAGGTGTTCATTCTTCTTGATTTTTTCCCTTATCACTACTTTCCAGAGTTTTCTCCTTTTGTGAGAGATCCACATCAGGAGTTTCTATGTCTATCAAATCCATGGTCCTCACCTCTATATCATTGGAAGTTTGTTGAGGTTGCTCACATATTTTTCCTTCCTCTGACACTTCATTAGTGGCTATTTTTTTTGGATCTTCTTTGTGTTGAGCTTTGACCTACTCTTCATTAGCTAGAGGGAGAGCAGTAGCTAAACTTTTATCCGCACAAAAAAAATGGATTTGGTGATGGTGGAGCTATTTTCGATCCTTGTGGTTGAAGCAAAAATTTACTCCAATCCTCTTGTTGAGGTTGATTAGTTAGAGTATCCCTTATCTTATCTCTCACCAACTTAGTGCCAACTGACATAAAATCAATATCTGATATCTAAATGTCTTCAACTCCTTCATCATCCTGCTCATCAATCCACTATTGCAACTCATCCTCCAAAGTTATAGACTGAATAGGTTGCTTGGGAATGAATGATGGTGTAATGGTGGAGCTTCTTCTTTATTCCAACTCTATCTCCCTAGCAATAAAAGTCCTCTAACTCAAGGGAAGGTTATCTTCTTCCTCTTCATCATCCTCTTCTTCTTCTTCTAGGATTGCTTCTGGAACTAATGGAAAAGGGATAACCTTTCTAATCACCTTTTGTCTCCTCTTGACTGGAGTTTTGATCTTTCTTCTCTTAGGAGAAAATGGGGAGCTTGTACTTCTTTTTGAGGTGGAAGCACTTCTTGTATTTTTTTTTCAGCTCCTCCTTGCCCTCGTTCTAGTGGTGGCACTTGAGGATTATCCTAAGTCTATGTGGCTTCTATATTTTTTGCTCCTTGTACATTCTCTACCCCATGTTTTTGTGGTACTTGAGTTGTTCCTTCTTTTGTCTTAGCTTATTGGGGTGAAGTCATTTTCCTCTTTCCTTTACCCTTCTGATCCCTATAGTATCCAACTTCTCTATCAAGTTGGTGTATTATTTCTGGCCTCACTAGGGACTGGGCTATAAAAGTAGGCACTATCAACTTCGCTCCTCTACCTTTTGCTAGGTGAGCTATAGCTTGGAAAACTACTACTTTAGGAATTGGATCTAGCTTGAAAGATATTTTAATCCAATCTTTGGTCAATTGAATGACATGCCTTGCCCTATGATTAATATCTGAATTTTCCTCCTTATCAATATCGCATTCATAATAGGTCAAGTAAAAATATTATCTCTATTGTACAATGGATCCAGGACCTCTTTGGTATCTTGTTGTAATATCTTTAAAGGAATCTTTATCTTCAAGGCACTACCTACCAGATAGAGAGTCATCCTACAATAATCCCTGATACAAATTTTGTAGTCATCTATTGCATTCATCTAGTGATCCTCTATTACATCTTCATGTTGGAATTGTTTCCTTGCTAAGTACTATAGTCTTCCAATTTTATCAAAATAAGGATGAGGAAAGTTATATTCATCTAAGGTATACTAATCCCACTCAGACTCAAAATTTAGATTATCCTATTTTTGGACCACACTAAATGATCTTATAGTAATGGGCCACACCCAAGTTTTCTTATGTTACTTTCTTACTCTTTCATATGTAGACAAGAGTTTTCATGCAATCTCTAATAATACAAGCCTCTCAAATGAATACCTAGGGAGCTTCTTGGGATTCATAGTCATTCCTACTACCATCAAATAAGTCAATGTCTTAAATTGGATGTAGTAGGCATTGATTTCTATAATCTTCATCATTGCCTCATTTGGCATCCTTTTTACATAATCCCCTTTAATGAACTCAATAATTGCAAAAATAAAGGCATCATTCACTATTTTGTATTCCTTACTATGCTCAAAAATATTTTTCTTCACCAGCTAGGGCTATAATATATAAGGCCATGTGTTTGCATTTAGCATGTTGCCCCTTTTGAATAGTCCCAAATAGTCTATTGCTCTCACAACTAAAAAGTACACCAAATAAGATGTCATATAGAAATTATGGTTATTCTTGACTACCGCTAGTTGCTCATCCAACTTCTCACTGAGTATTGAAGCACAATCAATTGGCATCTTTTTTGTTATGATGGTCTCAATGAAGTGTATCATCCATATATTCAGATGTCCTAATGCTGGTAACCCCATGATTCTACTCAAAAGTATTATAGAATATCAATGAATATAGCCCCTTGTCATGTCCACTTTGCCTACTTTGCATCCAAGATTAATCTTCTCAATGTGTTATGAGGATTGAATGATTTCAGATGCTTCATCTCCATGTTCTCTATACCACCTTTCCACTTGATGATATGTCAATCTAATATACTGATATGATCTCAAAAGATGAAATACCTTCTCTATGTTCTTAGGTCTTAAATCTAACATGATCTTTCTACTTATACTTTTTACAACCCCTTCTTTTGAGACATAGTTCTCTGCCAAAGCCATGATCAATTATAAAGATTGTACTAATACCAAGTGTGATGCTACTTAGACTAGCTCTACTATGATAAAAGTATATATTATTGGGGACCTCTTGATAGGTTTTTTGCATAGAACTAGGAAATTGTTCCAATTGATATGGCCCAGTTCAATGTCCTGGATCTCAGAATACTCATCTTGGAAGGGTGATTTTGCCAAAACACATTGACACTTGAAAACTACTCATTTTGAGACCATCTTTGTAGGAAGGAAAAATGATAAAGAAGCCATTGAATCTGCACAAAATTATATCAATCAATCTACATATATCCTAATGATCACCAAAATACAGCCTAGAAACCATAATCCTCAAAACTAACAAAATACATCAAAAACCCTATTAAACACCTGAGGAAGAAAATTTTTGGTGCACCTTACACACCTCATGGGTGCATTAGGTGTGCCTTTTCCCTTTATAAAACTCTTAAAAAATGAGAGTGCTCACCTAGTGCACCTCATGGGGTGCACTAGGTGCACACCCTTATGTCACATAGATAAGTACAAAAGAAAGGGTGCACATTTAGCACACTTCATGGGGTGTGCTAAGTGTGAAACTTTGTTATCCTTAGGGGTGTTTGAGCCTGGTAAAGGTGTACAAGTGTGCACATTGGACAGGTGCACACCTATGCACTTTTATCTTCGGTGAGTGTTTTTAGTTTAGATTTTAAGTTTTTAAGTTAATGGTACACAAGGTATGCACCTTTACCTAAGCTTATTTTAATGTGTTCTTTGTGCATAGGGTCAGGCATAGCAAAGTACCACACCTTAGGAGGTGCGGTGATGTGGAAGACCAGAGAAAAGATTGAAGAATGACAAGGAAAGGGGGCAGGGTCCTAGGCTTTGTAGGCTCAAAACTTAATGCACCTCTTGGAGGTGTGTAGCTACACATTTCCAAGGATGTGCTCTTCCCTTAGGTAATTTAGTGCACTAGAACACCTAGTGAGGTGCACTAGGTGTGCTAGTGCACATCTTTACATGTAAAAGTGACTTTCTCTCTCAGTGACATGATTTTTAGAATCTAGATTTTTAGGAAGAGACCCAAATTAGCTAAAGATACTAGGAAAAACCCCTAAAAAGACTTAGACCCCAGACTAGGGATCTAGAAAGCTAGAAAAAAAAGTAGGGGGTCCCCATTTCTAGGTGAAATAGGGTGTGTATTGTGAAACCACAACACATACAGAAGCAAACCTCAAAAAATGAGCTCATATAGTTGTAAAATCATTTGATGATGAGTTTACAAATTTGTTGAATGTTGCTGAGCCTAAGGCTCACATTTCACATGATGTTAATAATTTTAGCACCATTTGTCAAAACATTCAAAATGATTTGCTAAGTCATGATGCTTGTATCAAGGAACTCTGGAGATGTCAAAAAATTGGCAAGCTACTATACATCAAATGTACTTTATCTCTTAAGTTGACCAAAGATTTGGATAGTAAGATTCAAGGGAAGCTAAGTGAGATAGAAGCTCTAACTAGTTAGATATAGCAACCCTCTTGCATAGTTGATGAGTTTGAAGGACAAGTTCCCAGTGTTCACACAGACATTAGGAAACCACAACTTGAAAAAGAGAAAGTTATTAGAAGACTATCATAATTTAGAGAGTCTATTGCTGTAAAGATATCAACCATTGAGAGACAGTTGGAGGAATGTGTCAAAACAAAGGACACTTATTCCAATTTCACCTACTTTGACCTTAATGCAATTGAGATTGCATGATATGCATTATGTGCAATGCTCGCTACTACTAAAGTGGCAAAGGATGCATGGGAGAAAGGTATGAACAATTTGAAGGAAAAATTTGATGATTTTATGAAGATGATAGTAGATTGAGGAAGTACGACATAAATTTTGATAGTTATAAAAGTTTTTTTAGTAGACAAACAACACTTTTTGATAGTTTTTGACACTTTAACCTTTGTCATTGATGTCAAAGGGGGAAAAGTTATAGAAGAAATTTTTTGTAAGTTATGTATATAGTAATCATATTGAAAGGGGTAGAATTTTTAATATGAAGTATATATAATAGATTATAAGTATTGTAAGTTTTGATAAGGGTTTTACCACTTGGCCAATTTTCCTTACTTTATTTTCATTAATGCCAAACAAGGAAATTGTTGAAAATATTGGCTATATGTAGTGATGTTAATTTTTTTCATTAATGGGAACACATGATGTACATGTTGTAGAAAACCTCAGAAATAAAGATACTTTGCTTTTTGGTACTCAAAAAATTGTCTAAGTATGAAACTGGTTTACATCAGTGTATCATTTTGATGTATTACTAACTTATATGATGTTATATGCAAAAGAGAGGTTACATGGAGATAGTATACATGTTGATGATGATGTGTATAACCTCAAACATTAGTACAGATAGTATGAAAAAGAGTTATGTGAGATTTACAGAATAGAAAAATGAAAGGTAAAGGAATTAGTTTGTTTACAAAATAAATATTTAATCAATTAGGGCTGACATCCTAGATGTTTACTCTAAGTTGTAAAAGTATATTGTGGTCCTGACTAACCTAGCAACAATTTGTGAAAAGGCATTGTATTTGTGCAAAGACATCTTGTGAGATTATTGTGTAGTGATTTTAGAAGTGTAATGTGAAAGCTGTGAATGTGGAGTTTTGTATCATATGCAAAAGAAAATTTTGATAACCTAATTTTGTGATCTATGGTCAAGATAAGGTTAGAGATTAGTTGAAAGAAGGTACAACATCCATACTTCTATATTCAAGGAACCTTAATTAATTGTTTGGGTAGTGATCTCTTCTTGTAATTGAAAGTGTATGTTTGGGAAGTGAGCTCTTCTTGCACTCATTGTACCACAAATCCTAATAGGATTGGAATCTCCTAATAGGGATTCAAAGTCTCCTAACAGGGATTCATATGTACTGAATGAGCTTATAAACTCCTAATAGGGTCCATCCTCTAATAAGGAATATTTATATTAGTACATCATCTAGTGGGTATCATCCCCACTGGGGTTTTTCCTTGGCCAAGGTTTCCCTAGTTAACAAAATATGGTGTTATGAGTTCTATCTATGCATGGTTACTTTTATTGTTCAACATTACCTGTTTACTTTCTTATGCATGGTTCAAAGTAATAAAAAAATCCAATTGGCAAAAAAAAATTTTAGAATACTGATTCACCCCCCACCCCCACTCTTAGTATTCCCTATTTATAATAGATATCACAACATTAAGTGGGCAAGGCTTGTAGGTTTTCAACCAACAATTTTGAAAACCAAAAAATTGATGACTCTACTAGGGACTTTATAGTTATCTAGAACTTTCAATTTCTCATACTAAAAAAGAAATAAGATTTTATTCAAAGTACACTCTACTAGAGGAATAAACCTAGAAGATCCAATAATTAATCCTTGGGAGAGGTGGGGACTCTATTTATAATTCATGAATATGTGTTCATGAATGATCAATGATCAATAGTTGAAAAAGAGAGGACTAATATACATTTATCCCTAAAATTTATGTGGGGAAGAAGATTAGTTAATTCTAGAACATAATATCTTGAATACACTCACAAGAAAAGGAACAGGAAGGGAAAAAGTATTGCTAACATGTCATTCATAGGATACAAGAAGTTTTCTAACAAATAAAATGAGTTTTATGCTAATGATCAAGAAACTAATTAACAAGGGAGGAAAATCCATTTCACAAAATTGGTTCATTACTTAATCAAAAGCAACTTGAAACTCATCACATGGATGATGAAACCAATGAATAAGTTTATGATCAAGACGAGGATTTACAAATCTTACTGAAGCTCTCCAAACACAAAATTGTTCTAAAAAAGCACTAAAATCTCTAAGGAAGGTTAGCAATGAACTATTAGAAAGGGTAGTTCCCAAAATGGATGAAATTATGGATCCAAAATGAATAAGAAAAATTGGGTGAGTCATCTAAATATACCCCTCTTTATAAAACTAGGAATTCTCCATTAAATAATGATGTAATACTAGGTCTAGTTGCTTTCAAATCCTTACCTTTTAAGGATTCACTTAGGCTTACTACTAGCCTATTAGGGTTCCTTGAAGCCCTAATCCCTAGATGAACTTTATCCTATCCTCCAATCACACTCCAACCTAGTTACACCAATAATTAAGGTTATTTCATTACAGAAATGCTTCTTCAAACCTCATTATTGACCTTTCTCATATGGTTTCTTGACCAAAACCTCCATCAATGAAGTGTGATGACTTTCAACAATAGTATTGGACTCCCCTTAACCTTCTCAACACCAATCTTGCTAGTTAAAACCAAGTTCCTTACCTATAAGTCAAAATTGCTCATAATAGGGCTACTAGGATTACCCCTCCAAACTGAGTTTTTGGACTTTATCTCCAAATTTATAAAAAGGTGGAAAAAAAATAGATATTAAGATAATATTTTGGGAGAAATTAAATATTTTATGGCTCTCAGAACCCTCAAGTGTGCATACACCAAAAGGAAACTTTTTAGCCTACTTTTGAGGGTTTCAAGACAATGCTAACTGACCTGAATGTGGTATGTTATTTCACCCTCCAAAACTCATCGTAAGAACTTTTCCTTTAGTAGGATTTTACCTTACTCATTCTTTCTCCTTCTACACTAACTAGTTTGAGGTATCCAAACACTTTCAAACCCCAAAACTTCTCTTCTTGATTTGTGGTCTCCTAACCAAGTACACAAACTCACCTAGGGCATCACCTTATTATTGTATTCCATGCTTCTCAGAGCCCCAAAAATAATATAAAGTATGTACATAGACTCTACTACCATGTCCCTTGAAACCATGAAGAACTCACAATGGGAATTCATGGGACAACCATTTTCACTCAAAAACCCAAAACTGGAACAACACTCTACCTAATTAGAAAATATTTTGAAAACCCTAGTAAATGAAAACTTGAAATCTAACAACTTAAAGAGAAAAGTACTATAATTAAAAACAAAAATCTAAACACCATATTGACCTGTTCAATTCATTTTTTCGTACAAGTAATGCAAATGTAGAAAATTTGTTTAGAAAAATGTGCATTCAATTACTAAATTTGGCTTATTACAATTCCCAACCCTTGGCATGTGTTCAAATGATTTATATATAGAATGCCAAAGATGTTGTAGATGGCTAGCCTTACCATCAAGCTCATTCCTATGTTTTGCAACATTTTGCCCAAAACATTGTCAAGCAACATTTCAAAAAGTTGGATAAACTTGACAACTTTTGGGTTTCATGAACAAATTCTCTTCCAATCATGTTGGGACCTCTTGACCAATATGGATTGAGTCAAAAATGATGTCTGAATATGATTTTTTTCCCTAAGGCACCAATATGCATGGTTTTAAGCCATTGTGCGTGCTTGACAACTTTCACAAATGTTGCACAACTTGACATCTTTTATATCTTTTCACTTCCTAACTCCCCCATGACATCCTATGATTCCTTATCCACATAATAGGTTGCAATCACATGATAGATTCCCAAGTGGGTTCAAGACATATCTTTCCCACACTTTACAAGTTCCTAGACCTATGCCCTTTTGACTCAAATTAAAACTCGAAAACACAACATAAACAACTATCTAACAACTCCTAATGTACTCACCTTCCTTACTTGGCTAGAGTCAATAAAAGCTCATTTCAAACCAAAATGGAAAGCTTAGAGTAAGCCTTGGACTACGGTCATATACTATATGTAATCATCCTCTATATAATAAGAATGGAGAGACATGTCATGTTCCTAATCAAAACAAAAATCAAATGGATAGGATTGATGGAAATTGGAGGAAAAATAATCATAATAAGAAAAACAATATGATAAATAATCAGAGTAGAAAAAATTGTCACCATCAAGGAGTAAGGGATCCAATGATAATTGAGAGATATAAATAATTAGATTTCAATGGGATAGTTAGATATCCACATCCCAAATCAAGTGATTTGAGAATTGCTGTACTTAAATTTTCAAGAGAAGAAAATTAATCGGCTAAAGCACATGTCATTAATTTGAAAAAAAATGTTAAATAATTGGAGGAACATAATGAAGATTTTTTTTGAGTTTATTTGTCCAATATTTAACCAAATTTTCTCTAGAATGGTACAAAAAGCTCCGTAATGGGTCCATATCAAGTTAGCAATAGTTTGTTGATTTATTTCTTGAGTAATTTGGAAATTGTATTTATACTTCTTTTTGTTCACATGAATTATCTAGCAATAGAATGAATATCAATGAATCAATATTCAAGTTTAATAAAGGTTTAATATATTTAAAGAAAGAATCCCAAAAGATATCAAACCTATTGATTCATTCCTAATAAATGTTTATTTAAGTGCTTTCGAAAGTAAAACTCATAATGAGATAAGATCATATAAACCAATCACTTTACAAGAGGATTTAATGTTCAAATGAAAATTGAGAATGATAGAAAAAATTATGGTAAAATTTGTAAAAGAGATGACCCAAGGTTATTTGATCCTAAAAATCATAAACTAGGTAAACATGAAGACAATATTGATAGACTTTTGGGTATGATCAAAGACCTTCATGTCATATATAATAAGAATGAGAAACCTTATTAAAAAATAGATAGATATAGATTGAAGGACATACCTTATAACACATCTTGGAAAGATGGTAGACTAGTGAAAAATAATGAAACCCCTAATCCTTTGAAGCAAAATAATAATTATTTGGAAACTGGTTCTTGTTATAAGGCTTGTAAACTACCTCATATGCCATAACAATGTATAGTAGCAAGAAGCATATGACAAAAAGGAATTCACCTAGGAGGTGATCACCAAACTATGAATGCATTATCATCTGAACCATTTTTGAGAGAGGGTGACTCTTCTAAGGAAGAGTATATTCCTTATATCCATACAAGGAGAATAAGACATAAGCACACCCAATAGGTCGTTTTTGATAATGATAAAAAATGAATGTTAAGGATATCATCTAAAGAAGAAAGCAAGGCTCATATAATTGCAAGAGTTGAACAAGTCAGGAGAAATTATAAGATGAGAAATAAGACTATAAATCCAAATGTAGGAGGGAGAATTGAAAAGGGTATTGAATGACCAACATCAAATAAACCTAGAGGTAATTCATTTTTCCCGTAAGTAATAGTACATTCATTTCTAATACTTTATGTCAATTGAAGATTTTAGTACCATTTTTAGAAATTGTTAAAATTCTAGAATATGGAAAATAAGTCTTAAATATTTTGTCTAAAACTAACAAAGAGGGGTGTATCAATATAATTGGTGAAACTCCTATTCTATACATAGGGACAAATATCAATGAGAATGCTCTACATGTGGACCCTTTTTGCTTGAAAATAAATTCTAAAGGAATTACATGGTAGATTTAGGAGTAGCTATACACATAATGCTTGCAAAAGTTATGAAATAGTTAGGATTGAAAGTAGAAATCCTTTATGGAAAGTTCTATGTTATGGATAATAGGTCAGTGCCTATGGCGAGTGTGATTGAAAATGTTGACTTTAGATTTCTTGCTTGTCATGATATCTCCTATAAGATAAATATTAATAGATGCTTGAAGTTATGGTCTATTATGACATGTTTCTTTCAAGAAAATGGTCAAATTTAGTTGGAGGACATATACAATTGGACTTGTCGATGCAACTATTCCAATAAATGGCCACAACATTAGGACTGATAAAGAGCCAAGGTATGAATATCTTGTTGGAAAATTCCAGCCTTATAATAGAACCATTTTTTGACAGATAGATATTGAAAATTTCCAAGTAAGTATAAGTAAACCTATTAAAATTATAGAGGACACGAATGAAGTTCTTATACAAGAAGAAGATAACAAATTATGGAAAATATTTTTAATGGATCATGTAGCAAGGAAGACAATGGAGTTGGGGTCATTCTCAAATCACCATCAAGAAAAATATTTAGGCATCCCTTTCTATCAAATTTTGCATGTATAAACAATGTTGATGAATATGAAGCTCTAATTCTAGGTCTAAATATAGCAAAATTTCATAAAGTTATTTTCAATGTTTGGTAATTTAGAGTTACTAATATATCAAATCATAAGTATATTTATGACAAAAAAACTAAAGGTTGAAGAGGTATATCAATTAAGTTTGGTATTTATTAGAGTTTTTTGATGCATTTTCAATTAATTAGATTGATGGGACATACAATTTTTTAGTGGATATAATGGCTAATTTATCCATTAAAGAAATTAACATTCCTTTGCATGAAATTGTTTAGGTTGAGATGAAAAATAGACCATCTATTTCTAAAAATGTGCAAAATTGGAAAGTTTTCAAAGATAAAAAGGATTTATTGTAGTTCTTGACATGTAAAAAGGATTATTAGGATATTGGTATTGATTGGAATGAGTGGATTGAAAATAAAGATGAAAATGATACTATCTTGGGAGAAGAGATTGTGCAAATTTTTTATGAACATGAAAAGCTTAAAACACATTCTCCTATTACTCTGGAAGAAAAAGTTGAGAAAGTTAATCTTGGGACTAAACACTCTACAAGGGACATTTTATTGGAAAATTTTTCCAATTAGGATACAATATGAGATAATTTCCTTTATGAGGAAATGCATACATATGTTTGTATGGTCTTATGATGATTTGAAATATCATAGAGAATATTTATTTCAACATGAAATACTTCTGAAATTAGATGCTAAACCTTTTAGACAAAAGAAAAGACCAATAAATCTTATGTTAGCTCCAAAAATTAAAGAAGAATTGATTAAAATGAGATATGTTTTCATAATAAAACCTATTATATATGCTATGTAGGTCTCTAATTTGGTTCCTATTAGAAATAAAAATGGAGATATAAAACTTTATGTTAATTTCAGAAATTTGAATCTTGGTCATCATTAAAAGACAATTACGCTTTCCCAAACATGGAGGTTTTCTTAGAGAAAAAGGTTAATTAAATTAAATTAATTAAATTAGCTTTTCTCCCTTTTTAAGATTTCACTTAATTCACTTATGCATTCTCATTTAATAATTAATTAGTAATTATTAAATAGCATTTACATTTTAGGTTATCCTTTTACCTTTTAGGTTACTCTTTTCGGGTTTCATTTTCCTACTATAATGATAGATTGTTTGTAATTATCTTGCATCATTTTCATTTCTAAGAATATAATTTGCATATTTTTAGAGAAAACCCTCTCCTCTTCTTGTCTTTTTCTTCTCTATGATTGGTTTTCTACATGTAGGTATTTGAGGGTTTTGTGGATTTGTATTGTGTATTGCTCAAATCCTTCATGGTATCAGAGCTAGATTTGTTGCAACTTCAATATTTGGAGAAAAAGGAGAAAGAGAGTTTGATGGAACAAATCTAACATTTTTCTTGCTATTTACTTTGATTTTAGGAGGTGCAATGATGGCAATTTAGAAGAAATCATTATAGAGGTGATTTTCAAGCAACGACATCTCACTCATATGGACTCCATTTTTCAAGCAATTTTTTTTGTTTTGGGGTAGAGTTTCAGGATCTACACATTGGTGCAGGTTGTTTGTGATATTTTCTTTATATATTTTTTTGAAAATCATAGATCCTAATTTTTTCAACTTCAAAGGCTTCATTCGGGCTCATATGGACACATATTCAGATGCTATTTTTTTAAAAAGTGCATGATTTATTGTCTACTTTTCAAATCTAGTATTAGTTTGGAATAATATTGAGTGGAAATAGTACTTTCAGCATTTGGCCATTTTTTGGCCTACAATAAATAGGTATTTGTGATTAATATTTGAATTTTTTTGCTCTTCTCTCATTTACCCATTCCTTCTAGTAGTTGGGATTCAATGTTTTTCATTGTAGGGAGTATTTTGTCATATTTTTCTTATTATTTACTTATGTAAGCTAGAACTACATTAAAAAACAATTCAATACCTTCTAAAAAAATGGTTGAGACCTCTTCTTGTCTAGAACTTCTAACCCCTCATAATTATCACACATAGAAAACCTTGATGACATGACTTCTCTAGTCAAAAGGGTTGTGGTCTTATTTAGATGCAGTGCAACTAGTTTTAGAGAGGCCTTTTGAGGTCGTGCAAAATAGGAACAAGATGGACGAAATAATAGGATTGATTGCTTTATAGGTCTCTACTAGTCTATAGTTACATCTTGATGGGTGCAATACCCCTCCAGCTATGTGGACCAAGCTTGAAGGCTTATTTGATATAGTGAATGAGTTTAGAAAACTTGAGATTGAGGTAGAGCTTACCTCACTTATACCAAATTATTTTCCCTCCATTGAGGACTTCTTGATGAAATTCAAGCAACTAAGATCTTTATTACATGGTTGTGGGAAAAAGAAGACTGACACTGAGTGTATTGACCTCATTCTTTCTAAGCTTCATGAAAACTTGCAAATTTTTCTTCTACCTTCTATTCCACCAAAGATACTTTGGGTAATAGATTTACCATGCCATCCTTTGAGATTTTTTGTGACCAGTTAACTCAAGAGCAAGCTAAGGTCTCTCAATTAGATTTCCTCACAAGCTTATAGAGTCATGCATTGGTAGCTCGACCATCTTTAGGGGCAAAGGAGAAGACTTAGAAATCTCATTCTATAGAGTCTCAGATTGATTCCAGCACTCATAGTTCATCTAGGCTACCTCCTCCTAAATGGGCTAAATCAAAGCTAGAAAGACTGAAATGTGCTTATTGTAATATGCCTAATCATGATGAGTCACATTGCTATGAGAAGAAGTTAGATGGCTATGCCAAATAGATTTCAGATTTGATAGCTCTCCTTCAAAAGAGGAACATTGATATTTCATCTACTTCTTATAGACCTTCATCATCACCATCATTTCAATTAGATGGTAAAGATATGGGAAAGGGTCATGCACTATGTACAACTACTATCCCTCATTCTTCTATTTGGTTACTAGATTTAGGTGCTTCACACCATATGACATCTTCTCAAGATTTGTTCTCTTCTTTTGAGGCTTCTCCTACTCCACACATTTTGATGGGGAATAACATTGTTATGAATATATGTGGGAAAGGTTCTATTGAAATTGATGATGGTACATTTCATGATATACTTTGTGTTCCATCTTTTTTCTCTAACCTTTCTCAATTTATCAGATTACACTAGTGGGATGGGGTAGATAGTTTATTTTGCATAGGATTAAGTGTACATCAGAGATAGTGAGAAAAGTAATATTATTGCTATAGGGACTATAGATCATGCTTCCTACCTACATTTCTTCTCATATTTTGTTCCACCATCTCCACTATTAGAGACTCGCTCTCTTTTTTCATTAGTCTACTGAGGTGAAGTCAAGTTGCTTGAACTTATGTGTTGTTCCTGAGACCAGTGTTGTGACTTCTACACCTCCACCTCCTATTTAGATTCCATCTCTTGCACAAGATTACTCTTCAACATTGCCTACTATTGCAGCTTAGTCATCAAGCCACCTACTATAGTTTTTGAGGATATACTAGAGGACACACATCTCCTCTCAAATGACATATTCAACACACCTATTATTCTAGCTCCATTAGAGAGTCCATTTTAGGATTCTCAAGCTTTCTCCTTTGAGCATCAGCTAGGACTTCCAACTACACCTCACATGCATGGGTTTTATTATCCTTGTCCACTACCTTTATTTACTTTAGATTGGAGCCGCATTGGTATGTTCAACAGCACATGAGTTTTGCTATTTTAGGGGGGCTATGGGGTCTGAAGCTTCTATCATGGAGGCTTTCATTATACTTATGGTCATGAGAGATTCTCTTGAGATGTTTTTGTTGGAAATATTATGAAAAGATAAGTTACTAAGAAGGGAGGGGTAAATTAGTAACTTCTCAAACTTTTATCCCAATTAGCAATTAATCCTTTATATGAATTCTAACCTAACTAAATGCATGTGAAACTGAAAGATATGAAAGCATACACAACATTCTAACACAAGATTTGGTGACCTAGAGACCTTCCAAATAGAAAGTAAAAATGGGGTGGGGATGACACCCATAAGCTTTAGTACTACAGTATAAAGTTGGCTTGTTAAGGCTTGCAATGATCACTTTTGATGATTTGCCTTGCTAAGAGCAATAAGGACTACTAGGTCCACCTTGCAAAAGGATTTACAAACATACAATGAAGTATGCACACGATAAAGAGATTTATATAAGACTATTAGGTGTACCTTGTTAAAGGATTTGGCTAATCCACTTGTTAGGATGAAATAGTAGCTAATCCATGATCTACAACTTGGTTTGTTGAATGAAATTCCTCTACTTGTACAAATCACCTTGTTGTGATAGATGAATCTTTCTTGCTCCTTATACTATTGTAGCCTTTGTAATTCACTCTTCTACTCTTCTCTGATGATTACATTACTTTCTTACTTGATTGTTTGTATGTGATACAATACATTACATATATATCAAACCAATTATAGCATTACAAAGTCGGCCACAATGCAAGTTTACACAAATATTAAAAAGTTAGCCAAAGTGTAGAAACTTAAACTCTAAAGATTGACTTGATGAGGTTTTGATACTCAACATCCATTGTGAATACTCGGCATCATCATGCACTTGGTAGAAGTAGAAGCTTGTTCCATAGTGATCAATTCCAAGTAGTCTTGAACTTAGTTTGCACTGGTGACTCAACGAATACTGTGAAACTTGGCATATAGACTGAATCACTTGATTCACACTACATAGCTTAGTAAACACTATCACCTCAAGCTTGGTATAAACCAAGTCTCTTGAGTAGGTTAGTCAACACTAGACTCACATCACATCAACTATGAACTCAATAAGCACTACACAACTTTGTTTACAATAGTAAAATTGACATACACTGAGATGCTCAGTTACACTATTGTTCATCAACTCTATAGAACTGCTTAGTTCAAACTAAAACCTATCCATAAGACTTAGTAACAATTGAAATGCTTGGTTAACACTGTTAACTCTACAATATGCTCATTATGAACTCACAATCTAAATAAGTGTATGTCACTAATAACAAACATGACTTGACTATCAACAATCTCCCCCTTTGGCATTAGTGACAAAAACACTTATTAGCCAAAATTGAATTATCCATTACCTTATATCTCCAACTTGGTAGAGTATACTTTTTTTTTGAGTTTTTTCAAAATTTATTTTGTAAAGGATACATTTCTATGCATGGTAATGCTCCTCTATATTATAATATACAATATACTTGTTGGCATTATATTGTATTTGTCATTAGTGACAACACTTATTCAATTCTAAATGACTACTGAGTTCATCACTCAGTCTAGAGTGTATATAGAGCATTCAGTAGTGACCTTGTAGATTCATCACTTAAGTAGTTCATATCGAACATTCCTAAAGCTACTGAGTGAGTGTGCAGTCCCACAATTCATACCAAGCATTCATGAAGCTACCAAGTGAGTGTGTAGCCCAGTAGTATCTACTGAGCTTCATAGTGTCTATCAAGTCATCAATTTGTGTGATGGAAGCTATTGTTTATCGAGTGATGGAAGTGTAGTGTTTACTAAGTGAAAGCAAGGTAAACAAAGGATTCAATTTTTACTAAGTGATACTATATCTACCGAGTCTCCAATGGTTACCAAGTTCTAAGATACATTGTGTGATTAGTATAGACCAAGCTTCTACTTCTACCGAGTGCATGATGATGTCGAGTAATGCAGTAGATGCTGAGTATCAGAAGGTTACCAAGTCAGCTTGAAGAACCCAAGTTTTCTACTGTTTGGTTGACTCAGTAATATTTTGTTCACTTGTGCTTTGGCTGACCTTGCAATTGTAATTATTGGAATGGTATATAGGTAATGTATTATATCATTTGCAATAGATATGGAAGATGTTTTAAGGAATGGGCATGTAATAAAAGTGAATCAATAGCAGAGCAGAGTATTTAGCAAGGTCTACAAGGAGCAGTAAAGATTCATCAGTCATAAGAGGTGATCTGTACTTGAAGGATCTAATCAACAATCAAGTTATAAGTAGATCCATTGTTTCATCCTAATAGGTGAATCAATTTTGTAAATCCTTTAATAAGATAGACTTAATAGTCTTTGTATAAATCTCTTAACAGAGTGCATACTTCATTGTATGTTTGTAAATCTTCTAACAAGGTGGATCTAGCAGTCCAAATTGCTCTTAACAGGGAAGATCATTAGAAGTGATCAATGTAAGCTCTAACAGGCTAACTTCATACTGTAGTAACAAAGTTTTGTGGGTATCATCTCCACCCCAATTTTACTTTCTATTTGGAAGGTTTTTAGGTCACCAAAATTTTGTGTTCATGTGTTATAAATGTTTATCTTTCTCATGCATACGGTAGATTAGATGAATGAATGGTGATTGGATCAAGTATTGAATTGATTTAAAGTTTTTGAGATTACTGATTCACCCCTCCCCTCTCAATAACATAGTTAGTCTTGATTATTTCCAACAATTGGTATCAGAGAATTGTGGTTCTCAAGATAAAGTTTGACTGCTTGAGAAAAGATCTAAAGAACAAATGGAGATATTTAGACTAGATATAGCAATTGAAAATGAAAAGCTAGATCTAGGAATGGCCATGGCTCAACTCAAAGAAGTAAATGAGCATCTTTCTCAATCCTTGAAGAGAAGGAAGGAACTTGTAAGACAAATGAATGACCATTAGTATGTTGAAGAAAATATTGAAGACCTTTTACCATCAAGCAACTCAAATGAAGAAAATGAGGCAATCAAGGAACTCCTAGAAAAAATGGTTCTCTACAGGAAGAAGTAAGAAAAATTAAAAGAGAACAATAAATCCAATCAATCAGGCTATGTGAAATCTTGGAACAAAGAAACAAATATGAAAATGAGAAAAATCAAAGGATCAATGCAAATCAAAGTCTTATCAATCAACTATCTAATGCAAATGAAGAAATCATGAATCTAAGATCTGAAAATGAAAGCCTAAGGATTGATTTAATCACTAAAAGACAAATCAGTGAAATATTGGAAAATGACCTAAATGTTGAAAAGCAAATCATTGAAAGAATGATGAAATCTCAAGAAGATATGAATCAATTAAACCAACAAAATGAGCAGAATCTTCATAGACAAAAGGGTAAAGTATAACCTGGATATAATGAAGAAGGCGAATATTCCAAACAAGGTGCTCAAAGGAATAAAAAACCTACTTGCAATCACTATGGTAAGTTAGTTCATACATCAAAAAAATTTTGGAGTAATGGAAAAGAAAAATTCAATGGAAAATACTACAACATCAATCAACATGGTCACAAAGCTAATGAATGCAAGGGAAAACCAAAATTTGAAGGTAAATTTCACAAATGCAAGAAGCATGGTCACAAGGCATTCTAGTGCAAATCAAAATCATTCAATCTAGCTAAACAACTTGTTAAGGCAATCTTTGGATGGGATTACAATACCTAGTGCAGATGTCATTATTGTGGAGAATATGGACACATTGGCAAAGACTGCTCAAGGCATCACTTGAGAAAAAGAGATACAACATTAAGATGTTATACATGCACTAAACTCAATCATATAGTGAAGAATTGCATGAACATAGGAAGAATTGAAGATGAAAAGAAAGCTAAAGCTGATAACATTTGAAAATATATGAGACAATAGTGGATTCCTAATTCTATTGAGCAGAATAGTTCAACTAATGGCCATGTCACTCAAGAAATGGGTGACTCCACCATTTCCAATTAGATTCATAAAGGAGGAATTTGGAATTGTATTATCAAGCTATATCTGGAGTAGTTTCAAATGAAAGAAAGTAAAAGATCTAATCAATATTTCAGATACAAAGGGTTACAAGAAATTAGGTCATACTGAACAAGGTTAGTCACAGACTCAATTGAGCTAGGTTGGGAGTAACAAAAGTTTTGTTTGATCACCAAGTTGCAAGCTTCTACTAAGCAAGTGAATGAATGACAATCTTTCAAGCACTATGTCATCTTAGCTACTTTCATACCGAGCATTAATGACAAAATTTTTGTCAAAAAGGTAGAATTTGATTTCATTCTTCACCACAATTTTAGAGCTAAGATATTTTTCAGGTGCACTCAAGCAAATTCCAAGCGATTTCAGGTGATTTTCTAGTGAAGGATTTGTTCAAAAAATTTATATCTTTTACCAAGAATCAATGGCATCTGGGAGTAGCAATAGCACCAAGGCAAAAAGAGGTTCAAAAATGCTAGTTAAAGGTGTGGAGTGGAAGGTGCCAAATTTCAAGCTAGTTCCAGCAATTGAAGAATCACTTGACCCCAATGGAGCTCAATCGCAAAGTCCACCAAAGGTAGTTCTTATCTATGATATTCATACTCATTTCAGATGTTCTGTTCAAGAGATTGGAAACTTAGAAATGGACAATGCCCTAGGAGAAATGAGTGTTGATGGCTCTTTGAAACTCGAGCATAAGCATCTAGAGACCAAAGGATTAACCCATATCTTGCATATGCCAAGAAGTTTCTAGATTAAGTGGATTAGGTACATCCTTAGTCATGTGCACAATGGTCAGCTATGCCTAGAGCAGCTAGTATTAATCACCAAGAAGATGATTCATAGGATTACTAGTCTCCCCATACTAAGTAAAGAAAAAACTACCAAAACCCTAGGTCGGGACAAACTTTAGAAGAAAACCCTAGCTGAATGGGATGGTAGAGGTTTGAAGGTTAGCATTTTTTTTAATGTTGAATAAGGTTTGGCATTCACCTCATTTCTCAAAATATTTATAGCTCGAGTCATTTGAATAGTGTACCCTTTGAGGCCATGGATTTGGCATTCAAGGTTGTGAAGAAAAATCTAGAATTCGATCTATCAGAATTATTGATAATACAACTGAACAAGAATATGGACAACATTAGGACTTCAAATAACAACCCTTGCAAACTTGGTTCTTTGTTGACATGTCTTTTCTTCTATGTACAAAAATTCTTTCCATCCAAAGGAACTATTGTGTGGAGAAAAGATATTCCTATTCTATATCAGATAAATGAGTTTGTAGCAGAAAGGGGTGTAAATTTTGATAGCATCATGGATAATTATTTTGAATATTTCAAGGAAAGGATGAATAATAGGTTTCAAATTCCACCAAAATTGGTTGAAGACTACAAAGATGATGTATGCTTTATGGTTGATTGTGATAAAGTATACATTCAGGCAATCAGGCCTCGAGTTGCAGGGGTGAAACCTCTTCCTTATGAGTTGAATATTGATGAAACCATGGATATTATTGAAGCACTAATGAATGAGCCAGTAGATCCAATGCAACCAATTTTTGGAACATATGATGAGGAAAAGGCCAGAATTGAACTTGAAATCAAACTTCCTCAAGCAATTAATAAAGGCAAGAGAAAGGTTGCCAAGTTAAAAATGGCTACCAAGCCCCTAATGATTACTGAAGGAAAAGGTGAGGATGAAGATGAGGAGTAGGAACCAAAAGAAATAAAGGAAGAATCAGAGAAGGTTGCAGAGCCAGTCAAAAAGAAGGGCAAGGTAATCATTACCAAGCCACCTAAAGCCTCCACAACTTTTTTCACAAGGCGAGAAAAAGGTAAGAACAAAGGCAAAGTAGTATTTAGCAAGCCCCAACTAACCTTCCAAGAAAGATTGAAACAAATGGAAGAGGAAGCTAGCATCACAAATTTCAAGGCATTGAAATTTGAAACAAGGATTGATGCAGAGAAAATGTAGATTGAGGAATTGGTACTTAACAAAATGGGAAAAAAAAAAAAATACTCCCCAGACCAGCTTGCCCCTCAAATCTCCAAAGAGTTGTTGGTGAGATTGCAACCAAGGTGGTAGTCAACCACCCAAATGGCCAAGCACATATATGAGAAATCCTTGAAGGATCTTCTACCGAGTCTTACTGAAGTAGAAATAAAGGCAATAATGAAGAAAAATGAAGGTAAAATGATGATTAGATTTCACACATGTTTGATTTTAATTAAGGACATTGAGCATGTTGAAAGAGATGCAACAAATATGTGGAAGAACATATATCATCTACAAAAACCCAATAATGATCCTGTAGAAATCAAAGATGATAATGATGACAGTGACAATGGTGAAGGAGATAATGCTCCATGTGCCACTTTTGATGTTGAGGACTATCGGGAACTAAAGGATGATGATGAAGCTGAAGAGGAAGACAAGGATGAAGAAGATCTAGTAAAAAATGTAGCAGAAGTTATTGCATCCCTTCCTCACTCTCCACCAAAGACTGTTACATCTACTATGGAGATAGCTTTTGCAAGTGATACTGTGAGCACAATTGCCACATCAGTAGCTCAATCATCACCTGTCATCTCCTAGCTATAAGTATCTTGAATGGAAATGTCAAGTATTTCATCTACCAAGTTGTAGCCCTCTTTATCAGCTCCTGAGTCATCTATTGCAGCTTGTACAATAAGTTTGCAAGTTTTTTCTATAGTTTTGTCATCCATAGCTTCAACTACATCAATTTTTGTTCTAGTTAGTACCTCAATTGTAAATATTCCAATTGGTACATTACCTATTGATACTTCATTTTGGAGAAGCACACCAATTTTGGATACAGTTAGCACCTCTCTCAGTTTTTGTCTAGTTAGCTCAATTCAAGTTTTTTCTACTAGTCCAACTTCATCAACTATTGTAAGCATTGAAGTAAAACCAAAGACTCCACTAAAAATTCTGCTTATTGGCAAGGAAATTGATAAGGATATAGACTTGGACAAGGAAATTATTATACCTAAGATAGATCTAGATACTACCACAATTGATGAAATGAGACTGGTCAGTCAACATTTGGAGCAAAGAGCAAGTTAGAAACAACTTAGAGATGAGAGAGATAAAGAATTCACTATAAGTGCTAAAACTATAATTACTGAGGCAATAGGTGTTGATGTGGATTCATCTCAACACATTTTGTTATAATTAGAAGAGGTCGTACAAAATTTCAATGAGGACACTTCTGGTCGAGAGAAGCTTATAGAAAAGGCGGAGAAAAATTTTGATAATAAAGTGCTTGAGCACATTGCTCAGCACATTGCAATAAAGGAGATTGAACTATCTTCAATTTTGAGCAATCTTGAAAATTCTTTTACAAATGTAACATCCCTTTTTTCCAAGTTATGTGATGTTACCGAGTACACAAAAGAAATAAAGGTAAAATTGAGTAAAATTGATGAAGATTTGAAGGTCAATGCTTAAAAGTTGCAGCTTGACCCCAATTCAATCCCCACACATCACATAAAGATCAGATTCCTATCAAACATATAGGAAAAAATATTGAGAGAGGAATCAAGGATTTGGTCTACACTATTAGACATCCAGAACATGATCCTTCCTATCATGGACACAATGCGAAGCACATTTCTTATTCAAAAACATTGATCCATGATAAAAAAATTTCTATAGAAGATCATATGATTGAACTTTTTGTAGAAGTTCAAGTGGCTCTCTCCACTTGCAAAATTTTGCAAGAGAACTGGGATAAGAAATTGGCTCTCATTCTTAAGGTACATTTTGAGTTTTTCTCACATTTTGGTGTCTCTGTATAAGTATGATTACCTTTGGCATTATTGTTAAAAAGGGGGAGATTATTGTGAGTAAGAGATAGTAAAAGTCAAAGAGGGAGTAAGAGACAATGGAGAAAATAAGAGAGAATATATTGACATATGCACAGTGATACGCTATGTATATACCATGCCATACATATGGGGAAGACATGTAAGAAATGTAAGAAATGTATATACAATAGGTTTACAAAGATCAATTTTGAAAAATCAAATCCAGTATGTCAGTGTACACAATGTTTGGCTCATAAGTTTTTTTTTCACTAATGCCAAAGGGGGAGATTGTTGGCATTATATTGTATTTGTCATTAGTGACAACACTTATTCAATTTTGAATGATTACAAAGTTCATCACTTAGTCTATAGTGTATACCAAGCATTCAATGGTTACCTTGTAGATTCATCACTTAAGTAGTTCATACCGAGCATTCCTAAAGCTACCGAGTGAGTGTGCAGTCCAATAGTTCATACTAAGCATTCATGAAGCTACTGAGTGAGTGTGCAACCTAGGAATATCTACCGAGCTTTATAGTGTCTATTGAGTCATCAGTTTGTGTGATGGAAGCCAGTGTTTATCAAGTGATGGAAGTGTAGTGTTTATTGAGTGAAAGCAAGGTAAACGAAGGATTCAATTTTTATTGAGTGATATTATATCTACTGAGTCTCCAATGGTTACTGAGTTCCAAGCTACATTGTGTGATTAGTATGGACTAAGCTTCTACTTCTACCAAGTACATGATGATTCTGAGTAATGTAGTGGATGTTGAGTATCATAAGGTTACCAAGTCAGCTTGAAGAACCCAAGTTTTCTACTGTTTGGATGACTCAATAATATTTTGTTCACTTGTGTTTTGGCCAACCTTGCAATTGTAATTATTGGAATGGTATATATGTAATGTATTATATCATTTTTAATAGATATGGAAGATGTTTTAAGGAATGGACATGTAATAAAAAGTGAATCAACAATAGAGAAGAGTATTTAGCAAGGTCTACAAGGAGTACTAAAGATTCATTAGTCATTAGAGGTGATCTGTACTTCAAGGATCTAATCAGCAATCAAGTTGTAAGTAGATCCACTATTTCATCTTAACAAGTGAATCAATTTTGTAAATCCTTTAACAAAGTAGACTTAACAGTCTTTGTATAAATCTCCTAATAAAGTGCATACTTCATTGTATGTTTGTAAATCCTCTAACAAGGTAGATCTAGTAGTCCAAATTGATGTTAACAGGGTAGATCATCATATGTGATCAATGTAAGCCCTACGGGGTAACTTCATACTACAGTAACGAAGTTTTGTGGGTATTATCCCCACCCAAATTTTACTTTCTATTTGCAAGGTTTCTATGTCACCAAAATTTTGTGTTCATGTGTTATAAATGTTTATCTTTCTCATGCATACAATATATTAGATGAATGAATGATGAATGGATCAAGTATTGAATTGATTTAAAGTTTTTGAGGTTACTGATTCACCCCTCCTCTCTCAGTAACCTAGTTAGTCTTGATTATTTCCAACAATACTATACATACAATATACATTTTCTTTACAATCTTCTTACAATCTTCTCCCCCTATCTTTTTACATCTTTCTCCCCCACCATTTTCTTTAAAACTTCTCCTTATATCTTCTATATTTTCTCCCCCTTTTTGACATTAATGCCAAAGATTTATACTATATATATTTACATAGTAATGCCAAAATGAGACAAGAAGGCTGAATGTACCTTTAGTATTCATGCCAAGGTCTTGTCCCAATTCTCTTGCAAGACCTTGCATGTGTTCAATTCCACTTGCACTTCTCTTGATAGTTCAATCATATGGTATGCAATAGAGAAATCATTTTCATGGATGAGGGTTTTTGAATATGCAATATGCTTCTATAGTGCATCCATGTTAGGGAGAATCATATTTTGGATATCTATCAAAGTAGATCTGATTTTGGCCTCTTCTCTAAGTAGTTCTATTTGCATATCTATTAGAAATCTGATTTTCTTGAAGTGAGCAGAGCTAGAACTCGGGTCAAGCTGCAACTATTATGCACTTGCATTTAGATATTTATCAATTTTAGACAATTTATCTTTTATTTCTTTTGTAAAAATTCATGTGTCACATAAGTTACCAAAAAGTAATGATACATTGATACAAGAAGTTTCCAGAGAACTCAAAATAGTAGATAACTCTACTTGGTGAATGACAATATTATGAGAAATAAGTTCTAATACCATATTCTCAAACTTTTTCTCTACTCTCTGCAACAATTTATCCTATCCATTTAGATCTTCATTGTATTTTTGGACCGCCTCTTATAACTGATATAAATTTGGTTGAGAAGTGTCAACCTCTATGCCTATAGCCTCTTTTAGAATTTTCTTGGCATCCTCAATGATCTTGAACTCCTTATTCCTTTATTCTCTTAGTCTTTGCTACTTGGATTTCTTTTGTAGAAGTTCACCAAAGGTTTACATCTAATCTGGAGTAAGATTGGAGATGTCCCAATTTGGAATGATAATCTCCTCATCAAGATCTATGTCCTCCTCCTCTTCTTTATCTTTACCCAAAAAAATTGTGCATGGTTGAGGCTTGATCTCAATTTTCCTTGCACTTATTACATGTGTACTAAGAATGGAAACAATAGTAGAAAAAGTAGAACTCACTGCAAAAATTTATTCTGCACTCATTGTATAAATACTAGTAGAAATGCTACCTATTGTAGCCAAAATTGATGTAGAGATTAGAACTTGTAGGTTAGTAGATGAAGTGTTGAGCTAGACTAGTGCAAAGGTTAATTGGATGCTTGTGCTTGCAGTGCTAGACACAATCAATCCTATTGAGACTATCTCTGTGCTTGGTGTTGTCAATATTTTTCTTGGAGAGTGAGGAAGTGAGGCAATAACCACTATAGCAATCTTAACTAGGTCAATTTACTCAACATCTTGTGTACCTTACTTGGTAGCCTCTTGCTCTTTTTCCTCTTCATCGTCAAAATTATCAATATGTGTTACTTCTTCATCATCTTTCTCTTCATTCTTTTCTTGATCATATTCATCATCCTTGTCACTTATACTTACTAGAAAATCACTTGGTTTATGAAGAAGATAGATATTCTTCCAAGTATTTGCTGCATTCTTCACAACCTGCTCTATTTCATTCAACAAAATAAGAAAAGTATTCAATCTTAAAGTTAAATTTTCTTCATTTTTCTTTAAATATTCCTTCACTCCCTTGTCATTCAGATTTGGCATAAGTTGCCTTAGGGTCTACTCATGAATATCCTTTATGGTTTTCATTGCTTGTCCCCATCTTGGCTTAATTTTGTTCATTAAATCATTCAAAATTTGTTGAGTGAGCTGATTAGGTGAGTATTTCCACTTACCCATCTTAGATATCAATATATCTTCAATCTTCTTCTATTCATTAGCTATTTTGGTTTCATATTTTAATTCCTTGAAGTTTTTTATTCTAGAACCTGATTCCAATTCCTTTATTCTCTCCTCAAATGTGGGTTGAGATGTTTTGAAAATTATGTCTCCCCCTCCTTTGTCTGCTTTCTTCTTGGAGGATCTCTTGGTAAATACTATAGTGGATGTCTTAGTAGGCTTAGTAATGATTTCCTTGCCCTTTTTCTTCAGTGGTTTCTCTTCCTCTAATTCTTCATCCTCTACTTCTTCATCTTCACCTTTTCCCTCGATCAACAAGAGAGTAGAACTTATTTTCAACTTGGCAATCCTTTTCTTGCCTTTGTTAACTTCTTAAGGGAAGTTTATCTCTAATTCTATTCTAGCCTTAGCCTCATTACATGTACTAAAGTATGTAGCCTTGGGATGAACTAGTTCATTTATTAGTGCCTCAATTATATCCTTTGTTTCATCAATATTTACCTCATATCCTAGAGGTTTCACCCATGCAATTCTAGGCCTAACTACCTGAATGTATACCTTATCACTATCTACCATAAAAAAAATGTCATCCTTATAGTCCTTAACTAGTTTCTTGGGGATTTGGAATCTGTTATTCATTTTCTCCTTAAAAGCATCAAAATAATTATCCGTGACACTAGTATAATTTTCTCCCATCTTAGCAATGTATTCATTTATCTGATAAAGTACTGGCACATCTTTCGTCCAAACAATAGTACCTTTCCATCAAAATAATTTCTAAACATAAGAGAATAAACATGTCAATAGAGATCCAAACTTACATGGATTGTTCTTTGATGTCCTCATGCTCTCCATGTTCTTGTTGAATTGATTCAACAATAGCTTAACAAGGTCAAGAGATAGGTTATTATTGACTACCTTGTATGCCAGGTCCACAGCTTCACATGACTAGGTTATTCTTGACCACCTTGTATGCTAGGTCCATAGCTTCACTCGACACACTATTTAATCTATCAAACTATAGATCTTGTGTGGAATGACATGAATACCAAAATTCAATTCCATATTAGTGACACTACTAATTTCCATTCTCCTACCATCTCACTTAGCTAGGGTTTTCTTCTCCACTTTGACTCGACCTAGGTTTTTAGTCATTTTAGCTTTAGCCAACATTAGGAGACTAGTGATCCTATGGATCATCTTGTTTGTTATCAAAATTGGTTGCTCTAGCCATAGCTAACCATTGTGCAAATGACTGAGGATAAACCTAATTCATTTCACTTGGAAATCTTGTGGCATGTGAGGAATATGGATTAAACCTTTTGCCTCAAGATGTTGATGCTCAAGTTTCAAAACACCATCAACACATAACTCCTTTAAAAATTCATCCATTTAGACATTTAAAATGAGAATGGATATTATTGACCAATAGTACGATGGGAGGGATTTGTGACTATGCTCCACTCAGATCTAGGGTTTTAGCAATTGTAGGAGTGAGCTTAAAATCTAGTGCTTTCCATTCCAGACCAAAAACCAATATATCTAAACCTAATTTTTCCTTGCTACTAGTAGCTACCATCTTCACTTGGTAGGGTTTCAAAGAGTTCAATTTGTTTTTGATAAAAATTCACTCAAATTGCTTGAATACACTTAAAGATCACTCTCCACAATTTTCTCTCAAAAATTTATGGTAAAAATGACTTTGATTTCATTCTTTTTATCAAATTTTTCCATAAATGCCTTGTATGAATGTTAGATCAATTTGATAGACTGTCATCCACTTTGCCTACATTAATTACTTGGTAGAGTCTTCCATCATTCAGTAAACATATAAAACTTCATTACTCCTAACCTCACTTAGTAGAGTCTATGACCCGTCCTCACTCAATAAGGAAGGTAACACGGTAGTAACTAGTACCTCTTACTCAATGATCCCTTTGCATCTTGAATGCTAATATGGATCTTTTGTCTTATCAACTGGAACTTATTTAGGTGACTTCTTTAGTAGCCTAGTTTCAGTCCTCTTTCTAAGAAATCAAGTGGAAATGGTGGAGTCACCCAATTCTTGAGTGACTTGATCATTATTGCTTAGACTTCCATTCTTGGTAGACATTGGAACCCATTGTTGTCTCATTTATTTTCTGATGTTATTAGCTTTTGCCTTCTTTTAATCCTTAATTCTTCCAATATTCATATAGTTCTTGGCAAGATGACCAAGTTCTGTACAAATGAAACATCTTTTGGTAGTATCTCTCTTCCTCATGTGATGCTTTACACAATTCATTCCAATGTATCCAAATTCTCCATAGTAATGACATCTACACCAAGTGTTATAGTCCCAAACAAATATAGCTTTCACAATTTGTTCTATTGGATTCAATATCTTGGTTTTACATTCTGATGACTTGTACCCATGTTTCTTACATTTGTGACATTTTCCTTCAAATCTTTGTTTCTCTTTGCATTTATTTTCTCTATGAAAAGGTTGATTACAATTGTAGCATTTTCCATTGAATTCTCCTTGGCCATCACTCCAACATTTTTTTGATGTATGACTTATCTTACCACAGTGACTGCAAGTAGGTTTATCTTTTTGAGCTCCTTTCTTGGATGATTCTCCTTCTTCTATGTATCCAATTCCTTCTTTTCCTTTTTGTCTTAAGTGACTTTGTTCATTCAACTAATTTATGTCTACTTGGGATTTCATCATTCTTTTATTGGTTTGCCTTTCAATGTTGAGATCATTTTGTAATCTTTCATTCTCTAATCTTAGGTTTATGATTTCTTCATTTGCATTGGTGAGCTAATCAATGAAGTTTTCTTGTTGAAGGGATAGTTGTTGAATTTTGCTATTATTTCCTTCTATCTCTTCTATTATCTTGTTTTTCTCTTCCATTACTTCACACAATCTTACTAACTAAATTTCCTACTCTCTTCTTAGTTTTCTTACTTCTTCTTGAAGAGTAACATTCTTTTAAAATAGTTCTTTGATTGCTTCATCAAATTCATCTAAATTACTTGAATAGATATCTTCAATTCTTTCTTCAATGTAGAGTGAATCATTCATCTAGACTGCAAGATCTTTTCTTCTTTTTAGAGATTGGGAGAGTTTCTCTTTTTCTTTCTTGAGTTGTCCAATGGCCAATTCCAAATCTAGCTTCTCATTGTCAATAGCTATGTCAATTCTAAATACCTCCATTTCCTTTGATCTTTGCTCAAGCTATTAAAATTTTCACTGAGAACCACAAAGCTCTGATACCAATTGTTAGAAATATTATGACAAGCTAAGTTACTGAGAGGGGAGGGGTGAATTAGTAACTTCTAAAAATTTTATCCCAATTAAAAATTAATCCTTTATATGAATTTTGACCTAACTAAATGCATGAGGAATTGAAAAACATTAAAGCATACACAACATTCTAACACAAGATTTGGTGACTTAGAAACCTTCCAAATAGAAAGTAAAAGTAGGGTGGGGATGATACCCACAAGATTTAGTATTGTACTATAAAGTTGGCCTATTAAGACTTACTATGATCACTTTTTATGATTTTCCTTGTTAGGAGCAATAAGGACTCCTAGGTCCACCTTGCGAAAGGATTTACATACATACAATGAAGTATGCACTCGGCAAAGAGATTTATATAAGATAGTTAGGTCTACCTTGTTAAAGGATTTGACTAATTGACCTATTAGGATGAAACAATAGCCGATCTTTGATCTACAACTTGGTTTGCTGAATGAGATTCCTCTGCTTGTACAAATCACCTTGTTGTGATAGATGAATCTTTTTTGCTCCTTATACTATTGTAGCCTTTGTAATGTGCTCTACTTCTCTTCTATGATGATTACGTTACTTCCTTACTTGATTGTTTGGATGTGACATAATACATTACATATATCAATCCTATTACATAATTACAAAGTTGGCCATAATGCAAGTTTACATGAATATTACAAAGCTGACTGAAGTGTAGAAACTCAGGCTCTAAAGACTAACTCGATGAGGTTCTAATACTTGATATCCACTATCAATTCTTGGAATCATCATGCACTTGATAGATGTAGAAACTCAATCCATACTGATCACTTCCAAGTAGTCTTGAACTTATTCTACACTGTTGACTTGATGAATACTGTGAAACTTAGCATATAAACTAAATCACTTGATTCACATTACATAGCTCAGTAAACACTATCACCTCGAGCTTGGTATAAATTGAGTTTCTTGGTTAACACTAAGTAGTTCAATCAACACTAGACTCACATCACATCAATTGTGAACTCAGTAAGCATTGTGCAACTTGGTTTACATTGGTAAACTCGGCATACACTAAGATGCTCAGTTTACACTGTTGTTCATCAAATCTATAGTAATGACTCGGTTCAAACTAAAATCTATCCATAGGACTTAGTAGCAACTATAGGACTTGGTAACAACTAAAATTCATGGTTAACAATATTAACTATACAATATGCTTCATATGAACTCACAATTTGAATAAGTGTGTCACTAATAACAAACATGACTAGAATGTCAACATTTTCATTTGTGCATTATTTTCTATCTCTTTTTGGAGTAGAGTTTTTCCCACTGGATTTTATCTATTTCTCTATTTCATAGAGATTTGATTGTGATTGGGTGCCTCATCAGGCCTTGTTGTCGAGACCCAAGTTTTCTTTCCTCATTGCACTGTAGTTTCCTTGCTCTTTCTACATTGTTTGTAGCTGCATTGTTGCTCATCTTAAGGGGGGCTATTAGACAAAAATGTTAAATAAATTAACTTTTCTCCCTTCTTAAGATTTCACTTAATGCACTTATGCATTATCATTTAATAATTAATAATTAATTATTAAATAGCATTTACCTTTTAGGTTACCCTTTTCAGGTTTCAATCTCCTACTATAAGGATAGATAATTTGTAATTATCTTGCATCTTTTTCATTTATGAGAATACAATTTGCATATTTTTAGAGAAAACCCTCATCTCTTCTTGTCTTTTTCTTCTTTATGATAGGTATTTTTACATGTAGTTATTTGAGGGCTTCGTGGATTTGTATTGCATATTGCTCAAATCTTTCAAGTTTTGCCACAAAGGGTAACAAAAAATGAATTATTATCCATGATGGATTTTTTTTTGGCTATAATCAAAGAAATGTAAAAGAAACAAAGAAATACAAGATAATATTTACTAGTCCTTTGGAAACATATGTCTATGCTAGAAAGCCATTTGGATTAACAAATGTTGGAACAATTTTTCAAAGAGCTATGGATGTTGCATTTGAGGGAGTTACTATTCCAAGAAAGTTGAAGATTATTGGGACATATTTGAGTCATGGAGGGAAAATTATTGGGACATATTGTTTCCAAGGAAAGAGTAATAATAGATCCTAAAAGAGTTGCGACAATTGATAACATAAAAGTCCCCACGACTATTAAACTCATTCAATCATTTTTTGGATTGAAATGTCTCTTTATTGATTTTATATGATATTTCAAGCCTCAAATCAGATCTTTAAAATCAAACGACCAATATTACAAAGATCCACCAATTTCTCAATAAAACCCAAATCGGGTATGACCGAAATAGTGCCAAGAGCTTCACAACTTCACAAATTATTAATAAATCTGAAGATGGACATTTTTAAAAAAAATTCATCAGCATAACAGCCTAAAAAATTACATTTCTAGATTTTTATAGCCTTTACACAACAGTTCACAAATGTAGGACAAAAACTATGCTCATCAGGCTCCCGAAATTAACACAAAAATGCTCGAAAACACCACAAAACACTAATAATCTATCTCAGAAGTTTAATCACATCCCAATACATATATTTAGTTCTATTTTAAAATCTTAAAGTCTGAAATACAGAAGCAACCCAAACTGATATGAAATACTCAACTGAAAACACCAAACTCATACAAAAAACACACCCGAAAACCCACAAATCTGCACTGTTCAGCACAAAGGCAAACTCTGTATGAGAATGCACATGAAATGGCTTCAAACTCTCATCCTTAGCCTTCCTAGAAACCTGAAAACTCCCATTCTTGGGTCTCCCTAGAAACCTACAAACTCTCGTTCTTGGGTCTCCTTCTCCACAGGTTTGGCAGCCTCTGAAGAATAACAAAGAATGAGCAAAAATCAAGTTCTGGAATGAACCCAAAATGCCTCCAAACCCCTTAAAAGAGGGAATAACCCTAACTCATGTACAAGAGGGGTTAATGAAACATATTTTAATAATAATTTTTATTTATTAGTCCATTTGCTTCCAAAGATTATCCCCCTTTGCTGAAACTTCACCTTTTTGGGCCTGCTTGCCTTAGCAAAGATTATTATTCTTAATTATTTGAAAAGGGGACATGACAAGTCCTCCCCTCCCAAATATTTCTTGTCCTCAAGCAATGGTTGAAAAATAAACCAATCAATCCACCTTGATCCCAAATGTAGTCATGAACTATACTACTGCCAATTAACACAG
This sequence comes from Cupressus sempervirens, assembly GCA_028749045.1. Taxonomy (NCBI): domain Eukaryota; kingdom Viridiplantae; phylum Streptophyta; class Pinopsida; order Cupressales; family Cupressaceae; genus Cupressus; species Cupressus sempervirens. The sequence continues at coordinate 296,325,886 of CM053784.1, forward strand.
GCTCTTGCAATATCCTCTGCAATATGACCAAGAGGAATCCATAATCAAACTGACAATTACAGCTCAACCAAACTCCAAAATCACCACTTCCATAGTTAGAAACCCATGAGACACAAAATCTTAGAACATCAAAACCTAAGTAAAGTGGAAAAATCAAACTACCAACACAGTAAATACCATCAACGCATCCCACTAGCCTATACAAAATGTACAATCCAACTCTGCAACAATGGTGAACACTCTCAAATGAAACTATACCAAGTATGGAGAATCCACACGCTATACAACTCCTGCAGTCGACACAACTCTGCAAATCACCAGCCACTATCTCATAACCATAACTCCCATGCACTACTGATGGTGAAAAGACATTAAAAGATAAAGAGTAAGAAATGGACCCTAAACCAAATTTGCCATGAACAAGTGATATAGCCCACTGTGACTGACTACCAGCTAAGCCAGGATATGTCATAGCCAAAGGAGTAGAATCAGTAACAATAATTGCTGAAGCATCACTACCAAAATCCTACTCTAAGTCATGTATTATCAAACTATCAACTGCAGAACCTATCACCATGTAATGCCCATCACAACTCTCATCCCGAGGTGTCAAACTGTCCCATAACTAATGACAAGCACTAGGAACCAAAGTACATCTTTGTATCATCATCTCATCAACATGTTCATCAAAGGTAAATTAATGAGCGTACCTCATAGTGTAATGCCGATAGAATGTGCCAATCTCAGTCAGTGGCTCAGACTGTAATCCAGATGAAACTAACTGCAATTGGTCATTAACCATGTTGGAACTAACTACTACCTCTGAAGATATCAGCAAGGGAGTAGTATTACTAGTAGGAACCATGCCAACTGCCAACTCACCAACATCACACATGATCTTTGATACATCTCTAGTCTCCGTGCCATCACTACTAGAGGCCACCACCATGTTAGGCATACAACAATCTACTACAACACCCAACTCAACTGAACCTGACTCTAGTGGGAATGAACCTGATATGCCAATGTTAGTATCAAGGATGGATGCATCCCCATCTCCACTGTCTCTGACAATCTCGGCCATGGACATCCTCGGATCACCAAACACCATAGCTTGTGACTATATAGAATCAGGTAAAGACTGTAGTCGCTCTAACTCCATGGTCACCTTAGCCAAATGAAACTATGACTCCTTGAAAGCAAACTATGTCCTCTCAAGAATCTTAGAAGTCACCTCAAGCTTCTTAGTAAGCTCACTCACCTCATCTTCCTTGGCCAACAATGAATCATATGCTGTACTGCCCCACTCCATAAGATAATCTCTGTCGGCTACCAACTACATATAATTCTATCTCAAAATTTGAATAGCCTCCCATAAAGAGTGGATCACTGTCAAGGAAAGATAACTACCTTCCTGCTCATCACTAGTAGGAGAACCCCTTCCATAAACTGCTAACAACTGACGAGCAGCATCAAAATGCTGGCAAGTGATAGCAATGTCTCGATCACTAACTCTCAACTGATTAGACACATGATGGCACTGGCTTGACTGTCTCTTACAAACCTCCTCTGATGCACTGTTTGAAGGAGTATCCTCAAAGTCACTAGTCTCTAGAGTATTACAATACATATCCTGTGAATCAAATCTAAAGCTCATATCAACATACAGAGTATCAAAAACATTAGCACTGCTATCCAACTCCTCTATACCCAAGGAAACTAAGTCTTCAAAACTGCCCACTGCATCCTCCTAGATGTCATCAATGCCAATATGATCCTGGGACTCATCTGTACACATTGCCAAATATGAAATATCATCAACACATTCCAGCAAGTATGGTCGACTAGATATATGAACAAAGCCCAACACCAGTGTATAAAAACTAATACCAACATCGGATAAGCTCTTGGCACAATAAAAGACAACACCGTGCAATTTGCTAATCAAATCCATGATAGCACCCAAACAATCACTGCTACCAAAAAGTGTTAAAGATTTCCAGTCAACTGAATCCCAAATGCCAATATAACAATCTTGAGTCCATATCCATAAACTATAATCAGCTGGTAACTCAAGCAAAATCCTCACCTGAGTACTATGACCAATACCAACTAATTCCACATACATGTCTGACATTATCCCTATATCCTAGATGTGAATGCAAGATGAACTCGCAACATTATCAATGTCCACATATGATCTACCATTTGCAGAAAGCTGAGTATTAGGAGTGCAAGATGAAACTAAACTCAATTCCATGCCATGCTTATCCCCATGTCTCTCCTAGTCTTGTAATGCCAATGGAGTATTCACCAAAGAAGCTCGAGTGTCCTCAAGCTCATGAGAAAGCCTGTCAACTTCCTCCTCCTTCCTCCTTAAGGCATCTGAATAGTCTCCGACAAGGCTAAGAAGATGGCCATGATCTAATAGAAGATGTAAATAACTCAACTTCATTGTTCCCATTCCTTCCCTAATCGCTTGTAATTCAACACAAGGAGACTTTGCCTGAACTCCCTTATGTCTACCCTATAACTAAATCATGTAAATGTGATCCTCTATCATATCCTACATACTGTCATGATGAGATAATGAAGTCACAATACTATCTTTGTTCACCTTCAGCTGGCTGGACAAATCATGTGGAGTACTACTTGCCTCAACCTCATGTGATGAAGCATCTAACTGTGGCTAGTACTCTTTCTCAGAAAATTCATGAATTGATAAGTAGGAGATGATTTCCACAGCTAGTCAAATTGTGATGTGAATATCAAGATTTAACTGTGATTTTTGAGTCAAACTCGATGACCCATGTTTCACATTTTGACTAGCTGTGGAAATCATCTCCTACTTATCAATTGATGAGCTTAAGGGGCTTTCTAATGAATGGTTCATAAGGCACAACACTTGGTGAAGGTTTTGCAAATGGGGTTGCAAGCTTTGGGTTTAATTGTGGAGGAAACTCCGTAGTTAAGTGCGCTCAGGCTAGAGTAGTACTGGGATGGGTGACCTCCCGGGAAGTCGCGGTGCTTCACCCCTATGAGCATCACCTAGATCCAATGAGTGCTAAGTGTTCCATTTATTCTCATGACAGATGGATTCATGTTGAATCGCTTCTCATGAAACATGGGTCATCGAGTTTGACTCAAAAATCACACAGTTAAATCCTGATATTCACATCACAAAGTCATGAATGCTCAATGTCTGCTCATCTCTACTAGGTATCTCACCATCATGCACAACAACATCCTCATAATCATCATCTAAACCCACTACCACCTATGGCAGAGTAGAATCTGAGACCTTTTCCTGGCTATAAGCTAGTTTCTCAAAATCCTCATGCAAGTTCTTGGTAATTGTGTCATCTGCCCTGTGAGAAAATTTGCCAAATAGAAATCCAGTCAACTTATCCACCTTAGCTAGGTCAGACAACATGTCATTCATCATACGGTGGTGCTCAACCAACCGTTCAGACATGTCATGGCTTATTTTCATAAGTTTATCTTGAATGTCTAAATAACCATCCTTTCTACTGTTTTGACTCTGGATATCAATTGTCCAAGATGGTGTCCTCTGAGACTCTGTACTATACCTGTCCATTCTGGATAAAGTAGAGTGTAACCCCAATAGGATATAACTTCTTCAAGCACCAAAAACTAACATGCAAATGATTAGAAGTAGCATGCAACTAATTAGAAGCAACATGTAACCACCAAATTCACCAAGAACTAACATGAAAATGATTAGAAGTAGCATGCAACCATAAATTTTGACGTGCAACTAATTAGAAGCAACATACAATCATAAATTTTGACATGCAAGATCTGGGTAGTTATCAAAACTGACATGCAAGATCTGGGTAGTTGTCAAAACTGACATGCAAGATTTGGGTAGTTGTCAAAACTGACATGCAAGATCTGGGTAGTTGTCAAAACTAACATGCAAGATCTGGGTAGTGTCAAAACTAACATGCAAGATCTGGGTAGTTGTCAAAACTGACATGCATGATCTGGGTAGTTGTCAAAATTGACATGCAAGATCTAGGTAGTTGTCAAAACTAACATGCGAGATCTGGGTAGTTATGCAAGCTTCTACAAACCCTCAGGCTGGCAAGATCATGGCTTTGATACCACTGAAATGTCCCTTTATTGATTTTATATGATATTTCAAGCCTCAAATTAGATCTTTAAAATCAAACAACCAATATTACAAAGATCCACCAATTTCTCAATAAAACCCAAATCGGGTATGACCGAAATAGTGCCAAGAGCTTCACAACTTCACAAATTATTAATAAATCTGAAGATGGACATTTTTACAAAAATTTCAGCAGCATAACAGCCTACAAAATTACATTTTTAGATTTGTATAGCCTTTACACAACAGTTCACAAATGTAGGACAAAAACTATGCTCATCGGGCTCCCGAAATTAACACAAAAATGCTCGAAAACACTAATAATCTATCTCAAAAGTTTAATCACATCCCAATACATATATTCAGTTCTATTTTAACATCTTAAAGTCTGAAATATAGCAGCAACCCAAACTGATATGAAATACTCAACTGAAAACACCAAACTCATACAAAAAACACACCCGAAAATCCACAAATCTGCACTATTCAGCACAAAGGCAAACTCTGTATGAGCATGCACATGGAATGGATTCAAACTCCCATCCTTATCCTTCCTAGAAACCTACAAATTCCCATTCTTTGGTCTCCCTGGAAACCTACAAACTCTCATTCTTGGGTCTCCTTCTCCACAGGTTTGGCAACCTCTGAAGAATAACAAAGAATGAGCAAAAATCAAGTTCTGGAATGAGCCCAAAATGCCTCCAAACCCCTTAAAAGAGGGCATAACCCTAACTCATGTCCAAGAGGGGTTAATGAAACATATTTTAATAATAATTTTCATTTATTAGTCCATTTTCATCCAAAGATTATCCCCCTTTGCTGAAACTTCACCTTTTTGGGCCTGCTTGCCTTAGCAAAGATTATTATTTTTAATTATTTGAAAAGGGGACATGACATGGATAGATTAATTTTTTAAGAATATTTGTATCCAATTTTGCAGAATTTTTTAAGCCTATATCTAAATTATTGAAGAAAGAAGCTAAAATAGTATGGGATGATGAAGCTTTACAAGTATTTGTACATATAAAGAAATAAATAAAAGAAACCCCTATTATTGAAGCCTCAGGTTTTGAAAAGCTATTTCAAATATTTTCCTTTGCATAGTATCATACAATTGTTATAGTCATGCTTCAAAAGAATAGAGAAAGATATGGACAACACATTGTCTTTTTTAGAAAAAGCCTACAAAGTTCAGAGCTGAATTATGATATCATTGAAACACAAGCATATGCTTTGGTAAAAGTTGTTAAAGCTTTTAGGCCATACTTGGTAGGTGCTAATGTAGTAGCATATGTTCCTAATGCTATAGTTAAAGATATTTTTAGAAAAACTAAGATTATAGGGAGAAAATGCAAATGGATTAGTCAAATATTAGAATTTAATATAAATATCCAAATAAAAAAATTGGTTAGATGTCAAGGGTTAGCAAAAATTATGGTAGGTTCAAATTTGGAAACATCATAGATAAATCAAGTAGAAGAAGAGTATCCCTAAGAAAGTATTGAAATGTGTCTTTGGTATTCTGATGTTGATACTATTTGAGATGTATGAAATATCTTGAAGGCCTGAGTGAGAATTAGAAAAGAACTATTAAATATCAAGAAGAAAAATATATTCTCATTCAGGTTGAGATTTACTAAAAAATAGAGATATTATTTTACATTTTTTTCTAGATATGGTTTTGGCACCTGTGATTCTAAAAAAAATACATGAAGGGGTTTGTGGAGGACATTTCTCTATGAAAATCACTACTTATAAAGTCTTGCATGCATGATATTATTGGCCCTATCCTTTCAAAGACTACATTGCTTATGTGAGATAATGTGAAGTGCATTAGAAATTTTGACGAAAGATTAATTATGATGGAGTCTTTCCTCTTAGAACCGTACAAGATGAAAAACTATTTTAGATGTAGTGAATCAATTTTATAGGTGAAATCAACAATAAATCAAGAAGTGGACATAATTGGACTCTTTTTGCTACAAATTACTTCACTAAATGGGTGGAAGCAATTCCAACCAGATGATTTATCTAAATGATTATTACTAATTTTTTGATGAACAATGTCATGACTAGATTTGGAGTTCCTAGGATTGTTGTTGATAATGGCATGTGTTTCAGATCAGAGGAATTTTCAAGATTCTATAGTAAATAGAATATCTAGGTTTCCTACTCTTGTCATTATCATCCTCAAGGGAATGAACAAGTTGAATCAAGTAATAAAATTATACTTAAATTATAAAGATGATTTTGGCTAACAAAAAAAAAAAGCACAAGATCCTAAGCTACATATTGCAGTATGGGAAGACAATCACAAATAAAAAAGCCACAAGGTTTTCACCATTTGAGGTTATGTATGGGAAAGAAGCTAGGCTTCCCAAAAATACTTTTTTTACCATTTTATAGGTTCATCAAGAAAGAATATATACAAGATATGGATTTTATAGATAAAGGCTTAATGCACTGGCAAAATTAGATGAAAATAGAAGAACAACATTAAAGAATAACATTTAAAAAAGGGTTAAACATTTTCATGAAAAAAAATCATTGGACATAACTTTTAATATTGGTGATTGGGTTCTAAAATGGAATGTTAAGGATCAAGACAAAGGAAAGCATGAAAAAATTGACGCTCTTCAGCTAGGATATTTTGTGATATCTAAAAAGATAGGAGAGAACTCATTCTTTCTATGGGACACTGATGGGAATATACAAGAATTTCTTGTTCATGCCCAATATCTTAAACCCTTTTTCATTTAAAAATAGATTACCATTTTTGTATATTATTATTAGAATATGGATGATCTTATTTGATCTCTCTTCTTTTTTGTTTCTTAGAGGTTGTTATAGAGATAGTTGGATTCTTGTCATATCTAGGTGAATATGTTTCCCTAGAAAGAGCCACTGATGGAGCTTAAAAATTTGTTCTCCATAAGAAAACCATTCTCCATTTTCATATTTTGGGATAGAAAAAATTACAATTTAGCAATTTTTTGGAGTATCAAATATGCAGTAAAATGATGGTTTTAATTTTGTGATTTTGGGAAATGATAACTGGTCTTCTACAATTTCATGATTTCACTATATTACCAATATAGAATCTTTGATTTTGTGATTTTAGTAAGCAAAAATAATTGAAGTTCTGATTTTATAGTTTTAATGAACAGTAAAAGTTAGCATGTCTATTTTGTGATTTGGGATCAAGCATGATTTCTCGTGTCCAATTTTTCCTTTTTGCATTTCATGATTTTCTAACATTTTGATTTCATTATTTCGCATGAGAAAGAATTCTTCAGAATCATAATTGTGAAGATCAATATTTCTTCATACTATGGAAAGACATGCACATTAAAAAGCTAAGTATATTTTATTTTGTCTTAAATCAACACTAAAATAGACATGATAATTTCCTTATGTCTGCACATGTGAATAGCTGGTTGAATTAAATGTATCACTTGACTATTGTTAAAAGAAAATTCTGAAATCACTTCGTCTACAACATTCTTGTAGTACAATGTTTATGTTCTTGTTGTGAAGGCTATAAGGATTCTCCACCATGGGATTGTCAATTTAGACTTATAATGAAGAAGATGATCTAAATCCAATAATTCAACCAAAATTGACATCAACACAAGAAGACCAGTTGGATGTGCTAAATAACATGTATGCAACTACTTGGGAACTATAAATAAGTTATGCCAATTACGTAAGTGATACTGATGAATTGGAACTTGAAGAAGACAAAGGTAAGGTCTATGTCATCCTTCCTGATGTTGATGACCTTCATGGAAACTTGAATTTTGAAGAAAATATTGATATGCTATGAGAATTTAAGTCTTGTTTTGAGCTTATTTAAGCTTTTTGACTTTAATTTTTGGTGAATGGTTGTAACCAATTGCTAATTAGTTTCCTTTTTAAAGGTTTGAAGATTTTTTGCACCTTTGATTTTCTATAAGAAAGGGTACAAAGACCTTATAGGATAGAAAAAGATACATGTTAAAAAAATATATAGAAGATATTTTTTATCAAAATGTATACATGCAACATAAGGTAGATATTGGAACTAGTCACAACAAAATTGTACTTATTTTTTGAATCAATAAAAATACTACGTTTCTCTTCCAAAGCTCGAGAATTGATCATAACTATTGATATTTGCAAGTTGTCTTCTTGGATTTATATTGTTGTTGATATATTGAAATTGGGGAAAATCCTTGATAAACAAAACTCATATAGGGGGTTTTTGTAATTGGTCCTTATCTTTTTGAAGTTAAAAAAAAATTAACTAAGGTTTTATTACTTCAAGTTCTCCATCCAACAATTGATGGTAGCACATTTGTCTCCAAGTGGTTTGATGTTCATAACAAATATTGTTATTGACTTTATTTCCCCAATAGAAAAGGACTGGCCTTTTATTTATTCTAAGAAAAAGTATAGTTTTGTGGAATGTGATATTATTTTTCTTACTCATTTTCATACATATTTTGCTCCATTACTTAAATATTCAAAACATTACAACTTGATCTCTCCTAGAGAAAATAATTGTCCACTCAAGAGTATCAATTATAATTCTACATTAGCAATTTTTCTCATCTATAAGAGTTGAGATAGAAGGTACAACCACATAGGTTTTGTAGAGCCTAAAGTGGAGGTTTAATGATTATTTTTCAATCTTTGTTGACAAAAAGTGTATTGATTTCCTACCATCAAGTGGGAAAGGCTTGCAGGTTTTCAACTAATAATTTTGACAACCAACACTTGCCAAATAGGAAAAAGAGAGTGGCTCAGAAAGATGCCCCTTCCTCAATTCCTCTTTCCTCTACTTCATTTTCCATACAAGTTTGGATTAGATATTGTTGACACAACAAAATTAAGACAACAATGCTCTAGTGGAAGCCCAGAAGTTGGGGGAGGACAATATTCCTTCCTAGTCTATTGTTCCTCAGTTGATTCACCTAGAAGTTCTAGCCTCTAATCTAACTGTAGGGAAGAAGGATCCATTAGATCTTTCACCTTTCAACCTGATCTAGGGGTCCCCTTAGTTAGATTTCCTTCTATGGAGCCAAGGGTTTCAAAAGGATCAATGGTTGAGGAAGCTTTCACTGAAGATGTTGAAGAAGGAGAGATTATATTTATTAGTCTAGAAGATGGTTAGGGTTCTATCCAAGTGGTGTTTTCGGGGCTAGTTTCTTTTGGGTAGGAGTAGATGGTTGAGCCAATTTATTGGTATATTCCTAAGGGATCTAAGAGGTTTCTTTTTATTCTTGAGGAGCCTCTTCCCTCATTCATCTTGGAAACCTAATTGCCTTCAAATTATGTGAAAATCTTAGGTATGGAGGATGGAGCCTAAAGCCAATGGGTAGAAGTCAATAGGAGAAAGAAGAAACCCCTACTATCCAACTAATTATTTAGTGTGGTCTCTAAAACTAAACCAAAACCTAATGTGGGTGGTAAAAATCTAGGATTTAGAAGGAAAAACAATAAATAAAGTAGAGAAATGGCTAGCAAATTTGATATAGCAGATGTCAAACAATTGACAATCGATGAGAATTGCACTACATGTTCTAAAAAAAGATAATATCTTGGAACATAAGAGGATTGAATGCTCCTCATAAAAAAAAAAATTCTAGGAAATATGGATTGAGATCATAAGATGGTTATTCTCCTAGTTCAAGAAAGTAAGATGTTAAGAGAAAAAGTTGAAATGCTCTTTATTTTTAAGTAAAATAAAGTGTTAGGTTGCAGTTACAAAGGAGCGTCTAGAGGATTTCTAGAATGAGACAATTTTACAAGGTGAGTTAATCCTTTCTAAGAACAATCTCTTGTGTATTCATTTTTTGCATATTAGAAATAAATTCTCTTAGATTCATTTAAAAATCTCTACCCCCAATTCCAATGTGGGACACTAAGGTTTCTAGGAGAGATTATTTATCCTTAGAAAATTATTCCTTATAGAAACTTGGCTCATCTTGGGTGACTTCAACATTTCCCTAAGAGATTCAAAAAGGTTGGTGGTATCCTAAACCAAAACCATTTAGAGGGTAGATTAGATTTTATGAGATTCATTGATTCCCAAGCTCAAATTGATGTTGATCTTGAAGAGTTGAATTTTATGTGCTCAAACCATATAAATGGGAAGGACTTGATTTAAGTTAAGCTAGAGTATAGGGATCTTCTTTATGTTGATTGGATTAACTTGTTCTACTACTCTGTGTTGGCCCTTCCAAAAGTTGGTTCTTTTCATTTTCCTATTTCCCTAGTTGTAGAACTAATTATGATCAAAATAAATTCTACTTTTAGGTTTGAAAAAATATGGTGGAACATCTAGATCTAAGAAGTAGAAATTAGGAGTGGTAGGATGTCGAGATAGATGGGTATGATATGTTTAAGGTAGACAAAAAGATGAGCTATATATAATATGAAAGGTTAAAGTCTAGAATAAAGAGGTCTTTGGGGATATTTTTGAATAAAAACATTTCCCCAAATCTAAGTTAGAAGTGATTCAAAAATTTATTTTGAATTTAGGGGACATTCAAGGTTTGAGAGATATAGAAAAAGGTTCACTTTCTAAATACCATGAAATTATAACTAAAGAGGAGAAATTATGGAGATAGATATCAATGGCTTTGTGGCTGAACTTAGGAGATACAAATTCATGGTTATTTCATATAACTTCCTCTAAACATAAGACAATTAACTGTATCTCTAAAATTATCTCTATTTTTGGACTAAAAACTTCTAACAAAGAGATCTCTCAAAGTTTATTGGATTTTTCTCTTCCGTCCTCTCTAAGCATAATTCTCTTGTCATGGAAGAGAAAATAAAATTATTATATTTCATCCTTAACATTGTGAAAGAGGAGAATAATAAGTCTCTAGTCGCTATCCAATCTCTGTAATAAATCAAGGAAGTAGTATTCTCTCTCCAAGAGGATAAATATTATTGCCTTGATAACTTCCCCATGTTCATTTTCTAGGTCTTCTAGGATGTAGCTATTTTGGACCTCTACAATATTGTTAAGGAATTATTTGGTTCTAAACTCCTTAAAGAAAACAACTCCACTTCATTTCCTTAATCCCTAAACAAATTGGAGCCTCCTCCATTAATGATTTCATACCTATTAGTATGTGCAACTCTCTGTATAAAGTGTTCTCTAAAGTGCTAAGCTCATGCCTGCTAGTGCTCCTATCTTTATTTATTTCTCTAGAGAGAAATGGATTTATTCTAGGCCATCATATTTTGGATCTTATTGTTAAATTTTATGAAGCTATCCACTCTGTTGAATGCTCCAAAATGAAAATTTTCCTTCTTAACTTTGATCTTTCTAAGGCCTATGATCATGCAGATTGGGATATCCTACTCAAAATATTGAGATCTTTTGGTTTTTTTTATCATTTTATTGAACTTATTTATCAGCTCATTTTAACCTCCTCGACTATTATTCTAGTTAATGGGTCTTTCTAGTTTTCTCAAGCCCACTAGGGGTTAAGTAAGGGAGATCCCATCTCTCTGATCCTTTTCCCCTTATGGTTGAATCTCTAGGTCACCTTTGTTAGGATTTCTTAAGGGCCTAAAACCTTCATCAGAGAATCTAGTTTTCTCTCATGAGAAGTTTGTTGATGATAATATGATAATGGGTGATTCATCTATTAAGGAGGATACTAAAGGTAAAAGTGTCCTTCACTCCTATATCCTAGCCTCTAGTCATCTATTTAATTGGAAAGAAGCTCTATTTTCTTCATCAATACTCTAATTAAAAGATAAGGAAAAATAGCTAGAATTTTGGATAATCAGATTGGGACCTTGCCAACAACCTACCCTGGTCTTCCTCTTGGTACTAAACCCCTTGATTCTTTATAGGCCTCCATGGTTGATAGATTTCAAAGAAAACTTGCAAGTTGGAAAGGCTCTATTCTTAATCAAGTGGGAAAGGTGTAACTTATCAAGGCTTTTCTTCAAAGCCATCATATTTATGTTTTAAGTTCGTTCAAGATTCTTGGAAAATTCCAAGAATCTATTGAAATATTAAAAAAAACCTTTCCTCGAGTTTGGTGTGTAAGAAAATAAAATACTTTCTCTTGTGGCCTGCAAATTGGTTTGAAGACACAAGAGGAGTGGTGCTCTAGATCTTAGGTCCATTAAATTAATGGATACTACTCTTATGGCTAAGAAAATTTGGAGGTTTTTTTGAGAGAAAAAAGTGTGAAACAAAAATTTGAGGAGAAAATAGTTGAAATATCTTGTTTTCTCTAGATAAATTTCTTTCCAATAATGACAGTATGTTGGGATCTTCTTTCTGGAAGGGAATTCAACAAGATGAAGTGACGACCAATCTAAATACCAGATGGAAACCAAGAAATGGTCAAACAATTGAATTTTGGAAAGACATTTGGCTAACGGATAAACCTCTCGCTATGATAGTGGATAATATCCAAGTCAAAGAGAGATGTACTTAAATCCTTGGCTCTGAGGTGGATGAATATTGGAGAGGTGGTTAATGGGTAAGAGTTTTGGATGTTGACATGGTTCTTTCTTCTATAAAAGTCCACCTTCATCCTAATATTATTAGGCACATATTGATTATTCTTTGATTTGGGATGGATACTAATTAGGGTGTTTCTCTATTTCATTGACTATGTGAGCTATGGTTGAGATAGATTTTCCAGCTCCTATTTGTACTTCATTTTCAAAGAACAAACTTATTTTCAAAATAAATATTTTCTAGTGGATAATCCTCCAACATAAAATTTAGAAACTAGAAAACCTCAATAAAAGAGGTATGCATTTTTCTAATAGGTGTTTTCTTTGTGTATCTTAGGAAAATTTAGTCTACCACATATTAATTACTTTCCCTTATGCTTAGAAAACTTGGATGGAAATATTAAAGGTCCAAAACCTAAGTTGGATAATGAAAAAAAAATTAGTGGAGAATGTGGAAGAATTTTAAAGGAAATATTGACAAAGATCTATGGATGATGGTGTTCCATCATGTCATTTGGTTCCTTTGGAAGGAAAGGGAAAAAATTTAACTATTCTTGATTTCTAGTGAACTAGATCAAGCAGAGTGTTTTTGAAAATTTCAATACAATATATAAGAAGAAATTGGATTTTTAAGTTGGAGGGAACAATAATCAAAAGAAGGATCTAGAAGATAAGGATAAAGAAAAAAGGAAAAATTCTAGATGAAACCACCCTCCTTTGAGCTAGATCAAAATGAACTTCAAGGGTGCTACTAAGGTAATCTAGGCTCTATTGGATATGGTTCTATATTAAGGGATGAAGAGGGTAATATGATTAAAGTTCAATGGCTATCCCACTTGGTATTCAAACTAACCATGTGGTTGAGCCAACAGGTGTTCTGCATGGGATCAAGATGGAAAAAACTTTAAAACATAAGGGAATATGGATAAAAGGGGACTCCTTAAATATTCTTAATTTCTTAACTAAATATGTCACCCCATTGTGGACTATTGAGAAAATTATTATTGAGACAAAATAAATTCTTAATAAATTTGGAAAAGTCTATATTTCTCATATGTATAGAGGAGTGAATAAGGTAGTTGATTCATTAGCTAAAGTTGTAGTTACTAAGTTACTAAGGATGATACTTCTTTTTGGCATGAGGAAAAAATCAATTATGAAAATAAAGAACTCATTAAGTATGACAAGACAACTAGAAAAAGTGGAAATATATTATTTACTCATGTACAAATCAATAGTTTTTAAAGAAATGAAGTGTAATAACTTTGAAATATGCCTGAGCTATATTTGTGTGGTTCTCATTAAGTCACACATTTTATGGGTTGTTTTATTGGTCTTTCTTCCTGGTGAAGTTTCTATCAATGATTTTTTTCCTAGTAATTTTATTTGAGTATTCAACTCTACAATCTATTAGAATGGGTGGCAAAGTTAGGAAAAATGAGCCCAACAATTGTGACAAATGGAAAAAGGAAAAAGATGTTTGGGATAAAATGGTCAAAGGAGGGCTTACTCTTTACATAGAAAGACTAAAACCAATAAAACTAGAAGTGATAAAAGAGTTTATCAATGGATGGAGCAATGGAGAGATCAACATTGGAGGGAGAAAACTAAAGCTTGGCATTGCATTAATGGAAGAAATTACCTTGCTTAGTGCTAAAGGTAAGCTCTTCTTTTTGGATCTTATGTACTCTAAATTAGTTGTTAATAAATTCCCCAAGGAAGCAAATGGTTATCTTATTAAAGGGGAGGGACATATTTTGTGAGGTCCCCCATCAAACTATTATGGAATCATGTGTTAATGATGGTTATGAAGTATATAACATTAGATGAGATATATGATAGGTCCAAAAATTACCATTTTGTGTTATTAAACCATTTTAGATATAAGAAAAAGGTGTGTTTCCACTTTTATTTTCTTTGTTTTTTATCTTTAAATATCCATTATTTAAGGGATAACCCTAATAAACCAATTATGCATTAGGTTTTGATGAGGTTGATTCATTTCTATGTGAAAAAAAGGTGGTGTTGATCTAATCCTAAAGAAAATAGAAGAGAAGAGTGTTGAAAAGCCAAAAATGGGGGAGAAAATAGGGAAGGGTAAGATAAATTTGGATGGTTTAGGGATTGATACCTCTGGTTCTAACAAAATGAAAAAACCTAAGATTAATGAGGAATTGATGTCAAACAATGAGGCTAATAGTGACTATGAAGAGGAGCAAGACGTAAATAAGGGTCAAGGGAAAGTGGAAATGGGAATGGATGTTTTTGAGTAGGAATAAAATTATGAATATGTTGAAAGATTGTTTGGTGGTGATGTGGAGTCTCCATCTTCACTTATTTCCATACAGAATGAAATTATTTCCTTTGTTGATAAAGGTATAGAAACCCAAAACTACCAAGAAAAGATGAATACCCCAAGTACTCCTACTAACAATAAAAAATGAAAAAGAATCTCAAAAGATCAATGAGGATGAGGAAGATCTAAGAGAAGCCATTAGGTTGGTTGATTATGATGACTTCCTTGACCATGATGTGTACATTTCTCTTGTTGATGTTGAAAGAAAGGGTAACAAAGGCCTTTTAGAGAAAAGGGATAAAGAATTCTGGGAAAAGAAAGAATTGAGGAAGGTAAGAATCCCAATGTTCAAAATTGTGGAAGAATATGAGCTCAATGTGAAACTAATTGAAGATTACATCAGAGACCTTGTTGTTGATCATCTTCATGGGGTGTTGGATAATGCTACAGCCATATCACTATATTCCCTTGGGATGGAAAAATGGACCTTCTATTCCATAAAAGTACTAAATTTAAAATGCATGGATCTTGAGGGGATAATCAATGAGATACATTCCAAGAGAAGGAATATAGAAAGTATTATAAAGTAGTAGGGGAATCAGGAGGTTATTGAAGAGTTGAAAATAAAACGAAAAAAATAGGAAAGTGAAATAATGAGGTACAATATAAATAATAGGAATTATTGGACTCTTCAATGGACTTCTTGAACAAGGTCTTGAACATCACTAATGAGAGCAAGAAGGACAAAGTGGTGCTAGATCTAGAGGAACTACATAAGGAAAAGGAAGAAGAAGGACCAAGGCAACATACTCACCCCAATACAAAAAAGAAACCAAAGAGAGAGGCTTAAAATTGATCAACTTGAAATCTTTAAGGTTATAGAGAAAATAAAGCATATTCAACATGAGCTAAAGGAAAAAGTTCAAGATTTGGCCTAGGTTACCTTTCCTTGTGGAATCCTTTTTTGGTCTTGGTTTCTCTTGGTAGGTAATTTCTTTTTCTTTTTTTCCTTTTTTTTGGTGGTGGCTTAAGCCAAGTGTAGCTAGAAATGCTAGTGGTTGTGTCTACTAGTTTTAAAACTCCTTCATTTAAGGACTTGATGCTTTTTTATCTTCTATAAAACTCATTGGTTTTCAGATCCCCTCTAAAAAACCTATTTTAGCCTTAATCAAAAACTTTTTAAGTAAATTTTTGTCATAGTGACCTACTCAAATGTTAGGATAATCTACGCTCATGCATTATTTAAACATTTATTTAAGTATGTATACAAATCAAATTATTGAAGATAATAATCATTTTCTTCTTCTTTTTCCAACTCATTACTTGTGCACACCCTTCCATAAAAAAATTAACCACAAGCCCAATAATGTCTAGTGTTGTGAACTAGGGTTTGATACCAAATTCCATGCCCATAATTCTATGCATTTTTTTTTACTTAAAATTGAAAACACTTTTTACTACTAGACCCAATATTTACAAATCTATTTAATTTATTTGTTTCCAACAAAAGAAAGAGTAATCTTTCTTTCTCTTTTATGTAACACTATTAATTTTACCATCATAACTAAGGTTGGGAACATACTTCATTAAAGTAATAAATAAAAAATATTAAAAATTTATATCTATTAAACTTCATAAGACTTTCTTCATATGTATACACAATAAAACTTAATTAAATGGACTAACTTCTCTAATCTATTAGTTAGATAATGGTAAGAAAATCCAAGTGCAAAGATACTCCTCATACACATGTATTCTCCAAAATGGACTAAACTTGTTAGTTAAAACTAAAATAATGCATAAAGAACATAATGGATCTATATTAAAACATAATTAAGTACACCATTTATCATAGTTTTAAAGTATAATTATATTTTCAAATAGAGTAATATATTAAGATGAGAAAGTAGCATTACATATGGAAATAGTCAAATTTATTTCTTCCTTACCATGTATTAATCTTTCATTTGAGAGAACTAGACTTTTCAAGAACTTCAATTTATTATGCAAGATCTACAATAACTATTAGAATATTTATAATAACTAAGAGGGGAGGGGGAGGGGTGGAGGGGAGGGGGGGTGTGGGTGGGGGGTGAATCATTTATTCTTAGGTCTAGATGTACCAATTAAACTTTTACTAACATCAAACAACTTATACAAATTCATAACACCACTTGGTTAATATAGAATACCATCAACAACTTAACATATTCATTTATCACTTAGCTCTTTGTTCTATTTATGTCAACTAATAGTAAATATCATGCATCATACACATAGAATTCACACATGTTTGACACCAAGATTTAACATAGAAACCCAGTTTGGGAAAAACCACCAAGTAACATACTACCGCTTTTCAATCTTCTAGGTGAGCTCTCTTGAGAGCCAACCCTATTAAAGGTTAAAAAATACGCTATTAGGTGTGACACTATTAAATAATTTAATCACCTTATTAGTTTTAGTGTAAATTATTATTATTTACACTTTACTTAAGTTTACTTAGTTAAATGCATCATTTATTAGTTTTTTATCTAGGAGTAAGTGTACTCTTATGTGTTGATTTGTTGACAACATAGGGTTTTACACCAACCTTGTCATACTTATCCTCTCATCTACATGAAGGATAATCCACCTTTTGTGGATGTATGCTTAGTTTTCATGCTTATCTCCTAGCTTTTTCCAGCTCATTCTAGAAGCTTCCTAGAGGCCTTTTATAAATAGGCTCTCCTAGTGTATTTTTGTATAGAAATTTCATTTTTCATTTTTGAAATATATTTTCTCTCACACTGTCAAGATTCTCGAAGCCCTAGCTTTCCTTCTTTGGTTTCTTTTCAATAGGTTATTTTCATGTAGGTGGTCTTGGCAATCTATGAAGTTGGCTTTCACAATTTCTACATGGTATCAAAGCATCCTTGTTATTTCTTGGTTTGAAGATTTTTGAAGCCATGATTTAAAGATACAAACCCTAGCTTGTTCGAGGTTGATTCTTCAATCAGAAGGAAGTTTTTTTTTTGAGGCACTTTGGGAAAAGCTAGATGCTACCATTATTCTCATAAGGCTTGGTATAGTTAGAATTCATATAAAATTTTTGAATTTTGGTCACTATAGCATCAAGCAAAAAAATTTGGCTTCTAGGAGGGTTGTATGGAAGGAAACAAAAATAAATAAAAAAATAAAAAAGGTGGCCGCTCAGGCCACTCCACCTAGTGACCACTGCTCCACCACCCCAACGCCAATGCAGTGCCACCTGCACTGACATCGAGCTCTGTTAGTTTGTAGTGATTGATTAGGAAAGTACTATACATACTTCATAAATTCTTTGGGGCTGGGGAAATTTTTTTTTGGTACAATTTGTAGATTCACCATTCATAGATTTGCCACTAAAGTAATGGCTAATATTTGCCAATTTATGGCCAACATGTAGTAACCCAAAAGTGGTGTAATACTTGTATAAAAGGGATTAGGTTTCGGGTCATTTTTTAGGTGTGATGCAAAATTGGTTCTTGTGGTGGTATTGAGCTGTAAGGGATTATGGATTGTAATCAAGTTGTAATCACTAGATTGTAATAATATCAAACTTGTTGTTTGGTGGACATAGCCCAAGGATTGGGTGAACCATGTTAAATCTTGGTGCCTTATGTTCTTTTCTATGTGATCTATTATTTTTTGTTATTGGTTATATTTGCATGTAATTATTATTTTCCATCCATAATTTAAGCCTAAAAAGTGGTATTAGAGTGAGGTTGTTTTTATAATTATCTTGTGTAGGAAAGTCTCACGGTTGAGTGGGAGTCTCATAGTCAAGTGGGAGTGATGGTAGATGAGGGTAAGCTGAGGGTTGACAAGTCTAATGGGCAAAACTTCTAGTTATGGAAGATGTAAATGGAAGACTATCTTTATTAGAAGGATTTATGGAAGTCATTTGAAGGAAAAGCCAAGAATCAGGGATCTATGTCAAATGATGAATGAGATCTTTTAGACAGAAAGGCACTCGAAAGCATTTGGTTATGCCTAGCACCATTAGTGGCATTTAATATTACAAAAGAAAAGATGATAGAAGAATTGATGTAAACCCTAGTGAAACTATATGAAAAGCCCTCTGCTTCAAACGAGGTATTTCTCATGAAGTGTTTATTTAGTATGAAAATGGTAGAAGGTGGATCTATTACAGATCATTTAAATGATTTTAATAATATTATTAGTCAGTTATCTTTTGTGGGTGTCAATTTTGATGAAGAAATTATGGCTCTCTTGATTTTGTGTTCTTTGCCTAAAAGTTGGAATGGCTTGGTAATGGATGTGAGTAATTCTATTCTTGGATGTAGTACCCTAAAATATGATGATGTGATCGGTGTCATTTTGAGTGAGGAAACTCATAGGAAAACCTTAGGTGTATCTATATCAGGAAGTGCTTTGAATGCACAAAGTAGGGGTAGAATGACTAAGAGAGGAAGTAACTCTAGAAATCATGGGAAACTAAGAGGAAAGCCAAAGGGGAGGATGTCTCAATCAAGAGGACCCAATGATTGTTGGTACTATGGGAAACTGGGTCATAAAAAGAAAGATTGCTAGAATCGAAAGGAAAATGAAGGAGATAAATCAGATGGAGACAAGGAAGCAAATGTGGTAAGTAAAAAATTCAAAGAGGATGCTTTGCTTCTATCTTTAGAAAGTGTTTATGATTCATGGGTTTTAGATTCTGGTGCTTCTTTTCATGCTACACCTCATAGAGGTTATTTCATTGATTATGTCTAAGGGGATTTTGGACTTGTTTATTTGGGGGATAATGAACCCTATTAGATTGTTGGAAAGGGAAAAATTAAGATTAACTTGCAGAATGGAAATCATTGGCTACTACATGAGGTAAGATATGTTCCAAGGCTGAGTAGGAATTTAATCTTGGTAGGTTAACTTGGTGATGAGGGTTGTGTAGTTACTTTTAATGATAAAAATTGGAAGGTTTCAAAAGGTTCCCTTATAGTAGAAAAAGTTGTGAAAGTAGGCACCTTATATCTTTGTACAAGTGATATTGTTCCTTCTACTTTAATTATTATAGAGAAAAATGAATGTTCAAGAACAATTGTTGTAGTTGAGTAGGGAGAACAAATAGTTGCTTTAGATTCTGATACAACGTTGTGGCATAATAGACTTTGGCACATGAGTGAGAAAGGTATGAAAGTACTTCATTCAAAGAAAGTTTTACTAGGTTTGAAATGTGTTAATATGAATTTCTATGAAAGTTGTGTTTATGGAAAATAAAAGAGAGTGAGTTTTGTGAAGATTGGGAAGGAAAACAAAAAGGAGAAATTAGAGCTTGTGCATACTGATGTATGGGGACCAACTCAAGTATCTTCCCTTGGTGGCTCTCATTATTATGTTACATTTATTTATGATGTAACTAGAAAAGTATGGGTTATTTTCTTAGACAAAAATATGATGTATTTCAAACTTTTAAGAAATGGAAATGCTTGGTTGAAAATGAGACTCGTAAGAAATTAAAATGTCTTAGATCTGATAATGGTGGTGAGTATTGTAGTCATGAATTTGAAGATTATTGCTCCACTAATGGTATTTGTAGATAGAAAAATATTCCAAAGACTCCATAGAAAAATGGAATGGCTGAACGTATGAATAGGACTATAATGGAGTGCATAAGGAGCATGAGGTTGCATGCTAGGTTTCCCTTACACATGTGGGTGGAGGCTATAATACTACTATATATTTGATTAATAAAGGTCCCTCTACTCCTTTGGGTTGTGGTATTCTAGAGGAAGCATGAACTGGTAAGAAGATGAGTTATTCTTTTTTGAAAACCTTTAGTTGTGAAGCATTTTCTCACATAGATTCTAAAAATAGAACCAAGCTAGAAGATAAGTTAAAGAAATGTGTAGTTTTTGGATATGGCATTAATGAATTTGGTTATAGGCTTTGGAATTTTGAAAATCAAAAAATTGTAAGAAATAGGGATGTCATATTCAATGAGAAAGTGTTGTACAAAGATCTATTGCAGCAACATGAGAAGAAAGAAGATGATTATGTAGTGTTGTATCATACTCCAAAAGCTAATGTTTCAACTATTCCTCATGATGTGCAACAATTGCAACAAAAAACACCAGTGAATGTTAGACAATCAACAAGGCAAATTAGACCTCCAGAAAGATTATCTCCCTCTGTGTATTCTATTTTACTTACTGATGCTGGTGAACATGAAATTTATGATAAATTTGTGTAGGTGGATACTAAGATTTAGTGGAATCTGCAATAAAAGAAGAAATGGACTCTTTTTTGAAAAATAAACCTTGAGATTTATGCAAGTTGCCTATAGGTAAAAGAGCTTTACAGAATAAGTGGATTTATAGGTTGAAAGAAGAGGAAGGAGATAATAAAAGATTTAAAGACAGGTTAATTGTGAAAGGATTTGCATAGAAAAAGGGCATTGATTTTGATGAGATATTTTCTCCTATTGTTAAGATGACTTCTATCCGTATTGTTTTAAGTCTTGTGGCTACTAAAGATTTGCATTTGGAGTAGCTTGATGTTAAAAAAACCTTTCTTCATGGTGATTTGGATGAAGAGATATGTATGGCTTAGCCATAGGGATTTGTAGTCAAAGGTAAGGAGAACTTAGTGTGCAAATTGAAGAAAAGTTTATATAGCTTGAAACAAGCAGCTCAGAAATGGTATCTGAAATTTGACAATCTTATGCATGAGCATTGTTACAATAGGTGTAATTCAGATCATTGTGTTTATTTTAAGAGGTTGGATGATGAAAAATACATTATTTTATGTTTATATGTTGACGATATGCTTGTAGCTGGGTCTAACATGGATCACATTAATGGGCTGAAATGTCAATTAGCACATGCATTTTCTATGAAGGATTTGAGGGTAGCAAAAAAAATCCGTGGTATGAAGATTTGTAGAGATAGGAAGAACAGAACATTGATGCTATCTCAGGCTAATTATGTTGAGAAGGTGTTGCAATGTTTCTCTATGGAGAATGCTAAAGCTGTCAGCACACCTTTACCTGATCATTTGAAGTTGACTAAGGAGATGTGTCCTAAGACACAAGAAGAGGAGGATAAGATTTCTAAGGTACCCTATGGTTCAGCTGTAGGAAGCTTGATGTATGCTATGGTATTTACTATTGTGGTGCCCACAACACACCCCCCATTCCTTACTAGGAATGGGGACCCCCTACTTTTTTTGACTCTCGGACTCATAATTTGAGTCAGGAGAAGAATTTTTGTTTGAAAGTTGAGTCAAAAAATCACAAAAAAAATCAAAAACTTGAAAATCACAAAAAAATCAAAAAATTGAAAAACACTAAAACAATAAAAAAAATTTTTAAAAAAGAAAAACCAAAAAATTTGATCTAGAGATTCAACCTATGTGATTAGTCAGAGGCCAAGGATTATCCAAAATGATCATTGACAACCAAGAAGGAAATCAAAAGGAATTGAAATTTGATGATGAAATTGATGAAGATGATCGCAAGAAGATGGTTGTATCACAAGTTGATATCAATCAGGGTGTGGTGATAGATGTGTGGTACCAGGATATTGTCTATTATCTCCTACAAGATCAATGCCCTAAGTGGATGAACAGTTTGCAATGTAGGGGACTTAAGATGAAATGTGAGTCTTACAAATTACTTGGTAACAAGTTGTATAAAAGAAACTACAAAGGGATTTATTTGAAATGCTTAGGACGTGAAGAAGCTAAGGATGTCCTGGAACATTTTCATGATAAGTATGGTACGAGACATGGTTCAACAAAAGCAACAACTCACATGATTTTAAGATCGAGTTATTTTTGGCCCTCAATATTCAAGGATACTTTTGAACATGTACATTCCTATCATACATGCCAAACTAGTGCTAACAAAGAGAGGCACCCAGCAATGCCACTGCAACTGGTATACAAGGTGTACCCTTTCGCAAAGTGGGGACTGGATTTCATTGGTCCAGTAAATCCACTGTCATTGACTAGACACACATTCATCCTTACAACTACGAATTACTGCACATGATGGATGGAGGCTGAGACTTTCAGAAATTGCATTGCTAAGGTGGTGACAGACTTTTTGGAAGAACATATTGTTACCAGATTTAGAATGCCATTTTCTCTTGTATGTGACAATGGATCTGCATTTGCATCTACATTTTTGACACAATGGGCATTTGAAAACAAAGTCATCACCAAATTCTCTTCAAATTACTACCCACAAGGAAATGGGGTAGTGGAGTCTACAAACAAAAATTTGATCACTATGATAAAATGACTGCTAAAGGAGAACCCTAGGGATTAGCATACACAATTGAAATATGCCTTGTGGATAGATCGGGTCAGAGTGAAAAATGCCTTGGGTACTTCTCCCTATCTACTTGTTTATGGGCAATAATTGGTATTCTCTCTCAACCTCAAGATTCCTATTTTAAAATTCATGAGTGAGTATGTTGATGATACTAACAGAGTACAAATCCGATTGATGAATCTTCTAGAAATGGATGAGAAATGAATAACTGCATTAGAATGCATGGCTAAACATCATGCCATTGTTAAGAGATGGTTTGACAAGAGGGCCACAATAAAATCCTTCAAGATTTCTAACCTAGTCCCTCTTTGGGATAAGGTGAAAGAAAAGCCGGGAAGCCATACCAAGTTTCAATGCTTGTGGACAGGCCCATATCAAATTGCGGAAATTCTCGGAGAAAACACATTTAGGCTAAGTTCCTTATAGGGGGAGTTTCTACATTTGCATGTAAATGGGAAATTTCTAAAACATTATTTTGAAGCCTAAATAGCAAAAAAAAAAAAAAAAAAAAGATACATTAGTTAGGTTTCATTTCCACACGTAGATTAAATTTTCATTTCTGCAATGGTGTTTACTTTTGCAAGTATGTTTCCTTTTTTCTAAATTGTGTGTTTGCTTTCAATCATGTATTTTCTTTTAAAGTCAGCTCACTCCTAGGGGGTAAGGTGTACTTGGGAATTTTCTCAAGATTTCACTAACCACTCTTTGGTCACAATTTTAGGAGGAGGTATTTCTTTGTCAAAACATTTGGATGATTGTGTGTCTTATACCAACCAAGCAATTGACATTTCTTGTGGAAATAGGGGACTTTTAGTCTGGAAATCAGAAGTTTGGATCAACAAGTTCTCAACACTTTGCAAATTTAAAGATTTGATTGTGTTAGGTGTTGTTCAATTTCAAGTCAAAGATGATGAGAAATGATCCAAACTCTGACTAGTTCAAACAGGAGGGGTCTCCTCGAAAGGTTACTAAGATCATTGTTTGGCGTGAGAATTTCCTAAAAAGTTCTAAAAGTGGAACACAAGGGATGTTCATAAGAGATCGAATCCAAGAAATGACACTGATGTTCTGACTACATAATCTAAGCATAGTCAGAATACAAAATTCAAAAAAAGAAAGAAAGAAAAGAAGACAGTGTTAAGACTGAAGGATTCTAAAGATCTGAAATGGCTAAAGATACAATGCAAAACAAAGTGTCTTGTATTTAAAAGTACTGTTTCATCAAAAGTAACATGTTGAATTACATGGAGAAATTATGAAAAAGGCCAAAACTTAAAAGAACATGACATCTTTCCAAGAGCCCTCAAACTGATTCTCTCATTTGGTCAAGCAATTGATTGATAAAGAGCCTTTGTGGAGATTCTGAATGAATGAACTAAAAGGAGTGGAAGATTGTTTTGAGTTGTCAAAAAACTCTAATTAATTGCATCCTAACGCATCAAAGAGAAAAAATACACAATGCACACACTGAGTTTGAAGGTTTCACCTTCTGATATTTTGATTGCAAAGTCATCTAAAATATGCTCAAGGTGTTCAAAATTTGGTTGGTCTTTAACACAAGTTGGAGGAATGTTTGTTGATGAAGAAATGCCTTGTTCATTTCTTCCTTTTTTCAAGGCTATTTGTTGTGGTGTCCACAACACACACCCCATTCCTTACTAGGAATGGGGACCCCCTACTTTTTTCAACTCTCAGACTCACAATTTGCGTCAGGAGAAGAATTTTTGTTTGAAAGTTGAGTCAAAAATCACAAAAAAAATCAAAAAATTAAAAATAAAAAAAAAATTAAAAAATTAAAAAACACTAAAATAAATAAATAAATAAAAAGAAAAATCAAAAAATTGAAAATCAAAAAAAAAAAAAAAAGTAAATAAATAAATAAATCTCGCACATGAGCATATCAAGGCACGCACGCATGCAAAGAAAGGAGGAAGGGAAGTTATAAACCCCCTCCCTTTTTTCTTTTTTTTTGATGTTGAAGAAGTAGAGCTAAGGAGGGAAGGTATGGAAACCTTCCGCCCTCCACCTTCCACGTAGACCTAGAGCTCGCGCGTGCACGACCAGAAGAGGAAGCGCGCTGCGTGGCACTGTGCATGCCCTTTTGGATGTGTGTGCACCACATTTCCATAGTGCCCTTCTGGGCCGAGCATGCAAGCCGTGTTGCTGTGCACCTTCAGGGCCGCACCCGACCATTACTGTGTGCACCTTTTGGGTAGCACGCAGTTATTGCCATGGCACCATTCTGGATGCAAGTGTGTAGCAGCCACTGTGCCTTTCTAGGTGCATGCACAGCCACTGCTACGACACCATTCTAGATGCAAGCACACGACGACTGTCATGCCCTCCTGGGCACACGCGCAGCTACTGCCATGCACCTCTTAGATGTGTGTGCCGCCGCATTTCAAACCCCATTTAAAAAAAATATTTATTTTATATATGTATAGTTAAAATCGATAATAATAATAATAATAATAATAATTTTTAAAAAAAGAAAAAAAGAAAGAAATTTTTATCTAGAATATCAATTTTTTTGTATCTAGTAATTAATCGTTCTTTTTCTTTGTGACATACAGGTAATATAATCAAATGGCATCCACATCAAGATCAACAACAAAGCTAGTTGTATACAAGTTCCAAGGTGTAACCCTAAAGTCACAATTGCACAATGAACACTCTGAGATCAAAGACACAGAACTTAGACACATGAACTTGGAAGAATTTTTGAGGGTTTTGTAGGGCCCATTTGCCATTGCACCAAAAGCCATGAATATTAGTGAACATGGAACACCACATAATTAACCACCTATAGGCAAGGGAGCACATTGCATCACCCAACAATCTCCCCCTCGACGCGCATACCAGGTGCTTATGCGGGTCAGGAAGGCACTAGGGAGATTTGAACCCATGACCAAGCCAAAAGGTTTGTAACAACCTAACTGAAAGATCTTCTTTGAGATCTTCCTTAATCCGGTTTGGATTGGTAAATGCAGAATCACATCTTGGGACTGTTCAGTTAGCTGAATTGATTATGACCTTATCTCGACATTTTGTTCTCGAGGAAAGGGTGGTAAAGAGCATCACTGGGGAAGTGGTTTTAGATCTATGACTTAATAATATCAAAAGAGTTTTTCACTTACCTAGAGCTGATCAGTTTATCAGGCTTTGATATGAAGTAGCTGGGAAGTGGCATAAGGATCATCACCAGGAGGCCATCGACATCATATATTCCTCATACTTCATTGAGAAGCCATCTCAAGGAAAGAAAATCAGTAAAGTAGATATGGCTCAAGGATATATGAAGGATGACATTGGATATTCAATCATTCTCCTGAGTAGAGTTATGGGTTTGCCTGTAGTGGGTCATCTTGCTCCATTCATGGTTAACTTCATTGAAACCATCATACATGCAAAGATGCCATTGGATTGGGCCACCACACTTAGTGAGAACATGTGTGATCAATTGTGGATAGTAAAGGACAAGAAGAAGTTTTATATGACTTCTTATGTGGTATATCTACTTGTAGCAAGAGCCATCAACTATCTTGGGTTGTACAAAAAGGGCAGTATGCAAGACCCTAATGCATGGTCGTATATAGTTTATCTTTAGCTAGTTAAGAAGAAGCTCTCACCACAAAGTAAAGAGTACATGATTGTGAATGATGCCTTTATCTTTTCCATCATTTGATTCATCAAAGGCGATTATGGAAATAGATTATCTAATGAGGCCAACGCATAAATCACAGCTCTCGGTGCATATTTTATCTAGTTCCAGACATTCACATACATTCAAGTTGGCGGTGCATCTATCCATCCAAAGAAGCTCCCAAGGTACCCAAGTGACAAGTTGGTTCTAAAGGAAATTTCTTGGCAGATTGAGTTAGCTTATGAGAGGATCAAGAAACAACAAAGACCTTGTTGGGATTGGCCATTTGTAATAGGAGCATACTAGGTAAAGATAAAGTAGGATATCCTAACTTTTGAGTGGGAATCGGAGAACTATCCTCTTGAAGAATATAACTCTCCCCGACCATTCTTCAACAATGTTGGTAAAGTGGAAAATTTGGTAGGAAAAGAGTTCTACCATGAGGATGCCATTGAAGATCATTGAATGAATGCCACAAATGACTATGATGTTCGTATCAGGGACTATTGTAGAATGAATTTGTATTTAGCAAAGAAGGCTCTCCATTTGACCATCTCGAATGAGATAAGGCTACAAGATTCACAGGAGCTACTGGATCCCTTATTGAGTATAGATAAGGTTGGCGAGAGGCCCATTCTGAATGCAAAAGTTGATAGGGAGGAAGGATATGATATTAATCATTGAGCAAGACATGTCATCAAAATGACAAAGAGTTGGATCAAGAAACCCTTTCCACTTGATCCGATTTTAGACACAATGATATTCCATGCACACATTCACCCAGAAAGGGTAAAGGGGACAAAGGTCACAGTTCCTATCTTTGCGCTCCAGTCTAAAATCAAGCCAAAAATAGTCTACTAGCTTGATCGTCTAGTGGGATACTACCATCCTTTAGAGAAGAAGAAAGAAAAGAGGAAGAGAGCCTCTCCTCAGAGGATCCAGATAGAGCATGTTGAAGAATAGGCTCCTTTGCAGCAACATGAATCTACTTCCCAAGACGCCTGAGACCCTTGAATTTCTCATATCCAGGTTGATTTTCCATAGCCTCCTATTTTTTCAAGCCAACAAGAAGAAGGAGAGATTCCAAAGACATCCATTCATCCGATGCATGAAAAACCCGCTTCTCCTATGGTTCCACAAAAGCAAAGGAGGGTTAAGGTTAGAATGAACAAGAGGTAAAGAGTTCATATAAGATTAGTGCCTAATCCATCTATTCTTGAAACCATTCTTGAGGAAGAATTAGATGAGGATGAGATAGAGTTAGATGGGGAAGAAGAACAAGTGCCTTTACAAGGGAGAACTCGACTTGCCAAAGCCATAGAATTGGAAAGAAAGAAGAATGTCACAAATACCCCACCACCCACCCAAGTTGAAATGGTAGAGCTCTCTTCGAGAGAGATGAAGTACAATGATGGGTGAATGAGCAAAGAGAGCTAGGTGATGATATTCTTTCCATTCCAAATTTTGATTTCATGCCAGTGGGTACAAAATTGGTTGGAGATAAGATTAGAGATACTCCTATAGGTGAAATTCAATAGCAAGATTGGACGCAGATGCCACCTGAGACACAAGGTCCTCATCCAACACCCCCATCTTCACCTCAAGCTATGATGGTAGATAAGGTTTCAATGACACCTCCACCTCTGAGTTCAGAGGAACATGTTCAGAAAGAATCATCATTACAAGGAGAACCAAAATCGAGGACTACTAATGAGCCATCAAAAGAGGCACAGGTGATGGAATGTATACAATAGCCTTCCCAAGAAGTTGACGATCAAACTATGGGATCTACAAAAATTGAGACTACAAAAGAAGAACCCTCATAATAGGAAACTCCAAGAAAAAGTGATAGAGGGAAGGGGGTAGTTGAACACGTCCCTTCATCATCTAGAGCCAAGGTTACAGAAGGACATATCTCGAGATGGTTTCAGAAGGAAATAATGAGAAGTGCTAAGAATCAATTCCTTGCTTTAGAGGATGATATTTGTGACATTGCAAAGATTTTGAACAAGCCTGACTCTCCATTATAGGATGCAACACCATTTGCATTCATTACCACTACTTGGAATCAGGACTTATTTGCACAAGTGGCTCATCCCCCGAAAGGTACAGGTGAAGAAGCTATCAGCCTTCAGGACTATGAAGTAAAGGAGATCATGTTAGGGAAACCTACATGGAATACTTCTTGATAGATGATGACTATGGGAGTCAAAGAGGTTCTTAACCATATGGAATGTGATGAGATTGAAATCAGAGCACTTCGAAGGCAAGTTGAGATCTTGAAAGGATATCTAGCTGAAGTTATTGGTCCTCTTGATTTTGAATGCCCTAAGGAGACTTTGACTACCATTCTTAAAGAAGGGAAAGCTGTACGTCTTAGTCCATTCTTGAGAGCTTTTCAAGATTGGCAAGACAACCTTGAGGATAGGCGTGTCACTATAATTACAAGAAGTTTGAAATTATTACATGCTACACAAGACAATGTTGATAAGATTGTGGCAATTTTGAGGTAGGACTTTGGCATTATGGATGAGGTATGGGTTTGGAGTAAGGATTTGCAAATTCTATAGGCCATAAAAGGACAAAGGTACCACATTTTGATTGATGTATATACCGAAGAAGAACTAGACATGATAGATGATTCGAAGGAAAAGATTGCAGAGGGAAATAAAGTGATGGAAACATTGCATGATGAGATACATAGGCTCAAGGACCAAGCTCGAGAGCGAATTTTGGAAGTAGAAAAGTTATATAGTGATGCATGCTTGGATATTTTTGAAGATGTAGAATGAGAGAAGCTCTTACCAGTTGAGGTAGTTGTAGAAAAATTCAGAAAGAGTTTAGAGGAAGCATCCAGTGATGAAGACATCAGACAAGCCTTCAGGACAGAAGAAGCATTGTTAGAGTTGGATACCAAACTCGAGGATTTTGCAAAAACTTGAATTGAGGTGGAAAACTACAGATAGAAGGTCAAAGATAAGTATGAGGCTTTGGTTCTTCTTAATGCTGCTAAGATTATTGAGATTATAAAAAAATTCAAGGGAAAACATCCAAACATATCTTTAGGATGAAGATGAACAAAACCCAGATGACAAAATTTCAATTTTGACACTTAGAAAAATTTTGAGATTTTTTTAACTCAGTTGAGGTCCATAGCTCCATAGGTCCGCAACTCTATAGGTCCTCAGGTCTGTAGGTCCATAGCTCTATAGCTCCAAAATTCAAAGGTGCACCGACAGTTGACTGCCAGTTCCAAAAATAGCACTTTCCATGCATTGGAAACACATTTTGATGGCAACTTAACTCCGACACACATCAAGTGAAGGGCCAACTTCTATTTTTGGTGTCTCCATGCACTTCTACTTTGACTCATGGCTTCCTCCTACTTTCTCTCTCATGCTTTCATTGTTTTTGACATGTAAAGGGCTCATGCATCCAATTAATGAATAAAATATGGATGGAGTCCCTCTAAGCACCATTTAGATTACCAGTTGGTATATATTTAGTTTGTTTTAATGTTTTAAAAGTATTTTATTGCATTAAGATATCTCTCACTCTCAACACAAATTGAGGAGAAGATTTCTTATAAATACCCCATTGTAAAATGTAAAAAAGGCCGCCATTATTATGCAATAAAGTTATACTTTTGGTGCTAGCATTTGGAGTGTAGTTATTCTTGCTTAAATGTGTCATTATTTTGTGGATTTATTCATGAGATTGTGATTGAGCCAAAGGTTTATTGTGGTGTTTCTAGTTGTGTGATCTTTTAGTTCTAGTGTTTGCTATAGATATGTGAATTTTGTTGATGTAATGAGCTTGAGAAGAAATCACCTGATTGTGTCTACATAGCTTTTTGTCTCGCATGAGCATACTTTCCATGGCCTTGCAATTTGATGAAGACTGAAACATCATTCGATTTGTTAAAGATTCTCACTGAAGATTGCATCAATTGATTCTAGGAAGCGCTGCTCCTATTTTCATTGGTTTCCTACTAATTTCTTCAAAGGTTTAACTCGCAATGTGTTGTGTTCTATAGCTTATGTCCATTTACGAATTTCAATTTCAAGTTATTTGATTTCATGTTATTTGCTTTCAGTTTCATTATTTGCTTTGCTAACCCCCCTATTCGAATAGGACCTCATAGTAGCTGCATTGTTAGAGTTGCATTCATTGAAAAAAAAATAGAAAATAGAAAAATATTGTTCTTTTGGTGTGATATTTTGAGATAGCAAATAGATTTTACTTGATTCCAAGGTAAAAGATTTTTTGGAACCAGCAAAGGCCTCCTCATGAACATTCACATTTATCTTCTACTGAGTGGATTTTGGTACGTCGCAAGACAAACACTGAACCTTGGAGTGGATCCTTTAAAAAATTTGTTTTTCAAGAGAGGAATTACACTATGGATTCCTGACCTCGTGTAAAATGAATGCCCAACATGTACTAGGCCAGATATTGCAGATGAAGTGGGAGTCGTTAGCAGGTATATGAGTCATCCAAGAATTGAGCATTGGAATGTAGTCAAATGGATTCTCAGATATTTGAGAGGAACATCTAATAAGTGTTTGCACTTTGGGGGCTTTACTACTAATTTACAAGGCTATATTGACTCAGATTTGGTAGATTATATTGATACCAGGAAGAGTACTATAGGTTATACCTTTACTATTGGTGGGGTAGTTATGAGCTGGGTTTTTAGGTTACAAAAGATTAATGCTCTAACCACTATAGAGGCAGAGTATGTAGCTACCAAAAAGGCAACCAAGGAGATGATATGGCTCCAGTTATTCTTAGAAGAATTGGGACATCCTCAAAAGAAAATTATTTGTTCACAAATAGTCAAAGTGTCATTCATCTTGCAAAGAATTCAGCTTTGCATTCAAAGACCAAACATGTATAGTTGTAGTACCATTTCATTCAGTCAGTTTTGGATGATGGATAGTTAAAGTTGGAGAAGATACATGCAAATGGTAATCCAACAAATATGTTGACAAAGGTAGTAACAAGGGAGAAGCTGAAATCCTCTTTAGCTTTGGTTGGTCTTCTAGACTAAACATGAATAAAAGAACAATAGAGTCTAGGGTGGTTTGATCTAGTGGGAGCCTCATGGAGTAGCAACATCACTGTAGGATCATTCTCCAAGTGGGAGTTGTTTTTTAGTGTGGAGCCTAATTAGTCCCCAAGTGGGAGATTGTTAGTTTGTGGTGACCGATCAAGAATGTTTTGATCAAATAAATAAGATTGACAAATGAGTGTCAACACACTTAACCATTTTCACTATACATGCCGAGTATACAATGGAAACCAAGCAAGTTATAGTAGGTGCCAAGTAGATGAGACCAATATGTGCTGAGTAACTTAGGATCCAATAGGAGATGAGCATTGCAAAGTTAATAGGAGCTGAGTGATTCAAGAATCAGCAAGAGCCAAACAATGCAAAAAACCAACAAATGCCAAGTAATGTAGTAATTCTATAGGAGCCGAGTAACGCAAAAATATAGTGGATGTCGAGCAATCCAGAATAGATGATGTCAAGCATTAGTATTACTTCATGTGCTGAGAAATGCAAGATCAATATGAAAGTTTGTGCAATCACAAACAAAGATGTAAAATGGTTATGCATGACTCATAGCAAGATAAGAAGATAAGATCAAATCCTCTCATCCACCTATGCAATCCTCATGCAACCAATGGGTGGATTTCAAGGGTTTGAGCGGGAACATTTTATCCAAGGATGCATAATGAACCACTAATCTTTATAAGGGAGTCTTGATGTTATTGAAAAAAGAAGTGAGAAGTACAAAAAGAAGAAGGAAAAGTAGAGCCTGTTATTGCAGAACATTGGTGTCAAAGATTTAGTGGAAAGGATGACATTTACACATCTAGTTGATCAAAATAGAACATAGAACATAATCAAAAAATCAGATCTAATAGAGATTAGAGATAGAAGAGCAGATCAAGAGCCTAAGATCAGCATTAGAGAGTGCATTATATTAGGTGTATTATCTTAATACTCTCTCACAATTGTATTAGGAACTTGGAAATCCTATTGAGTTAGGTAGGTTTAACAGCCTTATGTAAATCCTTTAATAGCGTGGCATTCTGAGTTGAATGTTCTTAAGTCCTCTAACAAGGCACACTCCTAATAGGGTGTAGAAATCCTTTAATAGGGTCACATTCAACAGTGTGTTGTAGCCTTTAACACGGTAGGCCTTTAATAGGGAAAACCATTAGAAGTGGTTGAAATCAATTGCTGTAGTAATTTTGTGGGTATCATCCCCACCCCATTTTTACCTTCTTATTCTTGGAGGGTTTCTAGGTCACCAAAATCTCAAGTGTTATGTGGTGATGCATGTTTATTTCTTATGATTATTTAATGTTTATATGCATGCATGTTAATTTTAGTTATATTTTATTAAGGGTATAAAAGTGGTTAAAAGGCCAGTACTTCTGATTCACCTCCCCCCCCCTCAGAAGCACTCTTCCCATTAAGAAATTTCAACAATTGGTATCAAAGCTACATTCTCTCAAGAAGAAGCCTAACAGCTTGAGGAAAAGATCTGAAGATGGAAGTCTTCAATCTTGGGAAGATCATTGAGAACCAAGTGATAGATGTGTATCTCACTCTACACAAGGTAGAGGAAGCTAGAGAGGAATTAAGAAAATCCTTAAAAAGAAGGAAGGAAATAGCTATATCTAAAAATGATATTCACTACAAGGATATTGACACCACACAAGTATTTGTCAATGGAGATTCCAAAGAATTTGATGTAGCAATAGCAAAACTGATGGAGAAAAATAGAGTTCAAGCAGAAGAGATAAGCACTCTTAAGATAGAGCATGAATCATAGGCCATGATGCTATGTAAAATCATCGAGAAAAAGAAAAGAGCAGTTGAGGATAGAGTCATGATGGAAGATGACAAAAGAAATCTTGCAAGAAAACTTGAAGAAAAATGTACTGAATTAACAAGGATCTCAAACATGCAGATGGATACACTTGCCCAACTGATGAACCTTCATCATGAACTCAATATGAAAGATATTGAGATCTCTACTTTGAGGATGTAGAATGAACAACTAAAGAATGAATTGAATAGAGAAAAATAAATAGCAAAAAATCTCAACAAGTCAAGTGAAGCTATCAAGTACTTTGAACAGTTGCTAAAATCCCCAAGATCAACCCATGATACATTAGGATTTGGATACATCAGCACTGAAGTTGGGGAATCATCAAAGAGTGCTTAGCAAAGAAGTGACAAAGGTAAGGATTCTAAACCCACCTATCATTACTGTAATAAAAGGGGGCATACTGCTAATGTTTGCAGGAGTAGAAGGATTAATCAGAAAAACTCACCCAAAAGAAAGGGTTACTGTCACAAGTGCAACATGCAAGGACATATGACACAAGACTACAGGTCTAAAGTGACAAGGACACAAAAATTTGATGGACATTGCCACAATTAAAAAAAGTATGGACATAGAGCCTTTGAGTGTAGATCAAAGCCTATGTGGACACCAAATCAGCATGTAAGAAGGGACAACTATGTACACCATTACAATTGGGACTACAATACAAGGAAAAGTTGTCACTATTGTCAAGAGAATGGACATATACCCCCGAACTACATAAGAACACACTTCAAGGGGAACTATAAAAGATGGTTGAACCAAAATACTTGCTTCAGTTGCTTGAAAATTGGACATGTCAGCAGGAATTGTCCAACAATGGCCAAGGCACCGAAGACTAAAGTAAATAAGGGCAAAGAAAAAGTTGATGAGGAGGCACACATTAGAACAGACATAAAGAAGACATGGCAGAAAAAGGATGAACCAAGTACATCCAATGGAAGGGTCACTTCACCCAAGAGGTCAAGTATCATATCTCATCCAACTAATCACAAGATGAGCCTATGGGGCTGATACATATTATAAGGAAGTATCATAAATCATCCCTAAACCGTGATGAAGCACTGCAAAGTATAAATTTTCATGAGATAAGATGCTAAGACAAAACTTGAATGATGATGCCAAGTAAAACTACTTTGGATGTCAAGTTAAGAAGTTTAGCGAAAGCCGAGTAAAATTATAGTGGTTGTTGAGTTATTGACAAATTTAGTAGATGTCGAGTGAGAATAGCTATTGAGTGGATGCCAAGTTGAAAACCTTTTGAAGCTGAGTGATTGGTGAAGCTACACAATGCATTAAATGCAAGGTTTTTAAGATGCTTAAAGGTGAAAATCATTTCATTTTGAGCCATTCAAATGAAGAGCGATTTCCAAGAGCATGACCGAGCGATTTTCAAGAAATCAACTAGTGATTCAACATCTACCCAAGCGATTTAAGCATTTAACCATGTATTTCCTTCAGGTGCTGAGTTGTATAGTTTGAGAAGTTTATTTTAAACATCAAACCCTAGTTTGGTTAAATATGGCATCTAGTTCAAAGTTCACCAAAGGGAAAGAGAGCCATGAGATCCAACTTGTTAGCAATGAGGTTAAGCAACCTGAATTCAGGCCAATCCCAGAAGTTTCATACAAAAATGATCCCAATAGTACCCTATCCAACATTCTTGAAAAAAATTTTATGGTTCAAGATGTGCAAAAGTGTTATAACTACAAAATAAGAGCCATAAGAGATTTGGAAATCTTTAATGCCTTTGACAAACTTTGTGACAACAATATATTGAAGGATGAATTTTCAATCATAGAAAAGAAGAGTTTAACCAAAGCCCTAGTTTTTCCAATCATATTCAAAACTGAGTGGATACACATAATACTTAGCAGAATCCATGATGGATCATTCTGGATAGAGCAAGGACCAGTCAAGATTACCAAGAAAATGGTTCATAGGGTCACAAGTTTTCCAACCCTAGATCGGCCAAAGACATTGAAAAGTGACAAAAAGGAAACAATTGAGAAGAACACAGGAGCAAAGTGGAATAACAAAGGCATGACCATAGACACCATAACTGATCCCCTTCTAGACTTTGCTATAAGGATCATATGACATAAGTTTTATCAATCGAGTAGGTTGAACAATGTACCCTGCATAGTAGTGGATGTGGCATATAAGCTTGTAAAGAAAGACCACACCTATGACCTTGCAAAGCTCATGTTGCAACAAATTAATGAAAACCTTGGAGCTATTAGAAAGTCAAAAGGAGCACAATGTAAATTTGGTTCAGTACTAGTTTGTATGTTCTTCTATGTGATGAAGGAATTTCCTTCATTAGGAAAAGTCAACTGGAGTCCAAACAAAACAATTGTTGATCAAATAAATGATTTCATTGCACAAATGGGAGATAGCTTTGATGATCAAATGTCTATCTATTTTGATGATTTCTAGAATGCAATGAAGAAAAGAATGAGGATACTAGTTTCATTAGTAGAAAAGCATGTAAATGAAATATGCTTTCTTTTTGACATTGATTTTACTTATATTCAAGCAATCCTTCCAAGAGCAAGATGGCTTAAACCATTGGGATATGAGCCTGATGTTGACCAAGCTTCAGCAACAATCACAACACTAATTACAAAAGAAATGGACAAAACTGCCAAGGCATTTGGAACTTATGACACTATCAAATCAAGAGTTATTACAGAACTCAAGACATCCACAACAATAGAGAAGAAGGACAAGCTAGTGAAGAAGATAAAGAATAAATTTGGTGTTGAAGAAACAAGTGCAGGAGGAAAAGAAAAGAAGATTAGTGAAGGAGAAGAAGAAGGTGATGATGAGAAAGAGGAGGATGAGCCAGAACAAAGGCCACTTGAATTTTCACAAGGCCAAGGTGAAGAAAAAGATGAGAGTGTTGAGGAATAAGAAGCCAAGGAAGCACCCATCAAAGGCAAAGTCATCAAAATAAAGGCAAAGACACCTCCTGCTCCTTAGCCTAAACCAAAGAAAGCTTCCATGCCAACATCCAAGAAGCCAACAACTAGAGCTATAACAAGAGCTTCCACACTAAAGGCCAAAGAGGAAGCCACAAAGAAGAAGATAGCCAAGAAGGCACAAGAAGAGCCAAGGAAAAGGAAAAGATATGTGGCTCAACCTAATACTGATGAAGAAGATCAGACTGAAAAGGTAAGTCATCCTCCTAAGTCTTCAGTTGATACATTATGTGAAAAGATTAGGAATGGAGACTTAAGTGAAATGAAAAAGATTGATTTCAATAAGTTTACCAAAGAGGAAAAAAGCAAAATAGAAGAATCAGTCTATGCATTAATGGGACAGTTCAATTATACACCTCTTGAACTTGATGGACAATTGCCAAAAGAATTGTCTAAAATTGTAGAAGACAGATGGCATTTCTGTTTGAAGATGGAGAAGGAGATGAGAGAATCAGCCCTAGCAAGCATACTGCCTGATTTGACAAGGGAACAAATAACTAAAGTAGTCAAAAGGCATAACACTAGGTTTACACCTAAGTATAGGGCATTCTCCATTCTCCAAAACAAAATTGAAGAAGTTGTACAGAAAACCACAAGATCGTGGAAGAATTTGTATAAGAAAATTGAAGATGTCCTTGAAGAGGAATACAAAGAAGAAGCTACTGCTAAACCAAAAGAGAGAAGAAAGAGGAAAGAAGAGAAGACAAAGGTAGAGAAAAATCTTGAAGAGGAGGAAATAAAAGATACTAATAAGAAGCAAAGTGTGCAAAGCACACAACTTTCACCTCCTAGCCCTCCTCACTCTACTATCACACCTATAGAAATCATAAAGATTAATGATGTTGTTGACACCTCATGCCAAAACATGAATCCACTAACTACAGAGGATCTCACTAAGATCCTTGACCAAACAACTCTTCAAGCACAATTGTGTACAAGTCCCATATTGGTCAGTGTAGATGATCTCCAAAAGTTTGTAGATAAACTCAAAGAAGCCAAGGTGTCACCACAAGAACCACCTCAAATCACTCAAACTAATAGAGTTCCATTTATACCACCTCCATCACCACCAAGAATTGTCATGCAAGCTCATTAAGAGCTGAGTGCAACAATAGGGGCATATACAAGTATAAAAGTATAGACAATGAGTACACCCCCAGCCACAGTGATACAAGAAGAAGAAGATAAGAAAGAAGAAGAGGATAAAGAAGAAACACAAGATAAGGAGGAGTCTACAATACAAACTTTGGTTGAATTTCCAAAAATAGGAACTCCTACCAAACTTGTTCAGTAGTCAAGTATTGAGAAGTTGACCTTACAAGTCAGTACACCAAGCTGAAGTTCTACTAGGGTAGCTAGGACCATTCATTATGGCATTCTTGAGCTTGATGAAGAAATCCAAATACCCTATTATGATTCAAGCACTTTAACTGAAGAAAAGATGAATGAAATACAAAGTACATTGGATAAGAGAAGGAGGCAAGAGGCATTGAGGAAAGACTACAAATACAAGAAAGCAATGAATGAGATCAAAGATATATTCATGGATGCATTCAGCCTACAACCTCTAGATTCAAATAGGCCAATCCTTGAGCAACTATCTAATATAGTTGATCAAGTGAATAATGAAGACCATGATACAAATGTAAAACTCATGAAATGGTTAGAAAAGAATTTTGTAGGCAAGGCCAACCAAAAAATAGCCAATAACATAATTTTAGGACATGTTGACCTAGCTAAGAAATTGGATAGTGTAAAGATTGTGTTAGGGAACATCTTTTCCCTTTATAGAAAATTGTGTGATTTTTCTAGGTTCACACAAGAAATAAATCCAAAAATTTTGAACCTTGAGAGAAAATTAAAGCTCTCTAGCATGCAACTACCCTCAAATCCTGCACACAGTGAGAAGCATTTTTCTCAAATTCTTCACACTCAGAGGGAATTAGCTGCATTATCAGCAGAAGAGGCCACTATTAAATAAAAACTAATGCAAATGGAAGCCTCTATCACTCCCCATTTGGAGATATTACATAAGGATAAAATGTATGCAAAAACTATCCTGAAGAAGGATCCAAATATTTCTACACATGAAAAACTTGTTGATCTAGTAGCAGAGCTTGCAATCCAACACAAGTCATTAGATATTGCATTGAATAACTAGGATGCAATGCTTAAAATACTCCTTGAGGTAAATAAAAACATTTTTGGCCAAGCATGGCATTACCATTTAGGACCCTTTCACATAAGTGTCAAAAAAAAGGGGGAGATAATATTCTAAGGGGGAGATATATTAAAGAAGGAGAAATGATAGGGAAAGATATATTAAAGAAGGAGAAATGCATATAGTAAAATAAGGAGATAACAAGATTAGAAGGCAAGAATAGGTTAGAAATAAGTCAAAGAATAAATGGCACAAGACATCAGAATTTATGACACAATCAACTCAGGGGGAGTCATAAGGTATATTGTTGTTCACAATATCATTTTTTGAAATTTTGCAAGAAAAGAATGTACATATAATGGTTGGACCATGAATAATTAGTTAAGTGTTTTTGACACTCATGTCAAAGGGGGAGATTGTTGATCAAATAAACAAGATTGACAAATGAGTATCAACACACTTAACCATTTTCACTATACATGTTGAGTATACAATGGAAACTAAGCAAGTTATAGTAGGTGCCAAGCAAATGAGAGCAATATGTGCCTAGTAACTTAGGATCCAATAGGAGTTGAGCATTGCAAAGTTAATAGGAGCCAAGTGATTTAGGAATCAGCAAGAGCTGAGAAATGCAGAAAACTAATAGATGTTGAGTAACACAGTAATTCTATAGGAGCTGAGTAATGCAGAAACAAAGTGGATGTCGAGCAATCTAGAATAGATGGTGCTAAGCATTAGTATTACTTCATGTACTGAGAAATGTAGGATCAACATGAAAGTTTGTGCAATCACAAACAAAGATGTAAAATGGTTATGCATGACTCATAGCAGGATGAGAAGATAAGATCAAATCCTCTCATCCACCTATGCGATCCTCATTTAGCCAATCAAAAAATTGGAGATTGCATGCAACCAATGGGTGAATTTCAAGGGTTTGAGTGGGAACATTTTATCCAAGGATGCATAATGAACCACTAATATTTATAAGGGACTCTTGACGCCATTGAACAAAGAAGTGAGAAGTGCAAAAAGAAGAAGGAAAAGCATAGCCTATTATTGTAGAACATTGGTGTTAAAGATTTAGTGGAAAGGATGACATTTACACATCTAGTTGATCAGAATAGAACATGGAACATAATTAGCAGATCAGATCTAGCAGAGATCAAATATAGAAAAGTAGATCAAGAACCTAAGATCAGCATTAGAGAGTGCATTAGATCAAGTGTATTATCTTAATACTTTCTCACAATTGTATTAGGAACTTGGAAATCCTATTGAGTTACATAGGTTTAATAGCCTTATGAAAATCCTTTAGTAGGGTGACATTCTAAGTTGAATTTTCTTAAGTCCTCTAACAAGGCACACTCCTAACAGGGTGTAGAAATCCTTTAATAGGGTCACATTTAACAGTGTGTTGTAGCCTTTAACAGGGCAGGCCTTTAACATGGCAAACCATCAGAAGTGGTTGAAATCAATTCCTGCAATAATTTTGTGGGTATCATCCCCACCCTAGTTTTACCTTCTTATTCTTGGAGGGTTTCTGGGTCACCAAAATCTCAACTATTATGTGGTGATGCATGTTTAGTTCTTATGATTGTTTAATGCTTATATGCATGCATGTTAATTTTTGTTATATTTTATTAAGGGTATAAAAGTGGTTAAAAGGCCAGTACTTTTGATTCACCCCCCGCCCCCCTCCCCCCCTCTCAAAAGAACTCTTCCCATTAAGACATTTCAATAGAAAGTATTGTACATACTTCATAAATTCTTCGGGTCTCAGGGCATCGCCCCAAAAAAAATTTGTACTATTTGTAGATTCGTCATTCATAGATTTGACACTAAAGTAATGGTTAATATTCACCAATTTATGACTGACATGTAGTAACCCTAAAGTGGTTTAATACTAGTATAAAAGGGATTAGGGTTAGGGTTTTTTTGTAGGTGTGATGCGAAATTGGTTCTTGTATCGGTATTGAGCTATAAGGGATTAAGGATTGTAATCAATTTGTAATCACTGGATTGTAATAATATCAAACTTTCTATTTGGTTGATTAGTTCCCAAGTGGGAGATTGTTAGTTTGTGGTGACTGATCAAGAAAGTACTATACATACTTCATAAATTCTTTGGGGCTCAGGGCATCACCCTAAAAAAAATTTTGGTACTATTCATAGATTCACCATTTTTAGATTCACCACTTAAGTAATGGCTAATATTCACCAATTTATGGTCAACATGTAGTAACCCTAAAGAGGTTTAATACTTGTATAAAAGGGCTTAGGGTTAGGGTTGTTTTATAGGTGTGATATGAAATTGGTTCTTGCAGCGGTATTGAGTTGTAAGGGATTACAAATTGTAATTAGTATGTAATCACTAGATTTTAATAATATCAAACTTGTTGTTTGGTGGATGTAGCCTAGGGATTGGGTGAACAATGTTAAATCTTGGTGCCTTGTGTTCTTTTTTGTGTGATCTATTATTTTCTAGTATTGGTTATATTTGCATGCAATTGTTATTTTCTATCTGTGGTTTAATCCTAACAAGCTTAGCCATCGCTGCCTAGCCAGACCACTGCCTCAACTACTAAGCAATGTGCACCCACCACTACCACTAGTGGTGCACCACCCAAGACCCCATTACCAATGCTAACATCACCTTGATGATAGGTGACATCATTTTCTAGCATCACACATCACTTTTTTGATTGCACACATCATCATTCTAGCTGCATTTTTTTGTTAATGCTGATTTCATTTTTTGGTGAAGTGATGTCTATTTTTGGCCACTGATATGAACATTTTGGTAGTCAATTTTTTTTTGGTGATGGTTAGTTGATGGTCATACGACTGTCTATTTTTTGTAGTAATTGCATTTTCTAGCAAGCTTGTTTTGGGAGTATTTGTTGGTTTTTTGGCCATAACTTGAGCATATGGAGGTCTTTTTTTTATCCAAAAGAAGTACCAAAAATCTAGTTCCAAGATGGAGATGATGATTCTAGTTTCATTTCATTTCAAGTTCATTTGAGCTCCCATTACTTTAGTTTCCTCCCTCTCTGCATCTAGAATCTAGGTTCTTTTCTCAATTTTTGTGCTTTCTATAGTTGTTTCTTTGGTATTTGAGGGATATCTTTATATATTATGGGGGGGAGAATTTTCTCTTCTATAATTTATTTTAAAATAGATCCTTCTACTTTTATCTTCTTCTCTCAATGTTAGATCCTTCTATGACCCAACTAATGTCACACAACTATTACACCTAGAAAGCACAAATGAGTAGGCTTCTCATGTCATGAGGCTTATGGTTATGTCTAGATGAGAATGAACCTATTCTATAGCACCCTTTTGAGGTTCTTTAGCATAGAAACAAAATGGATGAAGCCATAGGATTAATTTCACTGAACATCTTAGATAGTCTCTTGTTTCACTTAGATGATTTGACCACTCCTCAGGCTATTTGGACCAAGTTTCAAAACTTTTTTGGCATAGTGAATGAATTCCAAGTACTAAAACTTGATACAAAATTGACTTCTTTGACACCTGCCAACTTCCCCACCATTGAGGACTTGATGAAGTTCAAATCTCTGCATACAATTTTGCTAGAATGTGGGAAAAATAAAATAGATCATGAGTGTCTCTTTTTGATACTCTCAAAGTTGTGAGGATAGTATCAAATCTTCTCTTCCACTTTCTACTCCACTATGGATGCCTTGAGTAACAGACATTAGATGCCTTCTTTTGAGACATTTTGTGATTGGTTGACACAGGAACAAGAAAATATCCAATAGGTGGATGCCTCTGGCTCTTCCTTCCAAGCATTGGTTACTCAGTCTTCTAAGGGGAAATCAAAAAAGAAAGCCAAACCAAAAAAAATACACCAAATACTAATTCTAAACCTCAAGCTAACCCTCCCAAGGGTAAAGATTCTTCAAAGTCTACTAAGTTTACCTTCAAGACCAAGAAGAAATCATGTGAGACATACAATTTTTGTGGCAAGGATGGACATCCTATTTTTAGATGTTGGAAGTGTTAGGAGGCTTTAGAGGAAGCCATAAAGGAGCATCACATTTTAGCTCCTCATTCAGCAACCCCCCCCTACAAGGAAAGTTCATGCTCTCACTACTCAAGCTATGACATCTGGGCCTACCTAGATTCTTAATTTTGACACCTCTCACCATATGATAAACACTGTAAATTTTGTCACTTCACTTGCTCCTTGTGCTACCTCATAGATTTCTATTAGGAAATCATCGCATCTTTCCATTATGGGTTCTAGTTTTGTTGTACTAGCTAGTGGTTCTCTATAGGATGTTCTTTTTGTCCTTGACATTTTGACAAACCTCTTATCCATCTATCAGATTTTCCACTCTATCTCTACTAAGACAATTGAGTTCTCACCACATGATGTGGTTATCTAGGACTTACATGATTATGAGATGATTGTGGCTATTAGGAGTGTTGACTCTACATCTTGCCTCTATAGATTTGATGGATTTGAGTCTTCTAATGACACTGGTTCCGATCTAGTTGCAAATTTAGTAAGTATACTTTGGCATGAGCATTTTGACCATGTCAATTATAGATATCTTTAGAAAATGAGCAAATAGGTACTTGTTCTTGGACTTCCCTAGATTTCCTATATAGATGGTGTTTGTCAGGGTTGTGCACTTGACAAGCAACATAGGGATTCTTTTCAACATGAATGAGCCACTTGTGCTTTGGCACCTTTGGAGTTGATTCATAGTGACCTCATGTCATTTCCCACTCCTTTTTCTAGTGCCAAATATGTGCTTACTTTCATTGATGACTTCTCCAGAAGCACATGGGTGTACTTTCTAAAGTCAAGTCTGATGTCTTTGATTCATTTTGCATCTTCAAGACATTTGTGGAGATCAGTTTGGTCTTTCTTTTCAATAGATACACATAGATAATGGTGGGGAGCATGTGAACCAAGCTTTCAAGGATTTTTTCTCTAAAAATGATCTTTAGTATCAATTTTTAGTGCCCTACACCCCTCAAAGAAATGGTGTGGTAGAGAGAAAGAATAGAACACTTTGGGAGATGGCTAATTATATTCAATCTAGGTACATGGATTCATGTTTTCAGGTAGAGGTAGTCAATTGTGCAAACTATATTTAGAATTAGATGCCTCATAAGGCAATTTGACATATAACTCCTGAGGAGGCTTGGTCTCATGTCAAACTTGATGTATCTTCATTCTAAGTTTTTGGTATCATAGCATGGGAAATTTACCTGATTCTTAGAGGAAAGAAATGGAGTGGAAGAGCTGACCCCTCATTTTTGTTGGCTACTGCAAGCATGTTAAGGCTTATAGGTTGTTTGATCTTGATTCCAGAGAGGTCTTGTTTTGATAGTATGTCTACTTTGATGAGAGCCTTCCTATAGTCCATACCCCACCTCTAGCACATTCTTCACTTAGCACTCCTCCCTCATCTCTTCTAGTCTCTTTTTTGAATTATGAGGATGATGATCTTGGTGATCC
This sequence comes from Cupressus sempervirens, assembly GCA_028749045.1. NCBI lineage: Eukaryota > Viridiplantae > Streptophyta > Pinopsida > Cupressales > Cupressaceae > Cupressus > Cupressus sempervirens. The sequence goes on from CM053784.1 coordinate 296,370,311, forward strand.
CCATTTACCTCTATCACAGGATCATCCACAGATGCTTAAATGAGTAGGAGCTATAGTTAAGGCTACAAGATCTATAGCTAGTGACCCTTCCACTTCCTATTGCACTCATTCTCATATTGTAGGTTTAAGTCTTCTAAGTCAAGCTATTTTTGATGATCCTTATACATTTCTAGTAGCGACAAGACATCCAAAGTGGGACCATGCCATAGAGGAGGAGTATTATTATTTGATGAAGAATCATACTTGGGATCTTTGTAATTTTTCTAAGGGAAGAAAGCTAGTGTGATGCAAATGGATCTATCATACTAAATTATTTGTTGATAGTTTGATTGCTAAGAATCATGCTTGTCTTGTGACAAAGGTTTTTTTGTAGGTTGAGGGTATTGAATGCATCGAGAGATTTTCCCTTGTCACCAAGATGAATTCTATTCACCTTGTCTTATCCCTCACAGGTTAATAGGGATGGCATGTTTTTTAGATAGATGTGAAGAGTGTCTTCCTGCATGGTGATCTTACTAATGAAATTTACATGGAGAAGTGTCCAAGATTTGTGCAAGATTCCTCATTGGTTTGTAGACTTCAATTCTCATTATACAATTTCAAATAGGTCCCTCGAGCTTGGTATGAGAAGATGGACTCCTTTCTACTTTCTATAGGCTTCACCCACTGCCATTCTAATCCTACATTGTATATTCAACATCTTGGAGCAGAGATTTTGATTCTTGTCCTATATGTTGATGATCATATCCTTACAAGTAGCTCATCCTCTATGCTTCAAGATGTTAAGTGTGCATTGATGGACTAGTTTGAGATTATTGATCTTGGCCTACTACACTATTTTCTTTGTCTCTAGATTATTTAGTCCTCTATTGGGATTTTTCTATATTAGTAGAAGTATGCTTTTGACATGCTTTGTCACTTTGATATACTTGATTAGAAGCCTACTCCAACACCTTTTTAGTCAGGTGTTACCTTGTCTACCTTTTTCTCTTCACCTACAGTGGATGCCACATTGTATTGGTATTTTATTGGCAGCTTGTTGTACCTAACATACACTCATCCTAATCTCTTCTTTTTAGTTGGCCTTGTCTCTTAGTTTTCCTAGGAGCCTCATGAGAGTCATTGGAAAGCTACCAAGCATATTTTGAGATACATTTATGGCACACTTATGTTTGGCATTCATTACACATCAAGGACTCCTCACATTGTTTTCTACACTAGCTTAGATTGGGTCGATGATGTCAATGATCAGAAGTCTACTTCTAGCTTTATTTTTTGTCTTGGCTCTAGTCCTACTATATGATTATGCAAGAAGGAGCATGCTCATGCACTTTCATCTATAGAGGTTGAGTATAGAGCAACAGTTCTTGCTAGTTAGGATATTTTATGGCTTTAGCAGTTGATGACTTAGTTTGGATTTCCTCCTGATCATCCCATAGTTCTATGGTGCCATAATTAGAGTGCTATTCATATTTCTTACAACCTGATGGAGCATCAGTGCACTAAACACATTGAGTTGCATATGCACCTCATTCATCAGTTGATCTAGGATGGTGTTATCTCTCTTGAGTACATTCCCACTAATGTGCAAGTTGCTGACATCTTCACCAAACCTTTTTCATCGCCATGCTATCTTCAGTTGTAGTCTATGCTTGGGGTAATGGTAGTTGTCCTTGGGGGGTCTTGTTGAGGCCTTCCTTCATGTTTTCTCAGCATTTTTGTACTTACTTCTTTTTGGAGGAGGGTTTTTCCCATGAGATTTTCCCTCTTTCCCTATTTTCAAAGGTTGCATTTCTTTGCATTTGTACATGGGTACTTAACATGGCCTAGTTGTCAAGACCCATTATGAATTTTATCATAGATTTTATGAGCTTAAATACATTCCCCTAAGTTGTAGTTAAGGGGGGGTGTTAGTGTAAATTATTATTATTTACACTTTACTTAAGTTTACTTAGTTAAATGCATTACTTATTAGTTTGTTATCTAGGAGTAAGCATACTCTTACATGTTGATTTGTTGACAACACAGGAGTTTGCACCTACCTTGTCATACTTATCCTCTCATCTACATGAAGGATAGTCCACCTTTTGTGGATGTATACTTAGTTTTCATGCTTATCTCCTAGCTCTTTCTAGCTCAATTTAGAAGCTTCCTAGAGGCATTTATAAATAGGCTCTCCTAGTGTATGTTTGTATAGAAATTTCATTTTCATTGTTGGAAAAAAATTTCTCTCACACCATTGAAATTGTCCAAGCCCTAGCTTTCCTTCTTTGGTTTCTTTTTAGTAGGTTATTTGCATGTAGGTGGTCTTGGTGACTTATGAAGTTGGCTTTCACAACTTGTATAGTTAGGAGTATCTTGATTAGAAGACTTTGGATAATTTCATTAGAATTTCAGCTGAATTAAAGAATTTTCACTATCATAATGGTTAGAAGTAACAATAAGTTTGATCTATAAAGATGAAATTGTTGATCTTAGATTGGTTTTGATAAGTGAGTGTCAACACACTTAAGCCATTTAGTCAATTCATGTCAAACTAGTAATACATGTTGAGCACAACATGTAAATATTAAACCATGTCGAGTTGCAATGAGTGCTGAGTCACTCATGTGCTAAGTCACTTAGGTGCTAAGTAGATAGACCATGCAAAGTGATTCAAGAGTCAAGTAAATAGTGGATACTGAGTAATATAGGTGCCAAGTCATAGTATACAAATTAGTGCATGCCAAGAATTAGAGACTTCATATGTTGAGTGACACAGTTTTCACATATTTTCTTATAATAGCACAAACAACTATGTAAAGCATTTTTGAGCTAACGTAAGATTATATTTTTGATAAGGATGAATCAATATTTGGATTTCCTATGCAATTACATGCAACCAATTAGAAAAGGGAAGGTTTGAGTAGCAAAATGGATGAATCTCAAATGTAGATTCATACCTAACCCTAAGCTACCAAAGTCTTCCTAAGGAGGATGAAGCCCTAAACTCTTAACAATGGGTGAATGATCGAATTGGAGGAGCAAACATGATAGTTTTAAGAGCATTCAGAGTGACTTAGAATTGAGAGTGTATTGGGGAATCAGTTAGAGAAGAATAGAGGATAGAAGAAAGAACACAACGTTGAGACATCTAATTGAGAATGATCAATGAGATATTGTGTAGAGGTGATCTACTATCAAGCAAGAAAGTTCCAATCTTAGGATCTATGCTGAGACATTTTAATAGGTGATTTTAGTTAAATCTCTTAACATAGTAGTCCTAACAAGTTGTATGAAATCCTTTAATAGGGTTCTTACTTAGTTGTAAGTTGAAGTCCTCTAACTAGGCACACTTCTAATAGGGTGTTGAAATCCTCTAACAAGGTGAGACCTAATAGTCTTTGTAAGCCTTTGATAGGGTAGACCTTTCACAAGGGAGATCATGTTTCATGGTAAAATCATTGTAACCTTCATTGGATACACTTTATTACTATAATAGTGAATATTTTTGGGTGTCATCCCTACCCCAGTTTTACCTTCTCACTTGGAGGGTTTTTGGGTAATCATACATGGTGTTATGTGTGTGATTTCTTACATGTTTACATGATTTAGATGCATATGTTTTACATGTTATTTTAGTTTACATATTGAATGCATATGATGAATGAATGGTGAAACTTTTATAGGTTCAAGTTTAAACTACTAATTCACCCACTCCCCCCTCTTAGAAGTTTACTTTTTTCACTTGTAATTTCAACAATTTTTATCAGAGCCTAGTTCTTTGAAAGAGAAGCTTTGTAGCTTTGAGGAAATATATTGAAATAGAAGTCTAAAAGTTGGGAAAAACTATTGATAACTAGGAGATTGAAATACATCTCATATTACATCAACTAAATGAGGCAAGAGAGGAACTATAAAAATTCTTGAAGAGAAGGAAATAAATTTCTATTGTAGAGAATGAAACATAATACACAAAGATACACACTCCTAATCTATTTGCAAATGGTGACTCCAATGAATTTGATGTAGTAGTTACAGATATAATGGAAAAGAATGGAGTCCAAGATGAGGAAATAAAAAATCTCAAGTTAGTACAAGAATCACAAGCTATAATACTATTTGAGGTGACTGAACAAAAGAAGAAAGCTATAGAAGACAAAGCCATGATTGAAGAAGACAAAAGAATTCTACCCAATAGATTGGAAGAGAAGTCAATAGAACTAACCAAGATCTCCAACATGCAATTGGATGGTCTATGTCAAATGATGAATGCCAACTATGAATTGAATGTCAAGGACATTGAAATAACTATATTGAAGTTGTAGAATGAACAATTGTAGAGTGACCTAAAAAGAGAAAAGGAATTTTCTAAAAGTTTAAACAAGACAAATGAAGCCATCAAATGATTTGAGCAATTACTGAGGTCCCCTAGATCTAACAATGATACATCAGGATTGGGCTACATAAGCACCAAAGAAGGGGAATCATCCAAAGTTGCTAAAGAAAAGAACATCAAAGGTAAGAACTCCAAAACTACTTGTCATAATCATGGTAAGAAAGGACATACTATTAATATGTGCAGAAGAAAGAATGCAAATCAAAACATCAAGTCTAAAAACATGATTCATTATCAAAAGTGCAATAGGAAAGGTCATCATCCACATGAGTGTAGAACTAGGACCATGTGTAAACAAAGATTTGAAGGTTACAGCTACAATTGTTAGAAGTATGGACATAGAGCTTTTGAATGTAGATCTAAATGCATGTGGTTATCAAAAAAGCCAACAAAGGTAAGAAACAATGGGAACTTTTATAATTGGGATTATAATACAAGATATAGTTGTCATTATTGTCAAGGATATGGACATGTTCCTAAGAACTATATTAGGACACACTTCAGTGATAACTACAAAAGGTCCTTGAGTCAAACCACATGTTTTACTTGTTTGAAGACTAGTTACATCTATAAGCATTGTCCAACTAGGTCAAAGGCACCAAGTTGTGAATTTGATAAAGGCAAAGACAAGGTAGATGTTGAACACATTAGAGATGAGATGAATAAGACATGGAAAAAGAAAGATCACTATAGTAAATCAAATGGAGAAGGGATTGCTTCACCCAATGGGTTAGGTGATCACACCTCATCAAACTAGGCAAGCAAGAGGTATGTGGGACTGATATTCAAGTGTTATATCATACATCAGTTCCAAAATAGATAGTATTAAAAATATTACATTAGCATGAATAAAGATGCAAGATGTTGGTGAAAATTCAAGTTAAATCTTTAAGTTTTTCATGTTGTTGCTGAGCATGAAATGTTTCCTATGTATGCCAAGTGGAATGTTAGTTGATGCTAAGCTGCCAAATTATCTAGTTGATTTTGAGTTCGTAGTAGCTTCCAAGTGGTGAAAACATCAATCGATACCATGTGAACCCGAAAATGGGTATTACTGAGCTTATAGCTATGTAAGCACTTAGCATTAAATACAAGGTTTCGAAGGTTATATGATTGATTTGAGCTCATTTATTCATCATTTTGAAATCAAGAAAGAGTGAGAAGAGCTAGTAGTGACCTTAAATTCATCAAAAGTGATTATAGAAGATTTGTGCAGAGATTCATATATCACCAGATCAACAGATTTCCAAGGTATTTATCAGAAGCCAAGCTACATAGTTTCAATTTTCATAAACCCTAGTTTGAAAAGATGGCATATAGTTTTAAAAATGTTGAAGGGAAAGAGCTTTTGAATGTTTAACTTGTGAATAATGAAGTTAAGAAATTCATATTTAAAGTCATTCCTGACATTTCCTATAAATAAGATCCTTTTGGTGCATTGTCAATGATCCCGCCAAACATAATTATCATGTAGGATGTGAGAAAGTGCTACAATTACAAGATAGGAAGTTTAGGAGACACGGAGATAAGAGATGGATATAAAAGATTGTGTGAAAATGATGTTTTGAAAGAGGACTACAAAATTATTGAGAAAAAGGGTTTAACATGAGCCTTAGATTTTTTGAATGTATTTAAGACCGAGTGGATAAGAATTGTACTAAAATAAATTCATGATGGTTCCTTGTGGTTGGAAGGAGGATTGGTCAAAATAACCAAGAGAATAATTCATAGGGTTATTGGTTACCCAACTCTAGATCAGCCAAAGACAGTTAGAAGTGATTCCAAGGAAGTAATTGAGAAGAGAACTCGAGCAGTTTGGAATAAGAGAGATATGACTATAGACACCATCACTGATCCATTGCTAAACTTTGTTGTAAGGGTAATCTCACACAAATTCAACCAATCTAGTAGATTGATTAGTGTACCCTGCATAGCTATGGATTTTGGTTACAAAATTGTCAAGAAACATGCATATGATCTAGTAGAATTTTAGCTACAACAACTTATGGAGAATCTTGGAGCGATAAGGAAAACCAAGAGTGCATAGTGCAAGTTTGGTTCTATACTAGTTTCTATATTTTTTAATGTACAAAATACATTTCCCTCTTTTGGTAATATACGATAGAAGACTAATAGGTTAGTTGTGGTGCAGATCAATGAGTATATTGAGAAGATGGGAGAAAACTTTGAAACCTTGATGACAAATTACTTTGAAGATTTCAAGAAATAAATGAAGGAAAGAATGAGGATACCGTTTTATTTGGTTCAACAACATTATAATGACATATTTATTCTTTTTTATGTTGATTAGACTTTTGTTCAAGCTTCCATACCAAGGGTAAGATGGCTAAGGTAACTTGGGTATGAAATTAATGTTGATGAAGCCTTGACAACCATCACTGCACTACTAGTAGAAGAAATAGATAAAAGTCAAAAGATATTTGGAAACTATGAAATGGTAAAATTAAAAATTACCATGGAGTTGAAAACTACATCAACCATTAAGAAGAAAGATAAGATAGTGAAGAAACTAAAAGCCAAATTTGGAGAAGGTGCCTAGGAGGAAGAAGAAGAGGATGAAGAGGCAGAAGAAACACAAACTCAAGAACCTCTTGCATTGACCCAAGGTATAGGAGAAGACAAGGAAGAGGAGGAAACTAAAGGTGTTGGGGGAGAAGGAACCAAGGAAGCACCTACCACTTCCAAGTCAAAGAAGAGAAAGGCAAAGGCATAGCCAATGGAAAAGGCAAAGAAAGTTGTAAAATCTAGCCAAGCCAAGCCCACTACTCCTACCACTAGAGCTAGCACACTTGCTACAACTCAAAAGGCCAAAGAAAAGACCAAGCAAATAGATTAGGGAGGCCAAGAGTAGAAAAGACAAAGAAGAAAATATGTGGCATAGCCAAATTTTGATGAAGAAAGGACAAAATTAGATGAAAATAACCAATTTAAAGTGGTAAGTCACAATCCTCTATTTGATCTTGAAAATATATGTGAAAATATCAAAAGCAATGCAGATTTATCTAGTATGTAACATATTGATTTTGATAAACTAGGAAAAGAAGAGAAAAACCAAGTGGAAGAGGCATCATATGCCATGATGTCAAAGTTTAAGAACACTCCACTAGAATTTTCCAACTCAATACCAAAGTTTTATATGATATTGTTGAGTAAAAATGATATTATTGATTGAATTTGGAAAAATAGATCAGGGAAACAACATTCGCTCAAATGATGCTAGAGTTGACAAAGGGACAAATTTCTAAGGTTGTCAAGAGATATGTAGTTAGGTTCACACCTAAATATAGAGCCTTCAACATTCTTCAGAATAACATTGAAGATGTGGTCAAAAAATCAACTCAAATATGGAAACTTATCTATGGGTTGACCACTATGAAGCAAGGAGAAGTTGACCCTTTAGAGGGTAAACATGATTATGAAGATGATGATAAAGATAATACAATTGGGGAAGAGATAGAAAATCAAGATTATGTCAAGGCAATAGCTAAGTAGCAACAAGATGGACAAAGTGTGCAGGACACACAAGTGTCAAGTGTTAGTCCTCTCCATGACACAACCAAGACCACTAAAACCATAATTGTTAAGGATGTTTCTAATGCATCAACTTAGAACATCAATCCACTTACTGCAAAAGATTTGAAGAAGATTCTAGAACAATCTACACTCCAACCTAAACTTTGTGGAAATCCAGTGTTGGTTAGTGTAGAGGAATTATAGAAGGTAGTGACTGAAGTCAGAAGAGAGAAGGTGAATCCACAAGAATCACCTTCAATCATCCCTTTAGTGACCATTTTACAACCTTTAATTCAAAAAATAGTAGACACATACACCAAGGTTGATACAAATGTTAAAGTAGATACTATTGAAAAGAAGCAAGCAGAAGAGAAAGATATTACAATACAACATAAAATGGGATAGATAAATTCATCTCTACCTAAAAAAAAAGAAAAAGGTGCTATTCAAGTCATCGTAGAAGACCAGGGCAAGCCTAGAATGAGAAAAAAACAAAGGTGAAGGAACATGTGGCCATCTAAGCACTAGTAGCCTTACTAGAATCTGTCACTCCTACACAAACTCTTCAAAGGTTGAGCACATAAGCCATTCCATTACAAATCTTAGTGCCAAGCCCTATCTCATCAAAGGTATAAAAAGTAATCCATTATGGAGACATAAGCCTTGATGAAGAAAATTTGATTCCAAAATATGACTATGACACTATGACATTGGAGCAAATAGGCATTTTGCAACAAGCTTTAGAAAGAAAAAAGCATCAAGAAATGCTTAGGAGAGAACATAGGCAGAAGAAAGCACCCCAAGATATAAACAACATATTTTTAGATGCATTTAGCCTACCAACTACAAAAGAGATCAAGCCACTTATAAAACAACTAACTGATATAATGGAAAATATCACAAACGAAGACCTTGATACAAATGCAAAACTTTTAGAATGGTTTGAGAAGAAGTTTCAAGGAAAGATAAATGAGAAAATATTCAATGAGATAGCACTACAACAAGTTGCTTTGGCAAAAAAGGTTGAGTAAGTGAAGAAGGTACTAGAGAATATTTTCTTAGTGTATACAAAACTATGCAATCCTACACTCTTCACCTAAGAGATTTGAAGTCACATTCTGAATTTGGAAAGTCAAATATCTGCATCGAGTGCAAGACTACAATCAAATCTAGCTCAGAGTGAAAAGCATTTTAGAACATTGTTTCAGACACAAAGTTAGTTAGCTATCTTAACAATAGATGAGGCTAATAGTAGAGCCAAACTAACAAGTATTCAAGCTATGCTCTCCCCTCATATGGAGATAATGCACAAGGAACTAGGCTATGCCAAAACTTTATTGAAGAAAGACCTCAATATTTCTACTCTATATGGTCAAGTGCATCTTGCTACCAAGCTTGCAATCCAAATTAAGTCATTGGATGATGCATGTGATAATTTGGATGTAACTCTAAGAATAATAATGGATGTGCACAAATCCTTTTTGGAAAAATACACCATAGATGTATAACCCATTTGACATAAGTGTTAGAAAGGGGGAGATATGATAAAGTGGGACATTAAAGATATAGAGGGAGATATAATATGATAAACATATTTGGGGGAGTATGAACAGAAGGTAGAGAAATAACAAAGGGGGAGCATAGTAGAAGAGTTATATCATTGGGGTGATATGCATTTTTTGAGAGAAAGCAACAAATGGAAATAGGTATCAGCTAAGATAGAGCATATCAGATGAAACAGATAAATATATCAACTAAGATAGAACATATCAGATGAAAGGGTATCAAATATAGCACATTGAAGTCAAAGGGAGCACAAATTTTTGATACAAATTAGATACATTAACTCAAGGGGAGTTATCAAATTTTTAGATATACAAGTTAGTACAAAATTTTGAAATTTTGTATATATGTCAAGTCATGGATATGTTATGCTCAAGGATTAAGGTTGATCATGAATGTTCAAGTGTTTTTGATACTCATGTTAAAGGGGGAGATTGTTGATCTCAAATTGGTTTTGACAAGTGAGTGTCAACACACTTAATCCATTTACTCAGTTCATGTAAAAATAGTAATACATGTTGAGCATAATAAGTAAATATTAGACCATGCCAAGTTGCAATTAGTGTCAAGTCACTCATGTTCTGAGTCACTCAGGTGCCAAGCAGATAGACCATGATGAGTGATTCAGGAGATGAAGAAGTAGTGGATGCTAAGTAATGTAGGTGTTGAGTCACAATATATAGATTAGAGCATGTTGAGCATCAAAGACTTCATATGTTGAGGGATACATTTTTGACATATTGGTTTGTAATGACACAAACAACTATGTAAACCATTTTTGAGCTAACTTAAGATTATATTTTGATAAGGACAAATCTATATTTGGATTCTCTATGCAATTACATGCAACCAATCAAAAAAAGGGAAGGTTTAAGCAATACAATAGATGAATCTTAATTGTAGATTCATACCTAACCCTAAGCCACCAAAGTCTTCTTAAGGAGGACAAAGCCCTAAACTCTTAATAATGGGTGAATGATCAAATTGGAGGAGCAAACAAGATAGTTTGTAGACCATCCAAGGTGACTTAGAATTGAGAGTGAATTAAAAAATTAGTCAGAGAAGAATAAAGGATAGAAGAAAGGAAACAACATTGAGACATCTCATCAAGAAGGATCAATAAGATATTGTGTAGAGGTGATCTACGATCAAGCAAGCAAGTGCCAGTCACATGATCTATGCTGAGACATTTTAACAGGAGATTTTAGTCAAATCTCTTAATAGAGTAGTCCTAATAGGTTGTATGAAATCCTTAAATAGGGTGCTTACTTAGTTGTAAGTTGAAGTCTTCTAACTAGGCACACTTCTAACAAGGTGTTGAAATCCTCTAACAAGGTGAGACCTAATAGTCTTTGTAAGCCTTTAACAGGGTAGATCATGTTTCATGGTCAAATCATTGCAACCTTCATTAGATACACTTTATTACTACAATAGTGAAGATTTGTGGGTTTCATCCCCACCCTAGTTTTACTTTCTCACTTGGAGGGTTTTTGGGTAATCATATTTGGTGTTATGTGTGTGATTTGTTACATGTTTACATGATTTAGATGCATATGCTTTACATGTTATTTTAATTTACATATTGAGTGCATATGATGAATGAACAACAAAAGTTTTATGGGTCCAAGTTTAAACTATTGATTTGATTCACAACCCCCACCCCCACCCCCCCCCACCCCCCCCACCCCACCCCGTCCCACCCCAAAGTTTACTCTTTTCACTTGTAATTCCAACAACAAATCATTTTGCAAATTTAGATCTTCATTTGACTCATTTATTAGTTCATTGGTTGGACTTTATTAACATCTCCATATCTAATCTCCTTGGCAATTCTTCAAGCAATCACACATCACCAATCTTATCACCTTTCCTCTTCTACTATGTTCTTTATAGGTTCTCCAAAAAATCATTCACAACCCCCCCCCCCCGTCCCGCCCCAAAGTTTACTCTTTTCACTTGTAATTCCAACAACAAATCATTTTGCAAATTTAGATCTTCATTTGACTCATTTATTAGTTCATTGGTTGGACTTTATTAACATCTCCATATCTAATCTCCTTGGCAATTCTTCAAGCAATCACACATCACCAATCTTATCACCTTTCCTCTTCTACTATGTTCTTTATAGGTTCTCCAAAAAATCATCAATCAACAAAAAACCAACCTTAGAAAAAATCTTTTATACCTCCTTAAATAGATAGTTTTGATCTTTTTCTACTTAAACATTACTAGAGATCTTAGGGTTTGGTCAGATTCAATGAATCTATCCATTATTTAGTCCTAGTTCTTTCTTGACACTTCTAAAAACTTCTCTTTAAACCCTTGCCTTTGATCACATAAAAAAATTGATTTGTGAATAAGAATTCAACTATATCAGCCTCAAACTTGATTCTTTCAAAAAATGGTGTTTGCTGACACTTGGTCATAATTGTGTTCTGATGCATAGTCAATACTATGTAGTTTGGTCTATACTATTCTCTCTTTCTCTCTCTCTCAACTTTCACTTGTTTCTTGGTCTTCATTATGCTCGGTCATTACTACATTTTCTCTTCTTCATCTTGCTTGTCCATAACTATCACTCAACTAATATTATTTACTCAGCTAGTTTTTAAGTTCATTAATCTTTTGCTTCATTAGCCTTCATTGACTGACCATAGTTTACTAGGCTTTACTTGTGTTTAACTCATCATTTCTATGCTTCATACAATGTTTAAAAAATACATCATTATGTCAAAGACTAACTGAATTTGAAAAAGAGAATTTTAACTTGCTCAAGATTATTGGTAAGAATAGAAATTTTTATAGAACTAGTAACATGGGAGGCAGGAGAAAGAGGTGTGAGCCATGGAATTACAAGGAATGGAAGAAAAAATCAAAGATATGGGACATACTGGATCAAGGAAAGTTTATGGGTTTTATGGAGAAACTAAAGGGAAGTAACCCATCTATTACTAGGTAGTTTATCAAAACGTGGAAGAATGAAATTCTAGTTGGAAATTAGATAATGGAATTCATAGAGGATATCATAGATGAAGATACTAGCCTAGACATGGAATGGGTTAACTTCTACAAAGATAGGAAGATGTTTGATAGAGTTGTGGATGAGTTTGCATAGACAACCAAGGAGAGAAATAGGTTGGTCAAAATTGGCAATTCTTACTTCAGCCCTAATTATATTTCTAGACCTTAGAGGTTTATTATGTTTGTTATGATTGAGTATATTACACTAGATGGTTGTTTTACTAAGATTTATCAAACCACTTCATGCTACTAATCACTTTAGGCATAGGGTTGGGATAAATTTCCCCTTCTACCTATGAAAATCTCTAGATAGTACCATATTAACCCTTCATAATGACTCAGATGGGGATCATGCTTGTCATGAGGGGTTTGTTGGTTTGATTTTTCATAGTATAGAAAAGGTCTAAAATTTTGGTAAAAAATTAGTTTAGGTCTTTGTATTTTGTAGAATAGGGTTTTCATTCCTCATAATTTTCATAATCTTAGGTTACCCTAGTCGTACCCTAATTCATCTGTCATCAAAATCTATTAAATTTTCAAGGTTTATCTCTCAATGCAGCTAGTATGATACCTTAAGTGAACCCTAGGTCTCCTATGTTTTCTTTTAAAAATCAAATGCAAACTTTTTAAAAGTTTCTAAATATCCCCTTACATTCTTTAGATTTTGTGCCTCGCATCTCTTTTCCTTTTAAGGAGCACCGCTCGATTGTGGAAAGATTGAGGGTTGTCGCTTTGTCATTATGATAAGATGTGAGTTAAGTGACCATCACAACATAGCGACCACCATCAAACTAAGCTGTCATGCTTGGATAAATGGAGGCAGTGACCGAAAATTTTTTGTGTTGGTTTTTAATGACATGAACTTTGTTTTGCTCCCTGAGCTAGAAAAGTAACTAGGGATCCCAAGAATTTTTTAGGCTTTGATACTCATGTCTTCACCGTCAAGAAGTTGAAGTTTCTTTCTTATAGCGAGGTAGCGATCAACCTGGAAACCCATGTCATGGTAGTCATCAAATTTCCCAGTGGTCATTAAGAGTCCCAAGTGGTATAATAAATGGTGATATCATTGCCATGTCAAAACTACTAAGTGGGTAACTATAATGTGACATTCTTTTGTTTTCTGACACTGAATTTTGTTAAGTCACCGAAGCTCGCTACCTTGCTAATCAAAAAATCTCAGCCTCTCAATGTTAGTGATATAGCGAGTTACCATGAAATGAACATACAGTGGAACCCAACCAATGTGGAAGGATGACTGGAATTAGAATATTATTTTTTATTTTGCCAGCTATGTAGAACTTACCACATCATTAGTCTTTTGGACCCACCCCCATTCATAAAATGCAGGAGGGATTTTGATCATTAGATCAAGCTAAGATAAACGATTCTTACTATCTCACCATAAAAAAGATGTGCATGGTTTACTCCATGTGAGATAGAAAATATGGGACCCACCTCATCTTAAGAAGTTCATGCAGTTTCTTTACCCTCAGATTGATCTTAGATCAATGGCTATTGCTATCTCACTATGAAGAGTTGCTCAGAGGATACATACAACAAGATAGAAAATATGGGGCCTACCACTATTCTTTTAAGAAACTTAGTTTCTTATCATCCACATGATCAAGATCAAATCAACGACTATCATTACTTTGCTGTGGCAAGGTGGTCATTCTATTGTGTATAGTGAGGTAGCGACTTGTTGACATGTGTCCTTAGTTGCCACTTGGTCCAAACAAAGATGCCACTAGGAAGGGAGCTATATACGTGGTCTTTTCTCATTGGATTGACTAACCAACTTGTCAAGTGGAATACTTGTCACCTTTTTTTGCATCCCTTGATCACAGGATTTGTTAAGATCAATGGTGCAAATTTTAAAAACAAAAGGTGGTGCTTCTTTGTGTATTTATTTGATATGAAAGCTTCTCATGTGTACAAAAAAAAAGAGTATAACACAGAATATTTTTTTAGTTCCACCTTATGCGAATAAATATTTCAAGCCTTTTATGAGCATAAGCAATTAATGAGAAGATTGTATTTGGACAGTGTGTGAAGTAATTTTTTCATGAAAAGGTTGTAGAATTCCATAAAGGAATAAGAAAGAACTTCAATTAAGTAGCTATACCATAATTTTTGTTGCGCTCTAGTCCTACAAGTATAGTCAATGAATGCCTTACATGGATTCATCAAATCTTAGGTTGTGGATAGTAGGGGGATTTCCTAATGAAGGCAATTGGGTTTGGGATGCTGATACCTCGCAAGCTGATTTAAATTTTCTCAAAAGATGGTTTGCAAAGAGGAGATTATTTACTCCACAAGACAATATAGGGAATTTTGACTGAGGAAGACTAGTAATCCCATGTGTTTTTGTGGATTATGACCTCCTTGAAACTGTGGTAAAGAGTTTTGATCGAGCCACTAAGGTAGTGAAAAGAGCAAAAGGTAAACGTGGCAAAATTAGAATCCTGTCAGCAATAACTTTATTCTCTAAAGAATTTTTCAAGAAAGTATACTTTAATAAAAGGGTAGTAGAGATATATAGAGCCCTGTCCAAAGTTTCTGGAGAGGCTGATGAAGATTTAATACTCATGGGTTTCATGCATATTATTAATCTTACATTATTTTAATGCATGTCTTTCTTTTCAGAAGAGGGAATTATTTTAGTAGAGGAATGATTTTGAATGCAGATAAGGTTGAGGAAGTAGTGAATGCTTGTTTTGTTATATTTGATAGCCACATTGCCTCTAACGCTTTGATGCTTCATATTAAGTGACAATCCCATTACCATAGGATATTGGTATAACCAAAAAATAGTGATAGGTAAGAGTGACTCTCATAGTATAGTATAATGATGATGAAACCCATGGGTTGAAGTTACTTTTCAATCTTTAGAATAGATTTCATCATTGGTGGGCTTAGCAGTTGCATACACGAAGGAATCAGAGTTGCAGCCAAATTAGAATAACAAAATGTAATAGAAAGGGACCCACAAAGAAATATTTGATCTACATGTCCTTCTGTTGTTCACAGTTTTGTCTTGTTTAATAGGTGTTTCAAGTCTCTTGTCTAAAGGACACCTGTAAATCACATCTGCATGTTGCTTGTTGCAACTCATTCCTATATAAGTGAGTTTTCAAAGCATTGTGAGGGTTCAAAATTTTTGTATATCTTCAGTTATTTCAAGAAAGTACATTCAGTCCAGTCATATGTAGTTGTTCTAAGTTTATTTTCAGAGATACTTTCTAATAATGAATAGAAATGCAGAGTCAGTATGATTCTCAAGGTTCCTTACTAAGTTCCTATTGGTTATTGTATTAGTTAGCAAGAAGGATAATAAAAAGGGATATTTACACCAAAATTTGTGTTACTATTTTATTTCTCCTTTTCACGAGTTTATCAATTTTGAGATCATTTGGATAATGTTCATCTGATTGAATGCATTCTAGATGGGGTGTGTATTGATTATATTGTTGCTTTTAATTCAACGAGTTATGTAAATGCTTCAATAAATTAGTAGAATTCATGAGTTTATGAAGAGGATATCATGTAAGAATGGAAATAGGTGATTATAGTTGATAGATTCAATTACAAGCTAATTGAATAAGGTCTCCTGCCAATAATTGACTACATTGGCCACTAGATGAGGTACTGGTTTTATAAATAAGAAATGATCAAGAGTAAATTCTGCCTCTACATGTTAAAACTATTATAATTTTAAACTCATTCATATATATTTTTTTTCCAGTGTGTAATGTTGGTCACCACTCACTTACATCTAGTTTTTTGAGTCATAGGTAGCGACTATTCCTAGAAACACTTGTAAACTCTATCAAAATTAGGACCAGATCTACTTATTGGGGATGCATATAGATTTGAGAGTTTCAAAGAAATTGATAAATTATTTTTGATAAATTGTGTATGTGCCTAAGGATAGAAGATGAAAATAAGAATGAAACTAAGATAATGTCATACAATAATTTGCATTAGAATCATCCCTAGGTATACCCACCTTGGTTTAGCAGAGCCTAAAGAGTACGAAACCATCCTTGGTTTCATTAAAGTTGGGTCCAGATAATCTACTTGTGTAATTGATTATGAGAATTAGCTAATCTTTAGATTATTTGAGTATTTTCATTCTGGTATTAAGCATTTTGTTGCTCAATAATTTCAAAACTCCAACAAAATGATGACTCTACTGGGGACAATGCTTATGTGTCATAAACTAATGTATCATTTAAGATCTTTATTTCCCTTGGGTAGAGTCCAAGGTAGATTTTTCATTGAGATATTTTCTATAGTCTTGAGGATTATTCGTGTTGTGCCTGTGAAATTTAGTGAAAGAAGTGTGATCCATTCAAAATTTTTTCCCATTCTCATAGGGTGGGTGGCAACTCATAGGGTGTTAACTAGTGTAATTATTTAGAAGATTTGTTATCTCAAAATCATGGAAAACAAAAGAAACACACAGGCATATGCGAGGAAAAACTTGGGAATCAAATTACAAACTAATCTCCCTCCTAGGGGAAGACAAAATTGGGCTGTGAAGAGATCTCAGATGCATAGAGAAGACCATCCCCAAGAGCAAGAAATAAGGGGAGAGAATGTACATTTTTCTACTATGGAAAGGGAATCATCTTGCCAGAGTTCTAGATCCCATCCTGGGCTATTTGGTGATTACCTTTTTAGCAACCCAAAGTAATATGCCAAGAAACTATAGAGCTGCATAATACACTTAGTTTAGACAAAAGAAATAGTAATAATCTTTTTCAATGAAGTAAAAACCCTTTCTTGTTCGAATATTCTCAAGGAGAAGTAGCACCAAAATATCTAGATCCTAAGAGTTTCAATGATGAAAAAAATGCTAGTTCTGAGTTTACTATCCTAGATCCTGATGACATTGAAGTATTTAGAATGCAGTTGGTTGAGCAAGAAGCCATAAATAAAAAATTAAAAAAGGAAAGGGAGGAAAAGGTTACAAAAGCCTTTGATGAAAAACAAACATTACTTAGGAAAATTGCTACCCTAAAGAAGAAAAATGAAATAGCAGCTAAGGCATGGCAACCAGATATTATATGTCAAGTTGCACAACTTAAAATACAAGAACAAAAGTTGTTGGAAACTTAGAACCTAAACCTAAAAGGACCTATAATACAAAAGATTAAAAACTACAGTGCTCTAGAAGCTAACAATAGCAAAGCGAAGGATATAGGGCATACTATCGAAGTTAAAGATAAGGGAAAAAAAAAGAAGATTGTTGTTAAGATTAATGGACCAGAAAAAGTTGTTCAAATCAATGATTCCAGGTCAATTTCAGATATTGAGCTTGAGAAGGAAAAAAAGAGAAGGATGCCTTGGTTAAGAAATTGGAGATTGCAGAAAATGAAGCAGCCATAGCTAAGATAAACAATAAGATCAAATTCTTGGAGAATGCTAAAAGGAAATCTTCAACTATGCCTAAAGATGATGGTGGATCTAATGATGCAAATCAAAATACTACTAAGGTACCTACTCCTTTCTTATCCCCATTTTCACATAAAGTAGATCTTAAAAAATCTATTGGTGATGCTAGCACTAGTAATACTGTGGGTAACACGAGGAAAGATATTGACCACTATCCTAAGCTTAATTTACATAGAAAACCTATCCAATTAGAAGGCTATAGGAAAATATGTTTTGATGGAATCCCTGGTTACCCTAATCCTATTCCACAAGAAATGACAAAAAGGTTGCCTAAATTTTCTAGGAACAATGCTATAACTTGTGAAGACCATTTAAGGAGTTTTCCTGATATGATGAGTGATTATGAGGTTGAGGCTAAGGGTGTTATTATGAAGTTGTTTTTCTAGTCCTTAAATGAAGATGCTAGAGAAATGTTCAAAAGGCTTCCTGAATTATCTATTGTTGATTGGAAGGATATTCAATACTGTTTCAAGGAAAAATATGGTGACAAGCAAAATTAGAGCTACATTTTGAGTGAATTCAATAATATTAAGAGGTTACTTAATGAATCTATGGCTAAATTTAACATTAGATTCTAGAAGAGAATGTACAAGCTAATGCAAGCCATGTGATTAGATGATAAGGTATGCTTGATTACTTATTTGAATGCTTTTGATGGTAAAATGGCATACCAACTTAGGGAGAAAGAACCTAGGACTTTAAGAGATGCTTTCAAAATTTCCATAAATGTGGAAAATAATTTGAGAATTTCAGGAAGGCTTGAAAGTAAGAGAGATAACCCTAGATTGTTTGGAAATAAGGGAAATAGAATGGAGGATAACAAAGGTTTAGGTGGGGAAAACCAAGAGCCTAGTGAGATATGTCAAGTTTTAAATGCTATAAAGAATTTAAATATCCCTTAGGTGAAAAATGATAGGAGGGTAAGTGCACCAAGTTGTGGTGCCAAAAAGATGACACCTTTTTTTCTCATTCTAGTTTTGCAAAGCACGCACGTGCTATAGTGCGTATGCACTATAGTGCGTATGCACTATAGTGCGCATGCACTATGGCTTGGGTGTACCAAGCCATAGCGCGTACGCGCTATAGTACATATGCATTAAAGCACGTGCACACTTTTCAAAAAAAAAATATAAAGTGCGTACACACTATTTAAAAGTAAATTTAAAAGGCTTTAAATAGTGTGTGAGCGCTATAGTGTGCACGCACTATAGGGCACACGTGCTATTTAAAGCTTTACATTCTACCAAGCCTAATGTTTGGCTTTTCCTTGGGGATTCAACCCAAAGCTTTCGAGTCTATAAACTGGTCTGAGACGTGTTTTGCTGAAAACATACAAAAAATGATTGATTTTTCTTTTGTGCTCTCCTTCTAGTTTCCTCGTGGTTGAGCATCAATAAAATCAGGTTACATGACATTGTAGGTCTATATGTTAGCTACACAACCATATAATTTGTTTTTTATTTGAACTATTTCAAGCCTTTCATCTATAATTTCTTTTGAATGTATGTCCATTTTTTGTCAAAAACCAACATGTACTAATTGGGCTGTAGATTTTAGCTCATTCATCGAATTTTGCAAAAACTTAATTTTTTAGAAACTAGACTCCATTCTACACACTTTGAAAAAAAGAAGCTTTGATTTTAGATTAGTTATCAATCATTTCTAGGGGGAGCACACAGATATTTCATGTTTTTCGGATGTGTCTGATTAAAAAATTCATTAAAAAAAAATACACATTATAAAATTATGCAAAAAATCTAGGATAAACTACATAGTGTTAGGTAACTTTTGACTAGAGCGATTAAAGATTTTCAAAAAAAAAGTTAAAATTTTAGGGGGGCCACACTTTGTACTATGTTTTTTCTGGAATAAACAGTACCACTTTTTGTGGCCCCCTTTTTTGAGGACCTAAAACTAAACCATTTTGAAAAAAAATTAGTAGTTTAGAAACTAGATTTAGAGGACTATGACTTTTGCTTTTGTCATATCTTAAAATTTTGAATGTAACTATCTTGAAATTCTTGTTGAAGTCCAGAAATTGGTGATTTCAGGAAAGAGGTGTCCACTTATACCCCCCTTTTGGCACCACAACTTGGTGCACTTACCCAGGAATCCTACTAAAAATAGGGTCCCTTACTAGTCAAATTTCAATAGACAAAATAAATTGCAAAATTTCCCTTATACTACCACCTAGAAAGATAGTTAGCCAAATGTCCCTTCCCCCAAGAATACAAACAATAGAGTCACCCCTGATCCCTCATCTAAAAACTCTATAAATGTAGTAGATAAACCTGAATCCACTGCTGAACCCATATGGTGTTTTGTCTGTCAATTACCCCATGCTCCTGAATCTTATGCAGTAGCCTTGCCTTTCCCTAGAAATTAGAATGTAGTAGAAAAATGTCAAGAATATCAAGAAGGCCAAGAGGATGTAGGGTGTAACATGTTCAAATCACATTATGATCATTTTGACTATGAGGATTATGACAGAGATGTAAATGAGCAAAGGCAGTTTAAGAATAAAGTGCCACAACAAGTGTTCTCTGATGACAGTGATGTTGAAGAAATTGTATGTAATATGGTAAGTACCAAAGAAGAAATCACTTTAAGGAAGCCTTCTAGGGAAGATATTGACCAAATTACTACAAACATGATAGCTTAAGTATAGACTAGAAACATGGCTAAAAGGGAAGGAAATGATACGATTGTTGAGATAATGGGTGTTGCACACATTGCATAGTATTGTTATATTTTATTATTTTATTTTATTATGTAATGTTGTACCTAGATGGATGTGCAACATGTAAAGATTTCCATGGAATATTCTAGATGAGTTGTATTGTAACATTGTGATAATATTTTATGTAATTATTTAACATGGTTTTATCACATGGTTTATGTAATACCACTTAGTGGTTTTGTGGGACTTGCTACTATATAAGCAGCCACAAGGGTAGTTGTTGAAGAGTAAGAGTGAGAAAGGCAAGAGTCGAGTGGGACAAGGCTTGAAAAGTTAGCCAAGGGAGCATTTGTGAAGGTTGGAAGCATGGCATGGCATGTGTGGATTCATGCTTGTTCACATAGTTCGCTTGGTTGTGGCTATGGCCATGAAGGCTTCCATGGTTGTATTGCAATGGTAATTTTTCTGAATAATATATGGTGATGGATGCTTTTGGAGGCTGGGTTTTTCCCTCAATGAGGGTTTCCCATGATATATCACGTGTCACAATTTTGTGGTTATGTTGTCTATTCTCTTGCATGTGGATTTTTAATTCTGTATTTATTTCAGATCTATTATGGGTTATGTGGAAATGGTTGTATTCTTTGTTGCCAAGTTTCCTTACAAGTGGTATTAGAGCTATGGTTTTATTATTGTAACCCTAGATTGAATCCATGGGAATGCATGAGAGGATAAAAGAAAAGGGCAAGATATATGAGTTTTATTGCAGATCTGAGGGTTTTGGATTTGCTATTATGATGGGATGTTAAAAGATTCAGGCATGTGAAATTGTTGGACAAAAGGATTTTTTCAGATGTTTCATTTAAAATGAGGGTTTTTTTTTTTTTTGGGGGGGGGGGGGGGGGGGGGGGGGGGGGGGGGGGTAGCTTGTAGAAATGACCTCCTAGGTAAAAACAGACCTCACCATTGGATCCGGGTCAACATTTCCATAAATTTTGATATATAATATGCCCTAGTTTAGCCATGTTTAGAAGAAATGAAAGAGTTTTTTAGTTTCAGCCCATGATGGCCATCAAATTTAATCCCATTAGGATTTCCATCACAAAAAAAAAAAAATCGTAGTGAAAATGGTAAAAAGATTGTCTTAGTAAAACGGCCATAACTTTCTCTCAGAATATCAAATTTTAGAGTTCTTACAAGTGTTGGAAAGCTAATTTAGAGCACTACAACATGGTATAGGTTTGCTTGTATGATTTTGATATTTTGTCAGGGTTTAAGAGCCCTAAAGTCAGATGTTATTTACTTTGAGCATGGATTAGGGCATAACTTGGGCATACGGAGTCAAATTTTAGACTTCGAGTAGTCAACAAAAAGCTCTTGGAGAGCTCTACACATTGGTTCAAATTTGGTGCAAGTTTGGCATGATTTATTTTTTGATATATTTATCTGAATAGTTTATGGTATATTTTGACTATAGTAACATTGTGAGTTTATGGCATTGGAGATTTAAGATTTGATGTCATTGTATACTAAAGTTTGGTCTCATGATGATATGGTTATTAGTATTTGGTTTGGATATGTATGATGACTTTTTGGATCTACAAGTTGTGCAGTGTTGTAAGCAGTCTATACTTATAGGTTGCATTTATAGCTTGGTTATGGGTTGTCTTTTCCCATTGATCTTTCATTATTGATACATATTTAGATTGGTGGCTTGGATTTGGGTTTTCTATGCCCTAAGTCACATGATTTTCTGATTATTTCTTCATGTAGAAGGGATGAGATGTTGTTACTAGGTATAGTGATGGTGTAGAATTGCGGTTGATAATTTTATGCTGAAAGGTTGGACACATTGAGAGCCAGATGCTTGGTTCATGGATATGATCATGTTGCCATGGATTTTGGCATGACATGATTGGTTATACAGGTATATCCTTCATGTTCATTAGCTTGGATTTTTTGATTCAATTATGGTGGTATATCATCTTGGTTGAGGATCATGGTTATTTGGTTTCTTTTGAGGAGCTCATGATGCACACTTTGAGTTCTTTGATGGTTTAATGCCTTGGTTGATTCTCATGGTTAGAGGATGGATTTTTTCATCATGATGTCATGGATAGCTTGGATACACAGTTTAGTGGGAGCTTGTGATAGTGATGAGGTGACAGTGTAGGATTTGTTCCTAGTTAGGCTTGGATCTTCAAGTAGGAGATGGATTTTATAATGCCATAGGTGACTTGGTACCATAGTTGAGTAGGAGTTCTTGGCATTGATATATTTATGTTAGGAATAAGGTATCTCAACCTTGTATAATTCCTATTCTTATTATTATTTGTTTTGTAAAATGTATTTTTGCAAATAATATGTAAATGTGAGTGTACATGTCTAGTTGGCATGTTGATCACTTACATGTGTTAGTATCTTGAAGTGTGTGAAGGAGATCATGGCTGAAATGGTTATGACGGATTCCTATGATGCGTAAGAGCTATTTAAGGAATGAGCTATGATAGGTGTAAGAGCATCTTATGACATGAGGCCTATTTGGGTGCCCAAGAATGAGTGGTTGGTGTGTGTAAGAGAATATGCCAAAAATAGGTTGGTATGATGGATTCCCTTACACTTCTCTTGTGACTACTATTTTTGGCAGATTCTATGACAAGCTATCATTGTCTATTCAAGGGATGGATGCCCTTTTCTTGGTATGGTATGTACATGTGGTATTGTGCATGTTTCTTGGTGGTTGAGCCATGAAAAATGCCCAATTCCTTTGTGGGCATTTTGTTGGGTCTTAAGATGTTCATAAAATGAGTATTGCATGTTGTAATGCAATAGTGTGATAGATAAAATTTTGCAGGTATTGAGGTGCTGCTGGAATCTTCTATTGTTGATGTTGAACTTGCATTGCAAGTGTATTGTAATCTTGTGTTGAAGATAATACATTGTGCAGGTTCTGGAGGGGTGGGGTTGTTTTACCGAAAGGTTTTTCCCCATCGAAAAATCTTTGTGTTATGTGTTCTTTCTCTATCTAATTTTTGTATGCATGGTTGGCTGCAATAATGTTGTTTACATGATATTGAATCTGTAAGTGTAGAAGATTTTAAAAGGATTTACACCATACTTTCCTTATGAGATTAGTGTAGGAAGTTGTTTCCACACCTAAGTTTCCTTACAAGTGGTATCAGAGCTTGATCAACTTTTGATCCTAGTTGTTGGGTAGAATTTTTTGAGCTAATCTCAAGTTGAGTGGGAGTCTTGTGCAGAGTATCCTAAATCTTATTTGTAGATTGAGATGGAAAGTTCATCATATGGAAGAATGGAGGTGGAGAAATTTAATGGCACTAATTTTGAGTTGTGGAAACTCAAGATGGAAGACATGCTGGAAGATCGTGACCTATGGGAAGCAACTATAAGTGCTACAAGACCAGCAATTATAACTCAAGCAGATTGGGATATCAAAGATCGTAAAGCTAAGGGTCTCATAAGACTCTATTTAACCGATGCAGTCCTTCTGAATGTTCTAGATGAGAAAGCTGCATATAGTTTGTGGGAGAGACTTGGGGCCATGTATCAAGCCAAATCTCTAGTGAACAAGTTGTTCTTGAGGAAGAAGTTGTATTCTCTACGAATGGAGGAAGGTGGATCCTTAACAGATCATTTAAATGCATTTAATCTGATGGCTGCACAGTTGACATCTGTTGGTGTCAAGTTAGAGGAGGAGGATCGTTGCTACACACTTTTGTTTTCTTTACCAGATTCACGGGACCATCTTGTGATGGCTCTCAGAATCACATTAGTCACCTTCAAAATGGATGATGTGGTGTCTTCGCTACTACTAGAGGAGATGCGGAGAAAGGCTTCCGTTTCGAAAAAAGAAGCCCTTGCTATTCATGGGAGATCCACAAAAAGAGGAAAGAAAAATGACAATAAGTCTAACAATAAGGGTAGATCCAAATCCCATGGGAAGTCAAAGACTTCCAATAAGTCCAAGGCAAAATGTTGGAACTGTGAAAAGACTAGGCACTTTCGTAAAGACTGTAAAGAGCCTAAGAAGAAGAAGAAAGCCTCAAATTCTGGTTCTGAAAAATCTCAAGAAGATGGCGATGCATTCATCATAGCTTTGGTAGCCCATCCATCTGATGATGTGTGGTTGATTGACTTGGGTGCATCTTTTCACATGACCTCTCATCGAAATTGGTTCCCAAGATATGAAGAGTTTGATGGTGGAAAGGTGTACTTGGGTGATGATTCTCACCTAAAGATAGTTGGATGCGAAAGGGTCACTATCAAATTTCTTGATGGATGAGTAAAGGGAATCAATGGAGTTATGCACATTCTAGGCTTGGCATGAAACCTATTATCTATAAGTATGTTGAACGATGTAGGTGTGCAAGTTGTTTTTTTGAAAGAAGGATGTAAGATGATTAGAGGATCGATGGTGCTTGCTAAGGGTACTAGGAGAGGTACTTTGTTTCAGCTAGATGCATATATTCCTCTATGTAATAGTTCTTCATCCTCACCATCTGAACGAGCAGTGAAGAATTCTGTGGTTATTGGTTCTGATGGCAATGCAAACACTTTGGAAGGAAAGCTTCCTACAGAAAAGACAATGTTGTGGCATATGAGATTTGGCCACATTGGTGAGAAGGGTCTCAGAACCCTAAAAAATAAAAATCTTGTTGAGGGGTTAAATGATTGCAATCTCGAGTTTGACTTCTGTGAACACTGTGTATATGGTAAACAAAATTGTGTTCAGTTTTACTCTAGTTCTCACAAATCTTCTGATGTTTTGGATCTTATTCATTCTAATGTATTTGGTCTTGTAAAAGTTCCTTCGATCTCCAAGTCTATATTTTTTGTATCTTTCATAGATGATTATATTAGAAGGACATGGATTTATTTCCTTAAAAGTAAGACACAAGTCTTTAGTCGATTCAAGGAATTTAAAGCCCTCGTAGAGAATCGGACTAGTAAGAAGATTAAGTGTGTGAGAACTGACAATGGTGGTGAGTTTTTCTCAGCAGAGTTTGAATAGTTATGTAAAGAACAAGGTATCGAGAGGCATAAGACAACTCCTTATACCCTAGAGAAAAATGGAGTTGCAGAGAGAATGAACAGGACACTGATGGAGAAGGCTAGGAGTATGCTTAGTGGAGCTGGTTTAGAACAAAGGTTTTGGGTTGAAGCTGTGGCCACTGCTTGCTATCTGGTTAACAGATCTCCTACATTAGCTCTTGTTGGTAAGACACCCATGGAGGTGTGGTCTGGTAAGAAGCCTTCAATTAGACATCTTTGTATTTTTGGTTGTGAAGCTTATGCATATGTTCCAAAGGGGAAAAGATCTAAGTTGGAAAACAAAGCTGTTAAATGTATTTTCATTAGGTACAGTGCTGGTGTGAAAGGATACAAGCTTTGGGATCCTGTGACTAGTAAGGTGTTGTATAGCAGAAATGTTATTTTTAGAGAGCTAACATCTTCTCCTATTGTTCTACAACCAGATGAAAAAGAAAAGGAAAAATATGTTGTTCAGTTGCCTCCTATCCCTGAGAAAACTGAATAGAGAGACCATGTTGGGTCTAATGATGAGGAGAGTTGTAGCAGCTTTGACAGTTCAGAAGAAGAGGAAGAACAACCTCAACCTCAGCCCTTGAGGAGATCCACAAGAGAAAGAAAGAAACCAGAAAGGTTTGGTTATTCTATGTTAGATTCCAGTTGTGCTTTTGCTTTGATTACTAACACTGATGAGCCTAGATCTATGAAAGAGGCTTTGGACATGGAAGATGCAGGTTCCTGGATTGAGGCTATGGATGATGAGATGCCTTCATTAGAGAAAAACAAAAATTGGGACCTTGTACCTTTTCCTAAAGGGAGAAAACCTGTTGGCTGTAAATGGGTGTTCAAGAAGAAATTATGTGCAGATGGCAGTGTTGAAAGGTACAAAGCTAGATTGGTTGCAAAGGGGTATTCATAGGTAGATGGAATAGATTATGGTGAAATATTCTCTCCTGTTGCAAAGTTGACATCCATTAGATTTTTGTTATCTCTTGTTGGATCATATGATTTAAAGATAGAACAGATGGATGTGAAGACAACTTTCCTTCATGGTGATTTGGAGGAAGAGATTTATATGTCATAGCCTAAGCACTACATTGTTAAAGGTAAAGAATCCTTTATTTGTAGATTGAAGAAATCTCTATATGGTTTGAAGCAATCTCCTAGGATGTGGTACCCTAAGTTTGATGCCTTTTTGTTGTCAATTGGATTTGTAAGATCGAAATCAGATCATTGTGTTTATTTCAGAGTTGAAAATGATCGCCTTCTTATTGTTGCATTATATGTTGATGATATGTTGCTATTTGGGAAGGGTAAGAGTATGATCTGATTTTAAATATCAGTTGTTAGCATAGTTTGAGATGAAAGATCTTAGGGTAGCTAGGTACATCTTGGGTATGGAAATCAGTAGAGACAGGTCTAACAGAAAACTTTGGTTGAGTCAGAGTAAGTATGTGAAGTCTGTGTTGGACAGGTTCAGCATGGCAGATTGTAGACCACTATGTGTTCCTATTTCTATGGGAACAAAGTTATCTATAGATGATTGTCCAAAATCTCCTAGTGAGGTGGAGGACATGAGTAGAATACCTTATGCTAGTGCAATTGGCAGTCTTATGTATGTTATGGTCTGTACTAGACCAAACATTGCCCAAGCAGTGGGAGTCCTAAGTCGATTTATGGCTAATCCTGGACGGGTACATTGGGATGCAGTTAAGCGAGTATTCAGATATTTGAGGGGTACATCAGATTACTCCATATGTTATCATGGTAAATCTTCTAGATCTCTACATTCAGTTTATATTCATGGGTTTGTGGATTCAGATTGGGCAAGTGATATTGATTGCAGGAGATCCACCAGTGGTTATGTGTTCACTATGTTTGGTGGTGCCATCAGTTGGATGAGTAAGCGACAACCTGTGGTTGCTTTGTCCACTACATAAGCTGAGTACATGGCTGCTACTCATGCTTGTAAGGAATCCATTTGGCTTAAGAGATTGTGTTTTGATGTTGGTGTTGATGCAGAATAGATTACTATTTGGTCTGACAGTCAGAGTGCTATTTGCCTTGCAAAGAATCCAACTTTCCATGCCAGAACGAAGCACATTGATGTGCAATTTCACTTTGTGAGAGATATGGTGGAAGATGGAAAGGTAAATTTGGAGAAGGTAGATACTATGAAGAATGTTGCAAATGCATTAACGAAACCAGTGGGCACTGAGAAGTTTAGATGGTGTTCGGAGTCTATGGGCCTTTCGGCTTATAGCGATTAGTTCCTGTTATGTTCCTATTGCTCTTACAAGTTGTTTGACAAGTGGGAGAATGTTAGGAATAAGGTGTCTCAACCTTGCATAATTCCTATTATTATTATTATTTGTTTTGTAAAATGTATTTTTGCAAATAATATGTAAATGTGAGTGTACATGTCTAGTTGGCATGTTGATCACTTACATGTGTTAGTATCTTGAAGTGTGTGAAGGAGATCATGGCTAAAATGGTTATGACGAATTCCTATGATGTGTAAGAGCTATTTAAGGAATGAGCTATGATAGGTATAAGAGCATCTTATGAAATGAGGCCTATTTGGGCACCCAAGAATGAGTGGTTGGTGTGTGTAAGATAATATGCAAAAAATAGGTTGGTATGACAGATTCCCTTACACTTCTCTTGTGACGCTATTTTTGGCAGATTCTATGACAAGCTGTCATTGTCTATTCAAGGGATGAATGCCCTTTTCTTGGTATGGGATGTACATGTGGTATTGTGCATGTTTCTTGGTGGTTGAGCCATGAAAAATTCCCAATTCCTTTGTGGGCATTTTGTTCGGTCTTAAGATGTTCATAAAATGAGTATTGCATGTTGTAATGCAATAGTGTGATAGATGAAAGTTTGCAGGTACTGAGGTGCTACTGGAATCTTCTATCATTGATGTTGAACTTGCATTGCAAGTGTATTGTAATCTTGTATTGAAGATAATACATTGTGCAGGTTCTGGAGGGGTGGGGTTGTTTTACCAAAAGGTTTTTCCCCACTAGCAAATCTTTGTGTTATGTGTTCTTTCTCTATCTAATTTCTGTATGCATGGTTGGCTGCAATAATGTTGTTTACATGATATTGAATCTGTAAGTGTAAAATATTTTAAAAGGATTTGCACCATACTTTCCTTATGAGATTAGTGTAGGAAGCTATTTCCGCACCTAAGTTTCCTTACAATTTATTGAGTGTTTATAGATGTTGGAGGTTTGTCTTAGATCCTGTTGCTGTAGAAGCATCTTTGACATTTGCATGATGCACTTTTTATCTTCTTGGTGTGTGAAGATGGTTAGATCTTAAGGACTCATTGGGTTCTTGGTTATCTTCATGGTGTGTGGAGATGGTTCTTCCTGGTATGTGGAGATAGTTTTCTTCATGGTGTGTGGAGATGGTTGCATCTTGAGGACTCATAAGGTTCTTGGCAAAGGTGTAATTTATGCTTTTATTTGGCATGTTATCCTTGTTATGAGGATGGTTTTATTATTATGTCATGGTATACTCTTGATACACATTTAGAGTTGTGACATGTTATAGTGTGTTCATGTGGAGCGTGTTATCTCTTTGGTTGAGATGGTTAGATCATGTTGTCATGTTTATGCTCCTAAGGCCATGGTTGGAACTTTGACATTGATCTTGGTTTAGTTTCTTGGTATTGAGTACACTGATCATAAGCTGGATACTTCATGATATTTCTATGTTGCATTTGGAGTTGGCATGAATTGATTGGTTACAAGTGCTACACTTAGAGACGGTGGTGATGCTGATTTCTCTTGGATTAGCGAAGTATTTGTTGGGATGGTTGATGGTTTCAGCAGGAAGTCCGAGGGGCAGTCACCTGCTATGGACTTGAGAGGAGATTTTTCTTAGATGAGTCTTGGTTGGAGACTTGGGTATCTTGATGAGCATTCTCATTCCCCACTCTTGGTCTACTCAGAAGTTTGCTAATTGAGAGGTATAGCCCATTATTTTTTCTTAGGTGCATTATGTTTGTCTTTCATGGATATAGATCTTGAGCTATGGTACATGAGTTAGTACTGGAGGGTTCATTTGAGAGATGGTTTAGCATTGGTTATCTCCATGTGCATATGTTGTTATGTTGGTTGAGTTCGAGAGATGGTTTTATATTGGGCATATTCCTTAGATTAAGAATGGTTATTCCTTGGTTTAGGAATGGTTTTTGAGTTTGATCTTCTTATGAGAAGCTTACATCCATGATTAGTTATATGGTATGGCTTGAGTGTTGTTGAGGCTTCTTGTTGGGGTTTTATGGAGGAGATCATACATGCATAGTTTACATCTAGAGGTGTGTGTAGAAGGACATGATATAGGTTATGATTTGCATAGTTTCTCTAGTCTTGGTTATCTTCCTAGATGTTCAGTTTTTCTTACATTGGATTTGATGTTGGTTAGAGATTTTGATCACTAGTTTGTGCTCATGTATGTCATGTGAGAGATTACATGGTTATTCCTTTATCTCTTTCCTCTGTTGGTTGTGGAGAATTTGAGAGACTATTGGAGACTTGTTAAAAGAGTTATTCTTACAAAATATTAGTTTATGTATTGTGGATGTCCTTGATACTACATGGATTCACTTCTTTAACATGTTGTGAGTGGATTGGTTATAGATTTGAAATTATCTTTTGTAGTGGGAGCTTCTTGTTATATATGTGACATGTATTGCTCTTGAGGCTTGTGATTGTAGGTTATAGATTAGATATGTTAGTGATATGAGATTCGCTTGGCATACCTTTGGAGGTATGGATAGTTGGATGGGTTTGGCACTTGTTGTGGGTGCTATTTCAGCTATGGATATTTTGACAACTATGGATACATGTGATTACCTTTGGATCAGGTTATTTGTGCTTGGAATTTAGTTGGTACAGGATTTTATGATCTTCTAATGTGACAGGTTGGGTGGCTTTCTCTTTGGATGGCTTCTATGTATGTCCAGTGGTAGTGGCATAATAGGAGGTGAGATCATTCATGTTTGAGATGTTGGATACTTTGATTTTTTTGTGGGTACTAGGAAGGAGCACTTGGTGTATTTTGATCCCTGATGGTGGATGTGCTGGGAGGGACTATTTCCTTGTTCATTTGTGTGGCTACGGATTGACCCTATGCAATGTATACAACAAGTGGGAGATTGTTTAGATAATGGGTGTTGCACACATTGCATAATATTGTTATATTTTATTATTTTATTTTATTATGTAATGTTGTGCCTAGATGGGTGTGTAACATGTAAAGATTCCCATGGAATATTCTTGATGATTTGTATTATAACATTGTGATGATATTTTATGTAATTATTTAATATTGGGGAAAAGAATTAAATGCCCAATATTAAATGTGGGGTTAGTGGGTTAAGTAGCACATGGTTTTAGCACATGGTTTATGTAATACTACTTAGTGGTTTTGTGGGACTTGCTACTATATAAGTAGCCACAAGGGTAGTTGTTGAAGAGTAAGAGTGAGAAAGGAAAGAGTCGAGCGGGATAAGGCTTGATAGGTTAGCCAAGGGAGCATTTGTGAAGGTTGGAAGCATGGCATGGGATGTGTGGATTCATGCTTGTTCACATAGATTTCTTGATTGTGGCTATGGCCATGAAGGCTTCCATGTTTGTATTGCAATGGTATTTTTGCTAAATAATATATGGTGATGGATGCTTTTGGAGGCTAGGTTTTTTCCCTCAATGAGAGTTTCCCAGGGTATATCTTCTGTCACAATTTTTTGGGTATGTTTTATATTCTCTTGTATGTGGATTTTTAATTCAGTATTTTTTTCAGATCTATTATGGGTTATGTGGAAACAATTATATTCTTTTTTGCCAAGTTTTCTTAAAAAGGTGGCTCACATGTTTATAAAGGGAGTTAATCATAAAAAGGGGGAAGCTATGAAGCCTAAAGAGATCCTTGCTGAGAAGATTAAAATTACAAATAAAAAGTGAGAACCAAAGAAGGAAAATAATCCTAAAGTTGGTGAATTCCCAAATAGTGTTCTATAGAAGTTAGATGAGAAGATACCAAAAGAAATCATTACAAGTGATAAGAATCATCAAGGTGAGGTAAATATTTTTTATAAGCATCATGATAAGTGGAGTACAACCATTGATAGCTCATCTAATTCTTTTATAGATATGACTACAATGTTATCACAAATCCCTACCAAATTTCCTTTATCTAAATTATTAAGGATCCATGAACATAGAGATAAAGCTTTAGCATGGTTGGGAAATGTTGGTACAAATGTGAGACATGAGTGTAATGAAAACCACAGTCCCAAAGAGAGTAGTAAAGATAAGGTAAAGGCCAGTGAAGCTGAGGTAGTTGTATCCCAAATTCCTCAAATGTTTTTGGATAATTCTATAAATCAGTGTTTAGGAAATGTTGAACCATTTTTCTTAAGTATTTTAGTAAATGGTAAGACATTAAAAAATTGCATGATTGACTCTAGTGCCTCCAATATTGTGATGCCTTTTGAGATAATGAAGGAATTATGTTTGAAGGTGGATACTACTCAAGGAAGATGTTGTTCTATGGATAAAAGAGAAGTTACAGTCATAGGCACTATAAATTCTTTGCCATATAGATTAACAACCTGTCCCGACAAAGAACTTACTATGAGCATGTTGGTTGTTGACATTCCACTTTAGTATGGCATGTTTTTATCAATAAAGTGGTGTTCTACCATTGGTGGGAGTCTACAATGTTATTTGTCATTTGCCACTTTTAATATTGAGGGAATTTCATAACAGTCAATAGGGAGCCTAAAAGTATATACATGATAGAGGAAGATATATAAGACAATATGACAAATTTTGTGGATACAGACATCAATGCATTTAGAGCTAAAGTTTTGACTTTGAAGAAATTCAAACATAAGTCTCGGATGGAAATGGAACCTATCACAAAAATAGACAAGGGTGATCTATGGACTATTTTTTTGATGGTGCATGTTGCAAAGATGGATATGGTGTAGGGATTTTGCTAATATCTCCAAAAGGGGTAACATACAAGTTCTCCTTTACTTTAAGTTTCCCTTGCACTAACAATATAGAAAAATATAAGGCTTTTTTGTTAGGTCTTAGATTAGCTCATAAGCATGGGATAAAGTGTTTACATGTTGTAGGAGATTTTGAATTGGTGGTATCCTAAGTAAGAAATGTATATGTGTCAAAGGAAAAAAGGTCAAAATAGTATAGAAATGTAGTATGGGATATGATTGAATTTTTTGATGTATTTGGGATAATTTGGAGAGATAGGAAAAATAATAAGATGGCAAACTTATTGGCAAACATAGCAATAAAACTTGATGATATTACATTTTCCAGTTTGTCTAATATTGAGATTCAAACTAGACCTTTTGTCCCTGATAATGTTTAGAATTTGCAAGTGTTTGAAGATGATAAGGATATCTTGAGATTTTTGAACTGTAATAGTACATTGTTAGGAAAAGAAATTGATTGTACAACTTATGTAGAGAATATAGATGGAAAAGATATTGTTTTTGGGTAGGAAATTGTGCAATTGAAGACAAATAAAATCCCTAAGGGTCTAGTTGTTTTAGAAATAATGTTTGACAACCAAGATAGGTCAAAAATGAATATTAATGAATATAATGTCAAAGATTTGGAGGAGGTGAACTTGGGAACTCAAGAAACACCTAAAAGGGTGTATATTGGTATGAAATTGCCTTCTAAAATTAGGAAAGATTTGATAGACCCGTTAAGGAAGTATAGACATGTGTTCACATGGTCATATGATGACCTGAAGGCCTATAGGGAGGATCTTTTTTAGCATGAAATCCCTTTGAACCTAGATGCCAAACCTTCTAGGCAGAAATAACAATCAATAAATTTGACTCTAGTTCCCAAAATGCAAGAGAAACTAATCAAATTGAGAGATGCAAGAATCATAAAGCCTATTAGACATTCTTCTTGGGTATCCAATTTAGTTCCTGTCAGGAAGAAAAATGGAGATATAAGGTTATGTGTCAACTTTAGGAATCTTAATATATCTTCACTAAAAGATAATTATGGTCTTTCAAACATGGAAGCTATGTTACAAAGGGTTACTGCTTTAGAGCTTATGTCAATGATGGATGGATTTTTAGGTTACAATCAAGTGGTTGTTAAAGAATTAGAATAGTTTAAGACTACTCTCACTAATCCATGAGGTACTTATGTTTATGTCAAGCCTTTTGGGCTTACTAATGTTGGAACTACTTTTCAAAGGGCTATGGATGTCACTTTTACTGATATTATTGACAAATTTTTGGTTGTATATCAGGACAACCTTACTACCTATTCCAAGGATGAAAATGATCATTGCCTACATTTGGAAAAGGTATTTATCAGAGACCTAAAGTATGGTATTTCTTTGAATCCAAGGAAGTGTAATTTTGGTGTCACAGAAGGAAGGTTACTAGGACATTTAGTTGGTAAGAATGGAGTGAGGATTGACACTAAAAGGGTAGAAGCAATAGACAATATTCAAAAACCCACAAGTACTAAAGGTATTTAGTCATTCTTTGGACAAATCAACTTTCTTAGGAAATTTGTGATAAATTTTGCAGAAATTAGTAGGCCTATATCAAGGATGCTAAAGAAAGGATCTAAGATAAAATGGGATGGTGAACCTAGTATTGCATTCTAGAAATTAAAGCAAGCTATTAAAGACACCCCTATCCTTAGAGCTCCAAATTATGATAAACCAATGCATATATTTTCTTTTGCCTCATTTCACATCGTTGTTGTATTATTGTTACAAAAAAATGAGGAAGGTTATGAGAAACCCATTGCTTTCTTCACCAATTCTTTGCAAGAAATTGAACTTAAATATGACATCAATGAAAAATAGGCATATGCACTAGTGAAGGGAGTCAAGACTTTTAGATGTTACTTAGTAGGAGCTACTATCATTGCTTTCATTCCTACTACTATTGTGAAGGACATTTTTTCACAACAAGAGGTATCTAGTAGAAGGTGTAGATGGATTAATAGGATACAAGAGTTTAATATTGATATTCAGATTACCAAACTAGTCATGGGTCAAGGTTTGGCCAAATTGATGACAGAAGCCAATCTAGAGGCAAACCAAATTAATCAACTTGATGATAGTTGCAAGGATAATTTTTGTGATATGGATACCTCTAACTGGTATAAAGATGTAATTTATCATTTGCAAAATATGAAATCTCCATCAGAGTTAATAAACAACCAAAAAAGATTCCTCAAGTTGCAGGCCATAAGGCATGTTATAGTGCAGGGTCAATTGTGGTGGAGAAATATGGAAGGGGTACTTTTAAAGTGTGTGGATGAAATTGAGTCTAAGAGAATTTTGAAAGATATGCATGAAGGTGTGTGTGGTGGTCATTATATGGCTAAAATGACTACTCATAAA
The DNA here is from genome assembly GCA_028749045.1 of Cupressus sempervirens. NCBI lineage: Eukaryota > Viridiplantae > Streptophyta > Pinopsida > Cupressales > Cupressaceae > Cupressus > Cupressus sempervirens. Next base: position 296,405,428 of record CM053784.1, read on the forward strand.
ATTCTTAGGGTTAGGAAGAATCAAGTAATAAGAGTATATTAAAAAACATCAAGAGGATTTTAGGAGAAAATAAGAAAGCCTAGGATTCAAAATTACCATTAGCCATGTGGGTTGGTAGGGTTACTATGAAAAGGGCCATTAGATGTGCTCCATTTGACTTGGTTTATGGTATACATGCTAGAATTCTACAGAATAACCCAAAAGAGATTTATAAATTTGTTCAATTGTATGAAGATGATGTCATTGATGAAAAGCAACTCAGAATGGATGACATATTGCAACTAGTGGAAGCAAGGAAAGAGTCTTCTATTCAAAATGCCAAGTTGCAACCACATTATGTAGCATTTATATGACAAAAGAACCATTGAGAGAAAATTTGAAATAGGTGACATGGTACTAAAGTGGAAGATAAAGGAAAGCATGGTAAATTTGACCCAATCTGGCTTGGCCCATATAACATTTGTGATGCACATGGAGAAGATTAATATTTGTTGAGAGATCTAACTAGAGATATTCTTGAATTTCCTATTCATGGTAAATTCCTTAAGAGATACTTTTCTTAAGGTATCTGCTTTTCCATGAACAATAATTTAGGGTTTCCTTGTGCTTGTACATTGTGTATATTTTGTAGATCCTTGCATTTTTCTCTATACAACTTGGTTCTTTGTTTCTATGTGTTGCTTTGTGCTCTTTGAAGAACTTGTCATTTAAAAAGTCAAGTATGTGGTCTACTCTTCCATAGATTCTGAACTCTTGCATAGACTCAAGTATTCTATCCTCTAGACTGAGCCACTATTGGTCTAATTTTTCACAGTATAGAAAAGGTCTAAAATTTTGATGAAAATTTATTTTAGGTCTTTGCATTTTGCAGATTAGGGTTTTCATTCCTCATAATTTTCATAATCTTAGGTTACCCTAGTCATGCCCTGATTCATGTATTGTCAAAATCTATTAAATTCTCAAGGTTTGTCTCTCAACACAGCCAGTATGATACCTTAAGTGAACCCTAGGTCTCTTGTATTTTCTTTTAAAACTCAAGCTCAAACTTTTTAAAAGTTTCTAAATATCACCTTATGTTCTTTAGATTTTGTGCCCTACATCTCTTTTCCTTTTAAGGAGCACTACCTAATCATGGAAAGATAGAGGGCTTTCACTTTGTTTTTATGATAATATGTGAGGTGATTGAGCATCAAAACATAGCGACTAGTGTCAAACTAAGCTGCAGTGCCTAGATAAATGGAGGCAGTGACCAAAAAAGTTTTGAATTGGTTTTTAATCATGTGAACTTTGTTTTGCTCCCTAAGAAAGAAAAGTAAAAGGGGATCCCAAGAATATTTCAAGCTCTAGTGCTCATGTCTTCACTATCAAGAAGTTCAAGTTTCTTGCCCATAGCAAGGTAGTGATCAACCTAGAAACCCATGTCACAACAGTCATCAAATTTCTTGGTGGTTATTAAGGGTCCCAAGTGGCATACTAAATGGTCATATCAATTCCATGTTAGAACTACTATGTGGGTAACTATGATGTGACATGCTTTTGTTTTTCGATGTCAAATTTTGTTAAGTCACCAGAGCTCACTACCTCGCTAATTGAAAAATCTTAGCCTCTTACCATTAGTGATATAGTGAGTTGCTATGAAATGAGCATACAATGGAACCCAAGCAACATGTAAAGATGACTAGAATTAGAATATTGTTTTTTCTTTTGCCAGCTATGCAAAATTTACCATGTCATCAATCTTCTGGACTTACCCCCATTCATAAAATGCAGGAGGGATTTTGATCATTATATCAAGCTAAGATCAACGATTCTCACTATCTCACCATAACAAAGATGTGTGTGGTTTAATCCATGAAAGATAGTGAATATGGGACCCACCTCATCTTAAGAAGATCATGCAGTTTCTTTACCCTCAGATTAATCTCAAATCAACGGCCATCATTATCTCGCTATGAAGAATTGCTTAGAGGATACATACAATAAGATAGGAAATATGGGGCCCACCACTATTATTTTAAGCAAATTAGTTGCATGTCATCCACATGATCAAGATCAAATCAATGGTTTTCATTACTTCATTGTGACAAGGTGCTTGTTCTATTATGTATAGCGAGGTAGCGACCTATCAATAGGTGTCCTCAGTTGCCAATTGGTCAAAATAGAGATGCCACTAGGAAGGGAGCTATATATGTGGTCTATTCTCATTGGATTGAATGACCAACTTGTCAAGTGGAATACTTGTCACTTTTTTCCACATCCCTTAATCATAGGATTTGTTAAGATTGATGGTGCAGATTTTAAAAACAAAAGGTGGTCCTTCTCTATGTATTTATTTGATATAAAAGCTTTGCATGTGTCAAAAAAATTAGAGTATAACACAAAAGATTTTCACAGTCCCACCTTATGCGAATAAAGATTTCAAGCCTTTTATGAGAAAAAGCAATTAATGAGAAGATTGTATTTGGCAAGTGTGTGAAGTAATTTGTTCATGAAAAGGTTGCAGAATTACATAAAGGAATAAGAAAGAACTTCAATTAAGTAGTTATACCATAATTTTTGTTGTGCTCAAGCCCTGCAAGTATAGCCAACAAATGCCTCCAATGGATTCATCAAATCTTAGGTTGTGGATAGTAGGGGGATTTCCTAATGAAGGCAATTGGGTCTGGGATGCTGATACCATGCAAGATGATTTAAATTTTCTCAAAAGGTGCTTTGCAGAGATGAAGTTGCTTACTCCACTAGCTAGTATATGAAATTTTGACCGAGGAAGACTAGTAATCTCGAGTGTTTTTTGTGGATTATGATCTCCTTAAGACTATGGTAAAGAGCTATGATCGAGCCACTAAGGTAGTGGAAAGAGAAAAAGGTGAACTTGGAAAAATTAGAATCCTGTCAGCAATAACTTCATTCTCTAAAGAATTTTTCAAGAGAGTATACTTCAATACCAAGGTACTGGAGATATATAGAGTCTTGTGCAGAGTTTTTGGAGAGGCTCAAGAAGATTTTATACTCATGGGTTTCATGTGTATAATTAATCTTACTTTTTGTTAATACACATATTTCTTTTCAAAAAAGGGACTTATTTTGGTAGAGGAATGGTTTTGAATGCAGATAAGGCTGAGGAAGCAGCAAATGCTCATTTTGTTATATTTTATAGCCACATTGCCTCTAACACTCTGATGCTTCATATTAAGTGACAATCCCATTACCCTGGGATACTAGTATAACCAAGGAATAGTGACAGGTAAGAGTGACTCTCATAGTACAATATAATGATGATGAAACCCATGGGTTGAAGTTAGTTTGCAATCTTTAGAATAGATTTCATCATTGGTGGGCTTAGCAGTTGCATACACAAAGGAATTAGAGTTGCAGCCAAATCAAAATAATGAAATGTAACAGAAAGGGTCTTGCAAAGGAATATTTGATCTGTATGTCTTTCTATTGTTTGTAATTTTGTCTTTTCTAATAGGTGTCTCAACTCTCTTGTGTAAAGGACACCTGCAAATCACATTTTCCTATTGCTTGTTGCAACTCATGCCTATATAAGTGAGTTTTTAGGGCATTGTGATGGTCCAATTTTTTTGAATGTCTTCAGTTATTTCAAGAAAGTACATTTGGTCCCATCATATGTAGTTGTTCTGAGTTTATTTTTAGAGATACTTATTGATAACAAATAGAAATGTAGAGTTAGGATGATTCTTTGGGTTCCTTACTAAGTTCCTATTGGTTATTGTATTAGTTAGCAAGAAGGATAATACAAAGGGATATTTATACCAAAATCTATGTTACTATTTTCTATCTCCTTTTTCATGAGTTTATTAGTTTTGAGATCATTTGGATAATGTTCATCTGATTGAATGCATTCTAGATGGGGTGCGTATTGATTATATTGTTTCTTTTAATTCAATGAGTTATGTAAATGCTTCAGTAAATAAATAGAATTCATGAGTTTATGAAGAGGATATCATGTAAGAATGGAAATAGGTGATTATAGTTGATAGATTCAATTACAAGCTAATTCAACAAGGTCTCCTACCAATAATCTACTCTGTTGCCCACTAGATAAGGTCCTGGTCTTATAAATCAGAAATGATCAAGAGTAAATTTTTCCTCTACATGTTAAAACTATTATAATTTCAAACTCATTCATATATTATTTTTTTCAAGGTTTTAATGTTGGTCACCACTCACTTACATCTAGTTTTCTGAGTCATAGGTAGTGACTATTCCTAGAAACACTTGTAAACTCTAGGAGAATTAGGAACATATTTGCTTATAGGGGATGCATATAGATTTGAGAGTTTCAAAAAAATTAATAAACTGTGTATTTGCCTAAGGATAGAAGATGAAAATTAGAATGAAACTAAGATAATGTCATACAACAATTTGCTTTAGAATCATCCCTAGGTATACCCACCTTGGTTTAGTAGAGCCTAAAGAGTAGGAAACCATCCTCAGTTTCATTGAAGTTGGGTCCAGATGATCTACTTGTGTAACTAATTATGAGAATTAGCTAATCTTTAGATTATTCAAGTGTTTTCATTCTGGTATTGAGCATTTTTTTGCTCAGTAGTTTCAAAACTCAAATAGGTTTGATGGTTTTGATTATGAATTTTCTTAAGTTGAAAAAAGTGGATAGACCCCATGTAAGTAAAAAGGCAATGAAATTTGATACTAAGGGGAGTAATTTAGCTGAGGCCTATGAAGAGATAACAAAGGAGGAAAAAGTAGATTAAATGGAAAAAAAGAGAAATAATCTTACCAACTAGGGCTCATCATCTAAGAGAAGGTAAAGAAATGATGTGGATTGTGAGATGGAGATTGGGACATATGAGGAGACTAAAGAGGAAAAGGGGAAGAAGAGTAATGATAAAACTGGTAGTAGAATTAAAACTAGAAATAAGACAAATAAAATTGAGAGATGCATGAACATCCACTTAGATGATGGTTTCCTGATCCAAAAGAAGAAGGACATGAAAGATAAGAAGATTATGCTTCAAGGGAAGGCTAAGGATAAAGATATTAAGGATGCTAATATAGGGAAAGATAATTTGGACCTAGATGAGGAAAATTTGAATCAAATTAGTGCCTAGGATGATCAAGGGCATATGAACGGTGTCTTTGGAAACCCTAGTGAGGTGAGAAAGGACACTAACATTATGAAGGAGAAATTGCAAGACATCAAAAGGGAGTTTGAGCATCTTATCAAAATAAATAGTGGTGAGAAGACTTTAGGACACCTTCTGGATAGGCTCTCAAAGGTGATTGGGAATGCTAAAGAAGTTTAAAAAATTATGAAAAGAGTCTCACCTCTTGAAGCTAAAAATAGAGCTATTGATCAAGTGGTAAAGGACATGTAGAAGAAGATGGACATTTTGGAGAACAAATTTTAGGGCACTGAGAATGTTTTGAAAAAACTTGCTAATCAGAGTTGTTCCATATTGAAAGTTGTGATAGAGAATATCAAGAACTTGTTGGATAAGCTAGAGCAGGAGAGAAATCAAGGTTCAAAAGAGATGAAGGATTATCAAGGTCCAAAAAAATGCATAAGGGAAAACTCAAAGAAGACAGAGGTTATGGATGATATAGAGATCGATGAGCTGAGGGCCTCTATTGTGAACATGAATATTTTAGTTGATCAATTTGCTAACCCGCTAAAGGCTTTATAGTTGTCTTATTGTTTTGTTTCTGCTATCTTTTTATTGTCTTTATTTTTGTTTGATGTTTTAGGGCCATCTATTTTAGCTTTTTTTTTTTTGGTGTTGATACATAGTTTCTAGTGAGATTTTACTACTTCTCTACTTGGTTCTTTGTAAAAGGTTTTAGGTACTTTCAAAACCAATTTTTACTTAATCAAAACTAAAAAAGTGCACATTATAATTCTAACATTCTTACTCCTCTTTACTCAACAACTTCACTAGTTCTTCTAGTTATCTCTCATTTCAAATCCTCTTCATTACTCGATAAATATGACACTGTACACCATTAGTAAATATCTCTCTAGTAGATTGGACATCAATAGAAATATAGCTATTGTTTCAATTGTAGTTTCCAAAAATCTCCCTCTTTGGCATTGATGGAAACATCTCTAGTTACCATGCAAATATAAAAGACATTCTCATGATATATCATTATCATCTCCCTCTATGATTTGATATAGATATTCATTAATACATTATTTTCATTATGATTATCTTCTTTCAACCTCTTACCCTTCTCCTTATTTGATACAAATTTTTGACACCAACTATATTAACTCCCTCTTATATCCAAATAGATATTCTCCTCTGGATAGTAACTGGATACACATATCTCCCTTACTCATTCTAATATAGGATGGTAATTCTATATATTCTCCCTTTTTGATAACAATGCCAAAGACATCATCTATCATCTTTCTTTGGTTTTATCAGACATATTATATTCTTGTCACTATCTAATTGATCACTATGTGTTTAAAATATCACTTCCTCTTTTCATCTTTATCTTGACTCCTTCTAGTCTCATCTATTCATGGTTTAGTCCAACTCTTCAAATATTTAGGTAGCTCCTAAGTATGACTTGCTGCATTAATGTATAATATATTCTTATCATAAAAAATCATGCAATGTTGCATCTCTCCTCGACTTTCTTCAGATAGAGGAGTGACCCCTAACTTACCTCTTAGATACTTGTAAGTATCCTTAGGTAATGCCTTAGTGAATATATCATCTATCTACTCTTTTTTGTTCACATACTCCAATTTTTCTTCTTTGTCTTGTACTAGCTCTCTCAAGTAATGATACTTCAGAGAAATACACCACAAGATTATTGGATATGTTTATAAATATTGTGTTATTAAAATGTATCACAACAAGTTGACAAATATCTTACTAAATTTTTGGATCCATACAATACATGAAAAATTAACTAATACATTGACATACTCAACGTCTATGATGGGTTGAGAAGTACAACTTTGCTTCTTGCTTGTCCATGAAATCAATCTCCTTCCTAGAAATAAAGCACCTCCACTTGTAGTCTTTCTATCATTAATTTTTCCTTCCCAATCAGTATCTGCATAGACCTTCAGTTCAAACTTGTCACTTTTCTTCTACCATAATCCATAGTTTTTTATTCCTTTCAGATATATTAGTATCTTTTTCACATGCATTGTTTGATTTTATCTAGGATAAGAAGAAAATATAGAAACAATACCAACTGCTAATGCAATATCAGGTCTTCTATGTATAACATATTGCAATTTTCCAATCATCAACTTGTATAATGTTTGATTCACCTTAGTTGAATCACCATTTTTTGAAAATTTGTGACTAATGACCATAGGTGTTCCAACTAGTCTTGAGTCCTCCAAACCAAAAGTCTTCAATATCTCCTTCATATACTTTGATTGTGTAATGTAGATTCCTTTCTTCATTTGGTAAACTTGCAAACCAATAAAGAAATCCAAATATTGACATCTCAAATTATTTCTTTATCTCATTAGAAAATTATTTACACAACATAACATGACCTCCAAATATGATATCATCAACAACAATTTCAGCTAGCAATATCTTGTTCTTAGATTCACTTTCAAATACATATTGCTATTGTCATTAGTTCTTGCAAAACCAATTTTCACTTAATAAGTATGTATAGCCTTTCACACCATGCTCTAGGGGATTTCTTCAAACCATATAATTCTTTGTGCAACTCTCATACCATATTCTTCCTTCTATGATAAATGAATCCTTCAAGTTGTTCAATGTAGACTTCTTCTTCTAAGATTCCATCTAGAAATGTAGATTCAACATCTGTTTGGTATACCTTGAAACCTTTGTACGAAGCATATGAAATAAAAGCTCTCACTCCTTCCAACCTTGCAACTAGGGCAAATGTCTCTCTGTGATCAATTATTTCCTTTTGTGCATATCCCTTACAAACTAGTCTTTCCTTGTTCCTTGTGATTTCACATTTCTCATTTAGCTTATTTTTAAATACCCACTTATTTCCAATCACATTCTTGTCCTTTGGTCTGGGTACTAGCGTCCATGTCTTGTTTGTCTCTATTTGATCAATTTCATCATTTATTTCCTTTTCCTCATTCATTTTCTTCATCTAATATTCATTTTCCAAAGCATCTTTAAAATATTTAGGTTCAACCTCACATAACAAACATGTATCATTATTCAACTTAATTATTTTCATTACTCCTAAATCTTTTCTTCCAATATTTTGGTTTGGTGTATGATTCTGCCTTAGATATATTGCTAGGATAGGTTTAGGGCTTCTCTATTCTTTATATATTTCACTTAGTTCTACTTGTTCATCTTCATCATGTATCTCTAGTTGTAACTCAACATTATCTATTAGATGTTTAGTTTTCTCTCTTTGATGTTTGACTTAGTCATTATGTGACTCAACTCTTACAACTTGATGCTCAACAATATGTTGATGCTTAATAGATATTTTCTTCTCAACCTTGGCAATGCCTAGCTATTGATGCTCGACAACCTCTTTCTTTGCTTTAGATAAGGTACTAGCTTCTCCTTCATAGATATAGATAATTTTTTTGTAATCTTTAGGTTCTTTCTTGCATTTATCCTTATTTTTTATACATGTAAATTCATCAACTTTAACATTTGCACTTTCCACAAATTTGTTAATGTTAAAATTCAAACACTTGTATTCCTTGCTTTTGGTGGAATATCCTAGGAAAACACCTTCATTACTCTTTGCATCAATTTTTCCTTTCCTTTCATCTTTTAATATGTAACACTTTCTTCCAAAAACTTTGAAATATTTGACATTAGGTGCTCGTCATACCAAAGTTCAATTTTTTTGTTTGTTTGTACTTTTCTTAACTTTAACTTGGTTCAAATTTTAGGTTTCAATTCTTACTTCTTCTCTCTAATACTTTTGTGAAATATTCTTCTCCATCATTAATGTCCTTTACAATCCATGATTGATCTATTCCTTCTTTTAGCTATTCTTGTTCATGGTGAAGTCCTTTGTGCACTCATTTGTCTCTTGATTCATTTGTCATTGTGTAATATGTTAAACTTATATAATATGAATTGACCTCCTCTATTTGATCTCCATCACTTCAAACTCTTTCCTATTTACTTTTCAACTCTGGACTAATACTACTTAAATATTTGAAACACATTATATTTTTCTTTAAGAAATAATACAATTATCATTCTAGAGAATTCATACACAAATAGAATGAAATATTTGTCACCATAATATATTTGCACTCCAATAGGACCACATAAATCAGTATGAACTAACTCCAAAATATCATAAGAACAATAATTATTTCTCTTGCAGCTAGACTTTCTCATTTTTACCCATTTGACATTGTTTTCACATTGCTTTATTAGGTTTGTTCAATCTTGGTAACCCTCTAACTCTTTTCATCATTCTTATTCTTATGAAATTATCAAAGTTCACATGGCATAACCTCTTTTTTCATAACCAAACTCAAATTGTTAAAATAGATAAGTATCTTCAGATAGGTCTAGATATAACAAGTTGCCTCTTGGGTGATAACCACTTCCAATTAGTTTACTTGAAACATCATAAATCTTTTCTGTCATATTTTGGAATTCAACTTGTTAGCCTAAACTGATCAATTGTGCTACACTCAATAAGTTTTCTTTCAAACCATCAACCCAATATAATTTGTTACATCTGATTTTATCATTCAAGATAAGTGATCCTTTGACTTTTACATAACATGTTACATCATTTTCAAATTTAACACTAGCTACTTCTATTATAATGTTCTATCTTTTCAAACTTACTTGTATAACTAGACTTACGATGTGAACAACCACTATCAGTTATCCATCTAGCATTCTTATTTACATGTGAAGTCAATGCAGTTTTCCCATTTTCACAAGATTCATCTTTCATTGCAACATAAACAACTTCTTGACCAATTTCATTAGAATCACTCTCAGGACCATCTTCTTTAGAAATATAACAAGATTTCTTACCTTTTCCTTTGTAGTCTATGTTATCTCAATTATCCTTAATGTCTCTCCTTCCTTGATATTTATTTTTCTTCCTTTCTTCCTCCCAATTTTTGTTAGGATATCTTGTAGAAATATGACCAACTTTGTTACATGGGAAATAGATAATATGGAGTTTACCTATGTATTTGTCTTTTCCTCTTTGTAGTCTTCTTTCCAATAATTCTCATAGCTCATCAAGATCATCATATGATTTTCTATCACTTTCCACATGCTTACCCTTCCTTTTTCTTTATGATCCATCAAGGATTAATTGAGACTTGAAAGTAGATTCAATAATAGATGTTGAATCATTATGTCTCTTTCTTTACTTCTCCAATATTCTTATTTGCATTTCCCTTACTAGAATTATTTTTATGTTCTTGCACTTGGACATTATTCTCTTCATTATAAAAACACATCCCATTTCAAGACCTAATCGTTCACTATTTTTTCCCTTCCTTACAAAATCCACTTTTCAAGGTGGCATCATGTTCAAATTCATCGAACTGTTCATTCTGCCATCTAGGCCAATGGGAATATGACAAAAGCTTTTGACTTTTATTTTATTCCTAAGCCTTAGAGATGTTATATCAATTGAGCATTTTTGAATTGCGATGATGTGATCATTCCTCTTGGCATGGTTGTAGGTAGTTAAAGAGTAACCATCACTCAAGTCATGAAGGCAAAAAATAGTAGGCTCAAATTGTCAACACAACTTCATAGTTTAGAATGCTAACTTTTATTTTTCAAGGTGTGATTTCATGATCTCTAACTCTTGTCACTCATGATGGTAGTCATTGCATGGTCACAGGTGATTAAGCCTAACCCATGGTCAAGGTTGTGATACATTAATTCTCTTTATCACTCATTCACTTGGTTGACATTTGGGTTAACAATTCAAGTGGTGATGTTGTGAATGGATTATGGATCACATAGTCACAAAGGGTTAATAGATAACCATAGTTCAAAATGTGAAGTAGTGAAAACCTTTGGTTACCTCATCACACAATTAAAAGGCTAAACCCCAGTATTGGCCATGATGTTGTAATTTCCTTGATCGCATGTTCATAGAGTTAAGAGATGGGGTGAAAATTTAGAACATCATGTTGTGAATGGTTATGGGTCACATGATCATAAGGAATTAGGGGTTAACTAGAGTTAGAGTTGCAAAGCAATGAAACACATTTATCATATTGTTTTTGAGTTAACATCAAAGTTAACAGATCAAGTTGTGATGGTGTGATTATGGTTAAATGGTAGTCTTTGTGGAGTCATAGGTATCTAGGTTGTGGTTCATGTTTAAGTCATGACCATGCAAAAGGAAACAAATGCAATGAAGATAACATCAATTGCAGGGAAACAAGCATTTGATGCCAGCCAAGAAATATACTATGAAGTAGTGACTAAGGGGAAACTAACTATTTTTGTGCCATCACATGGTTAGAAGGTTGTTAAGTCTAAACCATAGTGATGGTGAAAAGAGCCAATTGCACATTGAGCATAGGGTCACAATAGTTAGGGAGATAAAGAGGAGGCAAGTTGTGATGTAGCAATCAAATATGAAATGAAATGGTCACAACTTCCTAGGGTCAAATAGTTAATAATAAAATTAGGTAGTGAAGTCATGAATAGATATTAAGATGCAAGGTCAAAATAAGATAAAAAGTTAGGGAGGTGGAAAAATACTTAAAGGACATTGCTTCACATGGAAGTTTAGATGGATTGACTTCATTTGACCATTTGACATGGTAGACTTGGCATATCAAGAACAAAGAAATGAAATTCCTTAATGGAAGCAGGTCCTTGATTGCTTGAAGCCACTTCTCTGAGTGTTCTATATGGCATCATTCATCTGATCACCACTATGGTTGTCTAGCTATCCAATCAGAATGATCATTTTCATTGCTCTTATCTATTCCAAGTTAGATGTGCACATAAAGACTAGATTTTCTACATATGGATGTGCACCTAATCAAATCTTCACCAAGATCTACATTAATTTCTCTCTATACCATGGAGGTAGTATTTGAGCTTTAGCTTAAGGTAGAAGTTTCTTAATTATGCCTAAACTATAAAAGAAAGTTTTGTAAACCCTCTAAGGGTCAGTCTTTTATCTAATTCTAAAGCAATTGTATGATATGCTCTACTATTGTAATTTCCATTTTTCCTATGAATGAATATAATTATCTATTGTATCTCCTTCTTTGATTAATATATTGTGCAATGTTTTATTTCCTTATATTGATGTATTGCTTTCATTCTTCAATTATATACTATGCATATTATCTTTAGATGATATCAAGTGAAGCCCTTTCCTTATATCATTTTATTAATTTATAATCTATGTATAGTTATTGAGTAAAATATAAGATAGAATTTTTATATTTGATAATTGTATTGATGAACCATGCTTCCCTAGGTAGAGATAAAATTGAACAATACTATTTTGATGTATCACCCCCTCTAGATTAGAATAGGTAATTCATTTTCATGCATTCCTTCTCCCTTTTCTTCTCAAGAAATAGTTAGGTGCACCCTAATAGTAAGGAAGTCAGTGTTCTCCAAAGACTCAATCGCTAATTGCAAAATTCCACACTTTCAAGACTGTTTCCATGTTACATGAGGTTACCTTTAGGTGAAAACTTTAGGCAAGGGTGAAAAATTTCATGTCAACAGTTTTTGGCACACCTAATGGGGCTCATAATTGAAGCATTTCTTAATTCTACTTGTTCACTAGTTTCAAAGAAAGAACTTAAAATTCATGTTGAGAAGATAGTGCTACTCTAAGCATTTCAGCCTTCAGTAGGCTCACATTCAAGAACTTGGCAACTCCATCTCTACATCTTGGTTTTAAGACTAGCATTGTTGTGACTCATTCCCAAAACTCAAACAAGGGCATCTTCTAGAGGTACTTTTCAATATACTGAGCTTTCATTTTCTAATCCTAGAAGAAAAAGAAATATATTATCTCTATCACTAGTTAGGATTGTAGCAGCAACACATACACCTACAAGATCTCTCTCTACTCCTCATGTTGATAGGTCACAGCCTAGGATACCATCTATCCATTTAAATAGATTATTATTCCACATGGCACAACTTATGGCCCATTCTTTTTCCACCTTTAATAGTGGGAGTCCTATCATTTAAGCTTACCCACATGATATCCCAGTTTCTACTCTCAAAAGCCTACCTAATTTTACTGGTAAGACCTCCATTTTCGTTATAGAGCACATTCAAGAAGTCTCAAATATCTATAACATACATGGTATTATAGAAGATGATATTGCTATTAGACTTCTAGCCTCATCTTTAAAAGGAAAAGCCTTACAATGGTATATAGGATTGCCTCACAACTCTATTAATAACTAGGATGAGCTAGGAGAGAGATTGTGTAAACACTTCAAAGACAAGAGTGATCATTTATCACTCTTGGAGCAGCTAACTACCATTAAAAGGGAACCCCATGAATATATGACAAACTTTAATTACAGATTTTAGAAGGCATGGGATAGAATACCTAGTGCAATGAAACCTACTCCTAATAATGTCTTTCTACACTACCTTAGAGCTATTAATAGTGATATTGCTACAACAGTGCAAACTATGGGAGGGGACACCTTGCTAGCTACCTATGAAATTGCCATAAGGGCAGAAAATATTTGAATTCAAGGTGGGAAATTAGCTCCAAGGCCTTTAGTGCCTTTCATTCTAGACATGCCTAATCATCAACCTACAGTAGCCCCCATTTATACCACTTCCACAAGTTAACCTCTTGCTATTATCCCTTTAGTTTCCACATCTTGGAATGGGATGGATAAAATTCAAGTTATGATACAATCCACAATGAAAAATATGGATAAAATCAAGGATCATAACTGTAATATGGATAATATATTTTAGGATCAAAATGCAGTGATGTGAAAATTGAACATCAAGTTGGTGACTTTAGAAAGGCAACAAGCTCAAAATGCTAGACCCTCCCAACCTGATTATCAAGGCTTCATATATAATAGAATACCAAATCAAGGATAGGGTTATGCTACATACAATCAGAATATATCCCTGGGTAATGCCCCTACTATAAATGCAAGCAAAAATCTAAATAGGGCACTAGTTCCTTAGAAAAACCTTGCTCAAGAGAAAGATTTATGTCCCTCTTGTAACTATTCTTATGGAATTTGTATGTGCCAAAGGGTAGAAGCATCTCTAGAATTGATCACACAGGATCAAGTAGTAGAACAACAATGTAGTGCTCATCAATCTACTAATACTTCTCATGTACAACAATAGGGTGATTGTTCTTTTATGAACCATCAAATAGAAGAACATTGTCATACCAATCATGATACTATAGCTCACAACACCAAAAATAAAAGAAGAGCTACTAAGGATGCTATACCTCCTCCACGAAATCAAGCTTCAAATTTAGGTGTTGTCTCTCACATGCCAATGATGAATGTACAACAAAATGTGAATACCTAATAGAAGAAAAACACAACCAAAGGGAAGTCTATTAAAACTTAAACTATTCACTTTCATTCATCAGTCTTTGTAGCTCCTAAGATTCCAACCAAAATAGTTGGTACTCCTCTTAACATTATGGATCAAATGAAGAGGACCAATGTTAGTGTCCCTATGTGGGATGTTGATACCACTATGCCATCATAGTTGGAGCTACTACAAGAAGGATTGGAGAGTATAAAGATGAAAAATCAGCCAACCAAAGAAGAGGATGCAACAAGCCTGGTGCAGCTACTAAAGGAAGGAGAAACAATTAAGAAAAACATACATCCTCCTTTTTATGTCTCTTTGATCATAGGAGACAAGCTAGTCCATAGTTGCATGACTAATTTAGGGGCTAGTAGTTTTGTAATGCGTAAGTGTATAGCTAACTTAATTAGTATTACATATGAGCCAATGGTTAGGGATGTGCTCTAGTTGGATTGTAGCTCTATCAAAATAGTAGGAATCTTTAAAAATGTAGAAATTACATTGCATGCTTTCCCTAGTTGTACTATCACACAAGACATATTAGTAGCTAAGGTCAAGCCAAATTTTTCCATTTGCCTTTCTAGGGATTTCTCTCCACAAATAGGTGGCTATATTGCATCTAACTAGCCTTATATGTTCTTTAGAAAAAAAATATAGAATGAAATCTTCCATAAGGGTAGAACCTCTAGCCTTCAACCATATAGAGACCTATACTCCTAACCCCATAAATATGGATTACACAATTTGGGAGGAAGATGAAGGATGAATAGCCCATGATCATGTCACTTCCTTAGTAGAGGTACCTAATTATCATTTAGATGAGTGGGTCTTTTTTTATCAATTTGACCCAATACAAGAAGCTAGGGAGACAAGTGTTGGAACCTATTGCATATTTCAAGAGAATGCTCCTATTCCCAATCTTGTAAAAACAAAAGAAAATAAAAGTGGATTGTGGAATATGTTCTTTGATGGCTCAAGGGCTAGTATCATGCTTGTTTCTCATGAATTTGATAATTATTACTTTTCTTATAGGCTCCAATTCAATTGCACTAATAATTTGGCATACTATGAAGCCTTGATCCAAGATCTTCAACTTGCAAAAAGAAGAGGCATTAATATCTTGAAAGTATTTGGAAATAGTAAGTTGGTTTTGAATCAAATTAGAGATCAAAAGGTCACAAAAAATAATCTCCTTAAGTCTTACAAGTATAGAGTGTGGGATTTACTAGTAAGTTTTTTAGCCTTTAGTATTCAAAGTGTCCCAAGAAATAAAAGTAAACATGTTGATAGGCTTGCACTAATTGGTGCTCACCATGATATACTAGAGCATGTTTCTAATTAAAGGAAGAAAAAAATTAGAGTTTTTGCAAAGCCTACCATCCCAAATAATTGCACAAATTTGAAAGCTTTTTATTCTAATGTGAAAATTGTCAATTTCTTGCAAAATGAAACCGAGTTCTCTACTAGAATTCAGTCCAAGTTACAAAGTTAGTATGGGGATCAGATTATGAACATGAACTCTAATAAAATACCTAAAGGTCTAGTCACCGTCAAGGATATATTCAACTCTGATGATCAAGAAAGAGGTAGATGTTCAAATATGACTACAAGAAGGGATGACAACACACCTATCACCATTGTTGATGAAAATATCAACTTGGGAAAGTTATTCATTGAAAGTGAACAAGAAATTTTCATTCAATTATACCAATAATCCAATGATTTTATTGTGTAGACATATAAAGACTTAAAAGGTTTTTACCCAAGCTTATTTCAGCATACCATATATTTAAATGATAATGCAAAGCCTATTAGACAAAAATAGAGGCTAGTTAACCCTAAGATTGAACCATTAATGAGAACAAAACTATCAAAGCTC
Source organism: Cupressus sempervirens (assembly GCA_028749045.1). NCBI lineage: Eukaryota > Viridiplantae > Streptophyta > Pinopsida > Cupressales > Cupressaceae > Cupressus > Cupressus sempervirens. The sequence goes on from CM053784.1 coordinate 296,421,808, forward strand.
ATAGAGGCTAACATTATTTCCACATCAAGAACTCCTCATGGGTGGGTAACCTTGTTCCTATTAGGAAGAAAAGTGGAGAAATTAGAATATGTGTAGACTGGAGGGACCTTAACAAGGCTTCTCTTAAAGATCACCACCCCCTTCTTTCTATGGAATAGATCTTGTCCAAGGTTAGTGGTTCAAAATATTTTCTTTCTTAGATGGTTTTTCAAGATACAATCAAGTATTAGTCTAGAAATTAGACAAGTACAAGATGACATTCACTACCAAGTGGGTTACCTTTTCTTATTGTAAGATGTCATTTGGACTAACCAATGCAGGTGCTACATTTAAAAAGGCAATGAAGATGGCCTTCAAGGGTGTGTTGGAAAATCTTGTGCTAGTTTATCTTGATGATATAACTATCTTCTCAAAATATATAGCAAATCATTTTGATCACTTGAGACAAGTATTGATTAGGTGTAGGGAGTATGGTGTGTCTTTGAACCCCAAAAAGTGTGTGTTTTCCACTAACCAAGGAAAGATCCTAGGACATATTGTATCAAGAAATGGGCTAGTAATAGATCCAGAGAGAGTAGAAGCAATTCCCTCTCTCCCACTTCCCAACCATAATAAAGGATTGTAGAGATTTATTGGTAGGATCAAATTCATAAGAAGGTTCATCCCTAATCTTGCTTCCATGGTGAAACCTCTCACAACTATGTTGAAGAAGAACCTGATGTTCACTTGGACCAAAGAAGAGAAGGCTAGTTTTTAAGAGATCAAGAAATTAATTACATCATCCCTCACTCTTGTCAACCCTAGTTTCGATAGAGATTTCATAATCTACTCTCTTAGAGGAGAATTAAGCATTTTAGTTGTTCTCACACAGTTGAATGATGAGAATTTGATGTAGCCCATTGCTTTATTTAGGAGGGGCTTAAGGATTATGAAGGAAGATCCAACTATGTAGAGAAGCAAGTCCTTGTTGTTGTAAGGGCTCTAAAAAAATTTAGACATATTTTGTCTCATAAAAAGATCCAAATTTTGGTCCCACACACAAGTGTGAAGGAGTTCGTATTGAACAAGGATATCAATGAAAAGAGAGCTGAATGGATTACTAAAGTCATGGAATATGGCATTGATATCAAGTTCATCAAGGTTTTTAAAGCAAAAGGGACTATGTCAAATGGCTTCAGCTTTTGTAACATGTGAAGAGGTTTCCCTCTTAATTCAAGGTGAGTAACCTATAGAAAAAGAAGATCGAATTGATTGGTTGCATGACATGACTACCTTCTTGATAGAAAGGAGATTTCCCAAAGGTCTAAATAGAGCAAAGAGAAGACAATTCAAATTGTAGGCTATCCCTTATGTCTTGGTGGATGGAATATTGTTCAGAAAGGATTTTGATGGATTCCTATTGAGATGTATACAAACTAATCAGATTAGCAGGTTACTAAAAGAGTTCCATGATGGCCCTACTGGTGGTTATTTCTCAGCCATAATTACTAAAATGAAGATAATAAGGGTATGCAATTATTGGGAAACCTTATTTAATGATTTCCATAAATGTTAGAAATAATAGTCCACCAAGATAACTAAGGAGGGGTGGTGAATTAGTTATCCAATTAAAACATTTATCAACCTTAATTAATCTTAACCATTCAATCAAAGTAAACAACAAACATAACAAGATGCACATACATAATTACACTAGATTTTTTAACTAGGGAAACCCTTGATCAAAGGGAAAACCACAGTGGGAATGATGCCCACAAAGATTAATTGATATACTTATATACATATATATATTCCTTGTTAGAGGATGGACCCTATTAGGAGTCCATAAACACATTCAGTACATAAGAGTCCATGTTAGGAGACTTTGAATCCCTATTATGAGATTTCAACCCAGTTGGGAGTTGTAGAAGGTAGAAGGACCCACTGTCCAAACAACTTCTAGGACAAGGCAACTGAACTTCACTGTCCAATTGATCTCTCAACTATTCCTTACAGAATAATTGTTTGTACTATGCTTTATCACCTTTCCTCTATCCTATCAATTAGACCAATCATTGTCATATGTAGTAGACTAGGTGACAAACCTCAGATCCAAAGATCAAATGTCAGATCTTGAAATAAAACCTTGGCAATGAAGTTTTCTCCAACTTCACTTTACTTTACTTAACCTTGCATATCAACTTGTTTCTCTTCTATTCCACTCTTCATGCTTCATATAGTCATTCATACATAAAAAAAGGAAAATGTCCTTCCTTTATACCAAATCCATAAAACAATTCCTTTAGTTGGCAATTACACTTTCCCAATTAATTATTATATGACCTCATTAAGAACATGTGATACTTAGTGATAAAATTAATCTATCACCTTGTAACTTGAATAAGTTTCTATACATGTAATATTATAAAAAGAAAGCTTAGCCATGTCATATCCAACATGTCTTCTACATGCTTTTAACCTTTCTTCTCATAATAAAATTTCTACTAAGAGATATAACAAGTTTATCAGAACATGCTTCTGTAAACTCTATCTCAAAACAATCTTCACCAAAACTTACATATCTTCTTCCAAAATTAATATCTTATGCACCTTAGGTTATGTACATATGTTACACTTAGTGTTATCTCCCATTAACCTCACTTATTAAAATACTCAATGATCTTGTGAGCCCTTATTTCCAATAGCCCTTTTTGCCCAAGTTATGTCACCAAATTATCTAAATATTTGATCAAATTGAGTTAATCACAATATGTTTTCATCCCCTAGAAAAACTGTTATTTTTGGATTTATTATTTATGCTAGGTACCCAGGTTTTTTTTTGAGAATTTCATGATTATACTTTACCCTAAGCATAACCTTGTTTTTTAAGCTTGCCACATTTATTTTTTAAATTTTCAAATTCCTAAGAGTGATGCTTGACTTTATATCCTTTATCTTCTAATAAAGGCTCTTTTTTTTTTTAAATGTGCAACAATGTGATCATGGTTAGTCACATAGACAAGGACCCTAATCAAACTACAAAAATAAAGGGTATGACCCAATGAAGTCAGGATTTCCCTCTAATCTCTGAGTCATAGTGGGTTAATGATAAAGTCTTTTTTCTAATCAAGATCGAGCAAGGTAGTTAAGGTTACCTTGATCTTGTACTTACCTTTAAAAAGTGATTTATAATAGTGTGGATGTGACTAGGAGATTGGTTTGATCGCTTGATTAGGCATATAGTTAATAAAGGTTTGTGGTTAACCACAAAATGGTGAAAAGGTTGAAAGAAATGTTGAATCGTGTGGTTGTGATGTTAGCTAACTAATAAAAGAAGTAAGTGGTGAATTGATGAATATGGTTAGAAGGGTTTGATTGCTTGGTCAAGTAGTTAGTAAAAATAAAAGGAAGTTTGACCATGACCATGCAATGTAAAAAAAGTTGAGGCTAAATGTAGGAGTCACTAGGTCACAAGAGAAAATTTTTAAAATACTAAACCATGCATAATGACAATACTTTATCAATTGAAGGTGATCTTAGGGTTTCTGATGTTAGATGCTAAAATAAGATAGTGACTACATGATTGAAGAAAAATAAAGGATTAGAACCTATGGTCACTTGACTGTGTGGTTAGTTGTCAACAATTGAGAATGGATCATGAAGTGGCAGAAAAAGCTGAGATGTTGTAGTCACCAGGTTGTAAGGAGGAAATAATAAGTAAAAAGTGACTCTTGGGAACCCCATTATGATTTTAGATATTATGTCCTATCAAGAGATCAATAAAAAGAATTAAATGGCTAACTATACATGTCGTGGCTCTGCACTTTGAAAATTTTGAGATTTACCATGAGTGTCAAAATTAAGATACATAAATGCTCCTCTATATTTTTATCTCCATAAAAAGGTTGATGTAACTAATTCCTCAGTTATAGTATTTTGCATAAGTCAAGAACAAGAATTTGAGTGTCAAAATTTGCAAGAATTTTTAGAGTTCTTAAAGCTAGTATTGACAGATAATTGTTCCAAAATCTTTAGTTATAGATACCATGACACAAGAGAAAGGAAAGATGATAGAATGGGTCACAGAGAAAGAAAAGCCAAAGTTGGCAACTTTATATGCAAAATAGTGGGTGTATTTTCTCCCAAGGTCCTCACAAGCTCAAAATCTAAATGCCCATCTCATCAAAGATGTATACTCCTTTTGCAAGGATGTCATTGTGCCCAAGACAAAAAAACAAGAGTTATTCTAGTATTTTATCAAAATAGGTATGCAAAGTCTCTAATCTATAACCCATGGATTAGAAACATCCAACTATTAACAATGCCAAAGGTGATAATTGATGTTGATTTGGTGAAAGTACTGATTAAGTTTTATAATTTGACTACCAAGGCCTTTCATAGTAAAGATATGAGTGTCCTCTATATATTAGATATGGAGACCCTTACTAAATTTTTTGACCTAGGAGGGCCTCACATGAAGAAAATTGAGAAACAAAAAATGAATGAAATCTTCAAGAATTCCAAAAGTTTCTACACTGGGAATGTCATGAGGAGGAACATTCCTAACTCAAGGAAAAAAAAGGGAGAGTTGCACAAGAAGCTAGGGGAACTAATGCCATTAGAGTTCTTCTACAAATATTTTAGATACACCATCTTCAGGATTGAGAAGGTACTAGGAGTTGATGGTACCATGAATGCCCTAGGTTATGTATATATCATAGATTTGGATATCCAAGATCCAAATCATAATGTTTGTTATGATATTGTTGAATACATCATTGATAGAATGTATGAAGAAATTGAGGTAGCTTAGAAGGGAGACATGAGAAACTTTAGGTATTTCCATTATTCATTATTGATGCATATCATCCATTTCAAGAACATAGGGTACATCAGTCTAGACTTCATTAAGGTTACTAAGGAGAATGGAGAAACCTTTCTTGTGTAATTATGGACTCACTTCTAGCAAAGGTTTTATCCCTATGTTAGTACTATTGCTTTCTATAATGATTTTATATTTCCAATCATGAATATGTTAATAGATATAAATAAAAGAGTACCTATAGGGGTAAAAATGTTAATAAAACCATCTACCTACCCAAATAAGGATAAGGTACTTAGCCATCATTGGGATAGTTTGTTTTTATTTGGAAACTTTTCAATTATAAGAGTGTTTGATTGTCCTCAATGTCCCCATATATTACCTAGGTATTCCCCTAAAAGACTAGGCTAGTTAGAATTATTTTGGCAATTACTAATGATGAACAGAGAGTATCTAGGCCCTATTGTCAGGAAAGGATCTTTTGTAACCAAAGACACTAAAATAGGTGATTTTCTAACAGGAAAAGATGCCTTGGAAGAAGTAGATCAGTGTTTAGCTAAATTCAAAATTCCCACTACCCCAGCAAGGATCTATGATCCAAATGATTTGGTGAGGACTGCTCTTAAACAAATGAGGAAGTACACCCTTCCTAACAAAAAACCAATCTAGGAAGAAGATTGCATCATGAACTACTTGCAAATAGAGGTGTGTAGGGAGAGGACTCTGAATTGGAAAAGGATAATGAAGATAGAAGAATCCATGAAGGCTACATACCCATCATTCAAGAGTTTCTATCAATATGTGCCATACCTTGATAGATAGAATAAGTGCATGAATAACTTTGATGATTTGATGTCTCAATTCCCTGTAGAACTCAAAGATAGAGCATAAATGCCACCTCCTCAATAGGAGGATGTTATAACTATAGAGGTTTAAGATGATCAAATAGAAATTTCTTCATGGGATCAAGGAATAAAGAAATAGAAGATGATCCATATCCTTGATAAGGTCAGAGGAAAGGAAGTGAAAATTGTGCCTCAAGGATCAAAATTCTTTGATACAATTAGACACAATTTTCTAATCAAACAAATAGGTGAGCATGAAAAAATCCCCAACATGATTGAATTGAAAATCCAAATGTTGGATGAAATAATAATCTAGGTTGAAGAGTTCATCAAGGATGACCAATTTATAAATTCTAATCAATTTAAGGCATTCCTTTATAAGGTAAAATAGAATGAATTTTCTTTGCAGTTGCAACCTAGGGATTCACCAGAGAAAATTGTAGAACTAGTATAGAGGTTGTAGGATTATGATCCTAACAGTGAGAATCTCATAATTGAGGAGAAAAGAGAATTACTAACAAGAAGTGGAATGTTGGCCTTTCCTAGTTGGGAACTTAGTTCCTCTTTTATGTTGGATCAGATAAGGAAATAAGAAAGATTAGTGTCTTTTGAAGAAACTAATATCACTGGTGAGTTGCAAGGCTCTAGATTCAACATACAAAACAAAATAATGGAAATATGGAGCATGGCTCTAGATGATAATAAAATAACTCTTATGGAAATAAAGGAATCACCCTAGGGAAATGTGATTTTTTGGAATGTTTCTACTTTATCCAGTGACCAAATCTACAATTTGGTGAACACAACATCATTAATGGGAAAGAGAGAAATGGATACATTGCAAGAACAATTATACACAACCTATAGTATATCCATTGATGCAAGGAAAAAATATGAAGAGAAGTTGAAGAGGACTTATGTCTTGGAAAATAAAATTGCTGACATGGAAGAAGAAATAACAAGCTTAGGCGTTGTAACTAGACCTATTATAGAGGTAACGGATAGTGAAATTCAAATTGAACCTAAGATTGCAATTGTAGGGGAGGCCCAACATATGGATATTGATGAATGGGATGGTCTTAATGAAGTGGAGTTAAAGACAATGAAAAATCTCCTCATGCACAAAATTGATGCCTTACAAATTCTTTCACAAATTGTGCACAACAACTACATTAGCCTATAGGGAGCTAAATACTAATGCTCAAAGGCATTAGACCTTTTATGCCCTCTATTCAAACCTTGGGGGCCCAATGCTCAATTCTTCAATAATTTGATCCCTCCTCTATGCTAGAAAAAGGATTTACCCAAGTCAGTGATCACTAATACCAAAAAGATAATAAATGGGGTAAAGGAGTTGAATGGTTTCTTCATAGGGAAGTTGCAATTAATCCAAGGAAAAATGAAGTTGATTATTTTGGGAATACCAAATTTCATTCTTGGTATAATAAATATTAATAGATATCTTAAGGAATGGTCTTCTTCTTTTGAAGATATTTTGAGGCATCCAAGTTTTTTGGCATATTATAATAATGAGATTGATATAAATGTTGTATACGATTTATTAATTTCCTTTTTAGATTTGAATCAGATATGAGTAAATTTTCTAGAGAGGTGAAGGCTATTACTGATTCTAAGTGGAGTAAAAATATAGAAGAATTAAATGTAGTAAGGGATGCTACTTGGCTAGAAATAGAATCAAATTTAGTTATTTGGGAATTGATTGCAGACATCAAGGCTCTACCATCCCAAGAGGATGATTAGATAGAGACAACTATGAATCTACTATAAGAAGACAAAAGGAGATAGAAGGGGATGCAATCATTAAAGAAAAGACTCGTGCCATAAATGACATCTACTTTATGCACTCACTTTCTTGTCTATTCTCTAACTGCAACAAATAAATTAATGTAACTTTTAAAAAGGTTTTTTCTTTTTGTTTTGATCAAATAGTTTTAACACTATCCCTTCCATCTAAATCTTGTTGCAATCCTCTATATAAGGATTCACAAGATGTGGAATAGAGACTGAGAGTTTGTAGAAATTTTCATGTTTTATGCCCCCTTTTGCAGATTGTCTAGTTTTGGTAATTATCTGAATGTAATCAATTTTGTATACTCCACAATATAGTAAATATCAAATATCAGATATCAAGTTTTGAGTTATTTTGAGTCTCTGTCAATATTGTAAAAAATTTCAAAGGAAATCAATACAAGAAGTGAAATCTCTATATATCTATGTCTTTTACTTGTGTCTCCTTCTTTACATATTTTTGATCTTGAGATTGAAATGAACAAGTTCCTTTCAACTTAATTCAGTTTGAATGAACTGTCTATCTCTTACTAATTATTGTTAATTCAAAAAATTAAGTAATTGCTTTCCATAAGCGATAAGGTTTAGGGTTTATAAGAAGGATGTGATAAGAATGAAACTCAGAGCTTACTACTAACAGATTTAGTTACAAGTTGACTAAATAGGTCTAAGCTATTGATCTTGACTTTATATAACAATGAATAAGACACCAGTCATTACATTTTAGGTTACAGAATGATGATTCATATGTTTGCTCAGCTCACAGATTATAAACAATCAATTTACCTTTTTATGTAATGATAAACTAGAAGTGTTGAACACTACATGTTTTCTTTTTCTTTCCTTTGAATTATAGTTAGCTACTATGATTAGGAAGTTTATAAGCAAATCATAGAAGAACATTGACCATTTCTACTATAGGGGATAATCTTGAAGAGAAGAATATAAAGTAAATAAGATCAATCCCTAAGGTTTTCCCACCTTGACCCTAAAAATCCTAAAGTTAAGTGAGTCTTGAGGACTCTATTAATTTTGGCCCAGAACTAAGATTTAGCCTTGCTAAATATAGGATTTAGTTGATCCTTAGGCTTGCCTATGTCTTATGCTTCCCGGTATTAGATTTAAACCTATCTGATATGTTCCTTACCAATAAAAATAAAAAAAAATGGTTACTCTACTAGGGACTTGTGTGAAAAATATTGTCATATCTACTAGTTCCTTGTCTACAGAGTAAGATAGCTATTACCTAGAGTGTAATCTTGAAAATTTATTAGTTTGATCCATTGTATCATTTTTGTCTCTAAGTTTTCTTGCATTATCTTAATTCTATATTAAAAAAATTTCCCTTAAAAAGGGTGGCAACTCAAATCTAAGTTTTGTAGCTAGTTCTATAAATATATCAAATAATCCTAACCAATGATAGATAAGAAGAAAAATACATATGCTTTCACCAAGGACCATCCAGAAATACCACTGTATATAGAATTACCACCTGGGTGTAGAAAGAATTAAAATAAGGAAAGAGTGGAACCTAATCCTACTTGGATCCCTATGGGTAGTGTGTTAGCCCACTCACAATATTACCATGTGGTTGAGAAAGAGTCACCTTCCAAAAGTTCTAAATCTAAAAATACTATGTTGTTAGGGGAAACATTCACCACTCCCCTTACAAAAGATAGGGTATTTCATGATAAAAATGTGTCTCCTATAGGAGATGTCCCTTATAAACCAAATCTACTGAATGAAATGAACCATGGTTGGGTTTTTAGAGAAAATAGGGATATCAATTTTAGTCCTAGATAGGGACCATATGTGGAAAATCTTATAGATCTGGATGAATCAACAAGCTTTGAGGTCACCACTATAGATCTTGAAGATTTATTTCTAGAATTGATCCATCTTAGATAAAGGGTTGCAAAAGAAGATGCCAAACACATTTATTTGGAAAAGGAGAAAGAAAAAATTACTTTGAATACCCTTATTAAAAGAGATAACTTGCTTAGGAGAATGCATTCCTTATAAGAGCAAAACAAAAAGCTATAGGAAAAATCTTCTAAACTAACTTAGATTTTTTTGGAGATGTAGAAGTTCTAAGATCCAAGGTCCAAGAGCAGGAATGCCTTTTTTTAAGAGAAAGAAGGGCTTGTTATTACATAGGTTCAACCTTATAGACATATTAAACCTATTCTTGTAGATCTGACTGTGAACGTCAATGATAAGGGAAAGAAAAAGTTTGTTGGAGTACAAATCAATGAACCCTTAGTTTTTCATGTTAATTCTATAAACCTTACCATGTATAAGCTTGATAGAAAAGGCTAAGATAGAAAGGGAAGATCTAGTAAAAGAACTTAAGAAATTAGAAAATGAAGCTCATGTAGCTAAAACTAAAAGAAAAATACAATTTATCAAAGCTAACTTTTCTTTACCATATTGCCCTGGCCCATCTTCATAGGTTATCCCACCCATTCCCATTTTTGGAGCTACAACAACTAACCAGAGTTTATCTCAGCCAAACCTTGTCATTTCTACTACTACTAGCCCAATCCCAGTTAATAATAAGCCCAACTGCTACAGATCACTATCCAAAGTCAAGTTGTTGAAGACAACACATCTAATGCCACTATCCCTCATAGAAGACCCTATTATTTAGAACAATATAAGAAAATATCCTTTATGGGTATTCTTAGTTTTCCTCACCCTATTTCTAATGACCTAAGAGATAAGGTTTTCAAATTCTCAAGCAATAATGCCATAACTAGTGAATATCACTTGAGAAAATTCATTGACATGCTTAATGAATATGAGGTGGAGCATGAAGATGTAGTGATAAAGTTGGTTATTCATTCACTAATAGAGGATCCAAGGGACTAGTTTAGAAGGCTACCTAATAGTAGTATCAGCTCATGGAATGACTTTGAGAGATTATTCAAGGAGCAATATGGTGATATAACTAATGCTAGTTTTATGCTGAATGAATTTAAGAACATCAAGAAAAACCCTAATGAGTCTACATTTGACTTTAATGTGAGATTTTAGAAAGGGATGTATAAATTGTTCCAATTTATGAGGTTGGGTGAGGATGTATGTCTCACAAATTATTTCAACACCTTTGATAGTAAGATGGTATATAACCTAAGGGATAAAGATCCTAGAACTTTGAGGGAGGCTTATACAATGGTTGTCAATATTGAGAATAATAAAAGGGCCTCTAGTAAATTGGGAAGAAGGGATGACCCAAAGCTTTTTAATCCAAAAGGAAACAAAAAGGATGGTTAGAGGCCTATAGTAGGTAAGAAGCCTAAAGAAGATACAATAGGGCAAGTTCTAATCTTGCTAAAGAAAATGAATCCACCAACATACCAAGAAATCAAGCCAAATACTATTGAGAAGGCCCCCTTCAACAATATTTTCAATAGAACACCTAGGATGTAGAACTTGCTTTATACTACACAATGGAGGGATGGGAAGACCATTCCAAATCCTTCTCAGAGCAACAAAGATAAATGTAAACCAGATCCATTACAAAGAAACATTATGAACATGTTTGATGATGTCCCATGGTGTATTATATATCAATCCCCTCACTCCTCTGAATATTGTACATTTTCTCAATCATTTGCTAAAAATCAATAGGCTCAAAATTGAGAAGAAGAAGCAAAAGATCATGAGGATGTGACATGCAATATGATGAATCTTTGTTACAAAATGGAGGAATCTAGCATTGAGGAATCCAAGATTGATGTTGTGAACCAGAAAAATGTATATTAGATGCATCATTAGCAAGTATTCTCATATGATGAAGATCATGGTAATAGCACTATATGTAGTGTATTGCCAGGAATAAGTCACATAAATTTGAGAAAGCCATCTAAGGAGGAGATTGATAGAATTACTACAAAGATGATGGCTCAAATTCATAGTACTTACAATATGAGAAATCAAACTATTAATAATGCTCTAGCCTAGCCAATTGGTATTTTCATTAAAGACGCTAATGTTAAGGTAATTGATGAAAATAAATAGGCCACTACTAAGACTTCCAAGCTCAAGGATAACAAAGGCAAGAAGTGGGAAATGTAAGGTCCCTCCTCACATGTACTTATTAAATATGAATTTCTCTGTTAAATCTATTATAGGAGATTGAAACAAATATGAAGTAATGTTTTATGTTTTGGATGTCCTAATAAAAATTGAGATCAGTTGATACATTGATGTTTTAAATACTCTATGATTTGAGAACTACCATATTATCTCAACTCTTTAAACATTAATTTTCACTAATAATGATACAAGGTGATTCACCTTATGATGATGACATTAATTATGGTACCTTGATAATTAGTTTGCATGCATATTGATGGTGTAGTAAAATAAATGAATGCAAGATTAGGAATATGATTAATACTCTAATTATGCAATTTTTAATGGTTTAATATATGAGAAAAAATGAGATAAAAGGTTATTTATATGAAAGATTGATGTTTTGATTTATGTGGTTATCTAGATGAGTTTTAGCTATATACATGTGAGTTTTCTCAAGCTAATGATGTGTGAAATGAGTGTGCACGATTATTAGCCAAGAGATCTAATAGAGAATCAGAACTAGACCCTATGCATAGTTTTTGGAAATTGGGGTTGAGTCCTAATTAGAGATCTAGACCCCATTATTTCATATTTTATTTGTATCATAAATTGAATGTATCATTCTATAATCGTAAAGTGTTTAATTTTTTTTAATAGTGATTATATAGCATCACTTGACACTCATAATCTGTATATGTATATCAACATGATAATTGGGGTTAGCCAAGTAACCTAATAATATGAGATGGAATAGGTTAGTAACCTAATCCTAATTAGTTTTTAATTAGGAGTAATTACCCTAATTAGGGATTAATGGTAAGTTTGCATTCTTAGGGTTTTGGGAAAGTGCAAATATTTCAAGCAATTTAATAGGTTCTTAAATAGTCATAAAGGCCAAAATTTATGAAAGCTAAGTGCCTGAGGGGTATATGTATGGGTTGGGGGAATTTTTCACCCCCTAGACCCTTTTGTTATATTTTGTGACCACCTAAATATCTCATTTTTACTTTAGTGAGAAAATTGGAACTTCACCATGAGTTAGACAAGTTTATAGTCCACTATAAAGTTCTCCTTAATGACAAGGTTAAGTTAGAAAACCCTAGAAGCCTTTAGTCAAGTTTGGAGTTATTACAATTTTTAGGTGGTTAAGTTAGGAGCCTATTTACTTGCAAATTTGTGGGTTGAGGAATGTTCACCCAATATCTACTTTTAGAGAGAGTAAAGTCAGGATTGAAGAAGGAAGAAGGGATAGCTCTTCTCAAAAATTCCAATTTTCCATAGCCATTTGTAAATGTAGGAATCCTTCAAGTTTGCATTCTTCATGTTATGTTTCCCATTACTTAAGTAGGATTTCTGCATGTGTGTTCATCCATATGTATGATGAACATGTAAGTGATGGGACTGTGATGGGTTTCTTAATTGTTTTATTTTTATGTTTTTACATTTTGTTATATGAGGGAAAACTATAAGGGTTGTGTTGGCATTACTCACACTTGGATAGAGTAGAAGTGGCCATGTATGGGAGGAGGGCTTTAGTTGGACTTTAGGTAGTACAGAGTCTCTCCTTAAGAGGAGGAGAGGGAGAGAGTAGGGTGATATGAGACCCTAATCATGAGTACAAATCATGTTGTGTTTTGGAAATTAAGAAGTGAAAGAATGAAAGTTCTTGTGATTATAGACTCAGAAAGGGCTTTTGTTATGGTGTTGTGACTGACTTCTCCTACCCTGGAAAAATTCACCTTCTCTCTAGCTTGGTCTATTAATGAACCTATTATGAAAATATGGGATGAGAGTATTTGGTTGTATGTTTCCTTGTGTTAAATCTAGTTATGAGAGTATTTGGTTGTATGCATCCTTGTGTTAAATCTAGTTGTCTCCCAATTAGTTTCAATTTCTCCATGGTTACCTTGATGTAATTTGTAGATTTCGTAGTGGCTACCTTGATATAGAGCCAAGCATAAATTCAGAGTTGTTATTTCAATTCAACTATATGGGAGAATTCTCCCTGGGATAATGATCCTATTGCTAAAAGTTATTGTTGACCTTATTTCTAAAATAATTATGATCTTGGGTTTTTTCCCTAGTTATTTCCTAAGGGAGTCCTTGATTTAGATGTTTGAATAAAATGAATTAGAAATGGCTAGTCCATGTATGTTGAAAAAAATGAGTATTTTCCTTTCACATGATATTCCTTATGATTCAAATTTATATGCATATGTTTATGGTAATTAGGTGAAATGATGATATATAAAGTTATGCAATTTTGATTCCAAACTATGTTAAGAAAACTCAATTATATGAATGGTATTTCATCTTGTATTTTTGTAATTGTTGAAAGGAGAAATATTCCTATGTTAATGTATCAACATAACATCAAACTCTATAGTATAATTCAACCTAGAGGGAAAAAAAATCCCCTTGCCTTATAAGTTAAGTTGTATTTGAAAATCTTATAGTTAGAAAAAAAAGACTTGAAAAAAAAAAAATCTTTTCTAGAGCAAAAATGCTCTCTTCCCTTTGTATGCGAAAATTTTAATTCCCTTTATAATAGAGCATATTTTGAAAAGATTCTAAAAAGATTCCCTTTAATATCTCTTAACATCTTTTTAATCATTAGTTATGTAATTATAAAATGAAATAAAATTAAAATTAAATCCTAAAAATAAGAGACTATCCTATCCTAAGAATCCAACTATTAAACTTTAAATTAACTCCTTCCCTCCACGTCACCATCCTAGGCACAGGCTTTTGGGACCAAGGGAAAAGATATTTAATGTATGAATTTTCCATTCTTCCATTGGTTCAGGTCTACATGTGCCCCCATGACAACTATCATTGGTTGAGTGCCTTATTGGTTAATGGATGCTTTGAAAAAGGCAGGGTGGCATTGTAAATGATGACAATTTTAAAAGTTGGTAGAGGCAATTGGGAGAAAGCCACTGCCCATATGTACTAGACTTGGTTGGATCCTCCTTGGGAAATGTGAGGGAGAGGGTGGGATAGAGTGCCCTACCACTTGGACAAGTTGCCATGATATGGGTGGAAAAGTGCCAAGTGGACTAGTTTGAAAGAAAATTAGTATGTTAGAAGGTAAGTGGAGTTAGTTAAAAGGTGGGGGGTTTGGTTAATAAGTCAAGTTAGGAATTTTCAATTAGTGTGAAGTTAGTGGTATGTTAGATATTAAAGTTAGATAGGTTAGTTGTTAGGAATAGTCAGTTAGTTTTACTTTTGTGTTAATATGTTTCTTGGTTAGTCAATAAAGTTTGGATGAAGTTTTATTGTGGAGTAGTTAGATTTTTAATTAGTTTTTGGGATAGTATTAAATTTAGTAAAATTTGAAGATTGGTATTATGTTAGGGTTGTAATTTAGATAGTATTAAATGTTAGTAATTAGATTTTTAGAAAGATATTTGTTTTTCCCTTTTACTACCTTTTGTTTTTGTAAGATATTAGAAGTGTTAGGATATTGGGATTGGTTAGTTTGAGTTTGTTGAAATTTTTTTTGAGAGTAAGGATTAGAATATTAGGAAATTTTTGTGGGTTGGTAACATTTATAGTTATTAGTGTTATTTTATTAGTGACTATTTGTATAGTTAGTGAGTAATTTAGGTATTATTGAGTAAGTAGGATCTTATAGTTTTTAATGATTTTGATTATGGCTAGGTTGCATTAGGGTTTGATATTATGGTTTTATAGATAAATATTTTGGATTAAGATATATTAGAATATAGCTCAAGTATTATATTTGGAATTATTTCTTGTCTTTTATAGTTTTTGAAATTAAAACTATTCTAGTTAGGGGATAATTAAGTAGGACATAAGTGATGTAATAGGGTCATGGGTTGAAGTTGAATAAGAATGTTAGTGTTTAATTAAATTATTTATTATACGATTAAGATTTTATGTTTGAAGCAAATTGTATTTTTTGGTAAAGTTTAGTGGTTAGATCACTAGGTGTATAGTTAAAATATCTTTTTTATAGAATATTATTATTTGAATTATCTATTTTTCTATTTTGGGTATTCTAGAAATGCTTTAGAATTAATATAATGTATTTAGTTATAAACTAGTTTAAATGGCTATATCAAGATTTAAATGTGTAATGGGTTTAAAGTTGTCTAGAAAGCTTGATAGAATTGTTTGGATTTTGATTAGAAGATGGGTTGATGTCATGATTAGTTTAATGATACATATTTAATGATTTTAATTAGTTCTAGAGAGGTTATGACAATATCCAAAATTAAGTATTAATATGTTATGATGGATTAACCTTTAAATGCATAACTAGATTCTGGTAAGGATTGATCTAATATAGTGTTAAAAGGGATAGCATCATAGTCAACTTATGAACTTGGAAACCCTAAAATGAAATTTGAATTCGAAGTCATACTTTTGTAAGTTGAGCCTAATTGTTAATTGATCAATTCATTCAACTAGAGTTCCATGTTCCTATAGCATTAAAACCTAAGGTATCAAACATGTTCATGGTGTTGGATTATCGACTCTACATCTTTATTATATGTATTCAAAATGCACTTTAATCCTTTGTCAAATTTCCATATTCTAATAAGTGTAGTAGGTATCAACATAGTGGATTATTAATCTTTAAAAAAATAATTGTTGGTGTGTTTTTGCTTCATTTTTTGGGCATCACATTTTGGTATCAGAGCCCAATTTTGTGACACTTAGGCAATAATGGGTCCATGTTAAGTGTGGATGTTTAAACATTTCCATATGAAGCAGGGAATTCTCCATGAATAATTTTAAGAAGGTAATGTATTCTTCTTAAATAATGATATTTATAAGTAAACCTAACCAAAACTTGAAATTGATATTAAGGATTGAAAATGGTTAATCATATTAGATATACTAGCCTTAATGACCTGAAACAATGGATTAGATGCAAGAATGTTATATTCATATTAAGGTAGATTATGGTCTCAAAAGTAATTCAAAATTATATTGAATACAGTCACCTTGGGGAAAACTAAGTCAAGAATCCCAAAACATCTTTCAATTATGTGAGTGGAAATAAGTAAATAACCTAGTGATTAGAGGCAAAGTGTTTCACATCATCTTTAGTAGAAGTCAGATTTTTTCTAGCCCGATCACTCATGGAAGAGTTGTAGTCTATATCTAGTATGGAGGTGATCAAGTAGACTAGTATTGATTTAGACATTACAAAAAGGAAACCTACAATCTTTACAATCTAATTTTGTACCTTTGGGTTGAAATATTGAATAGATAAAATGAATGGTGAGTAAATAGGAAGGTAACACTTGAAGAGTATACCATGTTAGCAAGTTATTGGGATTCCTATAACCTATTATGAATTTAAAATATCTTGTTCCAGTAATCCTCAAAAAGAAAATGAGAGCTAAACTAAAATTTGCATGTAACCTTTAGAAACCTTGAATGATAGGATTATTAATGCAAGAAGCTATTCAACATTTGAGATATCTAGGAACACACAAGGAAAGGGAGAATCTCAATCTACTATGAGGAATAGAACCATAATAGGGGAATAAATCTATCTAAATCTAATGGTAAGAACAAAATTAAATAGTGAGAAGTATGTAACATATTGTATTGAACTAGTAAGACAGAAAATGCAAACTTTTGAGTTAATGAGTCTACTTATGTTAGTAGGTGTATTGTATAAGCATGAATAATACTAAATTTTAACTATCAAGTGAATGCTCATAGACTCTGGTATTAAAATTATTGGATCATGATGGATTTTAACCTGCAATTTAGAGAAATTAAGGTCATGATGAGATCATCAACCTAATACAAACTAAAGGTTCATGTTTTAGAGTTAAGTAGTTGGAGAATTATAAGCCACAAAACATGATAAGAATAGTGATGATGACCTACACCTCTGGTAAGGAGATAGTTGTAAGAGTGAATAAGTAAACATTGACAACATCCTAATAATGGCTCTCTACCTACCTAGTTGTAAACCTACAACATAAGGATAAATTCATGAATCATTTATGCCTAGGAGATGTGAATTATGGAATTTATTAATAAGAACATCAACATTCAGTGCATTCTTAGATGATAATTAGAACATGTGTAACTAATGAAATAATACAGGATAGTGACATATATATGTATACAAGATCATACCAATTTGGTGAGATTGATAACACAACTTCAGCTAATATATTTTTGGTGAATTTGACCTAATAAGGATTATGGGTATATGCCATAATATGAAATTATAGCGAATTGAGGATAAGAGATTTGGTATTGTAACCAAAACTTAGAGTAGAACTCAACTAACACTGATTCCCCCACATGTTTAGATTCTTTGAAAAGAAACCAATGTAACAACAAGAGGATGGAAGGGGACTCATTTTAGTATCCTCACATTTGCAATTTTGAGTGAGTTCTGATTAGGACAAACTCCTTAGTACAGTAAACCCTAACTGTAGGTCAATGTTAATAAAGTGAGCTATGTAGTTAGTATGTGGTATCAATCATAGTTTGAGTAATATGGTCTTTAGACCACCATATAATTTCAATTCAAGATCCCTAAAATCTATTTGAAAAACTTAAGATTCATCATTTCCCTTAGTGACCCTGGTATGACCGCATTATGTTGGTAATTTAAATTTTGTAAGTAATTGGATTTATTTCTTTATTTGTCTAATTTCAGATGTCAGTATTTAATGTTCTTCCTTTTTTCCAACAATGTGATGTGGGGTTGTTTAGCCAACTTTATTATTGATGATTCTATTTTTCCTCTAGGTCATGTCTTTATTTCTTGATTAAAATTTTACTATTGTGGGAACTCTTTGTTTCTTTTGTTTCATACTTTTGCGTTGGATTTTTCATCCTTGATGTTGAATTTAAAATTTAAGGAACTTTCTTCTAAATTTTGTTGGCAAAGTGACATATGATGGGCCTATCAAAGGAAAACCTGACAATCAAGTGGATGTATAGCATTAGGGTATGGGGTTATTAGTGCGAGTATTCATACCCCACCCTCTCCCAAGACTTTGAGAATAGGACTAATATTATCTATGAACGATTATGAGTAATTGATATCCTACCAATCTAGAACTAGTGAAGGTTACAAGTTAACCTAATGGACTCCTAGATGCAAAAGGTACATCTATAGTGATGAACTTGTTTAGTGTCCTATAAAGGAATTAGTACATCATGGAAATTCTAAAGTAAAAATGTTTAACCTTAATAAAGATCCAAGTTACATTATAAGAAAACTCATTTGAGGGAATCTTGTACAACTATTACCCCAATGAGTGGGTATGTGGAATACAGAATATCTTATGATATTATTATTATTAGAAACTCTATAAGTATTTTACTCTAGTTTAGAATGTTGTTTATATGTGACCAGTATGTTTTAAGAAGTGTTGACCCTAGAAAATGTACCTATGTCAAAATTATGGACTAAACTTGGCTTTTAGTAATGATAATTAGGCAATTAGGTTATCGCCCCTCAATATGTATAATCATTCTTTTAATAGGAGTAAATTTTAGTATAAGTTTAGACAACATCTATATTGGAATGAACATTTGAATTGTCTGACTTCCAAGAGGAAGTCAAGGGCTAGTAGTGGAGGATGTAAGCTCCCTCCTCACATGTACTTATTAAATAGGAATTCCTCTGTTAAATCTGTTATAGCAGATTGAAATGGATATAAGTAATGTTTTATGTTGTAGATGTCCTAATGAAAATTGAGATTAGTTGATACATTCATATTTTAAATACTCCATGATTCAAGAACTACTACATTATCTCAATTGTTTAAACATTAATTTTCACTAACGATGATACGTGGTGTTTCACCTTATGATGACAATATTAATTACAGTACCTTGATGATTAGGTTACATGCATATTGATGATGTAGTACAATAAATGAATACAAGATTAGGAATATGATTAATACTTTAATTATGCAATTTTTAATGGTTAAAATATATGAGCAAAAATGAGATAACGATTATTTACGTAAAAGATTGATGTGATTATCTAGATGAGTTTTAACTATATACATGTGATTTTTCTTGAGCTACTGATGTGTGAAATGAGTGTGCAAGATTATTAACCAGGAGATCTAATAGAAATTTGGAACTAGACCCTATGTCCAATTTATGAAAACTAGGGTTGACTCCTAATGAAAGATGCAAACTCCATTATTTTGTATTTTATTTGTATCAAAAATTAAATGTGTGTATCATTCTATAATAGTAAAGTGCTGAATATTTTGTAACAGTAATTTTATAGTGTCACTTAACACTCATAATCTTTACATGTATATAAGCATGATAATAGGGTTACCCAAGTAACCTAATAATCTGAGATGGACTAGCTTAGTAACCTAAGACTAATTAGTTGGTAATCAGGATTAATTACCCTAATTAGAGTTTAGTGGTAAGTTTGCATTTTTAGGGTTTTTAGAAAGTCCAAATATTTCAAGAAATTTAATAGGTTCTTAAATAGTCCTAGAGGCTAAAATTTATGAAAACTAAGTCCCTAAGGGGTATATGTATGGTTTGGAGGCATTTTTCACCTGCCTAGACCCTTTTGTTGACTTTTGTGACCACCCAAATATCCCATTTTTACTTTAGCGCAAAAATTGGAACTTCACCATGAGTTTGACAAGTTTATACTCCACCATAAAGTTTATCTTAATGACAAGGTGAAGTTAGAAGACATAGAATCCCTTAGTTAAGTCTAGAATTATTTCAATTTTTAGGTGGTTGAGTTAGGAGCCTATTTAGTTGCAAATTTGTGGGTTAAAGAGTGTTCACCTAATCTCTACTTTTAGAGAGAGTAAAGCCAAGATTGAAGTAGGAAGAAGGGATAACTCTTCTCAAAAAATTTAGTTTACCATAACCATTTGTGAAGGTAGGAATCCTTCAAGTTTGTGTTCTTCATGTTGTGTCCTGCATTGCTTAAGTAGGATTTCTACATGTGTGTGCATTCGTATGTATGATTAACATATAAAGAATGGGATTGTTATGGGCTTCTTAATTGTTTTTTTTTTTTTTGTGTGTTTTTCCATTTTTTTTTATGAGGGAAAACTATAAGGGTTGTGTTGGAATTATTCACCCTTAGATAGGGAAGAAGTGGCCATGTATAGGAGGACAACTTTAGTTAGACTCTAAGTAGTGCAAAGTCTCTCCTCAAGAGGATGACAGGGAGAGAGTAGGGTGATGTGGGCCCCTACTCATCAAAACAAACCATGTTGTGTTTTGGAAATTGAGAAGTAAAAGAACACAAGTTCTTGTGATTATAGCCTCGATAGGTGCATATATTATGGTGTTGTGACCAAGTTATTCTACCCTAGAAAAATCTACCTTCTCCCTAGCCTGATTTGTCAATGAACCTATTGTGCAAACTTGGGATGGGAGTATTTGGTTGTATGTGTCCTTGTGTTGAATCTGTTTGTCTTTGGGTCAGTTATGGTTTCTCCATGGTTACCTTGATGTAATTTGTAGATTTCATAATGGCTACCTTGATATGGAGCCAACCATGAATTTAGAGTTGTTGTTTCAATTCAAATGTATGGGAGACTTCTCCTCAAGATAATGATCCTATTGTAAAAATGTATTTTGAATCTTATTTCTGAAATGATTATGATCTTGGGTTTTTTCCCTAGTTTTTTCCTTAGGGATTCCTTGAATAAGATGTATAAATAAAATGAATAAGAATTGATTAGCCCATGTATGTTAAAAAAATGAGTATTTTCCTTTCATATGATATTCCTTAGGATTCAAATTTATATGCATATGTTTATGGTAATTAGGTGAAATGATGATATATAAAGTTATGCAATTTTGATTATGAACTGTGTTAAGAAAATTTGATTATATGAATGATATTTCATCTCACATTTTGGCAGTTATTAAAAGGATAAGTATTCCTACGTTAATGTACATCAACATAACATCAAACTCTATGCTATAATTCAACCTAGAGAAAAAAATTATCCCCTTGCCTTATAAATTAAGTTGTATTTGAAAATATTACACTTAGAAAGAAAAGGACTCTTGAAAAAAAAAAAAAATCTTTTCTAGAGTAAAAATGCTCTTTACCCTTTGTGTGGGAAAATTTAAACTACCTTTATAATAGAGCATATTCTAAAAAGATTCCCTTTAATATATTTTAACATGTTTTTAATCATTAGTTGTGTAATTAGAAAATGAAATAAAATTAAAATTAAATCCTAAAAATAATAGACTATCCTAGCCTAAGGTCCAACTACTAAACTTTAAATTAACTCCTTCCCTTCGCCTCACCATCCTAGGCATAGGCTTTTGGGACCAAGCGAAAACACATTTAATGTATGACTTTTCCATTCTTCCTAGTGGTTCAAGTCTACACTTTCCCTCATGAAAATTGTTATTGATTGAGAACTTCATTGGTTAGTGGATTCTTTCTAAAGAGGGTGTGTGGCGGAGGGGGGTGCATTATAAATGGGAACAATTTTAAAAGTTGGTAGAAGCGAGTGGGAGAAAGCTATCACCCATGTATACCAAACTTCAATTCATCCTCATTGGGTAGCATGAAGGAGAGGGTGGGATAGAGCACCCTCCCACTTGGACGAGTTTCCATGATATGGGTGGTCAATTTCCAAATGGACTAGTTTGAAGAAAAATTAGTATTTTAGAAGTTAAGCGGGGTTAGTTAGGAGGTAGGGGGTTTGGTTAATAAGTCAAATTAGGAATTTTTAATTAGTGTGAAGTTAGTGGTATGTTAGATATTAAATTTAGATAGGTTAGCTCTTAGGAATAATTAGTTAGTTTTACTTTTGTGTTAATATGCTTCTTGGTTATTTAGTAAAGTGTTGGATGAAGTTTTATTGGAGAGTAATTAGATTTTAAACTAGTTTTTGGGTTAGTATTAAATTTAGTAAAATTTAAAGATTGGTATTTTGTTAGGATTATAATTTAGATAGTATTAAATGTTAGTAATTAGATTTTTAGAAAGATATTTGTTTTGCCCTTTTACTACCTTTTTTTTTTGTAAGAGTTTAGAAGTATTAGGATATTGGGATTGGTTAGCTAGAGTTTTTTGAAAATTATTTTGAGAGTAAGGATTAGATTATTAGGAAATTTTTGTTGGTTAGTAAATTTATAGTCATTAGAGCTATTTTACTAGTGACTATCCGTATAGTTAGTGAGTAATTTAGGTATTATTGAGTAAGTAGGATCTTATAGCATTTTATGATTTTGATTATGGCTAGGTTGTGTTAGGGTTTGATATTATGGTTTTATAGATAAATATTGTGGATTAAGATATATTTAAATATAGTTCAAGTATTATATTTCAAATTATTTATTTTCTTTTATAGTTTTCGAAATCAAAACTATTCTAATTAGAGGATAATTAAGTAGGAATTAAGTTATGGAATAGGGTCATGGGTTGAGGTTGAATAAGAATCTTAGTGTTTAATTAAATTATTTATAATAAGATTGAGATTCTTTGTTTGAAACAAATTGTATTTGTTGGTAAAGTTTGGTGGTTAGATCACTAGGTGTATAGTTAAAATATCTTTTTATAAAATATTACTATTTTAATGATCTACTTTTATATTTTGAGTATTCTATAAATTATTTAGAAGTAATATGATGTATTTAGTTATAAATTAGTTCAAATGGCTATATCAAGAGTTAAATGTGTAATGGATTTAAAGTTGTCTAGAAAGCTTGATAGAATGGTTTGGGTTTTTATTAGAAGATGGGTTGATGTTGTGATCAATTGAATGATAAATATTTAATGTTTTTAATTAGTTCTAGATAGGTTATGATAATATCCAGAATTAATTATTAATATGTTATGATGGATTAACCTTTAAATGCAGAATTAGATTCTCCTAAGGATTGTTCTAGTATAATGTTAAAAGGGATAGCATCATAGTTACTTATGAACTTGGAAACCCTAAAATGAAAATTGAATTGGAAGTTGTACCTTTGTAAATTAAGCCTAAATGTTAATCGATTGATTTATTCAACTAGAGCTATCTGTTTGTGTAGCATAAAAAGTTAGGGTTTCAAACCTATGCATGGTATTGGAATACTGACTCTACATCTTTATGATATGTATTCGAAACTCACTTTAATCCTTTGTCAACTTTCCATATTCTAATTAGTGTAGCATGTACATAGTAGATTATTAATCTTTTGAAAAAAAATTGTTGGTGTGTTTTTGCCCTATTTTTTGGGCATGAAAGGAACCAAAGAAGAAGGTGTGGTTTCAAGGAGTTGAAACTATCAAGGCAAATGTTCAAGAAAAGAAACTTGATTTTGATACCATCAAGCAAAAAGAGGCTCTTGTTGTTCAAACACCTATAGCCACATGTATTTCTATAAAGCCTATAAGTTATTATCATATTGACATGATTACAATACTATCACAAATCACTAGAAAAGTTCCTTTGTCAAAATTGTTTAAGATAGAGGAACACAAAAGTAAGGCTTTATCTTGGTTGAAAGGGATAGGAAGTACTAATGTTGTCACACAAGAACTAACAATCATATCATTTAACACTTCAATTATAGTTGAGTATAAAGAAGTCATGTCACAAATACCACAAATTTATTTGGATAATTCCTCTGTAGCATATCTCCAATACATTGATCCCTTGTTCCTTAGCCTCATTGTAAATGGTATAACTCTCAAGATTTGTATGATTGACTTTGGTACATATAATAATATTATGCCATTTAAAGTCATGGAATCACTTGGTTTGAAGGTAGACACCAAATAGGGTAGATGAAGAGCAATGGATGCTAGAGAGGTACTGATCATAGGTACTATCAATTCTTTACCTTTAAAACTTGCTACTTACCAGATGTAGAGTTGTTTATGGTTGTCCTTGTGGTTAGCATACCCTACCACTAGGGAATTCTACTCTCTAGAAAATGGAGTGTTTCAATGAGAGGTAGACTACAGTGTGATTTATCATATGCTACTTTCCATATAGGGGAAAAGGCTATCAAATTTGAAAGGGAATGTAGGGTTACTCATATCTTTGGAGATAGTATTGATAAGGATGCTACATATTTTATCAACACTAAGGTAAATGCTTTTAGGGCTAAACTTATCATTCAAGAGGTTGAGAAACCACCCCCATGGTTACACAAGAGGTGGCCAATTTTTTAAACTCGCAGAAGATATGGACCATGTATTTTGATGGGGCAAGTTCTAAGGAAGGTTCAGGAGCTGGGATAGTATTTATATCCCTAGAGAAAAACACATTTAGGTATTCATTCACCTTAAACTTCACTTGTACCAATAATGTTATAGAGTATGAAGCACTATTGCTAGGATTAAAGGTTGCAACTAGTCATGGAATCAAAAAGTTGCATGTTATTAGGGATTTGGAATTAGTGGTATCTCAAATAAAAGAAACATATGCCTCCAAGGACAAAAGATTGAAATAGTACAAGAATGTTGTTTGGGACTAGATAGAATTATTTGATGCCTTTGGAATTTCTTGGAAGGAAAAAAGTAACAATAAAATGGCTGAATTATTAGCTAATGTAGCTATTAAGCCAGATGACATATCATTTGCTGGTGTGTCTACTATTGAAATACAAAACCAGCCTTCAATTCTAGAAAATGTGGAAAGTTGGAAAGTTTTTGAGGATGATAAGGATATCCTAAATTTCTTCTTTAATGAGGATAAATATCGTGCATAGGAGCTTGACTATAGTGCTTATATTGAAGCAATAGATGAAAAAGAAAATATATTTGGGGAAGAGATCCTATAGCTCAAGACCAAAAAAGTACCCAAAGGACTAGCTATTTTGGAAAATGTTTTTGAAAACTAGGACCAAGTATATTTAGATGCCAAAGACAAGAAACCATGGGAGTTAGAGGAAATAAATCTTGGCACTACTAAATCCCCAAAGAAAGTTTATATTGGAAAAATTCTATCCCCTCAAATTAAAAAAGAATTAATATTTTTTTAAAAGAGATATAGGCATGTTTTTACATGGTCATATGATGACCTTAAAGCTTAAAGGAAAGATCTATCCCAGCATGTGATACCTCTCAAGGATGATGTTAAACCATTCAGGCAAAAAAAAAAACCTCTGGATCCCACTCTAGCTCCCAAGATGCAAGAAGAACTCATAAAACTCAAGGATGTGGGGATAATAAAGCCAATAAGACACTCGTCTTGGGTGTCTAATCTAGTATCAGTCAAAAATAACAATGGTGATATTAGGCTTTTTGTTGATGTCAAAAATCTAAACATTACTTCTTTGAAGGATAACTATGAATTTCTTGACATGGAGGCTATATTGTAGCAAGTGACTGGTTCATAGTTAATATCTCTGATGGATCATTTCTCAAGATAAAACTAGGTCATTGTTGATGAGAGAGAACAGTTCAAGACAACTTTTGCTACCCCTTGGGGAACATATGTCTATGTGAGAATGCCTTTTGGTCTCATTGTAAGCATTTTCCTTAGGGAAAAATGATGCCAAGATCAAGAAGCTCAAGCACTAGCACAATATGGACCAATAATGCATGATCATAATAACAATAATGAGAATGGATATCATATAAATACACACTAGAAGTGCCTATATATAAAGATATCTAGAATGACTAGGAGTCAACAAATTCATAAGCCTCACAACTAAGCACATGTCAACCAAGAGTAGATTATCCTCCATGTGATCAATTTGAGGACAAACAATAGTGTTGTCAACATGAAAACTCAAATGAATATGCAAACTCCTGTGTTGTCAACAAGACAACTCATATGACTATGCATACTCCTAGGTGTCTATATGATAATGCATTTAACCTAAGTGAACTTAAATAAAGTGTAACTATATATGAGCAATGTTAGTATGCTAATAGAAACCAAATTTAAATAAAGCTTCTACAAACTAAACAAAATTCATAAACTTCAAGATAGACTAAGATGAGCTCTCAATTGAAAATATGAGCCATTAATGGGCTCTCTCAATGAGAAGCTCTCTTGTTGAGTGGCTTTATCTAAATGGATAGGATGTATGCTCAATATGCTTCCAAAGGCTTCAATGGATGATTGTGGATTTTTGGTGTGGATAGATGGCTTTAGTATGGATTTGGCTCTCAAAATAGCATTATAACTTTACTTCATGGATTGTGTTATTTTGCAAAGGGGAAGGATCTAGTTTATAGGCAAGAGGCTTGAGGGATTGAGGGCTAAGATGCAAGGATGGGAAAAAGCTCATGGAGGGCTCAAATTGCATGAGAAGAGAGCACATGGATTGTGCTTCCTTATAGCCAATCAAGGAGTGACACATGTCACAGGGTGAGAGGATGGAGGAAAAGGGAAGGATGAGTCAAAAAAGGAGGCTCAAGGGATAAAATCTTCATAAAGACCCTCATAATGGCTTGTAAGAGCAATAAAAGGGCTTGGAAGAGTCATTTATGGCCTAGTGGGCTTCATAAAGTTTTATGGTTGAGATATTTTGAGGGTGATGAGAGAAATTTTGACTTGGACTTGATTAGGAAGGTTTTAAGCTTGTTTAGGCTTGTGAAAATGATTAGAGGATGGATTAGGATGGTTTAGGATTAGCTTAGGGATAGACAAGTGGATGGCATTTAATGAGGGTGGGTGAAGGAGGAGATATTTGTTAACTTTGGCTTGGGTTAGTAATTCTTAACCCATGTTTAGGGAATGTGACAAGATTAGGAGGGGATTAGGATTAGGTTTAAAGACATCTTCTAGAAGAGTCTAGACTTTGGATGAGGATAAAGACTTTCTAGAATAGTCTAGAATTTCCTAGGATGAGGATGAAGACTAGTCTAGAACTTCTTAGGATGAGGATAAATTAGATTTTTAGGAAATAAATAAAGTTTTATTTATTTCAAGGGTTTGGGTTGAGGAGATATTTATTAAAACTTTTTTAATAAACATGAGGATTAATATTTAATCTTAATTAAATATTTTGAGTTGGGATTAGGGGTAGGAAATGATGGGATTAGCCTTTAATCAAAATTAAAGAAGGATTAGAAAATTTTGGAAGAGGTTAGTGGTCTTAAGGAAATTGGCCAAGTTTTGGGCAAAAAATAAATTTTTTATTTATTTTGGAATTTTTGGTCAATTTATTAATTAAATAATTAATAAATAAGGAAATAATGTTTAAATAAGATTTAAACATTTTTGGAAGGGATTTCTTAATTAAATATTTTTAATTAAGATAAAGGGATTTAATGGCATAAAAATAAATAAATTAATTAAATAATTAATTAATTAATAAATGATGATGTCATCAGGGACTTTTTTCAAAAAATAAAAATATTATTTTCTAAAGGATTTTTAGGTGTCTACAGTAACAATAATTAATTATTTACACTAACACCCCTCGTTAAGTACAACTTAGGGGAATCCACTTAAGCTCACAAAAGCTATGATGAAAATGCATGATGGGTCCTAGTTACTAGGCCATGTTAGGTACCCATGTACAAATGCAATGATCTACATATAATGTGATGAAATGCAATGCAATCTCTCTGAAAATAGAGAAAGAGAGAAAACCTCATGGGAAAAACCTTCCCTAAAAAAGAGAGATAAGTACAATAAAGAAGAGAAAAGTCATGTGATCCCCTGGTTGAATATCTTGCACCCCCAAGAGATATTGTGACTGAAGATACTTTACCTTAGTGAAGGGCTTGGTGAAGATATTTAAAATCTTCTTTTTTTTAGGACAATACTACAATACAATGACCTACTCATGTATTTGTTCTCTAATTTAGTGTATATGAACCTCAATATGTTTGGTCCACTAATGTTGAACTGGATGTTTTTAGATCTCAATAGCACTTTAATTATCACAATGAATGACTGTAGATTGTGGAAATTCAAACCCAAACTCCTTCAAGATATGTTGTAGCCATATAGCCTTTGTAGCTATAGTAACAATCCCTCAATGGTCAACCTCAGTCAAAGAAAGAGAAATAGTATTTTTCTTCCTACTCTACCAACAAATGGGCTAGAACCAAGATGAAATATGTAACCTAAAGTAAACTTGCGAGAATCAAGATACTCTGCATAGTCTAAGTCTGTATATCAAACCAACTGATGTCTAGTACCTATTGCATGGTGTATCCCATGTGTATGTGTACCCTATATGTAGTGCAAGATGCATTTGGCTCATGTGGCTCTTGCATGAAGCAAGAAACCATGCAAATTGTAAAGACTATGTTAGGGTGTGTATGTGTCAAGTAAATGAGACTCCCAACCAACATACTATATAATGTAGCATCAATAAGTGGAGTGGAACACTTGGCCTCTAACTTAACACCTAAAAGAAAGGGAGTAGGTGTAGGCTCACAATCACTCATACAAAAGTGAGAAAGTAAATCAAGAGCATACTTGGGTTGAGAAAGTGTGATCCTAGATGAAGACCATGTGATATCAATACTAAGGAAATAATGATGTGAACCCAATCTATCATAGAAAACCTATCCTACCAAAAAGTCTTGACACTAGTAATGATGGATGAAGTACTTCTTGTAATGATCAAGTCATCTACATAAAGCATGAGTATCAAGTGTGATTCATCCCTCTAAAGAATGTAGACATTTGAATTTGAATAACATTTGGTGAATCCTACTGAGAGTAGGAAGGAATCTATCTTGGCATACCAAGCCCTAAGAGCCTACTTAAGTCCATAGATAGACTTACTCAACCTGCAAACCATAGTAGAATCTTGTATGAATCCCTATGGTTTCTCCATAGACCTCTTCAAGAAGATCCTCATTAAGGAAAACACTCTTCACATCCATTTGATGTACAACATCCCAACCATGAGCTTCAACAATAGCTAATGTAAAATAAATGGAAATCATCTTAGCTACCAATGCAAAGGTCTCAGTATAGTCAATACTAGGAACCTATGAGAAACCTTTTGCAACAAGTATAGCCTTATACTTATCCACACTTCCATCCACTACAAACTTGGTCTAATAGATCAACTTAATCCAAACCAACTTTCTTCCCTTAGGAAGAGGAACTAAGTACCAAGTTTTTTTTTCATTAAAGAGTTATATTCTTCCTCCATGGCCTTGTCCCATTCAAGAACCCTTGATGCTTCCTTAAATGACTATGGATTAGAAGCAATGACAATATAAGCATGTGGAAATGATTTGTGTTGTGTCCTTGTCCTCCTAGTATCTGAAGGATTCCCCACTAATGAACCCACTAAATCAAGGGTTTTTTGTGCCCAACGACATCTAGTGGAAGAAGAAAGAATATTCTCAACTATTTGTGGACCCTACAGGTTTGGTGTTTTGTGAGTCAAAGTAGAAGGTATATCATCTTCCAAGTCACTATCATCACTTTCCATGAGGGAGGGAGGAGGAGTTGAAGGAGCCAAACTTGGACAAGCTTCTTCAAAATGAACATTCCTCTCAAAGAAAATTTCATGTGTCTTTGGATCCATGAGTTTATATGCCTTAAGGTGGTTAGGATATCCAAAAAATATACAAGGTTTACTTCGATTCCAATGCCTTCCATTTTTGTGGAGGTATCCTTGCCCATGTTGGACAACCAAAAAATTTAAAGTGTTTTACACTTGGTTTTCTACCACACTAGGCCTCAAAAGGTGTAATTGCATCCAAGGCCTTATGGGGACTTCTATTTTGGATGTAATTGGCACAACACATGGCTTCTATGCAAAAAAATTGATCTAGAGACTTCTGTTGTAGCATACAAGTGGTCACCTCCTCAAGGGTTATATTCTTCCTTTCAGTAACAACATTATTTTGTCGAGTGTATGAAACTAAATGTTGAAGATGAATACCCTCACGAGTACAAAAAAATATAAGCCTTCAGTTCACGTATTCCCTTCTATTATCTATTTGAAGAATCTTGATGGCTTTCCTTGATTGCTTCTCAACTTAAGCTTTGAAGGTGATAAACTTATCAAACACTTCACTCTTATGAGCAAGAAAGAAGACCCAAGTGTAGCATGAAAAGTCACCAATGAAGGTGAGAACATAGCGAGCCTTCCCAAATGATGTTACTAGAAACGGGCCAACTACATCACTATGAATCAATTTAAGAACAACAATAGCTCTCCAAGACTTCCCCTTGTCAAACTTCTCTTTGGGATGCTTGTTTGCTTCACAACCTATACATAAACCCTTTGAATACTTGACTTGAGGTAGACCTACGACCATATCCTTGTTGCTAAGTTGTTGAAGGTAGCAGTAATTGAGATGTCCAAACCTCTCATGCCATAGTTTACTTTGTGAATTTGAGTGGGTCAACAAGGCAAGGGAAGTGGACTTAGGTACAAAATGAGAAAAATAATAAAGTCTTGTATCATGATTAGTCTTTCCAATTTCCACCATAGAATCATCTTTTAGATTTTTCACCATAACTAAATTAGAGAGAAACTCCACTTTTTTGCCACATCCATAGTGATTTATTTGGTAGATTGGAAGTTGGTTAGTGCTAAGGTTGGGAACATGAAGAACATCCTTGAAAACTCCATTGTCCAACTCAACATTCCCTTTTCCTTCAACTTGTACTTGTGTGTCATTTCCCACATAGATGTAAGGTACATGCAATGGTTTCAAAAAGGAAAAATGCTCCCTTGAAGCACCCATATGATGTGTAGCTCCTGAATCAAGAACCCATGCCTCAAAATTATTTGTACTTCATACCAAAGCTTTTCCCTTACCTTTTGAAGTGGATCAAGACCCCTTATCCTTATAGGCTTTTGGTACATCAACTCTCTTATCCTTACACTCATGTTCATCATGACCATTCTTCTTACAATAGGCACAAGTTTTCTTCTCCCTTTTGTTTAAGTTTTTCCCCTTCTTATTATTATTGGAAAAAGACTTTCCTTGTTGTGATGAAGATTTTTGTATGGAGGAAGATTGTTGTGTGTCATCTTGTCACTTAGCCTTCCACTCCTTTTGCTTCTTGTTGGAATTTTTATCACCTTGATTCCCTTTATTAGCTGCCAAGGCTTTGGTAGTGGAAGACTAGAGAATTCCCATACTCACTAACTTTTTATGTTCTAAGACCAAAATTTCTGAAAATTACTTGAATGAAGGCTTAGTGAAGGCACTTTGCATTGTTAACTTGTGGGTATTATAACTAGAAATAAAAGTGGTATATTTAGGAGGAAGATGAATCATCACATGTTTGATCAACTTTCCATCCTTTATGGGTTCACCACACTCCTTAAGTTGTGCTCTATACATGTTTACTTGGGTAAGATAATCTTTGATGGTGTCAAAATTCCTAGGATCCAATTCGAAAAGATTGTCCTCAAAGGTGTAGGCCATATCTTCATCTACTATCACATAAAATGCTTCTAGTTTATCCCAAACTTATATAGGATTTTTAATGTTCCTAATGTGGTATTTAATAGGATTTGAGATATTCTTTAACAAGGTTCCTAAGGCCATTTTTTGTTTTGATGCCCATTCTTCTTTATGAGACTCATCAGCATCATCATGAGGTTTCTTTGCTACACTAGCTACATAATGTAGTAAACCTTTTTCAACTAATGGTTCCTTTATCTTTTCTTTCCAAGTAGCATAATTATGTGGTGTTAACTTAGAAAAAGAACCCATAATGCAAAAGAAAGAGCACAATATCAAGGAGACAAAAGAACACAAGATACACCCCCCCTTTTCACTCAATCAAAGAACCCTCCCCCAAATGAATGCTTTAGGTGCACTTTATACTTAGTGTGATTACAATAGTCACTTGCCAATTTAGGGCCTAAGTGGACTTCTAATTTTGCTGGCTACAACCTCCTCTTGGAGTTCAAATTTGGTACTTAGCACTATAGCTCAAATATACAACAATTTTGAAGTTTGATCAGAAGCAATACAATGCAAAAAAGGATCTATTTCTAAAAGTGGAATTTCTATCCACACAAGCCTATAATCTGATTATAGATCTAGAAAGTAGAAAAAAATTATGCACTTTCAAAAAACTTAAAACCTAAATATGTGTCCAGATGAGCCCATATAGAGCATTTGATGTTGTAAAATGTAGGATTGGATAGGTACAGTCACCAAAAACTATTTTTTCTAATAAATATATGCACAAAACCTAGAAAATAATAGCATCACCAAAAAATTTAGGAAAGTCTAGCCCAAATAAAAAAAAATTGCATGTGATTTGGAGTTTGAATGACTAAGATATAGCCTCCTAAAGTTGGACTGTCAAATCAAAACTATATATGGTGAGGGAACTACCCTGATGATGTCAAGAAACCACTAGGTTAAATTTGATGTCCAAATGGTCATCTCAATAGTGTAGTTTGAGCTACTTGTGATGGTCAAATGAGCATCAAATTTAGGCTCATGTATGGATGATGTTAGGAAAAAATTGGGCTCAATTGGCTAATGTGGTAGTTTATATAGTGATGTGGTAGTATGGTTGGCTGACATGTCATACAGACCAATGATGTGTCTATGTGGTAGAGTAGTCATGGTAGCCACGTTAGATGTTAATCTAGCCTAGTGATACTACCACATTGACAGCTATGAACCCTGTCGAAGGTGGTCACATGGCAATTTTTGTGGCATCGAACTTGGTGCCATGTGGAAGGCTAATGTAGCAGCTAGTGTTTGAGCACTAGTGGAGGAGAAGTGGCTCATGAGAGTGGTAGTGTTAAGCACTAGTGGAGGGTGGGCCACATGATGGAAAGAGGGGTAGAATTTTTAGATAGGTATGCAAGTGGTGGTGTGGGATATTTATGCCACATGCACCATATTGCACCTTTTCTTGTGTTTAAAACCATAGCACTTGGCAAGTAAGGTAACTTGCAGACCACATTGTATGTAGGTTGCCAAATTTTGGTTTGTGGTTTGGAGAAGTATGTCGATCATGGTGGAGAAATATGTTGATGTTAGTTGTGGTGGAATATGCTGGTTGCGAGTTTTGCCTACAAGAAAATTGCTCTCCTATCAGTCAGATCGCAAAAAAAAATTTGACAAAATTTTGGAAATGAAATGCAAATCCAAAAAGAAAAAATGTAGATCCAAATGAAACAAGTGGGGAGAATAAAATAAAAATACAAATAAAAAAAATTCATTGCACAAATCTATAATGATCATGCCAATTTCACAAGTCAGGCCTTTGGGTTTTGGTTTGCAAAAACATTTTGTCTCAAATTTGACTATGACCTTGGGCAGGCAAATTTATAGTCAAAATTTGTTGAATCAATCCTTCGGATGCAAGGGTGAGGTCCGCTTTGGCCATAGATACTCCCAATAACTGTAGATTCTTTGGATCTAAATCATAGCGCTCCAAGAGGTGAAGCAAAATGGTCTCCAATGGCTATGTGAAGAGATCTACTATCACTCTGATACCATGTATGAATTTTCCTTAAGGAAAAAATATGCCAAGATCAAGAAACTCATGCACTAGCACAATATGAACCAATAATGGATGATCATAATAACAATAATGAGAATGAATATAATATAAATAAAAATTAGAAGTGCCTATATATAAAGGCATCTAGAATGACTATGAGTTAGCAAAGTCATAAGCATCATAACTAAGCACATGTCCACCAAGAGTGGATTATCCTCCATTGAGCACAAGAGTTTGTGAAATGATGAGAGGATAGTTTGCATAGGTATATCTCATTAAGAGATGTTGTAGATACCATGTGCTCAATTTGAGTGCAAACAACTATGTTCTCAACATGACAACTCAAATGAATATGCAAACTCCTGTGTTGTCAACACGATAACTCATATGACTATGCATACTCCTAGGTGTCTATATGATAATGCATTTAACCTAAGTAAACTTAAGTAAAGTGTAATAATAATTAATTATTTACACTAAGACTCATAAATGCAAGGGCATCTTTTCAGAGAACCATGGATGTAGCATTCAAAGAATAAATTGATAAATTCATGGTGGTGTATTAAGATGACTTGTCTGCATATTCAAAGAAAGTTGAGGACCATTGTAGGCATCTTGAAAATATATTTATTAAGCCCCTAGATTACAGTGTTTCCTTAAATCCCAAGAAGTAAAATTTTTGAGTAATAGAGGGGATGCTCCTTGGGCATATAGTTTCAAAAGATGGGGTAAAAATTGACCCTAAAAGAGTGGCAGTGATTGATAAGGTGAAAAATCCCAAAAATGTCAAAGGTAAACAATCATTCTTTGGGAAAGGTAATTTCATGAGTAGATTTGTGACTAAATTTGCTAAGGTCAGTCAGACAATTTCAAAAATGCTAAAAAATGGAGCAACTATCAATTGGGAAGGTGAGCCTACTATTGCTTTCCAGGAAATTAAGAATGCCATTAGGAATGTGCCAATCCTTAAGACCCTTAATTATGAAAAGCCTATGGATATTTTTCCTTTTGCATCTTTTCATACCATTTAGCAATTTTACTTCAAAAAAATGAAGATGGTCATGAACAGGCTATAACATTCTTTAGTAAATCTCTATAGCCTGGAGAACTTAAGTATGAAATCAGTTAGAAGTAGGCATATGCTTTAGTCAAAGCTGTCAAGGCTTTTAGGTCTTACCTAGTAGGTTATATTTTTATTTCTTTTGTTCCTAATGCAATAGTAAAGGATATCTTTTCTTAGCAAGGAGTGTCTAGTAGAAGTGTAGATGGATCAATATAATCTAAGAGTTTAACATAGATATTTAGATTACCAAGTTGGTAAGAGGTCATGGATTAGCTAAGCTTCTAGCTCAGACAAATTTAGATGCTAATCAAATAAATGTTGAATATCAAAACCTTAGCTTTGGTGCATGTGATATGGATCAGTGTGATTGATACAAAGATATGATATACTATTTATAATATATGTGATCTCCATCCCATTTAACCAACAATGAGAGGAGGACTGTAACATTGCATGCAATCAGATACATTATTATAAATAGAGATTTATGATGCAAAATTTTTGAATGAGTACTTTTGAAGTGCATTGATCAATATAAATTAGAAAAAGTATTGAGTGACATGCATTCAGGGGTATGTGGTGGGCATTATATGGGAAAAACTACTATGCACAAGATCATGAGAGTAAGCTTTTGGTGGTCCAGCTTATTTATGGATGCTTAAGTCCTAGTAAGGAAATGTGATCCTTGCCAAAGGTTTGTAGGAAAATTCAAGTTTTTTGGGAACACACCTTTGAAATTAGTTGAGGTCCAAGCACCCTTTTAGAAATGGGGGATGGATTTTATAGGTGAAGTATCATCTAGCTTTAGTAGTGGTTACTCATGGATACTAGTTGCAATTGATTATTTCACAAAATTGGTAGAGGTTATCCCTACTAGGAATTCTCCAAGTAAAGTGGTAAACAATTTCCTATTGAATAACATTATTTCAAGATTTAGTTGCCCTGAAAGAATAGTAACCGATAATGCTATGTGCTTTAAATCTAAAGAATTTATTAAATTTTATGATAAAAATGGAATCACTAGGTTAGTTTAATCACCTTATCATCCACAAGGGAATGGAAAAGCTGAATCTACAAACAAGAACTTGTTTAAAGTCATAAAAAGGAATTTGGGTGATAAGAAGAAGGCTTGGGACTCTAAATTGCAGTTAGCAATTTGGGCTAATAGAGTGACAATTAAGAAGGAAATTGGTGTATCACCTTTAGACCTTGTGTATGGAATTCAAGACAAAATGCCTCCGAATAATCTAATGGGTTTGTATAACTACATCCAAATGTATGATGATGATATCATTGATGATATGCAAGAAAGGATGTATGAGTTAGTTGGATTAATTGAAACAAGAAAGGAAGCCTCTATAAGAAAAATACAATTGTAATTATAGATGAAGGATTTGTATGACAAAAAGGAAATGTAAAGAAAGTTTGAACAAGATTATCTTGTCCTAATGTGGAACGCACGATTGGAGGACAAAGACAAACATGGAAAATTTGATCCTATATGGCTTGGTCCATATTTGGTGGATTCTACTTGGGGTGATGACTCATACTTTATCAAGGAACTACTAATGAGATTTCTTGAATTGCTAGTTCATGTACAATTCTTGAAAAAATACTTGAAGGTATTCTATTTTCCATGAACAATAGTTAGGTATGAATATCCTTGCACATTTGTGAAATTTTCTATGCATATGTCTATAGGCCTTGTATTTATGTTTATATTTCTCTGTGGTGTACTTGACCCAAAGTTTCTAATTTCTTGCATGGATACAAGTTATCCATCATCCCTAGATAGAGCCACTATTAGCGCTCATTTCTAATAACCCTTTTATCCTAAGTTATGTCGCCAAATTGTCTAAACCTTTGAGAAAATTGAGTTAATCATAGTATGTTTTCATCCCTTGGAAAAAACTTTTTTTTTGGATTTATTATTTATTCCAGGTGCCTAGGGTTTCTCTAAGATTTTCATGAGTATACTTTACCCTAAGCATAACCTTTCTTTTTAAGCTTGCCTCTTTTATTTTTTAAATTTTCAAATACCTAAGAGTGGTGCTTTACTTTATATCTTTAATCTTTTGATAAAGGCTCTTTTTTTAAAATGTGTGACCATAGGACTAGGGTTAGTGCTATGATCAAGGACCCCAGTCAAACTAAAAAAACAAAAGGTATGACCTAGTGAAGTCAAGATTTTCCTTTGATCTCTGAGTCACAATGGGTCAATGATAGAGTCTTTTCCTAACTACAACTGAGTGAGGTAGTTAAGATTACCTTGATCTCACAATTACCTTCAAAAAGTGTCTTTATCAAAACATGGATGTGACTAGGAGATTGGTTTGATCACTTAGTTGAGAATCTGGTTAATAAAGGTTTATGGTTAACCAAAAAATTGTGAAAGGTTGAAACAAATGTTGAATTGCATAGTTACAATGTTAGCTAACCAGTAAAAGAAGTAAGTGGTGACCTAACAAAGATGCTTGGAAGGATTTGACTGCTTGGTCATGCAATTAGTAAAAATAAAAGGAAGTTTAACCACAACAATGTGATGTAGTAATTCGAAGTCAACACTATTGTACATCTAGAAGGTCAATCCTATAGTGGTATGGGAGATTTCAAAGGTCAATTCTTCAGAAGAAAAAACAATCAACAAGCAAGCTACAGTTCATGATTGACCATTTTATAGAGGAAATTATGAGTGCTATAGAATTTAATGTTAAAATCATTAGCATCATATGAAATTTTATGTATATATGTTTATTGTGTGATTTCTAATTTGAATTATTTATACTAACACCTTATTGGACAAGGATTCTATGTTTTTAGTTTGCAATACTACTTTAGTTCTCTATAGGTTTCAAATTATGTATCATTGGAGAAAAGTCTTTACCAATGATGCTAGGATTTTTTATTACAATAGGGCCCTAGGAAATTTTTATTTGGTAACCAACATATAAAGTTGGAGGATTTTTAAAGAGTAACCATTTATGTTTTCCAATGGGATATAATGTAACAAAATCCATTCCACCAGCAGGTACGGGATTCAGAAAGAATAGCGGACCAAGGTAGGGAGATTTCCTTTTCTTGGATGGTAGGTTTCTAACACTTTAGTTATGTTTGTAATAAAATTTGTAAAATATATACAAAATCAACCATAATATAAATTTCATATAGGAAAAACAAACATTGGGCCTAATCCTCATAGATTTAGATTTGGACACTAATACACCTCAAGTATGTACATCGTGATTATGATAATTGATGTTGATTTGGTGAAAGCATTGATTAATTATTATAATTTGACTACCAAGGCCTTTCATAGGAAATATATGAGTGTCGTCTATAGATTGGATAGGGAGACCCTTACTGAAGTTTTTTGACCTAGGGGGGCCCATCATGAAGAAATTTGAGAAAGAAAAATGAGTGAAACCTTCAAAAATTCCAAAATTTTCTACACTAGGACTATCATGAGGAGGCACGTTCCTAAATAAAAGAAAGAAAAGAGAGAGTTATTTGAGAAGGTAGGGGAACTAATGCCAGTAGAATTCTACAAATATTTTAGATACACCATCTTCGGGATTGAGAAGGTACTAGAAGTCAATGGTACCATGAATGCCCTAGGTTATGTATATATCATAGCTTTGGATATCAAAGATCCAAATCATAATGTCTCTTATGAATTTTTGGAATACATCATTGATATAATTCATGAAGAAATTGAGGCATCTCAAAAGGGGGACATGTGAAACTTTATTTTTTTACATTATTCATTATTAATGCATATCATCCTTTCCAAGAATATAGGGCACATTAGTCCAGACTTCATCAAGGCTACTAAGGAGAATGGAGAAACCTTGCATGTGCAATTATGGACTCACTTCTAGCAAAGGTTTTATCCCTATGCTAGTACTATTGCTTTCCATAATGATTTGTATTTCCAATCATGAATATTTTAATAGATATAAATGAAAGAGTACCTAGAGGGGTAAGAATGTTAATTAGACCATCTACCTATCCAAATGAGGATCAGGTACTTAGCCATGATTGGACTAGTTTGGTTTTATTTGAAAACTTTTCAATTATAAGAGTGTTTGGCTATCCTTAGCCTCCCCATATATTACCTAGGTATGTCTTGGAAAGACTAGACTAGTTGTAATTCTTTTGGAAATTACTAATGATAAAAAAAGAGTAGCTAGGCCTTATTGTTAGGAAAGGCACTTTTGTAGCCAGAAACACTAAAATAGGTGATTTTCTGATAGGGAGAGATGCCATAGAAGAAGTTGATTATTGTTTAGTTGAATTCAAACTTCCCACTACCCTAGCTGGGACCTATCATCCAAATAATTTTGTAAGGACTTCTCTTAAACAAATGAGTAAGTACACCCTTCCTAACAAAAAACCAATATAGGAAGAAGATTGCATCATGAATCATCTGCAAACAGAGGTGTGTAGGGAGAGGAGTCTAAATTGGAAAAGGATAATGAAGATAGAAGAAGCCATGAAAGCTATAGATCATTCATTCAAGGCTTTCTATCATGATGTGACATACCTTTATAGATACAATAAGTTCCTAGATAACTTTGATGAGCTGATGACTCAAGTCCCTACAAAATTCAAAGATAGAGAAGAAATACCAACTCCTTAATAGGAGGATGTTATAACTATAGAGGTTGAAGATGATCAACTAGAAATCTCTTCATGGGATCAAGGAAGAAAGAAACAGAATATGATTCATATCCCTAATAAGGTCAGAGGAAAGACAATGCAAGTTATACCTCAGGGATCAAAATTATTTGATACAATTAGACACAATTTTCTAATCAAATGGGGAAGTGAGCATGAAAAATTCCCCAACATGAATAAACTGCAAACCCAAATGTTGGATGAAAGAATAATCTATGCTAAAGAGTTCACTAAGGATGACCAATTCATAAATTATAATTAATTTAAGTCATTCCTTTATAAGGTAAAACATAATGAACTTTCCCTATAGTTGCAACCTAGGGATTCACCTAAGAAAATTGCAGAACTAGTACAGAGGTTACAGGATTATAATCTCAACAATAAGAATCTCATAATTGAGGAGGCAAGAGAATTAGTGACAAGAAGTGGAATTCTTCTCTTTCTTGGTTGGGAACTTAGCTCCTCTTTTATATTGGATAAGATAAGGAAACAAGAAAGATCAATTTCTTTTGAGGAAACTAATAACACTAGTGAATTGCAAGGCTCTGAATTCAACATAGATAGCAAAATAATGGCAATATAGAGCATGGCTCTAGATGATAATAAACCAACTCTTATGGAAATAATTGAATACCCTACGGAAATGTGATTATTTTTTATGTTTCTACTGTATCCAATGACCAAATCCACAATATAGTGAGTACAACATCACTAATGGGAAAGACTAAATGGATACATTGCAAGAACAATTATAGACAACCTATAATATATCCATTGATGAAAGGAAAAAATATGAAGAGATGTTGAAGAGGATTTATATTTTGGAAAAGAAAATTGCTGACATGGAAGAAGAAATAAGGAGCTTATAACCAAACCTGTTATAGAGGTAAAGGATAGTGAAATTCAGACTGAAGCTAAGATTTCAGTTGTAGGGAAGGCCCAACATATGGATTCTAATGAATGGGATGGTGTTAAGGAGGTGGAGATAAAGATAATTTAGAATCTCCTCATGGACAAAATCGGTGCCTTACAAATTCTTTCACAAATTGTGCACAATAGCTGCATAAGCCTCTAGGGAGTTGAATACCAATACTCAAAGGCATTAAACCTTTTCTCTCCTCTATTCACAACTTTGGGGCCATATGCCCAATTCTTCAATAATATGGTCCATCATCTACCCTAGAAAAAGGATTTACCAAAGTAGGTAATCATTAATACCAAAAAGATGATAAATAGGGTAAGGGAGTTGCATGGTTTCTTCATAGGGAAGT
Organism: Cupressus sempervirens; assembly: GCA_028749045.1. Classification (NCBI taxonomy): domain Eukaryota; kingdom Viridiplantae; phylum Streptophyta; class Pinopsida; order Cupressales; family Cupressaceae; genus Cupressus; species Cupressus sempervirens. The sequence goes on from CM053784.1 coordinate 296,462,703, forward strand.
TGTAATTAATCCAAGGAAAAATGAAGTTGATTGCTATGGCAATACCAAATTTCATTCCTAGTATAAAAAATATGAATGGAGATTTTAAGAAATGGCAGGAGTGGTTTTCTTCTTTTGAAGATATTTTGAGGCATCCAAGGTTTTTGACGTATTCTAATAATGAGACTAATATAAATGTTGTATATAATTTAGTTGATTTTCTTTTTAGAATTGAATCAGATATGAGTGAATTCTCTAGAGAGGTGAAGGCTATTACTGATTCTAAGTGGAGTAAATATGTAGAAGAATTAAATGCAAGAAGGGATGCTACTTGGCTGAAAATAGAATCAAATTTAGTTATTTGGGAATTGATTGTAGACATCAAGGCTCTTCCATCCTAGGAAGATAATTAGACTGAGACAAAAATGAATCTACTACAAGAAGACAAAAGGATATATAAGGGGATGCAATAGTTAAAGTCAAGGCTTGTGCCATAAATGACAACTACTTTATGCACACACTTTCTTGTATATTCTCCAACTGCAACAAATGTATTAATGTAACTTTTAAAAAGGTTTTTGCTTTTCTTTTTAGCTAGATAGTTTTGACACCTACCCTCCCATCTAAGGCTTGTTGCAATCCTTTATATAAGGATTGCCAAGATGTGGAGTAGAGGTCAAGAGTCTATAGAAAATTTCATGTTTTATTCCCCTTTTTAAAAATTGTCTAGTTTTGGTAATTATCTGAATGTTATTAGTTTTGTATACTCCATAATATAGTAAATATCAAATATCAGTTGTCAAGTTCTGAGTTATTTTTGAGTCTCTATTAGTATTGTGAAAAAATTCAAAGGAAATCAATACAACAAGGAAATTCTCTATATATCTATGTCTTTGAGTTTTGTCTCCTTCTTTATATATCTTTGATCTTGAGATTAAAATGAATCAGTTCCTTTCAGCTTAATTTAGTTTGAATGAATTGTCTATCTCTACTCATTATTGTTAATTTAGATAATTAAGTAATTACTTTCTATAAGTGATAAGATTTAGGGCTTATAAGAAGGTTATGATAAGAATAAAACTTAAAGGTTACTACTAGTAGATTTAGTTACAAGTTTACTAAATAGGTCTAAGATGTTGATCTTGGCTCTATATAAAAATGAATAAGACACTAGTCATTACTTTTGAGGTTGCAGACTAATGATTCATATGGTTGCTGAATACACAAATTATAAAAAATCAATTTACCTTTTTGTGTAATGATAAACTATAAGTGTTGGTTGCTACTTGTTTTCATTTCCTTTTCTTTTAACTATAGTTAGCTGTTGTGATTAGAAAGTTTATAAGTAAATCATGGAAGAACATTGACCATTTCTACTAAGGGTATAGTCTTGAAGAGAAGAATATAAAGTAAATAAGATCAATCCCTAAGGTTTTCCCACCTTGGCCCTGCAGAGCCGAAAGTGAAGTGAGTCCTAAGGACTCTATTAATGTTAGCCCAGAACTAAGATTTAGCCCTACTAAATATAGGATTTTTCTGATCTTTAGGCTTTTCTATTTCTTACACTTCTTGGTATTAGATTTAACCCTATCTAATATGTTCCATACCAATAAGAGCTCCAATAGATCTATATGTACCAACTTGATCTTTATTGTTGTTCTTCTGTCATATACCACAAAAAAATTGTTGTGTTGACATAAATGACAAACATAGTCATGAATATAATATATCATCAAAATAATGTTTCGATAATACTCCCTCATAGGAATATCATCAGCATTCATGCTTCTAACAATCTCCCCCTTTGGCATTGATGGAAACATAGATGGAAAACATATAGTTCCAAGAATACCAAAAATTAAAGATTGTTATCCTCTTTTTTCAAATCCTCTTCATCAATCATACAAGCTTCTCCTCAATGTGTTGTATATAAATTTTTTTTTAATTTTTTAATCTCTCCCCCATTAACTTCAATGTCAAAGGTTTTATCAACCATCTATCACTACAACAACTATCTCTAACCTACTCAAGTGTCCAAAGATACTATTTAAAATAGCTATCAAGAGTCCTAGATGACTCTATCCATCATAGATAGTCCCCATATAAGAAGCATTAACATTTATTCTAGACAAACAATAGTGCTCTATATCACTAGATTGATGCACTCTTGCATCGTCTACTCTACTATGGGTAGGGGCATAATCCCTCGCATACCTTGCAAATACTCAAAAGTCTCTTTGGGAAGAGGCTTGGTGAAAATATCTATAATCTACTTTTTGGTTCTTACATACTCCAATCGAATTTTCTTTTCTACAACTTTCTCTCTCAGCATGTGATATTTGATAGAAATGTGCTTAGTCTTGGAATGCAACACTAGATTCTTAGACCTTTTCATTTTGCTTGTATTATCACAATGTATGACAATAGGTTCACTAAATTCTATCCTTATATCATTCAACATCTACTTCATCCAAACAACTTGATTACAATTGTTTGCCACTACAACATATTCTACCTCTATTGTACTCTATGAGATATAGTCCTACTTCTTGCTTAATGAAGAAACCAATCTTCCTCCAAGAAATAATGTTCCATCATTGGTGCTCTTTTTGTCTTCTATACTACTTACTCAATCAACATCAGTATAAGAATATAAAGTGAAATCATTAGATCTATCATACCACAATCCAAACTTTGGTGTTCCCTTCAACTATCTAAATATACTTTTCACTGCTATATAACGTGCTTCTCTAGGATCATCTTGAAATATTGAAACAATTCCAACTATATTTTCTATATCCAACCTTGTGTGAGTTAGATATTGTAATCCTCTAATCATAGATCTATAGTTCTTATGCTCAATAGTAGGTGTCTCATCCTTTGTAGATAAGTTGTGTCCAGTTATTATAGATGTTCCAACTAGTTTACATATTTCCAAACCAAACCTTTTCAATAGATCTTTCAAATACATAGTCTAAGAAATAAAGAGTCCTTCTTTATCCTACATAATTATTAATCCTGAGAAGTATTTCATTTCTCTTATCATGCTCATTTCAAATTCCTTCTTCATTTCTTCTACAAACTTGTCACTTTCATCATTATCTCCTCCAAATATGATATCATCAAGAAATATTATCAAAATCATCAATCCATCATCTATTTATTTCTAGTATAGATTACTATCTGCCATACCTTTGCTAAATCCAAGTTTTGTCAAATGCTTGTCCAACCTTGCATACTAGGTTTTGAGCACTTGTTTTAAGCCATACAATACTTTCTTTAATCTGTATACCATGTTCTTGTCATATGTTAAAGGAAAACCTTCAAATTTTTCTATGTATACCTCTTCTTCAAGTTCTCCATTTAGAAATGCTACTTTAACATCCATCTGATACACTTTGAATTTCTTATGTGTTGCATAGGCTAAAAATAACCTTATTGCTTCAATTCTTGCCATGAGAGCATAGGTTTCATCATAGTCTACTCCTTCTTGTTCTGAGTATCATTTACATACCAATCTTGCTTTGTTTCTTACAACTTCACCTTGTTCATTCATCTTGTTCTTGAATACCCATTTTGTTCCTATCATAGTCTTGTCTACTACTCTATGGACCAATTCCCACATATCATTCCCCACTATTTGATCCAATTCTTCTTTCATAGCTTGCTTCCAATAATCATCTTTAGATGAATCATCTAAATCCTTTGGTTCTACTTGAGTTATCAGACATAGTTCTTCATTGATTCTACTTCTTGTCATCACACCTTTATCTCTGCTACCGATGATTTGGCTCTGGTGGATGATTCTTTGTCATATTCTTACCAGAAGTAGGAGTTTTTATCTCAACTCTTAGCTTAGTTTTTGGTTCCAAACTTTGTTCCTACCTTTTCTCACCTTCATTCTAAAATCATTGTTAATCTCAAATAATACTTCATCATTCCTTGGTTTAGTAACAATAACATTCTCATCATCAGAATTGTAGTCAACTATTCTATCTTGTATCCTAAATTTCTCATCAACTCTTACACTTTCACTTTCAACAATAGTCTTAGTTCTCAGATTATAACATCTATAAGATCTTCTTTTTAATGAATAACTAAGAAAATACCTTGATTACTTCTAGCATCAAATTTACTAACATCATCATCTCTTTTGATATAACATTTTCTACCAAAAATTTTGAAATACTTAACTATTGGTGAGTGGCCAAACCATAGTTCATAAGGGATCTTGTTTGTGTCTTTCCTAACCTGCACAATGTTCATAGTGTAAACTATTGTACTCACATCTTATCTCCAAAATTTATTGGGTACATCATTCTCAATTAACATAACTCTTGTTACCTTTATTTCTAACATGTTTCTTCTTTCTGTAATGCAATTTTATTTAGGGGTTCTAGGAGCTAAAAATTGTCTTTTGGTTCCATTAGCTTCACAAAATATGTTAAACTCATTTGAAGTAAAATCTTCTTCTCTATCTGATCTTAAACATTTAATCTTCATACCTAATTTGTTCTCGACTCTATTCTTGAATATCTTGAACTTATCAAATGCCTTAGATTTTTCTTTAAGAAATGCAACCCACATCATTCTAGAAAAGTCATAAAAAATAATCATGAAGTAACTTTCACCATTAAATCTTTTAGTCTTTGTAGGACCACTAAGATCTATGTGTACAATCTCCAACTTTTTTGTACTAGTAAACTTCTTGCTTGGAAAAGAAGTTTTGGTATGCTTTGCTAATGCACACTCCTTGCAACTTGTGTTAGCAAGCTTTACAATCTTAGGAAAATCTCTGACTACAAACATATTACTAGTTTTCACAAAGTTGTCAAAGTTTATATGACAAAATCTTTTATGTTGTAACCAAATGTCATCTACCTTTGCAACCAAACATGTCACTTTAGTGGAATTCAACTGAAATACATTACCTCTAGATCTAGTTCCTATTCTAATTACCTTTCCATCTTTGTCTTTGATTATTCATGTCTTCTTTGTGAACTGCAACTGATAACCTTTATCCACTAGTTGTCCAACACTCAAAAGATTGTGTTTCCAACCATCAACAAAATATACATCCTCAGTGTCAGTCTTACCATCAAGAGTTATAGATCAATATATTTAACATGGCAAGCTACATTGTTTCCAACTCTAACAATGCCTCCATTATAACTTTTGAAGTCAACAAACTTGTTCATATAACTAGTCATATGATGTGAACAAAATTTGTCAATTATCCAATCAGATTTCTTTTCAACTTGTGATACCAAAGCCATTTTCTCTAGACTTTCTTCTTTAATAGACAAAAATCCTATTTCATCATCACTGGTACTTACTACTTGTTCATCAAATTTATCTTCTTCATTGGCATACAAACAATTTTTATCTCTTCTAGGTTTGAACTTTCATTTATATGTTTTCTCTCTTTTAGGGTACTTAGATGCATGATGAAAAAACTTATTACAAGTCCAACATTTAAAGATTTTCTTACCATATTTTTCTCTTCTTACAAGAAGGGCTACTCCTATCTTTCTATCCTCATTAGATCTTCTATTTCTAGAAAAATCTCCTCTAGCACTTGTGCTCCTTGATAGATTAAGTCAAATATTTAGGGTACTAAAAGTTGTCTATGTTCTAGAAAATTCTCTAGATTGTCTAAACTCATTCTCAACTCCTTCTAATCTCCCAAGTAATGTTTCCTTGGTGAAATATTTGGTAGAAGAGATCAACAACTATATCATTTGAATTGCTTTCTTAAATGGTAGTGTTAAACTCTTCAATATCTTATAGATCACCTCATCATCTTCCTTGGTTCCTCCTTTAGATCTAATACCTACAATAATTTCTGAAATTATGCCTACATATGTTCTTATAAATTCATCTTCCATGATTTTAGCATCTTGAAATGCACAAATCTAGCTTTGCAGCCTCAATTTCTTAGAATGATCATCACCTTCAAAAATATTTTCCAAAGCTTTCCAAATCTTATTTGAAGTGTCAATTTTTTTACATGTTTTTACTCTATTTTAGGAAGTACAGACAATAGTTCTTCTTTGGCTCTCATGTTGCACATGAAAAGTTCTCTCTCATCACTGGTACAAGTTTCTAGTGCATATTTAGCAATAATTATCTTTTTTGATTTTTTCAAGATTCAATATCTTGGACCCATACACAGTAGATGTTTCTTCATATTTTCCTTCTAGCTATCATGATTTTTTCCATCAAACTTTAGACTATCCTTTCTAAATATGTTAGCCATGGATCTTGAAAAGTTCTTAAACTTTATCTTCAAGGACCTATTGCTTTGATACCATTCTTAGAAATAATAGTCCACCAAGATAACTGAGGGGGGAGGGGGGTAGGGGTTGAATGAGTTATCCAATTTAAACATTCATCAACCTTAATTAATCTTAACCATTCAATCAAAGTAAACTAGATGCACATACACAATTACACCAGATTTGTTAACTAGGAAAACCATTAATCAGAGGGAAAACCTTAGTGAGAATGATGTTCACAAAGATATAGTGATATATATATATTGTTAGAGGATGGACCATGTTAGAAGTCTATAGATGCATTCAGTACATAAGAGTCCCTATTATAAGACTTTGAATCCCTATTAGGAGATTTCAAAGCTATTAGGAGTTGTACCAACCTTGTTAGGAGTTGTAGAAGGAAAAATGACCCACTATCTAAATAGCTTCTGAGGTAAGACCATGGAACTTCACTATCCAACTAATCTCTCAACTATTCCATGAAAAATAATTGTTCATACTATTCTTTAACCTCTTTTATCTATCCTGTCAATTAGACAAATCACTGTTAGACCTTATAGACTAGATCACAAACTTCAGATCCAAATATCAAACCTTGGATCTCAAAATAAAACCTCGGCAATGAAGTTTTCTCCAACTTCACTTTGCTCTGCTTATCCTTGCATATCAACTTGTTTCTCTTCTATTTCACTCTTCATGCTTCATGTAATAAATCATACATAACAAAGGAGAATGTCCTTCCCTTATACTAAATCCATAAAATAATTCCTTGTGTCAGCTATTACACATTCTCAATTAATTATTATAGGACCTCATTAAGAACACGTTATGCTTAGTGATAACATTAATTTGTTGCCTTGTAAATTGAATAACTTTTTGTATGTTTAATATTATGATAAATGAGCTTAGCCATGTCATCTCCAACATGTCTTCTACACACATTTAACCTTTCTTCTCAGAATAAATTTTTTTCTAAGAGATATAACAAGTTTACCAGAACATGCTTCTGTAAACTCTATCTCAAAACAATCTTCACCAGAACTTGCATAAATTCTCCTAGACTTAATATTTTATGCACCTGAGGTTAGTTACATATGCTAGACACATAATAGTATCTCCCATTAACCTTGCTAATGAAAATAATCAATGATCTATCTATACCAACTTGATCTTTACCAATGTTCTTTTGTCAGATACCACAGAAAATTGTTATGTTGACATCAATGAAAAACATAGTCATGAATGTAACATATCATCAAAATAATGTTTCTAAAATACTCTCACATAGGAATATCATCAAAATTCATGCTTCCAACAATAAGTGGGTGAGGAAATGTGAGAAATGTGCTTTCTTCTTAGGAAATAAAAGATTGGCCACCCTTCCTGTCCATTCCATCCAAGTTGACCAACACTTTGCTCAATGGAGTTTGGATTTTATTGGTCCAATAAACCCACCCTATAGTGTTGGTCACAAATAGATTTTACTAGTCATAAATTACTTTAAATGATGGATAGAGGTAGTGGCTTTGAAGGATATAATAGAAACCTCAGTGGTTGAATTCCATGATGGAAATATAACTAGATTTGGTGTTCCATCAACTATGATATCAGATAATGCCAAATCTTTTGTTTGAGCTCATATATGCCCTTTCACTCTAGAACATGGGATATATTTGAGCACCTCCTCAAATTATTATCCCCAAGGGAATGGCTTGGCTGAATCCTCCAATAAGAACCTCATTAGAATCATGAAGAGAACGATTAAAGATAACCAAATTTGTTGGCATCCAAAGCCAAGAAGTTCTCTTTGGGCTAACAAAATTACACCCAAGAGAGAAATTTGGAACTCACTTTTCATGTTGGTATATGGAACGGAAGCTAGGCTTTCTAATTTCACTTGAGTTCCCCTCTCTTGAGCTGGCTCATCAATTGGAGCTAGAGGAGAATGATCCCATAACAATTACATTAGAAGAATTGATTGAATTAGAAGAAAAGAAACAACAGGCCATGCACACACTTGAGGCTCATCAACAATAGTTCAAAAGAAGTTCTAACAAAAGGGCATTAACTATATTTTTCAAAGAAGAAGACCTTGTTCTCAAGTGGGATGGAGATAGAGCTAAACCTGGTAGGCACTCTAAGTTTGATGTTATGTACAATGGTCCTTATGTTATCACTAGTTGTAAATAGGTCAACACTTTCCAACTATCTAGACCTAATGGTGATATTCTTTCCATTCTAGTCAATGAAATTCACCTTAAGCCTTGCTTCTAGAGAAGGTTAAGGTTTTATGTATATAGTAGATTAGCTTTCTTGTTTTCAATAAGTGTGTAGGCACAAGCCTTCATTGTAGAAGAGAGAATTTTTTTGAAGCTTTTGCAGTTATAGAGAAGAGGTTGTTTTTTGTGAGAATACAAATAGAATGTAAGGTAAATTTTTTGGTGATCCAACCCAATAGATTGCTTAAGGCCACTGATCTCATGCTTAGCAAGAAAGTATCCCCTCTGAGTCACTAGAGATGTTCACCATTTTTTCCCCTCCTTCAAAAATCCAATTTTCAAGGTGGCAGCCATGTTCATCTTCATTGAACTATTTATTCTACCATGCAAGCCAATGGGAATAAGGAAAAAGTCTTTGACTTTTCTTTTATTCCTAAGCCTTAGAAAGTATATATTGTATCAAAATTTATGAGCTATGATGATGCAATAATTCCTCTTCACATGGTTGCAAGAAATTAAAGAGCAACTATCAATCAAGTCATGAAGGTATGGTCATCGGTGGTTAAGCCTAACCCATGGTCAGGGTTGTGATCTAGTGATTCCCTTTGTCACTCATTTACATGGTTGACATCTGGATTAATAATTCAAGTGGTGATGTTGTGAATGGGTTATGGATTGCATAATAATAAAGGATTAATAGATAACCATGACTCAAACTATGAAGTGGTAAGAAAATTTGATTGCCTCATCGCATAGTTAAAAGGCTAAAACCTAGTTTGGACTATGATGTTACAATTGTGTTGATCACATGTTTGTGGATTTAAGAAATGGGTTGATAGTTTAGGCTGTGATGTTGTGAATGGTTATGGATTGCATGATCACATGGAGTTAGGGGTTAACTAGAGTGAGAGCTATGAAGCAACAAAATGCCTTTATTGAATCATTGATGAGTTAGCATCAAAGTTAATAGATCAAGTCATGATGGTGAGATTATAGTTAAATGATAGTCTTCATGAAGTCGCAAGAATCTAGTTTTTGGTTCATGTTTAAGTTGTGATCATGCAAAAGGCAGGACATGCAATGAAGATAACATTAGTCACATGGTTGCAAGAACTTGATGCCAGCTAGGAAATAGACTACAAAGGAGTGACTAAGGGAAAACTAATTATTTTTTCACCATCACATGGTTAGAAGGCTATTAAGTCTAAATTGTAGTGATGGTGCAAAGAGCCAATTTCACATTGAGCATAGGGTCACAATGATTAGGGAGATAAAGAGGAGGCAAGTTGTGAAGCAATGATCAAACATGAAATGAAGATGGTCACAACTTCACAAGGTCAGATAGATAATAAGAAAATTAGGTGGAGAATTCATGAATGAATATAAAGATATAGGGTCAACATAAGATAGAATGTTGGGGAGGTGGAAAAATACTTAGAGGAGATTGGTTCACATGGTAGGTTAGATGGATTGACTTCATTTGACCATTTGACATGGCTAAATTGGTGTATCAAGAACAAAAAAAATAGTTCCTTAATGAAAGTAGGTCCTTGATTTCTTGCAACCTCTTCTTTGAGTGTTATCCATGCTTGTTTAATACATTGTTTATCCACTCACTGCTGTGATTGTCCATCTACCCAATCAGAATGATCATGGCCACTACTTCTATCTATTCCAAGTTAGATGTGCACATAAAGAACAATTCATTTGCATATGGATGTACACCTGATCAAATATTTGCTAAGATCTACAGTAATTTTTCTCTATACCTTGAAGGTAGTAGTTGACCTTTGGCTTAAGGTAGAAGTTTCTTAGTTATGCTTGAACTATAAAATAAAGTTGTGTAAGCCCTCCAAGGGTTGGTCTTTTCTCTAATTCTAAATCAGTTGTATCATTTTCTCTGCTACTATAATTTTCCTTTTTCCTATGAGTGAATATAATTCTCTATTGTATCTCATTCTTTGATTAATATATCATGCAATATATTATTGCCTTATATTGATGTATTTATTTCATTATTTGGTTATATACTATGTCTATTATCTTTAGATGATATAGAGTAAAGCCCTTTCCTTATATCATTTTACTAATTTTTGATCTTTGCATAATCGTTGACTCAAAACTAAGAGAGAATTTGTATATCTAAGAATTGTATTGATGAACTATGCTTTCCTGGGTAGAGATAAGGTTGAACAATACTATGGTGTATCACCCTATCTAGATTAGATTAGGTAGTTTTCTTTCATGCATTCCTTCTCCCTTTTCCTCTAAAGAAATAATTAGGTGCACCATGATAGTAAGGAAGTCAGCCTTCTCTAGAGACTCAATCTCTAATTGCAAAGTACCACACTTTTGATATTGTTTCTATGTTACATGAGGTTTCCATTATGCAAAAACTTTAGGAAAGGGTGCAAAATTTTGTGTCAACACTAACCAATACTTATATCTCCTTGTTGTGTTGTTGACTAAGCATGAAAATGGGAAAGTAGGAACAACATGCATAGTTTCTACATATTTTTTGGACTCATGTTCACTGATATTTTGATAGCCATTTACTTTTACAATCAAAGGATTGTGGTCTATCAACTTTTTATGATATGGAAACTATACTGACTTATTCTTTATAGGATCTTCATTTTTAGCTCACCTATGACATTTCCTTCACTTAATACATTTCTTTCTGGACTCTTTATTGGTTCTTCCTTAATGACTATTGTTTCTATCTTCCCTTCACTCATTTTCATTAAATTATAGAATTTATCAACAAGGTTATATGTCCCATTGTAAATATCCTTAATATTATCTAATTCTACATGTTTTGCTTCTTCCATGTGCTCATCCTTAGGAATTAGTCCACATATCCTCTTCCATGTCATTTTTCTTTCCTCCGCAATATTGTTTGAAGAAAATTTCAATATTTGAAAAGCCCTCCGCTATATTATCTAATTCTACATATTCCTCTTCATCTGTTTATGCTTCTTCCTTCTTCTTATCCTCAAGAATCAGTCTGTATATCTTCTTCCATATAAGTTTTCTTTCCTCTAAAACATTTTAAATTTTTTTCTTCAATATTGGAAAGCCCTCCTCTTAGGTTGTACTTGGGTAAGTTTTCCCTCTCTAATTTTTCTCCTTGTCATCAATACATACTTCCATTTCTCATATGATCTACCATAGAGCTCATTAGGTATCATATTCCCTAACTCTAATGGTTTATACTTATATTTTTCTATCTTATCTAACATTAATTCTTCTACTTTATTCTTTTCACCCTTGCTCAATTTATCAAACTTAATTAAATGTAATTCAAACATTTATACAATTCCTTTAATATTTTAACATACCTCATCTATCATATAGGGATTCTTGTGCACAACCACTCTAAACTAGCTTGTATCCTTAAAATAAGTCTTCTTTTCATCATCATGTTTAGCAACCACAAGCCCTCTCCTTGAATTATTTACTAGTTTTCTTATTTTGACCCCTCCTGGATTATCCTTCCTCTTTTTTTTACCCTTGCCTTGAGATGGTTTTGTAAATTTTACTACTCCCTTTGTGCTCATAAGCTATAGTAGAATCTTCCTTGGTTCTCTATCTTGTCATTCTCTATGTTTCAAGATTAGGATTTGAATCCTTTTTATTACCTTTTCTTGTCTTTGACTCAGTCACAACTACATCTTTACCTTTTACTTTGGTCTCTTCTTCTTAATAACTCAAGATATTTTCTCATTTTCTTTCAATTATTTGCATTGGTGCCTCCTACTTGACACTTTCACCCAAAACTCTCTCCAGATTCTTGATCATCCCTTTTCTCTTCATATCCATTTTAGGGACCTTAGTCTCCATCATTATCTTTATCTTGGTCATTTCATATGTGTCAAATGGCTTGGATTCTTTATCTATGATTTCATCAAGAAATGTTTTTCTTGTTGCAACTTCCTCACCAATATTAATCTCATAACCTAGTGTCTTTAGACATGTAATTATAGCTATAATAGATTGGATATAAGTCATGTTAGTATCTACTAGAGAATAGATACTCTCATAATATTTTTTAACCAAAAATTGAGGGATCATTGACCTATTTCTCAATTTTTATTTAAATTCATCCAAATAGCTATCCAAAAGAGTCTCAAAATAATCTCCTAACTAGCTTATAAACTCATTAATCTGTTGGGTGACTGACTTCTTCTTAATCCAAGTTATATTTCTTTAGTAGGAAAATATTTATTCACATAAAAGAATATTCAAACCAAAAAATATCATAATTTACACAGTATTATTTTCCTTCCTAATACTTCTAAAGTTTTCATCTAGTTGTTGTAGTTACAGGTTAGGTAGGTTGTATGAATAAATGTTATTCATAATTTTCTAGGAATGATCAACTACAACATAGGGAATGCTATCTATCTAGTTATATTGTTAAAAATAATTAGTTATAACCCTCATAGAAAATTTAGTCTTGACATCCTTAATGGTATAGTGTGTGAAATTGTAAACCAATAGTTACTAGACAATATTAAAAGACTAAGGAAAACAAGGAATGTAGTAATTAGATTTGAGTTCTTAGTAACACATCTATTCTTTCAAGAAAAAAGTAAGTTTCCTAGTATGCTTGACTATGAAGTGGAATGGAAACAAATGCACCATGAATCTAATAACCTACCATTACCAAAGATATTTAGAGGAGAGGATAAAAAAAGATGTCACAAGGATCATAAGAAACTTTCTAACTAAGATGGCATAATGATGCAGAATTTTACCATCATTAGTTGAGGAATAAAAAGATGATATTTTATTCATGGTAGAAATAAATTTTAGTTGTATGGAAGCAGTAGAGCTAAGAGTTAAATTCATTGACCCTATGGAGTATGAAATGTCTAAAGAATTGATTGAAGGTTATGCAAATATTATTTTAGAATATGAAAAAGATTAGGAATTTCCTAGATGGGGGACATATGATGAGAAGATGAGGGAAGTCCAAAGTGAGCTATACAAAAAGGAAATCAAGAAGAAAGTGGACAAGAAGATTGAGACAATTCTAAAAGAAACTAGTATAACTAAGGAAGTGGACAATCATACATCTTGATTACCACACCACTAGTAGTTAGAGGAACAAAAAAGGCATAACAATTGTAGAACCATAAGAAATTGCATCAATAGTAACATATGGAACAACTTCCCAAATACAAGCCATTGTTGTAGTAACAACACAATAGAAGGATGATGAAGAAGATGTGAGGATTGTAAAATTATAGTTAGCCACTCCTAGCACCAAAAATTCCACAAGGCTTACAAAAGTTAAGAAGGACAAAATAGAGCCTCCTAAACATTAGAAGATGGTCTAACAAATGGCTACAGGACCTGGTAAGAAATGAAAGACTCTTACTCCCAAAAGGATCACATAGATAGTTGAGTCTCAATTAGATTCATCAGAATAGGAAACATAAGTGAAGGAAGCTGAAGAAAAGAAAATAGAGACTAAAATACCTACTAGAAGGAAGGCATGGAAGCTAAAGATTGAAAATATAAATGATGTCATCATAGATAAAGGAAATTTTTTACACCTAAATAAATTTTATGATTTGTATAGTAGTTTTGAAATATTTGAGTTAGAAAATGTAGTAATAAGACATTTGATTCTTAATGATAAGAAGTTTGCAGATCACTTGCAAAGTTTTGTTGAGAAACCTTGCACCCTATCTAAGAAACAAGACAAGATCCATTATCATAATGGGAGAAAACTATGGAGAGGTTAAAAAGGATACTAAAAAGCTATTGTTAAGATTGTTGGGACTTAAAATTAAAGCCCTAATTTTGAGTACCATCTTGAAATTTTTTAGCCCTATAAGCACTTTTTGTGCATGTGTACCCAGCCATCATTTTGAGGCCTATGAGGTGTTTTATGTATCTAACACCTTTGATTCAATATATGCATGCATCTCATGATGATAAATTCTCATTTCGAGTTATTACACGAAGTTTCATTTTGAGCATTGTTCAAATTTGCATTTTTGCATAAGTGTCAAACAAAAACAAGATGCTTAGTTTACATTTGAATATTTGGAAGCTGGCTAAGTTTCATGACTCACCACTTTGGGAGTGTTTAGTATGCATTTCAAAGAACCTATATATCATTTTTCAAGTTCTTTTGATATGTTTTGGCTAGGTTTTGAATCCCTCAAATTTGGTTTTTTATTGTTGTCATGTTGATATTGTATGTTGCCTAGAAATCCAGGAAGCCTTGTTTGGATAGTTATAACTTTGACCCAATTGATAGAAATGAAGAATTCACTTTTGCATTATATTCTATGGAGTAGAAACTTTTTATTTTTTAGTTTTGAGCCAATGGAAAATATGTTTGACTAATTTTCAAATGCAATTCCAAATGCAATTTATAAAGTTTTATTGGTGTCTAAAAGTGTAGATTGATCAATAGCCTTGTTAGGGATGTCATAATCCTGAATTAGTGAAAGATGAGATCAAATGGATTGTACCACTATGTTATACTCTGAAAATAATTTAAGTTTCCAATTTTTAAATCTTGATGAATCTGTCTCCACACTTTCCTAGGTCCATTTTGTTTGTGAAAATCATGTTTCTGCCAATGTTCCTAGTTCTGCAATTCTAAGTTCCTAACTTTGATTGCTCACCAAATTTTCCCAATTATTCTCCATGAGCCCAAATCACACATTTATATTCTCCTCATGACATTGAATTAATGTCCCATTTTTCAAGCCTTCAAGTGCTCGTTTGACCTATTTTTAAAGCCAAATTCAAACACACTTTAATATTTTCAGACATGTTTGTTTGTAGGTAGTTTTGAGTGAGCAACTTTGATGATCAATATCTTTTGAACCCAAAGTCATCAAGACACAAAATATGACAAGATGAGAGAATGTGGAATGGAGAATCTGTATGTCAAATCATAGAGCCCTATTGTCTATTTTGGTTAGTTTTTAAAGATAGTTTCAAAGCCTTCCAGTCAGAAAATCATAGTTTGAAAAGCGTGTAAAGTGATCTTTAAAATGATCAATTAATAATTATTTTTAATCAAGTTCAAATCTAGTTAGTGTAGAGAGTCAAATTACTAAATTCTAGGAGTTAAATGTTTTATTTTGAAATTCTTTTTAGCTAGACCCACTTTGGGTCCTAACTAATTCCATTAGATCAATATTAATACCATGGATAATAAGAGCATCTTAAAGGTCCTAATGATTATGATCATTAAATGTTTTATTATTCCTATACTTCCATTTGAAGTCAAATGGGCATGAAGGGGTATACACATAGTAAAAAGGAAGACTATAAAATTTTAATCATTATAAGGTATAAGTAAGCACACATCATCTTTTGAAGTACAACAAATGGATTGTTTGAAATGATCTATAATAAATAGATTATGGTGAAGAGATTTTCCATTAAATCCTATGCAATTAATGAATGAGAAAGTTCATGATGGAGATATTGATTGGGTTGTAAAGTGAATGGTAGATGTTGATGAAAGATTTTCCAATATGAACTAGAGTCCCTTAGACCGGTATGCAACAATGATTCTATGTTTTGTGCAATCATTTGTTTATGGAAGTATTCAGTTTAGTTATTTACTTGTGTACCTAATAAATTGATGGGATGAGCTTAACTACAAAAGGGACAAATGAGAAAGGATGTGGTGTAGCTTATCATGTATCAACATGATAACAACAAAGAAGATCCCACATTATTGAAGCCATAGCTATGAGTATGTTTCTACAAGAAGATCACTTGGGAGTTTATGAGGAGTTTAAGATTAATGAAGGAAAATGGTGAAGGCCAATTGTTTTAATATGGAAATGAAGTATTCTCCAAATGCAAATGTGTATGGTACCTTGCTAGTTGTAAGTAGTCATTATTGTGCCTAAAGGAGGTGATTTAAATCAAATCTTAAGAAATTACCTTTGTAGTATCTCAAGTGGAGGTGTTCAATTTGAAAAATGTCAAATCATTGACCTATGATGTGGAGGCTTTTGTGAGACACTTATCTTTTTCTAAAGAATTGACAACTCTTTGAGGAACATGTCCAGCCTACCTAAAGACCATTTTCTTCAATTGGGATTGATAGCTCAAACTATAAATCTTTTAATGTTTCCAAGAAATGTGCACCATTTACCATATTCACTAATGAACTTGATATTTTTGGAAGGCATCAAGGTAGAAATTTTAATGATAAATGGGAACATACGTTGAATTAGTTATTAATAGAGATTGGTGTGCAACTTGATCACATCAATCGCGTCATGTTTTGTGGATGTTAAGTTTCTTACAATGTAGAAGAGCTTGGTCACTTCTTTGACTTCATATTTCTTATCAGCCCATCATGATGCAAGAGGAACCAACATACTACATTGGTACATTGAACAATCAAGACTTGGTCCTCTATCAGGGCATAGGAATGGGAGTAGAACAATGGTTAGTAGATCTTGTAAATGTTGTTATTGAGGTTGCATAGAGAAGGAGCTCAACCACAGCAAGGAAGTGAGCCATTGAAAAGGAAAGGTGTCATCTTATATACACACAATGAGTCTCATGATGCATTTGAAGTGGGGAATGTCCATAGCACTCAAACCCAATCAAGATGGTAAGTTTAATTTGTTTACATACATAATCAACAATTTTTATAAAGACTAAGGCCATTCAAAGAATGAATGTACATATAAATAAAGAGTAGGCTATGCCAGTCAATGTTGATTCATGCTAACAACTTTATGAGAAATTGCTGATTCATAACAAGGTCACATGAATTTGAAGATATTTATGAAAGAGGTAATTTTACACTTGCAGTCAAAGGGAGAATAAAAATTATTTATCCCACATTGTTCATGGGTGGGAATCTAAAAGTGTTTTTATACCATCCTATTTTCATATAAAGTGTCTAAAGAAATTCACTTTTAGACACAAGTGCTCACTCATGCATGGGGCCCATGGTGAGTTGAAGGTGAACAAGAAGAAATTTTGACCAATGGTGACTATACTGAGAAGTTGACATGGTAGTTAGCCAAATGAACTAGAACATGCCATGTGGAACCTAGGTTGACCAATAGTAGTATGACATGTGGTAGATGCTTCCAAGATTACAATGCTTACCAAGGTGATTTCATAGTAGAATAGGACACGTGTTGCAATGTCTCTATGTCACTAGTGATGTGGCAGTTGTTGACTAGGATGGTGACATAGTGATAGGCTACCACATAATAGAAATAGTGATGTGCAAATGGTGACATGGTATGGATTATGAGGTGTTCACATGGGCTAGGAGTGTCACATGTCATGATGTCACTATGTCGGGATGATGTGGCAAGATGATGACAAGGATGGCAACATGGAAACACAATCAAAGACTGCCATGTGGTAGCAAACCTAGTTAGATGTGGCAGTCCATAGACCAATGGGGTGGCACCACATGGCACTTAGGTGGTGAAGGTGTTGACATGATAGGTGATTCAATATGAACAAACCAATAATATGGTGACATGTGTCAAAACTATCCACTCAAGGTTTGACCCAAATGCAGAATTGGAGGGAAAATATAAAGGCATATAATTTAGTTTTTATTATTTTTCTTCCAAAGTCTGTGTAGGTCATTTATAATAAACATTGGATTATAAAATAAAGTTTTAACTTTTGGTAAAGATAATTTTTTGCAAAAATGCAAACCTAAGAGTCACTTCAAGAACCTAATTTTCAAACAAATCTCCTAGGCATTTATGTTAAGTGGATATATGATTGCCATATACCAATGGAAAGCTCTCTAAATGAACTTTCCAGATTTATAGCTTATTTTTGCACAAGACGCAATATGTGAGAGATATTTAGGATTTTTTCTGAGGTGTTTTTTTCAACTACAATTTGGTATGGTGGTTCAAACTTGTTTTCTAATGAAATGATGAATTGGTGTCTGCCAAAGTTATTGGAGATAAAGTTGGTGATGTCTTTTCACCTCCAAGTCAATTTAGCAAAGGATTTATCAACATTTTAGATGCATATCTGATGTTTTTATCAAAGTAAGGGTTTCTCATCATTTTAGGAGATAGTTTGACTTTGTTGAAGCACAATGATGAGATTCCATTTAGATTTTGGTGGTAGAGAGAAGAGAGAGACTTTGCAAAAGCAAAGAATGGAGATTCAAGTGAACATGTGTCACTTCTACATCAAATCATATATTTCTTCTTTCTTTCTTTCTAAAAAGTTGGTTCCATTTTATTGGAAATTTTTTTTTCCACTACTATGATACCACCCAGGTTGGTTCCCAAGTTTTCTTAGCAAGTTCTCTGCTAGGTTTCCACCATTATTCGCTATTTTCTCTCTTGTATGGACACCATTTAATGGATTTTAATGTGCAATTCTAATATACTAAGTTGTTTCTTAGTTATTTACATGCATCTTAAGTGTATTTTTTCAAAGAAATAAATACAAGGAACATTAAAATTCTTAGTTTCATTCTAATTCTCATCCCCTATTTCTATTATTTGTAATGTTTTGTGGTTTAGGAACAAAGGGCTTAAACCCGTTTGTAACTCCTTAAAGTTGTATGTCTCAATATACTTTTTTATTGGAACAAAGAGCCAAGTAAATTCTTGATATATGTGATAGGGTTATAGGTTACATGAGAAGGATTTATGATGAGTATGCAAGTTTTTATGAACATTGATGTTTGATTCACAAAATGGTAGGATAGATTTGATATCTTGATGTATGGAATATATTACTAATGTCATGGATGTATGTCTTTAATTTTTGGATTTATCCAATAGATAAGGTATTGATCAGCTACAGGATCAACATGTTCTTATTGCTGATATTTAAATTTTGTTGATATCAAACTTATGTCAATTATCCATTTTCCTTTCTATTTAATAGTTGAAAGGATGCCCTCATTCAACTTGTGTATTTTATAGGTTTTGCAATTTTATACTTGATATCATTGTCATTCCATGAGTATAGGAAAAATAAGGGTTTTATCTACTTTGTATAAGATTCATATATATGTTTTGGCAACTGGTAGCATATGAACAAATATGAGATTCATGCACTTAGGTCTCATAGAGCCTGAGGAAAAGGGATATAGCCTTATCATGGGCCCTAATCTTTGAATAGGTATTTTGAACATGAAAATTAGTTGCCCCTAGACATATTTTTTCTATCATTGGGTTATTCAAAAGTTGTTAAATCAGGAGCCAACAAAGATGATGAAAGATCTTAAGAAATTCAGTCAACAAGGAGAGGTAAAGGATACATAAGCATCCACAATAACTGATACACTTATGGAAGAGGTATCCCTTACTTTGTAAGTATCCATTGGTATTGATACAATGCATGTGGATAGTATAAAGATTACTTTATATACTTTAGAAGATACATTCAAAGATTATGGTACTAATATTGCCAATTTGGTAAGATACACCACCTTTGAAAATGAAGAAGAAGAAGAAGAAGAAAAGAAAAAGAAAAAAGAAGAAGAAAATAAGAAAAATAAGGAAGAAAAAGATAAGAAGAATAAATACATAGAAGATAAGAAGAGGAAGAAAGATGAAGAAAAACTAGAAGCTAAAAAAAGGGTAGAGGAAGAAGAGAAGAAAAAGGAGAAAGAAGATAAGAGAAAAGAAGAAGAAGAAGAAAAGTAAGGACCAAAGAGAAGTAGAGAGAGGAGAAGAAGAAAAGTAAAAGGAGGAAGAAGAGAAAAGAAAAGAAGATGAGAAAATAAAGAAGAAGAAGAAAAGAATAGGAAAGAGAAAGAAAAAAAGGAAGAGAGAGAACAAGAAAAAGGAATAGAAATTCTATCATATGATGATGACAATCAGAAAGGACTCATGTCATCATTAACTTACTAGAGTGGAACAAAAAAGTGTGGATTTTGGAGAAGACTCTAGTAACACTACTTGAAAAGATGTAGAGTATAGTCACAATCAAGCTGATAGGACAATATTTGCAATTGAGAGCTAAGGAATTAGTGAAATCCTTTGACAAAAAATTTACTAACCTATCAAACATATAATATGTACAAGCTCAAGCACAACATGATGTTTGACATTGTTTGTTAGAACATCATAAATTATTTGGGAGCTCTTGATACTTGCATAAAAGAGCTAAGAAAATCTGAATAGGAAGGGAAAGAACTATATGAAAAATGTACACTATCATTCAAGTTCACCAAAGACATTGATGAGGAGATGATAAAGAGGCATTAAGAACTTTGAGATCTAGGAACCTAACTTCATCAACAACATCAAAAGGTAGAATATATAGAGGTAAATATTGCAAATACCTATGATGAGATAAGTCTAATTGAGAGGAATAAAGAAAGAATTAAAATAGGGTTCTCACTTCTAGGAGAATGCCTATCATTGAAGATAAGAAATTTTGAGTAGGAAGTGGAAGAATGTTTGTAGGTCAAGGCATCTTTTGTAAAAAAAAATTAGTTAGACTTGAATGTAATAGAGATAGAATCTTTTGGGCTATGCATTCTTCTTAGTCTATTAGAGGGACTCAAAGTTTCATGGGAAAAGAACTTCAAGAGTCTAAAGACAAGTTTTCATGATTGCATCACATGCTTATCAATCATTCAAAGGTAAAGGACCAAATTTTGAATTGTACATAAACTATGACACCTTTGTCATTGATGTCAAAGAGGGAGTAATACAGGAAATATGTATGATGTATATAGAAAGTGGAAGTAATAGTAATGTAAAGAATTATAATTGTACGATTGTATAAGATTAGTCAAAGGGAGAGATGTAGTGTAAAAGGAGATATAAGGGAAGATAGTATAAGAATGTAATGATCCACAAGTTTTATAGTTTTGTAAATTTTTGCTAAGGCCAAGTTTTGTAAAGCTTATTATCAACATTTTGGGACTTAGTCAATTTTCTAATATGTTTCCATCAATGTCAAAGGGGGAGATTTTTGGAAATTTGGCTAGGTAGATAAGTTATAGTTTTCATTTATGGAAATATATATCTTTATGAAGATAGCATAATGTAAAGTCAAATATAAAATAGCTATACTTAAAAATTTGTTGAACTATCAATTAGTTTATCTAGTAGACTAGATACAATTTTGATATGAATAGTTGATAGAGACATTATTGGCACATGCATAGTTAGGTAGAGAAAGGAAAAAGTGTCAAAATTACATATGGATGGGCATAGGTCATTATGGTCAGCACAAAAAGAGATATATCAATTCTACCAGTCATGACAGAGAACATCAAGAACAAATCATGACGGGAACTAGATTGTTATGGATTAAGGAATTATTTTGTTTAGAAAATAATTACTTAATTAATTAGGGATGACATCCTTTATGTGAAACCTAAGTCAGTGAGTTATAATAATATATTTTATAAAGCGTGTGAAATCTTGAAGGTTGATTGGACAGTATTTTGTAATTTGTAAAGGTATTAAAGAAACTATGAAATGTGAAGTTTGTTAATTTCTAGGATTGTTTATGCAAATGTAGAATCATAGTCATTGTTATTGATGATCTCCAGATGTAGATTTTGATCTCATATAAATATGAGAGGAGACATGTGTCATGAAGAGACATGTCTCTATGGTGTAATCATCATTTAAATAATATTATATTAACATGAATAATAATATATGTTATATACTACAATATATATTATATATGTATTATATACAATAATATATATTACTAAAATGGATAAGTATATTTAGGAAATGATGATCACCAATAACAATAACATATATCAGATTGAATCAGTCCAATTGAAGCTACAACTTTAACAGTCCCTCTTAGTTAGGGAGGATTGACATAGAACACATTATGCTCTTAAGTATATGAATACATATCATCTCACCTTTTATAACACACAATTGAAACAAATTCGATAACTTTAATATAAGCTTAAACACCACCATAAGTGTCGTCTATTGGAAATATAAGAGGAGTAACTAAGAGGGGAGGGATGAATTAGTTACTAAAACAAATCCTAGATCCCTTAGATGTTAGCATTGTTGTGGTCCCACAATGCACACCCCATTCCCTAGTAGTAATGGGCCCCCCCTACATTTTTTGAGTTCCTAAATTCATGATTCGAGATTTGAGAAAATCTTAGAGTCAAAATAATAATAATAAATAAATAAAAACTGAAAAAAATTGAAAAAATAAAAAATTGAAAAATTGAAAAGGTCTATATATATATATATTTGAAAAAATAAATTTAAAAAAAATTGTGCACCACATATAAGGCACGAGGTGTGCACCACTTGTGTGGTCTGTACCGTGCACTCAGACACTTGTGCAGGGGTGCACCATCCACCCCGTGGGTGAGTGGGGTTACAAAAAACCCTGCCTCCCCCTCCAAAACATTCATCTTTGCAAATGATAGCTCTCTACATAAGGTGAGCAAAGAAAATTGACCCATGGCCATTGTGCCTAGACGCATCCGCTTCATGCCCATTGTGCACATAATGTAGTACGTGGCACCACACACTTCCCCCCATAATGTGTGCACCATGTGCTCCACCCACAATGTGCCACCAGTGCATGCACTATGACATGCACCCAAACGTCATAGCTTGCAAAATGTCAAAAAAAAGCCCCACTGCACACATTCAAATGCCTACCCTGCGATGCTACGTGCACCCATGGCACACCCTCTGCCCTTGTGGCACTTTGCATGCCCATGATTCTCCATACCCACTATGTGCGCTCTGCACCTATGTGCACTTTGCATCGTGCTGCATGTGCCACACATCCACCTCTTAGTAAATAAAAATCTAAAAAAATGAAAACATATAACAAATAAAATAATAATAATAAAATCTAAAAAATAAAAATATATAACAAATAAAAAAATCTAAAAAATAAAAAAATATCATATAAATATATATATTAAAAAAATATAAAATATAAAATAAGAAATAAAAAATAAAAGGGTCAACCTTTTTTTTAATATTTTTTATTTTCTGTCAATAGTCAATTAAAGAGTAATTGAGTATTGTTTTTGTTTTTTTAGATTTTTATTGTTTTGGGCTAATAAACATTGTCCTTGTGTCATACAGGTTAAATGGCATCCACATCCAAAGAGAAAATGGCAACCAAGCTCGTTGTCTTCAAATTTCAAGGCATGCCATCAAAGTCAAGATTTCATGATGATCATGGAAAAATTAGAGACACTGACTTGGGACACACATATTTGGGAGAATTCCTCAGAATCTACAACAAACCCATAGAAAGATCTATACTAGTATCCTCATTGATTCATTTTGGGTTGGTCAGTGTAGCTTCACATCTACTATCAGTGCACTCAGCTGAGTTGATTATGACACTAGCACAACACTTTGTCCTTGAGGAGAGAGTGGTTAAGAGTGTGATAGGAGAAGCGGTCCATCACCTTTGATGTAAAACCATTGAGAGGGTCTTCCACCTCCTGAGGGTAGATGAATTCATTAGACTCTCATATGAAGTAGCAATGAAATGGTACAGGGAGCACCCCAAAGAAGCATTAGAAATCATCTAGTCCTCATATCTCATTGAGAAGACTCCTTTGGGTAGGGTCACAAGGAAAGTAGAAATGACTAGGAGATACATGAAGGATGACATTGGTTATTCCATCATTCTTTTGAGCAAAGTCATAGGTCTACTTGCAACTAGCCACCTCAGTACTTTTATGGTCAACTTCATTTAGATGATCAAAATGGCAAGGATGACACTAGGCTGGGCCACCATACTAAGTGAAAACTTGTGTGAACAATTGGGGGTAGTTAAGGAGAAGAAGAAGTTCTATATGACTTCTTACATGGTTTATCTTCTTGTAGCAAGGGCAAAAAACTACCTAGGTTTGTAAAAAAGAGGCAATTTGCTAGATCCTAATACCTGGCCCTACATCGTCTACCCTTAGCCGGTGAGGAAGAAGCTCTTAGTGCAAAGAAAGGATTATAGAATCATGAATGACACATTCATTTTTGTGGTCATCTAATTTATAGAGGGAGATTATGCAAAGAGGTTATCTAATGAGGCAAAAGCACAGATAATAGCTCTTGAGGCCTGCTTCATCAAATTCAAGACATTCACATATCTGTGAGTAGTTGGTGCCACTATTAACCCCAAGAAGATCCCCAAATATCCAACCAAAAAATTGGTGTTATTGGAGATTGCCTGGTAGATTGAATCTGCATATGAGAGAGTGAAGAGAGAGAGGAGACCCTATTGGACATGACCCCTACTCATAGGAGCATACCAGTTCAGAAGCAAGATATTCCATCCTTCGAGTGGGAATGGGAGAATTATCCCCTCAAGAAATACAATTCCTCTAGGCTCTATTTTGATAATATTGGGAGAGTGGAGAGTTTAGCTAGCAAGGAGTTCCACCATGAAGATGCCATTGAAGATCATTGGATGAATGCAACAAATGACTAAAATGTCTACATAAGGGACTATTTTAGGATGACTTTGAATCTAGTAGAAAAGGATCTCAAGCTAAACATCCTAGAAAAACTAAGGCAATAGGATTCATGAGAGCTATTGAACCCCTTGTTCAACTCGAATAAAATAAGAGAAAGGACTATCATGAACATTGAGGTTGACAAAGAGGAGGGTGATGATATTAATCATCAGGAAAGGAATGTAATCTGAATGACTAAGGATTGGATCAAGATTCCTTTTTAGCTTGATCCAATACCTGATACTATAGTTTTTCATGCTCAAACCTACCCTGAGAAAGGTAGAGGGAAGAAAGTCACAATTCCTACCTTTGTAGCCCAGTCTCCTATCAAGCAGAGACAATAGACCAACTTGATTGCCCGGTTGGATACTATCATCCTCCAAAGATGAAGGGAAATAACAAAAGGAAGAGGACCTCCCCTCAAAGGATTCAAATAGAACAAGGTGAAGCGCAAACACCTTCCTAGCAATAGAAAGAGAGTGTACAAGGGTCTGAGGATATTGGTGCTTCCTAAGTCTAGGCTGACCCTCAACTACTTCCCTTTGTGCTTAGCTAATTAGAAGAGGGAGAGAGTTAGCAAGTTTCAATTCCTCCTTTGCAAGAAGAGCCAAAATCCCATTTTTCCTCCACAAAACAAAAGAGGATCAAGATCTAAATGAAGAAAAGGAAAAGGGTGACCAGGAGAATGGTGCTTTTTTCATCTATTCCTGAGACCATTCTGGAAGGTGAAGAAGAAGAAGAAGAGGAGACAGATGAGGAGGAACAACTACTCTTGTAGAGAAGAACCCAACTAGCTAGAGCCACTAAGCAAGAAAGGAGAAGAAGTACCACAAGAGTATTCCCATCCACCCTAGTAGGGCCCTCAGAAGTCTCTTCTTTGAAAGATGTAGTACAAAGTGGGTGGATGAGAAAATTGAAGAAGGTTATGACATTTTCAAAATGTCAAATTTTTATTTTATGCCCATTATTGTAGAGCTAGTTGGGGATAAGATCAGGGATACCCCTATAGGTACACCTCAACAAGAAGACTGGACATAGATGTTGTAGGATTCATAGGGTCCTGATCTTACTTCCCTATCTCCACCACAAATCACAATGGTAGATAAAGGATCAATTACTCCTCTACCTCAGAGTTTAGAAGAGGAACATGTTCAAGAACCATTAGATGGGGAAGAGCCAAAAAAAATGGTGACCAATGAAGTGTCGAGGAGGGAAAAATGGTCGAATATTCTCAACCACCTTCACCAGACACTAAGGTGCAAACTGTAACGTCTAAAAAAATAGGAGCTACTTAAGAAGAACCCTTGTAGAAGGAAAAACTCCAAGGAGGAGTGATAAAGGAAAGGAGGTAGCAGAACATAGTCCTTCATCCTCAAGAGGTAGGTCTTTTGGTAAGCATGTTCCAAGATGGCTCTAGAAAGAAATAATGGGGAGTACTTGACCTCAATTTTGATCTACTAAAGAAGACATTTTTGAGATTGCAGAGATTTTAAATAAGCCTAATTCCCCATCACATGAGGCAAGACCATTGGCCTTTGTTACAATTCACAGAACTAAGAATTGTTTGCACAAGTGCTTGTACCTTCTAAAGACACAAATGTGGAAAGCTTTGGTCCCTAAGATTATCAATTGAAAGATATCATACTTGGGAGACCTACATGGCATACAACCCGATTGATGGTGACTTTGGGAATCAAGGAAATTTTTAGAAACATGGAACAGGAAGAGGTTTAACTCCAAACACTTTGAAGGCATAACAAGATCCTAAAGGGATATTTTTCTGTAGTGGTTGGTCCTATTGATGAGCACCTCGAGGACACATTGAATACCATTCTTAGAGAAGTGAGAGCTATGCATATGGATCCTTTTTTGAAAGCCTATCAGTAGTAGCAAGAAAGTTTTGAGCAGAAAGGTATTCTGATTATCATAGGAAATTTGAAGTTACTGCATTCTACATAGGAAAATGTGAATAAAATGGTAGCAATTTTGAAGTAGGACTTTAGCATCATGGATGAAGTAAGGGCCTGGAGCAAGGACTTGCAAATTTTAGAGACAATAAAAGGATAGAGGTATAGGATTTTGGTAGATGTTTATACTACTGAAGAATTAGATTTGATTGATGATTGGATAGAGAAAATTGTGGATAGTAACAAAGTGATGGAAACATTACATATGGAGATTCATCAGCTCAAGGACTAAGCCAGAGAGCAAATTTTGGAAGCAGAGAAGCATTATAGTGATGCTTGTTTATATATTTTTGAGGATGAAGAATGATAAAAGTTATTACCTATAGAGATAATGGTAGATAATTTTAGGAAGATTTTTGTGGAAGCTTCTGATGACGAAGACATCTAAAAAGCCTTCAAGACTAAAAAAGCTTTGTTAGAATTGGATACCAAAATCAGGGATTTTGCTGACACCCAAATTAAGGTAGACAATTGTAGACAAAAGGTCAAGGAAAAATACAAGGATTTGGATTTACTAGATGTGGCTAAAATTACTGAGATTATAGAGAAATTCAAGCACAAACATCCAAACATAGCTTTGGGATGAAGAAGAATAAAACCTAGATGACAAAATTTTAGTTTTGACATAGTAAAATTTTGAGATTTTGGACCATTTTGAGGTGCGCAGCTCTGTAGGTCTATAGGTACATAGGTATGCAGCTCTGCAACTTTGCAAGTGCACATTTTATGGAAATTTCCACTAACAGTTAACTACCAGTTCTAAAAATAGAGCTTTCCATGCATTAAAAATGAATTCTAATGGTAGTTTAACTCCTACAAATAGCTTGTGAAGGATCAGCTTCCATTTTTGGCACTCCTAGACACTTCCACTTGAACTCAGAGCTTTCTCATTCTTTCTTCTCTCATAAGTTCTTTTTTTTTGACATGTAAATACTCATGCATCTAATTAATGAATATAAAATAGATGGAGTCCTACTACGGCACCAGTTAGGTAGTTAGTTTGTATATAATTAGTTCTTTTTATTGTTTAAAAAGGATTTTATTGCATGAAGATATCTCTCTTTCAACACTAATTGAGGAGATAATTTCTTATAAATACCCCATTGTAATATGTAATTAGGACCGCCATCATTTTGCAATAAAATTATGCTTTTGGTGCTCATATTTGGAGTGTAGTAATTCTTGCCTAAATGTGTCATATGTTTGTGAATTTTGTTCATGGAATTGTGATTGAGCCAAAGGTTTATTTTTTTGTTTCTAGTTGTGCGATCTTTTAGTTCTGGTGTTTGCTACAATTTTTTGAATTTTACTGATGTAACAAGCTTGAGAAGAACTCATTGAATTGTGCCTACATAACTCTCTATCTTGCATGAGCACACTTTTCATGGCCTTTTGATTTAATGAAGAGTGAAATATCATATGATTACTAAGTTTCTCACCGATGATTGCATTAGTGGAATTGGGGAAGCACTACTCCTATTTTCATTGGTTATCTATTGATCTCTTCGAAAGCTTAACTTGTAGATGTGTTGTTTTATGTAGCTTATGTCCATTAAGATTTCAATTTCAAGTTACTTGATTTGAAATTCATGTTATTTTCTTTAAAGTTCTTGTTATTTTCTTTATTAACGCTCTTTTTAGAATAGGATTTCATACTAGCTACACTGTTAGAATTGCATTCATAAAAAACATAAAAGATACAAAAATATAGTTCTTTTTTAGTGTTATTTTTGAAACAGTGTGCAGATTCTTCATTTCATCCAAAATCAAAATGAACTAGCAAAGGCCTCCTCATGAACATTCATATTTATCTTCAACTGAGTGGATTCTAGTAGGTTGCAAGATCGCCCAAAAACTTGGAGTTGATCCTTAGATTAGATTTTCAAGAGAGGAGTTCAAAAGGATTCCTGTCGTTAAGAATCATGCCAAATTATAGCTTAATAGAAGTGGCGCTAGAAGGAGGGCTGCACTTTTAGATCTCAAAAAAAGTGGAAAATTTGCCAAAGTTTCACAATTCTGCACTTTTTGCAAAAAAATTTCCTTCACACAAGTTCAATTTTTTTTTTTTGAGTTTTTGAGAAATTTAGGTGTGTAGGTGTGCAGGTCCATAGGTATGTAGATCCATAGCTATGCAGGTGTGCAGGTGTGCAAAACTCTATGGTGTGCAAAATTTAGTGAGGTGAGAAAGTGTACTTCTATAGAGGTGCACTTTTTCCAAAATTGATGCAAACTAAAGGGTTCTAATCTAGAATCCCCATTTCAATGAGTGTTGAGGTCTATGCCAAGTGCACATGAGTTTTTTGAGCTTACCCACTTCCACAAACCATGTAGAGACAAGGGAATACCCTAAGTTCAACCACTTTCATTCTAACTTTCATCATCTTCTTCAACTCCACCTCTACTCCAACCACTTGGTGGACCACCACATATTCCAATAGCTACACCTCAAAAACCACCTTTAGTTCTGCCAAACCCTCCAATGGCCTTTTTTTCAAACACTATTGACTCACCAATAAACTTGAGAGGTGCACTCCATGAACTTCCTAAGAATCCTAAGAAGTTTTTCCCAAGATTCATCTATGGTGAGACAAAAACTACCAAAGATCATGTCAAGGTATTCAAATAAATTTGCAACCACAAGAAGGTTGTTAATGAGGATGTGGTTCTTCATTTATTCTTCTACTCTTTAGGGGAAATTGCCTTCAATTGGTATGTTAATTTTCCACCTGGATGTATTGGAGATTGAAATACTTTCAAAAAAAAAATTCTAGAACAATTCAAAACATTCATCAACCTGACCATGATACATCAATAATTCATATCAATCAAAAGGGACCTAGTTGAGAGAGTTTCATGCTTCAACCATTGATTCCATATGGAATATCGAAAGCTAGATGCACCATACACTATACCAGTTGAAGCTACTATTCAAATTTATTTGAATGCTATGGACCATCTTACTACCATCTTTCTGAGAATATTTCCTACAACAAATATTGACACTTTGGATAAAATCTTCGAAGAGGCAATTACCTTTACTAAGAAAGCTAATCCTAATGAAGGAGGTTTAATGCTTCCAACTCCAGCTATCACAATGATGCCAACATACCCCACTAGAGTACCCATGATGCCTAGTTAGTTTATACCCATGAATCCATTTCCATTACAATAGGCACCCACTCTACAAATTCCCACTCTAACATATCCAAGGTTTGAACCTCTGAAAGCTGCTTCCTTTGAGAAAAAGCTAGTAGCTCCTGCTAAAGCAGACAATGGTTTTGTTTTCAAATTTGATTAGATGAAAAAGACTATCCCAAATGAACAACAAACTAGCTCATCTAAGGTTATCACAAGGATAGAACAACAACTTCCAAAGAAACAACTCTGGTCCTTAAAAAGGCAATTATGGCCAAAATTATAACAAGAACTTTAGTGGAAACAACAACAATAATGCAAGAAACAACAATGGGGGGAACAACTTCAATCCTCCTTATCATAATAATGGCTTCCAAAGATAGAACTAAAAATGGAACACTCAACCAAATAATAGAAGCATTCCTAGCAACAACAATAGTAAAAATGTTTAGTATGCAGATGTTAATCAGTATGATGATAGTTAGAATACACCCAATAATGATGGTTCATATTATAATGGGAATCAAGAGGTGACTCAAAGCTTGCAAATGACTGAAAATTCTCCTCCTATACAATTTAATGTTACGCTACTAGAATCCTATGATTCTACACAAAATGTGCAAGAAGAATAACCTGCTAGTGAAGAGTTTTCTTTTCCATTCAATTAGAAACCTAACCTTTAGCATGATGAGGTGTTTTCTTTTCAAAATGGAAATCAAAATACATATAATCTGAGAAGTAGAAAGGAACCTTTGACAGATGGAATTCCTCTAGCTTTACAACCAACTCCTCCTAATTTGAGAGCAAGTAACCATTTTGCATCAATTAGGCCACCATATGGAGGATAATAGAAAAAGAATCAAGCTCATGTACCAATGATAATGAAAAATCCTGCTTGGTCTACTGGAAAGTATAGTACCATCAAAGACCTAAAATGAACCAAAGAAATATGTCTATGTTGGACATGTTTCAAAATTGTCCATAATAGTGAGAAGTGCTCCTGAAGACTCTAGATGATACAAAGGTACCCCATAACATGAATACAGTCCCTCAAAAGATAGTATCTCAACAATTCAATGATGCAGAAGTGATGCCCACTATGTGTAAAGACAAGGTTAAAGTACCCCCCATTTTTGCTTAGCATCAGGATATATGGAAAGAATCTCCATAATTGCTTGATTGATTTGGCAGCCTCATGTAATGTCATCTCACTATCAATATCACAAAGGTTATGGATAATTCCTCAACCTTCCAATCGAATAGTGATATAGTTGGATAAAACAAAGGTGAAAGTCATCGATGTACTGAAAGATATTCAAATATAATTGACAATTGATCCCCAAATTCAAGATGTCATTAATATACATGTGGTTGACATTCTAGAGAAATCTGGATTTCTCCTGAGTAGAGAATGGAGGAAATTCCTAAGGGAACAATTTTCCATAGATTTCACTCAGCTATGGTTACCATGGAAGGGATTGAACAATCAAATCAAGATAGATGTAGAACCCAAATTAAAAATGATGGTCATGGAATAAAATGCTTCAAATGAGGTGGAATTCCTCCAATAAAATTTGGGCTTATACAAAGTGATGGCATTTTCTATGATCCCCACCAAAACATCAAGCAATCAAGATAAAGAACTCAAGATATCAATCCCAAAGGATGAGATTGTGACACAATTCATAGATAGCCTAGTGACTAATTTGCAATGCTTGGGAGAAGAAGTTGATCCTAGTATCTTACTCATCCCAAGATTTTTCCAATTACACAAAGTTAGCCACTCTAAATTTCAATGCTTATCATGCCAAGAAGTAGTCACAAAGGTTTTAACACATATGATGCAAAGCAAGGATAACCACATTACAGAAAAGGGACCTATGGGAGATCAAGGTCATGTAAACTCAACTGAGTTGACAAAGAAGGTTGAAGAAGAAATTGAAGATCTAAATTTATCATATAGTGATACCTATTATGATGGTGGAGGTTTGTCTTCTCCTCCCCTAGGAATGATCAAGTTTCAGAAAAGAAGATGGTATGTAAAAGGCCAAGGGTGGACTTTGGTCATCATTCATCCTGAACCCAAAACAATGAAATTAAAGAATTGATAGAGGAAATTCAAGACAAACAAGAAAAGCATACATTTCTTCTATAAACTTGTTATAATGGGGAATCATCTAGTCAACCTTGTGAGAAGTTGTAATGGGTTCCCAAGAAACAATATTTTAACTCTCAGGTGAAAGAGAAGTTAAGAATGAACAAACACAAGGCTAGAAAGCCCAAGGAAAATCCAATTTGGACACTTTTCTTTAATGGTTCTAGATGTAAATTAGGGACTGGTACAAGTATAGAATTTGTTAACCCAAAAGGTAAGTCATTTTATGTAGCATATCGATTATAGTTTAGATGCACTATTAATGCTATAGAATACAAAGCATTGATCCGAGGACTTCTCTTTGCACTTGAGAAAGGAGTCATATCTCTCATGATCAAAGTAGATTCTTAGTTGGTTATTTGGCAAGTAAAATTATTATACTCTTGCAATGACAAAAAGTTACTTTCTTATAGGAAAAGAGTATGGGATTTTCTAGATGATTTTAAAGCTTTAAACATAAGGTCCATTCAAAGGAGGAAGAACATGATGGTATATGCTCTCACTATTTCAGCAAGGAGATTAAAACTAGTCAAAAGAATGAAGTTGAAAAGATTTTCAGTATAGTTGGTTGCCATCCCATCTATTCTGGACAATATCACAAACTTTCAAGTCTTTTAGGATGATCAACATAGACTTGAATTTATCATGTGCATTGGTCACTTTAGAGTGCAAGAAATTGATGACAATTTGGATGAAAAGCTTGAGGATGATGAACTTGAAGATGAAAATTGGATCTTGAATTTAAAGACTAACACTATTCCTAAGGGGATGGTTGATTTAGAACACATTTTTTATCATGATGAATCAACACTTAATAAAAGAATGAACCAAGAAAAGGGGATTGAGGAGTTTGATGAATACAGCTTAGGAACGAAAGAAGATCTAAGGATGGTCCAAATAGGTAAACCATGAAATACACAAGAAATGGAAGAAATGCTCAAATTACTTACTAAGTATAAAGATGTTATTGCTTAGAGCTACAAGAAACTAAAGACATATGACCCTGAGATTATAACTCATGACATCCCATTGAAACTAGATGCCAAGCCTTTTTGGAAAAGACAAAGGCTTGTTAATCCTATCATTGAACCATTTATAATAAAAGAAGTTAAGAAATTACTAGATGCCAAGATCATATTCCCCATCCACCATTCTACATGGGTGGC
Organism: Cupressus sempervirens; assembly: GCA_028749045.1. Classification (NCBI taxonomy): domain Eukaryota; kingdom Viridiplantae; phylum Streptophyta; class Pinopsida; order Cupressales; family Cupressaceae; genus Cupressus; species Cupressus sempervirens. The sequence goes on from CM053784.1 coordinate 296,496,046, forward strand.
TAATTTGGTTCCCGTGCGGAAGAAGATTGGAGAGATTCACCTTTGTGTTGATTTTCATAACTTAAACCTGGCATCTTAGAAGGACAATTATCCTCTACCCTCACTTGATGAGGTTCTACAAATTGTAAATGGTTAAAAAATGATGTCTTTCCTAGATAGATATTCAGGATATAATGAAGTGATGGTTGATGAAGGAGATCGACTAAAGACAACTTTCACAACTAAATGGGGAACTTTTGTCTACAAAAGAATGCCTTTTGAACTGATTAACATAGGGGCTATATTTCAGCAAGCCATGGATCAAGATTTTATGGGATTATTAAATAAGTGTATAGTAATCTACATGGATGATTTAATCATCTTTTCAAAAGATTGAAGCACTCACATTGCAGATTTAAGGTGGGTATTCAATAAATGTTGTAGGTATGACATATCCCTCAATCCCAAGAAATGTTCATTTGGATGGAAAGCTCTTGGGTCATATCATTTCTAAAGCCAGGATCTCCATTGATCTTGATAGAATTGAAGCTATTCTAAAGTTGTCACCTCCCCATAGTCGAAAAGAACTAAAGTCTTTCTTCGAGAAGATAAATTTCATTTGAAAATTCATAAGTGGATTTGCAGAAATAGTTCACCCCCTTAATGATTTACTCAAAAAGGGGGCTAAGACAGAATGGGTTCCTAAGATTAAGAAATCATTTGAACATATCAAAGTGGCTATTTCTATAGCTTTGGTCTTAGTGAGTCCTAATTATCAATTACCTTTTAAGATATATTTCTTTTCTTTAGAACACTCTTGTGCTGGGATCCTAACACAGAAGAAGGAAAAGAAGATGAAAGACCAATTTGTTTCATGAGTTTCCCTCTAAAGAATGCCAAGCTGAATTATTCAAACCTTGATAAAAAATCCTTTGCATTAATCAAGGCAGTGAAGAAGTTCCATCATTACATACTTAGAAGTAAGGTGTATGCAATTGTAACTAATCTAGCAGTAAAGATACTTTTGATGTAGAATGAACTTTGTGAAAAGAGAGGTAAATGGATGGCCATACTTCAAGAATTTGATCTAGAAATTTAACCTATGAGATTAGTCCAAGGTCAAGGGTTGTCAAGAATGATAGTTGATAACTAGGACATAAATGAAAAGGAGTTCAAGTTTGACAGTGAAACAAATGAGGATGATCAGAATAAAATGATTGTATCTCAAGTTGATATTGATGAAGGTGTGGTGATAGACACTTGGTATCAAGACATTGTTTATTATCTTCTACATGACCAATGTCCCAGTTGGATGAATAGTTTGCAATATAGGGGGCTCAAAATGAAGTGTGAGTCTTATATGCTACATGATAAAAAGTTGTACAAGAGAAATTATGAAGGGATCTATCTAAAGTGCTTAGGTTGTGAGGAAGAAAAGGAAGTCTTAGAACATTTTCATGACAAGTATGGTATAGGACATTGTTCTACAGAAGCAATGATTCACATGATCTTAAGATCAAGTTATTTTTGGCCCTCGATATTCAAAGACATTTTTGAGCATGTGTGCTCTTGCCATATCTATCAAACTAGTGCCAATAGATAAAGGAACTTGGCTATGCCGTTACAACCAATGTATGAGGTGTTCCCTTTGCTAAGTAAGGGTTGGATTTCATTGGTCTAGTTAACCCACCATCATTAATCATACATACATTTATTCTCACATCCATGAATTACAACACACGATGGACAAAAGTAGAAACATTCAAAAGATGCATTGCTTAGGTGGTAACAAACTCTTTGGAAGAACACATTGTTACCAGATTCAGAATACTATTCACCCTTGTGTGTGATAATGGGTCTACTTTTGCATCAACATTCCTAACCCAATGGGCATTTGAATATCAAGTCATTATCAAGTTCTCTTCAAATTGTTGCCCGCAAGGAAATGGGGTAGCAAAATCTACAAACAAGAACTTGATCACAGTAATAAGAAATTTTTTGAAGGAGAACCCTAGAGATTGGCATACACAACTCAAATATGCCTTATGGATAGATCGAGTTAGAGTCAAGAATGCTTTGTGCACTTCTCCATACTTGCTTGTTTATAGACAAGAACCAATGTTACCACTTAACCTCAGGATTCTTATTTTGAAATTCATGAGTGGGTATGATGAAGATGCTGACAAAGTACAAATCAGATTAATAAATCTTTTAGAGATGGACAAGAAATGGATAGCTACATTAGAGCATATGGCTAAACATCAAGCTATCATGAAGAGATGGTTTGACAAGAGGGCCACCATAAAATCATTTAGGATGTCTGACCTTGTTCTATTATGGGATAAGGCAAATGAAAAGTTAGGAAGTCATACCAAGTTTCAACACTTGTGGATGGGTCCTTATCAGATTGTAGAGTCCTCAAACAAAATACTTTTAGGCTCAGTTCCTTACAAGGAGAATTTCTTCCCTTTCCTGTAAATGGGCAATTTTTGAAACATTATTTTGAAGCCTAAAAAAAAAAAGAAAACAAAAAAAAAAGGGAAAGAAATTTATTAGATTTTATTTTTGCAATTATTTAAATTTTATTTTTGCAAGTGTGTTTATTTTCTATTGTGTGTTTTCTTTCAGTTGTGTGCTTGCTTCCTGTCACGTGTTTTCTTTCAAAGTTGTGTTAGTTCCATGGGGTAAGGTGTACTTGAGATTTTATCTAAAGATATTTCACTAACCACTCTTTGGTTTTGATTTTAGGAAGAGATATTTCTTTGTCAAAATATTTAGATGATTGTGTCTCTTATACCAACTAAGTAATGGACATTCCTTGCAGAAATAGGGGATTTTCAATCTAAAAATTAGGATTCTAGACCAACAAGTTCTAAACACTTTGAAAATCTAAAAAAATTATTATTTTAGGTGTTGTCAAATTAAAATCAAAGGTGACAAGGAATGATCCAAACTTCAACTGGTTCAAATAGGAGGGGTCTTTTCGAAGGGTTGTTAAGATCATTGTTTGGTGTGAGAGTTTCTAAAAGTTCTAAAAGAGGAACGCAAGGGATGTTCACAAAAGATCAAATCTAAGAAATGACACTGATGTCTTGGCTACACAGTCTAAGCTTAGTTGGGATATAAAAGATTAAAAAAGAGAGAGAAGAAAATAAAATAAAAGAACAGTGTTAAGACTGAAGGATTCTAAAAAATCTCACATGGAAAAAGATATGTTTTCAAAATAAAGTATCTTGTATCTGAAGCATTTCTTCATCAAAGAGAAACATCGTGAACTACATGAAAAAAAAATTCAAAATTTGCCAAAAGCATAAAAGAAGGTGACATCCTGCTAAGAGCCCTCAAACTGATTCTTTCATCTAGTCAAGAAAATGATCGATGAATAACCTTCATGAAAATTTTTAATGGATGAGCCAGGAGGAGTAGAAGATTGTCTCTGAGTTGTTAGAAAACTTTGATAGACTATGTCTTGAGATGTCAAATGGAATGAACACATGAATCACACACTGATATTGAAGGTTTTGAGTTCTAGAGTTTTGATTCTAAAGTCATCCGAAATACTCTCGAGGTGTTCAAGGTTCGGTTGGTGTTTGATACATGTTGAAAGGATATTTGCTGATGAAGAAATGCCTTGGTTATTTCTTCCTTTTTTCAGGGCTATTTGTTGTGGTCCTACAATGCATGACCCATTCCCTAGTAAGAATGGGGACCCCCTACTTTTTTTGAGTTCCCAAATTCATGATTTAGGATTCAAGGAAATGTTACTCAAAAAATAATAATAATAATAAATAAGAATTGAAAAAATCCAAAAAATCAAAAATTGAAAAATCAAAAAGTTCAAAATATATACATATATATTTGAAAAAATAAATTTAAAAAGAAAAACGTGCACCACATATAAGGTGTGAGGCATGCACCACCGGTGTGGTCCATGCCACACACCTGTCCACTTGTACAGGGCTGTGCCACACACCTTGCAGGTGGGCAGGGTTATACAAACCCTACCTTCCCCTCCAAAACATTCATCTTTTTTCACTATCAACTTTGCAAATGGCTGTGCTTCACATAAGGTGAGAATTAAAATCCACTTGTGGCCATTGTGGCCACATGCATCTACTTCATTCCCACTACATGCATAGCGCGGTACATGGTGCTACATGTCGCACGCCTCATAATGTGCATGCCTTGTGTTCTGCCCAAAACATGCCACCATGCACACAATGTGTTGCACACCCACACGTCATGACCTGCCAAATGTCATAAAAAACCCCATTACGCATGTTCAAATTCCTACCCCATGACACTCTGCATGCCCACAACACACACTCCATGCCTGTGGTGCTCTGCACACCTGGGATGCTCCATGCCCATTGTGTGCACTTTGTGCTCGCATGCACACTGCTTGCCAAAACCTTGTCTTCCCCACTACCATGCAAACCCTAGCCATGCACTCGTGTGCATGCCCACTTCACCACACGTGCACCACACATCCAACTCTTTGAAAAAAAAATAAAAATAAAAAAATCTTAAAAAAATAAAAAATAAAAAATAAAAGGGCCCACATTTTTTAAAATATTTTTTATTTTCTATCAATAGTCAATTAAAGAGTAATTAAGTGTTTTTTTCATTTTTTTAGATTATCATTATTTTGAGCTAATAAACACTATCCTTGTGTCATACAAGTTAAATGGCATCCACATCTAGAGAGAAAATGACACTGAAGCCCGTTGTCATCAAATTCAAAGGTGTGTTGTCAAAGTCGAGATTTCATGACGATCATGTAGAAATCAGAGACACCGACTTGGGATACACAAATTTTTGAGAATTCCTCAAAATCTACAACAAACCCATGGAAAGATCTACACTAATATCCTCATTTCTTCATACCGGGTTGGTGAGCACAACTTCACATCTAGTATTAGTGTAGTCACTTGAGTTGGTTATGACACTAACACAACACTTTGTCCCTAAAGAGAGAGTGGTTAAGAGTGTGATAGAAGTGGTCCTTGACCTCCAACCTAACAACATTGAAAGGGTCTTACACCTCCTGAGGGTGAATCAATTAATTAGACTCTCATATGAAGCAACAGAAAGATGGTAGAGGGAGAACCCCAAAGAAGCATAAAAAATCATCCAGTCCTCATATCTCATTGACAAGACTCCTTTGGAAAGGGTCATAGGGAAAGTAGACATGACTAGGGGATACATGAAGGATGAAATTGGATATTCCATCATTCTTTTGAGTAGAGTCATGTGTCTACCCATAGTTGGACACCTTAGTGCTTTCATGGTTAACTTTATTGAGATGATCAAAATGACAAGGATGCCACTAGTTGGCCACCACACTAAGTAAAAACTTGTGTGAGAAATTGGGGGAAGTTAAGGAGAAGAAGAAGTTATACATGACTTCTTACATGGTTTATCTTCTTGTAGCAAGGGTGACAAACTACTCGAGTTTTTACAAGAGAGGCAGTATGCAAGATCCTAATGCTTGGCCCTACATTGTCTAACCTCAGTTGGTGAGGAAGAAGCTCTTGGCACAAAACAAGGAGGAAAAAATCATGAATGATGCATTCATTTTCATAGTCATTTGATTCATAGAGGGGGATTGTGCAAAGAGGTTATTCGATGAGGAAAAAGTACAGATAGCAAGTCTTAGGGCCTACTTCATCCAATTCAAGACATTCACATATCTATTGGTAGCTGGTGACACTGTCAAGCCAAAGAAGCTCCCCAAATATCCAAGCAACAAATTGGTGTTATTGGAGATTGCTTGATAGATTGAATCTTCATATGAGAGGGTGAAGAGATAGAGGATACCCTATTGGACATGGCCCCTTGTCATAGGAGCATACTAGCTCAAACAAAAGCAAGATATTTTGTCCTTTCAGTGAGAATGGGAGAATTATCCCCTCAAGGAGTACAATTCCCCTAGTCTCTATTTTGATAATATAGAGAGAGTGGAGAGTCTGGCTAGCAAGGAGTTCCACCATGAAGATGACATTAAAGATCATTGGATGAATGCAACAAATGACTACAATGTCGACATAAGGGACTATTGTAGGATGAATTTGTATCTAGCACAAAACGCTCTCAAGCTTAACATCCCATAAGAAATAAGGCAATAGGATTCATGGGAGTTGTTGGATCCCCTGTTCAACTCAGATAAAATAGGAATAAACACCAATGTTGACATGAAGGAGGGTGATGATATTAATCATTGGGCAAGGCACATAATCCAAATGACTAAGGATTGGATCAAGAAGCCTTCTCAGCTTGATCCAATACCTGATATTATAGTTTTTAATGCTCAAGACCTCCATGAGAAAGGTAGAGGGAATAAAGTCACAATTCCTACCTTTGTGGTCCAGTCTCCCATCAGGCTAGAGATAGTATAGCAACTTGATTCCTTGGTTGGATATTATCATCCTCCAAAGAGGAAGGAAAAGAACAAAAGAAAGAGGACCTCCCCTCAAAGGATTCAAATAAATAGGGCAAAGCACAAACACCTTCCCAGCAACAAGAAGAAAGTGTACAAGGGTCTAAGGATACTAGTGCTTCCCAAGTCTAGGATGACCCTCAACTACCTCCCATTGTGCCTAGCCAATCAGAAGAGGGAGAGAGTTAGCAAGTTTGCATTCCTCCTTCACAAGTAGAGCCAACATCCCCTTCTACCTTCACAAAATAAAAGAGGATCAAGATTCAAATGAAGAAAAGGCAAATGGTGACTCAGAGAATGGTGCCTATTTTGTCTATTTCTGAGACCATTCCAAAAAGTGAAGAAGAAGAAGAAGAAGAAGAGATAGATGAGGAGGAACAACTAACCTTTTAGATAAGAACTTGGCTAGCCAGAGCCACTAAGAAAGAAAGGAGAAGAAGTACCATAGGAGTTTTTCCATCCACCCTAGTAGGACCCTTAGAAGTCTCTTCTTCTCAAGATGAAGTACAATAGTGGGTGGATGAGCAAACTAAACAAGATGATGACATTTTCAAAATGTCTTATTTTGATTTTATGCTTGTCAGTACAGAGCTAGTTGGGGATAAGATCAAGGATAACCCTATAGGTGAACCTCAATAAGAAGACTGGATGTAGATGCTACCAAATTCACACGATCTTGGTCTTACTCCCCATCTCCACCTCAAGTCACGATGGTAGATAAAGGCTCGATTACTCCTCCACCTCAGAGTTTAGAAGAGGAACATGTTTATGAACCATCACATGGAGAGGAGCCAGAACAAATGGTGATTGATGAAGTGTTAAAGGAGTGACAAATGGTCAAATATTCTCAACCACCTCCCTAAGACATTGAGGTGCAAACCATAGGGTCTACAAAAATAGGATCTACCAAAGAAGAATCCTCACTGAGGAAAACAACTCCGAGGAGGAGTGATAAGGGAAACGAGGTAGCAAAACATACTCCTTCATCCTCGAGAGATAGGTCTTCTACTGAGCATGTTCCAAGATTGCTCTAGAAAGAAATAATGAGGAGTACTCAACGTCAATTTTGAGCTACTAAAAAGACATTTTTGAGATTGTAGAGATTTTAAATAAGGTTTAGTCCCCATCACATGAGGCAAGACCATTGGCATTTGTTACCAATACACAAAACCGAGAATTGTTTGCACAAGTGGTTGTATCTCTTGAAGACATAGATGTGGAAAGCCTTGGTCCCCAAGATTATCAATTGAAAGAGACCATGCTTGGGAGACCTACACAGGATACAACCCAATTGATGGTGACTTTGGGAATCAAGGAAATTTTCAAAAGCATGGAATAGGAAGAGGTTTAAATCCAAACACTTCAAAGGTAGAACGAGATCTTGAAGGGATATTTGGCCAAAGTGGTTAGTCCTCTTGATCCTTAGCACCCTGAGGACACATTGAATATTGTTGTTAGAGAAGGGGGTGCTATGCATATTGATCCCATTTTGAAAGCCTATTAGTAGTGGTGTGAAAGTTTTGAGGAGAAAAGTATTCTTATTATCATGGGAAATTTGAATTTATTGCATGCTACATAGAAAACATGAATAAAATGGTAGCAATTTTGAAGCAAGACTTTGGCATCATGGAAGTAAGGGCCTGGAGCAAGGACTTGCAAATTTTGTAGACAATAAAAGGATAGAGGTATTGGATTTTGGTAGATTTTTATACTACTGAAGAATTAGATTTGATTGATGATTGGATAGAGAAAATTGTAGATAGTAACAAAGTGATGGAAACATTACATGTGGAGATTCATCGGCTCAAGGACCAAGCCGCAAAGAAAATTTTAGAAGCAAAGAAGCATTATAGCGATGCTTGTTTAGATATTTTTGAGGATGAAGAACGAGAAAAGTTATTACCTATAGAGACAGTGGTAGAAAATTTTAGGAAGATTTTTGTGGAAGCTACAGATGATGAAGACATCTGACAAGCCTTCAGGACTAAAGAAGCTTTGTTAGAATTGGATATCAAACTCTGGGATTTTGCGAAAATCCAAATTGAGTTAGAAAATTACAAAAAAAAAGTCAAGGAAAAATACTAGGCTTTGGATTTACCAGATGCAGCTAAAATTATTGAGATTATAGAGAAATTCAAGTGCAAACATCCAAACATAGTTTTGGGATGAAGAAGAAAAAAACCTAGATGCCAGAATTTTAGTTTTAACACTTAGTTAAATTTTGAGATTTTGGACCATAGGTATGGAGGTCCACAGCTGCACAATTTTGAAAAAGTTCCACCATCAATTAACTATCAGTTCCAAAAATAGAGCTTTCCATGCATCAAAAATGCATGCTAATGGTAGTTTAATTCCTACAAACATCCTATGAAGGATCAAATTCCATTTTTGGCACTCCCAAACACTTCCACTTCAACTCAAAGCTTTCTCATTCTTTATTCTCTCATAAGTTCTTTGTTTTCGAAATGTAAAGACTCATGCATCTAACTAATGAATATAAAATGGATGGAGTCCTACTAAAGCACTAGTTAGGTAGTTAGTTTGTATATAATTAGTTTTTTTTATTGTTTGAAAATAATTTTATTGCATGAAGATATCTCTCTCTCAACACAAATTGAGGAGATGATTTCTTATAAATACCTCATTGTAATATGTAATCAGGGCCACCATTATTTTGCAATAAAATTATGCTTTTGGTGCTTGCATTTGGAGTGCAATAATTATTTTCTGAATGTGTCATATTTTTTTAATTTTGTTCATGGAATTTTGATTGAGCCAAAGGTTTATTACTTTGTTTCTAGTTGTGTGATCTTTTAGTTCTGGTGTTTGCTACAATTTTACAAATTCTATTGACATAATGAGCTTGAAAAGAAATCATTGAATTGTGCCTACATAACTCTCTATCTCACATGATCACACTTTTTGTGGCCTTGTAATTTGATAAAGAGTGAAATATCATATGATTACTAAGTTTCTCATTGATGATTGCATCAGTGGAATTGAGGAAGTGTTGCTCCTACTTTTACTAATTATCTATCAATCTCTTTGAAAGCTTAACTCATAGACGTGTTATTTTTTGTAGCTCACCTCTGTTAGGATTTCAATTTCAAGTTATTTTCTTTGAATTTCATATTATTTTCTTTAAAGTTCTTGTTATTTTCTTTATTAACCCTCTTGTTAGAATAGGATTTCATACTAGCTGCATTTTCAGAATTGCATTCATAAAAAATACAAAAGTATAATTATTTTTTAGTGTTAATTTTGAAACAGTGTGTAGATTCTTCATTTCATTCAAAAGCAAAATGAACCAGCAAAGGCCTCCTTATGAACATTCAAATTTATCTTCAATTGAGTATATTCCAATAGGTTGCAAGATCACCCAGAACCTTAGAGTTGATCCTCAGATTAGCTTTTCAAGAGAGGAGTTTGAAAGGAATCATGCCATTAAGCATTGTGCAAAATGATAGCTCAACAAGCACAAAATATAAACTCTAAAATTGTAGCTTGGTTAACATGCAAGTACCTAGTTAATATTGATAATATGTTTTAACTTGGTAACCACTAAAATAACAACTGTAACTCAAAAAATTCTTAACATGAAAATCTTAGGGTATTATCTGTGATTAACTTTAATTAAATTAGTTTCATACACATGAAAGAAATAGTATGAACACAAGTGACACCAAGATTTAATGTGGAAACCCAATTTGGGAAAATCCACCAATTGCAACTGGTTACTGATTTTCATTTTTCTGAAGTGAGCCCTATTAGGAGCCAACCCTCTTAAAGGTTACAAAATACACTATTGGGTGTAGCCCTATTAGAGTATTTAATCACCATGTTAGAAGTGGCGTTGTTAGAGGTATTTAGACACTTCAATCTAGAAATGCCACCTTGTTAGAGGATTTATAAATAGTTGTTAAGCTAACTTTGCTAAGAGATTTAGATCACTACTACAATGGTTAGAGAGTAATAATGAGATAACCTAATTTTTGATGCAACAATATTTTTGATTTCATATCTTAATTGTAGCTCAAATACTTCATCCTTCCTAATAAAATGTATCTTTGTAGCTCCTCAAGGATATTCTACTTATCCTTCTAATTTGCTTCCTCTAAGAATCTTCTCTTCTTCCATATATTCACACTCATTCAAACCTCAACTTGACCTTATACTTATATCATAAACATTGTCAAGTCTAATTGGATACAACTTAGAATAATTAATATTCATCTCCTTAGTTGGTTAGAACCAACAAACAAATCCAATAAACTCAATATGCCAAAACAAGAAAATATTTTGTTAGCTAACCCTTCTTGGTAGACATTAACTCATAAATGATTTTCCTATGTTAACTAAGTGAACTTGATTAACACTACATCTTTGCAAACTTCCTTTGGTAACTAAGTAATCTTGGTTAACACTAATCTTCTGCAAGGTTATCTTCAAGGCTTGGGTGAACTTAGTAGACATTGTCTTCTAAACTTGGCAAACACTGGAATGCTCAGAAGATACAAGAAATTGTCTTCATTTCCCTAGTAAGCTCAGCATACACTGACTAGTCAAGATATGACATTTCATGTAACATTAAAGATAACATACAATTGATCAATTATTTTCAACAATATCCTTGCTTGGCATTGATGGAAATACAAAATTTCATAAAATAATGAAATTTTAGAGTAAAATGATAGTGAGGATAATATCCTTAGTTTCATTATGATTCTCTTCCATGAGAAAACCTTCTATTAGTGTGAAGTCCATCTACCTTTAGTTTCTCCCTCTATCAACAAACTCTATCATTAATATCTCCTTTTGATATCAAACACTCCTTCTCTGATATTAAACCAAGTTCTTCCTCTTTTTCATCTTTGATTTTTTTTTTAATATGACATATATGATAGTCAAACTCGCCCTCTTTGACATATTATGCCAAAGTTAACAATAAGTGAATAATAATGTACCTTATGTACAGATTCGTCTACAATCTACCCCAACTTGACTAATCTTCAACATGCACTGGTTGATGCATCACTAAACTTTATTTAGTGAGCTTCAGATGGGGGAATGACCCCTAACTTACCTCTTAGATACAAAAATGCATCCTTAGGTAATGGCTTGGCTAATATGTTTGCAACTTGTTCTTTAGTATTCACATATTCCATCTTGCCTCTTTATCTTGCACCAATTCTCTCAGAAAATGATATTTTATTGCAATTTTCTTGGTCATGGTATACATAACATGATTCTTTGATATATTAATTTCACTAGTGTTATCACAAAAGATAACCATTGGATCCTTGATATCTCTACCTTTATACTTGCCAATAGTTTCTTGAACAAAAAAAAAATGGAACAATTAATTCTTGCTGCAACATACTATGCTTCTATTGTAGACTGAGAAATGGAATTATGCTTCTTACTTTTCCAAGACACTAGTCTTATACCAAGAAAGAACACTCTACCACTAGTTCTCTTCCTGTCATCAACACTTCCTACCCAATCAACATCTGTAAAGGCTTTCAAATCTAAAGTGCATCCTTTCTTGTACCATAATCTATAGTCCTTAGTACCCTTTAGATACCTCATGATTCTCTTTATTTCCATCATATAATTTTCTTTAGGATTTATTAATAATCTTCCACCATACCAACTACTAATGCAATATCAGGCCCTTCGTATACTACATATTATAGTTTTTGAATCATTGATCTGTATGTAGTCTGATCTACTTCCTTGGAATCATCTTTCTTGGAAAGCTTATGTCCATTAGACATAGGTGTTCCAACTAGTCTTGAATCTTCCATTCCAAAATTCTTTAGTATCTCCTTGATATATTTGGATTGAGTAGTGTAGATACCATCTATCTTCTATTGAATCTATAATCCAACAAAGAATTTTATCTCTCAAAACATGGAAATCTCAAATTCCTTACTTATTAATTCTAAAAAATCTTTACACAAGTCATCATTTCAAGTAAAAAATGTGTCATCCATAAAGATTTATGCCAACAAAATCTTCTTTTCTGGTCCTTTTATATATAGGATTCTATTATCATTTGTCCTTTGAAAACCAATCTTCATCACATAGTTATGAAGTCTTTCATACCAAGCTTTGGGAGCTTGCTTGAGATCATACAATGCTTTCTGTAGTTTACAAATCATATCATTATTTCTAGGATCTACATAACCTTTAGGTTGTCCTATGTAGACTTCCTCTTCAAGAATTCCATTCAATAATGTGGATTTCACATCCATTTGATAAACTTTAAATCCTTTATATCCAATATAAGAAAGTAAAGTCCTAACACCTTCTAATCTTGCAACAGGAGCAAAATTTTCAACATAACGAATAACTTGTTCTTGAGAATAGAATTTGCATAGTAACATTTCTTTATTTCTAGAAACTTCTACATCTTCATTCAGCTTATTTCTAAAAACTCACTTTGTACCAATTACATTCTTATCCTTGGGTCTAGGAACAAGAGTCCAAGTCTTATTCCTTTCTATCTATTCTATCTCTTTATTCATTTCTTCAATCCAACTTTCCTTATCCAAATCATCTTTAACTAATCCAGGTTCAAATTTAGTAAGAAAGCATGTACCTTTTAATTTGTTTCTTGTCATTGTACCATCTAACCTATCTCCAATGATCTAATTAGGTGAATGGTGCTTTTTGACATATCTTGCCAACACAAGTACTTTGGATTTAGAACTTATTTCACTAGCCTCGCCATGATCTTCTATATCAAGCTCAAGTCCCACTATTTTTTACTCTTGTTCTTCAGACTATGGCTTGGGTTGCACTCGATGCAACTCAGGTGCTTCTGGAGATTTTGGGGACTTAGGAGATCAAGTCTTCTAACTTCCAATTAGATTTGGAAATGTATCAAGTTCAAAGAAAACACACTTTCTATAATTTTTTGGTTCTTTTCTCCTCTCTTCTTCACTCTTTTATGCAAACTCATCAATTCTCACATGTGTTTTCAATGATCTTATGAGTAGACAAATTTAAACATTTATATGCTTTACTTCTACTGGAGTATCCTAGGAATATGCCTTCATCACCTTTGACATCAAATTTACCCTTCCTAGTCTCTTTCAAAATATAACATTTTCTACCAAATACTTTTAAAGTTTGTAGCCATACCATAGTTCATAAGGAGTTTGATTTGAGTCATTCTTTAGTTGTAATCTATTAAAGGTATGCACTATAGTATTGATTTCTTCCTTCCAGTATTTGATTTGCAATGTTATTTTATATCATCAAAGTTCTTGCAATTATATGATGGATTTGTTTCTTCTTCTAGCTATACCATTTTGGTGTGGTGTATCAAGGGTTGATAATTATCTTTTGATTCCTCTTTTAGTGAAAAACTCATTGAATTCATTGTAAATGAATTCACCACCTCTATCTGATCTCAAACACTTTAGCTTCTTTCTTGTTTCCTTTTCTACTCTTACCAGATACCACTTAAACTTTTGAAAAGATTCAAACTTATCTTTTAGATAGATTATAGTCATCATTCTCTAATAATCATCAACAAAAATAATAAAGTACTTATCTCCATTGTAGCTCCCAATTACAATAGGTCCACATAAGTTAGTATGAACTAGCTCCAAGACTTCTTCAGAGTGATAGTTCTTTCTTTTGAAACTTGTCTTGCCCATCTTACCAATTTGACAATTTTTCATAGGCCCATATTAGGTTTTCTCAAACTAGGGATACCTCACACTCTTTTTTTTTTTTTTCCTATCTTGATCAGATTATCAAAGTTCACATGAAATAGCATTTTATGCCATGACCATCTTTCTTTTACTTGAGCAATAAAACATGAACTTTTACTAAGATCTAGGTAGAATAAGTTACCTTTTGTTTGGTTACTGAACCCAACTAAATTTTCTTTTCCATCTAGCAACTTGGCCTTCTCATTCAAGAAATTCTACCTTGAATCCAATGTTATTCAACTATGCCACACTTAATAGATTATGCTTTAGTCCTTCAACCCAATAAGCATTATCACATCTAAGTTCATTGGTTAGTGAGATACAACCTTTTCCTTTTATGCAACATGGTTCATTTTTTCCAAACCTTACACTTCCACTATCATATGTTTCAAAATATTCAAACTTTTTCTTATCACCAGTAATATGATGTAAGAAACCACTATCAATAATCCATGTGTCATTTTTTCTAACATGAGAGATAAGTTCCATTTTATCTTCTTCATCATTAGATTCATCTTTTACAAAAATATAGACCATTTCATAATCAGCGCTACTATCTGAATCTTTAGCCATAAAAAAAGAATTCTTACCTTTTTCTTTGTATTCCTTGAAGTTCTTAAAATCCTTCTTGCCTTTGTACTTTTTGTTCTTCTTTTAATCTGTGTCTTCTTTGTTTGGACACCTTGCAGAAATGTGAACAACTTCTTTGCAAGAAAAACATATCAAATGAATTTAACCTTTGACTTTCATTTGCCTTCGGGATACCTTCCTGCAAGAAATTCTTCAACGTCTTCAAGATCACTTCTAGAATTGTCTTCCTCTTCACTTTTAGAATGTTTTCATTTTGACTTTTTAGCTAACTTCTTGAGTGATAACTTGTCTTCAAATGGAGAATCAAGATTGCTAGAACTAGGAGTATGATTATCATATAATAATATCATATTTCCACAATCCATTGCTAATGATTATGTTACTTCTAGATTTGATTGTGTAATTATTTTTAATCATCAACATTTTAGATCACACTCTATGATCGATCATCAAGATGAGAGAAGGATGTAATAAGTGTATGTTTTTTTATCATCAACATTTCGGATCACAAAGTGTGATCCATCATCAGGATGAGAGAAGGATGCGATAAGTAAATTATTACATCCTTCTCTCATCATGATGATGGATCACATAGTGTGATCCAAAATGCTGATGATAAAAAATGTACACAATCAAATTCAAAAGCAACATCATCATGATTATCATAGTTATCTAGCTACAATTTAGTCAATCTTCCAACTAGAGCATCCAAAGTTATCTTGTTATTTGGATCACATCTCATTGCTTGAATACCAGACACTCTAATTGCATAGATAGGAAGAAAAGTTCTAAGTACCTTTCTTACCACTGTTACATCTTCAATTGTCCCTCCAAAGGCTTTTATTGCACTAACACTAGATTTGATTCTCTCAACATATTTTTCAATGTTTTCATCCTCTCTCATCTTCATCTAATAATAATTATGTTTTGGCTCTTTTCACATTATCATCACCTAAATAGATATCCTTCAGTTTGGTCCACATGTCATAAGTAGTAGCACATCTTTTGACCTCATCAAATTCAACATAATTAAGAGTTGATGCAATGTCAATCATCATAATTTTATAACTTTTCTTTTAAATAATTTCCTCTAGAGTCAATGATCCTATAGGAGCCTTGTAAGAATTTTTCAAAATATTTCAAACTTAGATCATTGATAGTTTCTAGATGCAACTTGATAAGTTCCTTCCATGCCTTGAAGTTATCTTTCTTCAGTTTGGGAATCTCTCTTCTATAAGACATCCTGACCTTTTAGCTTAGGTCCTTGAAACCTTTTTTTGCACGCAACAAATGCTCTAATACCAATTGTTGGAAATATAAGAGGAGTAACTAAGATGGGAGGGGTAATCATTTACTAAAATAAATCATAGATCCCTTAGATGTCATCATAAGATATAAACTCTAAAATATTGTAGCTCAATAAGCACACACACACTCGGTTAATACTGATAATATATTGTAACTCAGTAACCAATGAAATAACAACTATAACTCAAAAAATTCTTAACATGCAAATCTTAGTATATTATCTATGATTAAATTTAATTAACTTAGTTGCATACACATGAAATAAATAGCATGAACATAAGTGATACCAAGATTTAATGTGGAAACCTAATTTGGGAAAAACCAAAAATTGCAATTAGTTACTAATTTTCACTTTTCTGAAGTCAACCCTATTAGGAGCCAACCATGTTAAAGGTTACAAAACACAATGTTAGGTGTGACCCTATTAGAGGATTTATTCACCCTATTAGGAGTGGCCTTGTTAGTGGTCTTTAGATACTTCAATCTAGAAATGCCACCTTATTAGAGGATTTACAAATAGTTGTTAAGATAGCTCTGTTAAGAGATTTAGATCACTACTACAATGGTTAGAGAGTAACAATGAGATGATCTAATTTTTGATGAAACTATATTGCTGATTTGAGATCTCAATTTTGGATCAAATACTTGATCTTTCCTAATCAAATGTATTTTTGCAACTCCTCAAATATATTCTATATATCCTTCTAATTCACTTCCTCTAAGCATTTTCTATTCTTCCATTTATTCACACTCATTCAATCCTCAACTTGATCTTATATCATAACCATTGTCAAGTTTGATTGAATACAACTTAGAATAATTAATATTCATCTCCTTAGTTGGCTAGAACCAACAAAAAAATCCAATAAACTCAATATGCCAAAACAAGAAAATCCTTTGTTAGCTAACCCTACTCGATAGACATTAACATAGAAATTATTTTCCTATGTTAACCAAGTAATCTTTGTTAACACTGAATCTTTACAAACTTCTTTTGATAATTGAGTGAGCTTAGTCAACACTAGTTCCATCCAAGTTTCCTTTATTACATGAGTGAGCTTGATTAACACTCATCTTCTACGAACTTATCTTTGATGCCCAAGTAAACTCAATAGACACTATCTTTTGAACTTGGCAAACACTAGAATTCTTAGTAGACATAGGAAACTATCTTCATTGCATGAGTGAGCTTGAAATACACTAACTGGTAAAGATATGACATTATGTGTAATATCAAAGTGTTAGATAAAATAGTCCACCAAGATAACTAGGGGGGGGGGGGTGAATCAATTGTCCAATAATTAAAACATTTATAAACCTTAAATAATCTTATCCATCAACCAAAGTAAATATAAACCATAACAAGATGCACATAGACAATTACACCAAATATGTTAACTAGGGAAACCCTTGATCAAAGGGAAAACCCTAGTGATAATGATGCCCATGAGATGATGTACTATTTTCCTTGTTAGAGGATGGACCCTATTAGAAGTCTATTACAAGATTTAGTACATAAGTTTTCCTATTAGGAGACTTTGAATACCTTTTAGGAGTTGTAAAAGATAGAAGGACCTACTATCCAAACAGCTTCTAGGGCAACACCACTGAACTCACTATCCAATTGATCTCTAAACTATTCCTTAGAGAATAATTGTGTATACTATACTATAAATTCTTTCCTCTATCTTTTCAACTGAACCAATTACTATTAGACCTTGTAGACTAGGTCACAAATCTCAAATCCAAGTATCCAACTTTAGATCACACAATAAAAGCTCAGCAATGAAGTTTCCTTCACTTCCACTCTGCTCTACTCAACTTCGCATTCCACTCTTCATGTTGCTTACAATCGCTTCTCTTCAATTCACATGAAATTAAAAAAATTTGCTTCCTGTATATCAAATCCATAAAAAAATTCTCTTAATCGACTATTACACTTTCTCAATTAATTATTATAGAACCACATTAAAAGAACATGTTACACTTAGTAATAATATTAATCTTATTCCCTACAACTTGAATAACTTTCCATACATGTAACATTCTGATGAGAGAACTTAACCAAATCATCATCAAAATGTCTTCTTCACATCTTTAACTTTAACTTCTCAGAATAATAATTCTACTAAGAGATATAACAAGTTTACAAGAAGATGCCTCTGTAAACTCTATCTCAAAATAGTCTTCACTAAAACTTGCATAACTTCTTCCAAACTTAATATCTTATTCTTCCAAGGTTACCTTCATATACTAGACACATAGTACTATCTCCTTTAACCTCAACACTAAATGTGCTCAATGATCTGTCTATACCAACTTGATCTTTCCACTGTTCTTTTGTCAAATACCATAGAAAACTATTATGTTGACATCAATGACAAACAAAGTCATGAATGCAACATACCATCATGATAATGATCTAATCATGTTTCTACACTACTCCCCCATATGAATATCATCAGTATTCATGCTTCCAACACAAAGACAATATTCAATTGATTAATTATTTTCAACATGGTCTGTAATAGTAATTATGTCATAGTATCCAACAAGATTCAGCCCAAAGAATCATAAAAAGTTCGCTATCATGGTGCTCAACAAAACCTAGACCAAAGAACCATGATGATTTTGTTATCATAGTGTTCAAAAAATTTTGAGCTAAAGATCCATAATAATAGGTCTACCATTTATAAGATCGCCACCTTAAAATGGTTACCTTTTGTTTGTTCATTATCATGACTTCCAACACTCTAGGGAAGTAACTTAATAAAGTATGTCATAATAATAGGTCTACCATTTTAAAGATCATCATCTTACAATGATTACCTTCTATTTCTATATGTCAATAAATATCATCACCTTTCATTACATGTCATATGTGAGATAGTAACCACTGTCAACCCAATTAAAGGGTGGTATGAAGGCTTTGATGTAGGCAAAGGATGAATAACTAGGGATAAAGGCTCACCCAGCTATCCAAACCACCTTGCAAGAGTTAACCTAACAGAAGAAAACATAAGGAACAAAAACCAAAGGAGGAGGAAGAGAGAAATACTTTTATCGATTCATCAAAATATCTTCATACGTGCCTAGCTGTAAGATCTTCTAGGTTATGGCCAATTACAAATAGATTCAAATCCAAACAACCAACTTCAAGTTCACATCTTCTACCTGATCCTCTAAGTTCTACCTTTAATCTAAGCCTAAGAACTCTATTTAGACTTGCCAAAATGGCTTACAAAACATTCTAGAACATAGAGAAGCCACAAGTCAGTTCTTTACAAATATTTACTACCTAACAAAAATTAAATGCAAGCAGAGTCGGCCCAAACTGGAACTAAACACAGATAACTTAGCAAATGGAAACTAGTACTCAACATCCACATGAGCTTGACATACAACAAAAATCACTCAATAGCAACTATGAACTTAGCACCTAAAGAAAATCACTCAACATCAACAGGAACTCAACATCTAAAGGAAATCACTCAGCACCAACAGGAACTTGACACCCAAAGGAAATCACTTGGAACCAATAGGAACTCGACACCCAAAGGATCACTCGACACCCAAAGGAAATTAATCGGCACCAATAGGAGATCAGCACCCAAAGGAAATCACTCGACACCAATAGGAACTCAGCACCCAAAGGAAATCACTTGGCACCAACAAGAAATCGACACCCAAAGGATCACTTGGCACCAATAGGTAGAAAGAACAAAGTGTAAGTTTTGCAAGGAAACCTAGGATGATCCTACATTAGACAACCAGGGTTGGAAAAATTTATTCTACTAAATTATGCAAGTGTCACAACCTGAGTTGAAGCCAACTCAAATTGAGAAATCCATGTAGTATCTTCAATAGGTCTATTATTCCACTTCATCAAATACTCATAGTAATCTTTTTCTCTTGTGCTCTTGCCAACTCTCTGCTCCAATATTTGTTCAAATTCTTCCCTCTATTTCTTAGGGTAACCATCAAGTACAACAACTTCATCAACCAACTCATGATACTTATACAAATTAGCAATATTGAATATAGGAGATATATCCATGTCATCAGGTAATTCAACTTCGTAAACATTACCACTGTCAAACTTCTTCAAGATCTTACAAGGTCCAAATTTCTTCATCTTCATCTTACTATATGTTACAACTAGGAATCTTCCTTTCTTCAGATGAACCATCACCTCATTACCAACTTGAAAATCATGGTGTCTTCTAGATTGATTAGCATTCTCCTTATACTTATGATTACTGTGTTCCAACCTCAACTTCACTTCCTTATGCAAAGACTCCATAAAATCAGAAAATTCTTCTCTTGCAACACTTCTCTTTTCTTCACTAGCAACATCTCTCAAATCTAATACACCTCTAGGATGCATTCCAATAACAATCTCAAAAGGTGTCTGTTGGTCTGACTTTTTCTACAGTAAAAATTTTTCAGTTAAACCATAGAAAGGTCAGATGTTCTATGTCTAAATGAAGTATAAGGTTTTGGATAAACCATCTGTAAGAAATATTCGCCATGTAAGCCTTACATTCATCCCTATTTATAAATGGTCGGGCGCGAAAATTTTCAAAATTCAAAAGAAGCGAATATGCTTCCGTATTCCTTTTCCTTTCTCCCGGGTTACCTTTCTTACTATTTGTCCCTACCGTCAGATCCGATTAGATCTACCGCTGGTGTTATCTCGCTATTGAAAGTTGCATGCTCATTAAGTATAGCGAGATAGCAAGTGTCAAGATTTTAAGCGGTGGGACCATGAAGTGAACGTGCGGCGATCGGAGATTTGCTATTTAATTGCTTTATTGTGCAGGTACACTTAGCAATTCGCCATAAAAAGGGGGAAAAGGACCCACTAGAATATCTGACATCAGAGCCGGAATGTTGATATTTTTCTGGAAGTTCTGCCACCTCGCTATCGGAAAATTCAGGCACTTCACCGTTAGCGAAGTAGCGAGGCCACGTGAAAATCTGAAAATGATGACATTGCATCTTGCTTGTGTCATAATTACACCAGGTGGCATGACCTGTCATAAATACTGTTGTCAGAATCAGTTTTAATTAAACAGAAGTAATTACCGGGTACCCCCTTGCTTTTTCTGGCACGGAATCCTTTAAAGTGCCGAAGCTCGCTACCTCGCTATCGGAAAATTGAGGTGCTTCACCGTTAGCGAGTTAGCGAGGCCCCGTAAAATGGTAAAAGATCAGCAAGATCTATGATGACATGTAATGACAGGTGACTGATAAAATTTGACATGTGCTAGCTATGCAGAGATCCGATTCTCATTAATGCCTACCTGACTAAATGTACAAGAAATCTGGAACGTCAGCTTGAAGTGAATCAACGGAGCTCGCTATCTCGTTATGAAGAGTTGCAAGGAAGATAATTATAGCGACATAGCGATATGGGCCCACCGCCTTCTTTCTTAAGAAGTCCTGTAGCGTATCGTTCGATCATTTCTTGGTCCGATCAACGGTTGTCGCCGCCTCGTTATGGCAAGGTGCTAGTTCTTTATGCATAACGAAGTAGCGACATGCTGACACGTGTTCTCCGTCATCAGTGGGTTTAAAGGTAAGCACCATCAAAAGAAAGAATTATGTACGTGGCAAGCTCTCATTGGGTAATATAACTGACATGGCAAGTATAACTCCTAGTTGTTCTCTGTGTACCGCATGATCGTAGGATCTTTGAAGATCAACGGCGCAGTTTTAAATAAAAAATGTAGTGCCACTCTCTGTATTAATTAGACAAGAAAGCTTCGTCCGTGAGAAAAAACAGAGTATAATACAGAGAGATTGCATCAGTTTCATTTCACGCGAGAAAAGATTTGAAGCCATTCTTGTGCAGAAGCTATTACTGAAAGAAAAGTGTGCCAAGGTTGATAAGAAATTGTCAAGTTATCTGTTCGTTGAAATTTTGCAGGAATTCAAAGGAGATTTGAGACAGAATTCAAGTAAGTAAAACTGCCATCATCTCTATGAGCTTTTAAGTTTTAAAGAGGATAGCCCAAGATGCCTCCTAAGAAGGGATTTACAGGAGCAGTAAACTACCTGGATAGAAATGTGCATGATGATTTGCTTGAGTTACTTCCTGAGTCCACTGTAGAAACAGTGCAAGTTAAGAGGTTGACCTCACTCAATCCTAGGCTTAGGGTAGCTGATGGATTGTATGATAAGGGTAATTGGGTCCGGGATGCTCAAACTGCTCAGACTGGTTTGAGTTTATTCAAGAAATGGTTTGCAGAGAGAAAGTTATATGCCCCTCATGCCAACATTTGGAATTTTGATCTTGGGAAGCTTGTTGTTCCCAGCGTGTTCATGGATTTTGACCTGCTTGAAGCCATAGCAAAAAACTATGACCAAGCCACTAAGGTAGTGAGGAGAATAGATGGTGAGGCTTTAATTACCATCAGTCCCGAGGAGATTAGGAAGGTATTCAGTCTGGGACCCCTCACCATGTATCATGTGCCCATTAATCTGACAGATTTAGAAAAGGAATATATATCCAAGAGGGATGTAGTTAGACAGGGTGCACTGAAAGCCCACATAGGCCGGATTGGAGGCCTCCCAACCATAACATCATCTTCTAAAGAGCCCTTCAAGAAATCATGTTTTAATGCCAAGGCAGTCGAGATATATAGGACCCTGTGCAGAGTCTTCGGAGAGGGCGAAGAAGATTTTATTCCGGTGAGCTTCATGTATATGATCACCCAAATCTCTTCTTTTGGTGTGGAAATGATTTTTGATTTTGCATCTTACTTGGCAAATGAGATCCATCATGGATTGGTGGGGATTGCACAGGGCAAGGTGGAAAAGGTTTGGGGTCAGTATTCCGTACTGATGCATATGTTTCTTTTTAAAGGGGCCACTTATTTTGGTAAAGAAATGGTTTTAAATAGAGAACAAGAAGGGGAAGCACTACCAGTCCAATTATGGAGTGCAGACATGACCTGGGAAGCAAAAAATGCTAGCTTCATCAGATTTGATAGGCACTTTGCCTCCAAACTAAGGTGCCTCTTATTGAGTGATAATCCCAGAATCCCTAAGGCATTAATGCACCTTATCAGGCCTATGGACAAAACCCACAATCTAAAAGTTTCACATAATTGGGGAGATATTATCCCATATTCAGTCTCAACGGTCATCAAGGTCTATGGTTTCAAAGGAACACCCCATGTGTTACCCTATCAGGTACCCTTGAAGGTAGGGATAGCTGAATTTTTGTGGCAGTTGGGAGGAGTGGAGGAGGCCTTTTTGCACAAAAGGGGGACAGGATCAATTTTTCCTACCTGTACTATAGCCCACCAATTTGTGATAACTAAAGAAGGGTGGGCCTTTCTCCATAAATTTTTGGATCAATACAAAATGGCAGTGTCTCACTCTCATTTTTGTGATACAGAAGGTTTCTTTAACTCTGCCCTTAGATTGAGAATCAAGCTGCGTCCAGTTCAGCATGAATTCTATTTTCCAGAAGATGTAATAAGAAATGAATATTCTCTCCATGAGCAAGAAATAAAGAAAGAAAAATGGAGAGTCTATTCAAAAGTTTTGGAATTCATTAATTGTTTTGATAAAAATTTCAGTCCTCTTAGTAATGCTGCAAACAATGCAGATAAAGTACATAAGCTCATGAGTAATTTCTCTGAGATAATGGAGGTAATGAATGAGAAGAAACAGCATTTTATTAATTCTTTTCCAGATAAAGCCAGAGAAATTATGAGAAAATTGGGTTTCACTCCCAACATTGGAATAGGTCCACTGGTGGTACGGAAGAGAACAGGATATACTATTGTCCGACAGCAGGTGCCCGTTGTGCATAAAGAAAAATAGATTGTTGGATCTTCCAGCACTGTCCTAGAAGAAAGACCCCCTGAACCTTCCCCCAAAAGAAGAAGAATAATAAGGGAGGAAGAATCCCCTGATGAAAGTGGCTCGCCTTCTCAAACCCCAATAAGAGTTGAGGAAGAACAACTCACCAGTGAGCAATTTGAACAAATGGGGTCACAAGGAGAAATTTTTGTTACACAAGCAGAGATTGATGAAGGCAACCCTCAGGAAACCCCTGTACCAAGTTTTGAATTAACTACAGCAGATTTCAGAGGAAGGGAATTGGACCCTATTTTGGAACAAGCCAGTCAGCATTTTTTGTCTGATAACAATTTTGTAAGATCTAGGGCTTTCCATCAGTTTGCGTGGAGAGTAAACATGCACATTTTTGAGCAAAGGTGCAATAATATGAGAAAAGAACATCCAGAAATGGATGAGACCTCCATTCAAAATCTAATAAAGGAACAAATGGTTCAAGAGTTCCAAAATATAACCCTTGATGAGGGAAGACAGATGGTAAAAAATGCTAATGTTTTATTATTGCCCAATTGGGACATTGCTGACGCATTAGTTTTTAATTCTGTTTCAAATAATTTAGGACTCCAGGATCCGAATAAAGAGGAATTCTTGGGTACAACATTCAGCAATGATCAAGCTGCCCTTGTTATGTGGTCCCTGAGAAGAGGATCCAGAGTTACTTCATCACAGCCTGATGACTCAGGATTGACAGGGAGTATCATTGTAAGAAGAGTTGCTGACACTTCAAATGTACAGGCAGCCCACATGAATGTGGATTATTCTAAATTTGCCCTGGCTACTGCGGAAAGAGAAGAGAGGGAAATGATGGATATGCATAATAAATATGAAGTAGTGGTGGAAGCCTATAATCAAGAGGTGAAGAGGAGAATTGAGTTAGAAAACAGGATATCTCAACTGGAAAAGGTACTTGGAAAGAGAAAAGTGGGAGAATCCAGTACATTGAGAATTGCATATCCCCCACAGTCATCTGTGGGATTAACCCCTATTATTGAGATACCTGAGACCCCTGAAAGACCCCAATTCTATACTGCAGACGAATTTGAAGCAGAAAAAACCAAATTACATGAGTGGCAGATAGAATTTAGAAATCAGCAGGAAGAGAAATGGAAGCAGGGTGTGACATACTTGAGGGATAAAATACAATGGTTAGATTTTTATGACCAGCTAACCAGGATTGTAACCCTCATAGATGAATTAAATAAAGGAAAGAATGGACTAGACTCTCTTGCACAGAAGTGGAGACAGAGGAATAATGATGTTACAATTGTTTGTATCTCTGCAGTTCAAATGCCTTACCATCAGGTTGAA
This sequence comes from Cupressus sempervirens, assembly GCA_028749045.1. Lineage (NCBI taxonomy): Eukaryota > Viridiplantae > Streptophyta > Pinopsida > Cupressales > Cupressaceae > Cupressus > Cupressus sempervirens. Next base: position 296,521,273 of record CM053784.1, read on the forward strand.
AGAATTTTTGATTTATTAAATCAATTAGATAACTTTGAAAATAAAAGAGATTCTTTACAGAGGAAATTGACACTCTATTTTTCAAGATATCTTGCTAAAAAATTCACCCTATTTCCTTGTGCCTTAGAAACTGTTGATACAGTAAAGGAAAAGGACAAATGGAAAAAGGAAATGGATGAATTATTTGATAACAGAATAAAAAACATCATCAGTGAGACTGGCTGTTGGTTTTGGGCAAAGACAAATGAAGAGCTGGTAAAGATACAATTGTATTATGCTGATATAAGAAAAGAATTCGATGAATTAGAAGAAAATGCCAATTCTTTAATAAAGATACAAAGAGAAACCCTAAGTTTTGATTGGCCAGATGATGATACTTTCAACAGATGGAAAGATCAGTTTAGTGAACAGATGTCAGGAGAAGATGATGAGGAAGATGTAAGAGTAATAGTTACTCTTGTAGTCAGCAATGATGACATAGAAAATCCCCAGGTTAAAGTGATTTTGCATGTAACAAAAGATGATACATCACTTGCAGACCTTATGGATATGTACTCTGAAGATGAGGAATGATTGCGAGAACAGATCATAACAACCAAGAAGCATAACAGAAAGGGACCCGCCAAGAAGTGCTGTTGTAATCAACCTTTCTGTTATTCTTGTTTTTTGTTTTTCAAAAGAAGGACACCTGTCACCTACTGTAGCCTGAAGCTTGTTGAATCTCACATTATTTAAGTGAGATCCCAAGGCTAAAGATAGGTCCGAATTTGGTTTTCACTAAGTGTTGTGCTTAGTTCTTTTTTGGTCCAAACATTTTTGGAAAGAAATTTATAGTATGCTTTTTCTGTCAAAATCTCTGAGATATGGATGAATGTAAAAAGAACTGTGCTTCTTCTCTGAAGGTTTTTCTAGGTCTTTTGTAAAGGATATATCATTTTCAAAAGAAATGAATACAAGTTATGAACTGTCCCCATATCTGTTCTTCTCTAAATTTTGTCTCCTTTTTAATACTGAGTTACCTTGATGTTGTGTGAGTAAAAGCTTATGCAATTGATTGCAATTTAGTAAGACTGTACATCCATTTGTTATTGCTGTTAATTCAATGGATTAAGTAAAAGCTTTGATGAATGTGATGAGGTTGCTTGGGTGTTAATAAGGATTTTTGAATGATAAATTCTGGTAAGAATTGCTAATGAAAATTTGTTGCAAGGCAACAAATTAGATCTAAGAATTTACTTGACTCTGAATTCCCAATGGATTAGGCACTGATCGAGAGTATTTCAGCCAAAAGAGAAGTATATTATAACTAGCTTTTTCAAAATACATCATAAAATCAATTTTCATTTATCTTTCCTGTAAGATTTTCAAAGTTGGCCAGCACTTGCCTGCCTAGATTGTTTTAGCTTCATTTAGCCATTGTTCTTGGAAACATCTGCAGAGCTATAGAAGATTTCTTGGCCATATCTGTTTCAAGGGATGTGTTTGTCTGTTATTTACCTATATGTTTAAGGATTTAGAGATGAGAATCAAAATGAAACTAAGAATAATTCTCATACAATTATTCCATCTTTGAACCATCCCCGGGTGCACCCGCCCTGGTTTTACAGAGCCAAAAGAGTAGAAAACTGTCTAAGGTTTTATGGAAGTTGGGTCCTAATACTTTGCATATGCAAGTGATAATGAGAATTGGCTATTCTTTAGGTTGCGTATGTACTGATATCTAGGTACTAAGCCTTTTGTCGCCTAGTAGTTTTAGTACTGGTAACATCAAAATAAAACACCAACAGTGTCTTCCCTGTACTCCTATTCATAGAATTATTATATGCAAATTTAGCTTGTGCCAATACCATCTCCCAATTACTTGGCTTATTCCCAAATAAACATCTTAGCAAATTTCCCAAACTTCTATTCACAACCTCTATCTATCCATCTATTTGTGGATGGAATGTAGAATTTAAATTCAGCTCAGTACCCATCTTCTTCCACAAATTCTTCCAAAAATAACCAACAAACTTACTATCTCTATCAAAAATAATGCTTCTTGGTAATCCATGCAATCTCACAATCTCTTTAAAGAAAAGTTCAAAAACATTCTCAGCATCTAATGTCTTCTTACATGGTATAAAATGAGCCATCTTAGAAAATCTATCCACTACAATAAATATGGAATCATACCCTTTCACTATCTCAGGCTATCCAAGAACAAAATCCATGCTGATGTTAGTCCAAGGTTTCTCAAGAACAATAATAGGTGTATATAAACTAGTATTTTGACTCACTCCCTTTACAACTTGACAAACTCCACAACTCTTTACAAATTTTTGAACATCCTTATACATTTGTGGCGAATAATACTTTTCTTTCAGCAAACTCAATGTCTTATCAATTCCAAAATGTCCAGCTAATCCATCACTATGCTTTTCTTTAATCAAATTCAACCTCATAGAACTTCTAGGAATACACAATTGAATACGTTTGAACAACATACCTTCTTAAATGAAACATTCATCATACTTATTTATGCGATCTGTTAGATTTGGTGCTTTTCACTCTCTCCACGCCTCAAAAAAATTAGGATCAGCATCATACAACTCTTTCATTTCATCAAAACCAAGAACTTCAACCTTTATTTTTGTCAGCAAGGTATGTCTCCTACTCAATGCATCAACAACTCTATTAGTAACTCCACTCTTATGCTTAATGACAAATGTAAAATTTTGCAAATACTCAACCCACTTCATATGTCTCTAATTCAATTTATGTTGACTTCCCAAGTATTGTAAAGCTTGATGATCAGTATACAACACAAACTCCTTAGGAATCACATAATGTCTCCACTTCTTCAATTCCTGAACAATGGCATTAAATTCTTGATCATACACAGAATACTTCCTTTTGGCATCATTCAACTTTTCACTAAAGAAAGCAATAGGCTTACCTTCTTGGCTTAATATAGCTCCTATTGCATTACCGCTTGTATCACATTCAACTTGAAATACTTTGTTAAAATTAGGTAAAGACAACATAGGTAATTCAAGAACCTTTTGTTTCAAAGTCTCAAAACTCTTATTAGCTCCATTTGTCCACTTGAATTCCTTTTTATCTCCCCTCATTGTCTTAGTCATAGCATTACAAACAGAACTAAAATTCTTTATAAATTTTTTATAAAAACTAGCCAACTATGAAATGATCTTACCTCACCCACATTCTTAGGTGTAGGCCATTTCAAAATTGCTTTAACCTTTTTAGGATCCATCTTCAATCCATCAGCTGAAATCAAAAATTCCAAATACACAATATTCTCTTGCATAAAAGAACACTTTTTTAGATTAATCAACAACTTTTCCTCTTTCGACCTCTGCAATACTTGTCTAATATGCTCAAGATGTTCTTCCTTAGTCTTATTGAATATCTGAATATCATCCAAATAAATAATCACAAACTTACCCAAAAATATTTTTAGAACTTCATTCATCAACCTCATGAAAGTGCTAGGTGCATTAGTCAAACCAAAAGGCATAACCAACCATTCATACAAACCATATTTTGTCTTGAAACTAGTCTTACATCCATCACCTTCTCTGATTCTGATCTGGTGATAGCCACTCTTCAAATCAATCTTGGTAAAATTCTTTACTCCACTCAAACAATCCATTGTGTCATCCATCCTCGGCATAAGAAACCAATATTTCACTATTATCTTGTTAATGGCTCTAGAATCAATACACATTCTCCATTCTCCATTCTTTTTAGGTGCTAATATAGTAGGTACAGCACATGTATTTAAGCTTTCTTTTATCAAACCTTTCTACAAAAACACATGCACTTCTCTTTTAAGTTCTTCATTCTCTGTAGGTGTCAATCTATATGGTGTTTTGTTCTAAAAACTAGCTCTAGAAATTAGATCCATACAATGAATTATCCTTCTTACTAGAGGTAAACCATCAGGAATATCATTAGCAATAATGTCTTTATACTCATTCAGCAATTCTATAATTTCTAATAGTACTCAACTATCACTATCTGCTATCACTTAGTCATTACTAGCTTCTATTGCTTAGTCATTACTACCAATACTCGGTCCTCTAGGAACTATGGAAAAATAGACTTGATTCTTCTTTACTTCCTTTTCAAATTGTTTCCCATTAACCATGCAAACTTTTATTGTAGTGCAATTAACCTCATCTGGACTTTCAATCAAAGGCAATAATATTTTATTCTTCCTAGTCACCCAAAGAGTATATTGATTCAATCTTCCATCATGTACAACATATCTATCATATTGCCAAGGTCTACCAAACAAAATATGACAATAATCTATTGGCATAATATCACACAAAACTTCATCAAAGTAATGTCCAATTTTGAACTTCACAAGGCATTGCTCACTTACCAATATCTTATACTCATCTTTGATCCATGAAACATGATAGGGTTTGGAATGTTTTAGCCTCTACTACTGAAAGGGATGTTTTAGCCTTTGCAACTAAAACTTGGTAACCAGTTCTTTTGATGCCAAATTTGTAGAACTTCCACTATCAATGATCACTTTGCAGCATTTTTCAGCCATCTTACATCTTATCTTGAAAAGACTTATCCTTAAAATAGGTTCATCATCACTTCCTTTATTACATAAGGTTCTTCTCACTATCAAATTTTCTCTAGCCTCAGGTCCACTTGGTGAACCCTCATCATCTCCTTGAATCATAGCATTTTTGTTACTTTGGCTACTTTCAGAGGATCTACATTCAAAAGATCTATGACCCTCTTTACCACATCTAAAATAATTACCATGAAATCCACCTCTAGAATAAGAATTACCTCTTCCTCGATAATAATTAGTTCCTTGTTGATAAGAATTACCACTTTTCCACTCGATCTTGTCTTTGTCATCATTCTTCTATTTAAATTTTCCTTTATCCTACATAGAATTGTCAGATCTACCACTTTCTCCATAAGATCTACCTCTGCCTCTCTAAAATCTACCACCTCTACCTCTTTGTCTTTTTTCATACTTCTTTGTCAAGATCTCGTCAACTTTCAAGGCATATTCATATGCTTCTTCTACACTTTCCAACTTCACAAAACTGATTTGATCTTGAATTCTAGATCTCAATCCATTAATGTACCTTGCAATTTTCTCAACATCATCATCCACATGTCCAGATCTAATGTCCAATCTATAGAATCCATCAGTATATTATTTCATAATCATGTCCTTTTATTTCAAATTTTGCATCTTTCTCAATAGGCTAACTTGGTAATCAACAGGGAGGAATTTGTTCTTTATCTTGTTCACCATCTTTGGCCAAGTCCTGATCTTCTCCTTTCCTCTCCTTTGTCTATGAGTTTGCAAATGTTCCCACCATAGTGATGCATGACCTTTTAACCTAGTGACTGTAATCTTCACCTTTCTATTATCAGGAGTGTTTTCATACTCAAAGAACTTCTCCATATTAGAGATCCAATCCAACACAACATTGGTATCCAAGTTTCCATCATAAGGAACAACTTCTATAGTAGGCTTTGAATTTGTCCTAGATAATACTTGCAATAATCTTTCCTCATGTTGATCTTCTTCAAGTTCTAGATTATGGTTTGGTGTTGTTGCTTCATCATCACTTACATCATCAAGATGTTCTCCTCTCCTCTGGGCTATCTCTATAGCATCTAATCTGGATGCAATTTGTCTCAACTAATCCAATATAGCATCATCAACATTTCTTCTACCACGAACCATCTTTACAAATCAGGTTCCTACAAGATCGTAACCCTTTGCAAGTTATAGGTCAGATTTGCAAATCTACCACCCTACAGCCAAATCCAAATCAAGTTTCTACATGATCCAATCTTCACAAGGATGAACCTCAAGCTCTAGTACCAACTGATGTAGGCAAAGTATGAATAACTAGGGCCAAAGACTCACCCAGCTATCCAAACCACCCTACAAGAGTTAACTCAATGGAATCAAACACAAGGAACAACAACCAAAGAAGGAAGAAGAGAGGAATACTTTTATCGATTCATCAAAATGTCTTTATACGTGCCCAATTGTAAGGCCTTCTAGGTTATGACCAATTACAAATAGATTCAAATCTAGACAACCAACTTCAAATTTGCATCTTCTACCTGATCCTCTAAGTTTTGCCTTTAATCCAAGCCTAAGCACTCTATTTATACTTGCCAAAATGGCTTATAGAACATCCTAGAACATAGAGAAGCCACAAGTTAGCTCTTTACAAATATTAACTACCTAACAAAAATTAAATGTGAGCAAAGTCAGCCCAAACTGAAACTACACACAAACAACTTAGCAAATGAAAATTCATACTTGGCATCCACCTAAGCTTGGCATCCAAAGAAAATCACTTAGCAACAACTACAAACTCAACACCCAAAGAAAATCACTCAACACAAATAGGAACTCAACACCCAAAGGAAATCACTTGGCACCAACAGGAACTTAGCAGCCAAAGGAAATCACTCAGCACCAATAGGAACTTAGCACCCAAAAGATCACTCAACACAAATAGGAACTCAACACCCAAAGGAAATCACTTGGCACCAATAGGAACTCAGCACACAAATGAAATCACTCAAGACCAACAAGAACTCGGCACCCAAAGGATCAATCGACACTAATAGGAAAAAAGAACAAAGTGTAGGTTTTGCAAGGAAACCTAAGATGATCTTGCATCAGGATTTCACCTTAATTTTCTCTCATAGAGAAGAATTCATTACAATGAGTTTCACCTAGAACTTCTCCTCATAAAGAAGATATTAGTCACAAAGGATTGCACCTCAAAAAATTATCCCTCTAAATAATGATATTGGGAAGTCAAGTTCAGTAGTTACTCCCTTAAAGACTCTCTTCCCCAAGGATTCTTCTTAGAATCACTTTGAATCTGATATCTAATTTTCTACTGATAAGTCAAAATTTTCTCATGATATGCATAGGAGTGGGACATAATGCAGTTACGCACATGTATATCTAGACTCCCTCTGACTAGCAATCTTCTAAGCTCCTATATTTCCTTAGAAGAAGTGTCATACTCCCTCTTAATGTAGAAGAATCTCATAACCTCAATCATCAAAGATGTTTGCTTCAAGAGCCTCACTTTATCTATCTTGATCATCAGGGTCTTTGCAGCTACTATCATTAGATTGAGTTTGCACAATATTTGGTAGCATATGTAAAGTACCAACCTTCTTTTCCTATAAGAATATCCTCAACATAAAGGAAAAGATAAAAGAAAATAACCCTTATAGTATGTATAGAATTACAAATAAGAGAGAGACTACAAAGATTACATAAATGTAAAAGATAAAAATTCTTATCTACACATGAAGATTCAAAAATTTTCCTTTTAGATTATTTGAGAATGGTGTTTACATTTAAGGTCAATTTTTCTATCAATGAATCAACACTTAGTCAATTCGTTACATTTCTATCAAGCTCTTTAGTTTCTATTGAGCTTATCATTCACTCTATAGTGTTAACCAACTATTTTAGTTACTCCCAAGCCAAGTAGTTAGAATGTAGTACCTACTGAGAACCTAAGTTAGATTATAGTGTTCTCCAAGCCACATAGTGTTTAACAAGATTCAAAGACTATGTACATTACAAACCAAGTGTAGTAGAGGCTACCAAGCTATTTAGTAGAAGTCAAGAAGATCATAGTGTTAACTGAGCACTGGTATGTTAAACAAGTTCTATTATATCTACCAAGCTCATAATGTTAACTGTAATGCCCCACCAAGGAATCCAAAGAATTAACCTAGAATTTCACTAAATTTGGTAACACTTTTTTTTTTTTTTTTTTAAATAACATGAAAGTAAATACCACATATAACTTGTACTTAATAATGGAAGCAATAGCAAAGTCCATCTGAAAGTAAACATAACATACATAACTGATTACATTCTTTAAAGATCCCTTAACATTGAATTACATACATAAATCCATCTAGTACAACATCCACATGAAATAATAATGATAAGTCCAATGTTTAAATATTACATTTCAAATGCTCATTCATCCTCTGTACATGTCACAGGGTATGACAAGCTCAAAGAATATACATATGTAGAATAAGTTACATCATCCTATTCTAATCCATGATACATCAAAGTAAAGATAATCACATGATACATCATCATAGAAGACATATACATCCATCATAAAGATCAAACAAAATAAACTAAGTGCACAGTTCCTCCCAACCATTAATAGCATCATTAGACCATTGTGGGCCCTAGCCATCCCTTCATGCCTAACATTCCAAAATCACCAAAGATATCATTGGTATGAACATAGTAGGAATGTCACTCCTAACATATACTATATCATATGCAGAAAGTAATCTAACATGCAAATATAAGCATAAGATAACATCATCTAACATATGCTAATCATCAATGAAAGGATACATATCCACCATCACGAACGACGCATCAGCCACGATGTCTCATTGAATCTCAAATGATAAGAGTGGAAAATACACTACCACCTGATCACGTGGTACCTAAGTGGTCCACTCCCACCATGCTGAGGAGATAATCTCAAGTCCCAAACAGGCTATCCATATAGCACAAATCTCTATAGTCTAGGAATCCTAAAAGTATACTAACTCAAAGGTTCCAACACACAAAAAATCAACATCTAATTCCCAGAGGCACACAATGACATGTAGAAAACCTACTTTGCAAGTGAGAAAGTGTCATCGCATTTATCTCGTATAAGTTACCTTGGCAGTTAGCTAAACTCCACGGGTCCATACAGATCTCATGCGGCCACTAGTATCCTCTCATATTGACAAGGCATACTATGGAATGCAAGGTTGCAACCATGCATTCTCACTACTCCCATCCTAGCCTATACAAGCACTCAAGGCATGGGCGAGAACCAAAACTCTTATCTTTTTAGGTTCATTCAGTTAGTATTAGGTGTGAATGTTATCACTTATTAATCCAACTTACAATGAGTTACCCTGGCAGCCTCTTAGGGCCCCGACCCCCATTGCAAGCCACTTCCTGACACTAAAAGTAGATTACCTACCCTAAGCTCATGGAATCATAAATTATCACAGTCCTGTACAAGCGACTATAAAGAAAATCCAAAAGATAATCCATAAAAAGAATCATCAAATAAGCATCAAATATCCATAATAAGAATCATCAAATCTCCAAGATAAGAATCATCAAATCTCCATAAGCATCCGAAAAGCATCCATAGAAAATCATGACCACAATAGTTCTCTATTGGAAACTGAAGGCATCACTGATAATCATAAGTATCCATTGGTTCTCAATAACCAAAATATATCTCAAAATAAATCACCATAATCATAGGTTCTCAACAAGCAACCAAGAATATCTCAAAATCATACTGATTGAAGACTCCAAAATGGTTGAGTCAAACATGTCACAACATGACATCATCAAGAATAAATCCAAATTTTAGTCCCATCATGGTGACTAGAAAGTAATCTAAGGATAACTGATCGATGACTAAAAAATGATTAGCTCAAGTGTCTCATATGCATACATCTCAGCTTCACACATGAAGACTGATGAACAATAACAATCAGTAAATACAAACATTTCATAGAGCATACGATCACATTACCATGGTTGGGCTTATAAAGATCAAGACCAAATAAGATCAACATGCCAACACATCTCATAACTCCCAAGCCTCTGGTAACAACCTAAGACTGGTCAACACTAGTCAACCCAAAAACCCAAAACAAGAAGCATAAAGAATACACGATGCAAACACATGTTTTGGTTTTGCTATCTTACATAGTTGAATCAAGTGTAGAGGTTTCCAGTTTTTTGTTTGCAAGTATATTTTCAAGTGTGTCAAGTTTCATCATTTGACCTACAAGTCAACCCGTTTGTTCCCCGATAACATTATTCTTCCATTAATAAGAATTACATTTAAAGAATAACTTATGGATAAATATTCACTAAACTGATCATCATTGACCTTTAATTAAATTGTTCTCTTATTTAACCATGATCCATATTCTAATTGATTAACCTTTCAACTTTTGTAAGATCATTATTCGTTATATTATAAGAGGACCAATTATCATTCTTCGAATAAGAGATTATAACTTATTTATCTCAATCCATTAACATAGGTACACCATCCATGACCTATTAACATCTTTTTAGTTTTCAATTAGAAACTTAATTAAGTATTACTAAAGTTTGAGTCTTTGAATTTAATCGTCACCATCGTTGACAACCATACAATATCTAAAGTCATAATTCAAGTCATATGAATAAGACCTATCAACTTCAATATAGAAATCTACAATCTCGTTAAAAGAATTATATCAAATAAATCTCTATTACATAATTTAATTATTAATTAAATCTAATTAACTCTCTTTAATTGATTTAATTAATAATTGTATAACCATAGGAACGTTCTAATTAACATCAGTTGACTAATAACTAACTAGAATTCTGTAAGTTAAAAGTCAACTATAATTTAATACTCAAATGATCATATTAATAATTCAATAATAATAACTTGTTAATATTTAATGACAAGCTATATTGGGAATCTTATTATTAAATCTTTAATGATCACATACATCACTCTGCAACAATGTTCTCATTTATATTTTAATAATAACAAGTTATAATAAATCCTCAATACCAGATATTATTATCTCAAATAAGTTTTCCCTATGTACGTTGATTCAGTTAACTGATAATCCTCCAAATAATTAACCAATTCAATTTGATTAATATCTTTTACAGTACTTTGATCATTAACTAATCTCCTTTAGAGTAACTCTGTTCGTATTAGTTGATAACTATTTAAACTATTTATACTATTATTTATTAATAGTTTGTTAGACCCAACAAATATTAATAAATAATAAACTTATCACAACTATAAATAATCAATCTAGAGAACTTTTACATAGAACTTCATTAGCTAACTTTTAATACCATTAAGGTATTCAAACGTATTAACCAATAACATAATAATTCAATCTTAATCCAATATCATTTAGAATTTCTAGATTTAAATCAACATAATATAACTTATCATCTTACAATTATTTAATCAATATTAAAAACAACCATTAGACTCCACTTTCTAATTGTTCTAATAATATTTTGTCTATACAAAAGTTGTTTGAAAAATATCCCTATCACAAACCAGTAAGACTCATTGTAGATTTTAACATGAGTAATTTTTAAATTCTTAGCATTATCATCTTCATTTAACAACTCTAAAAAATTTTAATAGTATTTAATATACATTATAAAAAGTCCACTATATAACTATATTAAAATCTCTTTTCTTTTAATCCATTTACTTAGATTGACTAATAATTAACTACACTTCTTCTACTATTAACTAATCTTAATTAAATTTGATTTAATTAGATTAGATAATAGACCATATAAAACTAATGCGTATTAATAAGATTCTAATAAGGAAAGATTGCAATAATATCTTTAATTCATTAAATAATTTCTAATAGATTATCTCTAATCAAATTTGTTGATAACTATTTAAACCATTATTTATTAATAGTTTGTTAGAACTAACAAATATTAATAAATAATAAACTCATCAAACTATATTTCCATAAGCCCCATTAGTTATTATTTAACTAACCTTTAAGGCATATCAATAATTCAAATCGTAGCTATGTTATAACAATGTTATAATGTAACTATGACTCCTTGTCAATATAATAATTCTTATTTAAATCTAAATCCAATATCATTAAAATTTGAGTCTCTTAATAATCATCATTAAACACTTTTACCACCCCTTAACTATATATGAAATAGTATTTAATATACATTAAATAATTAATATTAAAAGTCATCCATTCTCTATTGAATTCAATATCCCTATCCATCAGCTCCATCCACAAATTTTTCATTAAAAATCTTCATTAATTCATTTAGAACATTCTTATTAGTCTTTAGACTAATTAAATAATTATTAAATTCTAATTATATTACTTTGATATATTATTTTTGTGAAGTTTAAGCATAAAGAACTCTTGGTTATGGGAAATGAAGAGACATTCGTTCTTGAATAAAACAGTCCCAGTACGATGGCCATATCTCCCTAATGAAGTGTTGGATCGGGCTGAAATTTAAATATGTTAGAGAGGGCCAAGTTGTGCCAATTTTGATTGGAGCGATCGAATAAATTTGATCCCAATAAAAAGTTATGAATGACTGAATTCGGGTCTATCCAAAAGGCAGCAACATGACAATTTGTGATGAATTAAGAATTTCCTCTTTAAATAATTGTTCTCTAAATTTAACCATAAAAGGGTTTGTTCATATGCATCTAAAAACACAATTGATAGAAAGATTACATCTAATCATTTGAATTTTCACCATAAAATTTTTATTTTTATTTCAAATCTTGTCTATCTAATTTCACAATATAAATTCGAACCCAAACTCAATTAAGATCTAATTATTTCTCCTTAATTGGATCTAAGATTTTTCTATTATTTTCTTCTCAACCAAATAAAACATCTTGATTCCAATTTCAAATAGTAGATTCAATCATAGAGAGTATTCAAACACATAAAATAGATATGATGAAGACAGGAAGAGAAAGAGTGCAAAGGAAATATGAGAATATCACGAGTGCACCTAGACATTGATGCTAATTTGTCATGCTTCAGAAGTCCATAGAAAATCCCTTCCTTCTCCATCATTCACAATTCTTTCAAGAATCCAAGCCAATTGAATCCTCCAAGTGATTAGAAGTGCTAGAAGGAGCATAGAAGCAAGTAGAAAATATATGAGCATATGAATCTTCTCCCATGCATGTAAGCTTTGAAGCTTCTATTTTTGCTTGTAACTCATGGCTTCCATTAAGCTTGTAGCTTCCATTAAACTTGTAGCTTCCATTAAGCTTTTTTTTTAAGCTTCTATGAATGCCTGAATATCAAGAGCTCTCAAGAAACTTTTGGAATGCTTCTTGAAACCATTGAAAGGTGTCACCAACTAAGCATGGGTCTTTTCCAATTTTTTTTTGATGAGTCATAGAATTGTAGACACCTTGAGCTTAATTGATGCACTAATCCCCGTGTTGTTGACACATGTTAATTCTCATGAAAGCTTATAACTCCAATTTACTTTACTCTTTCCAATTTTATTTATTAAGTCTCATGCACTAACTTTAATATCTCCACTTTTCAATCTTAATATATTTATATTTTAATCATATGAGATTTAGAATCTTTTAATAATTTAAAATATATTTTCCACTTTTAAATTTCATTTTTCAAAACTTTATTGCTAAAATATTTATTAGCTTTAATAATAATATTATTTAGTCATCTATTAAAAATGAGCTCCAAATAAATTATTATTAAAATAAATATTGTCACATTATAAATTTAATATTATAACTTTTATCTTCCAATTTAATTATTTTATTTAATTAATTTCTCAATTAATTAAATAAAATAAATATCAAAATACCATATTAATTTTCTATTAAATTAAACCATTAACTAAATCTTTTAATTAGGCTTAATTAATAGAAAATACTCCAAAGACTCACAAAGGTAAAAATACAAAAAACCCATCATAGCCAATATACATACAAATCAAACCAAGGGGTTTATATCATGAATTACATCATCTGACGCATTCAGAGGGTACTCAACTCAGATACTTGTCCTACTTTTTCAATTAGAACAAATGGCTTAAAGGGTTGGGATTTGGACTTGAGAATTTATCTCCCCTCTCTTATCATTGAGATAATGTGATAGGGTATGCTCATCCTGGCAATTTAGAGAAGTTGATACCTGGTACCTGCAACCTGCATAAAAATTATGCATGTACAAGCACAATATATACTAAACTAAACAGGCAATGGAAAGAAGTAGTGCATCATGTAGATCTCGACTAGCAGGTGACTATGACTCCCTTCCTTAACCACATTAGACACACCATACAAAAGCAAACACACAAAGCAAACATGCACACCATACACATGCAAGTATGGGGTAAGTATCCATAAGAAAACACATGATAATAAATCATCTTACTAATCATCATTAATAACTGCAAACACTAAAAATAATCATCATACATACATGAAATGTAGAGTCTAAGTAATCTCATCACATATCAACTGAATCCATAGCGCAATATCTGATAATCTCATAATAATGTTACTAACCATCAACATGAAACTAGCTCTAAAAGAGTTCAGCAATGATAACAAAATGCAAACCAAGGGCAGGCACTACATTAACAATGTGAATCTAGTGTTGATCAAGTCATTCAATGTCATCCATGTGATTTAGTAGCTACTAAGTTTCTTCATGCTCATTGAGTCACACAATGTTGGCTAAGTTTGAGCTACTTGGAAGTGATTAATATGGGTCAAGCTTCAATTTCAATCAAGTGCCAAAGTTTTTAGAGCATTGAATTTTTTTTTCATGTATCATAACTTCACTAAGCTATAGTAGTTGGGCCACCTTTGTGAATTATGATGAAATAGTATTATAGCCAACTCCAATAAGTTGTCATTTGGATTGGTATATATGTAACACATTGAATCATATCCAAATATATCATTGAAGATTATAAAGTACATGAGTGTGAATTAAAGAAGACTATAAGAAATATAAGGGACAAAAGAGATTTATCTATCATAGTCAGGTGATTATTGCAATACAAGGAATCTCAACCAAAAAATTAGAGTTGTAGATCAGAGATCAGTCACTAATTCAACCTAATAGTTGCATTAGTCAAATCTTTTAACAAGGTAGACTTGATAGTCTTTTGTGAAATCTCCTAACTGAGTACATACTTCATTGTGTTGACATTGCAGTCAAGTTTTTTATTAGTGACATACACTTATTCAGATAGTAAGTATCTACTAAGCTCATTATATAGTTAACAGTATTAACCAACCATTTTAGGCTTTACCAAGTTCAAGAAATAGTATTTAGTTTGTGTTGAGCAGTTTCTACCAAGTTGGTGATCACTATTGTAAACTGAGCTTCTTAATGTTTATCAAGTTTCTTAGTGCAAATCGAGTTATGTAGTACTTACCAAGTTCATAGTTACAATGATGTAAATCTAGTATTGATGGAGCCACTTAGTGTTAACCAAGTGATTCAATTTATATTGATCTCATAGTGATAGCATTGACAGAGCTATGTAGTATGAATCTAGTGATTTAGTTTATATGCCAAGTTTCACAGTATTCACCTAGTCACCAGTGCAGATTAAGTTCAGAATACTTGAAAGTGATTAGTATGAACCAAGTTTTTACATCTACTAAATGCATGATGATGTTGAGAATTGATAGTGGATGTTGAGTATCAGAACCTCACTGAGTTAGTCTTCAAAACCCAAGTTTCTATAGTTGGGTTGATTTTGTGTATTTTGTGTAAACTTGTATTGTAGCTGATGTTGTTGACTTGTAATTTGGATTAGTATTTATGTAATTTATTATATCACATCCAAAAAAAAATTATGAAATTAATGTAACAAGCAGAGAAGAGCATAAGTGCAAAGTACAAAGCCTATAGCAATATAAGGAGCAAAAAAGATTTATCTATCACAATAAGGTGATCATTACACTCAAAAGAATCTTATTTAGCAAATAAAGTTGAAAATTAGAGATCAACTACTATTTCATCCTAATAGGTGGATTAGTTAAATCCTTTGATAAGATAGACTTAATAGTCTTTTGTAAATCTCTTTACCAAGTGCATACTTCATTGTATCTTTGTAAATCCTTTTGCAAGATGGGCCTAGCAGTCCTTGTTACTCTTAAGAGGGCAGATCATCAAAAGTGATCATTGCAAGCCTTAATAGGCCAAATTTATACTATAGTACTAAAGCTTATGGGTATCATCCCCACCCCAGTTTTACTTTCTATTTGGAAGGTTTCTAGGTCACCATATTGTGTGTCAAAAGTGTTATGAATGTTTTAATATTTTAAGTTTTTAATGAATGCAATTAGATTTGAATACACATGAAGGATTAATTGGTAATAAAGGATTAAGTTTTATTGGTTACTGATTCACCCCTCCCCTCTCAGTAACTTATTCTATCATATATATATCCAACATTCGTATCAAATCTTTATGGTTCTTAGGAAAGAAGTTTAATAGCTTGAGCAAAGATTAGAGGTTATAGAGGTATTCAGACTTGATAAGTCTATTGACCATGAAAAGTTGGATTTGCAATTGGCTGTTGGGCATCTTAAGAAAGTAAAGGAGAAAGTTTTATATCCTTAAAATGAAGAAAATATCTTGCAATTCAGATGAATGACAAACTCTACATTGAAGAAAGAATAGAAGACATCTATTCAGAAAACAATTTAGATGAAGCCAATGAATCAATCAGAGAGTTGTTAGATAAAATTAGTAACCTTCAAAAAGAAGTAAGAAAACTAAGAAGAGAGCAAGAAATTTAGTTAGTAAGATTGTGTGAAGTCATGGAAGAGAAAAATAAGATAAAGAAGAGTTAGAAGGAAAGAATAATGAAATTCAACATCTATCCCTTTAGTAGACAAACTTCATTAATCAACTCACTAATGCAAATGAAAAAATCATGAATCTAATATTAGAGAATGAAAGATTGTATAATGATTTAAATACTAAAAGGAAAACCAATGAAAAGATGATGAAATTTCAAGCAGACATGGATCAACTAAATGAGAAAATCTAATATAGAAAAAAGGGCAAAGCAGAAATTGGATATAGAGAAGAAGGTGAGTCATTAAAGCAAGGTGCTCAAAAGAAACAAAGACCTACTTGTAGTCACTATGGTAAGTTAGGTCATACATCAAACAAATGTTGGAGCAATGGGAAAGAAAAATTCAATAGAAAATGCTACAATTGTAATCAGCATGGTCATAGAGCTAATGAATGCAAAGAAAAACCTAAATTTGAAGGAAAATGTTACAAATGCAAGAAGCATGGGCCCAAATCCTTTGAATGAAAAACTAAGATATTGAATCTAGTAGAACAGATTGTAAAAGCTATATTTGGTTGGGACTACAATACTTGGTGCATATGTCATTACTATGGAGAATTTGGACACATTGGAATGAATTGTGTAAAATATCACATGAGGACAAGAGACACCACCAGTAGATGCTTTATTTTTACAAAACTTGGTCATCTTGCCAAGAACTAAATGAATATGAGAAGAATTGAAGATGAAAAGAAGGAAAATTTTGATAACATCATAAAGTAGATAGGACAACAATGGATATCAAAATCCTCTAAGAATGTCAGTCCGAGTAATGAAGCAAGTGTCACTCAAGAATTGGGTGACTCAAATATTTCTACTTGATCTACCACAAGGAGAACTAGAAATAGGATTCTAAAGTAGACATCTTACATTAGTTCCAATCAACAGAGTGGAAAGATCCATATTAGCATTAAATATGTAAAGGGATTTTTGAGTGATCAGGAAAATGCTAGTCTTTACTAAGTGAGGTCGAATTGCAAAACCCTACTGAGTAAGGTTAGGAGTCACAAAAATTGTTGTGTGGACACTGAGTCATGGATGACTATACTGAGCATTCAATGCAAGAAAAGTAGAAGATATTTTTTCATTAACTGAATGATTGTACTAGGCATTTATGGTGATCAAAAGGAAAAATTTGACAAAAAGGAAAATCAAACTTATTTGTCACTACAAATTTTCAAGAGCTATTTGTGTAGAGCATTTTTAATGCATCCAAGTGATTTAAGAAAATTACTATTGAAGATTTCCATGCAAACTCTACCAAGAAAATGGTATCCACTAGTAGCAAGACTAAGAAAGGATAAAAAATGTTAGTTTGAGGGATGGAATGGAAGGCTCCAAACTTTAAGCTTAGTATGGTTGTTGTGAAAACCCTAGATCCAAGTGGAGCACAAATCCAAATTCCATCTAAGGTACTATTGATTAACAATATTTGTTCACATTTTTTATATTCTATCGAAGACATAGGAACCACAGAAATGTATGAAAACTTGGAGAAATTGTGTGTGAATGGTGTGTTGAAACAAGAACATCAACATCTTGAAGCTAAGGCTTTGACTCACATTCCTCACATGCCATGAGATTTTTAGATTAAGTGGATAAGATTTATTCTAAGCCATGTGCATAATGGGTAGTTGTGGTTGGAGCAACCTATTTTGATAACCAAGAAAATGATTCATAGGATCACAAGTCTTCCAATGTTGGCAAAAGCTAAAATGACTAAAACCCTAAGTTGAGTAGAATTGGAAAAGATAACCCTTATCGAGTGGGATGGAAGGGGAATGAAGATTAGTTGCATCATAGCTATGGAACAAAAATTTGGTATACATGCCATTTCACAAAAGATATATAGCTTTAACAGACTCAATAGTGTATCCTGTGAAGTAGTGGATCTTGCACTCAAAGTGGTCAAGAACAATATGTCATTTGACCTAGCTGAGTTAATATTGGATCAGTTCAACATGAACATGGAGAGTATAAGAACTTTAAAGAAAAATCCTTGTAAGTTTGGTTCACTCTTAAGTTTTTTTTTTTTTTGTGCAAAAGTTCTTTCCATCAAAAGCTACAGTTGTCAGGAGAAAAGATGTGCCTATTTTCTATCAAATTAATGAGTATATATCGAAAATGGGAGAAAACTATGTTAGTATTATGGATAACTATTTTGATGCATTTAAGGAAAAGATGAATAATAGATTTAGAATCCCAAAGAAACTTGTTGAAGACTACAAAGATGATATTTGTTTCATGGTTGATTGTGATAAAGTGTATATAAAAGCAACAAGACCAAGAATTGTATGGGTCAAACCTTTAGGTTATGAGGTAAACATTGATGAAATTAAGGATATCATTGAAGCATTATTAAATGAGCCTGTTGATCCAAAAGCCACATGTTTTTGCACTTATCAGGAGGCCAAAGAAAGAATTGAACTTTAAATAAAACTCCCTTAGGTGGTCAACTAAGGGAAGAAGAGAATAACAAAGTTGAAAAAAACTAGCACCACACTCCTATTAACTAAAGGTAAAGGAGATGACATTTAGGAAGATGATGCAAAGATGAAGAGAATTTAGAAGAAGAAGAACCTATAAATAATAAAGGTAAGGTTATTATAACTAAACCTACAAAATCATCTACTATAGTGTTCATGAGGAGGACTTCTAGGAAAAAATTGAAGATGGGTAAAGAAGAAAAGGATATAATTTTCAAGAAGCCTCCACCCACCTTTTAAGAAAGATTGAAGGAAATTGATTTTGATGCTGGCATAACAAAATTCAAAGAATTAAGGTATGAAACTAGAACTACAGAGGAGAAGCAGCAAGTTGAAGACATGGTAATGTCTAAGTTGGGTAAATGGAAATACTCTCTAGATCAACTTGTATAGAAAATTCCAAGTGAGTTAATGGAGAAGATTAAGCCAAGATGGAAGCATGCAAGAAAAACTACTAAAGACATTTATGAGTAGACCCTAAGGTAGCTTATGCTAAGCTTAAGTAATAAAGAGGTGAAAGAATCCTTAAAGAAGAATGAAGAAAAGCTTACATTGAGATTCAACACTTTCTTGATATTTATTAATGACATTGAACATGTGGTAAGGAATTTCACCAATACATGGGAAAACATTTATAATCTTCATAAGAAAAGTGATTTTGTTGTTAGTGTCAGTGACAAGGAAGATGATTGTGAACATGACAAGGATGAGGAAAGAAATGATGAAGGAGTAACACATTATGATAATATTGATGATAAGGAATAGGAACAAGAAGCTACTGAGGAAGATCTCCCTAAGGTTTAGAACATTAAGGAGACCAAACTAAAGAAGATTGCAATAGTGGTCATAGCCTCACTTCCTCATTCTCCAAGAGAAGCATTGGAGATATAAAGCTTAAAGAAAGATACCAAATTGGTTCCTTCAATCATTAAAAGTACAAGAACTCAACCAATATTTGCACCTATTCAGTTGAGTACTTCATTAATAGAAGTGAAAATCACTTCATCTACTAAGAAGTAATCTCTTACTCCACTATTAGTTTTGATAACACAAGGTATTTCTTCAATAAGTGCAGTATCTACCTTTTTTGCCAGTCCTACTATTTCTACTATTTTTTCCATTCCTAGCATGCAAATAATAAGTACAAGGATAGTTGGGACCAAGACTCAACCAAGTACAAAAAAATTTAGTAAAGGAAAAGAAAAGGAAGAATAAATTTATCTTGATGAGGAGATAGTCATCCCAAATTGGGATATCTCCAATCTTAATCCTGATCAAATGCATATAGTAAGAGAACTTCTTCAGAAGAACGCTAAGCAGTAGAGGCTTAGAGAAGAAAGGGATAAATAATTTCAAGTGCTTGAAGATGCTAAGAACATTCTTGTAGAAGCACTCAACATGGAGGTTGATACTTCTAAACCAATTTTGGCTCAGTTAGCAAAAGTCATCTAGAAATTCAATGAAGATGTGTATGGACAAGAGAAATTGTTGCAAAGAGTAGAGAAGAAACTTGATAATAAATTTTTGGAGCTAGTATCTCAAAAGATTTCAATTCATCGAGTAGATTTGTCTACTATTCTAGGCTCATTGGAGACCTCTTGCAAGAATGTGACTTCTTTATTTGGTAAAATTTGTGACACTTAAAATTTCACAAAGGAAATTAAAGATAAACTTTCAAATATTGATGAAGATCTAAAGGCAAGTGCAAAAAATTTGCAACTTGACATGAGTTATAGCTCTACCCACTATACAAAGATTAGATTTTTAATTGATATGTAGGTAGAATTACTAAGAGAAGAAGCTAGGATAAGAGTTATACTAGTAGACATATAGAGCATGATTCTGCTAAACATGGATGCATTGCATAAATATATTGCACATGCTAAAACCCTCATCCATGATAAAAATTTCTCTATTTTAGATGAAATGATAGAAATATTAGCAAAATTTCAGGTTTCATTGCACACAAGCAAGCTGTTGCAATAAAATTGGGACAAGACAATGGCACTAATTCTAAAGGTACATTCAAATTTCTTGTCACATTTTGGTATTACTGTATATATGACACCTTTGGCTTTTATGTCAAAAGGGGGAGATGATGTATATAAAGAATGTTGTAAAAGAGGAGAAGATACAAATGTATATAACATGTAAAACATTTGTAAAGAAGGAAGATATGTGATGTATATAATATTAAATATATATGTATGGGGGAGCAACATCGTACTATATACATTTACAAATATTCAGAGAAACATCTCTTACAAAAGAAATTTTGAAAATCTAAAAAATAGAGTACTCTACCAAGCATTTTAGGCTTTATTGAGTTCAAGGAAAGTATTTAGTTTGCACCAAGCAGTTTTTGCCAGGTTGGTGATCAACGTGTAAACCAAGCTTCCTAGTGTTTACCAAGTTTCTCAGTGCAAACTAAGTTGTGTAGTGCTTTCCAAGTTTACACTTACAATGATGCAAATTTGGAGCGTTGGAAAAGCTACTTAGTGTAAACCAAGTTATTTAGTCTATACTAATCTTGTAGTGATAGCATTGACCAAGCTATGCAATGTGAATCCAGTGATTTAGTTTATATGTAGAGTTTTGTAGTACTCACTAAGTTACTAGTGCAAACTAAGTTCAGACTACTTGAAAGTGATTAGTATGGACTGAGCTTCTATGTCTACTAAATGCATGACAATTTTGAGCATTGATAGTGGATGCCAAGTATCAAAATCTCACTAAGTTAGTCCTTAGAACTTGAGTTTATGCAGTTGGACTAACTTTGCATTTTTTGTGTAAACTTGTATTGTAGTCGACTTTGTTGACTTGTAATTTGGATTGGTATTTATGTAATGTATTGTATCACATCCAAATAAGAAGTATGAAAGTAATGTAATAAGAAGAGAAGAGAAGAAGTGTGAAGTACAAAGGCTACAAAAATATAAGGAGTAGCAAACATTTATCTATCACGACAAGGTGATCATTACACTCAAAGGAATCTCATTCAGTAAACCAAGTTGCGGATCAAATATCAACTACTATTTCATCCTAACAAGTAGACTAGTTAAATCCTTTCACATGGTATACTTAATAGTCTTTTGTAAATCTCTTTACCAAGTGCATACTTCATTGTATTTTTGTAAATCCTTTTCCAAAGTGGAGCTAGTAGTCCTTATTTCTCCTAATAGAGTAGATCATCAAAAGTGATTATTGTAAGCCTTAACAAACCAATTTTATATTACATTACTAAAGCTTGTGGGTATCATCCCCACCCTAGTTTTACTTTGTATTTGAAAGGTTTTGGGTCACTCTATTGTGTGTCAAAAGTTTTATGAATATTTTAATATTTTTATTTTGTTATACATGCAATTAGATTTGAATAGACATGAAGGATTAATTGGTAATAAAAGATTAATTTTTATTGGTTGTTGAATCACCCCTCTCCTCTCAGTAATTTAGTCTATCATATATATTTACAACAATTGGTATCAGAGTTTGTGGTTCTTAGGAAATAAGTTTAACAGTTTGATCAAAGATTAGAGGCTATGGAGGTATTCAGACTTGATAAGGCCATAGACAATAAAAAGCTATATTTGGAATTGGCTATTGGGAAACTCAAGAAAGCAAAGGAGAAACTTTCTTAATCCTTAAAAAGAAGAAAAGATCTTGCAATTTAGATGAATGACAAACTCTGCATTGAAGAAATAATTGAAGACATCTATTTAAAAATAAATTTAGATGAAGCCAATGAAGCAATCAGAGAATTGTTAGAGAAAAATAGTAACCTTAAAAAAGAAAGAAAATTAAGAAGAGAGCAAGAAATCTACTTAGTAAGATTGTGTGAAGTCATGGAAGAGAGAAATAAGATAAAAGAAGAGATAGAAGTAAAGAATAATGAAATTCAACATCTATCCCTTTAGTAGGAAGACTTCATTAATCAACTCACCAATGCAAATGAAGAAATCATGAATCTAAGATTAGAGAATGAAATATTGCAGAATGATTTAAAAACTAAAAGACAAACCAATGAAAGGATGATGAAATCTCAAGAAGACATGTATCAACTAAATGAGTAAATCCAATATAGAAAAAAGGGAAAAGTAGGAATTGGATATATAGAAGAAGGTGAGTCATCAAAGCAAGGAGCTCAAAAGAATCAAAGACCTACCTGCAATCACTATGGTAAGTTAGGTCATACATCAAACAAATGTTGGAATGATGGGAAAGAAAAATTTAATGGAAAATGCTACAATTGTAATCAGCATTTCCATAGAACTAATGAATGCAAAGGAAAACCTAAATTTGAAGGCAAATGTCACAAATGCAAGAAGCATGGTCACAAATCCTCTAAATGCATTACTAAGTCATTGAATCATGCAAAATAGTTTGTAAAAGCTATATTTTGTTGCGACTACAATACTTGGTGCAAATGACATTATTGTGGAGAATTTAGACACATTGAAATGAATATGTAAAACATCACATGAGGACAAGAGACACCACTAGAAGATGCTTTATTTATATAGAACTTGGACATCTTTCTAAGAATTGCATGAATAATAGAAGAATTGAAGATTAAAAGAAGGTAAAAGATGATAAAATTGGAAAGTAGATGAGATAGAAATAGATTCCAAAATCTTCTAAGAATGCTAGTCTGAGAAATGAAGCAAATGTAACGCAAGAATTGGGTGACTCAAGTATTTCTACTCGAAATGTTTCTAGGTAAATCTCTTTACCGAGTGCATAATTCATTATATATTTGTAAATCCTTTTGTAAGGTGGAGCTAGTAGTTCTTATTGCTCCTAATAGGGTAGATCATCAAAAGTGATCATTGTAAGCCTTAATAAGCCAACTTTATACTATAGTACTAAAGATTGTGGGTATCATCCTCACCCCATTTTTACTTTCTATTTGGAAGATTTATGGGTCATCATATTGTATGTCAAAAGTGTTATGAATTTTTTCATGTTTTGATTTTTTCATGCATGCAATTAGATCTGAATACACATGAATGATTAATTGGTAATAAGGGATTAAGTTTTATTGATTATTGATTTACCCTTCCCATTCTTAGTAACTTAGTCTATCATATATATTTCCAACACATTGTATGTTTGTAAATCCTTTAACAAGGTGGACCTCACAATCATTATTGCTCCTAACATGGAAGATCACAAGAAGTGGTCAATTATAAGCCTTAATAGGTGAACTTTATACAGAAATATTAGAGCTTGTGGGTATCATCACCACCCTAATTTTACTTTGTAATTGGAAGGTTTCCAGGTCATCATATCTTGTGTCAAAGTGTTATGAATGTTTTATTACTTTCATGCATGCAATTAGATCATAATATTATATGAAGAATTAATTGGAGAAGTGAGATAAAGTTTTATTGGTTCCTTATTCACCCCTCCCCTCTCAATAACCTTGCCTACAATATATTTACAATGATTGGTATCAGAGCTCTTTGGTTCTCACTTCAGAAGTTTAACAGCTTGAGATAAGATTAGAACCATTGGACATCTCAAGAAAGGAAAGGAGAAACTCTCTCAATCATTGAAAAGGAAAGATATTGTTGTACAAATAGATGATGATCTCTACATTGGAAATACAATTGAGGACCTATACCCATTAAGAAATTTAGATGAAGCTAATGCAACAATCAAAGATCTATTAGAAAATAATTCCAATCTTCAAGAAGAAGTCATAAATCTAAAAAGAGAGCAAGAAATCCAATTAGTCAGATTATGTGAAGTCATTGAAGTAAAAGACAAAGCCAAAGAAGTGATAGAAGAGAAGAATAATGAAATTCAACAAAAATACTTTATTGATCAACTCACTGGTGCAAATGAAGAACTCATGAATCTAAGATCAAAGAATGAAAAAATGTAGAATGATGAAATCTTAAGAAATAATGAATCAATTGAATGAGAAAAGTCAATACAAACACAAAGGGAAAGCTTTTAGGATATACAGAAGAAGGTGAATCATCTCAATAAGGAGCTTAAAATTACAAAAGGCATACTTGGAATCATTTTAGTAAGATAGGTCGTACATCAAAAAAATACTAAACCAATGGTAAAGAAAAATTCAATGGAAAGTGTTATAGTTGCAACAAGCATTGTCATAGATGTGAGAATGCATAGAGAAACCTAAGTTTGAAGGAAAGTATCACAATTGCAAGAAACAAGGACATAGATCTCCAAAATGAAAAACCAAGAAGGAGAACCCATAAGAAAAAATTGTGAAACCAATATTTGGATGGGATTATAACACAGGGTGTAGATGTCACTATTGTTATGAATTTGGGTACATTGGAGAAAATTGTGTGAAACATCACATGAGGAAAATAGATACTACAAAGAGATTTTTTATTTGTATAGAACTTGGACATCTTACCAAGAATTGCATGAACACATGAAGAACTGAAGATGAAAAGAGAGTGAAAGCTGAAAATATCATAAAATAAATGAGTTAGAAATGGGTACCAAAATCTCCAAAGAACAAAAGCTAAAATGATGAAGTGAATGACACTCAAGTCAATGAGTTAAGTGGCTCAATCATTTCAACTTAATTCCCTATCGAGAATACTAGAATTGTAATTCAAAAGAAGTCATCTAACATTAGTTCCAACTAGCAAGCAGAATGATCAAATCAACATTCAAGATGCACACGGATCACTAAGTGATGATGGTAAATTCAAGACCTTACCAATCTAGGTCAAGTCATAAGACCTTATCAAGTAAGGTCAAGATACACTGAAACACTAGATGAAGATGTCAAGTTGTTTGTGAATCTACTAAGCTATGAATTTTCTCCCAAGCATTAAAATCTAAACTAAGTGGAGGATAGTCTTTCACTAAGAGAGTATACGTATGAAGCATTAATGGTGATTGAAAAGATGAAATTCGTTAAAAGAAATATATTGAATGCATTATTTCATTGCAAATTTCTAGAGTTATTTGTAAAGAGTGCATTTAGATCCTCCAATCAATTTGAGTATTTTTGTTGAAGATTTCTTGTGTTTTTAGAAACCCTACTGAGAAATGGCATCATTAAGAAGAAAAGTCAAGAAAGGTTCTAAAATGTTAGTACATGGAGTCAACTATAAGGCACCTACTTTCAAGTTGAGTCTAGTGATTGTAGAGGAACTCAACCCATCTAGTGCTCAGTCTCAAATTTTTCCCAAGGTATTACTTGTACACTACATTCATTCATTTTACCACTATTCTATTTAGGAACTTGACACCCTAGAAATGAATGGGGCATTCAATGAATTATGTGTGGATGGTGTATTGATGCCTAAACATTAACATTTGGAAACTAAGGGTTTGATGCATATTTCACATATGCCAAGGGATTTTCAAGTCAAATAGATTAGACTTATTCTAAGTTGTGTTTACAATGAGAAATTATGGTTGGATCAACTTGTTGGTGTTTTGAAACATCATGGTTTCAAATTATCCTAATGAGAATAGAATATATCTAGGGGTAGCTACTTCCCATCTATAATATATCCTTTTAGACACCGAGCCAACTATAAGACAAGACCCTTCTTCTACTTCAAGCTTTGAAAAACCTAGGTGGGTATACCTATAGATTTTTCATATGGTACCAGTTGTTCAAAAGCATACACTAAATCTAAACAAAGAAGATAAAATCCTTAATCTTCTAACACTTATGCAAAGATCCTAGAAATGAAATAGCTAATAACATGACCTAAGAACTTGATAAACTAAGTGAGGGAAACACTTAGTTCCTCCAACATGAAAGGGAAAATATTTTGATTAATGATGTTGAAAATAAACACAACCCAAGTATGCAATAGCAAACACATGCAATCTCCTAGCTGATTAGTCCCTTATCCATTGGGCATAAACTAAGTCCAAACATACACATGAATACCTAAAATATACTCATATATTCAAATATCTGATCTATCCATTCACCTTGCAAATAGACATCAATTTCATAAAAATTCTTATACTTATTGTAATATCCTCCTGGTGAAACTTGCAACCTTGCCAAGGTAAATAAGTATTTACTTTTCTCTTAGTTCTAATAGAAAAACCTAACAAGACATACAACTTTAAAGGGTTGCAAATGGGTTTAAGCTCTTTGTTCTTAAACACAAAACATTGTAGAAAATGAAGGAAGGATATGAGAATCAAAACAAAACTAAGAAAATAAAGCATTATATTAATCTCCTTGAAACCAATACATCATGTTATATGAAAAAACTCAGAATATACACAAAAAATGACTATATAATATATTTACTTATAAGAAATTACAACTATTGTTCATAATAGAGAGAAATGTTGAAGAAAATGGTATCACAATTATGACAAAAATTTCAACCTGATTGGAACTATCCTTGTGGTATCACAGTAGTGAAAAAATGTCCAAGAAACTAGAGCCTTATGGTCTCACAATAAAAATTGGAACCTATGGTCTCACGATGAAAACTACCAACCCTTGTGAATGAGAGAAGAAGAGAATAAATAGACAAGAAGAACTCTTGGATCATATCTAATGTTGCCATTTGTCCACTTGAAACTCTTACACCCACTGATGAAAAACCTCTCTCTACCTTCTCTCTGTAATTGCAAATTAGATCTTTTCATTGTTGCTATTGAGAGCCTTGAAAATATCTTATGAATGATGGATTCTCTAACTGAACAGAATGCCAGATCTGTTATCAAAATTTGGCAAAAATACCTATTAAGTGACCTTTAAAGGCAAGATAAAGCTTTTAGAATCATTTTCACCAAATTATGGCTTCAACAAACTTTCATAACTTCTTTCCAACTGATTTACAACTTAATGATGAATTCTATCCATTCTACTGAGAATGCCCTATAAAACACAAATCTACTTATAGTTAGTACTACTAAAAACCTATGCATTTTCTAATTGCAAATCTAGAAAGCTCATCTCCTCCTGATTCCAATGATACTACACTATGTATCAAAAAAATTCCCCTCTAGTGTGTATTTGAAAATTTTGGCTTTGGGCCATGAACAAACCAATTAAATGTTGAAAGTATTTAACCTATTAATAAAGTCTAAGCTTTGCATTATATCCAAAATTTATTTAAAATTTTCAAATCTTCAAAATGTATGTAGGTTGGAGATTTTCAATGTTTTAATATTTCAAACTTTACATTTACCTTCAACTCTACCTTGGTCAAACCTTTAGTTAACTCCATCTAGGTGCCACATGGAAAATTTTGTTTGGTTTAGATTTGCAACCTCACCTCCATGCGGGATAAAAATGATCCTTGCTAAAAAAATTTAGGGTGGGATAATATTCACATTAACCCACCCATGTACACCTATACAATTGACCTACATAAGAAAATATCTTATTTGTCCCCAATAAGATGAGCCATTGATGTAGATCTTCATTCTAAAATAGACGACCTAGATGCTGTAAGAAAAAACTCCTTAATAGAAGAATAAAACACAACCATAGATCCAATATCTCTTTATGTCAAATGGATGGCTAAGATGCACTTAAAAAAAATCCAAAGATGCTCCAAAATCTAATGGACATCGTATCTTCACAAGGGGCCCAAGCAATGATGTGAAAATATGATGACCTTCTAATTAAAAAAACCCAACATAAGAAGGATCTACCATATGGCATGAATCTATTGGTTGGTACATTCCCAAATACATAGTGGAGGAGGCAACATGCAATTTCATGATTTTGTAGAAGCAAGAAAAGTCACTCCCCGAAATAGAAAAATTGGTTAACACAAAATGTTAACCCTTGTAGCTGTGCATGTTAACCCACAACTTGACACATGAAGGAAACTGAGTTCACTTAGCCAAAGAACAAACTAAACTAACTTAGCACATGAAGAAACCAAGCCAACTCGGCTCATGAAGAGATTGAGTTAACACAAAATGTTAACCCCAACCAAATTGCATGTTAACCCACAACAAAGAAAATAACCCATTGAAAGTCTCTCAGATCGGTTATCAATAATGTGCTTAATGGGTTGGAAAATGGCTAGAAGAGACTTATCATTATGGGATGCAAGCATATCTTGAATGCAAGGTATTAGAAACATTAAATACCTCTTAGGCCTCAAAAGGACAGTCGAGTATACATGCATTAAATGTGCTCATAAGACTTAAAAGCTTGGAATGGTACTCAAATTAGGAAGGTGATTATGAGTCCCAACATAACCTATTTAGTTAATGAAGCAAATGATTGACAAAATCATTGGATTGTCGATGTTAAATAAAGAAAAGATAACCAAAACCCTAGGTTGGGTTCAATTGGCTAAGTGAACTCTTGCTGAGTGGGATAGAAGAGGTATGAATTTGAGTGGTGTAACAAACATCAAGCTAAATTTTGGAATACATGTGATTATTCAAAAAATATACAACTCTAGTCAATTGAACAATGTATCATGTCAAGCTATTGATCTTACATACAAGGTGGTAAAGAATAATCTATCCTTCGACCTTGCTGAGTTGTTGAACCAATTCAACAAGAACATGGAGATCATCAAAGTGTCAAATAACAACCCATGTAAGCTTGGTCCCCTTTTGACATGTCTATTCTTCTTTGTTCAAAATTTTTCCCCCTCCAAAGGTCCTATAGTATGGAGGAAGGATGTTCCATTATTATATCAAATCAATAAATATGTAGCAGAAATGAGTGAGAATTTTGACAACATCATGGATAATTATTTTGAAACATTCAAAGAAAAGATGCAAAATAGTTTTAGGATACCCAAGAAGCTTGTGGAAGATTATGAGCAAGATATATTTTTCATAGTTGACTATGACAAAGTATACATTTAGGCAGTCAGACCTAGAGTGGCATGGGTTAAACCTCTAAAGTATGAGGTTAAAATTGATGACATTAAGGATATCATTGAAGCTCTATTTAATGAGCCTATAGATCCCAAAGCCACCTATTTTGGAACATATGATGAAACAAAGGAAATAATTGAGCTTGAGATCAAGCTACCTCAAGCAATGAACAAATGAAGGAAGAGGATAGAAAAGTTAATGAAAAACAAAAAGCAAGAAAGTTGCCCTTTCATGCTGATAGAAGGAAAGGAGATGTAGAAGATGATAATGAAGAGGATGAATCAAAGGATTCTGAATCTAAAAAGGAAGACCCTCCCAAGAAGAAGAGGAAGGTCATTACAACCAAACCTACCAAATCCTCCCCTATAAGAAGTGCACCCAAATCCACAAATAAGTTGAAGTTAGGTGAAGATGAAGCTGAACAAATTATCTTCAAAAGATTTTCACCTACACTCCAAGAAATATTTTTAAAATGGAAGAAGGAATTGGCATGGCATGATTTAAGTTTCTCAAATATGAGACAAGGAATGAAGAAGAGAAAAGGAAGATTGAGGATACTCTTATGACTAAATTAGGAAAATGGAAGTAGTCACAAAATGATCTTTCACAAAAAATTCCTAATGAACTTATGGAGGTAGTAAAACCTAGATTAAAAAGTGCAAAGAAGACTACAAAGGACATCTTTGAATAGACTTTGAGGCAACTCATGTCAAGTCCCAATGAGAAGAAAGTGAAGGAATTCTTAAAGAAAAATGAGAAGAAGTTCACTCTTAAGTTAAACATATGTATGATATTGCTTAAGGATATTGAGTCTATGGTGAAGACACGTACTACTACATTAAAAAATATCTATCAGTTGCAGAAATCTAGTGATTTATTTGTGCACATTAATGAAAAAGATGGAGAAGATGAGGAAGAAGAAGTAGAAATAAAAGATTATGAGATAGATGATGTCAATCTTGATGATGAGGAGGAATAGTAGGAAGCTACTAGATAAAGCTTTCCATAGATACAAAGCATTGAGGAAATAGATGCAGAGAAAATTGTAGCAATAGTCATGGCTTCATTTCCTTACTCTCTGAGAAAAGCCTTAGTGCAATCAAGCTTAGAGAAAGCTTCTACCAAGTTGGTTTTAGATACCACTACTACACCAAACACCCAACCAAGCTCTAGATCAATTCTATTGAGGGTTACAATGACTAAAGTGCCCAACACTTCATCTATTGAGCAACAAGTTCCTCCATCATTAGGCTTGACTAAGCAACAATAAGGTATTCTAGTTTTTATTGCCATTTCTAAATTATCTACAATTGTTTCTATTCTAAGTGTATCTATAGCTAGTGCAATGAGAGTTGAGAATCAATCCCAACTAAGCACTAAAGTTTTAAATAAGGGTAAATGAACTATTTCTACCATTCCAAAAGAAAAGGGTAAAGAAGACGAAGAAATTAATCTAGATGAGGACATAGTTATTCGAAATAGGAATATCTCTACCCTCAACCCTAATCAAATATATACTTTGGGAGAACTATTAAAGAAGAGAGCTAAGCAATAGAAGGTTAGAGAAGAAAAGAAGAAGGAAAATCAAGTCCTTGAGGATGCAAAGAACATATTTGTTGATTCTCTAAGTTTTGAGGTTGATGGAAAATAACCTATTCTTGATCAACTAACTAAAATTATCCACAAATTCAATGAAGATCTAAATGAACAAGAAAAAATATTCCAAAGAGCTAAAATAAAGTTTGAGGATAGAGTATTGGAGCAAGTTGTTTCACTAGAAAGATCTATAAGTAATGTTATTTCCCTATTTTTCAAATTGAGTGACACATCTATCTTCACAAAGGAGATCAAGGATAAATTGTCCAAGATAGATGAAGATATGAAGGCAAGTGCACACCAGCTATTACATGACCCAAGTTATAGTTCTGCACATTTCTCAAAGATTAGATATCTAACAAATCTATAGGTATAATTATTGAAGGAAGAAGCCAGAATCAGGGAAACACTTGCAAAAATTTAGGGCATGATTCTTCCAAACATGGATGCATTGCAGAAACACATTGCACATGCAAGGACTCTCATCCATGACAACAAATTTTCCATATCTGACGACATGATGGAATTATCAGTACAAGTTTAGATTTCCTTACATGAAAGTAAGGTATTACAAGAGAATTGGGACAAGACTATGGTACTAATTCTGAAGGTACATTCTAATTTCTTGTCACATTTTGGTATTAACATATAGATATTATACACCTTTGTCATTTATGTCAAAAAGGGCAAGAAGATATTATATATTGTTATATTACATAAAGAGGGAGAAGATATTGTAAAAGGAAGAGAGGATTACTATACTCCAAATGTATGTATATAGGAGAGATATGTGTATCGGAGAGTAGTATAGTATTATGCAAATACTTGTAAAGATAAGCAGAAAATATCTTTACAAAAGCAATTTTGAAAAATCATAAAAACAAAAAATTCTACCAAGCTATAGTAGCAAGAAGTCAAAACCAAATTAAAGACTCATAATGATGATAAAGGAAGTTTTTTGGATTATAGTTTTGAATGTTTAGGATTTTTGGTTTGATAAATGTTTTTGTTGCTAATGCTAAAGGGGGATATTGTTGACATTTAAGGTCAATTCATCTAGCAGTGACTCAATAATTACTCAATTGTTTACATTTCTACCAAGCTCTATAGTTGCTACCAAGATTATCATTCACTCTGTAGTGTTAACCAACTATTTCAATTTCTCCTAAGCCAAGTATTTAGAATGTAGTATCTACCAAGCGTCTGAATCAATTTAAAGTATTTTCCAAGCCACACAGTGTTTACCAAGCTTCAAAGACTATGTACAATGAAATATCAAGTGTAGCAGAGGCTACCAAGCTATTCAGTAAAAGTGAAGAAGATCATACTATTAACCAAGCTTTAGTATGTTAAACAAGTTCTATTGTATCTACTAATCTCATAGTGTTAACAATGTGAATCTAGTGTTGAATGATTCATGCAGTGTCAATCGAGTGATTTAGTAGCTATCGAGTTTCTTAGTGTTCACTAAATCACATAGTGCTAACTAAGTTTGAGCTACTTGGAAGGATTAGTATGAACCAAGCTTCAAGTTCAACTAAGTGCCAAAGTTTTTGGAGCATTAATAGTGTTTTTCATGTATGAGAACATCACCAAGATTTTCTTTAGAACCCAAGTTACATTAGTTGGGCCAATTTTGTGAATTATGATGAAATTGGTATTGTAGCTAACTCCAATAAGTTGTCATTTGGATTGGTATGTATGTAATGCATTGTATCATATCCAAATATATCATTGAAGAAGATTATGAAGTACATGAGTTTGAATTAGATAAGGCTACAAGTAGTATAAGGGATAGTAGAGATTTGTCTATCACAGTCAAGTGATCATTGCAATACAAGGAATCTCAACCATAAAATTATAGTTGCAAATCAAAGACTAGCCACTAATTTATCTTAATAGGTGTATCAGTCAAATCCTTTAATAGGGTAGACTTAATAGTCTTTTGCTAAATCTCCTAACCAAATCCATACTTCATTGTATGTTTTTAAATCCTTTAACAAGGTGGATCTCATAGTCCTTATTGCTCCTAATAGGGAAGATCACCAAAAGTGGTCAATTGTAAGCTTTAACATGTTAAATTTATACTACAATACTAAAGCTTGTGGGTATCATCCCCACCCAAGTTTTACTTTCTAATTAAAAGGTTTCTAAGTCACCATGTCTTGTTTCAAAGTGTTATGAATGTTTAATTGCTTTCATTCTTTCATGCATGCAATTAGATCATAATATTATATGAAGGATTAATTAGTGAAGTAAGATAAAGTTTTATTGGTTCTAGATTCACCCCTCCTCTCTCAGAAACCTTGCCTACCTTGTATTTCCAACAAATGGAACATCTCCCCTCTAAATAAGGTTCAAGTGGGAATGGAACATTGACTATTATTCCCCCCACAATGTATAATTTCCACTCATTCTTATATTTTTGAACAATTTTTTATCAAATATGACAACTCCTTTCTAAGTTACAACTTTCTCTTTTCATCCCTTGAAGGTCCAAACATTCATTTAGTTTAATAGTAGAAGTGAACATGTCCTTCCATTTTATCAAGCTTGTCCACAATATGCCAATATCTTGATTAAGTGTTATTGTGCCACGTGAATGACTAGTTAGCTTCTACAAATACAGGTGACATCATTTAGAAGTCATCACTTCCTCATGATGTACATAGGGGGTAGGCCCATTAAAATTGCATGGCATGGTCCTCTTGATAGTGGAAATTTATTGATCACTATAGAAATCCATCTCAACATTGTTTACTCCCTCTTAATCAATAAGACTGAGATCGTTTAAGGTTAATTGGATCATATCCTCTATCTGTTCCCTCTCTTTCAGGGTTGCCTTTAATAAAATGTCAAACTCCCTTGGAATCTCTATCTCCTACTTCCAAAAATAACATTCTTGGAGGAAAAGATCAAGGAACATAGCTCTTATAGTATGTATAGGAATACTAATAAGAATATTAACATTAGTTAAGATGTTAGAAATTTAACTCATGCCTATTACTAACAATAACATAAATAAATCTTTATTTTATATTTCCAATAATAGAAACATAATACTCAATCTTTACCTTTCATATTCTCATAATGAACCTCTTTATATTTAACCAACATTTTTTCAAATTATTAAATATTATTTTGAAAGAATGTATATAATTCAAATACAATTATACATATAAATGAATATATGTATGCATATATATATATATATATATATATATACACTATCATATTTCAACTTTCAATAAGATTTATATGTTAAGTTTAATTAAATACACATTTAAATAATAAATCACTACTACTTTGCACAAGGAAAATTTAACACAAATTAATCAACACAATAAACTTACCTCAATACTTGTCTTTTCTATAGTTGTGGTTATATGGTCTAGACTACCACCTTTCTAAATTTTGGGAATGAGTATGTTCAACCTTAATCTTTATTTAAATGTAATCCATTGGATTCAAGCACTTAAGACAATTTTGATTCATTTTGATTCCCAATATAAGTGATGTTTATATGAAAATCAATATTTACAATTACCTTTATTCCATACTTATCATGTCTATTCATTTCCATAATTATACTCTTCACAACTATACCTTTAATTGGTTCTCTCATCACATATATTTTCATGAAAACTATAGGTCAAGCCCATTTGAGAGAGACATGTTTGACCATTGTTTCATGGGTGTATTTAGTCATTATAACTAGGGGTTGATTCTTTACTTTCGATAGTTTTTTTTCAACCTTTTTTATTTATTGATGTCATTTAAAAATCATCGTGACATTCTAAACTTCCTCCCTCTATCAACTATTAACATCCACCCATATATTATGTCCTTCCATTATAAAATTTTGTATTTTCTACTTGTTCACAATGTCTAATCACCCAAATGTTACATCCATCTATTTCTCCACCATGATGATTGTGGTCCGATTTGCTAAAATAGATTTGGAATATTATGTGCTTAAGAGAAAAAACTAATGCCATAATTGAAGAGTAATAGGACTAAAGCATTCTTCTTTATAGCCTTCTCATGTGGCTTCATCAAATCTAAACCCAAGACCCCTGGCAGGTTAGTCGCTCACCTAGTTTTGACAAGCTATTGTGAAACCAAGACCCCTAGTGGGTTAGTTGCTTGCCCAACTCCTCAGCCACCTTCTCCAACTTGAGAACCTAAATTTATCTTATTATAGAAGATGAGTACATGCTTGCATTTATAAAAGAAAATTAGGAGAAAGTGGAGGGTCAGTGTAAATATACAAACATTATCAATGTTTCATATCAACTTAAAACTATTCCACAATCAATATTTATAATGATGTTGTATCATCTTAAAATGAAAGAAATTATGTGTTAAGAGTGTTTAGCCCTTTGAGTAAGTGTTATGGGGTCATTTCAAGCACCTTGAATGAGTCTTTGCATGGATTTGGTTGTTTTCCCCCTATTTTGCTTCCCTCTCTCTATTTCCAACCTATTTCTAACAACTTGCTTTGTGAAAATGAGGAATTTGACTTCTGGGTCAAGGATGACCTTTTAGGTCAAGGTTGAATTTGACCCTAACCTAGGTCAAGGATGAATTCAACCCTAACCTAGGGTAGGGTCAACCTCATCCTTGACCCCAAGTTCATTTTTCAATTTTTGGAAGTTTTGGGATCTTGGGCTTTAGAAAGTTTCTTTCCTTACTTCCGGGTTGGATGTTTTTGGTTTTGAAATGGTAAACTCTTAAATTACATTTAATCTAGGTCCACTTCTAGTGTTTAGGTTTAAAGGGGATTTAATGCTCCCATTTCGGCCTTCTTTAGGAGTTGGTTCCCTAGATCTCTATATAAGGAAGCCTTCTTCCCTCATTTTTACATCTTTTTTCTATGAATTAGGAGCTGCCTTTATGAAGTGCATTCATTATTCTATGAAGTGAATATTTGCTATTTCAAGCATCCAAGTGTTCAAGCTTCCAATTCATCAAGGAGATCCATTGTTAGCCATTGAAGGATTCAATCTCTATGGAGCGCTCTTGTTGAAGATTTATCTATCCATATTCATCCAAGCCTTTTTCCTATGCAAAGATACATTCAAGATTAGTGTTGAAGATCTAATGCCATTGATTTGAGACATCCTGCATACATTTCTATATTCATTTAGAGTATCTGTACTTGTGGATTCAAGGATTTGAATCCTCCACAAGGATTTTTAATACAAGCAAGGTCAATAGTTACATTTACTTTGTTTATACATATTTTAATTTCAATTCAATTTCAAGGTTAATTTTGAACTAGGGTTTGACTAAGGAAAACCCTCATCCAAACAAAAAAACTATTTTTCTTGTAGATACAAGTGTAGAACAATGAATTGGAGAGCAGATTCAGATGCCCTTTTTTTTTCAACTTGTGAGATCCATGAACATAAATTTTGTTGGAGAAATATAGGTCAAGGTCAAATTTTTGGGGTACAATTATGCCCCATGGTAAGCTTGTGCCCCACTATCAAGGTCAAGATCGGCCTCCCTTCAAAAGGAAAAAAGATTTCTAAGTTTTCTCTATCTCAACATTTCTAGTCTGGAATAGGTTGCAAAATTCCATGAAGCTATACATAGACATCAAAAATCAACACTTTCCAAATTTTCCCTACTTTAAGGTTAGTATTTATCTTCTATTCATTTCAGATTTGAAGTACTTACTTTTTGATAACCCAAGATTATAGGATCTTCTCCTTTCTCCCTATTCTCCATTGTATGATCCATTTGTGTATTGATCACTTCCTTGTGGTAAATCAATTTGGATCATTCCTTTTGGGAATTTGAGTTGAGGATGGGTCCTATTTTCCCCTATTTACATGCTAAGGTATCTATCTCATGGTTGGAATACATAGAATTATAATTGATGCTCAATTTAGATGCTAATCATCATTTTATGAATACTAATCAAGAACTACTTCTATAATGTTCTCCAGGTTCGTAGGTGGGGTTTCAGATTGATGAGGATATTGCAACCTAAAAAACTTATTCACGAAGGTTGTCTTCAAAATCCCATGTCAATAATTGATTATATTACAAACTCTTTCCAATAAGTGTGAAATGCCTGATAAAGCTACCAATATTAATCATTACAAATACCACTCTAGTAAATTCAAGTATTGCTAGAATCATATGTTCTACCTTTTAGTAAATATGTCTCACAGGCTGGTAGGTAGAAAGCTCTGAGTCATTTCTTATTTTAAATCTGTATTTGTTTTACATTTGCAAAGCATGGTCGTCAAATAGGAATATATTTTGATGTCATTTTGAGTTGAGGATTCTTTCATTATCATCTTTATTTATAGTCTACTCTGATACCATGCTAATTTTTAGGATTATTTCTACAAATGTAGAATCATAGCCACTCTTATTGATGTTCTCCAAATGCAAATTTGGATCTCGTATAAATATGAGAGGAGGAGACATGTCTCATGAAGAGGTCTGTCGCTATGGTGTAATCATCATTTAAATAATATTATATAAACATGAGTAATAATAATATGTATAGCACTATATATATATATATATATATATATATATATATATATATATATATATATATATGTGTGTATATATATAAAATATATTATTAACATGGATAAGTATATATAGGAAATGATGATTACCAATAATAATAATGTATATCAAATCGAATCAATCTGAATTAATGTTAAGTGTGCTTATAAGGAAGACTATGTGAATTGTATGTGATAAAAATTCTGATATGTCATTAGAGAAATGCAAATAGTGTGATGAGAAACAAAGGAGATAATAGATATTGAAGATATTAGTAGTAAGTAAAGAGGTTTTTGTATCTATCTTTTTATATCAAGGAACTATGTTGTATATTACATGTTTGGGCAGTGGGCTCTTCTTCCATACATTTTGTATTTGTAGATAACAACTCCTAATAGATTTTTGTCTTTTAGCAAGGCCTAAGTCCTCTAAAAAGGACTGAGACACTATACAAATGTAATACACTCCTAACAGGGTCAATATCTTCAACTAGATACCTTTGATTAGTGGATCATTTTGTGGGTACCATCCGCACCAGGATTTTCCCTTTGCCAGGATTTCCTAGTTAACAAAATATGGTGTTATGAGTTCTCTTATTGCATAGTTATGTTTATTTGTCAGCATGATTAGTTTTATTTTATATGCAAGTTACATGGTAATTAATAATATCAAGTTTTGGGCTAAAGTTTGTAGATTACTGATTCACTCCCCCCCCCCACCTCAGTAATCCATATTCCTAACATTAAAAATATTAAATGATACATGAAGTTTGATACATTGATAGGTCTTGCATGCCTCAACTAACCCAAAAGATTAAAATGCATTCCATGTAAAAAAGATAAACAAATCTCATATAGGTTAAATAATTGGTTATAAATGTGGCAAGCTACAGATATGCAGGCATAAGAGATAATCTTCTTGCTCCTTACTTGTCTACTTCAAGAGAAGAATCTCCCCATTTTATAAATTTAGCTCGAAATGATCATTTTTATGTGCATTAGCATAGGGCCCCCTAATATTAGGAAACCAAGAAACTTTATCAATTCTCTTCTTTGAAGCATCCACCTTCAATCCTTTCTTTGTGGCTTCACCTTCTCTAAATATGGATATAAATTTAGAGGAAATGTCTACATTATAACCATTCAACATTTATAAAATAACTAATCCATCCAAACCACTCAAATTTATACAAAAACTCTTGGTCTTGGAGTAATATGGTGTGATCCATAGGCTTGTGACAGATGGTAGGTCCACCCATTACTTATAAAAACTTCAAATGAACACCACAGAAAAAAAATCAAATTCCATAAATTATACCTCTCAACTCCTTTAGAATACCTTAAGTGTGCATTAGATACAATTTATATCCACTATTAACATTTAACTTTAAGAGAATGGAGGAAAATTATATAAATAACATAGCTCAAGGATAAGTAGGAGATAATTTCCACAAGAAGTCAATTTGTGATATTGCTATAGGATTTAACTGTGTGATTTTGAGTCAAACTCATTGACCTATATTTCATGAGTAGTGATTCAACATGAATACATCTCTCATGAAAATAAATAGAAAACTTAGCACTCATTGGATCTAGCTGATGCTCACTTAGATCCAATCTTGCAAATGGGGTTGCAAGCTTTTGGTTTAACCATGGATGAAACTCTATAGTTAAGTGTGCTCAGGTTGGAGTAGTACTGGGATGGGTGATCTCCCAAGAAGTCCTAATGCTTCACCCCTATCAGCATCACCTAGATCTAATGAGTGCTAAGTGTTCCATTTATTCAAATGAGAGATGGATTCATGTTGAATCACTACTCATGAAACATGGGTTAATGAGTTTGACTCAAAAGCACATAGTTAAATCCTGATAGCAATATCACAATAACTCAAGGAATCACTAAATTAAATAGAAAGGATAAGTTTATGGCTTCATAAATTTTACACATTCTTTCCCCACATCAGTATGAGATTTCACACTAAAAATAGGACACCAATAGATGAAACTATTTTCATGAAGGAAAAAGGATGGTTGAGGTGGACATAAGCTAATCACCATGGAAAAAGCAGAGTGACAAAAAAATGACTCTTAATAAGCACATCCAATGTCCCCTACTTACTATAGTTGATGTGATTAGTTTATGAGTAATTAATACAAAAAACTCTACCAATAAATAATTGATTGTGTAATAAGTATATAAACCATTTAAATAGAATAAATAATGGTACATGTCTGGTATACTAAAATTACATGAAGTACTTACACATGATATCATCATGTCTATGTGATCATAAGTAGAATTTTATTAGAAAGGTCAGATGGATGGGTGAGTGAATGAAATAAATATGGAATGAGATTGGAAGAAATTTCATGATGTAAAAAGATTTATTTCCTAGAGAAAAGAAAGTTTTATTATGATCTGCATGATGATGTATTAGAGTGAGCAAGGTAACCCAATGTGATGGTATTTTTCTATAGAAACTACAAACAATTAACATCTTCTCATATGTCTCATCCTCCCTATAACATCTTTCTATGACTTGGTCAAGTCTCATGAACAAAAAATTGGAAATATACCTAGAGAAGATGAAACTTTTCTCAACCAACTACCACTTTTCCTTGGGAGAAAAATGTGACTATATCTTATATGAAGCTAAATGGTTAGCAATTTTAGTGTACCAAGGATTGTTAAAATATGTGAAAAATAAGTGCTCATCTAGGAAATTATCAACAATAATTTTTGAATTTTGAATATTATGTTATCTAGATAATAATTTAGCAACTACATTTTATTTCCCTCTCTTATCAACAATTGTAATATCAAATTCTCGCATTAAAAACATCTTACCAACTTCCTAGTTATAGATGGTTTGTTCATCAAATACCTTATTTCTACATGATTAGTGTGACCAAAGATTTTTCATCTTGTGATGTTGTGAAAAAAATTCAAAGCATGGATAATAGATAACAACTCAATTTCAATTACTATATAGTTCAACTCAGATACTTGAAGATTCTTACTAATAAAATAAATTGATTTTTTCATGGCACCAACCTTTTATCTTAGTACATCTCCTAAGGAATGTTTAGATGAATCTGTATAAATATGAAAAGAGTGTGAACAATTTGGTCCTTTGGTAAATGTGCTTGAATGAGTATTGACTTGAGCTATAGGAAAGCTTAATCACAATCCAATTTCTAATTAAATTTTAAATCTTTTAT
This sequence comes from Cupressus sempervirens, assembly GCA_028749045.1. NCBI lineage: Eukaryota > Viridiplantae > Streptophyta > Pinopsida > Cupressales > Cupressaceae > Cupressus > Cupressus sempervirens. Next base: position 296,562,465 of record CM053784.1, read on the forward strand.
CAATAAGGTATACAAAGGACCATCTTTATTTTTCAAATATTTTTTAAATATTCTATAATACCTAGCATATCCTAGAAAACTCCTCACATCTTTATGCTTTGTTGGGCTAGGTAGATTTGGGATTACTTTATTTTTTGTTAGGTCAACTTGTATGCCATCTTTATATATATAGTGCCTAAGGACTACCCCTCCCCCCCCTATATATCATCATGAAACACTTTTCATTATTTAAGGACAGGTATTGTTCTTCACATGTTCTTAACACCTTCTCCAAATTCTATAATGCTTCTTCATAAGTAACACCATAGGCAGTGAAATCATCCATATATATCTCCATGAAATCATTAGAGATATCAAAGTAAATACTTATCACTACTCTATGAAAAGTTTTTGGTGCATTACACAATCCAAATGGAAAAATTAAATAGTCATATGTTCCCTATGTGAAAGTAAATATATTCTTCTCCTAATCTTTAGGAGAAATCCTTATCTTATTATATCCAGTATATCTATAAAACAATGAAAAATATTATTGTACCTTCAATTAATCCAATAGTTGATCAATTAATGGTAATGAAATTCTTATTTGCAATATTGAGCTCTCTATAATCCAAACAAACTCTCCACTTACCTCCTTTTTGAACAATAATGACTAAGGGATAAACCCATTGGTTATCTAATATAAGAAATATGAATCCTGCACTCAAAAACATTTGTGGATATGTTTTGACTATCTCCCTAAGTGTTGGATTAATCCTTCTTTGAAGTTTTATAACTAGAAGGATAACTTCCATAATATGTATCCTATGAGTAAAAAGATTTGTGTCCAACCCTTTCATGTCCCATAATCCCATGCAAAATATTGTTTATAGTCCCATCATAATCTAGTCAAATCTAATTAATCCTTTTTAGAGAGCTTATTATTTATATTTGGAAAATGGTCTAGCACAACTTCTATTTGTTTAGTGAGGTGAATTATTGAGGCTTCAAAAAATGTTATAATAAGTATCTCATGGGGAAGTATCATATGATAAAGTTATGTGGCCACAAGATAATTGAATATCTTAGAGTCTAGATATAAAGTATCTAATGGGCATAACTGAGATAATGAGTAGATAGTTACATCATCCATAGCTTCATTATTTTTTTGTAAAATTTTTACAAGTAACTCATCTTCCCTTGAAATCTCCACTATGGGATCCCTTCATAGAATCATAAGTTGAAAAATAGAGTTTACTTCTTTGGCTTCTTTCCCTGGGTCAAGCCATACTGATGAAGTTTCTTCCAATTGGGATTGGGGCAATGGGTATTAGGATAAGTTTTTTGTATTTAGTCCATATGATATTTTTGTATCCCCATATCAATATCCTATATAAGAATTTATTTGTTTTATGCATGATTGTCTTATGATTATAGGGCATCATTTCAATGTTTCTTTAGGATATAGAATAATGTAGTCTATAGGATACTCCCAAGAATCTAGAGTTACAATGATATCTTCCATTATTCCATCAAATTTAATAATTTAACTATCAACAAGTTGTAGAATAATTGGGGTATTCCTTTGTTCCTTTGTAGGCTTACTTAACTTTGTTGCTTCTATGATATTTCTCTTATTTGTTAACTTCCTACCTTGTGAAAGCATATAACCTTTTCTACTCCTTTCTTAGGCTTGGACACTGCTATAGTAGTCATCTTAGTCCTTTTTCTTGTCACTCTTTGTGTAATGGGGACTGGTGAATTTCTTTATACTTTTTTCATCTAAGGCCTGGAAACCACTATCTCTTTTTGTTTTCCCTCCATTTCTTCTTCTTCATTATATTCTTCGTCATGATTTGACATATATTTACCTTTACCCTTGGTGATCTACAATGGTGCCTCTTGTTTGGCTCCTTCACCAAATATTCTCTCCAAACTCTTTATCATTCATTTTCTCATTTCTATATTTTGGGAGCATTTATCTACATAGTGATCTTTACTTTGGCTATCTCATATTTACCAAATGGCTTGACACCCTTATCAATAGGTTCATCCACTAAAGTTGTGATAGCTTTTATAGCTTCATCTATGTTTATATCATATCCCAATGGCCTAAAACATGCAATTCTTGGGATAACTACTTGAATGTAGGTTCTACCAGTGTCCACTAAGAAATATATATCACCATAATATTTACCCACTAAGGATTGGGGAATCCTTGACCTATTATTCATCTTTTATTTAAACTCCTCAAAGTAACCATCCATAAATTTCTTGAAGTTGTCTTAGAATTGATTAATGAATTCATTGATTTGCTGAGTGACTAGCTTCTTCTTATTCCAAGTGACATTTCTAATGATAGGAAACTAATTTTGAATATAAGAGAATATAAAAATAAGTAATGAAGGAAATTTACACATGTTATTCTTTTCTTTTTTGATGCTCTCCATATTCTCAACCAATTGTGTCAATTACAGGTTAGAAAGGTCATAGTTTTGATCTTTCTTTACTATCTTCCACACAACAATGTTTGCAATATAGGGAACACTATCTAGTCAGCTAGACTAATAAAGTTTATGCACTATAACCCTTATTGAAAATTCAATCTCAAAATATGCAATGGTGGAAATGGTCATCCCATGTTTGTTCCATACTAAAAATGTGTTTGCCTCTATAACCTCCTTACACTAGCAATGTTTTGTCTTAACCTTTTTCATGATATGGTATCCAGTGATACTATGAACAATTTTCCTAATATTATCCACTAGTCCTTCTTCCAACCATAGCTTCATGTCATGAACTCAACTCAAAAAAATCTTAATCCATTACATTTTGAAAACCATAGGAAAGATTAAGATATGTCTTAACCCTTTCTTGGAAATGTGTTTATGTTCATCCTTTATACTACCATCAATACACAACTTATCAAATATATTTCTTAAATAAAAGTCTCCTAGATCTCTAATTTTTCACATATAACATTATCAAACATCATGAATTTAAATAACTCTTAGTAGGGTTGAGGATAGGGCACCTGATGTGTCTCCCTTCGCCACAATCTCTAGATATGCTTTGAAACTAAGTGGATTGCACATTTCATTTCTAATAAATTAATTTTTTATAACCTTTGATTTCATCTTCTTATTTTTTGTAGACAAGTTGAATGCCATAATCATGATTAGGTTTTGATCTTAAGACTCTGCTTCACTCAACTGCAACACAATGGTTCACAATTTCACTTTCAATGCCAATGGCATGAAAAAATATCTTCATAAACTCATTCAAATTTTGTTAGAAATCTCTCAGGCTCATGAAAAATTGAATGCAATTCACCAAAATGATTGGTGAAATTCACTATATAGGTCAAAAATTTGATTTTAGGGCCTCATTAATATTTTGTACACAAAGTGGGTATAACACATCTATCTCAGCCAAAACTATAACTCAACAATAACACTTCCAAAATTCCTTTGACTTAGTGAATATCAAAACTCATTCTATAAGGATTTTTTTTTATTCTTGACTTAAAAATAATTAATATCCAATATTGGTAATTGTCATTACTAACTTTTCAACTCGGCATCTAAACACATACACTCTACAAATATGTTATAATGCATCTAATATTATGCAATTTGGAATCTTGTGCATTCAATCTTAGAAGCTTATGTACAATTTGACAATTCAAAATATAGTTCCATACATACCTCTTTGTTTAGTTTGTGTTGTTGGAATCACCTAATCCATTGGATTGGGTGATCACAACTTCATCATTTTCACTGCTATCTCCTTTATATTTCTTCTTCCAAGTTTGATTCATTTCGATCCTTACTTATTTAGTATCAACTTTTTATTTTCCTTTGTTCTCTTCATAATTATGTATTGATGTTGGGTTCTTGCAATCTCTACTTAGGTGACTAGCCTTCTAACAGTGAAAGCATATTGGACCAAAGTTCTTCCAATTTCTTGATTTTCTTCTTAGATGTATTCTTGCATAATTTTATGCAATATGTCCATACCACATAACTAAGAAGTGACTTAGGTATTGTAATATTAATTTATTGCATTGCCTTCTCTATTTGCATTTCCTTGACCTTTGGGTCTCCAACTCTGGCTTGAATTATATCTAAAATTTTGTGCCTTATGACCATAATTCTAACATGTATAGCAATAACCTTCAACTCTATATGCAGCGTGTGTCTTATTGATCTTTGATCTACACTCATCTGCTATGTGTGCATGCTTGTTGTAATTAAAGAAATAACCATTGAACTTAGGTTTAAGATTGGACTTACCAGATGTTCTCTTATAGACATTTTTTGTATCTCATAGTTTTCTATACTAATAGCATGTAGGCTTCTTGTTCTTTGATTCTGCATTCTTTTTTTCTTTATGATTTGATGACTCACATTTCTTGTAGATGATATGAACTTGGTATAGTCTAGTCTAGTAGTATCATGAGGTCTTCTTTATGCTCTTAATTATTCATCAAGTTGTCTCATAGCCTTTTTAGATCTATTCATTCTTTCAATGATTTTTTTTAGCTATTGATTCATTTTTAGTTGATTATTCTTTGATCTCATATCTACAATCTCTTCCACCTTACTAGTAATTTTGTGTTTGGAACTTAGTAACTAATTGACCATATCATATTGATTGTGTCTCAGACTTTGAATTTCATTTACCCTTTCATCAAGTCTTGTAGTCATTTTCCTCTTATCTTCATTGGTCATATCCTTATCTTCTTCAACCTTTTACTTTTATTCCATGATTTCACATATCCTTTCTATGTGCATTTCTTGTTCTCTCCTCAGTGCTTTTACTTCTTCATTTAGAATTTTGTTCTTTTCTAGTAGATCTAATATTGTTGCATCAGTTTCACTAGATCTACCTTCTTCACATTAGTCTTCAATTTTTTCTTCCTTGTATTGTTTGAAATTTGGTTTGATTGTCATCTCCTTCCTTATTTTCAAGGATTTTATCAATTCCTCCTTTACAACATTAACCTACTCCAATGCAATCTACAAGTCAAGCTTTTGATTATTAATCACCTTTCCCAATTTGCAGTCTTATATCTCCAAGATCTTTGACTCTCAGCTAGTTAGACTTATTCCTTAGAGATCTCAGCTCTAATACCAATTGTTGGAAATCTAATGGGAGAGTGAGATGCTGAGGGGGTGAATCAAAATCTCCAAAACTTTTATCACTTTAAACATAAACCTTATTAAACTTAATTGGCCACACATCTCAACCTTGTAATCATGCATCATTATGTAATAAAATGTAATATTAGATATAACATCTAATAACATGAATAGTAAACATAAACAAGTAATCAACTCATGACACAATATTTTGTAATGCAGAAACCCTCCAAGGTAAAGGTAAAACTATGGTGGGGATGACACACACAAAATATTCACTACTATAGTAACACAGTGCATTTTAGGGCTATAATTTGATCACTTATATTGATCTTCCCTATAAGGGGTGTGCTCTATTAAAAGATTACAAGAGTGTTGACTCTTTCTTTACGAAAGGATTTAACTTCACAATTAAGTGGGTACACTATTAGGAGATTTATAATAGGCCTGCTAGGACCACTCTATTAAGAGATTCACCTAATACACTTGTTATAATGTAGCAATACCTTGATCCTTTAGTTTTCACTAATATGTTGAGGATATATCACCTCACTATGACTAATTTTCAATATCTCTTCACATTACTACTCCACCACCTTACTCCAAAACTTGTTGACTCTCCTTCATCTTCACAATTGCTTGTACCTTCAACTTTCAACAATAATTTATTTTTGAAACCCTTCTTTTTATATCCATCTAACAAAACTTCTAAATCTAAATCAATGATCCACATTCATCCTTTTTGTTGCTTGACCTTTCAAATTTCTGTGAGGCCTCACCCCGACTCGTTATAGCCTAGATGTTTTATTTACATTTTGATATTTGAGACCTTGATATTTTGACAGATTTAGATGGATAGTGGATTTTCCTTATCTATGGATTTGATACTTTAGTAGTGTCTTACATTGTTATACGCACAAATAACCTGTTATTATATAGGAAATGTTTGAACATATTTGGGTGCAGTTTTATGACATGATATTATTAGATTTTGATGCAATGCAAAATGTTAATTTATTTTTGAAGATTTTCAATGTATGAATGAATATTAATTTGATTATGATGTTTATGACATGCAAATTTTGATATCTTAACATTTTGAGTGGAATAATTGAAGGATTAGGAAAGGATATTTAATTTGAATTATGTTAATATGGATATTATTATTATGTGCACTCATGTTGTATATGCTTATTGACTCCTTGGACTACTGATGCTCAAGTTTGATGTGTAGGAAAAGGAACCATGGAATTTAACGTGGAAACAAGGTATAGAAACATGTTAAATGACTCTGCCAAGGTGAATCTTTGTAAGATTCATAAACCTCATTGTGATGTGCTCATTTCATAAATGTGAGATGTATGTATGTGGTATGTGTTTCATGTATAGATTTTGAGCATGTCATGTGTGATGTTTTAGTGCATTTTGTGTGTGTCACTTGACACTTGTGCTTGTTATGTGAAATGACATGTTCTTCATTGATGGATCATGTGGCCACCTTATTCTGTGTTAAATTCCTTGATTGATAAATTTGTTTTATTGCCTTAGTTAGTAAAAGGACAAGGTTATCACCTTGGGGAAAACTTGAAAATTGAATTACCTAGCATTAGGAGGGCCATAAAGCATCTCTAGGGTGAAATTGTGACAAAATTAAACCCTAACCATGTTAGTACTATAGGTTAGGGGACTAATAATGACCTCTAGGGTGTCTAGTAGACCTAGGAGACCCCATGAAAATGGTATTCTTTATTGAATCCGAAAATAAGAAGGATATATAGAGGCATGGCTAAATTGGAAACTCATTTGACTACTCTCTATCTTTAGAGACAAGTAGGATTTGAAGGGAGAGGAAGGAGCTCTACAACAACTATTCATTGCCTTTTCTTGGAGGGAGGTTGGTACCCATGATCCATGATGTTCCTCATTTTGCATGTAGAATAGATATGGTGTTCTTCATTCATGATGAGATTTTGGTGTATTGTAGTTGTGTTTGTGGGAAGAGATCTTTCTTGTGTGTTGCATGTGAGAAGTTTTGTGTGAATCCTTCTTTGGTCTTGCTTGTTTCATGTTATGTGTTTTGTGAAATGGGTGTGAAGCATCACTCACCCTTGGGAGGGAAGAGATGCTTGGGTGAAGGGGTTAGTTGGGATCACACATGTAGTTGAGGAATGCTCCCATGTGTGGAGATGATTGTATTTACTCAATGGAATGTGTTCATCTTGCTTACTTGCATTTTGGGAGGTATAAGGAGGTGTATGGAAGGGAAGATATTGTATGCCCCAAAAGGGCATGTTGATATTAAGAAGATGTATATATATTGTGAGTCTTAGCTTTGGAAATCCTCCTCATGATGAGAGCCCACCTTCACCCTATACTTGATTCATTTGTTGAATCTTTGTGCAAAACCTTTGGATGGGATGTGTTGTAATGTATTTTTTTAAATCTTGTCATATTTTTGTGTATATGCATGGCATGTGAATGTGTAGAATGCAACCATTTATGCTTTGTTTCCCCAAGATTGGTGGGTGGCCTCCTTGAGGCCTAGGTTGGGAGGTGAGCCTCCATGGTTCCCATTTTGTCTCTCTTTTTGCAGGTTTTCACTTGAAGAGTTTGGAAGCTTGATGATCATGAAGTTCATTATTTGCATAGAAGAAGACCCCTTTATGGTTGGTGTTGAAATGGAGAAGTGAACTTCATCTTATGATGAGCATTCATTGTATTGTAATGTGTTGCTAGTGGTCTCATGTATTTGCCAATTAGAGAGATTGTGAGATATTTTGTTTGTGAGATTCTCCATTGTGTATCTTGAGTAATACCTCCACCACCTTTTGATTGTTTGATAGTGTGTTGATGTTATTTTATCACTACTTAAATTTGGAATGTGGTGAAGAAAAGAATTTGTATCATGTTATATCTTGAAAGAATGGACTGAGCATTATTATTTGATATCTTTATCTCCTCAAAATTTCATGAGAATAATTTAGTTGTAGATGTGTAATATTGAAAGTAAATTAATTGTAAGATATGCATTGGAGAGTAATAGAATCGTAGATAGCATAATTGTTGAAATTGGATGATATTAAAGTTTTTCTTTATATATACTTGATGCTCTGAAGTTAGTTTCAAGAATTCTTGAGTTCCTTATTGCAAATTTGATTTTTGATAACAACATAATAGTTGCTTCATGTTAAATTTTTAATTAAGATAGAAGATGATAATGTGTAATGCAATAATAGACCATCACAAATTTAATCTTAAAAACCATAGAGAATGTTTAAAAGGAACTAGACAATAAGTAAGCTTAAAAGAGACCTGTAGATGCACATTTTCATTCTAGAAAATGTATGGGCAAACCCAAAGAAAACTCATTCTATTACAGGCAAATAAAATAATGGACTTGGAATAAAATATTAGATCTTGGGTTGACAAGTTAAAAATAAATATACTTAAAAATAATCCTTAATAAATAAAATGTCAAACCTACTTCATTTTCATGATAAGACACTATGCAAAGAATATATATATATATATATATATATATATATATAAGACAGGAAAATAAAGATATAAATTATAAATCCTTAGAGACCTACCACATTAAATGAGAAAATGCATTTTATTCTAGTCCTCTTACCTAAGCTTGAAGTATTGCCTAAATTAAATATTCAAAATATGGAACCACTAGTAAAAATTTCTACCTACCTAGTCAACCATCCCATGTGCATGTACATACTAGCTAGCAAGGAAAGTAAATTAAACAAAACAAAATAAAATAAAAAGAAATCACCCACCCCCACTTGTCTTGGCACATTAAATAAGATAGGTGGGCTCTCTAATAAACAAGGAGATATAACTTGTGAAAACAATCAACGAGAGCTTTTATCTCTAACCTAAATAGGACTTAAACACCTCAAGAGGATAGCACATTAAATGGGTAAGGGGTTGTCACATCAACCTTTGCCATGTTCACAAGCCACCTTGCTTTTGGGACATGTGAGTAGCAAGGAAATAAGTAGATGATGGAGGTAGGTGACCATGCAAGGAGTAAAGGAATGTTTGAAAAAAAAATGTTTGTAATCATTGCTAAGACCCACCCTCACCTTAGACTTGACTAGGCGCTATAAAAACCTATGCATGGGGAAAAGTACTTGTTTCCTAGAGCCACCATCCACCCAAACCTAGTGCAGGAGAAGGTACACATGGGTATAGATTTAGGGGCTAACCTTTCTCATAAATATATATGTGGATTGCATAATCCTTAGAATAATTAGGTAGTAGGATAGTAATAAGAAAGTATTAGGTTGGGGTTTATGGAAATTATGGAAAAAAAATGTATAATTGTTTATGACTCATTTTTATTAGTTTGGGATTCTAGTTATTTTGATTTTAGAATGTGGGTTAGTTGACAACTTTAAGGAAATAACTATATATGTAGGATAATTTAGTCACAATATGTTCTAATTTAAATAATTTAAAAATAAAAAGTAATAGTGGTATATATATAGATTGTTTTTTTTAAAGTTTAATTGCTAAGAGTAGTATAGGTGGGAATGAAATTGATGTTACTTTATTTGATGATTAATCAAATATTATATGCAATTTAATATTATTAGTTCATTTTATGTAATAGTAATATTAACTATGGAATAATGAGTACATACTTAAATAAGTAAGTATAGATGTATCCAAATTATAATAATAATTGAATATTAATTAAGAGGGGAAATATTAACCCAATATTAATGGAAATAAAATGATGAAAGGATAAAACTTCTTAATATTGCATTCCTAAATCTTCCCATTACTCTGACAAGACGAGTTATACTCACACATAATAATGTTTCACCTTGAGGGCTCTTATCCATAAAATTTCCAAGTAGCTTGCATCTTGTAGTTAGCAACTATGAATCTCCTCATAGAAAACTTGAATCCAGATTTTTGAGTAGGATAACTTTGCTCCTTTATCTTACTTCTTCGTTCCAGGTTAATAGTTGTTTGAGCCACCTTCCTTACCTTCAGTTCAAAAAATTTGTTGTGTTTTTATCTTGAAAAGTTATGGCATGAAAATTTCCTAATTGTTCCATCATACTACATGGGGATTAATTATGTATAATCATAGGTGTAATTACCTCCTTGATTATCTCCTCAAACTTACAAACATGACTCATTCTTGGAAGAATGGTTTACATAGGATTTTATTCCATTCCAAACTCATATACCAAAACTATGTAATTTGGCACATATATCTTCATGACATTTGGTCATGATTGTTTCTTCTTATTGTCCCTTCACACAAACTATCCTCATCTTAAATTTATTTATCCTCTGAACTAGTCAACTCAAAAGTAGCACTTAGCAAGAACTAAAATTCTCTTTGATTGTTGATGTTCTTGACAACTATATTGACCTTAGGACTTACTAAACCTGTATACTTACCCTTTTTATAGCTCAACCTCCATTGCACCTTGGTCATAGTATAGTCCATCCAACTCTATCTTATAAATGACTAACTATTTTTCATTAATAGACAATACCAAGATTTCCTTTAGGGTCAACAAATATTTTGCAAAGGAGGAAAGAAGTGGTTGTGAGTTTGTTTTGTCCATTGATACACAAGAAGAGGAGTTGTATAAGACCATCCAAGATCTTAGAGCAAGGTTAGAGACTGGTATGTAGAAAATACTATAATAGAACTTAACTGATTTCCTACAAATACTATTAGTTATCTTGTAACTCAATCAACTACATGCGAATGGATTAACTTGAGTTCTTTTATTTCATCATTTGATAGAGCATTGTTTGTACTTCAATTGTGTACATTTTTAGTGTTAGAAGATTTGTTTTTCTTGGTCAAATAAAATTGCTTCCTCTGTGACCTGCTTATTGGCCCATATAGAGAAGGAGATCTTATGATGGCCCTAGCATGAGTTCAAATGTTGGGAAATATATGGTCTTTTGGTATATTCTAGTGCATATAAATACTTTGTACACATGGAGTTTGTAGTCAAGATTTATAGGTTGGTTATTTTAACACCAAGCATAGTTGAGACAAAGTGTACCAAGCTAGAAAACTTTGTGATTGTAGAGCAAAAAAGGAGGCGTTAATTGATTTATCTATGCTATCCAATATTGTAGTTATGTAGAGTGGTGTTGAGAGAACCAGTGTAAAAATTTTGGGAGACAAGTTGAGTCCATTGAAGTGGTGTTTGAATCTAGTGAATTCACTACAGCATAAACAAGCCTAAAACCCTTATATTTAGGCCTATTTCTAGGAAGGCATTGTATGAACAGGTTGAGAATTTGAAACCCTAAAAAAAATTGAGATCTCTAAAAAGGGTATCAATCACACTAGATTTTTTTGGGTCTTGTTTTGAAAGTTTCAGAGTTATTGACCAAAAACCCAATTTGGGGGCCTAATTGGGCCTAAAAGGCTACTAGCCCTATTTACAAGGGTTGGAATTGCAAAACTTTTGAAGATGTGAACAAGGTGACACCAAATTTATTTGAAAAAAATGAGTTTGAATCCCCTCCATCCATAATGGAGTTGAACATGGCCATGGTGAACTACAAGTGGACTTAGTCTATTGAGTCCAAGGAGACAAGGGTAAATAGTGGAGAGTAGATACTTGGTAGAGAGATCTTTGGAGAAGAGGGGAATTGGAGAAAGAGTTCCCCTAGATTAGGTTGATAGGAAGAACCCTATAAATTCAAGGAGAAGAGCCTTGTAGGAGTCTACAAGAAGATAGGGATTAGGAAGCAAGATATACCTATCAATCTATACATATTAAATTAATCTATTATTATTATTTAACTCTTATTTTCTATTAATTTTTTCTTTTTTAAAACTAGGGACATCATAGATTCAAGAGATTTTGAGTCCTTTTTTTGTACTAACAGTATTAGGACCAAAAAATAATAGAGAATGGAAGATGTATATAGATTCTAGGTCCATCAATAAGATCACAATAAAATAAACATTTTTGCTGCCATAGATGGATGATATTGTGGATTATTTGAGTGGATTTGATTATTTCACAAAGATATATCTTAAGAAAGGATATCATCAAATTCATATTAGAGAAGAAAATGAATGGAAGACTACTTTCAAGACAAAGGTAGAATTTTATGAGTGGTTATTCATACCTTTTGGGCTAACCAATATAGTGAGAACTTTCATGTGGGTCTTGAATGAGGTAATAAAAGAATTTTTTGATAAGGTTTTTATTGTTTACCTAGATAATATTTTGATCTTTAGTAAGACATTGGAGTATCATATAATACATATTCATAGGGTTTTTGAGAAGTTGAGGGAAGAATTTTTTTTGATAAATCTGAAGAAGTGTAGTTTTGTGAAGAAGGAATTAATCCATCTAGGATTTGTAGTTTCAAAAGATGGTTTATAAATGGACCCTAAGAAGGTGAAGGCTATCCTCGAATGGAATACTTTAAGGAATTCTACTGAGGTAAGATCTTTTCTTGGACTAGATAGCTTTTATAGAAAGTTTATTAGGAATTTCAGTAGTAATTTTGGAGCCTTGACTGAACCAATGAGAGAGGGTAGAAAAGAGTTTAAGTGGACTACACAAGCATTTAAGAGATTTAATTTATTGAAACAAAATGTTACAAAAAAAACCTATTTTAAAACTTCCAATTTTTAATTAATTATTTCAAGTAGATTGTGATGCTAGTGGTACATCAATAGGATTTTTTTTGAGCCAAGAAGGTAGACATGTTTCCCAGAGGAAGTATTATGTTTATGTTTATGGATTTTATACTATAGTGTGGGAATTAAAGAAGTGGAGATACTATATCCTTCCTAAGGAGTTTTTTTTTGTATATTGATCATCAAGATTAACAATATTTGAATAGTCAACGAAAGTTGAATTAGAGATATTTCAAATAGGTTGAGTTTTTGTAGAGTTATCCATTTGTTTTGAAACATGAGAGTGGGAAGTTTAATAGAGTTAAATGTTCTCTTAGAAAGGGACAAATTTTACTAATAGATATTAAGATTAAGGTTTTTGCATTCAAGGAACTCAAGATTTTGTATCCAAAGGATCCTAATTTTGGTGAACCTTGGAAATATTGTAGAAAACATGTTACACTTGGGAAAACAAAGTGGTTAGATTTCATCATTTATGGTGGTATTCTATTAAAAGGAAGTTACTTGTGTATTCCAAGGAGTTTTGTAAAGGAGAATATCATCAAGGAGAAGCATAATGAAGGATTGGCTAAACATATTGGTATAGATAAAACCATTTATTTGGTTGCTAATAATTATTACTAGTCATAGTTGCAACTGAATGTGAAGAAGCTTTTATAGAGTTGTAGAGTATGTCAGATGGGGAAAAAAAGGAAAAGTACAATACAAGTTTTATCGGCCATACATGTACTAGAGAATTCATGGGAGGATGACAACATGGATTTTCTTCTTGGTTTTCCAAGGATTTAGTGAGGGAATGATTCAATATTTTTATGGTTAACAGGTTTTCAAAGATGACACATTTCACTCCCTGCAAGAAGACTAGTGATTTTTCACGTAGTAGAGTTGTTTTTCAGAGAAGTGGTGAGATTACATGGTCTTCCAAAGAGTATACTTTCAAATTGAGACACTAAGCTTGTTAGGTATTTTTAGTGCACATTATGGAAGAATTTGAAAAAATATTTGAAGTTCAACTCATCATATCATCCATAGACTAGTGGGTAGGTAGAGGTTTTGATTAGGAGTTTGGGGAATTTGCTAAGATGTTTAGTTGGAGATAAGCCAAAAGGATGGGGATTTTATTTTATTATGGGAAGAATTTACATACAATAATTATGTTAATGGGAGTACTGTTAAGTCATCATTCCATATTGTATATGGGAGTATTCCCAAAAAATATTCTAAATTGAGGAATTTTTATAAAAGAGAGATAAGTAGTGTTGAAGTTGAGTAGTATGTAGAGCATCTAAAGAAAATCCATGAGGAGGTGATCAAGAGTATTACCAAAATGAGTACATAGTGCAAGGCTGAGTAAGATGATAAAAGGAGGCATAAGGAGTTTCACTTTGGGGATGATGTCATGGTTCATTTGAGTAATGAGTCATTTTTATTAGGTACATATAACAAGTTCAAAGTTAATAAGTGTGGATCATGCAAGATACTAAAAAATCATGACCCTAAAAATGCCTATTAAGTAGAATTGCAATTGAATTGAATAGTTTGTGTGTATTTAACATTTTAGATTTGATAGAATATTATGAAGGAGGTGTTGAATATGAGTTCATGAAAGCAAAATAGATTATTGACAACCTTCACCTACAAATGAGATGGAGGATATATTTCATAGTCATATTGGCAAAAGTACAAGGATGAAAACATATAAAGAATATCTGGTCAAATAAAAGGGTGACCAGAAAAGGATTCATCATGGGTAGCAAAGGAGGAGGTTAACCATCTTGATTTTTCTTAGAATTTCCAAGACATGATAGGGTCACTTTACATATCTTCATACATGTCCAACGCAAGAACATCCTAGGTCTAAGGGCAATCTTGCACCACCCAAAAATTATTATTATTTTTTCTTTTAAATAAGGGTTATTTTAGTGTAGAGTTACTATGTATAGAAACATACTATTTTTAGTAATTTGGTCATACAAGCTCAAAATATCTTGATATGTCATAGGTGGAGTTTCATCTTAATTATTTAGATTGCTGATAGAGCTTCATTTTCATATTATATGTATTGCAGAAGTTATTGAGGTTTTGGGGTACAAAACCTTTGAGCTCAATCTTGAAGGCCTAAATGTCTCTAAAATGAGGCTAAATCTTGGCTAATGATACTTATGCAATTATGACATTGTAGATATGGAGTTGTAATTTCAAAAAATGTATTTACAGCTACGAATTAGAGTTGATTTGAAAAAGTTATGGCCTCTAAAATTTGGGATACTTAAAAGTATAATTTTTAATTATTTTGGGCTGACCTCATGTAAAAATATGAAAATAATTATTATTTTGGGGTTGATCAGCCTCAAGGGTTAGGACTAAATGTTTAGAACCTTATAGGGAAGTGAAAAATTACCTACATAAAGAACGCCTACATTGTTGTCTAGAGAAGTTGTGGGGGTAGTTTGTGGCTCTATCTTGAAGAATACTATAGAGAAAGCACCCATGTGGCTTTGCATATTGTATTTTTAAATATTTATGATTCCATACTTGTGGAGATAATAAGAAGCACATTTTTTGTTCTTGCAAAAAAAGTTTTGTATCTCTATTTCTATTGTGTGTTTGTGGTATTAAGGGGAGCACCCTTCATCACAATTCCAAATAATAAATGTTCACTATTTTGAGGAAAATCAAAGTTTAGGTTGGGACTTGGATCTAATTATTTTCTCCCCTTCTTTAGCATAAAGTTATTATGATAAGAAACTCTTATCCTAGAAATTTAGGGAAGTCAATTCTTGATACATATAGCCCTACATAAGGGACAAGAATGTATATATATTATATATATATATATATACATATATACATATATACATATACATACATATACATATCTATATATATATAATGGTGGGGAGTGGTCCATCATGTAGATTCCACATGCAAGTGACTATGAGCCCCCTCTCAACCATAAAAACATATCAAATATAAAAGTAAAACATACATATGATCATACACACACAAGTATGGGGTTAATAACCAATGAGTCATGTGCATACATTTTAACAACTATTATCACTACTAAAAGCATATAAAGAAACTACATCATGCGAATAATCATAATCAACAACTGAAAGCTATAATATCTAAGAAAAGTCTCATGATATAAATGTATCCATAATGTAATAGCATACAAAAAAATCCTCAATAATGTTGAGTAAACTTATATACACGCATGAAAAATAGTTTAAAAGAGTATTAAAACATAAATCAAAATATGCACTATGGAAGGGTAGTTAAAAAATAATTATCCATAAATCCCACATGTTTATTGGTATTAATTGTTATAACCTTCTTGTTCCTTCTTTAAGGCAATAATATTCCTAACATCACCTCTTCTAATTATTAAGGTTGAAGTAATATATTACTCCATTGATCACATGGCCTTTTCTCTTCAATATATCTTTGCACCTTTCTACTACATCACTTTTAAGAATGATCTTTAACAAAGCCTTGAGGAGGGAAATACCATTTAAATTTAAATTGTCTCTTAATTAAAATTTTTAATCATACTTTTTCACTTAGTTGTATCAAAATTCATCCCCAATTTCATCACATTTCTATGGTCTGTGTCCAATTTAGCTCCACAAATCAAAATTGTATCCATCAAGCTCTGAAAAGTCCTACACCAACCCCTCTTTATTGTATTCCTACAATGACATTGAAACCTTTGATATAGTATCTTCCACCTCATTAGCTTCCCACCTAATATGGGTAACCTTAAGTTCTTCTATGTCATGTCCCCTTTTCAAATAATTAAAAATAATAATCTTTCCTAAGGCAGAGAGGCCCAAAAAGGTGAAGTTTCAGGAAAAGGGGATAATCTTTGGAAGCTAATGGACTAATAAATTAAAATTATTATTAAAATATGTTTTATTAACCCCTCTTAGACGTGAGTTAGGGTTATGCCCTCTTTTAAGGAGTTTGGAGGCATTTTGGGTAGGATTCTAGAACTTGATTTTTGCTCATTTCTTTGTTATTCTTTAGAGGCTGCCAAACCTTTGGAGAAGGAGACCCAAGAATGGGATTTTGTAGGTTTCCAAGAAGGCTAAGGATGGTATTTTGAAGCCATTCCATGTGCATGCTCATGCAGAGTTTGCCTTTGTGCTGAACAGTGCAGATTTGTGAGTTTTCAGGTGTGTTTTTTGTAAGAGTTTGGTGTTTCCAATTGAGTATTTCATATCAGTTTAGTTTGCTGCTGTATTTTAGACTTTTAGATGTTAAAATAGATATTAATATATTTATTTGGTCATGATTATACTTTTGTGATAGATTATTAGTGTTTTTGTGGTGTTTCTAGGCTATTCTATGTTGTTTTCGGGAGCCCGATGAGCATTGTTTTTATCCTCTGTTTGGGATCTGTTGTGTAAATTTTATATAGATATGAAAATGTCATTTTTTAGGCTGTTATGCTGCTAAAATTTCTATAAAAATTTCCACTTTCAGATTTACTAATAATATGTGAAGCTGTGAAGTTTTTGGCACTATTTCCGGCATAACCGATTTGGGGTTTTATTGAGAAATTGGTGGATCTTTGAAAGATTGGTTGTTTGATCTTAAAGATATGATTAGTGGCTTGAAATATCATATAAAATCAGAAAAGGGACATTCCAATGGTATCAGAGCTATGATCTTGCCAGCCTGAGGGTTTGTAGAAGTTTGCATGTCAGTTTTGACAACTACCCAAATCTTTCATGTCAAAATTTATGGTTGCATGCTACTTCTAATAATTTGCATGTTAGTTCTTGGTGAATTTGGTGGTTTCATGTTGCTTCTAATCAGCTGCATGTCAAAATCTATGGTTGCATGCTACTTCTAAGCATTTGCATGTTAGTTCTTGGTGAATTTGGTGGTTGCATGTTGCTTCTAATTAGCTGCATGTCAAAATCTATGGTTGCATGCTACTTATAATCAATTTCATGTTAGTTCTTGGTGTTTGAAGAAGTTATAGCCTATTGGGGTT
Source organism: Cupressus sempervirens (assembly GCA_028749045.1). Classification (NCBI taxonomy): domain Eukaryota; kingdom Viridiplantae; phylum Streptophyta; class Pinopsida; order Cupressales; family Cupressaceae; genus Cupressus; species Cupressus sempervirens. The sequence goes on from CM053784.1 coordinate 296,580,259, forward strand.
ACACTCTACTTTATCCAGAATGGACAGGTATAGTACGGAGTCTCAGAGGACACGCTCTTAGACAATTGATATCCAGAGTCAAAACAGTAGAAAGGATGGTTATTTAGACATTCGAGATAAACTTAGGAAAATAAGCCATGACATGTCTAAACAGTTGGTTGAGCACCACCATATAATGAATGACATGTTGTCCAACCCAGCTAAGGTGGATAAGTTGACTGGATTTCTATTTGGTAGATTTTCTCATAGGACAGATGACACAATTACCAAGAACTTGCATGAGGAGTTTGAGAAACTAGCTTATAGCCAGCTAGAGGTCTCAGATTCTACTCTACCATAGGAGGTAGTGAGAAAAGATATTATGTAGATTGATAGTAATGGTCAACTTGATACTCAAATTGAGACAATTGTATATAGGTCATTAAAGGGTGATATCACAGGTATTCAAGATGGTATAGTCACAACAGGTAGTGACTACAGTGCAGTGGGTTCAGATGATGATTATGAGGATTTTTTTGTGCATGATGGTGAGATAACTGGTAGAGATGAGAAGACATTAAGCATTCATGACTTTTCTGAGAAAGAGTACTAGGCATAGCTAGATGCTTCGTCACATGAGGTTGAGGCAGGTAGTACTTCACATGATTTGTCCAGCCAACTGAAGGTGAACAAAGATAGTGTTGTGACTTCATTATCTCATCATGATAGGATGCGAGATATGATAGAGGATCACATTTGAATGATTCAGTTACAGGGTAGACATAAGGGAGTTCAAGAAAAGTCTTCTTGTGTTGACTTACAAGCAATTAGGGAAGGAATGGGAACGATGAAGTTGAGTTATTTACATCTTCTATCAGATTGTGACCATCTTCTTAGCCTTGTCAAAGACTATTCAGATGCCTTGAGGAGGAAGGAGGAGAAAGTTGATAGGCTTTCTCACGAGCTTGAGGACACTTGAGTTTCTTTGGTGAATACTCCATTGGCGTTACAAGATTGGGAGAGACATGGGGATAAGCATGGCATGGAGTTGAGTTTAGTTTCATCTTGCACTCCTGATACTTAGCTTTCTACGAATGGTAGATCATATGTGGTCTTTGATAATGTTGCGAGTTCATCTTGCATTCACATCTAGGATATAGGGACAATGTCAAACAGGTATGTGGAGTTAGTTGGTATTGGTCATATTACTCAGGTGAGGAGTTTGCTTGAGTTACCAGCTGATTATAGTTTATGGATATGGACTCGAGATTATTATATTGGCATTTGGGATTTAGTTGACTGGAAATATTTAACACTTTTTGGTAGCAGTGATTGTTTGGGTGCTATTATCAATTTTATTAGAAGATTGCATGGTGTTGTCTTTTCTTGTGCTAGCATCTTGTCCGATGCTGGTATTAGTTTTTATACACAGGTGTTGTTCTTTGTTCATATATCCAGTTGACCATACTTGCTAGAATTTTTTGATGATCTTTCATATTTGGCAGTGTGTACAGATGTGTCCCAGGATCATATTGGCATTGATGACATCCAGGAGGATGCAGTGGGTAGTTTTGAAGACTTAGTTTCCTTGGTGGTTTCTTTTGGTACAGAGGAGTTGGATAGTAGTGCTATAGTTTTTGATACTCCGTATGTTGATATGAGCTTTGGAGTTGATTCACATGATATGGATGGTAATACTCTAGAGGCTAGTAACCTTGAGGATGCTCCTTTAGACAGTGCGTCAGAGGAGGTTTTTAGGATACAGTCTAGCTAGTGCCATCATGTGTCTATTCAATTGAGAGTTAGTGAGAGAGACATTGCTATCGTTTGCCAACATTTCGATGCTGCTCATCAATTATTAGCAGTTTATGGATGGGGTTCTCCTACTAGTGATGAGCAAGGAGGTAGTTATCTTTCCTTGACAAAGTTCCACTCTTTATGGGAGGCTATCTGGATTTTGAGATAGGGTTATATGCAGTTGGTAACCGATAGAGATTATCTTATGGAGTGGGGCAGTACAGCATACGATGCATTGTTGGCCGAGGAAGATGAGGTGAGTGAGCTTACTTAGTAGCTTGAGGTGACTTCTGAGATTATTGAGAGTACACAATTGGCTTTCAAGGAGTCATAGTTTCATTTGGCTAAGGTGACTATGGAGTTAGAGCAACTACAGTCTTTACTAGATTCTGTACAGTCACAAGTTGTGGTGTTTGATGATCCGAGGATGTCCATGATTGAGATTTTCAAAGATAGTGGAGATGGGGATGCATCCATCCTTGATACTAACATTGGCATATCAGGTTCATCCCCACTAGAGTCGAGTTTAGTTGAGTTGGGTGCTGCAGTAGATTGTTGTGGTATGCCTAACATGGTGGTGACCTCTAGCACTAATGAAACGAAGACAAGAGATACTATATCAAAGACCATGTGTGATGTTGGTGAGCCGACAGTTGGCATGGTTCCTACTAGTAATACTACTCCCTTGGTGATGTCTTTAGAGGTAGTAGTCAGTTCCAACTTGGTTAGTGATTGATTACAGTTACTTACATCTGGATTGCAGTCTAAGCCACTGACTAATATTGGCGCATTCTATCAGCATTACATTGTGAGGTATGCTCATCAATTTACCTTTGATGACCATGTTGATGAGATGATGATACAAAGATGTACTTTGGTTCCTAGTGCTTATCATCAGTTATGGGATAGTTTGATGCCTCAGGATGAGAGTTGTGATGGGCATGACATGGCTATAGGTTCTGTAATTGACAGCTTGATAATACGTGACTTAGAGAAAGAGTTTCAAAGTGATGCTTCAGCGGGTGTTATTATTGATTCTACTCCTTTGGCTATGACATATCCTGACTTAGCTGGCGATCAGTCACAGTGGGTTGTATCAATTGTTCATGGTGAGCTATTGACTAAGGTTGGTTTTTTTTATCAACATTATATTGCAATGTATGTACATTAGTTAGTAGTTGATCCTTGTGTTGAGGAGTTGATAGTAGGCAAATTTGGTTTGGGTTCCAATTCTTGATGTTTATCTTGTGATGGCTTTTCACCATCAGGGGTGCATGGGAGTTATGGTTATGGGATAGTGGTCAGTGATCTACAGAGTTGTGTTGACTGTAGGAGTTGTACAGTGTGTGGATTCTCCATACTTGGTACAGTTTCATTCGGGAGCATTCACCATTGTTGCAGAGTTGGATTGTACATTCTGTATAAGCCAGTGGAATGTGTTGATGGTATTTACTGTGTTGGCAGTTTGATTTTTCCACTTTACTTGGGTTTTGATGTTCTAAGATTTTGTGTCTCATGGGTTTCTGACTGTGGGAGTTGTGACTTTGGAGTTTGGTTGAGCAGTAATTGTCAGTTTGATTATGGATTCCTCTTGGTTATATTGCAGAGGATATTGCAGGAGCCTATGTTAATTGACAATAGTATAGTTCATGACTACATTTGGGATCCAGGTGGATTGATTGGTTTATTGTTCAGCCATTTCTTGAGGACAAGCAATATTTGGAAGGGGATGACTTGTCATGTCCCCTTTTCAAATAATTAAAAATAATAATCTTTCCTAAGGCAGGCAAGCCCAAAAAGGTGAAGTTTCAAGAAAAGGGGATAATATTTTGAAGCTAATGGACTAATAAATGAAAATTATTATTAAAATATGTTTTATTAACCCCTCTTGGATGTAAGTTAGGGTTATGCCATCTTTTAAGGAGTTTGGAGGCATTTTGGGCAAGATTCCAAAACTTGATTTTTGCTCATTTCTTTGTTATTCTTCAGAGGCTGCCAAACCTGTGGAGAAGGAGACCCAATAATGGGATTTTGAAGGTTTCTAGGAAGGCTAAGGATGGTATTTTGAAGCCATTCCATGTGCATGCTCATTCAAAGTTTTCCTTTGTGCTGAACAGTGCAGATTTGTGGGTTTTCGGGTGTGTTTTTTGTAAGAGTTTGGTGTTTCCAGTTGAGTATTTCATATCAGTTTGGGTTGCTGCTGTATTTCACACTTTTAGATGTTAAAATATAGATGAATATATTTATTTGGTCATGATTATACTTTTATGATAGATTATTAGTGTTTTTGTGGTGTTTTCGGGCTATTCTATGTTGTTTTCGAGAGCCCGATGAGCATTGTTTTTATCCTCTGTTTGGGAGCTTTTGTGTAAGTTTTATAAAAATATGAAAATATCATTTTGTAGGATTTTATGCTGCTGAAATTTCTATAAAAATTTCCACTTTCAGATTTACTAATAATATGTGAGGTTGTGAAGTTTTTGGCACTATTTCCGACATACCCGATTTGGGGTTTTATTGAAAAATTGGTGGATCTTTGGAAGATTGGTTGTTTGATCTTAAATATATGATTAGTGGCTTGAAATATCATATAAAATTAGAAAAGGGACATTTCATTCTAATTTATAGAAGAAAGAGAAAGCTCAAAGAGGCTTGTCCAAACCAACTTATTGGAGTAAAAAAATGGAAGTAAAAACCAAAATTGAGTGGAAATAACATTATTCAATTGATTCAATGCAAGTGACTATGAGCCCCCTAACAACCATACAAACAATTTCTAAACTTTGATAAGAATTTGAAGATAGTTAGGCTGAAAATTTTAAGATATGATAAAAAAAAAGTAGTAGTCCTTTGAATCTAGTTTCTAAACTACTAATTTTTGTTCAAAATGGTTTAATTTTAGGTCCTCAAAAAATGGGGCCAGAAAAAGTAGTACTATTTTTTTAGAAAAAACATAACATAGTGCAAAGTGTGGTACCCCTAAAATTTTAACTTCTTTTTAAAAATCTTTTAATTGCTCTGGTCAAAGGTTACCTAACATCATGTATTTTATCCTAGATTTTTTAGGTAATTTTATAATCTATATTTTTTAATGAATTTTTTAATTCGAAACATCCCAAAAATGTGAAATATCTATGTGCTCCCCCTACAAATGATTGAAAACTTCTTTTTTTCAAAGTGTGTAGAATGGAGTCTAGTTTCTAAAAAACTAAGTTGTTGCAAAATTTGATGAACAAGCTAAAATATACATCCCAATTAGTACATGTTGGTTTTTGATAGAAAATGGACATATATTCAAAAGAAATTATGGTTGAAAGGCTTGAAATAGTTTTGATTCAAAATAAATTATATGGTTATATAGCTAACACAAAGATTTACAATCCCATGTACCCTGGTTTTATTGATGCCCAACCACAAGGAAACCTAAAGGAGATCACACAAGAAAAATCAATCATTTTTGTATTTTTTTTACAAAACACATCTTAAAAAAGTTTAGAGACTCCAAACCTTTGTGTTATATCTCAAAGGAAAATCCAAGCCTTAGGCTTGGTATAATCCAAATCTTTAAATAGCATGTGCATGTTATTTAAAGCATTTTTAAATTTACGCTTACATAGCATGTACGTGATATAGTGTGCATGCACTCTATCAGCTTGAGTTTCAATAGAGAGGGAAGAAGAGAGGGAGAGAAGGTAGAGAATGAGTGAGAGTAAAGGATGGGGAGAGAGTAGGATATGGGAGAGGGTGAGAGAGAGAGAGTAGGGGATGGGAGAGTGAGAGAGAGAGAGAGAGAGAGAGAGAGAGAGAGAGAGAGAGAGAGAGAGAGAGAGAGGGAGGGTAGGGGATGGAATAGGGTGTCATAGGGTGAGGGAGAGAGAGAGATGTATGTGTGAGAAATATATTGTAAAAGAGAGGAGTGGGAGTGAGATTTGGCTAGAGAAATATGGAGATGAAGATCAAGAAAAATACATGAAAAAAATACATATATATATATATAGAGAGAGAGAGAGAGAGAGAGAGGGAGAGGGGGGAGGGATGGAGAGAGAGAGAGAGAGAGAGAGAGAGAGAGAGAGAGAGAGAGAGAGAGAGAGAGAGAGAGAGAGATATGGGAGAGGTTGAGATAGAGAAATAGAGAGGGAGAGAGAGGGGAGAGAGGGGAGAGAGAGAGATAGAGAGAGAGAGAGAGAGAGAGAGAGAGAGAGAGAGAGAGAGTAGGGCATGGGATAGCATGGGATGGCGGGGGAGAGAGAGAGAGAGAGAGAGGTGCTAGAACACTTTCAATACCTACCATTGCAAGCACATTAGGAGGATTAAACACAAAGAGTTAGGATAGGATTTGGATCTAGAATCCAATGCTAGAAACAATGTCAAAATTTTAAGGCAAGGATACATTAGGTATGTTATAAACCTAATTGTCTACCTTAGTCATTTCATGGAAAATTTCTATGTAGAATGAGGATAAGATAATCGAGAAAGTTAAATAGTGATTTTTTATTCATCAAAACCTTCTTAGAATTGGAGAAGACTCCCCTTCTATATAAGTAAGATGTTTCCCTTATTGGTGGACAAATTTTTCACACCCATACTCTTTGAGACTCTACCATGTGATTATCAATACCCAGTCTCCTTAGACTAGATCAAATTCAAATTCAAAGACACCTCCTTGAGGCCTAATAAGACACAATATTTAAGCCAATTTTTTTAGGAATTAAATAGGGCTTCTTCCAACCTTAAATTTAGTTTCCAAATGTTTTCATACACAAGTCCCTCCAATATGTACTTCGGAAATCAACTTACTCACCTAAAACTCCAAATAGGATGACAAGGAGAAACTAAGTATCTATGAAGGATATATTCTTCAAATTCCACTCTAGAAAGTATTAAACACCTTCAAACACTCTAATCCTTAAATCAACAACTCCTTCCAAGTTAGGACTCTTGACTAATCACCCAACTCAAGTTGTTTGCAAAACTCTCCTAGGCCCAATAAGGCTAATTAGGTCTCTTTTTCCAAAGAAAGTACAATATATTAAAAACATATTCCAACCAATATTATTGGAATACTTTAAGGAAATTTCAAAAAATCTAAGTTCAAGTTCTTATTATTCTATTCCACCCCCGGGCCAAGTTGTGCCTAAAACCCCAAAACTAGATAGTCACATTTAGATGTCTTTCTAGAGGGTTTAATGTTTTCTTCCAACATCTTTTTCTTCCTATTTTGAGACCCAAAAAATCTTAATTTAAATCCTCTCCCCCTTCTTTCCACTAAGGCTTATCTTTTTCCCATGGTGGAATAGCTAGGAAAGAGAAATTTTCTCTCAAAACCCTACTTAGGGCCTCCTTACAACCAACAAGTAATCAAAAATCAATTCCTCTTAACCAGTATGACTTTGAAACCTCAAAAAACTTCAAAATAATTCATAATAAAATTCTTCAACTTTTTCAATCCTTCATAGTTAAATGTGAATCTGTATAATTCTGTACAAGTAGTTTCTCAAGCAATTTTAATAGGAAAACAATAGAATTTTATTGATTTGAAACAATGATTAATAGATTCTTCTCTTCTATGTTGAGAAAGGATTCTCAACCTTATTTATGTCATTCAAAAATATTTCCAACCCATAAAGGTGGTTGTGAATGTTGGGATTCAAAAGTTGTATTTTTGCACAAAGTTGCATTATGTAACATTGACAACTTTTTGCAAAAGTTGTCAAATGTTTCCAAACTTTATTAAAATTTAATCATAGAGCCTACCTCAGATTCTAAGAATGTTTTGATCAATAAAAAATCATTATTTAACCTTCTATATTATCTTATCCTCATTCTACCTACAAATTGTCCATAAAATGACTAAGGTAGACAATTAGGTTTATAACACACCTAATGTCTCCTTGGCTTAAAATTTGGACATTGTTTCTAGCACTGGATTCTAGATCCAAATCCTATCCTAATCCTTTGTGTTTTATCATCTTGATGTACTTACAATGGTAGGCATTGGAAGTGCTCCTTCACCATACTCTTGAGGTGCACTAATCTCAAGTCCTCTTGAGATAAGCTCTTGCAAACTTAGGCCATGCTTCTAGATCTCTTATTCATCCATCCATACAAACTCCTCCTAATGAATTCATTTCCATTCAACTAAATAATTCTTGTATGCATTTTTCCTAGTTTTTTTGATGACCTTAGTGTCCAAAATCTTGTCAAGTTTTCTTGGTTCATGAGCTAGTATTCCTATAACATCTTCTTCTAGTTCTTCAAGTTGCACTTCTAAACCTGCATCCACATCACCTTTATTTGGAGTTAGATCACAAATATTAAATATGGAAGATATACCAAGGTGTAAGATAAAATCTATCTCATAAGTATTCATTCCATGCTTCTTCAATATCTGATAAGGTCCTACTTTCTTCATGAGTAGTTTGGTATGCTTGCCCTTTGGTAGCCTCTCTTTCTTCAAGTATGTCCATACCAAGTCTCCAACCTACAACTATACATATCTTCTATGTTTTTCCTTGGCTTTCTTATAGTTCTCTACTCTCTTCTTAACTACCAACCTTACTAAGTCATGAATCTCCTTCATGCATTCTACAAACTCCTCTCCATGAGAACTAACTAGAGTGTTGGAAGGTACTTCCTTGAGTTCTAGGGTACCCCTTGGATTATTCCCATACACTATTTGAAAAGGGCTCTTCCCTGAACTTCTATTTATAGATTCATTAAATGCAAAAACTTATTGTGGTAGGACTGATTCCCACTTCTCTCCATGCTACTTTGTCAAGCATCTAAGTAGGTTTCCAAGAGACTAGTTGACCACTTCTATCTGCCCATCTATTTGTCAATGGTAGGCACTAAAACTTAGATTAGTTCCCAATTTATACCATAAGGCCCTCCAAAAGTGACCAAGAAATTTCACATCTATGTCTAATAGTATGGTTAAAGGTAAACCATGAATTATGAAAATCTCCTTGAAGAATAAATTTGCAATTTTTGATGCATCATTGGTGCTTTTACAAGGGATGAAGTGGACCATTTTACTAAATTTTTCCACTACAACATATATTCTATCATTTTCCTTTTGGGATTTAGGCACTCTCATCATAAAGTCTATGCTGCAACTATCCCAAGGCCTTGTAAGAATATGAAAAGGTTGGTATAGTCTTGCATTAGTGGATGTACCCTTGGCCCTCTAATAGATTGTACATGTTTCCACAATCTTCCTCACTTTAGTCTAAATTTTTGGCCAATAGTAGAACCTTCTCACATGTTCCAAGGTCTTGTCCAATCCAAAATGTCCCCCACTTTTCTCTAATGATGTTCTCCCTCATAGAACATTGTGGAATGAAAACTTGATGCTCCTTGAATAGTAGTCCATTTTGAATCAAGCAGTCAGTATATTTAGTGTGATAAGCCTCAGAGAAGTTAGAGCATGCCTTATATATGTCTTTAAAGTCATTATCATTTTTATAAATTTCTTTCAAGGCATTGATCCCTACACTTTGGAGTTGGATTTCTTGCATAGCTAGATTCTTGCTTAGTGCATCTACCACCTTATTAGAAACTACCTTCTTGTGTTTTGTTGAAAATGTGTAGGCTTGAATGGATTCTACCCATTTCATTTCTTTGTGACTTAGTTTCTCCTAGCTATTCAAGAAACTTAAGGCTTGGTTTTCTATGAAGACAAAAACTTCTTTTGGAAGGAGGTAATGCCTCCATTTCTTCAATGACTAGACTAAGGCATATAGTTCCAAGTCATAAGAGGAGTATTCCTCTTGGCTTCATTCAATTTATCAATGAAAAATTCTATTGGTCTCCCTTCTTCACTTGAGATAGCCCCTATAACCAATTTCAAAGCATCATATTTGATAGTAAAGATTTTCTAAAATTTAGGGAACACTGGGATAAGTTTCTTCATTACCTTCTCCTTTAGCATTTGGAAGGCTTCCTCTACATCCTTGTTACACACAAACTTTCACTTTTGTAGCCCCTTGATTTTCTCAATGATAGGAGCACACAACTAATTAAAACCTCTGATGAACCTTCTATAGAAAGAAGAAAGCCCATGAAAAATTCTGACTTCATTCATGGTCCTAGGGGAAGGCCAACTAAATATGGCTTCCATCTTCTCAAGATCCATTTTTATGTTACCTTCAAAGATCACAAATTCCAAATAAAAAAGTTCTCCTTGCATAAAAACACACTTGTCTAAGTTTATAAAAAAAAAATCTTCATGTAATCTCTTCAACACCAAGTTAAGATGCTCTTTATGTTCCTCCTTACTCCTATTGATAAGGATGTCATCAAGGTATACTATGACAAACTTTCCAAGGAATGGCTTTAACACCTCATTCATTAGTCTCATGAATGTGCTTGGAGCATTAGATAGGCAAAAAAACATCACTCTCCATTCATACAAGCCTTCATTTGTTTCAAAGGCAATCTTCCATTCATCACCCTCCCTAATCCTTATTTGTTGATAACCACTTTTTAGGTCTATCTTTGAATAGTACCTTGCTCCCCCTAGTTGGTCCAATAGGTCTTCTATCCTAGGCATAGAGAATCTATACCTAATAGTGATTCCATTTATTGTTCTATAATTAATGCACAATATCCATGTGCCTTCTTTCTTAGGTGCCAATAGGGTAGGTACTGCACAAGGATTGAGTCTCTTTGAGATCAATCCTTTATCTAAGAGTTCTTGTATCTTTCTTGCCATCTCTTGATTTTTCTATGGGGTTAACTTGTATGCTAATTTTTTAGGGAATGTTGCTCCTGGGATCAGATCTATTTCATGACTTATATCTCTCATTGGGGGCAACTCACTTGGCAAGTTTTTGGTGATAATGTCCTTATACTAGTCCAATAGATTTGCAACCTCCTTAGGACCTACATGTCTCAAGGGATTCACTTCCTTCACAACCTTCTTATGTATATCATCCTTAGGCAAAATGACTAGAGTATAGCATGGAACCTTTTTCTACTTCACAACTTTTAGAAATTCTTTTCCATCTAAAGCAAAACTTTTGAATCTTTTGACTCTTCTGTAGAATCGGGTAAGGATAAGAGAGGTACCTTTTAACCCCTATGGTTTATGGTGTAAGTGTCCAACTTACCATCATGGTGTGTCTCCATATCATATTTCCATGGTCTTCCTAATAGCAAATGACAAGAATCCATTGGTACACTATCATAGAGAACCTTGTCCTTGTACTTTCCAATTTGGAATTCTACCCAAGCTTACTCCTCTATGATGGCACATTGCTTCTTTGTGATCCAAGACACCTTATAAGGGTTTAGATGTGGTAGCCTCCTAAATTTTAACTTCTTTACTACCTCCTCAAATACTAAGTTATTAGTAGATCCACTGTCAATTAGCATTCTATAAAATTTGTCCCCACACTTGCATGTGGTTCTAAACAAATTCTTCCTCTAAGGTGGTTCGTGGGTGCTTGGTGCAAAGTGTCTTTCTCATCCTAAGGGCTTCTCCCTTCTTAGGTATTGCATAAGATTATTAGTTTTCCTCTTATTGGCTATCCTCTTCCCTGACTTGGTTTTCTCTCCTGTTAGTCTAATTCTTTTCCTTTTTAGGACAGTTAGATGCCAAGTTCCTTGGTTGGTTATATTTGTAACATCTTGGAGGTCCTAATAATCTTCCTCAAAATCTTCCCCTATGGGATCCTCTAGCATTTTTCTCACTAAAGGAATTGTCTTGACTAGTCTCCCCATAGTCTCTAGGATTTTTTCCTCTGTCACCACTTGTTCCTCTTCATCTATTACCAAAATCTCTTATATTTCTTCTTTCCCTCCTTGGTCTTGTTTCCTCTTAAGCTTTTCCTCCACCTTCAATGTGATTTGAAAGTATTTTTGGACTATGTTAGGAGAACACAGACTCATTTCTTCTTGGATATTCATCCTCAATCCTTGCATATACCTAGCAAGTTTGACACACTCTAGTTCCACCATTTTGGACTTCATAGTGAGTTTGTGGAACTCTTTAGTGTAACTAGAGAAATCTATCTCCTTTTGTCTCATACTTGTATATGAGCAATGTTAGTATGCTAACAGAAACCAAATTTAAATAAAGCTTCTACAAACTAAACAAAATTCATAAACTTCAAGATAGACTAAGATGAGCTCTCAATTGAGAATATGAGCCATTAATGGACTCTCTCAATAAGAAGCTCTCTTGTTGAGTGGCTTTGTCTAAATAGATAGGATGTATGCTCAAGCTTATGCTTCAAAAATGGCTTCAAATAGAGTTGGAATTTGGGTGTGAGTGTATGGTTTTGATGTAAAATGGCTTCTTAAAATGGCATTATGACATTACTTCATGGATTGTGTTAAAATGACTTGGGAGAGGATTCCTTAAATAGGCAAAGGGCTTGAGGGATCAAGGGCTAGGATGCAAGGATGTGAAAAAGCTTATAGAAGGCTCAAATTGCATGAGAGGAGAGCACATGGATTGTGCTTCCTTATAGCCAATCAGGGAGTGACACATGTCACAGGGTAAGAGGATGGAGGAAAGGGGAAGGATGAGTCAACAAAGGAGGCTCAAGGGATAAAATCTTCATAAAGACCCTCATAATAGCTTGTAAGAGCAATAAAAGGGCTTGGAAGAGTCATTTATGGCCTAGTGGGCTTCATAAAGTTTTATGGTTGAGATATTTTGAGGGAAATGAGAGCAATTTCGACTTGGGGTTGATTAGGAGGGTTTTAAGCTTTCTTAGGATTGTGCAAATTATTAGAGTATGGATTAGGATGGTTTAGGATTAGCTTAGGGATAGGCAAGTGGATGGCATTTAATGAGGGTGGGTGAAGGAGGAGATATTTGTTAACTTTGGCTTGGGTTAGTAAGTCTTAACCCATGTTTAGGGAATGTGACAAGGTTAGGAGGGGATTAGGATTAGGTTTGAAGACATCTTCTACAAGAGTCTAGATTTTGGATGAGGATAAAGACTTTCTAGAATAGTCTAGAATTTCCTAGGATGAGGATGAAGACTTTCTAGAAGAGTCTAGAACTTTTTAGGATGAGGACAAATTAGATTTTTAGGAAATAAATAAAGTTTTATTTATTTCAAGGGTTTGGGTTGAGGAGATATTTATTAAAACTTTTTTTAATAAACATGAGGATTAATATTTAATCTTAATTAAATATTTTGAGTTGGGATTAGGGGTAGGAAATGATGGGATTAGCCTTTAATCAAAATTAAAGAAGGATTAGAAGATTTTGGAAGAGGTTAGTGGTCTTAAGGAAATTGGCCAAGTTTTGGGCAAAAAATAATTTTTTTATTTATTTTGGGTTTTTTGGTCAATTTATTAATTAAATAATTAATAAATAAGGAAATAATGTTTAAATAAGATTTAAACATTTTTGGGAGGGATTCCTTAATTAAATATTTTTAATTAAGATAAAGGGATTTAATGGCATAAAAATTAATTAATTAATTAATTAATTAATGATGATGTCATCAGGAATTTTTCAAAAAAAAAAAAACTTTATTTTTTAAAGGTTTTTAGGTGTCTACAATACTTTGCCTCTTTTTTTGAAGTAGAATCCCATAGTCCTTAGGCACATAGGCTTCCTTTATCAAGTTCACCATCTTCTTCCATGTGTTGATCTAGTTTTTGTCCATCTTCACCCTTTCTTCTTGAGTGAAGTTCCACAAAATTAAGACAGATGCCTTCAACTTGGATTTTTCTATTTTCTCTTTTTGATGCTCTGGCATCTCCTCACAGTCAAAGAAACTAGTGAGTGCATCCATCCAATCCATCACTTCTTATGGATCCATATTCCCACATTAGACATGAGGATCAAGTTAGTGTCCATGGTCCTTCTCTCCATGGATTTCAAAGTCTTAAGGAACAACCTCTATTCTGTAGGGATCTCTTCCTCTTCCTCCTACCAAGGGGTTTCTTCATCATTCCCCTCCTCATTCTTAGAGTTACCATTGAATCCTTTCTTGACTTGTTCTTTTAATTTTTTCATTTCTCTCTTCATTTCCTTCCTCTTAGCATCATGATCTTTCATCACCCTCTGTTGTTCAACATTTTTCATTATATTAGGAAGTTCATTTTCATTTTCTTCTCCACCATCTAACATGGTTGAAACTTCTCTTAATCCATAGATCTACTAAGTTTCTCTAATACCACTTGGAGTAGAGCCCCCTTTTATATACCCAATATTTGTCCCTTATAAGTGTACAAATGTTTCACCACCATAGTATTTAGGACTCTACCATGTGATTCCCAATACCCACTCTCCTTAGACTAGATCAAATTCAAAGTCTAAGACACATACTTGATGCCTAACAAGACATAAAATTTTAGCCAAAGTTTTTAGGGATTAAATAGGGCTTCTTCCAACCTTAGATGTAGTTTCCAAATGATTTCATACACAAGTCCCCCCAATATGTACTTTGAAAATCAACTTACTCACGTAAAACTCCAAATAGAGCTACAAAGAGAAACTAAGAATTTGTGAAGGAAACATTGTTGGAATTCCACCATAGAAAGTCTTAAATACCTTCAAAAACTCTAATACTTAAATAAACAACTCCTACCAAGTTAGGAGTCTTGACCAATCTCCAAACTCAAGTTATTTGCAAAACTCTCCTAGGCCTAATAGGGCTAATTAGGTCTCTTTTCCAAAGTAAGTACAAGAAATTCAAAAAAAATTCAAACCAATCCTATTAGAATACTTCAAGAACATTTCAAAACATCTAAGTGCAAATTCCCATGGTTCTATTCCACCCTGGGGCCAAGTTGTGCCTCAAAAACCCAAAACTGGACAATTACATTTAGATGCATGTCCAGAGGGTCTAGTGTACTCTCCCAACATTTTTTGCTTCCTATTTTGAGACCCAAATAATATTAATTTAAACCATCTCTCCCTTCTTTCCACTAAGGCTTATCTTTTTCCCATGGTGGAATCTCTAGGAAAGAGAATTTTTCTCTCAAAACCCTAGTTAGGGCCTCCCTACGACCAGCAAGTAATCAAAAATTGATTCATCTTAACTAGTATGACATTAAAACATCAAAACACTTTAATATCCTTCATAAGAACATTATTAAAAAATTTCAATCCTTCAAAGTTGCATGTGAATCTATACAATTCCATATAAGTAGTTTGTCAAGCAATTTTAAATGGAAAACAACAGAATTTTATTGATTTGAAACAATGTTTATAATAGGTTCTTCTCTTCTATGTTGAGAAAGGTTTCTCAACCTTATTTATTCTATTCTTTGGTAGTTCCAACTGATAAAGGTGGTTGTGAATGTTGGAATTCAAAAGTTGCAGAATACAACATTGACAACTTTGACAACTTTTTGCAAAAGTTGTCAAATGTCTCCAAACTTTACTAAACTTTCATCCTAGACCCTACCTAGGATTCTAAGAATTTTTTGATCTATAGACAATCATTATTTAACCTTATATATTATCTTATCCTTATTCTACGTAGAAATTTTCCATAAAAAGACTAAGGTAGACAATTGGGTTTATAACACACCTAATGTCTCCTTGCCTTACAATTTGGACATTGTTTCTAGCATTGGATTCCATATCAAGTCCTATCCTGACCCTTTTTGTTTGATCTTCTTGATTTTTTTTTAATGGTAGGTATTGGAAGCTCTCTTGCAGAAGAGAGAGAGTTGGGGATGAGAGAGAGAGAGAGTAGAGGATGGGAGAGAGAGAGATAGAGATAGAGAGGGGGGATGCGAGAGGGACAAATAGGGAGATAGATTTTTCACATAGTGCATATGCACTATATGAAAACACCAAAAATGATTATAACAAAAGTTTGGGTCCCTACTGACCTATATTCTATTTTTTGCCTATTATCTACTCTGCTATTCAGACAGAAAATACAAGTTTCATGTTGTTTGAAGTTACCAAACACCAAATTCAATTATTGGATATATTATTTTAAGGCTTTTGAATATTCTTTCATGTTATTGGAATCTTTCAAACACCAAATTCAATCATTTGATACACTATTTGAAGGCTTTTTGAACATTATTTCATGCTATTGGAAGCTAGAAAACAACAAATTCAATCATTGGATACACTATTTGAAGGCTTTTTGAACATTCTTTCTATTGAAAAGGTTAGTGGAGTCCTTTTTAAATATTCTTTGTTACTATAGAGACAAATCTCATTATAATTTAACAACTTTTTCAATATATAATGAAATCATTGAAATTAGTATGTTTGAATGAATTGTGATTTGGAAATAGTTAGAAATTTGACAAGTTGTTTAATATATATTCTATATTCATTGAAATAATTATAATTTTTATATGTATTTGAATGATTTTTAGTTTATAATTTCTAATTAATTTAGATGTTTGAATAATTTGACATATAGAAATCATCGTCATGCCAAGGAAGAAATCAAAAACTCAAACAATAGAAGAGAGGGAGAGAGATTTGGCAATTAAAAGAGATAAAATGAAACTACTACATGAACAAATAAAATTGAAATGCAATAATGAAGAATTGTCTTTCGAAGAGGAACAAGAACCACCAATGCAAAGAGAAGAAATGAGACTCTTACACTCAAGAAGACAATTCAATTGTGAAGCTACACTATCTTCCAATGTCTACGTTATATCATCTCATGTTGAAGAGATGCTAATTTCTACATTTGACAATGTACACACTCCATCATATCATGTTCAAGGAACAACATCAACACATCAAGTAGGTGATATTCCATCTTTTGCATCTTATTGCCAAGGCACATCATCTTCGGTTCAAGGTACGCAAAATACTCAACCTTATGTTGATGTTCAAAATATTGAGGGAATGGAAGAGATTATAACACATTCTAGAATTCATTTCAAAAGACTAAAATATTTGATTGATATTGATACTAACATTTTGAAATTAATGCCTGACAAGATTAGCAAGCGTACTTGTCAAAGAAAAGTTATTCCTATGTGGATATTATTCATTGAAGAATTAAATATTATAGGTCAATGCTAATTATTTGTTGAAATGATTAGTAATTATAAATTTAGGCCCATCATGAATATTCTTGGGCTAATAATGATGGATGATTCAAATAAAAAACATTGTAAAGAATCTAATAAGTGCATATAAAAAAGTGGGTTCTAAATCATGCACCAAAGATAGTGATATCACAAGACACATACTTACATTGACAATAGTAAGTACCCAAATGAAGAAATCTCAACTCATGAGAAAGATAAACAAAACATTGAAAATTGGTAGAGGTAATTTAAGGAGAGCCATGGTAAGGTGTGAGAGATTGAAAGATCCAACTAAAAAATGAGTTATGGACATTTAGCGGTAGACAACCATGAAAGGATAAAGAAATTAGTGAATTTTTGAAATCATTGATTGAAGATTTTTAGACAAATAACATATGTGGTTCCCCTAATAAAAGAGATGTTGTAAGAAGGAGGATTGGTAGCCGAAATCACAACCCACATGAGAAACATTTTTCTAACTCAACTCAGACACAATTGTTTGCAAAATTTATTGGTATGTATCTTCAAATTTGAATAAGTCAAAGATCTTTTGAGATGGGTAAACCTTTTATGTGAAGATAAATCACACACATATAACTTTTTTTTATAGGATACATATTGAATTTTCTAACTATTTTGATGTTTTTAGGAATTCTGTGTGTTTTTGCATTCTAAGTTTTTTTGTAGGATTGTTACATGAATGAGTGACTTAGATCTTCAAAAAAATTCATATCCAACATTTTATGTCAAATAGGGGATAGTCAACAATTTTACAAGATGGCATACTTGGATGGTACATGCTTATTTTGTGGTTCTTTGTATATTTTATCAAATTGTGAGCATATGGATAGTACACATGCAATCAGAAATGAAATAGTAGATTACAGAAAATATAAGACAGTAACATATTCTCTAAGAGATGGGAAATAGGGTAAAAGATGTGATTTAGTCATTGAAAAGATTCTAGTAAATGAGTTCATGGAGTTTTTTCATTAAAAGATTATTTATGAGTATACAAGGCATACACATAGAGCTCAATGGTTGGATTTGCAATTCAAGTTGTGGAAGGATACATTTCCACTAGATACCATTGTTTTAGTTGTAGACTTCATAGAGATCTACACACTACAACCACAAAATGAAGTGCAAGAAAAGTATTATACATCTCAATAGATTTCCATATTTGTTCATATAACATTCATGCATTCACCTAAAAGTATAGAGGATGATAGGAATATATTGAGGGAGTACCATTTTTACATTAGCGATGATCGATCACATTCTATAGGGTTTGTACATGGTTATTTTCAACTTTTTTTTGAAGATTTGGTTGATAGGAGTATACCATATCACCGGCACATTATTTGGTTAGACAATTGTATATCTCAATTCAAGAATACATAGATGTTCTATTGGTTGATCAAGATGCACAAGTTGTCTAGAATTCAATATACGTGGAATTTCACAAAGGCTAGTCATGGAAAGGGAGAGCGTGATGGTACAAGCACATGCATCAAAATAGCCTTATCTCATGAAGAAATAAAGTAAAAAGATGGAAAAACATTGATAGATTCAAAATCCATCATCTAGTGGTGAAATGCTACAATGGGTCCAGGTAAGGAAGGTGAGTCTATGATTCATAGATTTTTTTAGTCAATAGATAATACTAACATTGCACTATATGAGAATTATTGCACACTAATAGGATCAAGAGAGTATCACTCTTTTAGAAGCTTTGATGTAGGTTCATGGAGTATCCACAAATGAAAAATGGCATGCTATTATCCATCATGTGTAGAGGAAAATTGGGATGAGTGTGAGTCGACTGAATGGGTGGACAAATGGGATATATAGGTTTTGGACCCAATTGACACATATCATCCTCCACAAGCACTAGAAATGGTAGAGATGGATTCATCCATTGACTTTGACTGCTTGTCTAATCTAGTACAACATGGTAATATATATACCTTTGTAAATTCAATATGTAACTTTATAATTTTTACCTAAGTATTTGCTAAATTAATGACTGCATTTTATACATTTATCACTATAGACCATTTTTTTGTTGTTATTGTACCTAAAGACAATGAAGAAGGGACAGATTATTATTTGTTTCATTATTTTCAAGCCAAAAAAATTTGGATTACTCGATTATAGATGGTGAAGGTTTAGAGTACCATACAGGTGTAGTGGTTGTAATAGGCACATGGCTTAGATGATATTATATGAAGAACCCTAACTTGTGATTATTTGAGGATTGGAAAGCAGAGTGGAAGCTTCTTCATTATTCAAACATTTTTATTGTGTCAAACATCCACTTGATAAAATATGGTGAAAAAACACATAATAAGACTCTTTGGAAGGTTCGTGAGTCAGACCATGAGGCAATACTTGAGACATTAAAATGTAGAGCAGATCTAGTCAATTTAATAGATTGAATATAATTATAAAAACATGTAATCCTAAGGTAAAATATAATTAGGTTTGGGAAAATAAGGTATTTTTTTACCTAAGAGGTCTTATGCATCCTAACTAGGATCCTAGAATGGTCCTAGATGAACCCATTTGATCAAAAGATGTAAAGAGAAAAAATTGTTCAAAAGTTGCAAAGTTCCCCAAAAACTTGCTTGATCAGCTTTTGAAATTTTTGAAAAAAGTTTCAAATGATAGTTTGGGAATTTCTAACTACCCATGGTCAAGTATTTGAGCATAGGAAGGCATATTTTGGAAGGTTAGAAGGTTTTCAGCATGGGGAAGCACTCAAATTCCTAGGTTGGTCAAAATTTTCTCAATAGGTTAAAAATTATTAGGGATGGTAAACTAAGGTATTTTGTTACCTAATAGGTTATAGGAATCTTAATAAGCATCCTAGAATAGTACTAGATGGAGCCATTTGACCAAAATATGTAAAGAGCAAAAACTGCTCAAAAGTTGCAAAGTTGCTTGAGCAACTTTTGCAATTTTTGCAAAAAGCTACAAATGGAGGTTTGGGAAGTTGTAACTTCCAAATCTTGGGTATATGATCATGGGAAACATATTTTAGAAGGTTAGAAGGTTTTCAGTCAAATTTCACACTCCTTTCCAACCAAGTTGCATTTTTGAGCAACTTTTACAACTTTTGCAAAGTTCACTAGATTTCACTTCTAGGACTTGGAAAAGGTTCCAAATTATTTAAAAAAAACTAAAACACCTAATCCTAGGATATCTTAATGAAAACTCTAAAAGACCCAATCTTTCCTAATTAGCAACTTTTGCCAATATCTTGCACAAAGTGGCCTAGGAATACATATATTGCTCATATCTCTCTCATTGTTCATTATGGGACCAAACTATCTACTCCATTAGTTTTGGGTGGCTAGGTAAACCCTAATACCAATCTCATCCCATCCAATTAACCACTTAAACAGTATCAGGCATGCCAAACCAAATTGACCCTAAGAGTCATTAGATGCCATAAGGCAGTGATCTTTGATGGGGCATATCTTGGAGGTTGTTCTTGGTATGGATGCAGTTCTAGGTGCTACAGGATCATGTTGTAGACTCATAAAATAAACTCTCTCTTTTTGTATATTGGATTACATTTATATTTTTGTGGCTCCATCTCAGGTGATGTTGAAACTTGTAGTATTCTCTAGTACAAATTTGACAACTAGTGAATCTCTCTAACCATTTGTTGTGGAATTTAATTATCTATTATGTTAGCTCTAGGTGGCTAGGTAAACCCTAGTCCCAAGCTTATCCCATCCTATTAACTGCCCAAACATTCTCAGACACACCAAACCAAATTGATCCTAAGAGTCATTAAATGACATAGCACAGTGATCTTTGACAGGACTTATCTTGGAGCTCGTGCAAGGTATGGATGTAATTTTTGGTGCCGCAAGATTGTGTTGTTGACACCTAGAATACACTCTCTCTCTTTTTGGAGATTTGATTTTTTTTTGATTTTGCGACCCCATCTTGGGTGATGTTGAAACTTGTAGTATTGGCCAGTACAAAGTTGCCAATGGGTGAATCTCTCTAACCATTCACTATGGGATCAAACTATCTGTTATGGTGTCTTAGAGTGGCCAAGTAAACCATCTTACCAAGCTCATCCCATTTTTTTGACCTCTTGAACATTCTCAGGCATATCAAACCAAATTAAACCTAAGAGTCATTAAATGCCATATGGTAGCAATCTTTGACAAGGCATATATCAAAGCTCATACAAGTTATGCATGCAATTATGGGTGCTACAATATTGTGTTGCCAACACCTAAAATAACATCTCTTTATTTTTGGATATTGGATTCCATTTTGATATTTTTCCCCCATCTCAAGGTGATGTTGAAACTTGTAGTGTTGGCTAGTATAAAGTCATCAAGTGGTGAATCTCTCTAACCATTTGTTATGGGATCAAACTATCTATTCTACTAGCTCTAAGTGGTTGGGTAAACCCTAGTCCAAATCTCATCTCATCCTATTGACCACTCAAATGTTCTCAGACATGCCAAACCAAATTGACCCTAACAGTCACTAAATGCCATAGGGAAGCAATTTTTGATGGGGCATATCTCAGAGCTTGTGCAAGGTATGGATGCAATTTTGTATTCTATAGGATCATGTTGTTGATACCTACAATAACGTCTCTCTCTTTTTGGATATTGGGTTCGATTTTGATTTTGTGGCCCCATCTCATGTGATGTTAAAACTTGTAGTGTTGGCCAGTACAAAGTCACCAACTGGTGAATCTCTCTAAATTTTTGTCATGGGATTAAGCTATCAATTTTTTATCTTTGGGTGGCTAGGTAAATCCTAGTCCCAAGCTCTTCCCATCCCATGGACCACTTGAACGTTCTTGGGCACACCAAACTGAGTTGACCCTAAGAGTCACTGAATGCCATAGGCCAATGATCTTTGATGGGGCATATCTCAAAGCTCATCTGAGGTGTGGATAAAATTATGGGTGCAACAGGATCATTTTTCTGACACCTACAATAACCTCTCTCTCTTTTTGGATATTAGATTTTATTTTGACTTTGTGGTCCCATCTCAGGTGATGCTAAAACTTGTGATGTAGAGCACCTAGGTGGCAACTGGATATGTCATCTCATCCAATGATGGAGACTTGTGATAGAAGGTAAAGAGGTGATCATATTGCTAATTTTTAACATGTTATTTTGTTATGTTAATAAGGCAATCCTTGTTTGTAAAGTCAAGTAAATTGAGGTCTCCTATAAACCCAAGTTGCCTTAGTCTTAATGATTTTTGTTTTTTTGTTGTTTACATTAATAAGTTGACTCAAGAAGTGTTTTGAGAGCCATTACACCTTATATAGGTCCTATGTGTTACCAAAAACCACTTATTTAAGTTCTAGGAAGAGTTAGTGCAAAAATTACATTTTGCAATAAAAGTTGCTAACTTTTTGGCAATTTTAGCAATTTTTTGGAAAACATTGAAATTAACCTTGTAACCAATCAAACCAATTGGTAATTAGTTGTAATGGATTTCAAATGATTAAAATACCCTCTATGAAGTTAAATGAGGCATAAGGTGTACATTTTTTAAAAATTAGTACCAAATATACGAATTTTCTAAGAAATTGCCTATTGTACGATCTTGTACGGATTGGGAGGCCAAATCTAGTTGGATGTTTTGAACACAAATTTTTTCTAGATTAAAGTACATTTTGTTTCAGGTTTATTGATTAAGTTTCAAGAAAGTTAGATCATTTTCTTTCTAAGTATGTTTCAAAACCCTTAAATTGAGGGTTTCAAGCAAGATGTGGCCCTAACCTACATTTATATGCTTGGTTTTCAATGGCCTTCTGGGATTTGAAAGGTTAGGGTAGGTAGATTAAGATTCATAAGTTTCATAAATTTCTTAGATGATCTAAGGGGTTAATGAGCATTCCCTAGTGTGAAAATATAGTGTTTGTAGTCCTTAAAATGTTGATTTTGTGAACAGGGCTTGGAGTTGGTGATGCAAGTAGAAGGTCTTAATGTTGTTCTTCTTACCAAACTCTATAACTAGGATTATTCCAAGCCTTCCAAACATATTTATTTTTGCCCCTCAGGACTCTTCCAAGTCAAGAGACTAGGTAGTTGGCCTATTCTTCATGCCACACTCACCTATTCTAAATATCTCTACCTAAACCTTTACAAACTCAACCATCTCACACAACACCTCCACTACCTTACACACTCTAGGATCCTTCACAACACCACACTCCAAATTAATTCCAAAGGCTTAACTCACTACCAATAAAGTTATTTTCAAACATTCATAAGGTTCTATACACCTTAGTAGGCTCCAAACACCATTACATGTAAATTGACCTAATGAGGGTGCTTCCTTGTAGCCCTAGCTTGGAATTTAGGTAAGAAATAAAAATATTCCAATCATCTATCAATACTAAAGGTATATTAAAATACCCATTACTACACTTTATCAAATTCCAAAATCTTAGGTTCTAACTTAGTCATTAAGGCATATAACTCATAGACCCTAATCTAGGCTACTAGGCCTAAAGAACACACTCAAGTAAAAACTCTCAATACTCTCAAAGAAATCGAGCAAAAAACTTAAAAAACTCAATTACCATATCAAATCCTTTCCAACTACTAGCTTTCAAGATCCTAGTCATTGAGTAGAAGGAAAATTCTTCAAATCTTGGTCTCCATGAGGGTTTCATTATTGATTATGGTAATTATCTCCCAAACTCCATTATCTCATCTATTCCCCTCTTCCAAGAGGTTCCTTAACATACCATGAATGCATACAAGCCTTCCAACACACATACAAACTCTAACCAAGTCACTATCACATTTTCAATTGTTGATCCTCTATAATTTCCATGCAATCAGTAGGTATTTACTAATTCTTGGCTATGTCCATAATAAGAAACAAAGGTATGGTGTCAACTTATAAGATGGTGATCTAGACCAACCAAGGGAACCTTTAAATCTTCCTCCACTTTATATAAAGATAACATGTAGGTACTATGATCATTTAACTCAAAGAAGCATGTAGTTTATTGCTCAATATGTGAATACAGAGAACTACGCCCATAACTAGTGATGTTAGACATACATGCAACACTTAGTATTCATCCTAACTTCATTACCATGTATAAGTAAGTTTAGGAGTCACCATAGCCATGAGATATTAGAAAATAATAAGGATTGTAATCAAATGATAGTACATCAATAGAATCTCACCCAAAATGAATGATTTATTATACAAATTCACACCATACTTTGCACTTTTCTTCTTCACACCTCTTCCCCATTATATTCTACATGAAATTACATTGTTTATACCATAACATGACTTTTCACCTCCTTTAAGAGCTTGTGCAAGATGGATGACCTTCCATCTTCCACAATTTGTCATTTTTACAAAAAAATGCTCATTGCAACCTTTTATAACCTTTTAACACTCCATCTGTGGCCTTACATGACATTTTCCACATTTTGAGGAACTTTGATGGGGACACATCCCAAGACAAAAATGAACACAATAGGAAAAGGGGAATATTATTATCAAAAGTGATATGCTATTACATCTAGTACAACAAAAATAGACTCCACGGCATGCCCTATGGGCTTACAATGTTATCAAATTATGGAGAAAACCCTTCTCATAGTACCTTGTCCCAAACTCCACCAAAACTTGCCTTTACAATGCCAAAAATGTTCTTAATTAAACCAAATTAGGTTTAGGGTTAGGAATACATTTTAGAATATTCCATTTGGCATCCACCACCAAAATAGAAGGTTCTAGAAAATGCATAAGAAATCAATGTAAAATTAGAAGAACCTAGAAATGGTAGTCCAACATTCGGGAGGCATAACTTTTGATTTTGGACCCCCATTGACAAATTGTTTACATTTCTAGAAAGCTCTCTAAGCACTCTATAGCCTTGTGGACCAGCTTTGCTCGTCCCCCATTTTTGGGCCTATATGAGGCCATTTAGTGCCTCAAATCTGACTTTGAAGTGTTCTTAGGAGGTGTCCAGGCAACTTAAAACTATAATAACTTTCAAACCATAAATTCATTTGATCTAATTCTTTTTCAAGAGTGATTTAAATTAAAATTATAATCATCCCTCCAACTTACACCCTCTAACTCATTATAATTATGGATCAATTACAAAATAAATTATTTTCTACATTGGCACATATTCCAAGGTCCTCAAAAACTCTAACCCAGAAAACCAATAGTGGAACTATGAGGGTTAGAATCTTTATTTGACTCAAATGGGTATCCAAAAATGAAAACACTTTAAATAGAAACTAACACTAAGCATATTTTTGGGTGATGCAGGATTGCCCTTACACCACTAGATGCTCCTACATTAGACTTTGACTCACTTAGACCCATATTGATTAAAACATGACTTGGTCAACATGACCTTAATTGAACATCTAAATACAAGAATTGAAATAATTAACTCCCTAACCTATCATGACACAAAAAAAATTAGCTATGACTCCAAATTCGAAGGAGATGGTCAGGTTGCTCTTGCACTAGTTGGGTTATGAAATTTGGCAAACAATCATTACATGTTGGGAAAGGTGTAATAAGACCCTTTGTAACAACAAACCAATCCTAAGAACCCATTCTTGCACATTCCAAGTGTTCTAGGCTTGATTTGGCCAATTAGGCTTGTGAGGCTTGCATAGGTTCAGGAGTGCTAGAGTAGGTCGGGGAGTTGAATCTTTGGGGTTTTTTTAACTTAAAAAAGGGTATCCAAATACCTATTTGTTATCCAAGTTTAGTGGAGAAAAAAAAAATTGCTATCCGAAAACCACAAAAAAGGCTACTAGGGTAATTAGGCCTATTTATAGAAATTTTTCAAAATACATGTAAGAAAAGTAAACAAGTTTTGTAAACCTTGTCATTAGGTGTTCCTTGAAATGTATAAGGTGTTAGTTTGAAGCAAGAAGTTGATTAGGATCCATTTCTCAAATTTTCTCATTTTTCCCTTATTGCTTCCCAAGTCTTGAATTGGGAAAGTGATCAAGTAGTTTTGTGAAGTTGGGTAGAAGTTTGTTCTATGTTATAACCAAATTGGAAAGAGTCTTTGAAGACACTTAGGAAGGTGGGAAAGGTAGTTTTCCTTAAAAGTGATCTTGTTGGGATCACTAGCTTTTGGTGTGAGCACTTTGCATCATTTTGGATGCAAACTACTTTAAAATGAAATACTTAAAATGTAAACAAGAAAAGAAAGATATATATTATGATAATTAATAATGTCATACATGAAAAAACATATAATATATTATCATAATTAATAATTCCATACATGAATGAACATATCATCTATTATGATAACCAATAGTCTCATAAGTCTAATAATGTCATGCATCAAACATATGTCATACATCAAATATAAAATGTCATTTATGCATCAAATGTATGTCAAATATGTCCACTAATTCCTATACATGTGTGTCTATCCCTATATATTCTTCTTCCCATGAGGGGAAGGAAAACAATACCTACAAGTCTTTGGTCATTGTGTGAAGGGAGATGATGGGGATGATGGGGTCTTCCTCCATGCTCGCTTGTCCTCTTGTTTAGGCTCCTCTCTAACTGGAGCTAATAAAAACAAAGTATATATGAATCAATAATTATTATACATTAAAATCAAATATATGTACACACAAAATTAATTATTTTCTTACAACCATCAAATAGTCACTATGTACATCCACCTCAAAGGCTTGTGGATGATCGGGAGTAACAAGGCCATAGAAAAATTCAATCAATATAATTACTTGATCATACTTATAAATACTATTTGAAATTTCAATAGTAACTTTTATAAATAACAACTAAAACTCTAAAAACTCTTTCATACCTCAATCAATGGCTCTGAAGTAGCCATCACAACAACAACTCCATGATCGATGGACTAGCGAAGATGAGGAGTCTTAGACATCAAAAAATTTAAATCATGTGATAAAATTTACATGTAACATGAAACATAAAACAAATATAATCAAATCAATTAAATTAAAATGAAATAAATGTACCTCTATGAAGCTTGTATCATATCTAGGCTTAGAGTCCCTTGTGAATGTCGATGGTCCAATAGAGAACTAATGTACGTGGATAAAAAAAATTTTCAATCATTCATATGATTACTTAATAAACATATGTATTAATTTGAATGATTAAATTGATATATGCCTCTTGACATGTCAGCGGGATGTAAAATGGAGTCAGGGAATCTATACTATAGCCATCAATACTCTTGCCCTAAATTTTGAACAATGTTAATACATGTTAATTAATTAGTCATTCATTGTACATACAAAATGTGATCAAATTAGTTTATTATAATTGTAATTTACCGATGAATCAATGTCAAATGTGTCACTTAGGAAGTCATCAGTGACTAGCCCATCATACATAGTGTCTCCAACATGACTGCCAAATGTGCATAAGGATCCACATGATGTAATTATGTGACCACAACACAAAGAAGGATCCTCCTTAGCTAATGGACTGACACATTGAATGAGGGTTTGTGTCAAAGTATTGATAGTCCCTAGAGTATTGGTCTCTGCATGTGCCTTCACAACTGAAGGAATAGTCACATTCTCACCATGTGGATTGAAATCAAGCACCCTAACTACATTAGGGTCACAATGTGCCCCTAGCCTCTCAAATGATGATCCCCACCTCTACCCTAAGAATCTAACATATCAAAATAATTGGAGATCTCCCCAAGGAAAAATTCACAATACAATTTCTTTAAGAAATAAATTGGAACCTCATGATTATTGTAGGGAGGGGAATCAAAGACCATCCACCATCTATCCCAAAAGTTATTTCTAATATCATTATGTATGCACCAATGGATGGGGAACCTTGTAGTTGTTTGTTTAACAATGTCTTGTTCTCTAGAATTTTTAAACAATGCACATATACTACCTTATGTTATGTCTTTTTTTCTTATATATTTATAGGATACTTTTTTTCAAAATATCTTCTTTGTTCTTCTCTCTTAACAAGAAAAATATCCAACTGAGCACTAATGAAAGCTACATGCCTCATAATGCACTCAAGGGAGGATGCCAATTGTGCTCTCATAGGATTAGTTTTTCGGCAAGCTTCCAACCTACCAATAATTTCTTCTAATTCATTTTTTCCTCTTTCTATTTAATTCATTATATTATCTTGGGTGCCAGGAGGAGGTCTCTCAATCTTTGGAGGTTGTGAAATTTCTTGATCTTCTTGTGGAGGGTTGTCATTTTGATTTTGTTAATCAAGTTGGGGATTTAGTGGTTGACTATTCACATTTTCTGATAAGAAACCAATTTCATTTTAAATAAATAAATAAATTCAAAGAAAACTAAAATAACATACAAAATAATGCAAAAAGATTAAAAAAACAAAACAAAAACATAAAAAATAGTGCAAAAAGAAGAGTAGAAAACATACTTGACGATCTCGATCTTGATCTCTAGTGATGAGAAGGCATTTTGAGGATGAGAATGAGAAAATTCTTCAAATTCCACAAATTGTGTGTGTGTTGTTGAGGGGAAAGAAGAAACCAACAGAAAGAAATATGTAACATCCCACCAAGGAATCCAAAAGAATTAACCTAAAGTTTCACCAAGTTTGGTAGCATTTTTTTTTTTTTTGAAACATGAAAGATAAAGCATTCACATCAAACACATAGTATCAGAAGCAATAACATCATTCAATTGGAAACATACATAAACATACATAACAGGTTACATTCCTTAAGGACCCCATGATGTTGAATCACATTTAAATTAAATAATGTTAAGTCCATCAAATACCACATCCATATGAAAGAGTAATGAAAAGTCCAATGTCCTTAAAACAATATACATTTGTTTTGAATGTCTCTTGAAAAATTAATTTCAAAATGCTCAGTCATCCACTGTACATGTCACAAGGTATGAAAGACATAAGAGAATATACATATGTGAAAATAAAGTACATCATCCTATTCTAATCAATGATGCAAGTGAAATAAAGTAAATGAATCCATTCACCATACATGATACATCCATCCATCAATATAGATATAACATCCATCATAAAAGATAACCATCCATAATAAAACATAGCTAACTAAGTATGTAGTTCCTCCCAACTATCAATAGCATCATTAGATCGTCATGGGCCCTAGCCATCCATCTGTGCATAACATCCCAAGTCATTGAAGAGATCATCGATATTATCATAGTAGGGATGTCACTCCTAAAACATGCTACAAGATATGCATAAAGAAATCTAACATGCATAAATAAAACATAAGATGATCCTACAAAGTAGATAACATCATCTATCACATGATAATCATCAATATAAGGATATGTGTAAGTAAATAACATTCATCATAATGATCCAAGAATAGAATGAAGATAAATGCCAACAAAGAGTGCTCTAGCTATGGTGCCTCTAATGGATCTCAAATGGAAAGAGTGAAAAAGCACTACCCATCAACCACATGGGGCCTAAATGGCCCACTCCCACTATGTTGAGGAGATAGTCTCAAATCCCAAATAAGATATCAAATCACATAGAACAAGTGCTCTCTAAGTCTAGGAATCCTAAAATTATACTAACTCAAAGGTTTCAACATAGACCGACATCTATACCGAAAGGCAAAAAAGACACGTAGGAAACCTACTATGTAAGTGGGTAAGTGTCATCACACAAATCACACTAGAGTTACCCTGGTAGTCTCTCAATAGACCCTAGCCCCCTAGTGATCCCTATGCAGCCACTAGTTTCTTCTTGTACTAACAAGGTATACTACAGAATGCAAGGTCACAACCAAGTGTTCTCTCTACTCCCATCCTAGTCTGTAATAGCACTCGAGGCATGGGCAAGAACATACAATTAACTCTTATTAAGTTCATTTAAGTTAGTATTTAGTGTAATTTTTTCACTTATTAAATAACTTAAAATGAGTTACCTTGGCAGCCACTTAGGGCCCTGGCCCCCATTGCAAGCCACATCCCAACACTACATATAGATAACCTACCCTAAGCTCATGAAATCACAAAATCAAAAAATTACCTTAGTCCTATACAAGCGACTGGAAGGCATCATAAAGATAAATCACAATATCTATCAGTTCTCAATGAGCAACCAGAAAATGTCTCAAAGTAAATCACAATACCCATTAGTTCTCAACAAGCAACCAGAAAGTATCCCAAAATAATACTGATCAAAGACTTCCAAAATGGTCAAGTCATACAAGTCACAACATGACATCATCAAGATCAAACAAACACTTTAGTCCCATCAAGGTGACTGGACAGTATTCCAAATACAATTGATCGATGACTCAAAAGTGGTTAAATCAAGCATCTCACATACATATATCTTAGCTTACACAAGAAGATTGGAAAGTAATAACAATAAGTAAACTGCACACATCATAGAGCATTCCATTGCATTACCATGGTTGGATTTTAAAAGATCGAGATTAAATAACATCAGCATGACATCACATCTCATAACCCCCCCAACCTCTGGTAGATGTCCTCTAACTAGTCAACAATCTAGTCAACCCAAAAAAAACAAAATAACACAAAATACAAGCACGTGTTTTGGTTTGTTAATATCACATAGTTGAGTTAAGTGTGGGGTTTCAATTTTCATTTAAGAATTAGATATCAAGTGGAGGAATATTGTACATTTTCCCTAAATTAATACAAGTATTTGTTTCAATAAGTCAAAGATTTCACCCCCCCGCTCCCCTGCAACTCATTTGAATCAATTCCCTAAAGTGTACTAGGGATATTTTATATCTGCACTATTTTGAAAATGACCCCCCCTTCCTTATTTAAAAAAATTAAATTTCTCTAAATTACTCTAGGAAGGATTATTCTTTTAAATCATTTATCACTTTCAAATAATTCAATTTACAATCTCAATACTTAGATAATTTATAAAACATCCACATAACCCTTAATTAATCTAACTTATATTTATTTTTAAATATAAACTATCTCATTAATTGATATCTATTAACTTAATAACTAAATAAAATTTCATTAACAAATTATATAATAATTAATAATAATAAATTATTAATATATATATATATATATTAATTAATATTTTTAAATTATTAATATTTAATAACAACAATTTTTAATAACATAATAATTAAAAATTAAAACATTAATAAAATAAAACATAACATATAATTCCTTACCTTTCACCTATGAATCGCAGCTTGTCGTAGGTACGTAGTACCTTGCTATTGCAGGTCTGCACTGACAGCAAGTACAGAGTACCCCTGTCTTCACAATACCTATGACAGCAGGTAGTTTGCTACTCTACAGGGATATGGGGTATGGGTTCGTCCCTTCCAAATAAATTTTGATAAATTTTTTTAATATAACATTTACCAAAAATGATTTAGAATTCTTTTTTTTAATTTGTTTTGTTATATAAACATTTTCAAACAAATTTTTTTTCAAAATAAACATTTTTTTATATAACATTTTCCCTACCCCAATTAAATATGAATTCATTTCACTATCATTTGCACTAATGAAATTTGGTTGAAACAATTTATTTTTAAAAGGACATAAATGCATATCCAATCCAAGGATTAAATTTAATGAATGATAATCAAGGGTTTTTTTTTTTTTTTACATACCTATATTTTAATTCAACACCCCATATTATTTTGATGAAGGACATAACATACCCAAGAAAAATTTTTCCCAATTAAATTCAAACCCTAAAATTTCTTTAAATCTACTGAAGAGGATTCCTCGAAAAGCACACAGAAGACACGAAGAAGATAGGAAGTAAAAAG
This sequence comes from Cupressus sempervirens, assembly GCA_028749045.1. NCBI lineage: Eukaryota > Viridiplantae > Streptophyta > Pinopsida > Cupressales > Cupressaceae > Cupressus > Cupressus sempervirens. The sequence goes on from CM053784.1 coordinate 296,611,844, forward strand.
GAGCGAAATAGTATATTCAAAAATTATGAGTGTCTACCTAGACACTGATGCTGATTTTCTACTCCTCAGAAAAGTCCCTTCCTTCTCCAATGTTTGTGTATCCACCCAAAAATGCATACCGAGCTACTAGAAGTTCCTATATATAAGGACCTCCTAGGAAGCACCTAGAATGTCTCTAGAAACAACCAGAAGATAAGATAAGCGTTGACAACTAAGCACAAGCCTTTTCCAACCTTCTAGATGAGTCACAAGGTTGTAGACACATGTGCTTAATTTGTGCATGAACTACTATGTTGTAGACACACATGCATAAAGGAGGTGTGCATACTCCTAGGTAGACTTATGACTTATTTTTATTTTTTTTTAAATTTAATTTCTTTTATTTAATTCTTTTATTTAATTAATTTCACATTTAATTAAATAAAATTAAAATATCATAATATCATATTAATTTTCCTAATTAATTAAATCTTTTAATTTAGACTTAATTAATAGGAAATTCACCAAAGACCTCCAAAGTAAAATATGAAAACCCATCATAGAACAATCCATACAAAATTAGTCTAAGGGGTTAAAATCACAAATTACATCATCCAACGCATTCAGAAGGTAGAACAACTCAGATACTTGTCCTACTTTTCTAGGACAAATGGTTTAAGGATTTAGGATTTTGGACTTGAGAATTTATCTCCCCTCTCTTACCATTGAGATAATGCAATAAGGGACACTCATCCTGGCAATTTAGGGAAGTCGATACCTGGTACCTACAACCTACATAAAATCCATTCATGTACATACATAATATATATGATAAGCTAAACAAGTAATGGCAGGAAGTGGCGCATCATGTAGATCCCTTCCTTAACCACATCAAAAACACCATACATAAAGAAAAAAAACATGCACACCATACACATGTAGTATGGGGTAAGTATCCATAAGACAACACATATAATAATCCATCTAGCTAAACATCATCAATAACTGAGAATAATGTAATAATCATCTAGCATACATGAAATGTAGAGTCTAAGTGATCTCATCATATATCAACTGAATCTAAAACTTAATATCTAATAGTCTCAAAACAATGCTACTAACCATTAACATAAACTAGCCTAAAAGAGTTCAACAATGATAGCAACAATGTAACTAGGGAAATGTAAACTAGGGGCAAGCACTACAAAATAAGGGAAATGGAATGGGCCATAGGTATGAAAGGCATTTATAGAATTTTTAAAAAGCATGTGTATGCTATAGTGTGTATGTGCTTTTAGAAATTTAGAAATTTGAGTTGTGTCATCTTTTTGGCACCACAACTTGGTGCATTCATCTCTATGGTGTAATCATCATTTAAATTATATTATATTAACATGAATAATCTTTATATATATATTTAATATTATATACTATAATATATATGTATTATATATAACAATATATACTATTAACATGGATAAGTATGTATAGGAAATGATGATTACCAATAACAATAATGTATATCATATCAAATCAATCTGAATTAATGTTAAGTGTGCTTATAAGGAAGACTATGTGAATTTTATGTGATGAAAATTCTGATGTGTCATTATAGAAATGCAAATATTGTGATGAGAAACAAAGGAGATATCAGATATTGAAGATATCAGTAGCAAGTAAAGGGTTTTTTGTATCTATGTTTTTGTATCAAGGAACTATATTGTATATTGCATGTTTGGACAGTGGGCTCTTCTTCCATACATTTTATATTTGTATATAAAAACTCCTAACATATTTGTGTCTTCTAACAAGGCCTAAGTCCTCTAATAAGGACAAAGACACTATATGAATGTATATACTCCTAACAAGGTCAATATCTTTAACCAGATACCTTTGATTAGTGGATCATTTTGTGGATATCATCCCCACCAAGGTTTTCCCTTAGCCAGAATTTTCCTAGTTAACAAAATATGGTGTTATGATTCTCTTATTGCATGATTATGTTTATTGCTTAGCATAATTAGTTTACTTTTGTATGCAAGTTACACAATAATTAATAATATCCAGTTTTGGGCTAAAGTATGTAGAATATTGATTCACCCCCTCCCCCCTCTTAGTAATCTCTATTCCTAACATTAAAAATATTAAATGATACATGAAATTTGATACATTGATAAGTCTTGCATGGCTCAACTAACTCAAAAGATTAAAATGTATTGCATATAAAAAGACAAAAAAATCTCATAGGTTAAATAATTGATGATATATGTGGCAAGTTGCAGATATGGAGGCATAAGAGATAATCTTCTTGCTCCTTTCGTGTCTACTTCAAGAGAAGAGTCTCCCATTTTTATAAATTTAGCTCACGATGATCATTTTTATGCACATTGGAGTAGGGCTCACCAATATTAGGAAACCAAGAAATTTTATCAATTCTCTTCTTTGAAGCATCCATCTTGAATCCTTTCTTTGTGGCTTCACCTTCTCTAAATGTGGATAAAAATTTAGAGGAAATGTCTACATTATAATTGTTCAACATTTAGAGAATACCTAATCCATCCACACTACTCAAATCTCTACAAACACTCTTGGTATTGGAGTAATATGGTGTGATCCATAGGCTTGTGATAGATGGTAGGTCCACCTATTATTTATAAAAAGTTCAAATGAACACCATAGAAAAAAATAATCAAATTCCATAAATTATACCTCTCAACTCCTTCAAAGTACCTTAAGTGTGCATTAGATACAATTTTTATCCACTATTAACATTTACCTTTAAGAGAATGGAGGAAAATTATAGAAATAACATATTTCAAGGAATCATTAAATTAAATAGAAAGGATAAGTTTATGGCTCCATAAAGTTTACACATTCTTTCCCCACATTAGTATGAGATTTTCATAGCAAAAATAGGACACTAGTAGATGAAACTATTTTCATGAAGAAAAATGGATGGTTGAGGTGAACATTGACATAAGCTAACCACCATGGAAAAAAGAGAGTGACAAAAAAATGACTCTTAATAAGCATATTCCCTATCCCCTAATCAGTACAATTTACGTGACCAGTTTATGAGTAATAAATGCAATAAACTCTACCAATATTTAATTGATTGTGTAATAATTATATAAACCATATAAATAGAATAAATAATGGTACATGTCTGGTATATTGAAATTATGTGAAGTACCTACACATGATATCATCATGTCTATGTGTTCATAAGTATAATTTTATCAGAAATGTTAGATGGATGGGTGGGTGGATGAAAGAAACATGAAATGAGATTGGATGAAATTTCATGATGGAAAAAGATTTATTTCCTTGAGGAAAGAAAATTTTATTATGATCTACATGATGATGTATTAGAGTGAGGAAGGTAACCCAATGTGATGGCATTTTTTTATAGGAACTATAGATGATTAAAAGCTGCTCATGTGTCTCATCCTCCCTACAACATCTTTTCATGACTTGGTCAAGTCTCATAAATAAAAAAATGGAAATATAGGAGAAGATGAAACTTCTCTCAACCAACTACCACTTTTTCTTGTGAAAAAAATGTGACTATATCTTATTTGAAGCTAAATGGTTAGCAATATCAATATACCAAGGATTGTTAAAAGATGTGGAAAATAAATGCGCATCTGGAAAACTATCAACAATAATTTTTGAATTTTTTATTTTATGTAATCGAGATAAGAAGTTAGCAACTACATTTTCTTTCCCTCTCATATGAACAACTGTAATATCAAATTCTTGCATTAAAAAGAATTATCTTGCCAACTTCCTAGTTATAGATGGTTTATTCATCAAATATCTTATTGCTAAATTATTAGTGTGACCAAAGATTTCATATCTAGTAATGTAGTGAAAAAAATCAAGGCATAGATACTAGCTAACAACTCTTTTTCAGCTAGTATGTAGTTCAACTCAGATACTTGAAGATTTTTACTATAGAAGAAATTGAATTTTTCATGGCACCAACCTTTTATCCTAGTATATCTCCTAATGAAATTTTAGACAAATCTATATAAATATGAAAAGAGCATGACCAATCTAGTCCTCTTGGTACATGTGCCTGAATGAGTACTGACTTAAGATATAGGAAAGCTTAATTACATTCCTATGTCTAATTAAATTTTGAATCTTTTATCAATAAGGTATACAAAGGACCATCTTTATTGTCCAAATATTTGTTAAATATTCTATAATACCCAACATATCCAAGAAAAATCCTCACATCTTTATGCTTTTTTGGGCTAGGTATATTTGGGATTACTTTATTTTTTGTTAGGTCAACTTGTATGCCATCTTGATATATGTAGTGTCTAAGGACTACCCCTCCCTCCCCCCATATATCATCATGAAAATAATTTCATTATTTAAGGACAAGTATTATTCTTCACACATTTTTAACATCCTCTCCAAATTCTATAATGCTTCTTCATAAGTAACATCACAAGTAATGAAATCATCCATATATATCTCCATGAAATCGTTAGATATATAAAAGTAGATACTTATCACTACTCTATGAAATTTTTTTGGTGCACTACATAATCCAAATGGAAAAATTGAATAGGCATATGTTCCCTATGCAAAAGTAAATATATTCTTCTCCTAGTATTTATAGGAAATCCTTATCTTATTATATCCACTATATCCATCATGCAATGAAAAATATTATTTTCCTTCCAATTAATCCAATAGTTGATCAATTAATGGTAATGGAATTTTTATTTTCAATATTGAGCTCTTTATAATCCAAACAAGCTCTCCACTTACCTCCTTTTTGAGGAATAATGAGTAAGGGATAAACTCATTGGCTGTCTAATATAGGATATATGAATCTTTCTTTTAAAAACATTTGTGTATCTAATTTGACTATCTCCCTAAGTGTTGGATTAGTCCTTCTTTGAGGTTTTCTAACTAGAAGGAGAACTTCCATAATATGTATCCTATGAGTATAGAGTTTTGTGTCCAACCCTTTCATGTCCCATAATCCCATGCAAAATATTGTTCATGGTCCCACAATAATTTGGTCAAATCTAAGTGATGCTTTTGAGAGAGCTTATTATTTATATTTGGAAAATGGTCTAGTACAACTTCTATTTGTTTAGTGAGGTGAATTATTGAGACTTCAGACAAGGTTAGAATATGTATCACATGGGGAAGTATCCTATGATAAAATTATGTGGCCACAAGATAATTGAATATCTTAGAGTCTAGATATAGAGTATGTGATGGGCATAAATGAGATAATGAGTAGATAGTTACATCATCCATAACTTCATAGTTTTTTTGTAAAATATTTACGAGTAACTCATCTTCCCACTACATCTCCACTATGAGATCCCTTCATAGAATCATAAGTTGAACAATAGAGTTTACTTCTTCGGTTTCTTTCCCTAGGTCAAGCCATACTGAAGAAGTTTCTTCCAATTGGGACTAGGTTGGTGGGTATTGGGCTAATTTATTGGTATTCAGTCCATATGATAATTTTGTATCCCCATATCAATATCCTATTTAAGAATTTATTTTTGTTATGCATGATTTTATTATGATTATAGGGTATCATCTCAATATTTCTTTAGGATATAGAATCATGTATTCTATAGGATACTCCCAAGAATCTAGAGTTACAATGATATCTTCTATTATTCCATCAAGCTTAATAATTGAACAATCTTCAAGTTGTAGAATCTTTGTGGTATTCCTTTTCTTGTTTGTAGGCTTACTCAACTCTATTGCGTCTTTGGTATTTCTCTTATTTTTTAACTTCCTACCTTGAGAAAGCCTTGTATCCTTTTCTACTCATTTCTTAGGCTTGGACACTACTATAGTAGCCACCTTAGTCCTTAGTCTTGTCACTCTTTGTGTAGTGGGGACTAGTTTAGTGACTTTCTTTACACTTTTTCTCATTAGAGGCTTGAAAACCACTATCTATTTTCCTTTTCCTTCCATTTCTTCTTCTTCACTATCTTCTTCCTTATCAGTTGACATACCTTTATCTTTACCCTTGGTGAAAAGCTATGGTGCCTCTTGTTTGGATCCTTCACCAAATATTCTCTCCAAACTCTTTATCATTCATTTTCTCATCTTCTCTATTTTGGGAGCATTTATGTAAATAGTGATCTTCACTTTGGCTATCTCATATCTATCAAATGGCCTAGAACCCTTATCAATAGGTTCATCCAGTAAAGTTATGATAGCTTCTATAGCTTCATCTATGTTTATCTCATATCCCAATGGCCTCAAACATGCAATTCTCGAGATAACTACTTGAATGTATGTTCTATCAATGTCCACTAATAAACATATATCAGCATAATATTTATCCACTAAGGACTTGGGAATTCTTGACCTATTCTTCATATTTTTTTTTAACTCCTCAAAGTAACCATCCATAACTTTCTCAAAGTTGTCTCCCAATTGATTAATGAATTGATTGATTTGTTGAATAACTAGCTTCTTCTTATTTTAGATGACATTTCTAATGATGGGAAAATAATGAACAAAATTTTCACATGGTGTTCTTTTCTTTTCTGATACTCTCCATATTCTTAGCCAATTGTGTCAATTAGAGGTTAGAAAGGCCATAGTTGTAATCTTTCTTTACTGTCTTCCATGCAGCTTTAATTTCAATATAGGGAACACTATTTAGTCAGCTAAACTAATAAAGTTTATACACTATAACCCTTACTGCAAATTCAATCTTAAAATATGTAATGGTGGAAATGGTCATACCATGTTTGTTCCATAGTGAAAATGTATTTGCCTCTATAACCTGCTTACTCTAGCAATGTGTTGTCTCAACCTTGTCCATGACAAGGTATCTAGTGATATGATGAACAATTTTCCTGGTAATATCAATTTTTCCTCCTCCCAACCATAGCTTCATGTGATGAACTCAACTCAAAAAAATCAATATTCATTAAATGTTTAAAACTCTAGGAAAGTTTAAGGCATGTCTTAACCATTTCTTGGCAATGTGTTTATGTTCATCCTTTATACTACCATCAATGCAAAACTTATCAAATTCATTTCTTAACTCAAAGTATCTTAGATCTCTAATTTTGCACATATAACATGATCAAACATCATGAATTAAAATAACTCTTGGCAAGATTGAGGATAGGACACCTAATGTATCTCCCTTCACCACAATCTATGGATATCCTTTGAACTTAGGTGGATTGCACATTCATTTCTAATAAATTGAATACTTCTAACCTTTGATTTCATGTTCTTTGTTGTAGACAAGTTGGATTCCATAATCAAAATAGGGTTTGATCTTAAAACTCTACTTCACTTAGCCTCAACACAGTTGTTCACAATTTCACTTTCAATGTCAATGGCATGCAAAACAATCTTCACAAACTCACTCAAATTTTCTTAGAAATCACTCAGGCTAATGCAAAAATGAATGAAATGTCACCAAAATGATTATTGAAATTCACTATATAGGTCAAAAATGTGATTTTAGGGCCTCATTAATATTTCGTACACAAAGTGAGTGATCACAACTTCATCATTTGCATTGCTATCTCCTTTATATTTCTTCTTTTAGGTTTGACTCATCATGATCCTTACGTATTTAGTATCAACTTTTTCTTTTCCTTTGTTCTCTTCATAATTGGGTGTTGATGCTTGGTTCTTGCAATCTTTACGCAGGTGACTGACCTTCTAACAGTGAAAGCATATTGGACCAAAGTTCTTCTAGTTTCTTCATCTTCCTCTTAGATGTATTCTTGCACAATTTTATGCACTATGTCCATACTTACCACATAATTAACAAGTGACCCAAGTATTGTAATCCTAATTTATTGCATTGTCTTGTCTAGTTGCATTTCCTTGACCTTTGGGTGTCTAACTCCAGTTTGAATTAGATCTGAAAGTTTGTGCCTTATAACCATACTTCTAACATCTATAGCAATAACCTTCAACTCTATATGTAGCCTATGTATTACTAATCTTTGATCTACACTCATATGCTTGATGTGCACGCTGTTGCAATTAAAGTAATAACCATTGAACTTAGATTTAGGATTGGACTTTCTAGATTTTCTCTTGCATAAATTTTTTTTATGCCATGGTTTTCTATAGTGATAGCATGTAGACTTCCTATTCTTTGGTTTTGCATTTCTTTTTTCTTCATGCTCTGATGTCTCACCTTTCTTGATAGATGATATGAACTTGATATAGTCTAATATAGTAGTATCATGAGCTCTTCTTTGTGCTCTTAATTATTGATCAAGTTGTCATGGCTTCTTTAGATCTGTTCATTCTTTTAATATTTTTTTCAGCTATTAATTCATTTTTAGTTGATTATTCTCTGATCTCATTTCTATAATCTCTTCCACCTTACTATAAATTGTTAGTGTAAATTATTATTATTTACACTTTACTTAAGTTTACTTAGATAAATGCATTATTTATTAGTTTTTTATATAGGAGTAAGTGTACTCTTACATGTTGACTTGTTCACATTATAGGAGTTTGCCCCTACCTTGTCATACTTATCCTCTCATCTACATGGAGGATAATCCACTTTTCGTGGACATATGCTTAGTTGTCATGCTTATCTCCTAGCTCTTTCTTAGTCATTCTAGAAGCATCTTAGGGGCCTTTATAAATAGGATCTCCTATTTTTTTTTTTTTTATAGCAATTTCATTTTTCATTGTTGGAATATATTTTCTCACACACCATTGAGATTCTCCAAGCCCTAACTTTCCTTCTTTAGTTTCTCTTCAACAGGTTATTTGCATGCAAGTGGTCTTGGTGATCTATGAAATTGGTTTTCACAACTTCTACATGGTATTAGAGCATTCCTACTACTTCTTGGTTTGAAGATTTTTGAAGCTACAATTTGAAGATATGAACCCTAGCTTGTTTGAGGTTTTTTTTCTTCAATCAAGAGGAAGTGCATTTTTTCGAGGCACTTTGGGCTAAAATGGATGTTGACATCATGCTCAAAATGCCTAGTATAGTTAGAATTCATATAAAATTTCTAAATTTTGGACACTCTAGCTTCAAGAAAAAAAATTTGGCCTCCCAGACGGCCATATGAACAAGATTTTACAAAAAAAAAATTAAAAAAATTAAAAAGTAGCTGCACACGCTACTCCACATGACGACCACCGCCCAACCACCCTACCACCGCTGGAGTGTAGCCTGTGCTTAGCTAGCACCGACCATGTAGCCACAGTGTAGCCTACTCCTGGTAGGCTGCCCTCTAGCCACCCCTACTCGGCCTAACTACTGCCAACACCGATGGCGCTGCCCAGATCTACCACTACCACTACAACACTCCACCTAGTCACCACTATGCAAGTTGATGTCATCATCTTGAGATCCAATGTCACCATTTAGGTTGCTTACATCATCATATTAGTTGCCAATTTCACTTCACAGGTAGTTGACATCATCTTCACGGGCCCCCTATTGACATCATTTTCCAATAGGGTGATATCACCTTCTAGGCACTGATGTCAGTATTCCAGTAGCCAAAAAAAATTTAGTGATAGCTGTAGCCAAAAAAAATTTAGCGATAGCCATTTGACAACCATACAGTTGTTAATTTTCTAGAAATGGCTATAATTTTCTAGTGAGCTTTTTTTTTGGAGTAACAATTAATTTTTTGGCCATAACTTGAGCATATGGAGGTATTTTTTTGATCCAAAAGAAGTGTTGGAAAGTTAGTTTCAAGATAGAAATAATGATATTGGTTTCAATTCATTTCGAGTCTATTTGAACTCCCATTTTTGGTGTTGAAGTAGAGGCTTCAGTTTCCTTCATCTCTGCATCCGGAATCTAGGTTCTTTTCTCAATTTTTGTGCTTTCTATAGTTGTTTCTTTTGTATTTGAGGGATATCTTTATATGTTGTGGGGGGAGCATTTTCTTTTCTATAATTTACTTCAAAATAGACCCTTTTACTTTTTTCTTCTTCTCTCAATGTCAGACCCTTTTGTGACCTAGCTCACACCACACAACTATCACACCTGGAAAGCAGAAATGACTTGGTTTCTCATGTCATGAGGCTTATGGTCATGTCTAGATGAGAACCAGCCTATTCTATAGTTTAATTTTGAGGTTCTTTAGCATAGAAAAAAAATGGATGAATCCATGGGATTAATTGCATGATGTTTTACTTGGATGGTTTGAGCACTCCTTAGACTATTTGGACCAAATTTCACAACTTGTTTGGCACAATAAATGAATTCTGGGCACTATAGCTTGATGTAGAGTTGACTTCATTGAAACCTACCAACTTCCCCACCATTGAGGACTTCTTGATGAAGTTCAAATCTCTATGTACAATTTTGTAGAGATGTGGGTAAAACAAAATAGATGATAAGAGTATTTTTTTTATACTCTCAAAGTTGCAAGGATAGTATTAGATCTTCTCTTCTAGTTTCTACTCCACTATGGATGCCTTGGGTAACAGACATCAGATGCCTTCTTTTGAGACATTTTGTGATTAGTTGACATAGGAACATGCAAAGATCCAATAGGTGGATGCCTCTAGCTCTTCAAGTGAAGCATTGGTTGCTCAGTCTTCTAAGGGGAAATAAAAAAAGAAAGCCAAACTGAAGAAAGATACACCAAAAACTAATTCTACACCTCTAGCTAACCCTCCCAAAGGTAAAGATTCTTTGAATTCTATTGAATCTACCTCCAAGGCTAAGAAGAAATTAGTTGAGAGCTACAATTTTTTTGGCAAGGATGGACATCCCATTTCCTAGTGTTAGAAACATTTGGAGGCTTTAGAGGAAGCCATGTAAGAGCATCACATTTCAGCTCCTAAGTCAGCACCCCCCCTACAGGGAAAAGTCATGCTCTCACTACTCAAGCAATGACTTCTAGGCCTACCTAGATTCTTGATTTCAGTGTCTCCTACCATATGAAAAACACTCTAAAGTTGGTCACCTCACTTTCTCCTTGTTCTACCTCATAGATTTCTATTGGAAACTCATCACATCTTTTTCATTATGGGTTTTGGTTATGTTTCACTAGTTGGGGATTCTCTTTAGGATTTTCTTTATGTCCTTGACATTTTCACGAACCTATTGTCCATTTATCAGATTTTCCACTCTAGCTCTGGTAAGACAGATGAGTTCTCACCACATGATGTGGTTATTCAAGACTTACATGATTCTGAGATGATTGTGGCTACTGGTAATGTTGACTTTACATCTTGCCTCTACAAATTTGATGGATTTGCATCTTTTGATGACACAAGTTCCTGTCTTGTTGCACATGTAAATTTAGTAAGCAGACTTTGGCATAAATGTTTTGGCCATGTCAATTATAGATATCTTTAGTAGATGAGCACATAGGCACTTATTCTTGGGCTTCCCTAGATTTCCTTTATAGATGGTGTTTGTTAGGGTTGTGCACTTGGCAAGCAACATAGGGATTCTTTTCCACATGGACAAGCCACTTGTGCTTTGGTGCCTTTGGAGTTGATTCATAGTGACCTCATGTCATTTCTCGCTCCTTTTTCTAGTGCCAGATATGTGCTTACATTCATTAATGACTTCTGATGTCTTTGATTCATTTCAAGTCTTCAAGACATTTTTAGAGAAGTAGTCTAGTCTTTCTATTCAATGAATATGCATAGATAATGGGGGGGAGTATGTGAACCAAGCTTTCAAGGATTTTTTCTCTGAACATGGTCTTCAACATTAGTTTTTAGTGCCCTACACCCCTCAGTAGAATAGTGTGGCAAATAGAAAGAACATAACACTTCAAGAGATGGCTAATTGTATGATTCAATCTAGGTCCATGGATTCATGTTTTTGGGTAGAGGCCATTCAATTGTGCCAACTATATTCAAAATTGGATGCCTCAGAAGCCAGTTCAACATATGACTCCTAAGGAGGATTGGTCTCATGTCAAGCCTAATGTATCTTCATTTTGATTTTTTGATAGTGCACCATGGGTATTTGTACCTGATGCTCAAAAGAGAGCAATGGAGTGGAAGATTTGACCCCTCATTTTTGTTGGATACTGCAAGGATGTTAAGGCTTTCAAGTTGTTTGATCTTGATTCCAGAGAGGTCCTATTTTGATGAGATGTCCATTTTGATGAGAGCCTTCCTATAGTCCCTACCCCACCTCTAGAGTCCACTTCACTTACCACTACTCCCTCATCTTTTCCAATCTCTTTTTTGGATGATGAGGATGATGATCGTAGTGATCCCCATTTACCTCCACTATAGGATCCTCCATAGATGCCTAAATGGGCTTGGGCTATAGTTGAGGCTATAGGATCTCTAGCTGGTGACCCTTCCACTTCCCATCACACTCATTCTCATACTGTAGGTTCAAGTCTTCTTAGTCATGTTATTTGTGATGATCCTTAGACATTTATAGAAATGACAAGACATTCAGAGTGGGATCATTCCATGGAGGAGGAGTATTCTTTTTTGATGAAGAATCACACTTGGGATCTTTGTACTCTTCCTAAGGGAAGAAAGCTAGTACGATGCAAATGGATATATTGTACTAAGTTTGTTGCTAATGATTTGATTGATAAGCACAAGGCTCATCTTTTTGTGAAGGGATTTTCATAGTTTGAGGGTATTGACTACATCAAGATATTTTCCCCTATCACCAAGATGAATTCTATTCGCCTTGTCTTATCCCTTGCAACTTCATAGGGATGGCCCATTTTTCAAATGGATGTGAAGAGTGCCTTCTTGCATGGTGATTTCACTAAGGAAATTTACATGGAGGATCCTCTAAGATTTGTGTAGGATTCCTCCTTGATTTTTAGACTTTGACACTCATTATATGGTCTCAAATAGGCCCCTTGGGCTTGGTATGAGAAGATGGACTCCTTTCTACTTTCTACAGGATTCACTCATTGCCATTCTAATCCTACAATCTACATTCAACATCTTGGAGTAAAGATTTTGATTCTTGTCCTATACATTGATGATCTTATTCTCATGGGTAGCTCATCCTCTATGCTTTAAGATGTTAAGTGTGCATAGATGAACCAATTTGAGATGACTAACCTTGGCCTACTACATTATTTTCTTGGTCTATAGATTGTTCAGTCCTCTATTGGGATTTTTTTTTATCAGCAAAAGTATGCTCTTTACATGCTTTGCTGCTTTGACATGCTTGATTACAAGCCTACCCCAACACCTTTTCAGTCAAGCATCACCTTGTCTACCTCCTACTCTTCACCTTCAGTGGATGCCACTTTATATTGGCAGTTGGTTGGTAGCTTGTTGTACCTAACACACCTACTCATCCTGATCTCTCCTTTGTAGTTGGCCTTGTCTCTCAGTTTTCCTAGGAGCCTCATGAGAGTCATTGTCAAGTTGCCAAGTTCATTTTGAGATATATTTAGGGCACACTTATGTATGGCATTCATTACACATTAGGGACTCCTCACATTATTAGCTACACTGACTCATATTGGGCCGATGATGTCAATGATTAGAAGTCTAATTCTAGCTTTGTTTTTTGTCTTTGCTCTGGTGCTATCACCTGGTCATGCAAGAAGCAGCATGTTCATGCACTTTCATGTATAGAGGCAAAGTATAGAGTAGAAGTGCTTGTTATTGAAGATATTTTATGGCTTCGACAATTGGATGACTAAGTTCAGTTTTCCTCCTGATCATCCCACTATTCTATGGTGTGATAATCATAGTGCTATTCATATTTCCCACAACTCAGTGGAGCATTAGTGCACTAAACATATTGAGTTGCATATGCACTTCATCTATCAGTTGATACAAGATAGTGAAGATGGTGTTATCTCTTTAGAGTACATTCCCACTAATGCATAGGTTCTTGACATCTTCACCAAACCTTTTGCATTGCTACACTATCTTCAGTTGTGGTCTATGCTTAGGGTTAAAGAAGTTGTCCTTCTGTGGTCTTGTTGAGGCCTTCCTTCCTTCATGTTTTTTTAGCATGTTTGTACTTACCTCTTTTTGGGGGAGGGTTTTTCCCATGGGGTTTTCCTTCTTTCCCTATTTTTAGAGGTTGCATTTCTTTGCATTTGTACATGGGTACTTTTCTTGTCCTTTTTGTCGAGACCCATTTTGCATTTCTTCATAGCTATTGTGAGGTTAAGTGCATTCCCCTAAGTTGCACTTAAGGGGGGGTGTTAGTGTAAATTATTATTATTTACACTTTACTTTGGTTTACTTAGATAAATGCATTATTTATTATTTTGTTATTTAGGAGTAAGCATACTCTTACGTGTTGACTTGTTGATAACATAGGAGTTTACACCTACATTTTCATACTTGTTCTCTCATCTACATGGAGGATAATCCACTTTTCTTGGATGTATTCTTAGTTGTCATGCTTATCTCCTAGCTCTTTCTCGATCATTCTAGAAGCATCCTAGAGGCCTTTAGAAATAGGCTCTCCTATTGTTTTCTTGTATAGTAATTTCATTTTTCATTGTTGGAATATATTTTCTCTCACACCATTGAGAGTCTCCAAGCCTTACCTTACCTTCTTTGGTTTCTCTTCAGCAAGTTATTTCCATGCAGTTGGTCTTGGTGATCTGTGAAGTTGGCTTTCACAACTTTTACATAAATTTCATGATTAGAACTTAGTAACCAATTGACCATGTCATAGTGATTGTGTCTCAGCCTTTGTATTTCATTTACCCTTTCATCATGTCTTGTAGTCATTTTCCTCTTATCTTCATCGGTCATTTCCTTATCTTCTTCAACCTTTTTCTTTTGTTCCATCACATATCCTTTCTAAGTGTATTTCATGTTTGATCTTCAGTGCTCTTACTTTTTCATTTAGAACAATAGATTTGATATTGTTGCATTGGTTTCATTGGATCTACCTTCTTCACATTAGTCTTCAATTTTTTCTTCCTAGTATTGTGTGAAATTTGGTTGGATTTTTCATCTCCTTCCTTCTTTTCAAAGATTTTCTCAATTCCTCCTTTACAGTGTTATCTTGGTCCAATGCAATCTACAAATCAAGCTTTTGATTCTTAATCACCTTTCCCAATTTGTAGGCTTATATCTCCAAGATCTTTGACTCTTAGGTCGTTAGGCTTCTTCCTTAGAGATCTTAGCTTTGATACCAATTGTTGGAAATCTAATGGGATAGTGAGATGCTAAGGGGGGGTGAATCAGAATATCCAAAACTTTTATCACTTCAAGCATAAACCTTATTAAACTTAATTGGCCACACACCTCAACCTTAACCTTAATCATGCATCATCATGTAATAAAATGTAATATCAGATAAAACATCTAATAACATGAATAGTAAACATAAACAAGTAATCAACTCATGACACAATATTTTGTAATGCAAAGACCCTCCAAGGTGAAGGTAAAATTGTGGTGGGGATAAGACTCACAAAATATCCACTACCATAGTAACAAAGTGCATGTCAAGGCTATAATTTGATCACTTCTAATGATCTACCTTGTAAGGGATATGCTCTATTAAAAGTTTACAAGAGTGTTAACTCTACCTTTACAAAAGGATTTAACCTCACAATTAAGTGGATACTTTGTTGGGATATTTACAATAGGCTTATTAGGACCACTCTACTAAGATATTCAACAAATACACTTGTTATAATGTAATAGTACCTTGATCCTTTAGTTTGTACTAATATGTTGAGAATAGATCTTTTCTTTCCAATAGATAATCACCTCACTAGGACTAATTTACAATATCTCTTCACTATGCAACTTTGTCACCTTACTCCAAAACTTGTTGATTCTCCTTCAGCTTCACCTTCACACATACCTTCAACTTGAAACAATAATTTATTTCTTGAAACCCTTCTTTTATATCCATCTAAAAAAACTTCTAGATTGAAATCAATGATCCACATTCATCCTTTTTTCCACTTGACCTTTCAAATTTCCTAATTGGTCCATCATACTGCATAGGGATTAATTTTTTGTAATCATAGGTGTCATCACCTCCTTTATTAGCTCCTCAAACTTAGAAACATGATTCATGCTTGGAAAAATGGTTTACATAAGATTTTGTGCCATTCCAAACTCATATACTCAAACTATGTAACTCACCACATATACCTTCATGACATTTGATCATAATTATTTCTTCGTGTTGTCCCTTTGCATGAACTATGCTCATCTTAAACTAATTTATCCTCTAAACTAGTCAACTCAAATGTAGCACTCAACAAAAACTAAAATTCTCTTTGATTGTTGATGTGCTCGACAACTATCTCTACCTTAGAACTTGCTAAAGTTATATAGTTCTCCTTTTTATAACTTGGACTCCATTCTGCCTTGGTCATAGTGTAGACCGACCAACTCTATCTTGTAAATGACTAAATATTTTAACTAATAGATAATACTAAGATTTCCTTTAGAGTCAAAAAATATTTTTCAAAGGAGGAAAGAAGCAATTGTGAGTTGGTTTTCACCATTGATACACAAGCAAAGGAGTTGTATAAGACCATCCAAGATCTTAGAGCAAGGTTAGAGACTGTTATGTACAAAATACCATAATAGAACTTAACTAATTTCTTGCAATTACTATCAGTCATCTTGTAACTCAATCGAATACATGTTAATGCATTAATTTGTGTTCTATTATATCATGGTTAGATAGAGCATTTTTTGTACTTCATTTACGTAGATTTGTAGAGTTAAAATAATTTTTTTCTTGGTCAAATAAAATTCCTTCCTCTATGACCAGTTTACTGGCCCATATAGAGATGGAGATCTTTCAATGGTCCTAGCATGAGTTCCAAAAGTGAGAGTTGTATGGCCCTTTGGTATATACTAGGGCATTGTAAATACTTTGTACATATGGAGTTTACAGGTCAGCTATTTTAACACCAAGCCTAGGTGAGATGAAGTTTACCAAGCTAGGAAACTTTGTAATTGTAGAGTAGAAAGGGAGGGGTTAATGGATCGATCCATGCAATCCAAGATTGTGGTTATGTAGAGTGGTTTCTAGAGGACTAGTGTTCAAAGTTGGGAGGCAAGTTGAGTCCATTGAAGTGGTGTTTGAATCCAGTGAATTCATTGTAGCATAAACAAGCCTTAAACCCTTATATTTAGGCCTATTTCTAGGAAGGCATTTTATGAATAGGTTGAGAACTTGAAACACTAAAAATATTTGAGATCTCTAAAAGGGGTATCAAGAACACTAGTTTTTTTTTGGGTCTTGTTTGGAAAGTTTCAAAGTTATTGTCCAAAAACCTAATTTGGGGGCCTAATTAGGCCTAAAAGGCTACTAGCCCTATTTATAAGGGTTGGAAGAAATCAATTGCAAAACTATGAAAATTGTGAACAAGGTGACACCAAATTTAGTTGAAACAAATGAGTTAGAATCCCCTCCATCCATAATGGAGTTGAACATGGCCATGGTGAACTAGGAGTGGACTTAGTGTATTGTGTCCAAGGAGACAAGGGTAAATAGCAGAGAGTAGCTACTTGGTAGAGAGATCTTTGGAGAAAAGGGGAATTGGAGAATGAGTTCCCCTAGAGTAGGTTGATAGGAAGAACCCTAGAAATGCTAGGAGAAGGGCCTTGTAGGAGTCTACAAGAAGATAGGGATCAGGAAGAAAAATATCCCTATCAATCTATACCTATTAAATTAATCTATCATTATTATTATTTAACTCTTATTTTATATTTAAAAAAATTAAACTGAGGACATCATAGATTCAAGAGAGGTTGAGTCCATCTATTGTACCAAAAATATTAGAACCAAAAAAGAATAGAGAATGGAGGATGTATATAGATTCTAGGTCTATCAATAAGATCATAATCATGTAAACATTTCCCTTCCCATAGATAGATGATGTTGTGGATTGTTTGAGTGGAGTTTCTTATTTCACAAAGATATATCTTAAGAGAGGATATCATCAAATTCATATTAGAGAAGGAGATGAATGGAAGACTACTTTAAAGACAAAGGTAGGATTGTATGAGTGGTTATTCATGCCTTTTGGGCTAACCAATACAATGAGAACTTTCATTTGGCTCTTGAATGAGGTACTGGAGGAATTTTTGGATAAGGTTTTTATTTTTTACCTAGATAATATTTTGATCTTTAGTAAGACATTGGAGGATCATATAATGCATAATCATAGGGTGTTTGAGAATTTGAGGGAAGAATGGTTTTTGATTAATCTAAAGAAGTGTAGTTTCATGAAGGAGTTTGTCTATCTAGGATTTGTAGTTTCAAAAGAAGGTTTATAACTGGACCCTAAGAAGGTGAAGGATATCCTCAAATGGTCTACTCTAAGGAATTTTACTGAAACAAGATCTTTTCATGGACTAGCTAGCTTTTACAGAATGTTTATTAGGAGTTTTAGTAGTAATTTTGGAGCCTCGACTAAAATAATGAGAGGGGATAGAAAAGAGTTTAAGTAGACTATAGGAGTATTTAAGAGTCTTAATTTCTTGAAACGAAAGTTACAAAACAACCTATATTACAACTTCCAATTTTTAATTAAGTGTTTCAACTAGATTGTGATGCTAGTGGTACATCAACAGGAGCTTTTTTTATGCAAGAAGGTAGACATGTTGGTTATTTCATTGAAAAGTTAAATATTGCCCAGAGGAAGTATTATGTTTATGATTATGGATTTTATGCTATAGTGTATGAATTAAAGAACTAAAGAAACTATATCCATCCAATGGAGTTTTTTTTGTATATTGATCATCAATATTTACCATATTTGAATAGTCAAGGAAAGTTGAATCAAAGGCATTTGAAATGGTTTGAATTTTTGAAGAGTTATCCATTTATTTTGGAACATGAGAGTGGGAAGTTTAACAGAGTTACATGTTCTCTTAGCAAGGAACAAATTTTACAAATAAATATGAAGATTTAGGTGTTTGGGTTCAAGGAACTCAAGAGTTTGTATCCAAAGGATCCTAATTTTGGTGAAGCTTGGAAAAATTGTAGAAAACATGTTACACTTGACAAAAAAAAGTGGTTGGATTTCATCATTCATGGTGGTATTCTATTAAAGGAAGTAAGTTGTTTCTTCCAAGGAGTTCTATGAGGGAGAATATCATCAAAGAGAATCATAATGGAGGATTGGCTAGACATGTTGGTATAGATAAAACCATTTCTTTGGTTACTAATTATTATTACTATTCATGGTTGTAGCCATATGTCAAGAAGTTTTTATAGAGTTGTAGAGTATGTCAGATGGGAAGAAAAAAGGAAAAGTAGATTACAGATTGTATCAGCCATACATCTACTAGAGAATTCATGGGAGGATGTCAACATGGATTTTATTCTTGGTTTAACAAGGATTTAGTGAGGGAATGATTCAATTTTTGTAGTGGTTGACAGGTTTCAAAGATGGCACTTTTCATTCCTTGGAAGAAGACTAGTGATTTTTTTCATGTAGTAGAGTTGTTTTTTAAAGAAGTGGTGAGATTATATAGTCTACTAAAGAGTATTATTTCAAATTGAGACATTAAGTTTTTTGGGCATTTTTGGTGCACATTGTGGAAGTTGAAGACATATTTGAAGTTCAACTCGTCATATCATCCATAGATTAGTGGGTAGGAAAGGGTTTTGACTAGGAGTTTGGGGAATTCACTAAGATGTTTAGTTGGAGACAAGCCAAAGGGATGGGATTTTATTTTATCATGGGAAGAATTTACATACAATAATTATGTCAATGGAAGTATTGGTAAATCACCATTCTAGATTGTATATGGGAGTAGTCCCAAAAACTCTTCTAAATTGAGGAATTTGGATAAAGGAGAGATAAGTGGTGTTGAAGTTGAGCATTATGTAGAGAATCTAAAGAACATCCATGATAAGGCAATGAAGCATATTACCAAAATGAGTACATAGTACAAGGCTAAGTAAGATAATAAAAGGAGGAATAAGGAGTTTCACTTTGGGGATGAAGTCATGGTTCATTTGAGGAATGAGTCATTTCTAGTAGATATATATAAAAAGTTCAAATTGAATAAGTGTGGACCATGCAAGATACT